>OY288268.1:86971987-88414487 GCA_958450335.1 Hibiscus tridactylites
GTTGTTGCAGGATGTTACGGTCATTTTTCGGAGGAGGGGAGGAGATGATCTGGTACAAAACCATACTCATTGGGCAAAAACCGTCCGGTCCTCTCCCGACGTCATTGAAATGACTTTCTATCCGATTACTGCTCTGCTTGACGGAGTAGCTGCAAAGGAGCATCTGGCTCGTGCCATCAGCCTTTATCTTGAATGTAATGCAACTAATTCTTTGTGGTTTACCAGATGCAATCTTTTCGTTCTCATTTGCTTTGTTGCTAATGATCAACTCTTTGTTCTAACCTAATTATTCGGTCTGATTCTCTGCAGACAAGCCTCCGGTTGAAGAACTGAGGTATTTTTTGGAGTTCCAGATTCCTAGGATATGGGCTCCTGTACAGGACAAGATTCCCGGCCACCAAAGGAAGGAACCCGTTTGCCCATCTTTGCAGTTCAGCATGATGGGGCAAAAACTTTATGTCAGCCAAGAGCAGGTATAGGTTTATGATACATGTTTTAATTGTTAAAACGTCAAGCTCTTTCAGTAAGAATGGCAACTGGCATAAGATCACAATTAAGGCTTCTTGATGTTATTTTACTGTATGTCTTTGTGTATATGATATAGGACTGCTGTTGGTTATTGCAGTCCCCATATAGCTAGTTGTCGTGTAATGTTTAAAAATGTAAGGCAGAAACTTTTCCAGCTTTAATAGCCATTGTTTTCGCTCCTGAGCATCGAGTTGAGCTCAATAACAATAGCATAACCTCTATGTGGATTCTAAGAACCATAACTATAGCGTATGATATAACTAAAATGCAATGCGGAAGTAAATTGTTATAAAAATGTTTTGCGTTTAATCTGGGGATAATGTGAATTGCAGGTCTCAGTTGGACGTAAACCAGTAACGGGCTTGCGATTACGACTAGAAGGAACCAAGCAGAACCGTCTTAGTATTCATCTTCAACACTTAGCTTCTCTTCCAAAGATCCTACTTCCGCACTGGGACACCCATGTTGCAATTGGTGCTCCCAAGTGGCAGGGACCCGAGGAGCAAGACAGCAGATGGTTTGAACCTGTGAAATGGAAGAATTTTTCTCATGTCAGTACTGCACCAATCGAAAACCCGGAGACCTTTATAGGTGACCTCTCTGGTGTCTACATTGTCACCGGGGCACAACTTGGAGTCTGGAATTTTGGGTCGAGAAACGTCTTGTACATGAGGCTCTTGTATTCAAGGCTTCCGGGCTGCACAATACGAAGATCATTCTGGGACCATTGTCCAAATGACAAATCAAATAAAGCTGTTGCCAATATGGGTACTTCCACCTCCGGCGTCTCAAGTTCCAGCTCACAAGAAAACGTGGTAAACAAGTTAGCAAAATTTGTTGATATGTCCGAGATGAGCAAAGGGCCACAAGATCCTCCGGGTCACTGGTTGGTCACCGGTGGAAAGCTTGGTGTTGAGAAAGGCAAAATTGTGTTGAGGGTGAAGTACTCGTTGCTGAATTATTGAATCTCTTAGCACCGGTTTTGATGCTTTTCTTTTTTGCACGTCCGTACGTGGTCATCGTGCTTGTAAAGAATTGTGCTTGTAATGAATTTGGTTTGTGGGTTAGGACATGTATGCAAAACATGGAGTTTCTTACAGTTTTGATTGCAACTTCTTCCCTGTTGTAAGTGCTTTGAATTTCGTAGGGGAAAAAAGGCTTTGAAGTTGTCATTTTGCGGTGACCGATGTCAACAAATTGTCTAGAATCAAGCAGCTTTGAAAGATTGTACGAACTGCGAACCTCAAGACACTGGATCGTAGTTGGCTGCTGGCAGCAGCGATTTCGAAGAAGGGGCTTTGGGCATTAAGGTAGCCATTTATGTTGTTTATCCATTCTTTACACATGAAACCAGGGATGGACCGAGGGGGGGTGCTGGTGGGCAACCGCACCCCCTAAAATTTTGAAAATCATATATGATTTAGAAAAAATTTAGAATTTTTCTATGTATTTTCTATTAAAAATGTATTTTCGCCCCCCCCCTAAACTTCTATAAGTTCGCCCCCCCCTAGAAATTTATAGGTTCGCCCCCCTAACCTAAAGTCCTGGGTCCGTCCCTGCATGAAACCCTGCAAATTCCTGGAAGTAAAAAACATGGATGTATTCGACCGAGTTGCAGATAGCCAGATACATAGAAAAAATGACAGCATTTGCAATGCTATTGTTGTGGTGGTGATTATAGGCTTTATAGCTCAGAATGGTCAGGGGAAATTTATAGAAATGAAGTTGGAAGAGTGGCAACTAGCAAAGCAACCTAATTGCCAAACATAGTTAGTACGGATCATAAGCACATGCAAAATTGTGGCACCTAATTGCTTGCAGTTGAAGACTGAACTCAAACATCAACCATTCATGGCCACCTAAACCTATTCAATGGTCGGGTTAAGTTAAGGTCCGGGACTCGGGTTTCGCCTTTATAGATGACTAAAATTTAGTGCACACCATCAAATCACAGCGTTCCACGTAATCGACACCTGCCCTTCGTTCACAATCCTCACCCCATATGCTGTTTATAAACCCAGCGAAGTGCCCCCACAACCAAAACACCTCCCTTCCAAAATGACCACCTTCGCCGCCTTTTACACTGCTTGGAGCGACCAACTCCAGCAACTTCTACGGCAGCTGTGCTCGGCGCCGAAGCCCCCCACTACCCAAGACCACCTTCACCACTTGGATCACCTTGTCAACAAGCTCCTCTCCCACTACTCCGAGTACTACAGAGTCAAAGCCGCAGCCACTGAACGTGATGTCCTCGACATTTTCGCTGCTCCTTGGGCCTCCTCTTTCGAGAAAAGCCTCCATTGGATCGCCGGGTGGAGGCCGACCACGGTTTTCCATTTGGTTTACACCGAGTCTAGTATTTTGTTCGAATCCCACATCGTGGATATCCTTCGTGGGGTTCGAACCGGTGATCTGGGTGACCTCTCACCTACACAATTCAGGTTATAAACCACCTCCTACATCTACATGCATGCAAACGAATGATTATTATATTTTTAATGACTCGGGGCTGTGCTTATTAAATATTTGAATGTATATGTTTCCATAAATACTATGGAACAGGCGAGTGAGCGAGTTGCAGTGCGAGACGGTGAAGGAGGAGAATGCTATAACAGATGAATTGTCTGAGTGGCAGCACAGTGTAAGCGATCTGATGGGAGCATCCGTGGACGTTGATCAGATGATCGGACGGCTGGTACCTGTAGTTCGAAAGGCGGATGATTTGCGGTTGAAGACACTGAAGAGAGTGGTGGAGTTGTTGAGCCCACAGCAGGCCATAGAGTTCTTGATTGCCGCGGCGGAGTTACAGTTGGGGATCAGAGAGTGGGGGGTGGATCAGGACCGTCAGTGAGATGGCAAATCGGTAATTATGGTTTGGGTTTTTCCATTAGTATTATTACTAATAATCTTGTGGGGAATGTGTTTCTTTTGTTCCAACTTGGAATTTAGTTTGACCAATTTTATAATTTAAATTTATTGGCATAATAATTAGTAAATAAATTTGAGGAACCACCACGTGTGTTGATAGAGAGGAGCATGCATGCATGCATGGCGACACTTGTGGTTTGAAGCACTATGTGTCTCCCGACAGACATTTTCATACTACTATGTTTTAGTCAAACATGTGAGGCTATCGATTAAATCTTTTAATTAATCCCAGTAAAAAAAAGAGTATTCTTTTTAAGAAAAAATGGATTAACCTGTCCTGTTGCAGTTCAGTTCAATTTATCTTAGCTCTTAAGCCATATATGTGTAGGTATTGGAATCTAACTGACTCCATAAATTAGCATTGAATAATTCCAGGCAGCTGCGTTTTCCACTATGTCACCCATGTGTTCTCCTATATTTATATTTGGATTCGAACGTCTCATCTTACTAGACCAATATAAATATAATAACATAAAAACTCCACCAATGTTGGTAGGCCGCCTGTTTTATGTTATGTTCCCATGAATTAATTATTATTTCTTAATTTGTCTCATTTTCACCCATCTGACATATCACATTTATTATAGTAATTGGAATCTAAATATAACCTAATTACACCATGATTGATGGTAAAGAAAGAACACTTCTTAAGCAAAAATCAAATATTAATTCACTTTAGATTTATATCGATTTAGATATTTATTTCTTATAATCAAATTTAAATTGATTGGATCTTTTTTATAAACAAAAGAGGAAATGACTTAATTTCTTGTCTTCCACTTGAAATTGTTCTCCATTAGTTTATGGTAAAAGCATTTAATTACTCAACCGTATTCATCTAAGCAATGAATCAAGTCCCAACTACCGATTCAGTTCTCACTTTGATTGCATTTCTCTACTTCACTATATAAACACCAGCTTCCACTTAAACAAAAATCACCCACAAATCTAAACAGAGTTGCTTATATCATGGCCACCTCCCTCGTCCCCAAGCTGATTTCTCTAATGCTCCTTGTTTCCGTCGCACTGGAAGTTGAGCCGGCCGAAGCAGCGATGACATGCGGCAGCGTGGTGAGCAACTTGCTGCCATGCATGTCCTACGTTTCGACTGGCGGTCCGTTGCCGGCTGCTTGCTGCAGTGGGGTGAAAACACTCTACGGTGAGGCTCAAACCTCGGACGATCTCCAAAGTGTGTGCAAGTGCATCAAATCGGCTGTGAATGGGCTCTCGTACTCAAACGACAACCTCGATCGAGCTGCCGGAATCCCCGGAAAATGCGGACTTAGTATTCCCTACAAAATCAGCCCCTCCACTGACTGCAGCAAGTAAGACTCTCACCCTCTATCATCACATTCTTTGTGCCATGCTAATTGCTAACGCTAACAATATGATAAATATTGGTGATGACGAGTGTTGCAGCTTGCAGGGTGCAGTGAACTGAGGTTTGATGTCGGTGTCTTTGGCTTTGCAAGCTAAGAATTATGCGATAATAATAATACGGTTATTCGGTTGTGGGAAGCTGTGTGGGTGGTGTTTTCGACTTTCAATAAATGGAAACATGAAACTATTGTAACCCTAGTGTTTAATGTAAGTTTATATTATAAGTGTTTTTCCCTTATGTTGCATGTTGGAAGACAAGGTTGATGAGATGCAAAACCATTAAGTACGTACAGACCCCGGAGGTATAAGGGATTAGGGGTCGTGTTTGCAAAATTATTTGGTTACTAATACTCCATTTAACTTTGGCCCCTTAAAGATTTTTAAAAATTCTTATTAAATCTCTCAAAATTATTAAAAATTTTAGTCAAAATTTTTTAAAATTTCAATTCAAGCCTTCGAATTATTTAAAAAATTTAAGTTAGCCCCTCCTTATCCAAAATTTACCACTGAGTACGTGCCCTTGTTAATTTACTAATTAATGAGGTTATTATTTGTCTAACCATTATCTCTTATATATATATATATATATAAACCAGTTTAATTATGTTTAATCTATTTTTAATTATGCATCACCACTTCACCAGTGAACTATATGATATCATCTTATCGAAAATAAGTTTAAAAGAAGGATAAACTACAACAGAGGCCACTCAATTATGGGTAAGATTAGATTTAGGTCACCTCATTATTAGAAGTTACATTTGAATCACTCAATTATGGATAAGGTTGCATTTGGATCACCCAATTATTAAATGTTATATTTGGGTCACTCAATTATGGGTAATGTTACGTTTGAGTCACCTTTCATATTTAAAAAAGTACATCAATTTAGTCATTTTTTCTTCCAAATCACTTGTATACCCTCGTTAACATTAGAGTACTTCATTTGAAATCATTAATTAATCTAATACACATATTGATATACTTTTTTTAAAATATGAATGGTGACTCAAATGTAACCTTACCCATGATTGAGTGATTCAAATATAACCTTATCCATAATTGAGTGATCCAAATGTAACCTTTAATAATTGGGTGACCTAAATATAATCTTACTCATAATTGAGTGATACAAATGTAACTTTATCTATAATTAAGTGACATTCGTTGCAATTTACGCTTAAAAGAATTCAATTTTAACATTTTATTATAACAAATTTCCATGTATAGAATATTAACTCAAATCTTATAATCAATAATCATATCCCTCTTTTTCTTATATAAATTCTTGTTAGTATATAAATTTATGCATGAATAAAATAAAAAGGGAAATTGAGGTTAGCAAAGTGGTTGAGACTTGAGATTAGCATTAGGGTATTGAGCTGAAATTTAATAAAATCAACAAACGAAGTCCCACGCGGGCACGCCCTTATCCGAGAGGGTCCACCGCCGAAAACATGACCCTCAACATGTATTCTTCAAATTTTATAATTTAATCAATTTTGATCCCTTCTATTCTTTAAATTTCGCAATTTTAATCCTAAACTCAATAGATTTAATATCAACTATTATAAAAAAATGTTCAAAATTGGACTTAAATAAGTTAAGTGTTACCAATTGGGTCAATACCGAAATCTCAATAACAAATTAGGAAAAGACCAACTCGAAAATAAATACATAATACAGAGACTAAAAATGAAATTTAACCTATATTACGAAAGAAATATCTTAACATAAAATCGGATAAGATCTGTGCACTGCCCACAGATACCCTTTGTACCATTACAAGATAATAAAGACCTCATTGATTTCCACAAATCCTCTGGTGCGCACCCATAACACATTTTAATCAAAACAATACCACAGAAATTCATAAATCTTACTTCATGTATTAATACATACCACTATATATATATAAACGAACGGTTTGTAATAAAAATCATTGCCAAAGAAATTCATCAAGTTTAATTGATATATAATTTGTATTAGGTACTGTCACACTTATAATGTGGATGAATAAATGTATTTGATAGTACAAATTCATACACTGATAATAAGCATGTCACGTGTTAAGAAACATATTCTATGCACTGACAGTAAAAAAATATTTTCCACAAGCGTCTAGTTTTTAGGGTTTAGAAGTTAGAGTTTACAGTGTAGAGTTAGAGTTTTATTGTTTGTAGTTAGGTTTTAAGGTTTTAGAATATATTTTACGATTCAATGTTTATAGTTTATGGTTTAAAATTTAAAAATTAGGGTTAAAGGTACCTAAAAGGGACATATGACAATTTTTGAAGCCCGCTTATGAAAAAATTCCAGTGACGATGCATCAAATAATTACCTCACGTATTAAAAAAGTGTTATTATACTTATTTTTCTAAGATTACTAAACTTTAATTTATTTATGAGAGATGATAAACTAATTTGTTCTCAATAATTAAGAGGGTAACATATTTGGATTATTTGAGTATAGTGTCCAAGTTGTAAGTTGGTTTGATAAAATATTGCTTCCATTAACAGAAAGGATAAATATGAGTTCACTAAAGTTGAAAAGGGCAGGAGATATTTATTTTTCTTACAAGTGAGTGGTTGTACTTGTGCCAATCATAATAAATATCTTCTTATACGATGGTATCAAAAATTAGATGTTAAACAGAATTAAAACATGGCAGCTAAGGTTCCACTACATCGCCATTGGCTGCACAAATACAACTCTTTTGGTACCAAAAATATCTTACTAGTACCCAAACTAAACCCAGCAAAGATTTTATCTTTATCCTTTTACGCACTCAAAAAAAGACAATCTTACAATCTTTTATTATATTTAAAATCATTCATGAACCTAATTTTTTTTTTATCACTTGATATAATATAAGTGAGATACTTTTGAACACTGACTATTCTATTTGTATCTCTTGAAGGTGTGATCCCACAAAAGCTACAATAGCTTCATATAAATAGAGCATTTCATATCCTTTTTTACTGCAAAAGTAGGATTTAGAGCTATATTATTTTCAGGCGATGACACCGAGAATTTTGAGAGTTAGGTAAGACTTGAGACATCTTTGTTTTAAAATTTCGACAACTCTTTTGCTTTAATTTGTTGGTGTTCGGACTGGAAACCGGCGAGCTTCAGCTATGTTACCATCAACTCTGATGAATTATCGGCGGCTGCTTGAGACAGAAGTGAACTTGGGAATGGCACCACCGAGTGGGAACAAAACTCTTGATCATTCTTACACCAACCAGGTGGTTATAATGGTAGCTCTTTTATGTGCCGTGATGTGTGCCTTGGGGTTGAACTTGGTGGTCCGATGCGTGCTAAGTTGCAGCCGCGGGGAGAGTGCGGAACTAGCAGCCGCTCGGCTGGCGAAGACCGGACTCAAACAACGAGACTTAGAACAAATCCCGGTGGGTGTTTATGGAACAGACGTGAGCTTTACGTCCACTGAATGTCCCATTTGCCTTGGAGAGTTCGTTGATGGGGAAAAGGTTCGAGTACTACCAAAATGTAACCATGGGTTCCATGTGAGGTGCGTAGACAAATGGTTGTTGTTACACTCGTCGTGCCCCAATTGTCGTCACTCGTTACTTCAACATAAGACAACAAATAAGGATGTCACTCCCCGGCCACCAACGGACAATGACAACGTTGTTGTAGTTGTTCAAGAGGGATGCTGATGCACACAATGGGGATATGGGAGGGTCGTTGTTAGAGTTTGTAGATTTTTAGGGACTAAATTAAAAATGTTGGATGTTTCCTTTTTCTTTCTTCCTTTGTATTTTTTTGATGGAATTTTCTTCTTTCTTCCTTTGTAAGTTTCACAAGTTTGAGGTTATTTACATGAAAGCAAAAGTGTTCAAATACTGGCCCAATTGATCATTTCGCTTCCAATTTCAATTTTTTACTTTTTTTATTCTTGTGTTAATCTCGTAGTAAAAGCGTGGTCCATTTTGCAACTTGCACTCTTTATATATATATATATATATATATGTTTTGGAATAGTCTTGGCCTTAATAAATAATTCTTCATGTATTAATTTATCTTAATTCAGTTTGCTTTTTGTACTCTTTTTTATTAGTTTGTTTCTTGTATTATTATTTTATCCATTTGTCATTACTATTAAAAAATAACACATAAACAAAAAAATAACACACGACCCAATCAGAATATGTTATGTGTAATGAAAAATTAGAAAATAACAAAGATTAAAAATTAAAATAAAAACTCAAAAAAAATCAAAAACAAAATCCTAAGAATCTCAAAAATTCTAAAAGATATCTTAAAATCATCAAGAATATATATAATACAATTTGTATTTTTTATGTTTTAAAAACTAAAAAAAAACCTTAAAATCATGAAAAATGAAAATCTGATTTTTTTAATAAAATTTGTATTTTTTAGATTTTCAGATATTTCTGCTACTTTTTTATAATTTTATTTGATTTTTTAAAAAAAACATATTTTCTTAGTTTTTATGGGACATGATATTAGGTCATGTAATTTTTCTTTAAAGATTAACTACAAAATAATAATACATAAATAAATTTAAAATATATAATACAAGTTTTTTAATATATATAATACAAGAGTTAAACTCGGGATTAAGTTAAATCGTTAGTGAATTTCAAGCTTTGATTTTTGTGGCACATTTTTTTCTGCTATGTGTGGCACGTTTCCTTTTGCATCTCTCTAAACTTTCCTAGGATTCCCCTGTTTCTTTTCTACTATTATGGCTACCGTGGAAATGATTTGACATACCTATTTATAAAGGATGATGAGGATGATGGTGTACAACTTGAACCCGAGAAAATTGCTTCACAACCATCTTTTCTTCATTGTTTTGTGGGTATTTTCCTTACGATAAGTATTATTAATTTTCCATCCATGAGATCAACTATGGGCAATGTGTGGAAGTCACCAGGTGGGATCTCAATTACTGATTTAGGATCTGGTCATTTTTTGTTCTGATTCTACCACGTCCTTGATGCTGATAGAATCGCTGGTGGGGACCCTAATATTTTAATAACCATTTGTTGATCCTCCGTAGATTACAAGAGAGTGAGGATCTGATGCTAGTTTCATTGTTTTTCGTGGATTATTAGGTGTATATACATGATGTTCCGTTATGATTCATGTTAGATAGGGTGGCAAAGGTGCTTGGGAATTTTATTGGTTCGTTTCTGCATTATGATTCATCTGCCACATCTTTCGGTTATAAAAGGATCATGAAAATCTGGTTTGAATATGAAAAATTAACTTTGTTATGTTTTTTATGTGGTATTCTTCGCCATGGGGAGAACTTTTGACCATTGCGATTTGCGGAGGGTGGTATGAGCTTGGTTCTGGGGTGGGACGCCTCCCTAGGGGCACCTTCACGACGAGCAGCACCGCCTCCTTGTCAATGGCTAATTGAGGAAGGAATGGAAATTCCTAAATTTTAGTCCGTGATTCTTGCACATTATTTGAGGAATGGAAATTCCTAAATTTTAGTATGTGATTTCATGGTCAATCAAGTGGACTAAAAAAGGAAGAGAAGCTATCAAAAGATGCTGGAGCATATTTGGTTTCAAACCCGAACTTATAGCATTTACACCTAGTAAATATGACAGATTCTACATGGCACCTATACAAACCTTTTGCGATTGAATATCCCAAACTATAGTGGGCCTAATTCTGGCTTTGATACAATAATGGACCACACCGAAGAAGATAAGCTGGTGGCAAAGGGGGATAATTTGAAAAGACCAAGGTGTCAGACTTCAGCCCATGATGTTTTAGACATGAATGATTCAACTGGTGCTCTTCAAAATTTATCGGCAAAACTCATTGATAAGGTAATTCACTCGCGATGAAACTTATAAGTTGGAATGTTCGGGGTTTAGGGATGCCCCGAACTGTTTGGCGATTTCGTGCCATGATGCGAGATCTACGTCCCTCTTTAATCTTCTTAATTATGATAAAGTTGTAGTCTTCTAAGATAGAACATGTTCGAAGAGCTTGCAATTTTAATAATGGTATTTATGTGTGTTCGTTAGGACGTAGTGGTGGTCTTTTTCTCGAATGAAATGATTCAATCTCAATTTCTCTCCGCTCCTATTCTTCTTCTCACATTGATGTCATGATTGATGAAGGTGATGGGCCTTTGCCTTGGAGATTTACTGGTTATTATAGAGCCCCGGAAGTTCAAAATAGAATTCATTCATGAAACCTCTTTGTAGCCTTAATGTCCCTTGGTGTGTGATGGGTGACTTCAATGAAATCTTCAACCTTACTGAAAAACAGGGTGGTTTGATTCGCAACGTTTGGCAAATGAGAAATTTTAATGATGCTTTAAAGGATTGTCTCCTATCGGATTTAGGCTTTCGCGAAAATTGGTACACATAGGAAATGGGTTGCACTTCCTCGAATAAATTCCGTACGAGGTTGGATCGGGCGATTTTTAATAACCAATGGGAAAATCATTTTCTCAATTATCAAATTGATCACTTGTCGCATTATTTCTTCGGTCATTGTCCCCTTCATCTAGCTACTGACACTGGCGTAAATCAAGCTGAGTCACACTAGCATTTTAGATTCGAAGCAAAATGGCTTGCTGAAGATTCGTGTGAAGATACAGTATGAGAATTATGGGGTGCTTCTCATGGCCCTGTCCTTGAACGGCTGACTGCTACAAGTAAAGAGCTTGAACATTGGTTTAGAAAGATCATACGAGAGAAGAAATTAACAATCAAAGACCAACAAAAATAGATTGAAACTTTGAGTTTGCTGCCTATTTCGGATGATGTCCTTGTGCGTCTCGTGGAATCAAAGCTGGAACTAAATTTGGAACTCGATAAAGAAGAAATTTATTAGGAACAAAGGGCTCGAGCTAACTAGCAGCGGAACAGTGACCGAAGCACTGGGTTTTTCCACAAATACGCAAGTTAACATCGCCGTACGAATTGTATTACTGGTCTCGTTACTGAGGATGAGGCCTTTCATGATGATATAGCTACTGTAAAATCTATTGCAGTGGATTATTTTTCTGAGCTCTTCCAATCTTATGGTACTGCAAATCCTTCCCCGATTCCACATGGTATTCCCCACTATATCTCTGATGGGTTAAACTAGGATCTTTTGCGAGCTTTTACAAAAGAAGAAGTTTATGATGCCTTACATTCAATGGGTCCTTTAAAGTAAGAGCTTAAGTATTTCATTTACATTAAGTGTTATGATCTCTTTTATTGATAAGGGACCTTAGTGAGACCAAACTTTTTATTTGAAACCCTTTTAATGCTTAAAATGATGTTTTTGAGCTAGGCATTTTGATACAGTAAGACTCGTACTGAAACATCCTAGGTAAGGCGTTTTGAAACGATTACAGGGTGTTCCAATATAGTCTCAATGGTATTAACTAATTTTTGGACTTTTGTATAACCATTTCAATACATCTCTACGCGTTTCGAAACAGGTCCCCTGATTCGAATCTGTTCGAAGGATAAATTGAAAAGAAATGAAGAGGTGATGACTCACCTACTTATTGTTGCCCTCCCCACGTAGAAATGATTTAAAAGGATGACTTGTAGTCATCTTTATAGTTGGTTTTGATAAGATGTGGAAAAGATAGAAAATAATATATATTTAGTAAACCCTTGGTAGGAGGAAGCCTTTTCATTGGCTAGGTGTAAGGAGATCAATAATTAAATCTTGGCTCTTCATAAATGAATAAAAAGAAAGATTTTTATCCCTTGTTTTAAGTTCCACTGAGACCAAAACTCATCTTTTGCTAAAGAAAATAAGCTCACACCTCCATTGTCATCTTCTCCACCAAGCTTACGCATACACCTCCCTAGTTGAACTTCATAAGCTGTAAGTTTCCCTTGATTTAAAAGCTTTAATCCATAGTTATCGATTGGTCCAAAGTTTGGAGGAAGCTAGCCTATCATCTCAAAAACAAGCTAGAAATAAAGGAATCACCATTCGAGAGCCTTAGAATCTTCGAATTATCGAGGTAAGTGTAGTCGAAGTCTCAGATTAGGCAAGGAGCCTTTCCAAATTCAATGTTGTTGATTTCGTTTGAGTAGCTAACATTGTGTTAAGGTAAATTGCATCGAATCTCTTGGTTGACTCCATTGGTAAGCTGGGGCAAGTCTCACAATGAGATCGTGTCTGAAGCATTGTTGTTGTTGTTGTCATCAAAGTCATTGAAACATTACTACATGGATCATTGAGCATCAAACAATGATTGTTGCATATTGCTATTGAGATATTGGTCTTGATGTGTGCATATGGTCATTAAATTATTGACATTGAATTATTGTTATCGATGCGAAGATGTTGCAATTGATATTGTCATTAACATTGTTATTGACTTCGTTATTGACACTGTTATAGGTATTGATAAAGGTATCGGGTTGATAAAATATTATTGAGGAAAAGTATTTGGATACTTTAGTTTGGTACTTAGTATATTTATCGAGATTACGGTCTATGAGCCACGGCTCAAGGGTGACAACCCTAGGCGGGGAGGATGTTCAGTTGGAGAGAGTACATGCACCGGAAGCATTTAATCATTGATATTGTATTGAAACAAGCCATTGCTTTGTGCTTTGAGCTTGTTTATTACCAATTATCAAACCAAAGTTACCTATGTCTAAAAGTGTTATAAGGCGAATGATGCTAAAAGACTAATAAAGACATCAATAAAACTATTAAAGAACTATTATTGAGTTATGTGTGTAAATATAATAGTAAATATGATCACTGCATTGTTATTATCATACTGTTGTTATTGTCATAATATTGTTATTGTCATAATGTTATTGATATTATTTTGTCATGATATTATGATATCGATATTGTCATTGATGATATAATGATTGATGTTACGCATTAATATGAATAATGAGTATGTCATGTTTATTCATAAAAATAATATTATGATTGTCATCGAAGCATGATAAATAGCATTCCATTTTCATATACCATGCTCATACATTGTTATTGACTACCTCACTTGAACTATATAAGTCTAATGCATTCATCGTCCATACATTTCAGGTTAAGAGTTATTGTTTCAAGATCGGAGCTAGTTGGTAAAACGTCAAGTCACATTGGGCCAAAAGTAAAGTATTTTGTCTCTTTGAACTCCTAGAATGGTGGCAAAGTAGTTAAACTAGTTGTTCTTGATGTTTTGTCTATGTGTATAAAAGGTTATGTGTTGCATGTGAGTTAAGTGCTTTAAATGACTTGTTAAGTTTGCTTGAAAATGGCTTAATATGCATATTTGGCTTAAAAATGTGAAAACATAGTAAACAGATTCGAATGATCATGAAATTTGACACGTCAGTAGTTTATAGTATTAAAATATTGTATGTAAAATTTCATTGTATTTGGACACTCTCTGATAAGTCAATTCGATTAAGAACCAGCAAAAATCTATCATTACAGGTCAGGCCATATCAATACGAGTTATGGAGTATCGATATGGTTAAGCATAATAGAACCTAAGGACCAGAGTGTATCGAAACGGTCTAGGGACGTACCAAAACATTTTGCTACTGGAATTTATTGTTTCGATACGAATCTATAGTGTATCGAAACATGTCAAAATCAAGGTCAAAAGAGAGTCAACCCGTACCGATACGGTATGAAGGGTAAGTCAACAAAGGTTGACCATCGTACACCCATATCGAAACACCTTAAGGTGTTTCGATACAAGGTTAGTTAAGTTGGTTAAAAGGCATAATCTGAAGGTTTGCATTGTTTACAATTTGGTCACTGAATTTAGGATGATTAAATTGAATGAGTAAACGAAAATCGATTTGCATGAAATTTTACAGGCTAGTTAATTTTGCACTGAATTTCATTATGGTATAGTCTATTGCATCGAAGGACCTCTAATTTAATAGATTTACAAAATAGTCCCTAAAATTTGTAATAGTTAAGTATTGGTCCTAATTGGTTAATTACTGCTTTCTAACGAGTGAATTAGACTAAGATGTATATATGGTAATGTTTTGTTTATGCAATATTGTTTAAGTGTTGAATTTGGAATGAAATCTGTTCACCGTCAAACCTTGCTATCTAAAATCTATAATATTTTTCTACCCATTTTAATATCATAATGTTGCCTTCTTGCTCTATATATTTAATGTTCTTTGCTTTATCTCTACTTTAACTTTTGTACATTCTTCAACTTTCCGCCTTCTTGTATATTTTTCTCTGATTTGATTTTTTAAGAACTTCAACAAGGATTAAGGAAATATTAGGATAAAAATGATGTTGGCCTCCGACCTTTTATATAAAGTTTCAATTGTCTTTAATTTTTGTTTTGTATTTGAATGTGCAGGTTTTTTTTGTTTTTATGTGCAGTAGAATTTTTATGTGCATATTTTGTTTTTATTTTTCAGATTATGTCGATGACTGTGGGAAATAGTGATGATTTCATGATGCTATCTTTCTTCGATGAGTCACCTAAGAAACCTGAAGAGGTGACGAAGACTCCAACAAATGCAAAAAAAAAAACAAAAGGAAAGAGGTAAACGAAAAAAAATTGTTGTTTGGGATAATTTTAAAGAAGTTGAGGGTGATAAATATAATGCTGAATGTATTTACTGTTCTCAAAATTTATCTTCTACATCAAGTAATGGAACTATTTCCATAAAGTGGCACACTAGTCGGTGTAAGAAAGCCTCTTTTAATGTAGATACAAAACAAATAATCTTATATTTTGAGTCTAAGACTAAGTGGAATACTGATGGGACTATTAAAACTGTTAATGTTCCTAGATTGTGGCATTTTAATCAAGATGAGATTAGAAAAATACTTGCTAAGATAATGATTGTTGATGAGTTTCCATTTAGTTTTGTTGAACGTGAAGGATTTCGTCATTTCTGCAAGATTACAATTCCTAGTTTTGTTTCTCCCTCACGTGCTACTATTACTAGAGATTATTATGCTCTTTTCATTGAAAAAAGAAAGAAGTTGAAGAAGTATTTGCTTCAAATACTTGATCGCTAGATCATTAAAACTTGTTGATAATGCTAGTTCTAATGATCTAGCGATCAAGTATTTGAAGCAAATCCTTAACTTGTGGGATGGTAGTGTGTTGAATGCTAAATTTTTGCATATAAGATGTGTTGTACATATTTTGAATTTGGTAGTTAAAGATGGGCTAGAAGATGTTGATGTCTCTATTATAAGAGTTCGTGTTGCTGTGAAATATGTGAGATCTTCCTCTGCAAGACTTCAAAAGTTTAAAGCTTGTGTTGAAGAGGAGAAGATAAATTCTAAATCTCTTGTTTGTTTGGATATTGAAACAAGATGGAATTTCACATTTTCCATGCTTAAAAGTGCTTTAGTGTTTAGGAAGGCTTTCAAAAATATGAAAACTAATTATCTTTCTTTCACAAAGGAGCTTCGAAAGGATAGTGATGCTCCGGATGATGAAGATTGGGATAAAATTACCTATTTTTTTCCTTTTCATCAGATCTTTTATGCTGTTACATTGAGTTTCTCCAGATCAAGGTATGTGACTGATAATACTTTTGTAGAAGAAATTTATGACATTGGGTATACAATTAATTGTTATGTTGATGACTTGAATGATGAGGTTAAGAGTATGACACATCAAATGACGTTGAAATTTGACAAGTATTGGACGAATGTTAACAATGTGAATGTATTGATGTTTATTGCTTTAGTTTTTTATCCTAGGCATAAGTTAAGATATGTTGAGTGGATCGTTCGTCGTTCTTATTATTCTGGCGACTCTTATGACTTGTGTCAACGAATTAAAGTACTTTGGCATCGTTGTTTGATTTGTATGCTTCTTCGCATCTTTTTTCAACTCAAATGAGATCATGCTCTTCTAATCCTTATTCAAGTGGTTATAGTGGTGAGAGACAAATAATGAAGTTGAAAAGAACAAATTTGAGAAAGAATTATGAGACTGAGATAAAATTAAATGATACTTCTGAATCAACAAATGAGCTTGACAGATATTTTGGGATAAATGTGTTCGTGATAATGATAGTTTTGATATTTTGGCTTGGTGGTCTGTGTAAACAAATAACTACCCTATTCTTATGAGCATGACACATGATATACTTGCGATTCTGATTTCTGCTGTTGCTTTGGAGTCCGTTTTTAACACGTGAGGATGTGTTCTTGATTCCTTCCATACCTCTTTAACTCCTAGGTTGGTGGAAGCTCTTGTTTGTACTCAAGATTGGATCCGTGCTTCTAATGAAACCATTATGATATAAGAGAGCTTGCAAGCATTAGAGGATATGGAAGAAGATTAGTTTTCGATTTTAAATTTATTATTTTCATTCGTAATAATTATTTATACTATCGTTACTTTGTTATCGACTTATTGATATATATTTGAAATGTTTTATGTAGAAATGCATGACTTGTCTTTAGAGCAACCAACAATTATCATCGATGAGACAAACGAAGTTCCGGAGCAATGAAAAACAATTCTTTAGTTTCATTTTGCTTAACTTTTAAGTTTGTTGCATTTTGTTTAAACTTTAAGTTTTTATATTTGGATTATGCAATTTGAATTCTTAAACTCTATGATGTTTGAATGGTGTAATTCAAATATTTGGATGATACAATTTAGTTTGGTGGTTTTATGGAGTCATTACAATGGTGTAATTCGTATATTTGGATGACGCAATTTAGTAGTATAATAGTATTTGACTATTTGTTATGCTTAACAAGAAAAACATAGAGTAATTAATTTCGTTATGTTTTTTAATAGAATTTTCATAATATTCTTAGAACTTAGAAGACACTAGGGAACTTATAAATAACAAATGTTGGAAAATAATATTTTTTAAATGGTACTAGCCATTTGAAAGTAAGCATATTATTCCATAAATTGCTTAAAAGTTAAAACTTAAAAGTTAAAAGACAATAACATAATATTCAATTTGAAAGTAAGCATATTATTCATACTTGAAAGTTAGAAGACTAGCATATTATTCGACGTAAATCCCAAGTAAAACCCAAACAATATTACCCAAACTTTGAATATTAAAATAATATTTTTTTGGGTAATCCTATTACCCAGATTAATAGGTACCCGAGTTTTTCGGGTACCCGATTTGTATGGGCCAGGTAACGGGCTTGGAGCAACTTTTTCTCAACAATTTTGGGGGATTGTTGGTGACGATATCTCAAACTATTGCATTGATATTCTTAATGGTGAGTTTCTGATCTCGAAAATTAATAGAGCTCACATCGTGCTTATCCCAAAGACATTTAATGCTCAATCCATGGCTCAGTTTCGACCATTTTTGTGTGCAATATTTTGTTCAAAATCATTTAAAAATGTTGGTGAACCGTTTCAAGATGGTTTTGAATGTGTGCATTGATGAGGCACAAAGTGCTTTCGTCCCTGAAAGGCTTATTACTAACAACATAGTCACTACTTATGAGATTCTCCATACTTTTAAAAGGCGTCATTTAGGTCGGTTTGGTTCTTTCACTTTAAAGTTAGATATGATCAAGGCCTATGATAGAGTGGAATGAGCTTTCCTTGAAAAAGTTATGCTACACATAGGCTTCTCAAAAGGTTTGGGTTGGTCTCATCATGAACTGCATTTCCACAGTCTTATATTCGGTTGTTGTAAATGAAAGCATCAATGGCAATTTTCTTCCAACGAGGGGTCTCCGTCAAGGGGATCCTCTAAGTCCCTACCTTTTTCTAATTTGCGGAGAGGAATTGTCATCTTTACTACGTACGACAACTATGAATGGCTCCATTAAATGTTCGCAAATTACTCGGGGGGGCTCTCTCAATCCACCACCTCTTTTTCGCTGATGACTATTTGATTGTTGGTGAGGCAGTGGCTTCTGATGCTGGTCATCTAAAGGGCCTGCTTCAAATATATGGCGCATGTTCATGACAACTGGTGAATTTTGAGAATTCTAATGTTTTTTTCAATGAATGTTATCCATGATAATAGGGCTGATGTTTGCCGCATTTTAAGCATCAATGAAGAGGATAATCTAGAAAAATATTTGGGGTTTACTGGCTATTGTTGGAAGGAATAAAAAGATGGCTTTTTGGTATCTAAAAGATAGATTTGGGACTCGTGTTGGTTCCTGGAGTACAAGACCATTGTCTGCTAGAGGGAAAAAGTTCTTTATAAAGTCAATCCTTCAAGCTATCCCACTTGTTTGGTGTCGATACTTTTTTTAAGAACATGTCAAAAGAATCGGTAAAATACAAGCAAATTTGACATAATCGGTTACATTACTTAAACATATAATGTAATTGGTAAATCGTTACCGGATATTTTGATTGGTGTCGATACTTTTTTTAAGAATATGTACGAAAGAATCGGTACATTAGTAAGTTAAAAGGATTTTGAAACAGAAAAGAGTTGAAAGAATCGACACAATTCAAAAAAGTATCGAAACCTGGGGAATTGTATCGATTAAATATATCATAATGATATAACCGGTTAAAAAGTATCTACTTTAATATAATCCTTGTATTGCTTGCATTTACAAAAAACCTAAGAGAGTATTTGAAATCGAATCGAGTTTGGTTGCTGCGAAATACAAGGGAGGCGTTCTTGAAGTCATGTTGTATCGAAATCGAAAGAAAAGGTTTTGGGTTTTGGGATTTTGAAGTAAAATTTATGTTGTTGAAACCCTAGTTTTTTTGGTAATGCAGTATTCAGAAGTTGGGGTTAATGTTTTGGGTTTAGTGATTTTGAAGTAAAATCAGAATTCGGATCGATTATAGGTCGAAATTGTAATTATATTTAGGAAATAAATATCGGTACTTTGTTTTGAGAACTTATCGGTAGAAATTTATATTGTCGGTAGAAAATAAAAATTGATACTTTTTTCAGAGAACTGAAGCAGTTACTATAAGATGGGTGCAAAGGATCATGAAGATGTTGTTCGTGAAGATGACACTGAAATGGCTCATGAAAATGTTGTTCGTGAAGATGTCAACATTGAAATGGTTGAAATAGAGCCGAAGAGTGTCGAAAGTGAGGAAAAGCCAAAGCAACCAAAGGGTGGATATATGTACTTCTAGTAAGTAGTAATGTATTTGTGTACTTGTTCTGTAAATGGTAATTGGATGAAAGTATTTAAGAACATTTAAACTTTCCTATCATGACATTATGAATGAAGTGCAGAGGATGAAGGAATGTGGTACTTACAATGTCGGTTCGGTATGTAAATTGAATTTATAGTGAATATAATGTAGGTTTAATATTTTGATTGTTGATGATTTATGCATACTTTTCAGGTGAGAGACGATGTGGTGAAGAAATGGCACGCGGTGGGTGATACTGAGAAGGAACCATTTAAGACGTTGTCCATAAAGGATAGAGAAAAATATTCGGCAAAGAGGAAAGCACAAGGAAACATTGAGAAGAAGGTATTCGTTAAACTTGTAAATACTTTGATAAATGATATATAAACTCTAACATTATATGTAAATAATATAGGAAGTGTCGACAAGGTGTAGCATAAAACAAGTGCACCACATAATAGATGAGTTGAAAGTGAAGGATAAAGCCAATGTGTTGGAAGAAATGGGGTTTGGATCTCTTATTGGATTGAAGGACCGACCAATTCGGAGAGGATTGTGTCGCTTGTTGATGGTTGATTTTGATTTGCAAAAGTGTGAAGTTCGATACGGAAAATATTCATTTCATTTTGGTGTTTGATGTGTTGAAGTCTTATTGGGGCTACAAAATAAAGGGCAGAGTGTGGATGAAGTAATTAAGAGGGAGGATTGGAAAAAGTTGTGAAGAAGTATGGCTTAAAGTCGAAGGTGACATATGCTACACTTGAGGACGATATAAAAAGCGGCAAGTATGAGGGAGATGATCTGAAGGCCCGAGTACTATTGTACATTGTCGGAGTATTCCTTTGTCCAACGGGTGATACATCCCCAAGCAAGGAATGTATAAAGTTGATTTGCGACTCCAAGTTGAAAGGTGAATTAAATTGGGCCTCATTTGTCAGTGCCAAATTATTTGATGCAATCAAGAGTTTTCAGAAGGCCATAAACCCCACATACCTCAAAGGATGCATAGCTGTCTTAGAGGTAAATGAGTTAAATCTTGGTGTTGGTTTAGAAAACTTTGTAAATAGTTATTATAGAAAATGATAAAGTTTATTATAAATGCAGGTTGCATTGTTTGATTTTTGGTATGATTCTTCAAGTGTGCCGACCTTTCAAAGAACCGGAGTGGCACACATCATTGCATGGGGCAAGGAAGAAGTCGTTCGAGTTATGGCAAAATTAAAGTTGAAAATACCGAAAAAAGTAAAGGTAATATAAGTATTTATAGATTAGTAAGGACTTAAAAAAGAAAGACGCTCTAATAATGTAGTTTATTTGTGAAGGTTATTGGCGAGGAGGAAGAGGAGAAGGTAGAAGAGAAGGTGAAACAGAATGAAGGGGGAAGTAAATATGACATTTTGATGGCTGAGTTGGCGGAGGTGAAAAAAGTCATTTCTGATTGTTTGCAAAGACAATCCAGAATCGAACAGGCAATTGAGAGCTTAAAGGGGGAAGTAGGGGAAAAGGTTGATAGTGTTGTGAAAGAAGTGGTGGAATTGAGGGGTGAGTTGAAGGGATTGATTGGAATGGTAGAAAAAAATGAATGAGGGGATAAATTTAAGTTCTGAATAAACAAAAGAGGAGTTATGTTGAGGAAAAATATGATGAACTTAAAAAAAATGATGAAGAAAATATAGAAGAATTGAGTAAGAGGGGGGGAAATATAAGAGAAGTCCACGATCAAGATATGAAGACACCAGATCATGCAATAGATGTAGATCTGGATTCAGAGTGTCCTGCACCAAAGAAGAAGAAAAAGGTAAAATGAATAATACAATTGACATCCATTTTGATTATTGTGTTGTGGCTAATATCTTTTATCAATATCGTAGGTTGAAAAGGTCAAAATACCAAATGGAATTGGTACAATGGAGGCTGCAATGTGTGAGTATGTATGGAATAGTGGGTTGTTAGATGATCGGTAAGTAATATATATTGTTTTGTGAGTGATATTTAAATAATTTTGTGAAAAAATTAATACAAAAAATTGCTAGTATAGGGATGTTATCCTAGATTTCGAAAGCCAACACGACACAATAGGCGATGTTGGGTCGTTAAGACTTGGGGAATGGATTTACAGTCCGGTTATTGATTTGGTCGGCTGGTTGTTGGCTTACGAGTCGATGAAGAATAGATCAGGGAACCGGAAGATTTGCTTTTTTCCAGTCTTCTTTGCAGTAAGTTAAATTTATACACATTTTCGTGTTGTGTTATGCATATGGCTGATCAATTAATAGAGATTGTTTTTGAAAATGCAGTCAGCGTTGATAGAGGACGGTCAAAATGTGCCGAATCTTGTAAGCCTCTTTACTAACGTAATGGTCGACCATAATAAAATGACCGATTGTGACACGGTAAGATATTTTTGCGTACATGTTGTTTTGTATTTAAATAATAACAATAAATGTTCTAATTTCTTGTGTGACATTTCTTGTAGATCTTCTTGCCAATAAACGATGAAAATAATCATTGGTGTCTCTTGGTGTTGGATATGGTTGATCGTGTAGCATCGGTTCTTGATAGTCTACATACATCTTACCGGCACAGGAAAAGAGTGCAACAATGCAGGAAAATAGTATGTGTCGATACATTTTGTAATTTATAATGCATATTTTCTTCGTAATCTAATTTAATAGTTTTTTAACACAACTGAAATGTTTAGATAAATTTAATCAGGATGCGACCTTTGTTGAAACATTTGGGAAGATGAAGGTCCCAGTGACGGATTTAGAATTTGTGGACCGTAAGACGATGTTGCAAACGAACGAGTATGAAATTTTGGTTATCTAATATTTGACATTTTGCGGCAGTATAACAGAGATGATTGCGAAATGTATGTGATCATGTGGATGGAAGCTATTTTTGCGGGGAGGTCAACGGATGATTTGGTAAGTGGTCCGAAAAGGACTTTTTAAATAAAATTTTGGTACTGAGATTGAGTCGTAACAAAATGTTCTAATGTGAATGTAGGTTGTTGGGGAATATGATCGTCCGAGAATTTTAAACGATCTCATAAATCACGAACGTAATAAAAGGAGAGCTCCGTTCACAAGTGCTTGCCTCCAACATATGAAAAAATAATTCCTTTTGAAAGCAAATATATGTACATTATGTTACCAGAATTTTCCCACTATATAATTATTTGTCATAGTTACGTTGTTGTAAATTATATTAACATAATAGCTTGTTTGTAAATATTTAGCAATTTTTTGTTATATGTTATGAAACTTATTCAACATCAAATTCCGGTAATAAAGTTCAGCATCAACTTTTGTAAAAATCGATTGACATAGCTTACTGGTAATAAAATTTCGATACTTTAATAATGATATAAAAACTAATTATTGAGACTTTAATAACGCTATAAAAACAATTGTTCGAAAATATCGATTCTTTCATCCCACAATTTAAACAAAACATCGATACTTTTCAAAATAATGCTTGCCATAGATTACTGGAATCAAAATGTCGATATTTTGTTGCCGCTATGAGTAAAATTATCGATACTTTTAAACGAAATCAATGTTTCTCGTATAAAAATTGGCTCGAAAATATCGATAATTTATTCCTATATTAGAAAATTATCGATACTTTTGAAAAAGAAGGATTGACATAGCTTACTGTAAAGAAAGTTTCGATATTTTTTGACGCTATGATTAAAAGTATCGATAAAATTAAACAAAATCAATGTTTTCGGTATCAAAATTTGCTCGAAAATATCGATACGTTCTCCATATATAACAAATATTTATCGATACTTTTGAAACAATGAGTGTCATAGTGTTCTAGAAAAAAGTTTCGATACTATTTTCCATCAATGAAATAAAGTATCGATAATATTTGAAAAAAATGTTTCCGGTTGCGTCTTTACCGTTTTCATTATTGAATACATCAATGTTACCGGTACACTTGTCAATGTTTCAGGTAGCGATCTGACTTTAAAATTTAGGCGCGATTTCTATTTAACCCAACCTAAACTTAAATCCTCTATTTCCTAATTTTATCGATACTATAGCAGAGATCTCTTCCACCCAACACCAACATCTTTCAATGTTGTTGCCTCAGCAACATCAGCCTCACTCACAGCTCTATTTGAACGCATAAATGGTGTCATAACAGGTGTGCACAAGGCATGATTATGTTCGTGGAAAGACTTACTTAGAACCCACTGATCATTTGTTTTTGTTGTTGTGACCACGATTTTCACCTTGCTTACTGTTCGTGTGACTGACATATGAACACGTTGACGACTAATAGTTTCGACTTTGGATGACTGAAACCCTTGTTTTGAATAACAAAATTCCTATGTCTTCACATTCCCTTTGCCATCCAGCCGTGTTGTTCCTCGACGTGCACTAAAACTATGTTTCATTGTGTATTCCTTGTAAAAATTCCAAGCTTCCTCACGTGAAGAAAAGAGCTGGCATAGCAATCGTTCCGAATTATCAACGGTCAACTTTTCATCTTGCAACTTCCCGCTTGAATGAACATCGTTGGATGGAGTATCGTCTATTTTGGTAAACACGGTCGGTTGAAGTGGTCCAAACAGGAGTTGTGTGTTGCTTTCATTTTCAGGTAGTAAAATCAGTAGGTGGTGGTGGTTGATGGCGGTTAAAGTCTGGCTACAACATTTATTTCTTCCTTCCTACAAAGTTAGTTGTGCAATAAATTGTAGTACAATATCGATACTTTCTGCCCATTATGATAAAAATATCGATACTTAAAAAAAAGGTTTCTCATAGCTTACAGGGAACACAGTTTCGATACAATTTTCCCACTATGAGTAAAAGTATCAATACTTTTGTAAAAATCAATGTTTCAGGTAGCAAATCAGCTAAAAAATATCGATACTTTCTACCCATTATGATAAAAAAAATATCGATACTTTAAAAAAAGATTTCTCATAGCTTACCGAAAACAAAGTTTCGATACATTTTCCCCCTTTCAGTAAAAGTATCGATCCTTTTGTAAAAATCCATGTTCAATTAGCAATTCTGCTCGAAGATATCGATATTTTCTGTCCATTACGATAAAAAATATCGATACTTTCAGAAAAAAGGATTCTCATAGCTTACTGGAAACAAAGTTTCGATACATTTTTCCCGCTTTCAGTAAAGTATTGATCCTTTTGTAAAAATCCATGTTCCGTTAGCAAATCTGCTCGAAAATATCGATAATTTCTGTCCACTACGATAAAAAATATCGATACTTTCAGAAAAAAGGATTCTCATAGCTTACTGAAAACAAAGTTTCGATACATTTCCCCCCTTTCAGTAACAGTATCGATCCTTTTGTAAAAATCAATGTTCCATTAGCAAATCTGCTCGAAAATATCGATACTTTCAGCCTCTGTGAAAACAATTATCGATACTTTTCATTCGCAAAAGGATTTCCATAGCTTACTGGAACAAAAGTGTCGATACGTTTTTGACACTATGAATAAAAACCCGATACTTTTGAAAGAAAATCAATGTTTCCGGTAGCAATTTCGCTAGAAAATATCGATACTTTACAAAAAAAGGATTCCCATAGCTTACTGGAAACAAAGTGTTGATACTTTTTTCCGGGTTTGATTATAATTATCGATACATTTGCAAAAACATAAATGTTTCCGATAATTTTCTACTGTTTTCATTATGCATTACATCAATGTATCCGGTTGATTGTTACCATTTTCATTATTTACTACATCAATTTTGCATTGCAGTGTTATGTCTTTTCACTTGTATCACATGCACCGTTTACTGCTCATCTTGTATAAAGCTGAAACCCTAAATCACCGAAACGAATATGATTCTGCCTTTTCAATTTCGTGTCTTTTCACTTGTATCACATGCACCGTTCATGTTCATGTACCTTCATTTATTGGGTAGTTCTCCTCATTTATTTCTATAACCCCAGAACGAATCTTTGAATCTGCCTTTTCAATTTCGTGTCTTATCACTTTCCCTCCCAAACAAAAATTGCCTATAAATTAACAACTCCTTTGTTTACTCTTCACAACATCTTCAAATTAATATACTCAACTCTTTGTTTACTTCTATAATCAGTTCTCCTTCACCATCTTCTATTATACAATGAGTTCAAGCAAAGGTTCTGGTAAAAATCCTCAGCCTTTGACAAAGAGGAAGATTTCTTTCGAGACATCATCAAACAACGATGATGATTTCTATATTGATTCTGATGAAGAGGAGGAATAACTAAGTCATGAGTCAATGAAAACCAGCAGATGGTTCAACAAGTTCTTCGAGACCTTCGATCGAATGAACTCTATCAACGACCCTTCTACTCAATGGTAGTGTCCAGCATGCCAAGTGGGTCATGGTGCCACTCACAGGTTTCGTGGCCTTCAATCTCTAGTCACACATGCTAAAACTAAAGACAGACCAAAGCTAAAAATTCATCGCCAACTTGGCCAGCTGTTGGACGAGGGATTGCGTAGAAGGGGTACTTCGGCTGTTCCTCAAGGTAAAGCTTTTGGCAAATGGAGTGATTTGAGAGACGATGCTACTATTGTCTCCCCCTGCCTTCAAGCAACGAGGAAGCTGATCACCAAATACTCTGGCCATCCATGGTGATGATAATGAACACAAAGTTTCATCAAGATGGAGATGGGAAGGTAGTTATATAACTTCTGAATTATGTTTTCATTAATATTATAATATTTAACCTCTTATTTCTTTAATTTTCTGCTTCAGTGGATTGGTATGGGAAACCAAGAGCTTCTTGACTATTTCAGTTCCTATCGTACTATTGCCAAGCCTCGCCATTCATACGGTCCAGAAGGCCATCGTGGGATGAGCATTCTGATTTCTGAGAGCACGACAAGAGGTTATCGCGATGCTCAACGTCTGCATACCCAGTTTGCTGCCCAAGATTTTGATAGAGAGGCTTGGCAACGTTGTCAGGGCTTCATGTATGGTCCAGCCAGCCAACACCAACTATATGGTTATATGGCTGAAAAAGAAGACATACACATCTTTAATCACCATATTCAAGGTTTTCTCTATCATTTTCTTCTATTATACAAGATACACTTCTGCTCATACTTATGCAAAAAAATTGTTCATTAGGCAACCAAAAGGTCAAGTTTGAGATGCGACCATATGCACAGATGGTTGGACAGCAAGTTGGAACAAGTGTCATGGGTGGCAGGGGGCTTGAGGGGAGGAGGCTCATTATTTTTGTTGAGATTTTAGGGGCTCGATTCGATCAACCAATTTAGCTCACCAAGTGGTGGAGAGGTGGATTTTTGGGTGGAAGGGTTTAGGAAGCTAAAAAAGATAATGACACAATGATTTATAGTGGTTCAACCTTCTAACCAAGGTCTACATCCACTATCTTAGCTCCCCACTAAGGATTTCTCAATCAATCCACTATTGATTCGTCCCCTTTTCTAGGATTAGGAGGAAACCCATACAACCGATCAAGCTTCTACCCAAAGCCTTGATCAAAATCCTCTTTACAAAGAGACAAAGAAAGCAAACTTAAAACCCTCTAATAGGTTTTTGTTTGCACAATTAAGCACTCACCCAAAACCTAAAACACTTGAGCAAATTTGACAATTTTGGCTCACTAGTGTTTGTCTATACAATAAATGACAATTTAAGCTCTAAGACAATCTTTGATCATTTGATGTTTGACAATATGAGCATTAGCCTTCTCTTGATGCTTGGAGGTCCCTTTTATACTCCCAAATGAGTTTGTAGTTGTTACTAGCCGTTGGGGATGAATTGGAGCCGTTGAGGACTTTATTTCTCTTCATAAATGTTGTTCTGTAGCTATCTGTGTCGATACGCGTGGAACGGTATCGGTACGACCTTCATAGGAACTAGTCGTTGGGCACTTGCCAGCATAGGCGTATCGATACGCTTGAGGGCGTATCGGTACGGGTCCACATTTGAATGGCCGTTGGGAAATAGTCGTTGGGGTGGTTGAAAGGGGATCGGTACGCTTACCTGGCGTATCGAAACGATCCCGATACATATCAATACGGCAAGGCCTGTATCGATACAGGTTTTGACAGTGGCCAAATTGGGGCAAAAAAGGTATCGGTATGGGGGTTTACCGTATCGATACGGGTACTCTGAAAACACAAGTTTGGCTATTAAAAACATGAAAAATCCTTGCCAAAAACCTCTTAAAATACCTCAAACATAATTTCAAGTTGTTTGGATTTAAAAACAAGTTTTAAATTCTTTTCAAATTAGTCCAAAACATTTTTCAATTATTATATCAAAACATTAGTTCTACAGTTTTACTTTTATTTTTTTATTTCATTTTGTAATTGGTAATTGAAGCACTGGGACTTCATTTTTTTATAATAATTTTTCTTCATCCTTAAGTATATTAAACTTTTCGTTGGGAACTTTTTTATAAATATAATTGATATAAACGATTGAATATTAAATGTTTCGATACTTTTAATGTAAGTATACATACTTTTTATGAAAGTATCCATACTCTTTATGAAAATATACATACTTCTAATAAACATATCGAAACATTTAATATAAGTATCCATACTTTTTTCTGCAAGTATCCATATTTTTTACTAAAGTATCGAAACATTTAATATAAGTATCCATACTTTTTTATTTAAGTATCCATTCTTTAGAGCCACGATTGAACCAGTTCCAATGTTTTTATTAAAATATTGATACTTTTGTTTAAAGTATCGATACTTATTCGCTACCTATTACGTTACCCTAGTGTCGGTTTGTTTAAAGTTATAATATTAATGTAAACAATCAAATAATAAAAAATTAGACGCTACTGAATATGTTGATATGAGTATCAATAAAATCGGTAATTTTACCGGCTTTGTTATCGTGGTATTTTTCAAGGCCCCATCAGCTCAAATTTATCAAGAATTTAGGCGCTACCAAATATGTTGATACTCGGATCAACAAAATAAGTAATTTTACTGATTTTGTTATGTTTGACCGATAACTTAAATTTGCTGGTTACCAATTTTTTATTATTTTTTTCATGTTTTTTACCAGATATATTATCTCATATCAATATATCCGGTAACGCTTTACCGTATACATTATTTATCTTATAATGTTTCTGTTAACGTCATTTTTAGCCGTATATTAGTCCGTCTTACATTAGAATTTCCCTAACTTGGGACTCTTTATTGCTTCTTTACTTTACTTTTTCAATAAAGGTATGGGTGACACTTTTACTAAAAAAAAGCTAAATTGTTAGGGAGATTAACTATTAAGCCAAAGTGGGGTATAGTTAAATGATTCTTTTAGGGGAATATGAGAAACAATAAAGCTTGGAGACATAAATGTGGTAGGTATACGAAATATGTTGCTTGTGAACTTAACATACTAATATGATCATGGTAATTGGTAATTAGGGGTAATGGAACAGGAGAGTGCGCTATGTTCATTTTTAAGATATTTGTCGTAGTGCTCATCCCTTGTGTCTTGGTGACAAAAGGTAAATGTTCATTATCCCTTGGGACCCGGGTTCGAGCACCAGTAATATATGCTGTGTGTACCGTTTCTGGAAAGACTAAGAAAGTTGAACAGATGTTACCCTTACATCGCACCAGCTTATTCAAAAAAAGATATTTGTAGTAGTAAATTCAGTGCGCTATGTTCATTTTTAAGATATTTGTGTTTTATCGGTTTATATTTAAATATTCAACTAAAATACTTTTAAGTAAAGCTAAGAATTCAAAACTTAACGTGGTGAATGAAACAATTAAGTTGGGAGATGAGCGTATCTACCATAGGTTATGAATCATGATAGGTCATTTGACCTACCATAAAAATGGATAAACTACATCAGATGTCACTTATTTATTAATAAAGTTACAATTGGGTCATTCAATTATTAAAAGTTACACTTAGGTCACTCAGCTAAAGTTTTAGTTAAGCTCGGATCACTCCTCTGTTAAAACACAAACAAACATCTAACAAGATTTGGTATAATGATAGTTTTAGTCCTCAAAACTTATATATTCTACCAATTTAATTCCAATTCAAAATAAGGTTGATAAAGATTTAGGGATAGAAATTAGTGATCATTCATAAAAGTACACAGACTTACACCAGATACCACCAAAACTATTGATGTTGTATCGTTTATACTATTAAACTTTTAATTTATTCAATTTTAATACTAATATTTAGTTTTAGTTCAATTATATCACTAAGCCGTTAACTTTTAATAGTATGATCACGTGAACGGTAAATTCTATTATATAATTACATAATGATGAGTAATGACATGATATGACCATGTGACACGTGACACGAGAGGGAAAATATTTAGCCACCATACTAAACACTTAGATGTAAAGGTTTTTGATAAAATATTTACTTAAAGCTAAATTGTAGTTGGAGGGAAATTAATTATTATCTTTGAAAGAATTTAAATTTGGATCTTAGCATTGAGATATACAATGGTTAACCATCATCCATCAAACGTAATAGAAAACTAGTAAATATGTTAATAAAACTTTTATTTTATGTTAATCTTTTCTTAAAATTAATTTATTTATTTTAGAAAAATATTAAAGTATTATAATATAATTTATCTAAATATAAAAAGATGACATGTGTTATCGTTTGATTGTAAGATATTAAATTATTATAAAATGCTACGTGGTCATGCCACATTATCACCTCGTGTCACATAACAGAATTTACCGTTCAGTCATAACGTCATTAATAGTTAACGACATGAACTTAAATTTAAAGTTTAGTGTTAAAATTAAATAAATTAAAATTTTAGTTGTATAAACGATACAATGCCAAATAGTTCGGTGGTATCTGGTGAGCGAATATATATTTTTTAAAAAGTAAAAGCAAACCACAAATCTCCATTCTCCAACACCCAACGGCTATTTTGTGAGCTTAGCGAGTTGAAAAGGCACGTACCAACAGCCTTTAGTTTTGATTGATTGAGAATTGAGATGCTAAAAATGCAAGATTCCTGGAAATTAAACATTCAAGCCAGAACCTACATCTTCAATCTCAAACTGAAAGCCACAACCATCTTACCCACCGGCGACTTCCACCGATTCTCCCTCTTCCTCAGGCTCCACAGGTTCATCCTCAAACTCCACCTGAAATCAGGCTCAACACTTTCAATTTCCACTCAACACAAACCAACCTTCAAATCCACATTTCTCCGTCTTCTCGACAAACTCCGACTTCGCCCTGCAAACAAACCGTCAACACTCCAAAACCCATATCTTAAGTCTCTTCTGAAACAATTAGCTAATAAGGTATCGGTGGTTTTCGCTTCAATTTTTTTTTTTTTTGCGTTGAAACAAATTTGAGCGTGGGTTATTTTGTTGTAGGAATCAAGCTTCGGCGGGTCTTTGGTAATTGCGATAATCGCTTTGCTGCTGCAATCGATCTCCAAGGGAGATGTTAAGGGAAAGGGAGTAATTACTCTTGTTTCCCTTGTGATCTTGTATTTCGACAAACATTTAAGGGGGAAAACAAGAAGCTTTTGGATGGTTTTGGTTGCTGGTTCTTGGGTTGCTTTCAATTTAGGAAAAGGTTACGTTTCGAATTATGCTTGGAATTGGATTGAGTGGAGCTATGCATACACTGTTTTTTCTGGGTTTTGGTATGCAGCTTGGAAGGTGATTTGGGCTCTTGTCAAAATCATCTTCTTCTATTTTTCAAAGCTCAAATGAAAATATAAATATTGGTTTTAGATTTTTTCTATATGTAAATATTGAACTTGATCGACTGAAACACTGGTCTGAAACTATCTTTTTGCTGTGTTCAACTTCAAGTTCATGTTGGGGTCTATAATATGAAGCATTTGAGTATATTCTTCTTGATACGATTAATTCGATTTAAATTTAATATTAATCTTATAAGGAAAAATATCTTATGTACCGATGGTGAAAATAAAAAAATTTCATAAGAGCTTGGTTTTAAGGTTTATGAATTTAGCTTAGGGTTTAGGAATTTAAGAGTTTAAGTGTATGTGTTTAGAATTTAGGGTTAAAATTTAATTAAAAAGTAAAATTTTAATATATATATAAAATAATTTAATTAAAATTTTAAAATAATTATTAATTGTATGATTGGTCCTTAAAATTTTAAATCTTTATTAATTAATTTAATGATGTTCATCGATGTTTATCATTAACGGTATTCGTCGCACGTTGTAGAATTTTTCATTCTAATTATTTTATTTTTAAACACCACGGTTCACGATTCAAACTCTTCTTTTTTTTAGTATTCTAACGCCAATTTCCACTAAATCAACTCTAGTGTCATTTTGGAGAAAATTATCGAGTTCTACTAAAACTTTTTTCTAGAAATAAAGATGAAAGAAGAGATCGTAACCGATGATCTTTCAACGGAGAAAGAATCGGACGGTCAATGATGATAGTCAAATACTTATCTCGATACGTTAATTTGACCACACACGAAACCTGCCATTTTTAAACAAAACTAGAATTTCCAAACCTTTGACTGCCTCGCCACTTCAATCGAGGTGCTCTTCTTTGAAAATCCAGGTACATCCCTCATTTTACCCTTTTACCCCAACACAAATTTGAAAATCCATATACTTGAATTAAAATTATGTCTCAGGTTATTAAAAAATTAACTCATAAAATGTAAAACGATAGTTGTTCTCATCTTACTTTTTAACCATAAAATTAAGTTTTTAATTCTCACACATAAATATAGAACTTCATAATTAATCGTTTTTATCCTTTTATAAGAAGCGTCATAATAAAATTAGTCACTGGTTTTTTTAATGTTTTTTACATTTTAAAAACACTAACATCGTACAAATAAACTGTTTGAATCTAAATCTTTTAAAAAATAACAACATTATTTTTAACAAAATTAGAATTCACTCATTTGGTTCAACTATAAAAAAAGTAAATCATCAAATTAAAACTGCATTATTCAAAGAGGATAAAAATGTCAAATTCAAAGAATTAAAAGCGTAATAATGATGTGAATATTTAATTTTTAATTAAAATTCGGATTTCGGTCAAAATAGAATCGGGATCTTGGTTGACATTTGACCGGTGTTCGTCACCCTCCATTTTCCTCTCCAATTTGTTCTTGTTTTGAATGAATAATAATAGTAATAATGATATCAATATTTAGCTTGTAATTCAATAAAATCTCTCAACTTTTGAACATCTTTCACATTTCCTTTCTTTGTCTTCCCAACAGGATTTCTAGGTTTTCGTCTTTCTCCATCTCTCGAACAAGTCTTTCTTGCATGACCAGCTTTACAAGGTTTGATTTTTCCCTTTAAAATATTGATTTCTGCTGAAATTCATTAATGATTTCATGGTGTGTTTTTGTTTGAAATCTGGTGCCTCTTGCTGTTTTCTTCTTATCGTTGCTTTAGATGCTAACCATGCATGCACGAAAATTCGAATAGCTGGTTGATTGTTAGCTATGCAAATTATTTTTTCCCCTCTTGTTTGAATTATTTTGTATATGGGGTTCATTTATTTCCTTCCTTTTCACTATTGTTCATGTAATTGGTTATTGAAGATTTGATCTTGGATAAGTTACACCTTTGTTTGAGCGGGTTTGGTTTATGCCTCTGCTGCAGTTCATTGAATTGGAAAATTTTGGGGTTTTGGTTGATTTGGACGATGTAAAATGCACTGCAATCTTTGTTTATCGAACATGATCGCATAGTACGATAAATATAATCACTTTGTATAAATTGTTCACAAAATGAAGTCCTGGATTTTGTCTTAATTGTTTGATGGCTCATATGTTGTAGTTTAGGCCTTGGACATTTTGTGTTACAAATTTTGTGAGTGGATGGAAATTGCTTGCTCTTCTTGTATGATAGGACATTTAGTTTCTGAAATCCTTTTATATTGGCATTGAGTATGTTCTTACCGTTCAAAACAGCTATTGATTTTTTGTACTATATTTTTTTGTTCCGGCAGAAGCATAGGAGGCATAAATACGGTTTAGACGATTTGCATGTGTGATGGGGTGCTTTACAGTTTTGAAAAGTAAGAAGAAAAGGACTGAGCATTCAGTTTCTGTAAATCCCATTGATTATAAGGAGCATAAGCCGACCGTATTGCCTGAGCCCCAAGTTCAGACCCGTTCACTGCAGCCGACACCCCCAAGTTTTAAAACCAGAGTAAAACCATATCAAGTTAAAAACAAGGGAATCAGGAACAGGACACGTGCATTATCCGCTCCATCATGTTTCGATGCTGCTGAGCAAGATGGACTTCCATCTGCTGAATTTGAAGAACATGAAGAGTTAAAGAGTCAGGTTGGATTAGTGAAGGAACCGACTTCACCAAGTCCACAACCCCTTCCACTTCCTTTCCCTCCTCATACTTCACTGAAGACAATGGAAAGCTTTAAATCAGGGAATGCCAGTGGCCCTCTGTTTGCTTCTGGACCATTGCCCTTGCCTCCCTGTGGAATACTACGAAACTTTGCTTACGAAGAAATTGCTACAGCTTGCCGTCATTTCTCTTCCGATAGATGCACATCGGAGGGTCTTTCATCTGTTATGTACAAGGCTTCCTTTGGAGATGACACATCAAGTTCAAAGAAGTTCGAAGCTACTGTTACTCGCCTTCACTCATCCACTCAGGTAGGAGAAATTTATGGCTATGGGATGATCTATTTTGTGTACTATGTACTTCCCGATTGCATCCTTTATGTTTTGTTTTTCTGTACATGCAATTTTAATGTTTTTGTAATTGTCTCAATGTGTTCTTTCTGTGATCCTGTAGGGTTTAAGGGAGTTTATCAATCAAGTAAACACTCTTGCATCATTGCAACACTCAAACCTCTGTAAATTGATTGGATACCATGCACGTGATAATTCGGAACAAAGGATGTTGGTCTACCAGAGCCTGTTTCATGGAAGTCTAGACCGGCATCTATATGGGAGGTTTGATGGACCACCACTTGATTGGAATACCCGAATGAAAATTGCTTTATGTTCTGCACAGGGTCTTACTTTCTTGCACGAGGAAGGACCTTTTCAGGTATGCATAAAAATCTCAACATGCATCTAACATTTTGAGATTATAGAACTGTTGAGAATGAGTCACTTGTTTGAAACAAGCTCTGTTTTGTTTGGTTGAAAAAATTCCCATTCTTCAATTTTATACACGAATGGTTACAAAAAGGCTCTGTCATATGCAGGCAATGTACAATGAATTTTCGACTGCTAACATACAGATTGACAAAGATTTCAGTGCGAAGCTCTCTGGATATGGATGCATTGGCCATATGCCTAAGACAGTAGAGATCTCTACTAACTCAGTTGTAAGTGTTTGCCTCGTAATTGTTCTTCTTAAAAGATAAAACTTGGTATGAATAGGTGACTAGATTTTCATTCATCTGCCCAGACTGTGGCTAATCTTTCAGTGGAGACCTTGGAGAAAGGTTGGCTAACTCCGAAGAGCAATGTTTGGAGTTTCGGAGTTGTCCTACTTGAATTACTAACTGGTCGGAAAAACCTTGACAACTCTCAACCCAGGGAAGAGAGGAACCTAGTGAAGTGGAGCCGACCATTCCTAACTGATGAGTGTAGATTATCACTCATCATGGATCCTAATCTCAAAGGACGCTTTCCCACGAAAGCTGCCAGTTCTGTTGCCGTCATCGCGCAAAGATGTCTCCAGAAGGATCCATCCGAAAGGCCGACCATGAGAACCATTGTCGAGAATCTCAAAATCATCCAAGACATGAAATATTCGTGCTTGTTTCCTCTGCAAGAACCAGCGGCAGTTTCTGGAAAACAGACATCAAGATCACCTAGTCTTGATGGGGTGGTTACTCCGGCACCCGGGTTAAGTTTCTCAACATCACCGCCATCAAGAAACCAGCTATCAGTTTCTCCGATGAGACCGTCTGCTTTGGTATTCACCCTTCCACCCCGAGCTTGTTCCTCTACCCTCTCATTACAGGAACTTGAAATGCAATATGCTCGGAGATCATCAGCAGCATGCCTTAGAGGGACTAGTCTGGAAGGATTTTGATTGTTTATAAAAATTATTTATTTATTCATCTGTATATAAAGAGTGCAAATCTGATCTGAAAATGGATTTATTATTTTCTTCTAATCCAGATTGCTTATAGTAAATAATAGATATTTGGTTCTGTCTTATTAGATTTGGATTCGGGTTTTATTACTGAAAGATAATGTTTGGAGAAATCATAGCACATGTAATTATCGAACACTAAATAGTCTTGGACTAAAATTTCTTCGGTATGATTCAGTCTCATTAAGGATCTTTCTCGTTTTCACCGTTTTCTTCATCCCCGGTGCCACCTTCTTTTGTGGATGAAGGGGAACAACTATCATCTTGTGGCTCACCTGCATTAACGATCTGCAGTGGAGCATTCGATGTTGGGATCGCTTGCTGATCAGATACCAAGCTTATAAGGCCATTCTCCTTGAGGTAAGTTTCCAATGGGAGGCTTGCAACTTGAATAAGACTCATCATGCTCATGTGGGTGGAACCTAATTGCGAATTGTCATCACGACCGGGGTCACTGTTCAAATCTATCTGTCCCTTGTTGCCTTCAACCAATTTAGGATCTAGGTTGGTGCTCTGGCTCTTAGAGTTTAACTCACTAACTGACCTCGCATCATTCTCAGAAGGATTGTGGAGCGACGATACATGTTTAGAGCTGCTGTTGACTTCAGCTTCTTCTCTAGGACCCCATGCTTGCTGATTCCTTAGAGCAATCTCTGCTTCACGCTCTGACTGCCGCTTCTTTTTGCGCGTCATGAGGGTTTTTAAAACGACGTTTTACCGTCATGCACAAATTACATGTGCATGTTGGCTTGTGTTTTCCCTTCCCACTTGGAGTTTGGATGCACACAATGCAAGAGAAACCAGGACGATGCCTCGGGTGTTTAGTTGTGGTCGCCACCAGTGTAGTGCCGGAATCAGCTACATTATCTCCAAGGATTGCAACATTGGCTAAAGTGCTCAAACCAGGCCCTGGCCTTGCCCATGAAATGCTACTATTCTCCATTTTTTGAAATCTGTATATAAAATATAGCTCAAATGTAGCTGAATAAGAAAATAAATCAAGTACCGCAATAATAAATTCGCTGACAGATGTAGTCTGTAACAGTTTGATTGTGGAATAAGCATGTGAAATAGTTTTCACATGCAGTATCAAGATATAAATTCACATATATTTATAAGCTTCAAGAAATCAATATGCACAAGCACTGTGATATACATATAGTCTTCAAGTCTGAGAGTGTACCTCTGTTCAATCAATTGATAGAAGGTGCAAGTGCACCTAAACAGCCCAACATACAAGCATTGCTAAACCTTAACAATAGTGATAACAAAAAAAAATATCTACCGTTGAATTGCTAGCACAATCTCTGAAATTTTTATACAGGAACGATCGTTTGTGGTACAATTTTGCCCATCATCTTAGTGGGGATCCTATGTGGGACTACCCCCTGCTTCAAAGCAGCACCGTAGACATTACAAGCACCCAACAACAATCCCTGTTGATTCAACTCCTTAACCAACATGTCATACGATGTTCTACTTGGGATTTTACCATTTTCAAACATGGAGACCAACACCACCAATGCCTCACCAATCTTTCCCTCCACACAAAGCGCTTGAATCACATTGTTGAATGTTATCGTCCTCGGAACGAGCCCCATTCCGATCATTTTCTCCAAATGGTACACAGCCTCCTCCGTTCTCCTTCCCATACAAAGTGTTCGAATCACAAAGCTATAACTAGTATGGTCAATGACAGAAACTCGTTCCTGCATTTTCTCGAACACTTGGTATGCATCTTGAACCAGGTCTTTTTCTTCCCATGACTTCATGCATAAACCTCTAAGCAATCTGCTCATCATCTTCCCTTCCACTTCAAAACCAATTCCCACCATTTCCTTATAAACTTTCAGTGCTGCCCTTATTTTTCCCCATTTCAAAAGTCCATTCAAAAAGGTGCTGTAACTAATGCTATCAGCCAAGCAATTTTTGTCCTTCATAAGCTTTAACACTCTAAAACCATGGTGTGGCCTTCCTTCTTTAGTGTAGCCAGTGAAAAGAGTGTTGAAAGTGACCGCATTTGGTTCTAACCCCAAAACCAGGGCCTGGTTGAGCAATTCCATTGCCTCATCTGATCTGCCCACTTTACAAAAACCATCCATAACTGCTGTGTAGGAATAAATGTCAGGTCTTATTGACTCTTTTTTCTCCATGTTCATCAACATTTCATGAGCCTGCTCGATTTTCCCCACGTAACACAATCCCTTCAGCAAGCAATTGTACGTTTGAACACTTGGTTTGCACCCAATTCCACCCATCACTTCAAAGACTCGAAAAGCATTCCCTAATTTGCCTCGTTTGCACAACGAATGGATGAGAATTGTAAATGTTGTAACATTTGGATTATACCCATTTCCCATCATGCGGTGTAAAACTCGTTGAGCTTCATCGAGGTCGTTTTTCTTGCAGCAGCATTTGATGATGATGGAAAATGTGGAACAATTTGGCGCTAAATCCAAACCAGAAAACGATGATACGTTGGAGAAAAGTTCCATGGCTAGATCGGGCTCGTTTGCTGTGAACAATGCCATCAACAGGCCGTTGAAATCTGATAAGGTCCAATTGCTCGCATCTTTCGCCATCGTGCTGAGAATTTCACTCGTGTCTTTAAAGGGGTTTGCTTTAAGTTTGTCCAGGAAATTTACAGCTCGAATTCCAGCGGTTCTCTCGTCAAGACGCAAGGCTGATGATGTTATAACGCTAGGTGTTTTGGAAGGCAGTGAAACCATGGCAAGAACCTGAAGCTCGCAACGATGGATTCTTTTGGGATTGGTGAAGATGGAAGGATTATGAAATAGAGGAGATTGGATTTCATATGAACTAGACATGGCAGGGTATAATTGCAGAGAATAAGAGGGAGATATTGAAGATAAAATCAGTCGAGTGGCAGGAAGCGAGCAAAACTGGGGAAAATGTTCCTTATCCGATCAAATCCTAAATCTTTGCTCAAACAAAATTTAAATGATAAAAATAAAAAGAGAAATCTCACCAGTGATCCCTTTTATTTAGGTTGTATTCTATTTTAGTTATTAGAATTTTAAAAAAATTATTCTAGTCACTTACGTTTAGAATCGTTTCTATTTTGGTCCCTTGGCCGTTAGTTTTCGTTACTTAAAAAAATTAGTTTCTAATTTAACCCCAAAATTTTTAAAATTTTATTTTTCACCATTTTCCCCAAAAATTATAAAATTAAAACCCAAAAATTAAATCAACGCCTATATTATAAATGTAAGAGAAAGAGAATGATGAGCGATGTATTGTAGAGAGAGTGATGTTTTGCGTTGAATGAAGTTTGTGGGGAGAGTGGTGTTTTGTGTGGTGGAAGTTTGTTTTGTCTGTGCAAGTGAGTTGCTAAAAATCATGGTGGCTTGGTGCTATCGTGAGGTAGTGTCGAATGATGAGCAATGTATTGTAGGATCTGTTTTTTGATTTTATTTTGTTCGAATTGAGGTCTATTGCGGAGCTTATGGTTAATTTAGAATGTTGTTGCACTATGCAGTTTGTTTTTGCGCGTAATGTAAAAGTTTCCAGGTTTTATGTTATACATCTCAGGTTGATTGAAGAAATAAAATGCCAAATGTTGTGAAGATTTTAAGGTCAAAGTTCAAAAATTGAAGAAATTTTTTAATGATTAGAGGAGAGCAGGAGTTATGAATGCTTGGATTTAAATACACAACTAGAGTTAAAAACATTGTAGAGTGAAATTATGGGAAATGATCAAGTTACAGGAATAATTGTGAAAGCAATATTAAAGGGTGAATATTGGGTGATTCCAACACTGTTTCTTTCATAGTACAGTCAAGGACCGAGTCTAAAAAATAATTATTTGTAGGTCTGTATTTTAGTGACATGTGGTGTGGGGAACTGAGGAGGCTGAAACAAATGGTATTTGACCATTTCAGCAGGCACTTTGGTTGCAAACACGAACTTCATGAGGGTCACAATTTCAGTTGCTTGGAAGCTTGAGGAGCCGTTCTCATTGGAGGAAATAAAATAAGCAAGAGGAAGTGTTGGGTGAGCTGTTGTGATTGATTGGAGAATTTTACAAGTTTGGGGAAGATGGTGAAAAATAAAATTTTGAAAGTTAGGGGGTTAAATTAGAAACTAATTTTTTTAAGTAACGAAGACTAACGGCCAAGGGATCAAAATGAAAACGATTCTACACGTAAGTGACCAGAATAATCTTTTTTGAATTCTGGTGACCAAAATAGAACACACCCTAAACGAAATGGACCACTGATGAAGATTACCCTAAAAAAACTAAATATTTAGTACACCACCTATTTTCGTGTTCTTATTTTAATACCTCATTTATTTTTTAGTAAAATAATATCTAACGTTACATATTTATTCTATTTTGGCACTCGGCCGATAAAAACAAACGAAAATAATAACGTTACTTATTTTTAATTGATATAATCACAATTTTAGTCTCATATATTTCTATAAATTTAGTTTAAACTCTATCAATTTGATCATCTCGAATATCAATGACGGTAGCTTCCAACGTATCTCGTTTTAAAGGTATAACAGTGGCTCGCCTGATCCAATTCTTGGGATTTCTGAAGCTTTCAGAGCATACGCTACAATACAACCCAATCCAATATTTACTTTAGAGCAAGAACTAGCAGCAAAATAAATTTAATATTGTATCTATTATAATTTCTTTTCTAATTAAATTTTGAGGAGTTAACAGCGGTTCTTGTGATTCGTGTGTGACTCTCCAAATGATTTTGTTAAAATGATCAAACAATGTCAAATTGATAAGAGGAGCTGAATTGACTTTTTAAATTGAAAGGGAGCAAAATGATAAAATAAAAAATGAAGACAAGAGAATTTATAGTGGTTCAAGCTTCTAACAAGCTCTACATCAACTATCTTAGCTCCCACTAAGGATTTTCAAACAATTCACTATTAAATTCGTCTCCTTTTCTAGGCTTAGGAGAAAACCGTTACAAGACATATAACACCCCTCACCCCGGGTTAGGAGTAAGGGGCGTTAAACAGATTCATATTAGCTTGTTACAATTAGGCAGCGGAAAACGTATAATAATTTTTTTTATATTATTCGAATGCTATTAAGGTGGACCTAACTTAAATTTCGATTCATTTAATTTACATATGATCTAACATTAAATTCTTGATCTTATTTATCCAACATTTAACATATATATACATATTCAAATCCTTACTTTATCATTTTCGAAAGATTCAATTTAATAAGTAAAATTAATTTCAATCATGATCAACTAGAGAATTTCATTTTTAAGATCATCTGTAACATCCCAAAAATTAGCCTAGAAGATTAGAGGTTTAATTAAATAATTAAATGACTTATTAGATTAATTTCCTAAATTATTGAATTGGAAATAGGTTCAATATGGACCAAAATGAATTTAAAGGAAATGTCCAAGAGGAATTCGGGTAATTGGTCTAGTGACCAAACCGAATGATGCATCAAATATGAGGTTTGCATGCTAAAGTCAAAAATTTATAAATTAATCCTTGAATTAACATGGAATGATAGGAAGACAAAAAGCAGAATGAAAGCTAGAATGAAAGCTGCTGAAAAGCGAAAAGGGGGCAATAGACCTGACAAAAAGCAGAAACGAGACGACAAGTCTCAATGGCAGTTTAAGAAGCCTAAATTTCAGAAAGAAGGATCTTTTAATTTCACATCTGCTCCGAGGAGCAATTATACTTCCAAACCAGCCACAGTGATCAGATCCTCAGTACCGACTATGTCTGTTAATAGTACGGGAAATTCTGAAAAGATTCCTCCTTGCAAGTTCTGTCAGAAACCACATCGAGGTCAGTGCAGACTTCAGGAAAATCTCTGCTATGCTTGTGGTGGTGATGATCACTACATCAAAGACTGTCCTCAGAAGCATGAATCTATGCAGCTCGTAACACTGCAGTTCCTAGCCCGACATCCTCTAATCGGAATAGGAATGCCAAGTCAGCCCAGCCGAGTTATCAGAAGAAAGGCAATGGCACTCATTCTAATGCTACCACTCATCAGGAATCTCGAGCACTTGCTAGAGTTTACCACATTCGTGGTAGAGATGAAGAAGAGTCTTCTGAAGTGATTGCAGGTACTGTAGAGCTAAACTCACATCCTGTTTATGCTTTAATAGATTCGGGTTCTACTCATTCATTCACATGTCTACCTGTAGTAAAAAGGTTGAAATTAGAACCTGAAATTGTGAAAACAAGTCTGATAGTCTCAAATCCTTTAGGAGGAATTTCGAACATTAACCTAATATGTAGAAACTGTTCATTGCATATTAGCAATCTGCCATTCTTTATTGATCTCTACATATTACCCTCCTGCGAGTTCGATCTAATTTTGGGTTTAGATTGGTTAAGTAAGCATGAGGCTTGGGTAGATTGTCAAAATAAAAGATTGTATCTTCAGGGTTTAGGAAAAGAATCCATACTCCTAATTGATAAAAAGTCCACTTCCATTTTTGCATCCATGGTCTTACGAGATCAAATTGAATTTGGAATGTCTGAAATGCCTGTTGTTTCTGAATTCATTGATGTGTTTCCCGAGGAACTACCTGGTCTCCCTCTGACTAGAGAAGTTGAATTTGGGATTGAAGTACAGCCTGGCTCAAATCCGGTGTCTATCACTTCGTACCGGATGGCACCTCTTGAATTGGAAGAATTGCAAAAGCAACTTCAAGAACTTCAGGACAAGGGTTACATTCGACCTAGCACTTCTCCTTGGGGTGCACCTGTTCTGTTTGTAAAGAAGAAGGATGGAGCAATGCGTCTTTGCATTGACTACCGTCAATTGAACAAGATCACAATCAAGAACCGATATACACTCCCAAGAATAGAAGATATGTTTGATCAACTTAGGGATGCGTCGGTATTTTCAAAGATCAATCTGCGATCTGGATACTATCAAATGAGAGTCAAAGAGGAGGATGTGTCAAAAACAGCCTTCCGAACTCGTTATGGCCACTATGAATTTCTGGTAATGCCTTTCGGATTGACAAATGCTCCGGCAGCATTCATGGATCTCATGAACAGAGTATTCAAGCCCTATCTTGATAAATTTGTGGTCGTCTTCATTGATGACATTCTAATCTATTCTCGCAACAAAGAAGAACATGCTGATCATCTTCGCATTGTCTTGCAAACTCTCCGGGAACGCCAGTTATTCGCAAAATTTTCCAAGTGCAAGTTCTGGTTATCGGAAGTCTCTTTCCTTGGTCATGTAATTTCTGCAGAAGGAATTAAAGTTGATCCAAAGAAAATTCAGTCAATCATGGATTGGCGACCTCCCAGAAATGTCAGTGAAATACAGAGTTTTCTTGGTCTTGCTGGTTATTATAGAAGGTTTGTCAAAGGATTTTCCTCTATAGCCTTACCTTTGACTAAACTTCTTCGTAAAGATCAACCATTTGAATGGTCTGAAAAGCAACAGAGAAGCTTTGACCAACTCAAAACAGCCCTGACTCATGCCCCAGTTTTGATCCAACCAGAACCGGGTAAAGATTATACAGTGTACAGTGATGCTTCACATGCGGGTCTTGGATGTGTTTTAATTCAAGGTGATAATGTGATAGCTTATGCTTCACGCCAATTGAAATCTCATGAATTGAACTATCCGACGCATGATCTTGAACTTGCTGCTATTGTTTTTGCTCTCAAAATATGGAGACACTACTTGTACGGTGAAAAATGCTACTTGTTCACCGACCACAAGAGCCTAAAGTATCTCCTGACTCAGAAAGACCTAAATTTGAGACAACGCATATGGATGGAGTTATTGAAAGACTATGATTTAGTTATTGACTATCATCCAGGGAAAGCCAATGTGGTTGCAGACAACTTGAGTCGTAAACCGACATTGGGTAAAGTTCCTAATCCTTGATCCTTAAAATAAAAAAAATTAATATGTTTGTAATAAAAAAAATTTGTCTAAAAAATGGTATTTATTCTTGTAGCTCCAACTGCTATCAATGCTCATCTTCGAGTGTATTAGAAGCAAGGATTCTTATCCGAACTTCAAATTCAGTCCAGTTTAATTTCAAGGATTGAAAATCTTCAGAAGGCTGATCCAGAACTTCGGGATATTATTTCCAAACTGGATACAAAGTCTGGTGATGGATTCCGTATTCACACAAACGGTCTCCTCTATTTCAAAGATAGAATCTGTGTTCCAAATGATGAGAGTTTGAAAAGAGATCTTCTGGAAGAAGCACACCAGAGTTCTTTCTCGGTCTACCCTGGATCGGTTAAGATGTATAAAGATCTTAAATCCTTGTATTGGTGGTCTGGTATGAAAATGGCTATCAATGATTTCGTATCTAAATGTCTTAATTGCCAAAGAGTCAAAGCTGAACATAGAATTCCTACCGGTCTACTCCAACCACTTGTACTGTTGCGTGTAAAATAGTCTATCGCAATGGTAGTGCAAGTATACACGACGCAAGTAGTAAAATGATATGAAGTATCAGATATCGTCTCCACAGGGATTGGGCTAATAGCTTCACCTTAATTCACTGCACGAAAGTAAAGAAAATATTTGAGAAGTTGTCACGAAAATAATAGAGTAAACGTAAATAAAAGAGTAGGGAAATCAAGATAGAGAGAATGGGCTGGTATTGAATTGCTCAGTAGTTCAGGTATTGCTAAGTCTCGGAACTCCAGTTCTGTCGTCGTCCCTGTCGCGGTAGCACCTGTCGCGGCAGCAGTCCGTTGCTTGTCGCGGCAGCGAACAATCAACTCAACACTTCAAGTTTGGAAAGAATCCCAGATGTGCCTTGGCCTATCCCTAGGTCCAAGTCTGTCGATGATCACGTCTTTGATGATACCTCTCGGCGTGAATCGAAGGATGAACATCGATGTGTATGAATTCTTCTTTAGCCACTTAACCTCGTCCTATCCCTAGGTCCGAGATAGTTCAACTATAAACTAGAGAACTTGCTCTTATTTCTTTCACATACTTAACTCTCCCGATGCTAAGTAAATAGATAACCTCACAATGCTCTCCCGATGCTCTTGCAAGATATTAATAACCAAAATAAGAGAACTTGAAGTTTATTTTATTGAACTGAAAATTCCTAAAACAAAACAACCCTTGCAACTACTTTACAAATCAACTCGTGGCCCTAGGGGGAATTTAGAACATATTGTGGGAAAGAAAATGACTAGAGTTTGGGAAGGAAGCTAGGGTAATCGGTTATGCCTCTCTAGGTCAAAATATATGCCCTTATATAAGCTTTGGGCTCAAGTTATCTAAAATAGCAAGAATACAACTTTAATTGAAAGTATGATTCTAATAAAGACTAAATCTTCAAGGAATCTACTTTCCAGCCGTAATCTTTCTTGCTTGGGATTTTCTCTCCTTGAACTTTGGGCTTGACATTCCTTTTGATCTGGGCTTGGAAAAATATAGGGTTTTCACACGACAGACGGGCTGAATTTTCTCTATCTGTCGAGGTCCACTTTGCTTCTTCTCCTCAAAACTGATGTCGCCCTCTGCTGTCACGGCGGAAACCATGGCAGCATCGTCCTCCTTGACTGCTTGTCCAGTTCCAGCTCTTCTGCTCTACTGCCCAGCGCCTGCCCATTGCAAAAATAGCTATTTTTAGTAGAAACTGTGCCTTTTAATATATTTGTGATGTTTTGCTGTAAACTGACCTAAATGCAATAAATAATGCTTGAATGCAGCAGAAATATGGGTTAAATAGGGTGTAAATAATAGAACTTTTACACACTCAACATGTACTGCCACAATGGAAATGGGAAAGGATTACTATGGACTTCGTGACTGGTCTTCATTGTTCTCCCAGAAAATATGATGCTATTTGGGTGATTGTTGACCGATTCACCAAATCGGCACATTTTATTCCTATTCGTATCAATTACAGTTTGGAGACTTTAGCCAATTTGTACATTCAGGAAATAATTCGGCTACATGGAATTCCTATTTCCATTGTTTCTGACCGTGATCCAAGATTTACTTCCAAATTTTGGAGAACTCTACAAAGAGCTATGGGTACTAAATTGAATCTAAGCACAGCTTTCCATCCGCAAAGTGATGGTCAGTCTGAACGAGTAATTCAGATTCTTGAAGATATGCTTAGAGCTTGCATTATTGACTTAGGGAAGAATTGGGAAAAATCCCTACCCTTAGTGGAATTTGCCTACAACAATAACTATCAGTCATCTATTCAGATGGCTTCTTTTGAAGCATTGTATGGCAGAAAATGCAGAACTCCTCTGTGTTGGTCCGAACTTGGTGAAAATAAAGTTTTGGGACCACAATTGCTCAGAGAAACAGAAGAGAAAGTTCAAATTATCCACTCTCGATTGAAACAAGTCTTCGATAGACAGAAAGCCTATGTTGATCTGAAACGAAGAGATATCCAACATAATGTGGGAGACAAAGTCTTTCTTAAAGTCTCTCCATGGAAGAAAGTATTTCGGTTTGGAAAGAGAGGAAAGCTCAGTCCTCGCTTTATTGGACCTTTCGAAATTACTGAAAGAATTGGCCCAGTGGCTTATCGACTTGCACTTCCCAGTGAGTTCGATAAAATCCACAATGTCTTTCATGTGTCAATGCTCAGAAAGTATAGATTCGATTCATCTCATATCTTAGAACCAGAAGAAGTAGAGCTGAATCCTGACTTGTCCTATGAAGAAGAACCGATTCAGATTCTGGATAGGGAAATTAAAAGACTCAGGAACAAAAATGTTGCACTAGTTAAAGTCTTGTGGAGAAATCACAAGATGGAAGAGGCAACATGGGAACCTGAAGAAACAATGAGAACCCAATATCCCTATTTGTTCGATTCAGGTAAGAATTCGGGGACGAATTCTTTTTTTAAGGGGGAAGAAATGTAACATCCCAAAAATTAGCCTAGAAGATTAGAGGTTTAATTAAATAATTAAATGACTTATTAGATTAATTTCCTAAATTATTGAATTGGAAATAGGTTCAATATGGACCAAAATGAATTTAAAGGAAATGTCCAAGAGGAATTCGGGTAATTGGTCTAGTGACCAAACCGAATGATGCATCAAATATGAGGTTTGCGTGCTAAAGTCAAAAATTTATAAATTAATCCTTGAATTAACATGGAATGATAGGATTATTAAGACTTTATATAGTTAAGTGGTATAATTAAAAGATGATAATAAGGGGAATTAGTTGAGATATGACATAGTTGTCATATCCCATTAAATTTGTCTCCTCTCTCTCTCTCTTTTCTTTCCTTAGCCGGCTACACCAAACCATACTAACTAAGTTACCATTTTCCATTTCACACACATTACAAACATAAAAATTGAGAGAGAAAGCTTGAGAGTTTCGGTGAAGAAGAAGAAAGGCTTGCATGGCATTGAAATCTTCTTAGAAAATTTAAAGAAAAATTGGAAGTAAGTAGCTCACTCCCTCTATAGTTCGAATATGGTGAAATTTCTAATAGATCAATGATTTTCATGTTCTTAGAAAATCATGAAAGGGATGATACTAAATGTTATGCTGCTGGAAATTCTAAGTTTATAAGAAACTCTAAGAAATTTCAAATGATAGAAGCTTATGAACATGCAAGAGACAGATTTGATAATTATAAGAACATGCAACTTTAGAAAATTATAGAAAATTAATTAGTAGGAATTTCGTGATGAATTTTTGATATATTCTACTTTGACATGTCTAAAGTGGTAGAAAAATTATAAATCTGAGTTTTGATCATTGTAATGAAATCTGGAACCTTGATACGAACAGCATGTAAAATTGTCCTGCACTGTTCTTAGATGGACATTGAACTTTGAAAATTTGTAGAAAATAATCTGTTGGGAGTTTTGAGTTGAATTTTTAATATGATGAAATTGGGCATATTAATTAAATTTAGAAACAAACAGTGATCGATTTGGAGTTGTGTACTAGAAATGAGAAACGGATTAAGTTTGGTGGTCAAATCTGTATGTAAATGAAGAGGAGAAAATTTAAGAACAAGTGAGATGTTAAAATTGTAAAATTGGATAAAAAGGAAAGGTGGTAAATTGATTAAAAATCTATGAAAAGTGAAATTCTCATGAATTAGTGATCAATTTGAAAGATTAAGCACTAAATTGAAGAAATTAGTAAAAATGGAATTGGCCATGTCGAACCATAATAGTATAGGGACTGAATTGAAATAAAAGATAAAATTCAGCCTTGAAATTTACAAAATAATTCTGAAAAATTTCTTATTGTTTGACTTAAATGCCTTAGATCCTAGAAGTGAAAGAATTGAGGAAGAGACTGTACCCGGAAAGGCTGCGGATCGAGCAAAAGGCGTTCGAATCCAGAACTAGCTCGACGAACTGTGAGTGAAACAACCTTAGAGTTGAGATTAGAGTCTCAACTACCCTTAATTTGATTTTTAATATATGTTAAGCATGCAATTTGGACTAAATAATTATTTGATTTTAGTAAGGGAAGAAGGAGTAAAGGAAATGTGATCGAATGCATGTGATATGTGATTTGGTATTCTATGTGTTTGAATTGAAATGTGATGTTTGCCGTGTTAATTGTGAATATGAATTGATGTATATTGGACTGATTTTGGATGAGATTGAATGCTGAATATAGAGATTTTAATGTTGGCATGGATTGATTGATGAATTGATGATAATGAAATGTGTTATATGATCGTTTACTGATCTTATATGACATTGTATGTATGTTTGATAACTCAATTGGAAAATTGAGCGATGAAATGTGAAATTTAGTTATATGATATGAAATGTGAAATTGAACTATATGGTATGGAATTGAGATTTTGTATATGCTGATTTGTGGAATTGCCGATTGTGTTGCAATCTAGTATGTGTTATATGTTCATATGAGATAATATGATATTTGAATTGAAATTATGTGAAAGAAATTTAGGGGATTGACTATCCAATTCTGAAAATCTGTTCGAATAAGAATATGATTAAATTAAAGATTGATAAACAAAGCCCTTGGTGTGTACAGTCTGTCCAAGTAGTACGGCTAACTTAGAGTCTCGAGCTCGATAAGAAAATCGGTACGTTAGTGTACTCGATATTGTGGTACGTAAGTCTACCTTCTTGCTTAATGTTTGCGGACATTATGATATGTCATACGATGATACGATTTTGGTATGTGGTACCTATTACATGGTGAATTTGATTCTCACTTCAGTTATATGTGACTTGATTACCTAGCTTACCCTACTATCCAAGGCATTGCTAATCAAATGAATAAGAAATTTAAAGTATTGAAATTCTTGATTGGGTGAAATTCTTGAATTGAATGGTAACATGTCAATTCCAAATTAAGTAATTAATTTATTCTCTGCTACAGTTTGCTACTGTTTGTTAATTCAAATTGTCGTTGTTCGAAATTATGGAATTGAAATAATTAATTCGAATTAAACATCATGACTTCGAATTGGATGATTGGATTTAAATTGCATGTTGAATTGGTATGCAATTGAATTAATATGTGGTCATTGAAGGACTCGAATAGTCAATTATGATGATAGTAATTATTTGAATTGTTGTTGTTTAATATGCTATGCAATTCGAGCATGATAATTGATAATTAGATAGATCGATTTAGATTCATGATTCTTATGAAAAGTCGATGATATAATTAGTGTGAAACTGCTTGTATTCGAATGGACATAATTTGCCTTGCTATGCATGTATTTCGAATGATTGATAATGTTGATCAACTAGTTATCAGATTGGTTGTTTGTTGAACCATTCGAATGAATTGAAATAAATTACAAGTGAAATCTAATGTGTGATCATTAGAAATTTAATGGAAATCGATTAGATTAAAGTTTCCTCACTAAGTACGAGAAGTACTTATCACTCGAACCCTTCTTTCCTTCCAAAAAATTTCAGGTTCTAGTTTGTTGATCCTCCACCTGTTATCTCCATACACGAAGATTAAGTATGTCATTCCCTATCTTTATTGTGCTTATGTTGGGTGGCCTAGCGGTCTGCATGTTAGTTCAATTCGGTTTAATGGTGATGTTTATGAACTATTTCTTTAGTTATGTATAAACTTTATAAGGCGTTTCCCTTCATTTTGGTATGTAATTAAGGGGTACATATTTGGGGTATAGATCGCACAAGTCTATGTTTTAGAGGCTTAATTCTTTTTGTTGAAATTCTTTTTGTAAAGGCAACCTATAAGTTGGCCGTTTATAGTTACCCCGGGTAGTGACTTTGTATAAGGGAAACCAACTTTATGGATGTTATTATCGGATATGGTATGATATAAAAATATGATGAATGAATCGGGTATTATTAAGATTGGATTTGTTTGTATGTGCTAACATAAAAGTTGATCTAATAATAAGCTAAGGTTTAATCGATTGAATTAGACTATGTATGTGATATCCGAATTGATAGGAATTAAATAAGATATTTCGATTGTATGAGAATTTGGATATGGAATTAGAATTGAAATGAGTTGATATGTATAGTATTAATATGTTGGGTTGTAACCGAATAATCTTATGAAATTATATGTGCCCACCATGTTATTGATAGAAATGTGATATGAAATCTTGTATGGTATATATGTAAAATGAATGAAATTAATTTGGTTAAATTACAAGGATGTAATCGATTTAAAAAATTACTCGAAATAGCTAACCTCTTCCGCTACATAATCCGAATCCGTTATAAGTTAATATAACGCTCCTTACCCTTAATCCGGGGTGAGTGGTGTTATATCATCATTATATCTTCATATGCTATATGCATCAACCATCCATAGTGTTTGTTTCCCTTATACAAAAGATATTTCGGGGTAGCTAACACCGGTTATACCTAATGGTTGCTTATACAAAAAATGATTAAAAAGAAACCAGCCCAAAACATATATCAAGGGCTAAGCTATACCACATATTTACCCCATACATACATAATAAAATGGAGGAAACTTAACTTAAGAGTTTTAAACAATCTTAACGTAATAGATCATAAACATAACCATAAATGCAAACTGAACTAGCATACTTCTATCTTCGACAGCTAACAAGATCAGTGGATAGATCGATAATTCAATTTCCTGTGATTTTGGGAAGAAAGAAAGTTACGAGTGATAAGTACTTACAGTACTTAGTGAGAAAATCTTAGTCTAACCATTTTAAAATTTCTTTCTTAATTATCATACAAGAATTCAATCTCTAATTTAAGTATGATTACACCATACTATTCGAATGGGTCCATGATCAATAATTAGATTCACAAGTCAACAACAAAGCAATTGTAACTTGTATCATGCTTTCAATCTATTTCACAATCACAAATACTACAACTTAAATACAAGCAGCAACAAAATGTAGCAGGATCAATAATAGAAATTAATTCACCAATTGCATGCTTTACCACAATTTTCAACTATCAACTCATCAAAACCAAAGAGATCGAACATCACTATCTATAAATTTAATTAATTATTAACTTGATTATGATGCCTTAGTTCATATAGTTAGCTAGGTATTCGAGTCACGTGTTACAAGGATGCGAATCATTTCACTATATAATAGATACCCAAGTATCACTTCATATAATTGTATTACATGTCATCTTAGTGCCAATTTATACTAAGCGAATAGGTACACTTACGTACCATAGCAATCTGGTACACTCACGTACCGATTTTTAACGAGCTCTAGACTCTAGGCATGTCGTACTACCTGAACTAGCTATATATATCAAGGGCTTTGTCAATTATGTATTGAATTAAGTTTATATAATTTAACAATCAAGTTCCAAAATTTATCAATCAATCCCTTCATTTATTTCACATGTAAATTTCGATTCTATCATAGCACATGTAATTTCAATTTCAAAACATGTCATACATACACCACAATTCGAGTACATGGTTCGGTTCTCATACTAAACTTTTATCTATTAATTCTCATATTGCATATCTCAACTCAATCATATCTATGAAATTTTATACCAATTTCATCATACATTCTAATTTAATCATCACTCAATTGATGCAATACAACAAGAAAATCATAATCGATTTAAGCTAACTCAATTCAATTGGTTCGATAAATTGAACCTATCAAACAATTTAGACAATCCTCAATTCATATACATATACTCATAAACCACATCTTAACAATAGGTCATATCTCAATGAATAGATCAGCTTAGGCACATAAACAATTCACATATATAACACATGTACATCACCAATTCAATCAATCAAGAAATTCATTCAAGCAATTACAAGCAATCCAAATTCAATTTCATTAACTTTATTCCCTTATTAAATAAGCCAATTTTAATTTTAAGTCATGTTGCATGCAAACTACATAATATAAATTATAATTAAAGTAGTTGAGACTCTAATCTCAACTCTAATTGTGTTTCACTCACAGTCGTCGTGCTAGTTCTGAATTCGGAGATTCTTCCCACTCACAGTCGAGGCAAAAAAACTCGACTCGTTTTGTCTCGACTCGAAATTTTATAAACTCGACTCAACTCAAAAATATTTCAAATAAAGTTTGAGTTGTAAAACATAAATTCGAATAATTCCAAATTTTTAGTAATTAGTGGATTGATTTTTAAGTTCGAGTCGAGTCTCTCCATTTTTTCTGGTATATATACACCGATATAAAAAATATGAAAAAATATATGATACATACGAAAAAAATATGAAGAAATATATAGGAACTCGAAAAGACGACTCGACTCGAATTTCAAAAACTCAACTCGGCTCGACTTTCAAAAACTCGAATCGAAAAAAATTAAATAAAGTTTGAGTTGTAAAATATAACGCGTCAACTCAAATAACTCAACATTTTTTTGACTCGACTCGATCGAACACTCATCCTTAAATGTAATAACTCCCTATTTAATAAAAAATCCAAAAATATTTGAAAATTCTTTTAATTCCTTCTAAATTTTAGGATTTTTTGGTTGAAAAAAATTATAAATTCTTTTAAGGAGAATAAAATAGGAATTGTATAAAAAATGTACAAAATCTTTAATCTATTTGTTTTTTTTATTACGTGTCATCAAAGCATAGCATCGCAAAAGCTTACCATTTCCTATGCAAGAGAAGAGGTTGAGGGGAATGCTTGACAAGCGACGTCGTTTCAAGACACCGTTTGATTTTCTTCAAGACATCATCAATAAAACCCTAAAAAAAGTTAATTTCTCGTGCATTTCGCCCATTACTTGCCTGCCTTCTCTTTCCATTTCCCTTTTGTCGGTAATAAAACTTTGGGGCTACTGAAAATGTTATCAATCAAAAACCCTAACCCTAGCTCCGCCTTGGAGCCATTGAAGAGACTGAGCACTCGTGCTTCTGCTTCTGCTTCTCCTATGGCACTCTGTTTGCCGCCTTCCTTACGGCTTAGACCGCCTTCTAACAGAGTCTCTCTCGCCGCTCCCAAAGGATTCGCCCTCGGTTTTCGTTCATTCCATTCACGACTTCCCTTCAATCACTCCGTCGTCGCTTTCGCAGCTTCCCACGAGGAATCAGTGAGCTCTAATTCAAATAATTTACTTCTACTCTCTTTTGAACTTGCAACTTTTCATTTCCTTTTCACTTTGTGATTATTGAGAATGATATTAAGAAAATGCTCCCTTCTTTCTAATTTTTATTTATTTATTTCTGGGTTTAGAAGCATTCAGAACTAGAAGTAGAGAGAGAGAAGGATGGAGTGGAGAGCGAAGAAGAATCAAATGAAGCATGGAAACAAGCATTAGAGGTGTTCAAAGAACAAGCTTTGAAGATGCAAAGCGTATCCATGGATGCCTACAAAGTTCAATCCAAGAAAGCTTTGATTACTCTGAAAGAAACTTCGGAGCAGCTCAAGATTCAAGCTGAAAAGGCCAGAAACGATTTGACTGAAATAGTCAAAGAAATGGGTGAAGAAGGCAAGGAATACCTCTCAACTGCAGCCGAGAATTCCCCTCCCGAGGTCAAAGAAATGGTAGAAACATTCTCTTCCTCCACCGACGATTTCAATGACGTTTCCAAAGTTCTCGACTTTCACGTTGGGATACCTTACGGTATGCTGCTATTTGCATTGAATTTTTCAAATTCATTTTTATAGGATTTATGTTCCATTAATCCAACCATTGAAATATCTTTTGTGTGTTTGGGTTTTGCAGGTTTTGTTCTTTCGGTTGGGGGATTCCTTTCTTTCATGGTAACAGGTAGCATACCTGCCATTAGGTTTGGTATCATTCTTGGTGGAGCTCTTTTGGCATTAAGCGTATTAAGCTTAAAATCATATCAAAGAGGGGAGTATTCTCCTCTTGCCACAAAAGGACAAGCAGGTTGCTACGTTTTTCTTAATTTACAAGACTTTTTTACATTCTTAAATAAGATGAGACTACTATTACTAATGTTGTATTTATGGGATTATGTTTTCTGCAGTGATCTCATCTGTATTATTCTTGAGGGAGTTGATCTTGCTGGTTCGGGTGGGACTTCTGTCTCTGTGTATATCATATGGCGTTGTTTTCACCTGATTGTCAACCAATATTCTTTATCATTATTATTTGCCTTTGTTCTTATTCTTTTTTGCAGAGATCAAATCTGTTTACCTTTCTCACAACCTTAATCAGGTCCATATAATTCTTTCCATTTGTTAAAGTTTTTGTTGTTCATACTTAGAAATTAGAGGGTGATTCTAACTTCTCTATGACTAAGGGTGTAATGTTGATGACTATAAGTTCCTAACCCTTAGTTTTTCTAAAACATTTGCTGCATGTCTTAATGTTCGTTAGCAAAAAGTCACGAGAGATATATTGGAGCTTTAGTTTGTGAAGGAACTTTAATTGCAGTAAATAGAAGTTGTGTGACAAGTTGATTTCATATGCAGTGGTGCGGTGGTGGCATTTTATGTTTTTAAGCTTCTATCAAAGGACAAGCCACGCTTGGAACCTGGGACTGATAATTGATGTGCTCTTTTGAGGTTAGTTTATTTTGATGTGCATGTTCTGTTCTCTGTTTTTCCTGAAATGTGTACATGTATGTGTACTATTGCATCTATGGAAACTGCTCTGTTCATTGAGGGCAATGTCAGTGGTTTGCCTCATTTCTTCTATCATAAAAGTTCTAGTCTGCTCCATATAGAGTTGGGTTCGAGTATTGGGCCAACCAATATGCGCCTCTGCATAGTTGTTGTTACATGAAAGCGTAGGTTCTCATTTTCTAAGTACACTATGTTTTGGGAAAACTACCCTCTGTGAGGCAGGTTCTCATTTTCTAAGTACACTCTATGTTTTGGGAAAACTACCCTCTGTGAGGCATCCTCTACTCTCAGAGCACCCACCCACCCACCCTCTATTTTTCTGAATAGCTGTTGAATCTCTCTTAGGAAGTGTACTTCCATTTCTGATCCCAGTGTTGAAATATTGGAGCTTTCTTTCACATTTTTCTGAGAAGATTTTAATCTTCAACTGGTACAGGGAAGAAAGAACGTATAAATACCGTATTAATCTTGGCTTTGAAGGAAGTAGAATTGGTTGCCAAGGAACCACAGTACAATCTCTTGATGCTGTTGAAGAATGCCAGCTTGCAGCATTTTAAGTTTTCGTGTGACTTAAGTTTGTTCGTTTTGAGTTGCTGTGAATCCTTTGGGATAATCCTATGATGAATAGGAGAGGTAGTTTAAAGAATGGAGTTGTACCGAGTGCTTTGAATAATAGTAATGTCCATTTCTTTCCTTTTAATATGGTATAAAAAGGTGAATAAAATCTTTGTTTCACATAAAATGTTGCAGCTTGATTTTTGTTGGTTCCAAGTTAGCTGTTGGTATTAAAATTATCTTAAAAGCCTTTGCTGATAAATTCTAACCTGTATGTTCACTTTGAAGGATTATGCTCTTAGGAACCATAAGCTTTGTGTATTTACAACATTATTGGTTGGTGCTAACAGCAAATCCTGCCAGCTTTCAGCAGCAAGCAATCCAAGAGTTGGACCACAAGGGCAGATCAAGGTTACACATTCTAATCTACATATATTGTATCAGCAGGGGAAAACAAATAATGCGTTAGAAGAGGGGTCATACTCCAATATCTAAATCAAGTGATTGAATCTTGTATCACTAACAGGTTTCCACTTAATACCAATTTATTGGGCCTAATGGTTTGTTCAAAAAGACATGTAGAAAGTGGAATATAACATTAGACTTATGGCTGCCTTTTGAGAAGATGACATTGGCAGGCTATAGTCATCAACAGGGGGGGTAAAGGCTCTATCAATTTATGTATTTGGGCCTGGAGAGAGATTAGAAGACTTTGAAGGCCTTGGCAACAGAAAATGGGCTTATAAATAAAGAAAGGGTAAAGCATCCATAGAATAAATCTCTTCTCCTTTCAAACCCTAAACCCTACCACAAATTTAATATTTCTCTCCTGGACCTACCAAAGCATTATAGCAGCTGCCTGTATGAACACACAATGGCTGCATACCCTAGGTAAAATACCACGAATCTATGTGTGAAAGTCCATTTTTCAGGGTATAATATTTAAATTATATGAAGAAAGCAGGTAGAGGAATCCTAGAACCTCATAGGAGATTTGCTTGGGTTTGAATTCAAAGAGCAGTCTAAAGTGTGAAAGAAAGAAAAACAGAGCATGGTTGTTTCCACTTTGAATATCACTCTGCTTTTCTCATTTCCACAAACAAAATTAAAATATAATCTGTGCATCATCCAAGACGCCATGGATGATGGGGGTGCTATTTACTTTAATTCATCCATCTCTTTTCTCTAATGCTAATGGGCTCCATCTCTCCATTCCTTTTCAGGTTCCTCCATTTATATTTTACTATAATTTCATCCAACATAGTCTGTAAAACAGTAATAAAAAAACTATTTATTAAGAATACAATGTATCTTACCGCTGGATACCACTTGTTTTTTTTTTGTATATATAACTAGTTATATTTTTTGGGTTATATCCACTCACAGTGTAAAATTTAATTAGTTTTACATATTTTTTAGACAGTTGGATGGTGATAATAAATGTCAAGATTATTTCTTTATATATTTTTTCCTGTGATAATCTTCACATCAATTCATTTATTTTCATCAAACGGTTCAAAAAAAATTCAAGTTTTACATAGTGTTATAGGATCCGATTTTTATAGAAAATTAATAATAGATATTATTAGATAAGAGAGATTTTGTTTGATATTGTGAAATTATTTTTTGAATAAATATTTTATTATAAAAAACCTCAAAATCAAACTGTCTGTATAAAACACAAAAGCCACTATCTACACTCAATTAGTGACTAAAAAAGAAGTAGCTGCCGTATAGTTTGGAATACCTAAAAAAACGTAGTCTAATATCCTGTTTGATCCTTCATCTATTCCATGTTGCCAAACATAGTAGTTTAATCCACAGCAGGCCAACCTTATAATAGTAGACAGCACAGCTTTGCCATGTTGCTGCTGCACCCAGCTCATCATCTCATATTGGGAAATTATTGTGATAACTGCATGTCTCACTGTTTCTAGTCTTTACCATACAAACCAACAAGAAAGTTCAATTATACTATGTTGCTGTCACTTTCTCCACAATATTTATCTCTCATCCTTCAAAGATCGTGTTTTCCACTAAAACGAAACAGTAAATCACTCTCATCATGTTGTCTGAAGATCCACATATATATTTCATCTTTTTCACACCTTCACTTTTCTTAAAGTAATTCACCCAAAATTTTAGTGGCAAAAACTCAAAGTGCATGGTCATGTTCCAAATTAACCTTTTTCCATTACAAATATGACTATATGAGAAGACAACACAAGATTCAAATCTTGATATAACATAACAAAAATAACAAAATTTTCCCTCTAAATATTTTTTCATTGAGTAATAATTACTTTGAGAAATCTCCTCTCTTCTTCAAGCAATACTTATATATATATATAGAGAGAGAGAGTTAGAATCAACTTACATAATATAAAACTCTTTAAGTTTTACACGTTTTCTGGATCGTTAGATGGGGGAATGGATGGCTCAGATTAACTCCTTACTCTTTTTTTCCAAGTGATAATCTTCACATATTTACTATTAATCTCATCCATTCGTTTTACTCATCCAACGGTCCAAAAAGCGTGTAAACGGATCCTATATATATATAGAGGGGGGGGGGTTAGGATACACTTACACACAATGTAAAACATATAGATTTACACCTCCTTACTTTTTTTCCATGTGATGATAATCTTCACATATCCTAATGATAATCTCAGCAATCCATTTCACTTATACAACGACTCAAAAACGTGTAAAACTTAATAACATAAGATATGATACACTTACATATATAATGTAAAACTCATAGTTTTACATGTTCTGTGGATCGTTGGACAGGTGGAATGGATGGATGAGATTAATTCCTTACTTTTTTTTCCAAGTGATAATCTTCACATAACCCTTATTAATTTCAGCCATCCATTCCACTCATCAACGATCTAAACATGTAAAAGTTAAAAACTCTTACATTGTGTAACTGAATCCTATATCCTTATATATATATATATATATATATAATATGAAATGTGTGTGTATACATGAAAAAAAGGAGTAACAGGAAAGAGTTGCTAGCAGCACTTCGCAGCTCTATTCTTATTGCAAGAAAAAGAAGCGAGAACACAATATTTCTACATTAAGATTACAAAGAGATAACAAAAGTAGTCTTAATAAAAATGATCAGCATTATAGCAAAGTAAGGTGCATTCCCCCATCAAAACTCAAGAAACTCATCTAAATCTTGTACACAATCCACCACCCCGGAGATAACATCGTGATCAGCTGACAACACACTCATTTCAGCCAGTGGATCAAACGTACTTAGATGATGAGGTGACAAAAGATAATCGGATGCATTGTAGGTGATGGGCTTATAATCCTGCTTTGCTGATGAGAGAAAAGGGCTGTTGTTGAGATTGTTGTTTGCAAAGCTGAGGATTACGGAGGAGTGATCGGAGATGGGATGGTCGTCGACGATGAAATGAGATGGGTTGAGCGTGTTGTTGCAAGTGTGGTGGCCTAAATAAATTGTTTCATACTTTGGGGGATCATCTTCAATCATCTGGACTTGCTTTGTTGCAACGCAGCCTTGCTCCTTGTGGGTGCATCTATAGTAGCTTCTGCAGACATATTGCATGTATAATATCTTTGTATTAGTTTAGCAACTTAAAAGAATGATGAGAAAAGCTACTTAAGCAAGTCAAGCTCTATATTATCATAATAACATTAACTAAATAATATGGTTAAAAGAATGCATCAAGTGTTCATTAGCCTTGATCTGTAAGGTTTAGTTTTGCTTACCCTAGAAACATTGAAAAGCAAACATTTATAAATTTATAGTTGATGCAATAACAATATATTATAACATGTTATCACGAAATTTAAAAAACAAATTCGTTTGGATTTTATTTCTAATGACATAACATCATCTACTTTATTGGAATTGTCATGAAAACCAATGTTTAGCAAAGGAGATTGAGCGTGATTTTTAGGGCTTTTATTGTATTATTTGAGTTTTAATGTTAAGTCGCATATTAGTTCAGTGAGAAACAGTATTAGTGGATTGTGAGTTTTATAAGCTGTTTTTACAACAAGTGATTAAGTAATCAGTGGGAATTACAGAAGGGGAAGAATAACTAAAATGATATTTTAGGAGAAAACGCCTACAATTAATGTGGAATCATATAGATTTTAATGTATTTTATGTATTGATAATATTATAATAAACTTCTTTATAAGCAAGACTATAAAGAAGTACGATTGTTTATCAATCTAAAATGCACAAACAAATTTTATTGTTTTCTTATATTTTTTTTCCTGTTGTAATTGACTGCATAGCAATACACCAACACAAGTTACACAACTACAGTAATTGTAAAATCAATTTATTGAAGTGAGAAGTAGATTTTTTTGGGTGTTTTTTATTAAGAATATCCAATACATGCTTAATTAAAGCAATATGGAAAGAAAGACTAGTGATGGTAATTATTTAATGGGAAAAGTTAATTGAGAAATTAGGATGGGTTTTATTTAATTTTGCACCTTTTGTTGTTGTTTGTTTTGAATTATTGTGAAATAAAAAAGAAAAGAAAAGGAATGACATAGTAATTAGTAAATAGTAAGAAAGGGAAAAGCACCTAGGGTGATTAGAATTGAGGATCTGTTTCTGCCCATATTTCCTCCATGCATAGCCATCATCTATGAGTGCTGAGGCAATGCTTCTCCTTGATGATGCCACTGCCACACTCTTCCTGTAATTAGTAATTAGTAATTACTATGAGTATGAGAAAACAAAACCCTATGTTCAATCTTCATATCTAGCCATAGGGACTGTGAGAGTAATTTTGGATGAAAATAAAATACCTCCTCTTGCTCTTGTAAGATCCTCTTCCGTCCTTCCCAGCAGAAGGACTGCTCTTAATGCTCTCACCCGAATCCTCCTCCTTCATATCATTATCATCACTGTTACGGTTTCTTAAAATGGAAAGGGTGTTGGCAAAAGTGTTGCAGATTTTGATGACTGTATCTTCTCTACCCGACTCATCGCCTACTGATTTACTCAGCAGATCTCGTAGCTGATTTGTCAGATCCCTGCCTCGGACAAGTTCCTCGATCGCCTTCTTTGTGTCCCAAGACATGTTTTCCGACCAAACCCCGCTTCGTTTAGCTCTTCTTTTCTTGTTATTATTAAGCAAAAGGAAGGAAGAGAAGAGCCCTAATACTAATACTTATAGTATGTAAAAGGGGGCACAGCATAGCCGCACAGCTACATCGCGAATTCATGGAAGAGACAAGGAATCCAAGCAGAAAATTCCACGAATGAATGACCTCCTTTCCATTTCAATTCCCACGCGCCCTCCCACATACTCGCCCTAACTGTCGCAACCCAACTTGTCTCCTTGTTATTAATGCCATGGTAGTGGGTAATGTTTTGAATTCAATAAAAAAGAAGGCTAAATTACAAATTTCATCATTCAAACTTTTTTTCACTCATATTTTGTTCACTTGGGTTTAAAATCATCCAATCATTAATCTTTTAATTTGTTTTTATTTTAGTCATTCATGCGTTAAATCACAAAAAGAATGGTGACATGACAACCATGTGTGTTGTTGTGAATTACTTTTTGCTAACACTAACAAACTCATCTCATCGTTTTCTACCACTCCATCAATTTAGATTTTTCCAAAATCACTTTAAAACTCACAAAACTCAATCCAAAACCTAAAATGTGCAAAATAACAAATTACTCTGATCTACAATATTCATTGTTCAATCAACGTGGAATCGAGATATACTGCTCGCTTCCTCCTCCTCCACCTCCCCACCGTTGTGATTTGGAAGAAGATGATCTATCGTTGAGAAATCAAAAGAAATCCAAAACCAAAGAGTTTTCACAAAAAAATTAAAAAAGTTTGAGACCATTTCATAATTTTAAAAAGATAGATGTCCATTCATAACATCATTAAGTATTTATCGGTAGAGCAAATCGAAAGTTCAATGATTAAATTAAAAAAATTTGAACTTGTGACCAAAATATGGGTGATAAGAAAGTTAGTGATGAAATTTATAATCTACCCTAAAAAACTAGACTAGTGTGTAATTGGTCAGATTATCAATAATCGGTATAATCGGTTAAATTACTATTTTAATAATAAATAAATAAATAAATATTTTAAGAAATTTTAAAAATTAACTCAAGTTGTTGGTTTTTTTTAATAATCTTGAGATAAATAAAGGTTGTATATGTTCATACATTTTTTAACCCTTGCATACTCTATCCACACCTTAATTTTCTAATTCTCTATACACGTTTAACTGACATAACACAATTGCATCTTAATTTTCTATGCCATATTTGGTAATACAAATTGTAATTATGCAATTACATTAATTTAAATTTTAAAATAATATTAATTATAAAATTAAAAAATGTAATTATGCTTGTAATCACATCAATTCATCTCCCCTATGAATTGAATAATAATTGAGGCTATTTAAATACATTCAGTTCAGTCATACGCACAAGTTATAATAATTGACTAAACATGTCATTGTGTAATCAGGGATGTACCGATGGGGCTGACGGGGGCGGTTGCTCCTCTTAAAATTTTAAAATTCTTATATGAGTTAGAAATTTTTTAAATTTTTTATGTATTTTCTATTAAAAATCTATTTTCGCCCCCCTAAATTTTTATAAGTTCACTCCCCTAAAAATTTATAAGTTTGTCCCTATTAACTTAAAGTCCTACGTTCATCCCTATATGTAATTACATGCTATTGTACTCAAATCCAATTATCATGCGACTTTTCAAACACATCATTGAGTTGACTTAAAAAGTAAAAAAAATGGAAATATAAATTGAAAATTAGGCTAATAACTTTCTTCTCCCCACCCCTAACATTATCGCATACGAAGTGATTTGGATGTTAAATCCTTTGACCTAATAATTTTTTTTGTCATTTATCAAAATATATAATTTGATTTAGTATTAGAGTTAGTTATGTGATGTTTAATTTGGTAGATAGATTGAATGGAGGTTAGGCAAAAAGTACAAGAGGTAGTTGTAGACATTGATGGTAGAGGTTCATATGGCCTAAGTTGTTTATTGCAGTTGATGCTTGTCGAATAGTGATATATTTTAAACAAGTATACTCCTCGAATTATGTAATAGAGTGATAAGTAGAGCGACGTACCTACGAAGATTAGATCAATAATTACGAAGTTATTAAACTTAAAAATATGTTTACAAGTATTGGATGGTGTTGAATTATCAAAACTAAAAATAATTAAAGTAAAAGTAACTATGATAAAGACAAACAAATGCTGCTACAAATAATAGATAATTATGGAAGTTGGCTTTATTGCTAAGGACATATGTTTAATTACTTATTTGAATGTTATAGCAACTGCAATATATGTGTGCGTAAATTATTAAGATCTTTATCTATTCGACATGATTTTCTAAAGAACTTCTAACTCTCTTGATGCTTAGAAGTTAATAACATTGAAGCTAAGGTGACACATGTCTGTGTTAACCTTAACAACTCTATTATTTGTTTAAAACAAATTTAGTCGTTGAGACGTCTAAGTCGGATTAAGACTAAGTTAACAACTTAGCTCCACTGTTCACGTTTGTATAACCTAACTGTTTCGATATTAAGTCACAGATCAATAGTTAAAAAGGCCTCTCGCGATAGCTCTTACAATAACTACGCATGAAGGACGATGAACATAATAGATTAATGAAAACAGACTATAGTATTAAAATAAAATAATCAAAACATAAAATCCTAGGAAACAATAAACTCAACTAAAGTATTTAGCTCATGTCGGAGCCTAAAACATCCATAATAAAAATATAAAAGCACGACGATTTATCAAGCAATGGATAGAAAAGGGCTGAGCATCCTCGACGATCTTCCTCCATGTAGTCCAATTGTGTTGTAGGTCTCCCGCTCCCTTGGCGTCCAAGTCTCTTTTATATAGGTGGTGAAACTAGAGTTTAATAACCCTAAAGTGCGCGCAGCTTCAATAAAACAGGTTATTGATTTCTCGATATCTTTAATGTTTCGTATCTAAGAGAAAATGGGTCAAAGTAGATTCATCTCAAATTCTTTGTGCCTCGTCAACTCCAGCCAAGAGATCAACCACTCATCGCTCCAGCATTTCTCTAGCATCATGCACATACACCACAAAAGTACTACATTTCCTATAAAAAGCAGCAATATATATGATATTTAAGCACAAACAATGTAACTCTCTAATTATATGCAAATTATATAAAAGCTAACCTAAATACAATTACATGAAGTTGATAACATGTAAAAGTTAAATAAAAAAGTAACGCAAAATAAAATATCTACACAGTCAATAGAGTAACATCTAACATGAAGTGATATAAGCCTATAAGGTGTGGGGATAATTACCAAGGAGTTTATTGGGTTGTATCGTTGTATTAGGAGTTTTTTTTTATAATTATATGTATTTTATTTATAAATTAATTAATTCGGATCGAATATTGTAGAAATTTATTATAAGAACAATTTTTTTAATTTAAATTATTTTATTTATAACGTTAAAATTTTAATATTTAATTTTATTAAAATATGTGTATCATCCCACTGGACTAATTAATTATTTTATCGATTTTTTATTAAAAAATAATTTCTCGATTTTAACATGTATATTTTAAATGTTGATGCCAATTTTTTTTGTTTAATTTCGTCAGAGGATGTGGCAGTTGTTTCATCCTTTTACAAACGCGTGGGGGGAGAGGTTACAATTTGAATTAGGATATAGAGATAGAGGGGGCGGGGGGATTCATACGATGGTTTAGTGATGTAATGGAGATTATGTCATACTCAAATCGTCAGCAACACTGCCACCTGCCCTCTCCTTTTTAATATTACAACTTGGCTTGGACTTCACCTCTCACAATTTTATATTCACAACACAACAACGCCCCTATTAAAATCATCATCATCATCATTATTATTATAAGTTAATTTCATTATACATCTTCAAACTGTTTTTTTAATTTTAAAACTGGTCCCTAATTTTTTGAATGTTCCATTTCATCTTCAAATTATAATTCTCATTTTAAATTGATACTTAAACTATTTGATATTTTGATTTTATTTCAAACTATGACCCACATTCTAATTTGGTCTCCCAAAATTTTGAATGTTTTAATTCAATCCCAAAATTTTTAGTTTATGCTAATCATCCCATGTGAATAAAACAATTATAAAAATGTTAACTATCATGTGAACACTAATGTGTACTATGTAATAATATGATCTAAAAAAACTATAATTTGAGGATGAAATAAGAATATTTAAAAGTTTGGGGATCAATTTAAAATGTGGATCATAATTTGAGGATGAAACTAAAATGTTTAAAAGTTTAAGGACTATTTAGAATAAGAGTCATAATTTGAAATTGAATTTGAACATTCAAACATTTAAGGATTCATTTAAAATGAGGGTCATAATTTGAGGATAGGTGACACAATTAACTGTATTATTTTTGTTCAAATGTAATATTAGTATTTGATATGTTGAATGAGATATTAGTTTAATGAGAACCCATTGAGTGGTCACAACGATAAAGAATCGTGTTGTTTCTCTTAAATGAATAAAATTTTAATAACATAGTCTGTACGTTATGTGTGTTCTTTTTATATATATATAAAATTAGAGGTAAAAGAAAGATACAATCATAAAATGATGCCGCGTGTTATTTTTTATTTAATTGAAATATGTATCATTTTGATATAGAAAATAAAACTTTAGATATCAAAATATATATTTTTAAAATGTTATCATATTTAAAATTTTTCTATAGTTCACGGGTCATTCATGGTATTATCCCTTCTGTATTATGAAAATGTGACAAAAGCTGGGTTGTTTAACAGTCACGAAAAACAATAAAATAAAATGCCTCAATTTATATATAAACAACTTGAGAGTGGATAAACATAAACCTGCGATTGGGAATGATACAGTGTGGTGAGGCTTCATCATCATCCTTGCAACAAATCCTTTGGAGCCCCAGCGCCAAAATCACGTGCGACTTAAATTCGATGAATTGAAGTTATCTGTGTTTTTCGTTTCATTTTTCAATGTTAAAAAATATTTGTGTTTGGGTACTACACTGAAATGACATAAAAATATATTTATTATTTTAATAATTATACTCATGTGTATTTTAATTTTGGAAAATACTTTGATGCACAAGCTGTGTAAACTTTAGTTTACACAAGCCCTTTAATTTTAGGGTTTAGGGTTTAGGGTTTTATGTTAGGGTTTAGGGTTTAGGGTTTTATGTTAAGGTTTAGGGGTTTAGTATGTAGGGTATATAATTTAAGGTTTATGGTTAGAATTTAGAGTTTAGACTTTAGGGCTTAGGGTTTAGGTTGCTAGGGTTTGTGATTTAGATTTTAAATTTTATAAAAGGATTGTGTAAAAAAAATTTACACAGCTTGTGCATCAAAATAAAACCCTTTAATTTTTTTATACATATTTGAATGGGAGAGAGTAATTGGCATCTTAATTTTACATGTCATAATATAAACTGCAATTACCTTGAGATTATTAAAAAATTAAAATAACATTAATTATAAATTTTAAAAATATAATGACGTGTGTAATTACGTCCCATTGGGTTTGGATTGGTACGGTCAGATATGCATGTTTTTCTTCTCCACACCCTATACCGATACCTATACCATTTGCAAGTCGCATGTAATATAAATCTATATTAACACAAGGGTGAAAGGCTAAAAATGAGTTCACCTGATTTCTACACTTGTATTTTAATATATATAAGTATACATTATGAACCACTTTTTTTGTTCCAAATTACTACTCTTTATCCCTTTTAATCCACTCATTTTACTGCCGACTGCTCTCATTGCTAACACCCTAACAAACACTCTGGATTGACTTCTCTTTACTCTTCCATTTCGCTCGAATATTGGAGATCACTGTTGTTGGGGAAGGCAACTTTCCTCCTTCAGAATCATCCAAGTGACAAAAAAATACAAAAGTATACAGCAGCAGGCCACTCTTTCCCTTTCCACAAGATACTCAAACTGATTATTCTGGTGTGCTTTTTCATTCATGATTCACAAGCGTGCTGCAAATTCAGCTTTTTGCAACTCTTCATCTGAGGAGCCATACAATTACATAACATCAACAAAATTACATGTAGTATCAGTATCAGTATCAGTATCAGTATCAATGTATTTTCACACAGCTTGTAATTGTTCTACACAGGGTCGACGGAAACCCAAGACATTATGCAGTATGTTAATAGTATCAGGACAGAAACTACCACATTCTAGACTTGACCAACAGTACCCCACTCTGCCCTTCACTCTCGAGTATGGAATGCTAACTCTACCCAGCACTAAGTGTATTTCATTTGCCCATAAACTAAAAGTACACCACAATGACTGCAACATATTAAGTTATACTTAATGCAAACAATGTCCCAAAATGGCAAGCAAACAACAGTTGGTCAAATATTTGGAAGGTTGCAAAAGTACAACATCTGCATATTTTTCATTTAATCTATGCAATACAGTCAAAGATTACAACATTACCACTTGCCTAAAAATTTTATCAGAACAATATTGAGATGTATCTGTAGTTTAATATTCCCCAAACATACTAATCAAACTTGGATAGTACAAATAATATTCAAAACATCCAAATTAGCCATGAAATATTCCGCTGAACCTTCTTTAAGTAATACTCTTCAAGATCTTAACATAACGTAAATACCACAACAAATATTCTTTATTATATTAGCAAGTGGATAGTCACATTTTGTCCATTTCATTGTTAAAGTTGGGAATTGTGGGGAAACATTCACAGAGGAAGCATAAAAAATCCATTACTAATGCTGACCAATTTCATTAGTAACAGGAGTATGAAACTTGTAACACAAAAATATTGGAATATGCGCTTACCAAAACTTACAATTGCATGCCACAGGACATCCATATGACGGATAGACTTGAGTAACCATTTCAAAACAGGGTGTAATGTACATGTTAACTGGAGTCTTCATTTGGCTTTGACCTCAAATTAGGAGTCACTTTTCTTAGTATCTCCGCTTCTCTGGCTATTTGGATATCTGAAGGCCAAAAAATCTGATGTATAACTTTGAAAAGAAAGCGAGGAAGTAAAGCCACCATTATTATAAGCAAAATGGTTAGCCAATAGGTGGGTGACTTTGCCAGATGGTAGATTGTCCTGCCAAATGTAAGAATAACATAAAATCAATCACATAAAACTTTGGAACTAAAGATCAGGAAATCATACTCTGAGGCGAAACTAACCAGTAATTTGGGAAGATAGGTATAGAATCCAATACCACCATGCAGGCATATGTGATAATTATTGATCCCCACACTGCAGCATGAGTAATGAATACCCATCGTCGAATGTCCATTGCCAAGTGTATATTAACAAGAATAACAACTGCTATAGTCCACAAACTGCCCATGCTCCATATATCAATTGAGCTCTCCTTATACGTGAAGAGAGGTATATAGAACAGAACAAGGCTCTGCCATAGTGTGTCAATCATTGTGATCCAGAAGAGTTGCAGATTATATGCCTCATGTCTATGCCCCGCACCATAAAGTTTAGGATACTTTAGGAGTGTCTTATGACTTAAGTCCTTGTCAAGAATGCCAACAACAATAGTAGGGACAGATGTATATATAACAGAATAAAATACACTACTCCAATCTGTTAATGCAGAAGTGGTTGAAAAGGCTGTGCATAATATGTACCTACAACATACAAAACAATGTACCATGAAACCCACATCCATTAACTGCACATGATACAGAAAAAAGGGTAAACAGCTTGATATTTCTTGATAGACAAGTGTCAATATACTGCATTGCCTTTTAATTGCCCATGAAAAAACTCACAACCTGAATGACCACTTGCAATGATCTCTGATAAAATGGTCAAATTTGATACGACATTTAGTTTGTTAACCTAATATGTAGAAATAATAATTTGTAAACCTAAGGGAAATTTTCTTTTGAACAGTGACCTGTGGGGAAATTACCTAGCAAAATTCCCCCTTTCTTTTAAGCAATGCACACGGGAAATTCAAAAAGCTCAGACTCACAACCAAAGTTGGGACATACCAGAATAGCATCAACACAAAAACAGCATTGCGATAAAAGTTGTAAAGAACTAAGTAACCAACGCGCTGGTAATTCCAATGACCATGCACCAACAGTAATCTTTTCAGAAACCGGAACTGGCCCATAGCAAAATCTGATGCCATCACAGCCTGCCGTCCTTCCTGACCACATATTCCAACACCAACATCCGCCATTTGGATCATTGAAACATCATTAGCTCCTGTCGAAATGTAATTATCAGAGAAATATCACTGCTAGCTTGAAACATGTAAACTATAGAAGCTAATGAATCCACTAGAGCAAAATCTAAACACAGAAAATGATCAAAAAAGACTTGCCATCACCAATAGCCAGTGTCATGTCATCAGTGCGGCTTTTGATAAGATCCACAATCCCGGCTTTCTGCAAGGGTGCAACACGACAACAGAGCACTACCTTACAGGAAGTTGCAATATCGAAAAGCTGTTGAAAGGTGTAAAAAAACAAATAGAAATATTCAGGAATGAAGAACAATGAGAGTAAATACACATATAAAAGCAAGTCCAAAAATTGGTTCATAGATTGAACCATCTCAAAACAACACGCTACAGATACTATAAGCATCTAATCTATCTTACAAATAAAAATTAGTCTTACCTCTGATTCTAAATCCTTCTCCAAAATATAGACCAAACTGTTTCCATCAATTATAAGTGCAAGGGGTGCACAAACATCTGGTTCTTCCTTTCCAGAACAAGGCTGTAGCACATTGGAAGATTTTGCATCTTCCGGTATCTCAAGATAACCATTTTGAGAGTTATTGCTCCTTTCCGATTTTTCGTTTTTTCTAGTTGCTGGTTGCACTCCGTATCTGGTCTTTGCATCAGTCAAAAGATTTCTGCATTCTTCCTCTGAATTGCCATTTATGATTATTTGCTGCATATCAGCAGTCAGAAGTTTACATGAGAGTCCAATAGAAATTGCTGTTTCCTGTTTATCTCCAGTCAGAACCCAAACTTTTATTCCTGCTTGCCGTAGAGCCTCAATGGCTTCTGGTACACCATCTTGTAGCTTATCCTCTATTGCTGTAGCACCAAGTAAATTTAAGTTGCATTCCACTAAAGCTGCTGTTTGCCGTAGTTTTGCAGCTCTGTCAATTAAAGAAGTGCTTGCATCTTCATATCGGCATTGCCACTGCTCAAGTTCCGCATCTGTAAGATCCCTTGCAGCAACTACAAGAGTGCGGAGACCTTCTGACGAGTACTCAGTCAAATGACTTTGCGTTACTTGTCTTATATGATAATCCTTTTCGGTGTCTCTTGCTAAAATGCTGAACATTGTGGTATCAGCACCTTTCACTAACACCTTGATTGTGCTGTCTGGAAATCTTATAACAACTGACATTCTCTTGCGCACACTATCGAACTCATGCAACCCCAAAACATCCAACCTGAAACATGAAAGTTCTATTTTAACACAACAAATTGCATAGAGAAAACTACACATGCACTACTTGACACTTGGCCTTGGGAATGTTACTAGGGTTGGGTCATTTGAAATGATAAAATAGGCATGCAGACAGAAGAACAAACTATAAAAAACCATATACCTTAGTTTATCACCATTGACATCGATCACAATATGACCTGATGTTCGTTCATGGAGAGTATAACCATAAGCGGAGGCTGCAGAAACTAATGCTTGCTCATCAGGAGATTCACCTTGATAATCAATAGCTTTTACTTCTCCCCACGAGTCACTTCTTCCATGACCAGAAGAAGCATCCTGGGAAACAATTGGGATCACAGTATTACATGCAGCAAGAGTGAGGAAGAACAGATGTGCAGCAATCCTTTCATCCCCAGCTAAGTCTTTATGCAAAAGATCCATAAGTTCAGAATCAACAGAAATTTCAGACTTAAGCTTCCATCTGCTTGAAACAGCTGCATCTGCAAGGATCATGAAAAAATGGAATTAATACCACTTCTTAATAACATAACATACAGTATCAGACGATAATCAATTAAAACAGATTATTTCATGGATACTGAGCTTCATTATTTGTGAATAGGAGACTGGTGCAGCAGCATAGAAAAGTCGGTCAATCCAGTCAAAGGCATTGCCAAACCTTTCCAACAACCTAACTAAGCATTTCATAACACGTAAGAATCGACTTGCAACCTGAAGGATACAGAAATTAAGAAAAGCAACCAAAAAGGAATATAATTCAGCAAAAGGTTTTGTTGATAAGTCCATGTAAGATATCAATTCAATAATACAGCAAGCAGAAATAAGTAAATAAATTTTAAATTAATTCAAAAATAGCAGATTTGGCTCTGCACCTATACGGATAATAAAGAACTGAAAATCACAATGGTTACAAAAACAACAGACGAAAAAGGAAAACATAAAGAGAGCTAACAAGTCTTGAACAACACTAAATTATAAATTGTAGTGAGTAGTAAGGACATCAAATGACATTGAGATTATCATGTTATACCTCTGATGTTATCGTCCTGTGGTGAGTCATCCGTAAAATTGGAGCTTCCATAATCTTTCCCATAGACACTTGCTTTTCGAAATTCCATTTTGTTCTCAGTAAGTGTCCCTGTCTTGTCAGAGAACACATATCGAATTTGACCCAAGTCCTCATTGATGTTCAGTGATCGACATTGAAACCTTGAGCCAGAGTTGCTGCAATACATGTGCTTATCTTCAATCATGAAATAAGACTGTCCCAAGCGAACCAACTCCATAGTAATATAAAGAGAGATCGGTATCATTATCTGAAAGACAATAATGGAACTTAAAAAGGAGAAAAATGTTTCCATAGGGATCCCATAATATCTGTATGTTCTACCATTCTCCCTTCCGTTTCTTATGTATGTTTTTCTGTAATAAGGCAACGTATCAAGTTCGTCCTTGTGACGATGGAGCCAAAGGCCCATACCAACAGCAACAACAGAACACATGACAAGAAGGAAAATGGACAACCAGAGTGTTTCCCTGTTCATGTAGCTTTCCAACTTGCTTCGCTTTGAAGGGGAAATAGCACTATTTAGCATTGCTTTTGTTTCCTGCCCGGCATAAACCACCACACCTATTATCCAATCAGTGTTTTTCAGTTGACAACCACGCAAAACAATGTTTGATTGGCTGAGGGGAAATCTATGTCCGTTGAACTCCATATTGGCCGTGAACTCATAAATATTCCTATTAGGCTGCTCACATCTGATCAACCCCGATACATTACAACCTTCAAATATTGAAGAAGCTGTTTCCTGCCTAGCGTATCTTGTCTTCAGATTTGATTCACCATCCAAATTCATGGTCTGGATGTAAGCAAGTCCACTAGGGTCACTTGCCCCTAACAAAACCATGTCACAAGGAATTGTCTCGTTGGCATGGATCTTGACAACCTCTCCAGCTCTTATCGTTTTCCATTTCTTCATTTGAAATTCCCCTGCCTGGAGAACTAAGGACTCCCGATTGTTTTCATTCCGGTCTGACCGGTGTCTTCGCCAATCCTCATAACCATCTTTAATTGCCGTGACACAAAGAACAAACAAGAGTGGGAAAAGAGAGACAGTTCTCCCAAAGACTGCTAGAGGTGGAAGTTGATTGAGAGCAGCAATAGCCAGGAAATACAAATAAGCCACTCGATGAAACTGAATGAAAAGATTCTTGGGCAAGAAGGTGATAAGTGTATACTTGCTAGTCCGAATCTCATTCCCAGTGAACTCATATTTATCATTAGTGCTCCTAGGATCATTAATGTAGATCAGCCTTGGATTTTCTGCATGTGGGAGATTATCATCAAAATCCACACTTTTGTTGCGGGTCCTCTGGGACTTACTCAAATTTTCTTGTGCCAGAGATGAACTTCTGGTAATATCAAAGCTTGCACGGGTGTTACAGTTGTTATGCAGCTCCATGGAACCCCACGATGCCTGGCGGGGCATTCCAATGAGAACTGCTGACAGGAACGACAGTCAGCAGAGTTGTACTATTTTGGGGCAACAACAGCAAGGGGACGTGCAGAGGAGGTAAGAGGTCTCAAAGGATAACGTGGAATAGCCCCCTACAGACAGCAGTTTCTTCCTGATCCACTTACTGATGATCTTCTAAATAAAGAAAATTGGCCTAAGACTCCTCTTACAAGGAAGAAGAGAAAGACACATTGAGGCCAAGGCAACGAAAGGAAGGCAAACAGTGAGCATAAGTACCTCAGCGATGCTTCACCACAGAGGAAGAATCAGATGAAGGCAGTAAATGGTGCCCTGAAATCATAAATACTATAAATTCTTCAATGCCTCCGTCCCGTAGAAGAATGCTATTAGTACTACCAGTAAAAAAGGCAACTACCTCAGTCTTGTTCGTAGGTCGCCTGCAGAATAGAACAATAAGCGGGTTAACTCGTAACACAATTATATCTCGCTTTGCTAACTACAATCTCGTTTCTTCTCCAATTCAGGCATAAACACAATTCATCTCAAAAGAAGGAACAAATGAAGAGAAGACAAAGAGAGCAACGAGCCCTATGCAAATTGCCGATCCAATCAAAGACAGCAGATTCAAACCGTGTCCTACTGGAAAAAGAGAAAATTAATTGAAACAATGACAGATCTCTGCTAGAAACAACTCAACACAGCTCCACGGACCTCCTCTATTCCATATAATGCCAAAACTAGAAACACACACTGACAAAAACACATATTAAGAAGAAGAAGAAAAAACCCCTGAAAACTCCAAATGATGACTATGGCTATGATAACACTTGTATAACATTTAATTATCAATACAGATCCCCGAAAACCCTGGTTCACAATTAATAATAAGAAAAAAATGAAATAAGGTGAATTTATCGTATCGGGAAAAGCGCTAAGCACGAATCAATGCACTGAAAACGAAATCATAGTGAAATGGCAGGGAAACAGTGATGTAAAAACCTGAGAGAAGAAGAGATCGGATCGATGGAGAGAAGCAGAGCGATGGTGAAAGCTCAGTTTGGTTAGAAAGGGCACGAAATACGAGGAAATCGGAAGAGAGACGGGTGGTTTAGCACCAATCTTGGCTAATTGGCAACCTTTTTAAACTTCTCTTTTCTGGATTCGAAATCTTTGCCAAATGAAAATGGCAGATGAGAATCGTGGATCCTGCTTGCTCTTCTTCTTCTTCCTACTACCAAACAACACAACAATCACTTTCATAATTCATTAGCCATTCGTAGCAATTACAGATCCCCTTTCTGTTTCCCCTTTTGTTATTTGCCTTTTATTTTTTTATTTACAAAAAATTGTTAAATACTTATATAATTAATTAACTGCTTTTACTTACCACTTAAGAAGTTAATGTAAATATTATCACCATTCCTAAATTTATGTTGATATATAAAGGTTAATTTGTTTCTTCAAACCACAAATTATCCCTTTCTTAATTTTTAATTATTTTTCTTACCAAATTTCCCTAGAATTTAGGTATAATATTTATTTAAGGAAGAATTCAGGTCTAATATTGCTTCTTATATTTATTTAAGGAAGAATTTAGGCAAGTTGGTTCGTGCAATATTGCTTCTTATATTTATATTATATAAATAGTTTTACATAATTTAAAATCTAATTATATATTTTTTTAACAATTCTTACTTAGGGGTGGGGAAATTTACTCTTACCGAGTCTAAAACACACAACTTAAACGAGAATTGTCAACCGAGAACTTTTAACCACTTATTTAAAAAGGTTATTGACAAAATCTTAAATATGAACTTTAAAATAATCATAGAGATAACAAAATCTTTATCCATACCTACAATCATGTATTCATATATTTTCTTAAAAAGGAAAGTATTTTCGTATGAAAAACATATACCATATATTACCATTTGGTATTTATTTTAAATTTGTTAACATGGACCTTTAAGTTTACTCCAGTTAGACCAATTCAATTTAATCTGAATTTGAAAATCTAAACATGTTAACTTAGGAATAAACAAAATTTGTCTGGATTTAAAATTTTTCAAATAAAATTTGAGTTGTAAAATAGAATTGAATAACTTAAATAATTTAATTTTTTAATAATTAGTGAGTTATTTTTTAAGTTCGAGTTGAGTCTTTCAACTTTTGTTCATATACGCATATCACATATGAAAAAATATAAAGAAATATTTATGCATATCATACATGGTTATAGAAAGTTATTTAAATTTAAACCAATTAGTACTATAAAATTATAAAATATTTACAATTAAATTTAAATAGAAACTTGAACAACTCGACTTGAATTTCATAAACTTGACTCGACTCAAAAATTTCAAATAAAGTTGAGTTATAAATATAACTCACCAACTAAACTAACTCAATTTTTTTAACTCAACCGAATACTCAACCCTAGGTCGACTTAAATTCAAATTCAATTTAACAGATGTAATCATAACAACTCAAACCTCTTAATTTAAACTCAAAATTAACCTAAACTTGAACATTTCAAACTCGTAATGATTTGAATAAGTAATCAGTGGCGGATCTTGATAAAATAATTTGAAGGGACTAACTACAAGTTTTCAAAATTTTGGAGGTTCAATTAAATTTTTTAATATAAAATATAAAAAAATAGAGTTTAACTTGAATTTTTAAAATTTGAGACTTAATAAGATTTTTTTAAAAAAATATGAGGAAATTTTATCAAAATAATTTAAAATCATCTTAAGGGTTCAATAAGCACTTAAACTTTTGCAACAAAAAAAAATTAATTACGTCCTTAAATTTTTTTGCACCCAATTAAACTCTCAAACTCAAGAAAAAAAATCAATTTGCCTCTTTGACATACATTGACTATCAACTTTAACAGATTTTTTTTTATAAAAAAAATTGACATGTGTTGCAATATAATAATGTCACTTTTCATTTCTAAGAATTTTTAAAATTTTAAATTTAAATTTTAAAAAATATATAAAAATATTAAAAAATTTAAAATTCTGGAAAATAATTTTAAAAATATAAAAAAATATTTTTTTTTTAATTTCGAAATTTATTTAAAAATAAAAAATAATAATTTTTCAAAAGATTAAAATATTTTTAAAAATAAAAAATATTAAATATTATTATATAATTATAAAAAATTAAATTGAAAAAACATAAAACAATAAAATTTATTTTGGTTTTTAAAATAATTTTTATTGATTAATTTTTTAAAATAACTTTTATTGTTTTATATTTTAAAAATCAAAATAAATTTTATTGTTTAGTTTTTTTCAATTTATTTATAATTTTATAATAATATTTACTATTTTATATTTTTTTAACATTTTTAATCTTTTGAAAAATTATAATTTATAATTTTTTAATAAATTTTGATAATAATTTTTTATATTTTTAAAATAACTTTTAGAATTTTTCCAGTTTTTAAATAATTTTTCAATTTTTTTCTGATTTTTATATATTTTTTAAAATTAAAAAAATAAAAATTCCTAGAAATGACAAGTGGCATTATCATGTTGTGACACATGTCAAAAAATTCAAAAAAATATTGTTAAAGTTAACGGTCAACGTTAGTCAAAGGGCCAAATTAATTTTTTTCTCTTGAATTTGAGGACTTAATTAGGTGCAAAAAAAATTAAGGGCTTAATTGATTCTTTGGCAAAAGTTTAAGGTCTTATTGAACCTTTAAGCCTTTAAAATTTAACTAAAACTTTTAAAAACCCGAGGACATTAAATTATTTTTTATAAAATATAAAAGGTTAAATGTTAATTTCCAAAATTTGGTGGGCATGTACTCACTTGTGTAAAACCAATGTTTGATTTTGATATAACGAAGTGCTTCAAAGGTTAAATTGAAAAACTTGAAATAAAATTTTAAGTCTCTCAAAAGGTTTCAAATCAACAAGGCTTTGCTCTAGTTTGAAAAACTCAAACTCCAAAATATTTTCTAAGTGTTACAAGGCCAAATTACTCAAAAACGTCAATGCGTATTGATACACCTCTTACCGTATCAATACCTTTTTTTACAAACTTGGCCACTGGAGAAATATGTTTCGATACGCCCCTTACCGTATCGAAACAGGGTATCGAAATAGGTTGCAACTGTATCGATACGATCTCTCTATAATATCAAAAGGAGTTTGAATGGTGTACCGATACGGTCTCACCCGTATTAATATGGTTTTAAAGGAATTTTTAAATTCTAAGCCTTAAATATTTTGACCATTGTGTGTCAGTTGGTTGGTAACAAATTTTTAAAGAATTGGTTAACCCGTACTGATACGCTCTTACCCGTATCGATACGAATTCCTCCAGTGAGCTTTATAGGAAAAATTGCATCGATACGGTCTTGCCCGTATCGAAACAGATCCCTAATCCGTACCGATATGCCTACACGCGTATCGATACACCCCTCTTGTAATTGTGCAACGGCTCTTTCTTCTTTGAGACATGTATCGATACGACTCCCTGCGTATCGATACGGTAGGCTGGAGAAGTGCATTTATGGTGGAAAGAGAGGGTCCCAATGGCTATAATAAATTTCGTAACCACCCAAACGGATAGAATTAATGGAGAAGGTATAAAATCAAGCCTATTGAAGACCAACAACAATTATTGCATCCAAGAGAAACATCTATACAAAAATCCAAGCTCAAAGTGCCTAATTTCTTATTCTTGTAAAATCCTAAATTGTGTTGAGTGAAATTCTTATCTTGTATTCCAATTTGGGTTGAGTGCTTGTATCAAAAAGGGGCAAATTTGTATTGTGAGATATTCCCATTGCCTTCAAATTCTTCTTTGTATCCTAGTGAAGGTTTGGTCAATTTTGAGTAGAAAATTGACCGGTATTGTAAATATTTCCTCCTAAGCCTAGAAAAGAGGAAGATCAATTAATGAATTGTTGGAAAATCCTTAGTGTGAGCTAAGGTAGTGGATGTAGAGTTCATTTGAAACTTGAACCACTATAATTGTCTTGTTCTTCATTTTCATTCATACCACTTCTCCAATAAAATTTTAAAAACCCAATCACCCCCTCATGGCTTTGATCAATCCATTGATCCACTCAACAATTGGTATCAGAGCCTACCTCTTTGAAGGATTAACAACCGAAAGAGGAGATTCTAGGAAGAGTGTGATCATCAACAAAACAAGCCATGGCATACACCTCCGGCTCTAGCATGTACGAGTCTCAATCGGTCACCAAACCGTCTTTCTTCAATGGTGACAACTATCCTTTTTGAAAGAACTAGATGCGTCTCTTCATAAAGTCTAGTGATTATCTTGTTTGGGATGCTATAGAGGATGGTCCTATCATTCCGATGAAGAGAGACGATAAAGAAAGACTTGTGCTGAAAAGAAAAATAGAAATGAGTGAAGATGATCGAAAGAAGATTCAAATCAACAACAAGGCTCTCCACATGCTATTTTGTGCCTTTGGACCGGATGTCTAATGGGTTCCTAAGGAACTTGTCAAATCTAATAATGTTGATGCCATGTCACCTTGGATTCCTAAGGGAACCAAGCTTTTGGGAGCTAACACTCGTGGACCCAAAATGATTTGGGTACCAAAAATCAAAGCTTAATCTATTTGTTTGTAGGGGGAGCATTACTACAAGGCCAAAACGCAAAGCCAAAACTCATGGTACCTTGATAGTGGATGCTCGAGGCACATGACCGGAGACAAGAGTCGATTTATGGATTTAAAGCCAAAAAGTGGAGGAGTGGTGACATTTGGTGACAACTCCAAAGGCCACATCGAGGGTATTGGCTTCATAGGTAATCACTCTACCATACTCATTGAAAATGTGTTGTATGTCAATGGTCTAAAGCATAATTTATTGAGCATTAGTCAATTGTGCGATAAAGGTTTTAATGTCTAATTTGATAAAAATGGATGTAAAATTGTTGACATTAAATCTAATAGAACAATGCTCATTGGTCATCGCATAGGAAACATATATATGGTGCATTTAGATGATATTCATTCATCCCATGCATGTTTTGTTGCTCAAAATGAAAATGATACATGGTTATGGCATAAGAAACTAGGACATGATAGGATTAGTGTTTTAGAAAAATTAGTTTCCCTAAATCTAGTTAGAGGTTTACCCAAGATTAAGTTTTCAAATGATAAAATATGTGATGCATGCTCTAAGGGTAAACAACATAAATAATCCTTTAAATCCATTAATGATGTCTCTACTAGTAGGTGTTTACAATTAATTCATATGGATCTATTTGAGCCAATTAGGACTACTAGCTTGGGTGGAAAATCATATGCTTTTGTGCTTGTTGATATTACTCTAGATATACTTGGGTTCTCTTTTTAAGCACCAAGGATGAGGCTTTAGAAAACTTCATTACATTTTCAAAAATAACTCAAAATGATCTTGAGCTTAAGATTTCTCACATTAGAAGTGATCATGGAACCGAGTTTTAAAATCTAGGTTTTGAAGAGTTTTAAATGGAAATTGTATTAACCACAATTTTTTGGCACCTCTAACTCCTCAACAAAATGGGGTAGTTGAGAGGAAAAATAGGATTTTACAAGAAATGGCTAGAATCATGCTTTGTGAGAACAATTTACCTAAATATTTTTTGGTGGAAGCCACTAACACCGCTTGCTATATTATTAACCGAGTAATGATTAGGCCTATTTTAAAGAAAACTCCTTATGAGATTTTAAAATAAAAAGGCCTAACATTAGCTGTTTTAATCCATTTGGTTGCAAGTGTTTTGTTTTAAATAATGGAAAAGACAATTTAGGTAAATTTGATGCAAAAGTGATGAAGCTACTTTTCTAGGTTACTCTTTAAACTCTAAAGCTTATCGTGTGTTTAACAAAAGAACTTTAGTTGTAGAGGAATCTATACATGTTGTTTTCGATGATAACCTCCTTTCGAGGAAGGAATCTTGTGATGATGATGATGTAAGAATCCTTGATGCCTTTGATGGAGGACAAACTTCAAATGAGGATGAGATTCCAACTAAAGCAGAAGATGCATAAGATCCACCTCTTGAAGCCTTTAAGGACTAAGCTCTTGAGGAAAAGGAAGTGAGCTACCCAAGGGAGTACAACTATGTCAAAGGTGGTGAAATCTTGGGTTATCCATTCAAGGGGGTAACTACTCGCTCTTCTCTTAAAATGCTTAATCATGTTGCATTTATCTCATGCATTGAGCCTAAGAATATTAAAGAATCATTAAAAAATGAATTTTGGATTATGGCCATGCAAGATGAGTTAAATCAATTTGAGAGGAGTAATGTATGTACATTAGTTGAAAGGCCTAGAAATCAATCTACTATAGAAACTAAATGGGTATTTAGGAATAAACTAGATGAGAGTGGTAACATAGTGAGAAACAAAGCTAGACTAGTTGCTCAAGGTTACACTCAAGAAAAGGGAATAAATTTTGATGAAACCTATGTACCCGTAGCTAGAATGGAAGCTATTAGGATGTTACTTGCATATGCATGTTATCATGATTTTAAGCTTTTTCAAATGGGTGTAAAAAGTGTCTTTTTAAATGGTTTTATAAATGAAGAAGTGTATTTGGAACAATCACCGGGTTTTGAGGATTCAAATTTCCAAATCATGTTTTTAGGCTAACCAAAGCACTTTATGGTTTAAAACAAGCTCCTAGAGCTTGGTATGAAAGGCTTTCAAATTTTTTAATTGAAAAAGGTAAGGTGGACACTACACTTTTCATAAAAAGATATAAAAATAACATATTAGTAGTAGAAATATATGTTGATGTTATTATCTTTGGATCTACTAATGAATGTCATTGCAAAGAGTTTGCTAAGTTAATGCAAGGTTGGTTCGAGATGAGCATGATGGGGGAGCTTTCATTCTTTTTGGGACTCCAAATCAAACAAAGGAAGAATGGCACCTTTATAGATCAAGCAAAGTACGTGAAAGATATGCTCAAGAAGTTTGGCTTGGAGAATGCAAAGCCTCAAGCCACACCAATGAGCTCATCTACAAAGCTTGACAAAGATGAAGGAGGTAAGTGTGTTGACTCTAAGCTTTATTGCTGTATGATTTGATCATTTCTTTACCTTATCGCAAGTAGACCAGATATATTGTTTAGTGTTTGCTTGTGTGCTAGGTTTCAAGCTAGTCCTAAAGAGTCTCACCTTATAGCCGTAAAAATGATCTTTAAGTACCTTAGAGATACTCCTTGTTTAGGTCTTTGGTACCCTAGAGACTCAACTTTTAACCTTCATGCTTATTCGGATGCGGATTATGGGGGTTGTAAAATTGATAGGAAAAGTACTTCCGACACTTGCCAATTCTTAGGTAGTATGCTCATATCTTGGTTCTCTAAGAAACAAAATAGTGTAGCTCTATCTACCACCGAAGCCGAGTACATATCCTTAGGGAGTTGTGCTCAAGTCTTTTGGATGAAGCAACAACTCTTAGACTATGTAAGTAAAGTAGAAACCATGCCCCTTAAGTGTGATAACACTAGTGCAATTTGTCTCTCCAAAAATCCCATCTAACACTCTAGAATCAAACACATAGAGATGAGGTATCATTTCATTAGTGATCATGTCTGTAAAACCCATGCTTGATTTTGATATAATTAAATCTTTAAGGATCAATTTGAAAAACTTAAAATTGTTTTATAAGTCCCTTAATAAGTTTTAAATCACCAACACTTTAAAACTGATTTGAAAAACTCAAACTCAAAATATTTTCTAAGTGTTCCAAGGCCAAACTATTGAAAACCGTCCAGGTGTATCGATACGCTTCCAGCCGTATCGATACCTTTTTTTACAAAGTTCGCCACTGCCGGAACTCGTTTCGATACGCACTTAACCGTATCGAAACACCGTATCGAAATAGATTCAATCTGTATCGATACGCTCCTTCGTAAAAGTCTAAAAGAGTTTGAATGGCGTACTGATACGACTTCACCCGTATCGATACGGTTTTAACAAATTTTCAATTCAAGTCTTTTAAATATTTCGACCGTTGGTGTCAGTTGGTTAGGTAACCAAATTTTAAATTGGTAGTTGACCCGTATCGATACGGTAAACCCTCATATCGAAACGGAAATCGACAGTGAGCTAAGTTGAGAGAAATGTATCGATACGGTCTTAGCCGTTTCGATACCCCGTATCGATACGCCTACGCGTGTTTCGATACCCCTTATTTATTGCACACAACGGCTCTTTCTTTTCTGAGACAGGTATCGATACGGCTCCCCGAGTACCGATACGGGTAGCTGCAAAAGTGCATTTACGGTGGTAAGAGAGGGTTCCAACGACTCTATTCAAGTTCCCAACCACCCAAACGGCTAGAATTAATAGAGGAGGTATAAATTGAAGTCCTTTGAAGGTCAGCAACAACCATTCAACCTACAAGCATCATCAAAGCAAAAATTCAAACCCTTGTGCTATTCAAAGTCAAATTCTTGTACCCAACTCTAGTGTTTTTCAATTGTCATTTTGTATTGTGAGTTTGGGGTGATTGAAATTGTAATTGGGTAGACATTTATCCTTTGAGGGGAATCATTTGAGTTTACCAAAACTTCTCTTGTAAATTGAGTGGATTAAGCTTTGGGTAGAAAGCTTAATCGAATTTGTAAGGTTACCTCCTCATCCAAGAAAAGGGGAAGAATTCAAGTAGTGAATTGGTTGAAAATCCTTAGTGGGAACTAAGGTAGTGGATGTAGAGTTCATTTGGAGAACTTGAACCACTATAACTACTTGTGTCAATTTTTATTTTTCACTCATTCTTCCCACCAAATTTGTTATTTCCAATTCACCCCTCTCTTGGCCATTTGCAATTGTTTGATCAACTCAACAATTGGTATCAGAGCTACACTCATTGGAAAGATTACAACCCTCTTGAGTCGATTCTAGGAGAGTTTGATCAACAACTAGTCAAGCAATGGCATCCACCTCCAACTATGAGTCCCAATCCACCACCAAGCCACCATTCTTCAATGAGGATAACTACCCATATTGGAAGAATAGGATGAGGCTTTTCATCAAGTCTACCGACTACATGGTGTGGGATGTGGTTGAAGAAGGTCCATACATTCTCATGAAGAGAGATGGAGAAAGACTCGTCCCAAAGGTAAAAGCCGAGATGACGGATGATGAAAGAAGAAGGATGCAAGTGAATGACAAAGCCCTCCATGTGATATTTTGTGCACTTGGTCCGGATATCTACTCCAAGGTGTCTTCAATCGAAAATGCCAAGGAGGTTTGGGACACCCTCGAGACAACATATGAGGGGACTAGTGATGTCAAGGAGACAAAGATTGGGCTACACAATCTAAGCTATGAAAACTTTAAGATGGATCCTGATGAAAGTGTCTCCAAGATGTTTGATCGATTCTCGGTCATTGTCAACGGATTGAAGGGGTTCGACGAGATCATCCTCGAAGACAAACTAGTGAGAAAATTGTTGTACTCTCTTCCGGAGTCATGGGATGGCAAGAGAACGACTATTATTGAAGCTAGAGATTTGAAAACTCTCAAGCTTGATGCTCTTGTTGAATCTCTACTCACCCATGAGATTATGAGGAAGGGAAGAGAAGAAGAGAAGAAAATAGTTGAGAAGAAGGAGGTTGAGAAGAAGAAAGTGGGAATCGCTCTAAAAGCTTCACATCAAGAAAGCGATTCAAGTGAGGATGAAGATGAGGAGATGGCCATGTTGGCCAAACGGTTTACTCGGTTCATGAAGTCAAATCGTGGAAGAAAGTTTATTAGAAAGGGAGACTTCAAGAGTAAGAGTAAGGAAGAAGAGAAGGACCAAATCACTTGCTATGAATGCAAGAAACCGGGTCACATCCGTTCCGAATGTCCTCAATTAAAGAGGAAGAGCTTTGGGAAGAAGAATAAGCTCAAAGCTCAAATAGCAACTTGGAGTGACGATGAGTCATTCGAGGAAGAGGAGGAAGTGGCCAATCTATGTCTCATGGCCATTGATGATGAACCAAAGGTAAATTCCAACTTATCCAATTTTGATTTTACCTTTGATGAACTTCAAGATGCTTATGATGAATTGCAAGAGGTTTATGATGAGTTAGTAGGAAAATACAAAGAATCCATTTTGAAAAACAAGAAAACCATTTCCGATTTGAAAAATCAAAATGAGACATTTTCTAAAGCTAACTCCGAATTGGAAAAGAAAGTTTTGTTTTTAGTAAATCTTTCAAATGATCTTAAAACCAAAAATCTTGAACTTGAAAAACTTCTTTCCGATTTTCAAGATTATCACACAAAGGAAGTGGATAATCTTAAAACATCTATTGCTATTGGGAAAAACAATTTTGAAAAAGGAAATCATTCTAAATCCCAATATGTAAAAAGAAAACCTTTTATTCCTAAACAAAGAAATTTTAATAAGCAATCTAGAGGTCAAAGAGTTAGGAGTGTTTGGGTTCCTAAGGAACTCATTATTTCTAATAATATGAATGCTATTGCTTCTTGGATTCCTAAGGGAACCAAAATTTTGATGGCTAACACTCATGGACCCAAAATGATTTGGGTACCAAAAATCAAGGCCTAATTTCTTTGTTTGTAGGGGGAGCATTGCTACAAGGCTAAAGCTTCAAGCAAAAATTCTTGGTACCTTGATAGTGGATGCTCAAGACACATGACCAGTGACAAGAGTAGATTTGTGGAACTAAAGCCAAAGAGTGGTGGAGTGGTAACTTTCAGTGACAACTCCAAAGGCCACATTGAAGGAATAAGCTCCATTGGTAATCACTCTTCTATTTTCATTGAAAATGTTTTGTATGTCAACGGTCTTAAACATAACTTATTGAGTATTAGTCAATTATGTGACAAGGGTTTTAATGTTTTATTTGATAAAAGTGGTTGCAAAATTGTAAACATTAAAACAAATCAACTAATGCTCATTGGTCATCGCATAGGGAACATATACATGGTGCATCTAGATGACATTCATTCATCTCATACATGCTTAGTTGCACATGATGAACATGACTCATGGCTTTGGTATAGAAAATTAGGACATGCTAGCATGAGTGTCTTAGAAAAATTAATTTCCCTTAATCTAGTTAGAGGTTTACCCAAACTTAAATTTTCTAATGATAAAATTTGTGATGCATGCTCAAAGGGTAAACAACATAGAACCTCTTTTAAATCCATTAATGATGTCTCTACTAGTAGATGTTTACAATTGATTCATATGGATATTTTTGGGCCTATTAGAACAATGAGCTTGGGTGGAAAATCATATGCTTTTGTGCTTGTAGATGACTATTCTAGGTTTACTTGGGTTCTATTCTTAAGTACAAAGGATGAGGCTTTAGAAAAATTCATCATATTTTCTAAAATAACTCAAAATGATCTTGAACTTAAAATTTCTCACATTAGAAGTGATCATGGAACCGAATTTCAAAATCTAGGTTTCGATGAGTTTTTAAATGAAAATGGGATTAGCCACAATTTTTCTGCACCTCACACTCCTCAACAAAATGGGGTAGTTGAGAGGAAAAATCAAACTTTAGAAGAAATGGCTAGAACCATGCTTTGCAAAAATAATTTACCTAAATATTTTTGGGTAGAAGCCACAAATACTGCTTGCTATATTATAAATCGAGTAATGATTAGGCCAATTTTGAAGAAAAAACCTTATGAGATTTTAAAATCTAAGAAGACTAACGTTAGCTATTTTCATCCTTTTGGTTGCAAGTGTTTTGTCTTGAATAATGGTAAAGAAAACTTAGGTAAATTTGATGCTAAAAGTGATGAAGTTATTTTCTTAGGGTACTCTTTAAACTCTAAAGCCTATCGTGTATTTATTAAAAGAACTCTAGTAGTTGAAGAGTCTATACATGTTGTTTTCGATGATAACCTCCTTCCGAGGAAGGAATATTGTGATGATGATGATGTAGGAATCCTTGATGCCATTGATGAAGGACAAACGTCAAAGGTGGATGAGGTTCCAACTAAAGATGAGGATGCACAAGATCCACCTCTTGAAGCCTTGAAGGACTTGGCTCTTGAGGAAAGGGAGGTGTCTTACCCAAGGGAGTTAAACTATGTCAAAGGTGGTGAAATCTTGGGTGATCCATCCAAGGGGGTAACCACTAGATCCTCTCTCAAATTAATGAATCATGTTGCATTTCTTTCATGCATTAAGCCTAAAAATATTAAAGAAGCTTTAAAAGATGATTTTTGGATTTTGGCCATGCAAGAGGAATTAAATCAATTTGAGAGAAGTAAAGTTTGAACATTAGTTGATAAGCCTAATAATCAATCTACTATAGGTACAAAATGGGGTTTTAGGAATAAATTAGATGAAAGTGGTAATATAGTGAGAAACAAGGCTAGGCTTGTTGCTCAAGGCTATACCCAAGAAGAGGGAATTGATTTTGATGAGACCTATGCACCCGTAGCTAGAATGGAAGCTATTAGGATGTTGCTTGCATTTGCATGTTATCATAATTTCAAGCTTTTTCAAATGGATGTGAAAAGTGCCTTTTTAAATGGTTTTATAAATGAAGAAGTGTATGTTGAACAACCATCGGGTTTTGAGGATTCAAAATTTCCAAACCATGTGTTTAAACTTACAAAAGCTCTCTATGGTTTAAAACAAGCTCCTAGAGCTTGATATGAGAGACTTTCAAATTTCTTAATTGAAAAGGGTTTTGAAAAGGGAAAGGTGGATACCACACTCTTCATAAAAAGATATAACAATGACATCTTAGTAGTTCAAATTTATGTTGATGATATCATTTTTGGTTATACTAATGAGTGTTATTGTAAAGAATTTTCAAAGCTAATGCAAGATGAGTTCGAGATGAGCATGATGGGGGAGCTCTCATTCTTTTTGGGACTCCAAATCAAACAAAGGAAAGATGGCACCTTCATAAATCAAGCTAAGTACGTGAATGATATGCTCACAAAGTTTGGCTTGGAGAATGCAAAACCTCAAGCCACACCTATGAGTTCTTCCATAAAGCTTGACAAAGATGAAGGAGGTAAGGGTGTTGGTTCTAAGCTTTATAGATCCATGATAGGTTATTTGCTTTACCTTACCGCAAGTAGACCAGATATCATGTTTAGTGTTTTCTTGTGTGCTAGGTTTCAAGCTAGTCCTAGAGAATCACACTTAGTTGTCATTAAAAGAATTTTTAGATACCTTAAAGACACACCTACCTTAGGCCTTTGGTATCCTAAAGATTCTTCCTTTAGCCTTCATGCTTATTCGGATGCGGATTATGAGAGATGTAAGATAGATAGGAAAAGTACTTCCGGGACATGCCAATTCTTAGGTAGTATGCTCGTATCTTGGTTCTCTAAGAAACAAAATAGCGTAGCCTTATCTACCACCGAAGCGGAGTACATATCCTTAGGGAGTTGTTGTGCTCAAGTCCTTTGGACGAAGCAACAACTCTTAGACTATGGTGTTGAAGTGGAAACCATACCCCTTAAGTGTGACAACACTAGTGTCATTTGTCTTACTAAGAATCCCATCCAACACTCTAGAACTAAACACATAGAAATTCGACATCATTTTATTAGAGATCATGTTTTGAAAAATGATGTTGCTATAGAATTTGTGGACACCTTGAACCAATTAGCAGATATATTTACAAAACCTTTAGATAAAGAGTGTGTTTGGTCCCTTAGGAGAGAGTTAGGTCTAGCTAGCCTATCTTGACCTTTTAGGACCTCTTGGTGCTTAAAATTGCTTGATTTTGTGAAATTGCATGTTTGTGTGTTGTAACTCTTGAAAATGTTCATGCCTATAGTTAGGGGGAGTATGTTTCTATTCAAATATGTTTAGAACTGTTCATTCATCATTTGCATTCCTTTAGGAGATGTTAAAATCGAGCCTATGGTTGTTCTTTAGGCCTAAAGATGTATTTTTGGGCATATGGTATCGATACGGTTCTACGCGTATCGATATGTGTTCTTCATTAAGCTTCCCAGACTTCATTTTGCCTTAAACGAGTATCGATACCGTTAAACCCGTATCGATACGAGCTTCGATCGTTTCGATACAGATCTCATTCGTTTCGATACGATTCTCCAACGGGCATTTTTAAGGAAATGACGTTTCTACCCCCGTATCGATACACCCTCAGGCGTATCGATACTCGATTGCGCAAACAGCTTTTAATTTGGCATTTAAAGTCTTCAACTTTTACCAAAACTAAAATTCTTCAAACCCTAAAAACCCTACACGTTTTTGCCTATGAAAAGGCTCTTCCTCCCTCATATTTTCACACCACAACTCAAAATCTTAAAGAGAGTTTCCATCAAGCAAAGCTCTAGAATCTTTCTCATCAATTTTGGTGCTAGATTTTTCTTCATTCCTCTCCAATCCCTTTCAAGGTAAAATACTTTCTTTTTCTTTTCTATTTGTTTTTATTGTCTTTATATTCATCTACTTAACAAACTTTTATTTTTTTTTAAATTTCTTCTTCAAACTTTATTTTCCAAATTTTTTTTAACTTGATTGAAGAAATCTCAATGCATAATTTTTTTAGATCATGGCACCCAAGGAATCTAGGAAGAGATCTCGGGTTTCTCAAACCGGTGAATCATCTAATCCCGGAGTTGTTGCACGTCCAAACTACACTCGAATCTATGAACAATCTTTTGAAAACCCCGCGGCTCTCGCATATTTTCGTCAATACGAAAACTACAAGATTCGTGCGGAAAGGGTAATATCGATTCCTTTTCTTAACTCGGAGCGATTTAAATTTGAATATCTCCCTTTGCTCCAACTTTGGAATTTTATGGATTTTATTTCCATTCCCGGGTTTTACTTCCGTCTCTTAGTTTTGATTTTTTACACTAATGCCAAATGTGTTGCACGTAATGGGGTTGTTACCGGAGTTACTTCTTATCTCATGGGTAAGAAAATTCTCCTTGATGTCAAGTCTATATGTGAAGTTTTTAATTTGGAGGATGAAGGCCTTGATGATGAGAATGCTTTAGGCCATGTTCTTAGTGGCTCCGTCACCACCCTCAATGCTCAAGATCGGATCCTCCATTTGATGGTGTCTTGGTGGTTTAGGCCTTCCGGAGGAAAATACTCTACCATCCGTCAAATGGATGATTTTTGGATCTGTTGCTTCCGTGAGAGAAAGCGTCCAAACCTTGCTCGAATCATATTTGCGGAGATTGTCTATCTTGTGCAACATCGCCACACCTCTCTCGTCACCTCTTTCACCTATGGTACGACCTTAAGCTATTTCTTTTTGAAAAAGGATATTGATTGCTCGTTTGACTACCCAACTCCCATCACCGGTCATATTGATGAACAATCTCTTGCACGGGGTAAGTTCCATTATTTTAATGGTAATTGGTTACGTCTTTCCGAGCTACCACCCGAGGCCGCGGCAATATTTGAAGAACCTCAAGGTGATCAAACTCCTCAAGCTCCTCCACCTCCTCCTCAACCCTCCATGGATGCTCTTATGACATTCCTCAATGAGCAATTCACCGGGTTGCGCACGGATATGGGAAATCGTCTTACCGCTCTTGAAACAACTTTTGACACAAGGATGACGAACATGGAGAATCGCCTAACCTCTCTTGAAAGAGGTCATAACTCTTTGAATATTTCCCTCTCCGCTTTCCATGATGAGTGGCGCAATAGCATGGGGAATGATGATCCAATTGGAGTTGACGATGTAGATGATGAAGAAGGCGATGATGATGCCTAGTAGATTCTCCTTGCATCTCATGCATATCATCTAGGATATTTCTATTTATGCACTTTTGTTTCATATTCTTAGGACTAAGTTTGTTTTATTATTAAACCTATGCTTTGATTTTATGTTTTTGTTGGATTTTTAAGTTTGATGTTATGCTTTATTTTGAAGTTAATGCTATTTACGTTGCCTATTTATACCTTTGCCTATGTTATGCACTCTACTTTGTCTCAATAATTTTGATCTAACAAAAAGGGGGAGAGAAGCTAGCTCACAACACTTTAAAAATTTTGATTTCAACTTAAAAGTTACCTAGCTCATATTATGGGGGTATAAAAAATTTTAAGTTTTAGTTTTGTTATATCAAAAAGGGGGAGATTGTAAAACCTATGCTTGATTTTGATATAATTAAATCTTTAAGGATCAATTTGAAAAACTTAAAATTGTTTTATAAGTCCCTTAATAAGTTTTAAATCACCAACACTTTAAAACTGATTTGAAAAACTCAAACTCAAAATATTTTCTAAGTGTTCCAAGGCCAAACTATTGAAAACCGTCTAGGTGTATCGATACGCTTCCAGCCGTATTGATACCTTTTTTACAAAGTTCGCCACTGCCGGAACTCGTTTCGGTACGCACTTAACCGTATCGAAACACCGTATCGAAACAGATTCAATCTGTATCGATACGCTCCTTCGTAAAAGTCTAAAAGAGTTTGAATGGCGTACCGATACGACTTCACCCGTATCGATACGATTTTAACGAATTTTCAATTCAAGTCTTTTAAATATTTCGACCGTTGGTGTCAATTGGTTAGGTAACCAAATTTTAAATTGGTAGTTGACCCGTATCGATACGGTAAACCCTCGTATCGAAACGGAAATCGACAGTGAGCTAAGTTGAGAAAAATGTATCGATACGGTCTTAGCCGTTTCGATACCCCGTATCGATACGCCTACGTGCGTTTCGATACCCCTTATTTATTGCACACAACGACTCTTTCTTTTTTGAGACAGGTATCGATACGGCTCCCCGAGTACCGATACGGGTAGCTGCAGAAGTGCATTTATGGTGGTAAGAGAGAGTTCCAACGGCTCTATTCAAGTTCCCAACCACCCAAACGGCTAGAATTAATAGAGGAGGTATAAATTGAAGTCCTTTGAAGGTCAGCAACAACCATTCAACCTACAAGCATCATCAAAGCAAAAATCCAAACCCTTATGCTATTCAAAGTCAAATTCTTGTACCCAACTCTAGTGTTTTTCAATTGTCATTTTGTATTGTGAGTTTGGGTGATTGAAATTGTAATTGGGTAGACATTTATCCTTTGAGAGGAATCATTTGAGTTTACCAAAACTTCTCTTGTAAATTGAGTGGATTAAGCTTTGGGCAGAAAGCTTAATCGAATTTGTAAGGTTACCTCCTCATCCAAGAAAAGGGGAAGAATTCAAGTAGTGAATTGGTTGAAAATCCTTAGTGGGAACTAAGGTAGTGGATGTAGAGTTCATTTGGAGAACTTGAACCACTATAACTACTTGTGTCAATTTTTATTTTTCACTCATTCTTCCCACCAAAATTTTTATTGCCAATTCACCCCTCTTGGCCATTTGCAATTGTTTGATCAACTCAGCAATGTCCTTAAGCAAGATGTTGTTATATACTATATTGACACCTTGAACCAACTAGCAGACATTTTTTCCAAACCTCTAGACAAAGAGCGTGTTTAGTCCCTTAGGAGAGAGTTAGGTCTAAGTAGCCTATCTTGACTTTTTAGGACTCTTTTGAGGTTAAATTTGCTTGATCTTGTGAAAATGCATGTTTATGTGTTGTTGATCTTGATAGAAACCATGATTATAGCTAGAGGGAGTATGCTTTTGTTAGAATATGCTTAGATCTGATCATACATCATTTGCATTCATTTAGGAAATGTTAAAGTCGAGCCTTTGGTTGTTCTAAAAGCCAAAAATGCATTTCTGGGCATAGAGTATCGATACGGTCTTATGCGTATTGATACGAGTACTTCATTGTAACCCCCTTAACCCGGCTTAGACGGTTGACCCGAATTAAGAAGTTTAAACGGGGAAAACCAAAGTCAACCCGAAAGTCAACCTTGATTAACGACCTTTTTTTTCTTTTTAATCTTATCTAAATGCATATTAACCCTAGGAATGTTCATAAGATCAGCATACTCAAAGATCACCACAATCAGAAAACATTTAGGGACTCAATTGCACAAATTATGAATATAGGGACCAAAATGCAAATTCTGAAAATTATAAGGACTTAACCAACTTTTGGGTTACCATTAGGCAATTAGTCATGTTTCATGCTTCTCTGCCAAAATTCAACTCAAACGGACATCTCAAACTCATTCAATTGCATAACCAAGCTCAGGACCAAACCGTAAAGATTTCAAAACATAAAACCGTCAATTTCAGTGCCCAACGGTCGGGTGTTTCGGAACAGGGATGATCCGTTCCGAAACACGGGACCATTCCGGAACAAGTTCCGGAATAGGGCTTGGCAGTGGCAAAACCGTTCCGGAACGGCTCTACCTGTTTTGAAACGCCAAGGCCATTTCAGGTCCTCTGTTCCGAAACGGTAGCACCCGTTCTGATACGGGCTGCCCAGATTTGCAGAATTTTGCTGGTTTAACTCACAATTGACCCATCAAACACGTTCCAAAGGCAACCAAATCATACCAGCAAGACATTCAACACTCAAAGAACATACTAGCAACAACCAATCTCAATCATAGCTTCTATTTAAGAATAACCCAATTCTATAGGCATGCATCCTATATAGAAAACCATATAACCACCAAAACTTCAAATCAAGGACCAAAAGGCCAATTACAAGTCACAGCATCACCAAATGCATAAAACCAACTTAGGGAGTCCAAAACATCTCCCAAAACAACAATTTAGGTTCCCATTGCCAAATGCCAAAAGCTAAACAAGTTGTGAAAATTGTCACCATACATGAGCTTAAGCTTCCACTTAGATTCTTGACCACCTTGCTGCCTCTTTAAGCACTTCAATGCTCTGCATTATTGGTTTAAGAAAGAGAGAGCGTAAGCACATAGCTTAGTGAGGAATGCTCATTTAAAACATCACAATAATGCATTAACAAAACTCATTTTCAAAACCTTTAGTTCAAACATCATTTGATCATGCACATATGTATATAAACCAAGCATTTCATGCTTCAAATCATTAACATGTCATATTGGCTTACAAGTGATAATCCATAACCTTTCTCAACTCAAAACACAAACGACAATCGGATACGCGGATTACAAGCGTTGTCCCTTACGCTTCATACACACTACCAATACCAAGGTGGAGCAAATGGTACAATCACAACCCCTCAACACCCGTGATGGAGACTATGGTACAATCACAACCCCTCCACATCACTCATTGGTAGTTGTATAACATCACTAACGAGATCACGGGACATACAACACAAGATCCACACATGGATTTTTAACCACCATTGTGATCTTACCAAACACAAGGTCCACACATGGACTTTTAACCACCATTGTGACCTTAACAATACACAAGGTCCACACATGGACTTTTAACCACCATTGTGACCTTAAAACAAGAACCACCCATGGACTTTTAACCACCATGTTGTTCTTAACCATCTCGTTAGTGTACTTGGATGGAGCATGGTACAATCACAACCCCTCGACATCCAAGGCGACTTTATTCACGGTGCACCCAATCCTTTAGCCGGCTAACTATATCCGATTCAAGTACTTTTAAACCAACCACATCACTTGCCAATATACATCATTTAACAACATTAATCCACTGTTTTAAAGCATTTAATAAAGCCATCCATCATCATGCATCATTATGCATCAAAACCACATTTATCAATGTACAAAACAAGGATCCCTTACCTTGAGCATCCTTCAAAACATGGCTTATAAAACCAGCAATAAACATGCCAAAATATGCTTTCAAAAACAGAATTTAAACATGCAACAAATCACTTTGCATTCAACCAACTCATGGCTCATCAACAAAAGAGTTTTTCCGAAAACTTACTCTTGAGCTTAGCTAAGTTGTTTAGACTTTAACTAAGCTCCCAAACCTTCAAAACATTGGTTTCAAAGCTGAAAACCAAACTTCACTCACCGATTCCGTTTTGCAAGCTTGCCGAAACACCAATCAAGCTTCCGGATCAACACCACAAGGATCCGAAGATGTCTCCCCTGTTTTAAACACATCAAAGCAGAGGATTAATGCATCATCATGCATTAATATCTTCAACCAAAACACCTAAACTCGCTGCTCTCATCAACACTCACAATTCGGCTGCCAAACACAACCGAAATCACATCCAAACATCTCTACAACACTACCCAGCCAAGATCCATCAATTCCAATCATTCTTATACATCAATTAACATCCAAAAAGGATCTAATCACGTCCTTATACCTCCAGCTATAGCAGAACATCAAAATCACCCTAAAAACCATCATTAACTCAAGCAAAACTTAGGAAAATCAACCTATTCGGGATTGCATTGATTAAACCTCAATTTCACACCAATTATACATCCAAAAATCATCAAAAAGACACATCAAAACAGTGCCCAACCATTTCTTACGAATTTCATCAAAATTAAACCAAATCTTGCATTTAAAAGCCAAGATCAAGAACACAACCATAAAACCTTTAATAAAACTCAAATCAAGGATTGAGAACTTGGGAATTTCAGTAAAGAACTGAGTATTTAGAGGAGAAGGACGTTCATACCTCTAAATGTGAGTTTCTCCTTGTTTGGAATCAAGATTCTTGAAAATTCAATAAGCAAATGCTACGGTTTTGATGTAGAAATGATTAGAGATCAAATGAAGATTGAAATCTCATCTTTAGAGGTCAAAATCAGAGGGAAATTTGCTGGAGAAGAGTGTTTGGGCTGAGAGAAAAGTTGAGAGAAAAGAAATGGAAAATTTTGAGAAAAGTTAGTTATGAGAACAAAATATCTTTTTCCCTCCTTTTACCTTTAATTAAAAACCATTAATAAATTGTTTAATATTAAGAAAAATCTGGAGAAAACTCTTCTTGGGTAAATTAGCTCCTTAAAGATTCAAAGTTTCAATCCTTTTAAAACAGTCACCAAGTTTCCAAAAATTACATTTTAGTCACTAACCCAAAATGTCACACTTCCAAACCTCATTTTGTAAAATTGATTTCACCATTCTCTTATATACAATAAAAGAGAATTTTAAGATATTTTTCCACATTTTAATGCAACCCGAACTAGGCTTTCCTAAAAATCACCTTTTTATATTCGAACCGCAATCCGACCGGTCCGGTCCAAACCCAAAACTTCTAAGCCAAAAAATGGGGTGTTACAACTCTCCCCCCTTAAGAAATTTCGTCCTCGAAATTTACCTGAAGGAAAGAGGTACGAAAACTGCTTCAACATGTCATCCTTTCGCTCCCACGTGGCTTCTTCAACACCACGATGTTTCCACAACACCTTTACCAACTCAATGGTCTTGCCTCGGAGAACCTTACTATCCGAATCCAGAATCTTCACCGGTTCCTCATCATAGGTCAAATCCGGATTCAATTCCACTTCTTCCACATGCATCACATGTGAAGGATCCGATCTATACTTCCGAAGCATAGAAACATGAAACACATCGTGAATCTTCTCCAACTCTTGCGGTAACCTCAACTTGTACACGACAGGACCCACACGCTCAATCACCTCGTATGGTCCAATGTACCTAGGGCTCAACTTACCCTTTCGGCCAAACCTCATCACCTTTTTCCAAGGCGAAACCTTCAAAAACACACGGTCACCCACCGCATACTCAATCTCCTTACGCTTCAGATCCGCGTAAGACTTTTGCCGATCAGAAGCTGCCTTCAAGCGCTCACAAATGAGCTTCACCTTCTCTGTGGTCCCTTTTAACAAAGCTGGCATCGAAACCAACTTCTGACCCGTTTCAGCCCAACAAAGAGGAGTCCTACACTTCCTCCCGTACAAAGCTTCATAAGGTTCCATTTGAATACTTGCCTGATAGCTATTATTATAGGCAAACTCCACCAAAGGCAAATGTTTCTCCCAAGAGCCCTGAAACTCAATCACACAGCACCTCAACATATCCTCCAAAACTTGGATAACACGCTCAGACTATCCATCCGACTACGGATGATAAGACGTACTGAAATTCAACCACGTACCCAAAGCCTGATGCAAACACTGCCAGAAACGCGATGTAAACCTCGGATCCCTATCCGACACAATCGACTTTGGCACACCATGCAACCGCACAATCTCAGCAATGTACAACTCCGCAAGCTTATCCAAAGTGTACGTAGTATGCACAGGAAAGAAATGCGCACACTTCGTCAAGCGGTCCACAATCACCCACACCGAATTCTTCTTCGATGGCGACAAAGGCAAACCAGACACAAAATCCATGGTAATCCTTTCCCACTTCCACTCAGGAATCCTCAACAGTTGCAACAACCCTGAAGGAAACTGATGCTCAGCCTTAACTCACTGACACACCATGCACTTGCTTACAAACTCAGCAACATCTTTCTTTAAACCCACCCAATAGTACTCATCACGAAGATCACGATACATCTTGGTACTACCAGGGTGCATAGCAAAAGGACTACTATGACCTTCAGCCAGAATAGCACGCCTCAACTCAGCATCATTGGGCACTACTATCCGACTCCCAAAGCACAACACACCATCATCATTAAAACAGAAATCCGAAGGCCTATCCTCCGCAATATCCTGAACATGAGGTACCAAGGAATCATCCAACAACTGCTTTTCCTTGATCAACTGAACCAAAGATGGTTTCACTTGCAACTCAGCTACAAGACCACCATCACGCGAAATACTCAAACTGGCAAACATAGCCCTCAACTCAACAGCTACTTTCCTACTCAAGGCATCTGCTACAACATTAGCTTTACCCGGGTGATACTCGATCGTCAAATCATAATCCTTGAGCAACTCCACCCAACGTCGCTGCCTAAGATTCAACTCCTTCTGACACATCAGATACTTCAAACTCTTGTGATCCGTGTACACAGTACACTTCTCACCATACAGGTAATGTCTCCAAATTTTCAAAGCAAAAACCACTGCAACCAACTTAATGTCATGCGTAGGATAATTGCGCTCATGCACCTTCAACTGCCGTGATGCATAAGCCACCACCTTACCCTCCTGCATCAACACACATCCCAAACCAACGTAGGACGCATCACTATACACCACAAACTCTTTCCCTGATTCAGGTTGAACCAAGATTGGAGCTTGCGTTAAAGCTGCCTTAAGCTTCTCAAAAGCCTGCTGTCTCGCTTCCGTCCACTCATACTTAACATCCTTCTGCAACAACTTCGTCAAAGGTGCATCAATCTTTGAAAACCCATCCACGAATCTCCGATAGTATCCTGCCAAACCAAGGAAACTACGGACTTCAAGAACAGACTTAGGAGGCTTCCAATTCATCACTACCTCAATCTTCTGAGGATCAACACGAATCCCTTCAGCAGAAACTACATGACCAAGAAACACCACTTCTCTAAGCCAGAACTCACACTTGCTCAGCTTGGCATAAAGCTGATTCTCCAACAAAGCTTGCAACAAAATTCTCAGATGCCCTTCATGCTCCTCTTCAGTACGCGAGTACACGAGGATATCATCAATGAACACCACAACAAATTTATCCAAGTATTCATGAAATACTCGATTCATCATGTCCATGAAAGCTGCAGGAGCATTCGTCAAACCAAACGACATCACAAGGAACTCATAATGCCCATACCTCGTTCTGAAAGCTGTCTTTGGCACATCCACATCCTTCACCTTCAGCTGATAATACCCTGACCTTAAGTCAATCTTAGAGAACACAGCTGCTCCCCGAAATTGATCAAAAAGATCATCAATTCTCGGAAATGGATACCGATTCTTGATAGTCAACTTGTTAAGCTGACGATAATCAATGCACATTCTCATAGTGCCATCCTTCTTCTTCACAAACAAGACCGGTGCACCCCAAGGTGACACACTCGGCCGAATGAAACCACGATCAAGAAACTCTTGTAGTTGCGTCTTCAGCTCTTTCAACTCCTTAGGTGCCATTCGATAAGGGGTAATGGACACTGGAGTTGTGTTTTCATACAGCTCAATCCCAAACTCCACTTCACGATTAGGAGGCAATCCAGGCAACTCCTCAGGAAACACACCAGGAAACTCTCGCACAGTCCTGATATCTTGCACACGCAACTCCTTAGAGCTAGGATTCATCACAAAAGCGAGATAAGCTTCACAACCTTGCCTCAGCATCCGGCTCGCCTCCAATGTAGACACCACATTGGCAAGAAACTTCACATTCTCACCAACCACAACCACCACATAGTCATCCGCAAGCTTCAACGAAACTCGCTTATTCTCACAATCTACTACAGCTCGGTGCTCAACAAGCCAATCCATACCAAGGATTACATCAAAACCATAGAAAGGCAATTCCATAAGATCAACATGAAAAACATAATCTTGCACAACCAAAGGACATCTTCTATAAAGCTTTCGAGTCACAACAGTCTCACCAAAAGAACTAGTGACACGCATACCAACATCCAAAGACTCAACAGGCAAACCAAGCAATTCAGCATGCTCACGCAATATGTATGAGTGTGTAGATCCAGAATCAATCAAGGAAAGTAATGACAAGGATTGCAAAGTGAAAGTACCTGCGATCACATCCGTGTCATTCCTCCCCTCCCTCTGAGCATACACTCTGGCCTGGCCACCACCCTCAGGCTGAACAGCTACAACATGAGCCACATTCCGTCCACCTTCCTCTTTACGTTGGAAGTTACCACGGCCGTGCCCACGACCTCTCTGTGGTGCAACAACTCCAGGTGCACGTCCCTGGCCACCACTGGCCAACAGAGGACACTCCCTTCTCATGTGATCCGCTGATCCACAGTTCCAGCATGAGTTACCAGTCGCCGCAACAGGAGCCTGCACCTCCCTCGCCGCTCGAGGACAATCATGCCTCAAATGACCACGTGACCCACATGTCCAACATGTGTTCGGATCCGCTCTTGCCTTGTCTCCCTGAGTAGGCGCACCTTGCCCTCCACCACCTCGCTTAGCTGAAGACTGATACTTCCGATCACGTCCCCTCTTGTTCCGTCCACCACCGGAACTATACTCAGCAACTCGCTTACCAGCACTAGAACCAGCACTTCTAGAAGATAAACCCAAATTCATCTCAATATCCTTTGCTCTACCAACCAGTACATCAAAATCATTATACTCAGCAGCCAGCATATAAGTCTTTACTTCTGTCACCAAACCATAACGGAACCGTTCACACCTTTCCCGCTCATCAGGGACAAGCTTAGGTGTGTATTGACTGAGTCGAACGAACTGAACCTCGTACTCAGCTACGGACATGCTCCCTTGAGTAAGAGACATGAATTCCCTTTTCTTCTCATCCAGGTATCGCACACCCAGATACCTTCTCTTGAAAATGTTATGAAAGAACGTCCAAGTCACATCAGCATCCGCCATCCCAGAGATAGTGGTTGTCCACCAAGTGTATACATCATCCTGCAACAACGATACCACACAGCCCAGCTTCTGCACATCAGTACAATTCATTTTTCCCAAGATTCTCTTGGTACTTTCCAGCCAAGACTCAGAACCTTCAGCAGACAAACCCCTGAACTCAGTCCCTCCCAGACTGCGCAAACGCTCCAAAGGTAGTCTAGCATTAGCATCTCCCTGATGCCCAGCTCCTTGAGCTCCAACTACTGCTGCTCGAAAAGCTCCAGCAATGGCTTGTACCAGCATTCTCATGTCAGGAACAGCTTGCCCCTGACCAGCTTCAGATCCAGCGACCCCAGCACCAGCAGCAGCTCCTTCACCCCCAGCACCACCACCACCGGGTGGAGGAGGTAAATCCACTACGTTTTCAACATTCTCCTCATTCTCGTTTTGAGCCATAGCTCGCGTATTAATCCTCGTTTCTTTACGAGGTGCCATTCACTAAACGATGCAATCACAATACATTAAACAAAGTCAGGCTCAGCAAGGTAAGCAATCCAAGTACTCAAGCTCATTTTCAATTAAAAACAAATCATTTCATTAGCTTTGATTTGTGTTGCGTGTAAAATAGACTATCGCAATTGTAGTGCAAGTGTACACGACGCAAGTAGTAAAGTGATACGAAGTATCGGATATCGTCTCCACAGGGATTGGGCTAATGACTTCACCTTGATTTACTGCACGAAGTAAAGGAAATAGTTTAGAATTGTCACGAGAATAATATAACAAAAACGTAAATAAAAGGATTGGAATATCAAGATAGAGAGAATGGGCTGGTATTGAATTGCTCGGTAGTGCAGGTATTGAATTGCTCAGGATCTTCAGTTCTGTCGTCGCTCCCGTCGCCGACAGCACCTGTCGCGGCGTCTGTCCGTTGGCAGTCGCGGCAGAAGACACACCAACTCCGTACTTCAAGTTTGGCAAGAATCCCAGATCTGCCTTGCCCTATCCCTAGGCACAAGTCTGTCGATGAACACGTCTTTGATGATACCTCCCGGCGTGAATCGAAGGATGAACACCGATGTGTATGAATTCTTCCTTAGCCACTTAACCTCGCCCTATCCCTAGGCACGAGATGGTTCAACTATAAACTAGAGAACGCGCTCTTATCTCTTTCGTATACTTAACTCTCCCGATGCTAAGTAAATGGATAACCTCACAATGCTCTCCCGATGCTCTTGCAAGATATTAAAACCAAGATAAAAGAACTTGAAGTTTATTTTATTGAACTTGAAAAATCCTAAAACAAAGCAACCCTTGCAACTACTTTACAAAACAACCCGTGGCCCTAGGGGGAATTTAGAACATGTCGGTGACGGGTGGACGGCAGGGGTTCGGTTTCGGTTATGGGATATCAGTTATGCTCCTAGGTTAAATCTATGCCCTTATATAAGCTTTGGGCTCAAGTTATCTAAGGTAACAAGGATTACAACTTTAATTAAAAGTAAGATTCTAATAAAGACTAAATCTCTAAAGTCTCCTACTTTCCAGCCGCATCCCTATTTTGTGGGAATTCCTTTCCTTGAGCTTTGGCTTGACATATCTTTTGATCCGGGGTTTGGAAAATTATTTGGCTTCCACACGATAGACGAGCAGATTTTTCTCTATCTATCGAGGTCCACTTGACTTTTCCTCTTCATAAGTCTGCTGTCACCATGCTGTCACGACAGGTCCATGACAGGTTCGTCTTCTTCAGCTGCTTGTCCAGTTCAGCTTTCCTGCTTATCTGTCCTGCGCCTGCCTTCATCGTCAACCATGGCAGCTTCCTGCAAAATACACCGTCTTTTAGTAGAATCCGTGCCTTTTATATAATTGTGATGTTTTATTGAAAACTAACCTAAATACAATGCAATGATGCTTGAATGCAGCAGAAATATGGGCTAAAAAGGGTGCAAATAATAGAACTTTTACACACTCAACACACCCCCAAACTCAAGTTTTTGCTTGTCCTCAAGCAATCAAGACTTAAAAGAAAAATGAAAATTTTTGTGTTGGCCTTCAAACAGTGAACTGTCCCTTTACCTGTCGCTCATTCTCTATGGCAGCAGCATCCTGTCGGAAAGATTAGGATCTGTCCGGAATCTCCCTATAGCTCTCGTGCAGTGTGTGCATGCTTGTGAACAGTTATATGCTAAGACTCTCTTAGTTTCACTAGAATATTCAACTCCTTAACTCGAATCTTTATGCCAAAGTTTATTTTTTTTAGAAGGCACATTTTCATGCTTCTTTTTCTTCTATTTTTCAAGCTAAATTTTTCTAGAGCCAGTGTTAGGCACCTCTAGTTAGCTTCCTAGAGCCGGTTTCGGGCACCTCTAGGTTTTTAATTTTCTTTTGCTAAACTTCTTTCCTAGAGCCAGTGTTAGGCACCTCTAGGGGCTATTCAAGTTCTAAGCTTCCTATTCTAGTTTGGCTAAAAGAAATCTAAGCAATATAACAGTCACAAAAGTGTTTAAGTTTTCAGAACTATAGAAAGGCTCTAAACTTTTCCTTAACCTGTCCTAAAGATGTTGCCACGACAGAGCCGTCATGACAGGTAAGTTAACTCCACAGTTTTAAGCCAACAGTTTTAATTTTCTGATTTTTTTTTAGATAAATAATAAGACAAAACAATTAATAAAAAGATGTGCTAGAGACTCCATTAAAGATGGAGGGTTGCCACCCCCAAACTCGAGGGTTGCATTGCCCTCAATGCAAAATGACACAAAAATGAAAGAAAAACAAGAGAAATAAAAGTACATCACAAATATATAAGGGCAGGCAGCAATAAGAAGAGAAAAAGAAATAAAAACTTAAATTTTATTCGCTATCCTCGCTGCTGCTGCTGACGCGGATCTGATGGCGGCGTCTGCGTTGTGGAGGTGGCTGGGCAGGTTCCGGAGCAGGTTGATCGGCGGGGTCTTCATTTGGTTGGGGGACAGGGTCGTCTACAGGTTGAGGGGCAGGTGGCTCCACTAGCCTGATGTCGGAACTACTGCTGCTGTCCCATGAGCTGCTGGGTATGATGGCTTTGGACAGCCTTCTCTTGTCTGCCACGTGCTTAATGCGTTTGACTCGCGTGAAGTCGCTTTCCAGATTCCGCTGGACAAGAGGGCTGTCGTCATTGGCAGCTCGCTTGGTTCCTCGAGGGGAGGTGTTTGTCGGTGGGCTGCCGGCTGCCGTCGGGGCAGGGGATGGTGTGGATGCAGCAGATTGTGTATGGGGAGAGACAGGTGGTGTGGGAGTGGGGGAGGGGATATTGAAATAATGGGCGGGGAAGGTGGGGAAAATGACATCCGGAAAATTCAAAGTATTAGTGATGAAATTTACCGTTGCATTGGAGAAGTCACGGATGAAAGTCATCAATCCCATCTGGCGCTCCTCTACCCTCAGGATGGCAGCAAGGATGTGGGCGTTCTGATCTGCCGGAGTGGTGTTGGTGGCAGCTTCTGGGGCAGGTTCGGTGGCAGGTTCATCATCAGACTCAGCAGGAGGGGCGTTTGGATTGAAGGCGTTAAGAGGCGATACGACTATGATCTCCATGAGGCTGGAGATGTTGTTATCTGTCCATCCGCTGCCCGTCTTGATTTTGTCTGAGGGTTCCTCCGGTACGGTAGCGCAGCGGCAGAGGGCAGTGATGGTGAAGGGCAGGCAGAGTCGTGAGTCCGATCGGAAAGCACAATCGAGAATGCTGTCCCGCATGTACCTGCCCACATTGATGGGCCTGTCATGCATGATAGAGTGGATGAGTGCCAACCGCTGTCTGTTGACTGTCGTATGGTGGGACGAGGGCAGGATACGCTTTTTGATAAAAGCGTTCCATAGTTTTGCCTCAGGGAGTAGCTGCCCCCTATTGACAGAGTGGGGGTTCTTCTTACTGGTGCTCCATGTCGTACCAGCCTCTGTCAGCTCCCTCATGACAGCATCATGTCCGGCAGTGTCGAGGGTGTCCCAAAATTGTTGGTGAGCATCATCATTGGGGCCAAAGAAGAGACCGAACACATGGTTGATGCTGCTAGCGCTGAAAGGAACTGTCACTCCTCGGACGGTGACAGATGTCGCCGTCTTGCTTTCGATCGCCGCATAAAATTCCCGGACCAAAGTGTCATTAAGCTCTGCCGGCTTCTCGGCAAAGTCCTCCCAAAGTTGTGCTGCTATGGCCTTCATAATGAACGGCCGGAGTCCAAAAAGAGGTGCATCTCTGTTGTAAATGAAGCCACGCTCCTCCCATAGCTCCTTTTTGGTGAATGGCGATGCTGCTGCTGAAGAAGAAGCGGCAGCAGTGTTTTGACGGGTTTGTCGTGAAGACATTTTGGTTGCAAGGGCTGAAAGAGAGAGAAAATAGATAAAACTAGAGGAGAATAACAAGAGAAAAATCAGAAGTGATGAAGAATGAAAATGGGAAGGGGTTTATATAGCTGTTGGGGTGCTGCCCATTTAATGCCGCAACGGCAGGCGGGAATAACGGGGCGGCAGATTGAATGTATCGTGTCTGACGCGTCTGACGTGCATTAATGCGTCTGCTGTGCGTCTGCCGCACGCTTCTTCGTCTGCTGTGCGTCTGTTGACAACCTGTCAAATCCGTCTACGCCGGCAGCCGAAACAACAGGCTACCATAAATGGGCTTTATTGGGCTGGTGGATGAGCGGTGGGCTTGGGCCACTTCTTCTTTCTCACTTGACTCCTTTATTTCCTAAAAACTGAAATTAAAAACAAAACATTATTCGAATAAAATAAATCTAATTCCTAATAAATAATATTAAAAATGAAAATAAAAATAAAAATTTAGGTTAAATTAGGGATGCCTTGTGGGGCATCACCTAAAGTAACCACTTCCTGTATTCCTGGGGCTTCAGTCCCTTGATAGTGCTTGAGGCGTTGTCTATTGACTTTGAATTGGTGCCCGTCCTTTAGTGATTGAATTGTAATGGCACCATGGGGAAAAACTTGAACTACTTGGAACGGGCCAGACCATCTAGATTTAAGCTTCCCTGGAAAGAGTTTCAACCTAGAATTAAACAACAACACAAGCTGCCCTGGGCAGAACTGTCGTGGCAGCAACTTCTTGTCATGCCACTTCTTAGTTTTTTCCTTGTAAATCCTTGCATTGTCGTAGGCCATTGTCCGTATTTCATCGATCTCATTTAAATCTAACAGCCTTTTCTGGCCTGCCTTGTCCAAGTCCATGTTTACTGCCTTGATTGCCCAATATGCCTTGTGTTCTATCTCGACAGGCAAGTGACAGGTTTTCCCATAAATCAAACGGTATGGAGACATGCCCAATGGAGTCTTGAAAGCTGTTCTGTATGCCCATAATGCATCATTCAGAAGCAAAGACCAATCTTTCCTAGTTGGTTTAACCATTTTTTCAAGAATGTTCTTCACTTCCCTATTGGATATCTCAGCCTGTCCATTGGTCTGTGGGTGGTATGCTGTCGCGATCCTGTGCTTGACACCATATTTTCTCAAGGCGGCAGCAATTACCCTGTTGTCAAAATGTCTCCCTTCATCACTGATAATCGCCCTAGGGATGCCAAATCTAGAAAAGATGTTTTTGTGCAAAAACTTTTGGACCGTTTTGGCATCATTCTTTTGAGTTGCGATTGCTTCTACCCACTTGGAGACATAATCCACTGCTAGGAGGATATAAAGATTTCCACACGAAGATGGAAAAGGTCCCATAAAATCAATCCCCCAAACGTCGAAGATCTCTACTTCCAAAATATTTTGCAGTGGCATCTCGTTTCTCCTCGAGATGTTACCTGTCCGCTGGCACCTGTCACAGTTTTTGTAAAATTCTTGTGCGTCCTTATACAGTGTCGGCCAGTAGAACCCTGACTGCAGCACCTTGGCAGCAGTTTTATTGCCTCCTAAGTGTCCTCCATATTGTGAAGCATGACAGTGATGGAGAATGTCTTCTTGTTCTTCTTGTGGTACGCATCTCCTTATAACCTGATCTGCGCACATTTTGAAAAGAAGAGGTTCGTCCCAATAATAATGTTTAACATCATTTTGGAATCTCTTCCTGGCTTGATAAGTAAGATCAGAAGGTAATATTCCGCTAACAATAAAATTAACGAAGTCAGCATACCAGGGAAGGTTAGAAGACTTACCTGCCGCCATTGCTGTCGCGACAGCGATTGCGGCAGCAAAGAGCTGCTCATCTGGGAAGGTCTCTAGTATGTGTGTATCATCAATGGGTAGACTCTGTCCCGTCTCCAATCTTGACAAGTGGTCTGCCACCTGATTTTCTGTCCCCTTTTTGTCTTTGATCTCAAGGTCGAACTCTTGTAATAGCAAGATCCACCGTATCAATCTCGGCTTGGCATCCTTCTTTGCAAACAAGTACTTAAGGGCAGAATGGTCGGTGTGTACTATTACCTTCGTCCCAAGTATATAAGAACGAAACTTGTCGATGGAGAACACCACAGCTAACAACTCCTTTTCTGTGGTGGTATAGTTTACTTGGGCATCATTTAATGTTTTGCTGGCATAATATATGACATGAAACAGTCTGTCCTTGCGCTGCCCAAGTGCTGCCCCGACAGCATAGTCACTAGCGTCACACATAATTTCAAACGGTTGTGTCCAGTCTGGTGGCTGTACTATAGGGGCTGTCACTAACTTTTCCTTCAGAACCTTGAATGCTTCAGTACATTCCTCATTAAAGTCAAAGGGTCGGTTCTGCTCTAAGAGATGGCATAACGGCTTGGTGATTTTTGAGAAATTTGCAATGAATCTCCTATAAAAACCAGCATGCCCTAAAAAACTCCTAATGCCCTTGACTGTTGTTGGCGGCGGCAGCTTCTCTATGACCTCTATTTTTGCCCTGTCGACTTCTATCCCACGGCAGCTAATCTTATGGCCTAAAACTATCCCTTCATCTACCATAAAGTGGCATTTTTCCCAATTAAGAACAAGATTAGCTTTTTCACATCTTTCAAGTACCTTTTTAAGGTTGCCGAGGCAACTCTCAAAATCGTCTCCAAAGACGGAAAAATCATCCATGAAGATTTCAAGGAAGTCCTCTACCATGTCGGAGAATATAGCCATCATGCATCTTTGAAAGGTGGCAGGTGCGTTACAGAGTCCAAACGACATTCTCCTAAATGCGTATGTACCGTAGGGGCATGTGAAAGTCGTTTTCTCTTGATCCTCTGGTGCAATAGCAATTTGGTTCTAACCTGAATAACCATCAAGAAAACAATAGTAAGGTTTACCCGCTAATCTGTCAAGCATTTGATCAATAAAGGGTAAAGGAAAGTGGTCCTTTCGGTAGCTTTGTTAAGCTTCCGATAGTCCATACAAACCCTCCAACCGGTCACAGTCCTGGTTGGGATTAACTCGTTGTTTTCGTTGGTTATTACGGTCATGCCTCCTTTCTTGGGAACACATTGCACCGGGCTTACCCATTTGCTGTCGGAGATGGCGTAAATAATACCAGCATCTAACCATTTAATTATTTCTTTACGCACTACCTCCTTCATCGCAAGGTTTAATCGCCTTTGGGCATCAATAGTCGGCTTATGATCTTCCTCTAGGAGGATTTTGTGCATACAGATTGCCGGACTAATGCCCTGAATGTCTGCTATCGTCCAACCTATCGCCCTTTTATGCTGCCTCAGCATGTCGATCAGCTGTCGTTCCTGTTCCTGCGGCAGCTTAGCAGAGATGATTACAGGCAGTGTGTCATCACAACCAAGATAAGCATATTTAAGCTGCCCTGGCAGGGGCTTAAGTTCTAAGACAGGTGGTTCAACAGTAGAGGGCTTTTGAATTAAATGGTTATCCGAAGTGTAATTCAAAGGTTCGAATAACTTACCTGGACGATGATCTAACCAGTTTACCTCCTCATGACCTTTAGTTTCAGATGTATCGGATTCAGAGGGGTCACTGTCGTTGGTGCTGTCGTCGTTACTGTCGTCGTCACTGTCATGACAGGCTTGTAGGTGGCTGTCGCAGCAGTGACCAAATTTTATATCTCGGCAGCCCGACCTGATGCAGGGTTGATCAAAGGTCACCTCAATGATGGCCTTGCATTCCTCGTCCACATCGGCATGTTTCATTGCTTGGAGAACATTCAACTTAATTTCTTGATCGTTCACGCGCATGGTGAGTTCTCCTTTCTCCACATCAATCAATGATCTTCCCGTGGCTAAGAATGGTCGCCCTAGGATGACTGGTGCGTTCTCATCTGCCTCACAGTCTAAAATAAGAAAGTCAGCAGGAAAAATAAGTTTATCCACTCTTACTAAAATATCTTCAATTTTTCCCTCGGGGTGAACGTAAGAGCGGTCGGCTAGCTGTAGGGTAACTGTCGTGGGCCGCGCCTTGCCAATACCTAGTTTCTGAAAAACAGATTTGGGCATTAGATTAACACTAGCACCAAGATCACAAAGTGCCTTACCCACAAATTTATCGCCGATTACGCAAGGTATGAGGAAGCTCCCCGGATCCTTCTTTTTCTGGGGTGGCTGCCGATGAAGAATACTCATGCAACCTTCTTGCATCCTTACCGTTTCAAATTCCCCAAGTTTAGATTTTTTAGACATGACATCCTTGAGAAATTTAGCATAACCGGGCATCTCCCTAACAGCATCTAACAACGGAATGTTAATATGAACCTGTTTAAAAATATCATAAATTTTTTTGAGTTGAGATTCATGCTTAGCTTGCTGTATCCGTTGAGGGAAGGGTGGTGGGGGACGATAATCAGCAATGCGTCCTTCCCACTGCATGCGAATCTGAGGACGATAATCATCTTTTTTCTCCTCTGTCGCTTCTGCTGTCGTGACAGGCTCATCGGCAGCAGTCTGTTGGTCACCTGTCGGGGCAGCTTCCTCGGCAGGTTTATCCAAGGCAGGTTCCTTTTCTGTATCAACTTCTTTTTCCGGCCCTGGTAGCTTTTTCCCACTTCTAGTAGTAATTGCCTTACATTGCTCATGTGAGGGCGGTCTAGCATTTTCAGTATTGCTAGGGAAACCTCCATTCTGCCTCGGTTTAATATGCTGCGACACCTGACCCATTTGTGTCTCTAGAGATTTCAAGGTGGCCTCATGGTTTGTCATTCTCATCTTAGTTTCATCCATAAAATTTTCCGTCTTTTTGACAAACTGATTAATATTATCCATATACGTGCCAGTCTGAGACATAAAGGTGGCCAGAGTCTGCTCCAATACACTACTCGTGGCAGGTGGTGGCTGCTGTTGTTGCTGAGGCGGCAGGTTCTGCGGCTGCAGTTGCTGTCGCGTCAACAATCTAGGACCCCCCTGATTCTGATTATATGATTGCGGATTCAGGGCATTGTTAGGATTACTCCAGGAAAATTTGGGATCCTTCCTCCAATTAGGGTTGTAGTTGTTGGAATTGTAGTTCGGCTTGTAATTTCCAACATATTTTCCCTCTTCTATATTTATAGGGCACTCTTCACTACTATGATTTCCTTCACAAGTAGCACAAATTTCCTCGACAGCAAATCCTCGTAAATCCTCTTCACTCAATAAGTGTTTCATTGCTTTAGTAAGGAATGCTACCTGAGATTTCATAGTGCTGTCGGCCTCATAGTCTTTGACAGCAAGTACCCGTTTACTCCCTCTTCTAGCTATCGGAAACTGCTCCTCATTCTTGGCTAGATTTTTTAAAACTTGCAATGCCTCGTCTGGATCTTTATCCAATAATAGTCCATTTGCTGCAGAATCAATGCGAATGCGAGTTTGTAAGTTAGCAGCATTATAGAATTTTGTTACCTGATTCCAGACAGGAAATCCATGCATTGGGCAGTTCCGAAGAAGAGTAGTAAATCTGTCCCAGGCCTCGTGCATCGGCTCGTCATCTTCCTGTTGAAAAGTAGCAATTTCGTTACGTAATCGCTCAGATAAATGCGAAGGATTAAAACGAGATAAAAATTCACGAGTTAGATCTGCCCAAGTCATAATAGAACCCGGTGTAAGTTTATTCCACCAAGTTTTAGCTCTGTCCCTCAATGAATGGGGGAATAACCGAAGCCTCAGTATCTCCGGACTAACTCCTGGTAGCCTAAACGAACCACAGATCTCCTGGAACGTTTTGAGATGCTCCCTAGCATCTTCTATCGCAGAACCACTAAACTGTCCGGCGTTGTTGATCATACTAAACATGACAGGTTTAAGCTCGAAATTGTCAACATCAATATCCGGCAGCGTGGTTTCCAGCTCTACATGATCGTTCAGCATGTAGTCACGACATGATCGTCGTCCATCTGCCCTCGGCGGGTCGCCGACAGGCGGTATGTCTCCTCCAGCAGGCTGGTTACGGGCCATCTGCTCTAGCTGTTCTTCAAGGTATTCGTTCCTGTCTAAAAGGTGGCGAATCTGTTTCTTGAGATTGAATGATCGTTCAATTTCCGGATCTAACTTATACTCAGGATCTTCGCCTCTTTTCGATCTGCGCATAAACAAGAGAACCTCGTGAAAAGCAAGAGTTGAAAACACAAAAGAAAAATTAAAGAAAAATAAAAATAAAAACGAAAATAAAAATAAAAATAAAAGCAAAAAGTGCAATAAAAGAAAGATGTAGTTATGTTGCCAATCCCCGGCAACGGCGCCAAAAACTTGTTGCGTGTAAAATAGACTATCGCAATTGTAGTGCAAGTGTACACGACGCAAGTAGTAAAGTGATACGAAGTATCGGATATCGTCTCCACATGAATTGGGCTAATGACTTCACCTTGATTTACTGCACGAAGTAAAGGAAATAGTTTAGAATTGTCACGAGAATAATATAACAAAAACGTAAATAAAAGGATTGGAATATCAAGATAGAGAGAATGGGCTGGTATTGAATTGCTCGGTAGTGCAGGTATTGAATTGCTCAGGATCTTCAGTTCTGTCGTCGCTCCCGTCGCCGACAGCACCTGTCGCGGCGTCTGTCCGTTGGCAGTCGCGGCAGAAGACACACCAACTCCGTACTTCAAGTTTGGCAAGAATCCCAGATCTGCCTTGCCCTATCCCTAGGCACAAGTCTGTCGATGAACACGTCTTTGATGATACCTCCCGGCGTGAATCGAAGGATGAACACCGATGTGTATGAATTCTTCCTTAGCCACTTAACCTCGCCCTATCCCTAGGCACGAGATGGTTCAACTATAAACTAGAGAACGCGCTCTTATCTCTTTCGTATACTTAACTCTCCCGATGCTAAGTAAATGGATAACCTCACAATGCTCTCCCGATGCTCTTGCAAGATATTAAAACCAAGATAAAAGAACTTGAAGTTTATTTTATCGAACTTGAAAAATCCTAAAACAAAGCAACCCTTGCAACTACTTTACAAAACAACCTGTGGCCCTAGGGGGAATTTAGAACATGTCGGTGACGGGTGGACGGCAGGGGTTCGGTTTCGGTTATGGGATATCGGTTATGCTCCTAGGTTAAATCTATGCCCTTATATAAGCTTTGGGCTCAAGTTATCTAAGGTAACAAGGATTACAACTTTAATTAAAAGTAAGATTCTAATAAAGACTAAATCTCTAAAGTCTCCTACTTTCCAGCCGCATCCCTATTTTGTGGGAATTCCTTTCCTTGAGCTTTGACTTGACATATCTTTTGATCCGGGGCTTGGAAAATTATTTGGCTTCCACACGACAGACGAGCAGATTTTTCTCTATCTATCGAGGTCCACTTGACTTTTCCTCTTCATAAGTCTGCTGTCACCATGCTGTCACGACAGGTCCATGACAGGTTCGTCTTCTTCAGCTGCTTGTCCAGTTCAGCTTTCCTGTTTATCTGTCCTGCGCCTGCCTTCATCGTCAACCATGGCAGCTTCCTGCAAAATACACCGTCTTTTAGTAGAATCCGTGCCTTTTATATAATTGTGATGTTTTATTGAAAACTAACCTAAATGTAATGCAATGATGCTTGAATGCAGCAGAAATATGGGCTAAAAAGGGTGCAAATAATAGAACTTTTACACACTCAACAATTTGGCAATGGGTCCTTCCAACATGCTTCACCACAGCATACATCACAATTGTAACATACTTACAATTCACACAACATTCTTTCATTCAACAAGCATACAAAGCATTCATGCACTCATCACCCACATAACCATTCCCAAATACTCGAGAACTCAGCTCTGATACCACCAAATGTAACCCCCTTAACCCGGCTTAGACGGTTGACCCGAATTAAGAAGTTTACACGGGGAAAACCAAAGTCAACCGAAAGTCAACCTTGATTAACGACCTTTTTTTCTTTTTAATCTTATCTAAATGCATATTAACCCTAGGAATGTTCATAAGATCAGCATACTCAAAGATCACCACAATCAGAAAACATTTAGGGACTCAATTGCACAAATTATGAATATAGGGACCAAAATGCAAATTCTGAAAATTATAAGGACTTAACCAACTTTTGGGTTACCATTATGCAATTAGTCATGTTTCATGCTTCTCTGCCAAAATTCAACTCAAACGGACTTCTCAAACTCATTCAATTGCATAACCAAGCTCAGGACCAAACCGCAAAGATTTCAAAACATAAAACCGTCAATTTCAGTGCCCAACGGTCGGGTGTTTCGGAACAGGGATGATCCGTTCCGAAACGCGGGACCGTTCCGAAACAAGTTCCGGAACAGGGCTTGGCAGTGGCAAAACCGTTCCGGAACGGCTCTACCTGTTTCGAAACGCCAAGGCCATTTCAGGCCCTCTGTTCCGAAACGGTAGCACCCGTTCCGATACGGGCTGCCCAGATTTGCAGAATTTTGCTGGTTTAACTCACAATTGACCCATCAAACACGTTCCAAAGGCAACCAAATCATACCAGCAAGACATTCAACACCCAAAGAACATACTAGCAGCAACCAATCTCAATCATAGCTTCTATTTAAGAAAAACCCAATTCTATAGGCATGCATCCTATATAGAAAACCATATAACCACCAAAACTTCAAATCAAGGACCAAAAGGCCAATTACAAGTCACAACATCACCAAATGCATAAAACCAACTTAGGGAGTCCAAAACATCTCCCAAAACAACAATTTAGGTTCCCATTGCCAAATGCCAAAAGCTAAACAAGTTGTGAAATTGTCACCATACATGAGCTTAAGCTTCCACTTAGATTCTTGACCACCTTGTTGCCCCTTTAAGCACTTCAATGCTCTGCATTATTGGTTTAAGAAAGAGAGAGCGTAAGCACATAGCTTAGTGAGGAATGCTCATTTAAAACATCACAATAATGCATTAACAAAACTCCTTTTCAAAACCTTTAGTTCAAACATCATTTGATCATGCACATATGTATATAAACCAAGCATTTCATGCTTCAAATCATTAACATGTCATATTGGCTTACAAGTGATAATCCATAACCTTTCTCAACTCAAAACACAAACGACAATCGGATACGCGGATTACAAGCGTTGTCCCTTACGCTTCATACACACTACCAATATCAAGGTGGAGCAAATGGTACAATCACAACCCCTCAACACCCGTGATGGAGACTATGGTACAATCACAACCCCTCCACATCACTCATTGGTAGTTGTATAACATCACTAACGAGATCACGGGACATACAACACAAGATCCACACATGGACTTTTAACCACCATTGTGATCTTACCAAACACAAGGTCTACACATGGACTTTTAACCACCATTGTGACCTTAACAATACACAAGGTCCACACATGGACTTTTAACCACCATTGTGACCTTAAAACAAGAACCACCCATGGACTTTTAACCACCATGTTGTTCTTAACCATCTCGTTAGTGTACTTGGATGGAGCATGGTACAATCACAACCCCTCGACATCCAAGGCGACTTTATTCACGGTGCACCCAATCCTATAGCCGGCTAACTATATCCGATTCAAGTACTTTTAAACCAACCACATCACTTGCCAATATACATCATTTAACAACATTAATCCACTGTTTTAAAGCATTTAATAAAGCCATCCATCATCATGCATCATTATGCATCAAAACCACATTTATCAATGTACAAAACAAGGATCCCTTACCTTGAGCATCCTTCAAAACATGGCTTATAAAACCAGCAATAAACATGCCAAAATATGCTTTCAAAAACAGAATTTAAACATGCAACAAATCACTTTGCATTCAACCAACTCATGGCTCATCAACAAAAGAGTTTTTTCGAAAACTTACTCTTGAGCTTAGCTAAGTTGTTTAGACTTTAACTAAGCTCCCAAACCTTCAAAACATTGGTTTCAAAGCTGAAAACCAAACTTCACTCACCGATTCCGTTTCGCAAGCTTGCCGAAACACCAATCAAGCTTCCGGATCAACACCACAAGGATCCGAAGATGTCTCCCCTGTTTTAAACACATCAAAGCAGAGGATTAATGCATCATCATGCATTAATATCTTCAACCAAAACACCTAAACTCGCTGCTCTCATCAACACTCAAAATTCGGCTACCAAACACAACCGAAATCACATCCAAACATCTCTACAACACTACCCAGCCAAGATCCATCAATTCCAATCATTCTTATACATCAATTAACATCCAAAAAGGATCTAATCACGTCCTTATACCTCCAGCTATAGCAGAACATCAAAATCACCCCCAAAACCATCATTAACTCAAGCAAAACTTAGGAAAATCAACCTATTCGGGATTGCATTGATTAAACCTCAATTTCACACCAATTATACATCCAAAAATCATCAAAAAGACACATCAAAACAGTGCCCAACCATTTCATACGAATTTCATCAAAATTAAACCAAATTTGCATTTAAAAGCCAAGATCAAGAACACAACCATAAAACCTTTAATAAAACTCAAATCAAGGATTGAGAACTTGGGAATTTCAGTAAAGAACTGAGTATTTAGAGGAGAAGGATGTTCATACCTCTAAATGTGAGTTTCTCCTTGTTTGGAATCAAGATTCTTGAAAATTCAATAAGCAAATGCTAAGGTTTTGATGTAGAAATGATTAGAGATCAAATGAAGATTGAAATCTCATCTTTAGAGGTCAAAATCAGAGGGAAATTTGCTGGAGAAGAGTGTTTGGGCTGAGAGAAAAGTTGAGAGAAAAGAAATGGAAAATTTTGAGAAAAGTTAGTTATGAGAACAAAATATCTTTTTCCCTCCTTTTACCTTTAATTAAAAACCATTAATAAATTGTTTAATATTAAGAAAAATCTGGAGAAAACTCTTCTTGGGTAAATTATCTCCTTAAAGATTCAAAGTTTCAATCCTTTTAAAACGGTCACCAAGTTTCCAAAAATTACATTTTAGTCACTAACCCAAAATGTCACACTTCCAAACCTCATTTTGTAAAATTGATTTCACCATTCTCTTATATACAATAAAAGAGAATTTTAAGATATTTTTCCACATTTTAATGCAACCCGAACTAGGCTTTCCTAAAAATCACCTTTTTATTTTCGAACCGCAATCCAACCGGTCCGGTCCAAACCTAAAACTTCTAAGCCCAAAATTGGGGTGTTACATTCATTAGTTGACCATACTGCATTTTCTCTCTTACGGGTATCGATACGGTTAAACCCGTTTCGATACGAGTTGTGAATGTTTCGATACGGATGCCATCCGTTTCGATACGGTTCCTTGATACGTGGTTCTAGGGAATTACCTTTGTACCCCCGTATCGATACATCCTTAGGCATATCGATACGCGATCGCGCAGACTACTGTTAATTGGAATTAAAAGAGTTTCACTTTTATCAAAACCCTTATTTCAAAACCCTAGCCGATTTTCCTCTATAAAAGGCCTCTCTATCCCTCATATTTTCACCACAAAACTTAAAATCTCTTGAAAGTTTTTTTTTCAAAATCAAGCCAAAGTCTTAAGGCTCTCCATCAATTAGTGCTCAATCTTCATCCATTCCTCCCCATCTCAATATCAAGGTATACAAATTCTTTTTCTTTTTATTTTCTTTATAATTTTCGTTTTTACATCCTTTTTATATTGTTTTGTTTCTTCAAAAACAAATTTTATCAAACTTTTTTTTTGTTTTGTTTTGTCTTTCAATTTTTTTAACATTGATTATTGTTTTATCATGGGTTGAATGAGAAAAATAATACATACACATTGTTTTAATCGATTTTCTAGACTACGACACCTGAGAAGAAAGCGCGTACTACAAACGAAGTCGGTGAAGGATCCAATCCCGGCGATGGTACTCGCCCGAATTTGACTCTTATCTATCAAATGTGTTCTAGAACTCCCAGAGAACTCACCTACATCCGATCTTTTCAAAATTATAAGATTCATCTAGAGAGCGTAATTTCCGTTCTTTTTCTCAATTCGGAACGCTTTAAGTTCGTCTATTTACCTTTGCTCCAAGAATGGAAGTTCATGGATTTTCTACAAATACCAGGATTTTTCTTTCGCAATTTGGTTTTGATCTTTTATGCTAATGCCAAGTATGTTGCTGATGCCTCGGGTAATATCGTTGTCGTTAACTCTTATCTCATGGGAAAAAAGATTACCGTTGACGTTCCATCTCTTTGTGCTGTTTTTAAGTTTGAGGATGGGGGTATCGAAGATGAAAATTCTCTTGGACATATTTTGGGGGTTCCGTAACCGTTCTAAATGCTCAAGACCGCATCCTACACTTGATGATCACTTGGTGGTTTAGGCATTCGGGAGGAAAATACTCAACCATCCGCCAAGTTGATGACTTTTGGATTCGGTGCTTTCGCCAGAGACAACAACCTAACCTTGCTCGCATCATATTTGTGGAGATTGTCTTTCTTGTGCAACATCGTCACACATCTCTTGTCACTTCATTCACCTATGGAACCGCTTTGAGCTATTTCTTCACTCAAAAGGAGATTGATTGCTCTCACGACTATCCTACACCGCTTACCGATCCCATTGATGAGAGATCTCTTTCTAGGTGGAAGTTTCACTTCTTCAATGGTAGTTGGATTCGCATCCCTAAGCTTCCTAGTGATGTGATTCCCGGAGAGATTGTCAATCCTCAAGCTTCTCCTCATTCATCCATGGATGCTCTCATGGCATTCCTCAATGAACAATTCACGGGCCTACGCACGGGGATTGCTTTTATGGATCAAGTCATGAATTCGGGGTTTGCCGCCATAGACACATGCTTCACAAGCCTAGAAGATCGTATGAAAAATGTGGAGAAGCGTATCTCATCCATTGAGGCCGAGCACAATTCGATGAACATCTCTCTCACGGCCTTCCATGATGAGTGGCATCAATCTATGAGAAATGATGATGCCAACGAAGATGACGATGAAGATGGCGATGGAGAAGAGTAGTATATTCTCTTTGCATTCCATTCATGTAACACCCGTGTTTTGGGGATAGGAGTTAGTCGGGTTAGAGGTCCGAGTCGGAAAAATTAAATTAAATCATTTATTGACCTTGACTTGAGTTAATTGAAATTTAATAAAAATGGGAGGGACCAATATGGTGATTAGACCCAAAAGAATTTTAAAAGCAAGACAACTTTTAAAAAGTTGTCATCTTCTATACCCTCTCTCCTCTTTCCAACGTGAAAAGAACCAAATCCCCTTTCAAACTCTCCCAACTCAAAATTCACTATTCCATTGATTTTCAACTCCATTCCAAGGCCATTTTGAGAGGTAAAAACATTTTCTAACTCTTCTCTTTATCCTCTATCTACTCATGGTCATAGATTTTAAAACTACCCACTTTTGAAAAGTTAGGGTTTGGTGAAAGTTTGAGTTTTTATGAAGGTTTTCAATTTGTTTTGAAATATAGAGTTGGGTTTTAGTTTATTCATATTAAAATGTACATTATATGTTAAAATGGTTAGGTTTGGGTGAAAACCCGAAATGGGTTCTTGAGACAATTTTTAAGGTGTCTAAAACTTGATTTTTGGTGGGTTTTAGGTTGAAATTAAAGGGCTGATGGTTTATATATGTTGGGAGGATGTTTTGGGACCTTTTGGGGGTCACTTGGATGATTGAAAATGGAATTTTCAACTAGGGTTTGAGGGAGCACGAAAATGGGCATTTTTTGGGGTTTGATTTGATTGGGAAATTTGTTGAAGTTGATTTGAGCTCAAGAGTTGAGTGTTGACTGAATTTTAGCATTGATTGGGATTAATGGATGTGTTTTTGGTTGGCTAGAAGCAAGAGGAGACGTCGAAGGAACATTGGGATCGAATCCGAGCTTGTAGGAGGCTTACTTTGGTTGCTAAGGAAGGGTGGTGAGTGATTTTAAACATGTTTTAAAGTTTGGTTCGAGTGTGTGAAGTGTGTGAGTTGAAATGTGCTTGGTAGGCCATTTCTATGTGAATTCAAGTTGTTAATTTAGTTATTGATTTCCATTAAATGCTATTGTGGTTGCCTATTTACGCTCTTGTGAAATGTGGGTTAATTTGTATATATATACCATGGTATGTATATGTGATGAGCATGAGATGTGGTTGATGGATATGTGATGTGATAAATGAAAATTGGCACTAATTAACTTACCGGGTGTAAATGATCGATCATTAGGATTAGTGTGCACACAAATTGAGTCAAAAAGTACGTGGCCTTGATGGCGTTAAGTTATCAAGGAGGAGTACGGTGATGTAATATTCCACCGGAAGCTTTTATATATTCTACGGGATGATGAGTGGAATCCCATCCGTAGGGCATGTGGTGATGAGTGGAATCCCGCCCATGCAAGGTCCGGTGATGAGTGTAATCCCACCGAGGTAATGTGAATGTTGAGATTAAATCCGCACATCCGGGTAAACTAATAGTGGCCAATTGAACTTGATCTTATATTTGCGATGCATGATGTTGATAAGTGATGTTTGAGCTTAGTATGATGTAAGATGCCATATTATGCCTCTTGAAAGACTAGCTAGGTCTACTTGTCAATTTACCTATGCATGATAGATTTGAGAATTAGGGAATACATGCTTGAACCCTGCATTATTGATGTTTTCGGTTTTAGAGCATCCTCACTAAGCTTATAGCTTACGCTCTCATTTTTCAACAATGCAGATCATTAGCGTGGTGTTAGCTCGGAGCAAGGCAAGAAGGGCTTCCAAGTTTTGTTGCTCAAGTACGGTTATTAATTATGTAGTAGTTTAGCAATGTGGCAAGGGTGTGATTGAATGAGCTTTGTAAGACTCATATATGATTTTGATGTCTATGGCTTGACTTGGTTTGTAAGCATGATATAACTTGCCAAATGCTTGAATGATGTATGTCTTATGGATGCTTAAGATTGCTTGATGGCATGTAAACCTATATGTGACGATTTGGTATCTTTTGTCTATTAAAGTCTTTAAGCATGCTTTTTATGATATGTCTTTAATGTGTATTTGTCATGTACGAAAGATCGTTTAAATCCATGTCTTGTGGGTGTTTGAGTATGTTAAACCTAGGATGTATGCCTCTAGACTTTGTTTGTTGGTGTTGTGTGCCTTTAAGGGTCCTATGGGACCTTTAGACTTGTTGAAATTCCTCTAAATCTGTCTTTCAAAGGTTGCAGGCAGCCCGCGTTTCGAAACGGGCTGGGTCGTTTCGGAACGGGTAGGCTTCATGGACCCCGTATCGAAACGCGTTTCGATACGGTTTGGCCTCTGAGAGCCCCTGTTCCGATACGGGTTTCAGAACGATTTGGCTACTGGAATTCTGAGAAAATGACGAGATGAAGGCGTTTCGAAACGGGTCTGAGGGTTTCGAAACAGTCAAAATCTCATTGACAACGAGAAGTTGACCGTTGAGGGCGTTTCGGAACGGTTGACCCCCGTTTCGATACGGCCCCTTATAAGGGCTCTGGAGCAGTTGACCTGGTCAAGGCGTTTCGATACGCCTCAAGGGTGTTTCGAAACGGCCTGTTTAAAAGATTAAAATTGGGCTGTTTAAATGTTGTTTTGGGTTCGAATGTTTATCTTATGTATTTTATTCCGTTGTTTGATCACATAGGACTTAAATGATCTTTTAGAAAAGACTAAGTTAAAAATGAAAAAAATAAGGTTGCTAACCGAGGGGGAACCTTAACGGGTTTCGCTTCGGTTTTCCCCGTGTGGCCCACACGGACCGGTCATCCGGCCAGACCGGGACGAGGGGGTTACAATTCATTTCATTTAGGATTTCTAGTTATGCACTTTGAATTATGTTCTTAGGATTAAGATTACCTTTTAAAACCTATGCTTTGATTATTGTTTGGATTTTATTTTGATGTTTCTTTATTTATGAACTTAATGTTTATCTATTATATGTTGCTTGGTTATTGATTATGCCTTTAGCCTATGTCTCTTCTTTTTTATCTAACAAAAAAGGGAGAGGGAACAAGCTCACTTAAAATTTAAACTTAAAATTTACCTAGCTTATATTAAGAGGGAGTTGTTTTTCCAAAAGTTTTTCAAAAGACTTAAAAATTTTAAGTTTTGGTTTTGTTATATCAAAAAGGGGAAGATTGTAAAACCTATGTTTGATTTTGATATAACAAAGTGCTTTAAGGACTAAATTGAAAAACTTAAAATAAATTTTTAAGTCCCTCAAAAGGTTTCAAATCAACAAGGCTTTGCTCTAGTTTGAAAAACTTGACTCCAAAATATTTTCTAAGTGTTCCAAGGCCAAATTACTCAAAAACGTCAATGTGTATCGATACACCTCTTACCGTATCGTTACTTTTTTTACAAACTTGGCCACTGGAGAAATCTGTTTCGATACGCCCCTTACCGTATCGAAGCAGGGTATCGAAACAGATTGTATCTGTATCGATATGCTCTCTCTATAAAATCAGAAGGAGTTTGAATGGTGTACCAATACGGTCTCACCTGTATCGATACAGTTTAAAAGGAATTTTTAAATTCTAAGCCTTAAATATTTTGACCATTGTGTGTCAGTTGGTTGGTAACAAATTTTTAAAGAGTTGGTTAACCCGTACCGATACGCTCTTACCCGTATCGATACGAATTCCTTCAGTGAGCTTTATAGGAAAAATTGCATCGATACGGTCTTACCCGTATCGAAACAGATATTTGACCAGTACCGATACGCCTACACGCGTATCGATACGCCCCTCTTGTAATTGTTTAATGGCTCTTTCCTTTTTGAGACAAGTATCGATACGGCTTCACGCGTACCGATACGGTAGGCTGTAGAAGTGCATTTATGGTAGAAAGAGAGGGTCCCAACTGCTATAATCAATTCCTTAACCACCCAAACGGCTAGAATTAATGGAGAAGGTATAAAATCAAGCCTATTGAAGACCAGCAACAATTATTGCATCCAAGAGAAACATCTATACAAAAATTCAAGCTCAAAGTGCTTAATTTCCTATTCTTGTAAAATCCCAAATTGTGTTGAGTGAAATTCTTATCTTGTATTCTAATTTGGGTTGAGTGCTTGTATTAAAAGGGGGCAAATTTGTACTATGAGATATTCCTATTGCCTTCAAATTCTTCTTTGTATCCTAGTGATGGTTTGGTCAATTTTAGGTAGAAAAATGACCAGTATTTTAAAGGTTTCCTCTTAAGCCTAGAAAAGAGGAATATCAATTAATGAATTGTTGGAAAATCCTTAGTGGGAGCTAAGGTAGTGGATGTAGAGTTCATTTGGAACTTGAACCACTATAATTACCTTGTTCTTCATTTTCATTCATACCACTTCTCCAACAAAATTTTAAAAACTCAATTCACCCCACTCTTGACTTTGATCAATCCATTGATCCACTCAACAAGTTGTTATTGTTATGGTCTGCCCTTTATGTAATTTAAATGATTTGAAATTAAATTATTATAATTTAAAATAAGATGAGTCTACCACTCTCGATGAGTACCGTTAAGTATTATTAAATTAATTTTTAAATATTAAAAATTTAAAGAACTCAACGTATAATTATAAATTATTTAAAATAAAATATTAATTAATTAATTAGATCAAATACCAACCTTAGTTAATTTTAAAAAAATCCTGAAATCAAAAACCCTAAACCCTAAACCCTAAACCCTAAACTCGAACCAGAAACCCTAATCCATATACTTGAAACTTGAAATCCTAAACTATAATCCATAAACATGAAACTGTAAACCCTAAAATCTAAACTCAAAACACTAAACCATATAAACATAAACTATAAATTATAAGCCCTAAACAATAAACACTAAACCTTAAATTCAAATGTTGGGTTTAGGCTTTAACATTTGAGGTTTACTATTTAGGGTTTATGGTTTTATAGTTTAGTGTTTTGGGTTTTAGGTTTAGAATTTTGTGTTTAGGGTTTATAATTTAAGGTTTAGAATTTAGAATTTTTATTTTTTAAATTGATTAAGGTTGGCATTTGATCCAATTATTTAAAAAAAATTAAAAAGATTATATATGTGGGGGAAATTAATTAATATTTTAAATAATTTATAATTATATGTTTAAATAATTTATAATTACATGTTGGGTCATTTAGATTTTTAATCTTTATAAATTAATTTAATAGTGCTCAGCCGTGCTCATCGTTAGTGGTGCTCAGCGGTGCTCGTCGAGCGTTGTAGAATTTTCCTTTAAAATTAGGCTTAAGTGGCAAATAATTGCCCAAACCATACATTCTTTTCCAGATAGGTGCTTAAAGTATTTTTCGGGGTCAAACGGGCGTCTAACGTTTTCAACGTTACTCAAATAGGTGTCCGCCGTAACTATATGTTAAAAAATCATGTTAGCCAATAAAAACACGACACGTGACAGTGTTAAACATTATTTTTTTTTAAAAATAAATCAGAATTTTTAAAATGTCCTAAAATTTTTAAAGGTAAATTACAAATTTCATCACTTAACTTTACTCTCACTCCAATTTTAGTAACTAAACTTTAAAAAAAAAATTAATTTGTTCACTCAACTTTGATATTGCATTCTTTTTAGTCACTCAACTTTAATGACACACCGTCTAATGACACACCAAAACAACATAATTTTAGGTTTATAAAAAATCAATAAATGCGTCGTTTGAATCCTTGTAAAAAATTTATAAAAAAAAATAAAAAAAAAAAATCTTCATCTCCCCTTTATCTTCTTCTCCATTTTTTCTCTCTCAATCTACCCAAACCAACCTAGATTCCAGCCACTATATTGGCCATCGTCGGGCACCGAAGAGTCCCATATTCAACTAATATTTAACATCAACACGATATTCGATTCATGCACACTATTGTCCATCAATTTTTTTATTATAGAAACAACGATCGTGTTTAGTTCAGATAAGAGGATCTTTAATTCTGGGATTGTTCAAGATTGAATTAGTTTTGTTTTCACTCTTCGCGATTGCTATTAAACACCAAGACTGAATTAGCTTTGATCAATCTTGGATCCTTGTCTTTACTTAATAATTTTACCAATTCTAATAATTCCTCTTTTTTCAGCTATTTTGAGCTTGAATTCTCCATCCACCGCTAGGAATTCTAATAACCCAACCAATTGGATTTGCGAATCTGAACTCCCTTATTGTAAAAGAAGATGAATCGTTGACAAGCAGTTCGATTCCAACAACGGCTTTTTGTCCAGAATTTTACTTATAATCAAATCTAAAAACTGAACAACTTGTTCGAATGACTTGATGTCCGCTTCTGCATTCCTCATGAAATCGTAAACGGCATTCAAGATTGATCGCGAAACAAGCGATCTTTGTTATTGAGGTAAGAGACGATGAAATGTATAGATTGGTCGGAAGGGGGTTTTGAGTTGAATCGAACCATGAAAAATAAGGATGAGTTGTCCGAGAAGGGATTGTTTGGGACAATGCATACAAGATTGAAGAAATTGGTGATGTTATTGGTTTGCAACATGCCATGGTAGCTTAAAGGCACTTTTCTGAAGCTGGCTCAAATTTCAGAATCTATTTCTCAAGCTCTCTGAATGTACGGAAAAATTTAATCTAAAGAATGAATTTGAATTTCAAGATGGATGGTCTGTAGAAGAAAATCGGGGATGAAGATGGAAATGTAGTGGAGTGAAGGTGGAGAGTTTTATTTAATAAAAATAATAATATTAATAAAATATTAGTTTATGTCTATGTGGCAGGTCAAAAAGTCAAAATTGATTAAAAAATGCCATGTCATTAAAAAGTTAGTGAGATAACATAGGAGTGAGGAGTGACCCAAAAAATTCAATCTTTAAAGTTTTCGTAGAAAATTAAAAAAATTTAAAGTTCAATGACCAAAATAGAAGTGAGAGTAAAGATGAGTGATGAAATTTGTAATTTACTTTATTTTTAAATAATTCCAAAATAGTCCCCAAATCCCTAAACCCCAAATCCGACCATTACCACCGGCATTAGTCACATTTTCAGCGACGAACTGAAGCGCCCTCTCTTCGCCGACCCACACGCCGTTCATCGTCCGTTATGTTACCGTTCGTCGCGAATTATTTGAATGAACAATTCGACGATTTCAGCGTTTCGTACGACGTCCGTCGATTTGCGGCGATAATGTGATGGGGTAAATGGTCGTGGTGGTCATACGACGAATGTGGTGGGCGACGACGTGGCAATCGGCGGCAAAATCAGGTCAAATCAGGATTTGTGTTTTGGGGTGTTAGGGATTTCATATTTTAAGGCTATTTTGTGAAATAAAGAAAATATTTTGTTTTATTTATTTTTAAATATAATTTCAAAATTTTAAGAAGCTTACACGTGTCACTTAACGATAAAAATTAACGGATGTTGACGGCGGGCACCTATTTGAATAACGTTGAAAACGTTATGCACCTGTTTAGTCAAAAAAATACTTTAAATATTTATCTAAAAATATATAGTTTAGACACTTATTTACCGCTTAAGCCTCAAAATAATTCAATCTTATAATGACTTTGAAACCAATTTTATCCAAACATGAATTAATTTTGACCGAGACATGATCCTAATTAAACTAAACCAAAATCAACCAAACTTAGGAATGCATTGTTTTGATCGAAGCAATATGGTCCGTGTGAAACAAGTTTGACAATGAGTAAAGCCTTCTTCTTGTCGGTTTTGGTTTCTCTATGCTTTCCATGTGAATTGTCTAATGCTTGTTTTTTTTAGCAATAATAACACCTTGAGAATTATTTTCGTGTTTGTTTGTTGTTTTTGCGATTTGATGCAATTTTCATCGGCGACATTTTCGATACGATGTTGTAATTACCTTTGCTTTGAAAAGTCTACATAGAGATTTAAATTGCGATTGCAGCCGTATTGTAGTTATTGCGGTTGCGGACATAACGAATGCTATTGTGGTCATTACTGTAATCGTGGTCAATTTTTCAAAGAATAAATGCTATTGCATTTGAGGACACAACAATTGCAACCATTGTAGTTTCGAACAGTGCCAAAACAACGATCACGGACCGTTATTTAAATCCCTAGGTCTAGGTAAAGAAAATGATTAAAAGAAGAAGGTTTATAGTGAAAGAGGAGCATGCAATGCCTATTAAGTACTAACAAGTAACAAGAAGACATGAGTTACTACTATAATGAGATGTTATAGATTTATACAACTCCTTTGCTTTGAAAATGCCAAAAACATAGCAAAAAGGCTCTTTAATCATTGTTTTCTCTAATAACTTGGGGAGCATTGGATGGGGTTGAACTCTGCCATGGGATTTCATCTTGTCTAATTTCCTGAACAAGATTTGAAAAAACAGAAATAAAAATGAGAAAGAAATGATGGGTGGATTTGGAGTGTCACTTACAAGTTATAACAACAACACTTACCAGCGAATGAAGCTCGTTAATGTTCCAACCACCCCGTTGTTGTTTCTCCCTCAGTGATTTTAATGGGGAAATCCTCTGTTGTTTCAAAACACAGTCATCATCGATTCTTATTGAATACTCCTATATGTTTGACAAAATGCTTGAATGAATTACCATGCAATGAGATTTGAGCTCTTTGAGTCTGAAGAGCCTATCAACTTGGATTTCGAGCTGTCTCTGAACCTGCCCTCTCTCTTCCATCTCCTTCATTTGCAAAACCAACACTTCCTCCTTCTCTTTCAACATCTTCTCCGTCTTCTCCTTGTCCAATCTAAGTCTCTCCATCTTCTTCCTGAACCCACTGAGTTCCTCCGCCAACGACGTCGAGTACAAATCAATCGTGGTGTCGGTGGGTGCAATGGGATATTGAAGGTTCAGGTTCCCCTCCTTGGAATGGAGCACACAGTATTGTTGCTTAGGATTCGACCCTAGCACACTGTCAGTAGCAGTATTAGAATTGCTCAGTGGGTGGAGAGGCATGCGTCGGGTGAGATGAAAATGAGCCGTTGCCATTGCTATTTGATAGGAATATGGGATTTTTGATTTGACAGGAGAAACAACAATAGCCGAGGCAGGCCAAAAGATAGTAAAGGGGATAGGTAGGAACATTGATTTTATATATATATAAAATCACTGTTTGAATTTGAATAACAATTAAGAACAGGCGGTAACGGCTACTAATTTCATTTTTCTTTTGGGCAGAAAATTTAATTAAAATACTAGAAACAAAAACGACAATATTAGTTTTTATTTCGATTTTGAATATAGCTGCACCATGGGATTACAGGACATATGGAATTTCATATAAGACAAAAGAAATAAATAGGGATAATAAAATGAATTGTATTTCACAATTCTTCATATTTAAGTTATAAAATCTAAAACATAAATTCTTAGCCCAACACCTTAAATCTTAAACCTTAAATTCTAACCATAAACCTTAAATTTTACACTCTACAATCTAAACTTTTAAATCTTAAACCACAACTTAAATTTCTAAATTCTAAAATTAAAAGGCTTTTGTAATTTAATTTACAAAAATTTATATATCAAAATATTTTTTTAATAAAATATACGAGAATAAGAATAGCACAGGAATTTAAAGTGCGTTAGGTGGCTGGTAATGAATGGAATGAGCAAAGAACAGGGCAGTTGGCGAGATTCAGAGTTAAAAATTTAAATTGGACAATGGACATGAAGACAAAAAAAAACCATGATGGTAAGATCAGATTTATCAGTATGGAATAGATATCGTCAGCCATTTTCGGTAATGTTATTTATGGGCTATCTTAAAATATTAAGTTTAAAGTTTAAACTTTTAATAACAGAGTTTAAAATTTAAACTTTTAATGTTGATTTTTAAAATATCAAAAAAAGAAAAGAAAATTTTATCCATCAGTATGCTATCTTGATTTTTGCTAGTTAATGTATTTTGATCATTTATTTAAGTCTGATTATATTACTTAATTTATAAACAAAAATATATACTAAAATTGAAAAACAAGGCTGGACTCGCGAACCGTTCGAATTAAATGTTGTAGTACTGGAATTCAGCTCAATCGATAACTCAAGTTGCTCGAATTTAATAATTGTCAAATCAAATTCAAGCTTTTTTTCTAAGTCGAGCTACTTAGCGGTTCAATTGAAGTGAATAACTTAGATTTGGATTAAGTACTATCTTTCTTTCTTTTTTTCTTTTTTTCTTTTTTTTGCTTTTGTCTTTGTTTTCTTTGTTTTTTATTTTTATTTTTTTGCTCTGAAATGAGTGTGATTCAGTCTCCATATTTTTGTAAGGCTTTGCTTAGTAACAAGAAAAGAAAATTGAACGGATGAAAAGTCGAAATGATGGAAAATAAAAGGATAAAAAATATAATTTTTTTATCGGTGTGTTTGGTTGAGAGAAAACAAAACTAGAAAGAAAATAAAATTTTTTCAATTATTTGGTACAATGAAAAAATGAAGGAAACAAAATTAAGCCTCGAATATTATAGTTTATTTTTTTATTTTTATGATTTAATATAATATTTTTAATATAATTATTTTTATTCAATTTAGTCCATAAAATTTTTATTTAATCTAAAATTGACCCCTATTTGTTCAATTTAATCCCTAAAATTTTCTTTTATTCAAAATTAGCCCATATTTATTTCTATTTTATAATTGAGTCCAATATTCTTAATTTTTTTTTATTTTTTTTCCAGTTTAGCCCATTAAATTTTTTTATTTATTCCAAAATTAACCTCTATTTATTTCTAATTTAATATAATATTTGTAGAATTTAAACCTGGGAGTTTGATTGTCAATGTAACACTTAATACTCGGTCTAGACGAATCCAACTCGAATATCGAATGCTGCAAATAGCCCATTTGTGTCCTAAAGAAAATTTAAAAGAAAAACAAGCATATTCGTTTACAAGAAAGTATACAAACAACATGAAAATAAAGTGGAAACATGTAGAACTAATTGTTTTGATATAATAATTAAAAAATGTTTTGGACTAAATTGAAAAGAATTTAAAATATGCTTTTTAGTCAAAAACAACTTGAAAATATGTTTAAGGGTTTTACAAGGCTTTGGAATGATTTAAAGTAGTCAAAACCATGTTTTAAAGGTAACCGTACCAATATGGTGTGGGACCGTATCGATACCCTTTAGGGTTTTAACTATAGTGATTTTCCAGTAGCCAAAATCCGTACCGATACGCTTTCTCGTATCAATACAGTGTGCTTTAAAATACCCAACGGCTAGTTCGCGTACTGATATATCCAACTACCCCCAACGGTCATTTTCCCAACGGTCTTTTTAATTGTAGGACCGTACCGATACGCTAGCTAAGCGTATCGATACGCACTAGCTTGAAGTGCTCAACGACTATTTTCTTATCGGGATCGTATCGATACGGATTCAAGGGTATCGATACGCCAAGCAGAACTGCATTTATGATGGGAAATAAAGGCTCCAACGACTCTAATTCAATCCCAACGGTCCTCAACGACTACAAACTCAAATAGAAGTATAAAAGGGACCTTCAAGTATCAAGAGATGGTTAATGCTTCAATTGTCAACAACATTATGATGAGAGATTGTCTTTAGAGCTTAATTGTACATTCCTTGTATACACAACACTTGTGAGCTTTACATTGTCAATTTTGCTCAAGTGTTTAGGATTTGGGTGAGAGGTTAATTGTGCAAAAAATACCTAGTAGATGAATTTTGTGTTTGCTTTGAATTCTCTTTGTACAAGAGTGTCTTGGTTAATCTTTGGGTAGAAAGATTAACCAGTTTGTAAAGGTTGCCTCCTTAGCCTAGAAAAGGGAAAAAAATTTAGTGAATTGGTGGAATCCTTGGTGGGAAGTTAAGGTAGTGGATATAGCTTTGGTTAGAAAGTCGAACCACTCTAAATCTCTTGTTAATTTTTCTTATCTTCTACCACCACCATAAACACCCAAAAATCAACCTTCTCCACCACTTGACAGGTATTTCGGTTGTGATCATCGAGCCCAACAAAACAATTAACTAAAGTCAACCGAGACAACTAAACAATTAAAAACTTTAGAAAAATAAATGATTAACAAAAAGACATTTTGATAATTTTACAAAATTTAAATAAAAAAAACTCAAAACTTAAATAAAAGTTTAATATAAGTAGAAACATATTATACATTTGTTTTTTTTCTAAAAAAATTCAAATCGAAGTAAATTTATCTGAATCAAGGTTTAGGGATTAAAATGTAAATAATTCACAAGTTGGATTTTAAGTTAAAAGCTCAGTTTCAGATCTGTTTTAGAATCACTAATTCCAATTAGATTTAATGGTAAATTCGTGTCGAAGTCGGATTTGAAATTTGAGAGTTTATTACAAAAATAAGTAGTTTATGGGTCATTTTGAAAGCATTCATAAAATACAAGGACCAATATTCTAAAAAGTGAAATTAAACCTTATTTTATGGAATCAATATCATTATTGACATATAGACCAAGTTTCAGGTTAATCCAATCTAAAACGTGTCCTTAATTGTAATTATAAAATTGGTGACTAAAACGTAAAGTTTGCAAGATATTAGACTAAATTATAAAATAAAAATAAATAGAGGTCAATTCTAAATTAAATAAAATTTGAGGGATTGAATTGAAAAAAATCAAACCATAGTAAAAAAATAGATAAGATTATAAAAATTAAAAACAAATACGGTTAATTTCAGACTAAAAAATATTTTACGGGCTAATGCGAACTTAGGCTTGACAGACTCGATTTCCTTCAACCGATTTAATTTTCCAAGTAGTGGAAAAGTTGGATATTTGGGTGTTTTTGTGGGAGGTGAAAAATAGACAATGGACACAAGAATTTTTAGTGGTTCGACCTTCTAACAAGCACTTACATCCACTACCTTAGCTCCCCACTAAGGATTTCATCAAATTCACTCTTAAATTTCTTCCCCTTTGCTAGGCTAAGGTGACAAACTTTGCACATTCAAAAGCTTTCTAACCCAAAGCTTGAGTAAACCCTCTTTACAAGAGAAATTTGAGCAGACTTGAAATCCCTCACTTGGTAGATAGTTTGCACTGTTAAGCTCTCTCACCCAATCCTAAAACACTTGAGCAAATATGACAATTTTGGCTCACAAGTGTTGTCTATACAAAGAATTAACAATTAAGCACCTAAGACAATTTTATCATCATAATGTTGTTGACAATTGAAGCATTAACCTATCCTTGATGCTTAAAGGTCCCTTTTATACTCTCAATTGTGTTTGTAGTCGTTAAGAACCGTTGAGGTTGAATTGGAGCCGTTGGAGACTCTATTTTTCACCATAAATTCAGTTTTGGTAATGTTCGTATTGAAACACACGAGTCAATATCAGAACGCCCTTCTTCGAAACTAGCCGTTGAGGCCTGATGCAACAAGTCGTATCGAAACGCCTCTAGCCGTATCAAAACGATATGAGCTGTATCGAAACGGTTACAAACCGTTTTGGTACAAGTGACAGTTGAGCTGCATTTAAAAGACCGTTGAGAAAATATGATTGTTGTAGAGGTTTTGACCGTTAGCCGTATCGAAACACAAAAGGCTGTTTCGAAATAGCACTACACTGTATCGAAACGGGCAAGCCCTGTTTTGGTACGCGTTTTGGCAGTTTTAAATCGTATCGATACAAATTGACCTTGTATCGAAACATGTACCTTAAGGGCAATAGTTTGGCAACTTAAAAACATTTCAAACATTGCAGAACCTTTTTAAAACATCCTCAAACATAATTTCAAGTTGTTTAGACTTAAAAGCATTTTTGAAATCTTTTCAATTTAGTCCAAAACTATTTTTCAATTATTATATCAAAACATTAGTTCTACAATCTCCCCCTTTTTGATATAATAAAACCAATCTTGAAAAATTGTTTATGATTCTCCCCCTTTGTGAAACAAATTTTGAATAAAAGAGTTAAAATTCAAAATCAATTAAAGCTCATCCTTATTCATTTGAAAATTCAAAATTTTAAAATATTCTCACCCTTTTTGTTATATCAAAAATGGTTCAAACTATGTTTGAAAACTTTGAAGTCCATAACAATGAGAGTTAAAGAAATGACAAAAATAATATTTTTAAAATTGCCCCTACTCAAAGCATCAAATATTATTAGTTCAACAATATGCTAATCTAGTTGAAATAAAACTAAATCAAATTAAAACAAATAAAACAACTAAATTTACCACACTTGAACTTCAAGGGAGGATGTGAAGCCTTCCTTCTTCAAGTGTTCTTTCTTGTGTGCATGAAGACCCCCTCAAATTTGAACTTGTTGATCAATCTCCACCACACCTAAACAAGACAATCAAGTAATTTTTGGTATCCAAATTGCTTTGGATCCATAGACATTAGTAGCACAAAGTTTAGTCCCCTTAGGAATCCAATTTTCAATTAGACCTATGTGTGAAGCGACAACGGAAAACATGACTAAACCATACAAACGGCACGTAATTGATTTAAACTTACCTTGTATTCAAGTTAGGTTGATTCCTTGTACACGCGACCAAAACACACATAAACAATTACGAACAAGACTCACAAGAAGACTAACATCAAATCGGGCCTAAGCCCAACACTTGAGAACCTTTAGAGATGTCAAAAGCCCAATTTTCAGGCCAGTGTTTCGAAACAGGCTTGCCCGTTTCGAAATACGGGCCCAGTTTAAAAAGCCGATCGCTCGTACCGATACACATCCACCCCGTTTCGGTACATGAGACCATTTCGCCTAGACGTTCCGAAACACGTTTTGGAACAGGCTCTCATAGTAGCCAAAACATTTCGAAACACACATCGAAACAGGGTTCACAGTAGCCAAACCATACCGAAACGCGTTCCGGTACGGGTATCCCTGGAACCACACTCGTTCCGAAACAACCTCCCTCGTTCTGAAACGCCTGCAACCAATGAGTTTCCAAAACCAGTTTTAAACATCACAAAACGATCCCAAACGACCTCAACGACTTCAAGAAGCAAGACACAACATACACACAACTCTAGAGGCATACACCCTAGTACAAGCATTCTTAAACACTTAACTCACATAAAAAAGGGAATGCATTTAAGGGAATCAAGCATTCACCACAAAAAGACATACATAGCATATTAAGGTTTCATGCCTTAGAACTAAACATACACATAAGCATGGTTAACAATCCAAAATAAGGCATCAACATTTTATAGGAGTCTAAACAAGCACCTAACACAAAACAACAACACAAATCCCATTGCTTATCTATTACATCCATTAACTTAAATGTTCATACTTGATGATAGAAAAAGCACACTTGGAGGCCTTCTCCTTGCACAAGCAACCCACGAACTAAAGATCTGCATTGTCAAACAAAAGAGAGCGTAAGCATAAAGCTTAGTGAGGGTAAGATCATAAAACAAACCTCGACAATGCAGGGTCCAAGCATGAGCAACAAACCAAGGAAGAATGCATGATTTCTTACCTTCGAAGCCACAAGAGTCAAATATAAAATGCATGAACATAACATCAAATATCATGCCATGCTCAACATGTCCATAAACACAACCATATGGAAACACATTTAACAATACGTATTGGCACCTAGCTATGACCCGAATACGTGGATAACAACTGTTGGAACTCACATCCAACGGCTTAACCATTACCTTACGGTGGGATTACACTCATCACCGTTTCACGCGGAGGGAATTCCACTCATCCTCACGCCCCGTCGATGGAATTTCACTCATCACCGACTAAAATATAAATGAAGATTTCCGGGCGTACCCGTGCTCCATCTTGATGACTACCATCACTAAGACCACGTGCGCATTTCGACACTCGTGTGCACACTTAAACATGTATTTTCGAGCAGCCCATTTGCACAACCAACGACCTTTGATTCCAACACTTTTAACACACCTAATAGCTCTTAAAATAACCCCTAAACATCATACAACCATCAACCATCAATTTCCAACACTAAACAACCCCAAAACTTGACATTTGAACCGTCTAAAACTCATATCCGAAAATCCTTATAAAGCCAAGTAAAAATCACATATGTTGGACCATTTGGGCTACCAATAACATATCTAATAATAAGAAATCAAAAGTTTTAACAATAGACCATAAAGTTTGGATTTTTATTCTTTAAACTCAAAAACTCAAAACACAAAATAATGGGTTTCATTGAAAACTAAAAACATGGAGAGAAAGATGAAGATGAGGACAACTCAAAAATGTTATTACCTTTAAAAAATCTTCAAAGATGAAGGAGGATGGTGATGGAATAGTAAACTTGAGGGGAATGGGAAGTTGTCGTGGAATTTGTTTTTGGGAAGGGGAAGAAGATGAGCAAAAAGCAATTTTTTATTTTTTTGTTTCTTTTAAAAAGTCAAAGGTCCTTTTTACCCTTAATGAAAATGAATATTTACAATAGTGTATAATCCATGGCCATTGGGTTTAATTCTAAACAAGCCCAACATATTCATTTTATTGTTTTGAAAATACGAGGCCCAAAATAATATTTTAATTTCACCCGACCCCCAAACCCGGGTGTTACAACTCTCCTCCACTTAAGGAATTTCGTCCCCGAAATTACCTAGCAGAAACAAGTACGGAAATTGCTCAAGCATATCAGCTTTCCTCTCCCTTGTGGCCTCTTCCACACCTCTATGTCTCCACAACACCTTGACCAACTCTATGGTCTTGCCACGAAAACCCTTGCTATCCGAAGCAAGTATCTCAACCGGTTCTTCATTGTAAGACAAATCTGGATTCATTTCTATCTCCTCAACGGGCATAACATGAGACAGATTTGATTTATATCTCCTAAGCATCGACACATGAAAAACATCGTGGATCTTCTCTAACTCTGAAGGCAATCTCAAACGGTAAGCTATTGGCCCAATCCGCTCAACTATCTCATACAGACCGATAAACCTCGAACTCAACTTGCCTTTCCGGCCAAATTGCATTACATTCTTCCACGGAAATACTTTCAGAAACACTTTCTCACCCACTGAGAACTCAATCTCTTTTCTCTTCAAATCAGCATAAGATTTCTGACGATCGGAAGCTGCCTTCAAACGGTTACAAATCAACTTCACCTTATCAGTAGTCCCCTTAAGCAAATCCAGCATAGGTAACAATTTCTGACCCGTTTCGGCCCAACAGATCGGAGTCCTACATCGCCTACCATACAATGCCTCATAAGAAGCCATCTAGATACTAGCCTGGTAACTGTTGTTGTAACAAACTCGACTAAGGGTAAATGCTTCTCCCAAGAACCCTAGAAGTCAATCACACAACAACGTAGCATATCCTCTAATACTTCTATCACTCGCTCTGACTGACCATCAGACTACGGATGATAAGAAGTACTGAAATGCAAACGACTACCTAGGGCACTATGCAAACAACCCCAGAACCTCGATGTGAATCTCGAATCTCTGTCTGATATAATAGACTTCAGAACTCCATGCAACCTCACAATCTCGAGGATGTACAAATCTGCCAGCTTGTCTAAATAATCTGTGGTGTTCACTGCTAAGAAATGAGCACACTTATTGAATCTATCAACTATCAACCAGACAGAATTCTTCTTCGAAGAAGACAACAGCAACCCTGACACAAAGTCCATAGTGATTCTTTCCCACTTCCATTCTGGAATTTTCAAAGGCTGTAACAAACCTGAAGGAACCTGATGTTCTGCATTTACTCTCTGACAAACCATTCAACAACTCACATACTCGGCTACATCCTTCTTCAATCTAACCCAGAAATAATCATTCTTCAGATCTCGGTACATCTTAGTACTGTCCGGATGTATAGAAAAAGGACTCGAATGTGCTTCGCTCAGAATTATACGTCTCGCCTCAACATCTTCAGGTACTACAACTCTGTCTCTGAAACATAACACATTCTCATCACTGAAATTGTACTCTGTCGATCTACCTTCTACAATGTCTTGAACATGTGAAGCTAGAGATACGTCTTGCAACTGTTTCTCTCGGATCATCTGAATCAATGAAGGTTTCACTTGCAACTCTGTAATCAAACCACCGTCTTATGATACACTCAGCCTAGCAAACATAGCTCGCAACTCAACTGCAACTTTTCTGCTCAACGCATCGGCCGCTACATTTGCCTTACCCGGATGGTACTCAATAGTCAAATCATAATCTTTCAACAGTTCAAGTCATCTTATTTGTCTCGAGTTCAACTCTCTCTGAGTCATCAGATACTTCAAGCTTTTATGATCAGTGTAAACCGTGCACTTCTCACCATACAAGTAGTGACGCCAAATCTTCAACGCAAGCACAACTGCTGCTAACTCAATGTCGTGCGTAGGGTAGTTCTTCTCATGCACCTTCAACTGTCTCAAAGCATAAGCAACAACTCTCATGTCTTGCATTAGAACACAACCTAACCCTACGTAGGAAGCATCGCTATAGATCACGAACTCTTTCCCTGAAACTGGTTGTACTAACACTAGAGCATTCGTCAAAGCTTCTTTCAACTTCTCAAAAGCACTCTGTCTCGTATCTGACCACTCAAACTTAACTCCTTTTTGCAACAATTTAGTCAACGGAGCAACTACTCTAGAGAAACCACCAACGAACCTTCTATAGTAACCAGCTAGTCCTAGGAAACTCCTAATCTCAGTCACTAACTTAGGTTGTTTCCATTCAACAATGGCTTCAATCTTCGTCGGATCAACACAGATACCTTCAGCTGATACTACATGGCCAAGAAACACAACCTCTCTAATCCAGAACTCACATTTACTTAACTTAGCATACAACTGATTACTAATCAATCTCTACAAAACAAGTCTCAAATGCTCATCATGTTCTTCTTCTGATCTCGAGTACACAAGGATGTCGTCTATGAAAACAACTACAAATCGGTCTAAATAGTCTCGAAAAACTCTGTTCATCATGTTCATGAAAGCTGTTGGTGCATTCGTGAGCCCAAACGGCATCACAAGAAACTCATAATGACCGTATCTAGTCCTAAAAGTTGTCTTCGGAACATCACATTCTTTTACCTTCAACTGATAGTACCCTGATCTCAAATCTATCTTCGAAAACACTGAGGCACCTCTCAACTAATCAAACAAGTCGTCTATACAAGGCAACATATACTTGTTCTTTACTGTCAACTGGTTCAACTGCCTGTAGTCGATACACATCCTCATATTGCTATCATTCTTCTTCACAAACAATACGGGAGCACCCCAAGGCGAGCTACTAGGCCTAATAAAACCTCGGTCTAACAACTCCTGAAGCTGACTTTTCAACTCTTTCAACTCACTCGGAGCCATACGGTACGGAGCAATAGAAACTGGAGTAGACCCTAAAACAGTCTCAATCATAAACTCTACATCTCTGTCAGGAGGCAAACTCGGTAAATCTTCTTGAAACACATCTGGATAATCACAAATTGTCTTGATATCTTTCGGTCTAACCTTATTCATATTCGGATTCATCATATACGCTAAATAAGCCCCACAACCGGAGTTCATCAACCTCTGAGCCTCTAAAGCCGACACAACGTTCGACAAGAACTTAACGTTCTCGCCTACTACCACTACCTCGTAGCTATCGGAAAGCTTCAGCGAAATTCTCTTTGTCTCAAAATCTACACTAGCTTTGTGCTCAACCAACCAATCCATACCCAAAATGATATCAAAACCGTAAAACGAAAGCTCCATCATATCAACAGGAAACACATGACCTTGAATCTTCAACGGACACCTCCTATACACCCGTCTAACTACAACTGTCTCACCGAAGGAACTAGTCACATGCATTCCTACATCTAAAATCTCAACAGGCATGTCTAACTTCTTTGCATGCTCACTCAAAATGTAAGAATGCGTGGAACCTGAATCAACTAAGGAAAACAAAGACATGGACTGTAACTCGAAATTACCTGCTATCACATCTGTGTCATTCCCTGCCACTCTCTGTGCGTAGACTCTAGCTGGTCCACCGGCCTCTGACTGAACTGCCACAACATGAGCAAGATTCCTTGGTGCCTCTATCCTAGGTGCATCAGCCCTCGGCTGGAAGTAACCACGACCGCGCCCCCGGCCTCTCTGATAGTCGATCGCTCTCGCAAGAGCCTGTGCCTGAATCGGTGCCTGTGCCGCCAGATGTGGACACTCTCTTCTGAAGTGGTCTCTCGATCCACAGTTCCAGCAAGCATGATAGTTTCCCCAACACTCTCATGAATGATGTCTCCCACATCGGGCACATTGGGGCAAACACCTTCCAGCTCTCTGGCCCTGATGGCCTCTACCATGGTGGCCACCGCCACGCCTATGATCATATTGTTGTCCACTGCCCTGATGCCTCTTGGCATCACTACGATCAAATTTATTGTGCCTCTCACTGAACTGGATCCTCTTGAATGCTTGGTCAGCCCCAAGTTATGCTCGATGTCCTTGGCCCTAGCGACCAAGACATTAAGATCAGAATAATCAGTAGCCAAGGTGTACCTCTTGACTTCCTCATGAAGCCCATACCTGAACCGATCACAACGTTCCCTCTCAGTAGGATCCAACTCCGGAGCATACTGACTCAGTCGGACAAAGCGGATCTCATAGTTTGTCACTGAGGCGTCTCCCTGAACAAGAGCCATGAACTCCCGCTTCTTCTCATCTAAATATCTCGGGCACAAATACCTCTTTCTGAAAGCAGTCTCAAAGAAATTCCAACTGATCTCGGCCTCAGGCACGCCGGTAGTAATGGTGACCCACCAGGTGTAGGCATCACCATGAAGCAACGAAACTACGCAGCCCAACTTACGAGCCCCAACACATCCCATCTGAGCCAAAGTACGAACTGTCTTCTCTAGCCATAACTCTGATCTCTCAGGCATAGATCCCCTGAACTTATTCGCTCCGAGGCTACGAAGCATCTCTAAGGGTAAGCTAGCATCATCTCCTCTCGGCTGTGCTGCAGCCTGAGCTTCGGCAACTGCAGCCTGAAACGCTCCCGCTATAGCTTGAACTAGCGGAGCCATGTCTATCCCTGCAGGACCTTGGCCACCCTGACCAACCTGAGGTCCCGCTCCCTCAGCTCTAGCCTCGCCTTCCACATCAGGATGAGGAGGTGGTGGTGGAAGAGCTCCAACTCCAATAGCAGGCTCTTCCACAAGAGCCTCTACTCCAACCACTGGCTCATTAACAGGAGCCATAACACGGGGTTCTTGACGAACCAACCTGGGTCTACTTCTAGGCCTCGACATAACCGCTCACAGATACAACTACAACAACAACATACAAGATTTGGGTTAGCAAAGGCAAAGGTCCAAGTGGCTCAAGTATGTTTCCCTCACTTAAATATCCTTTTTCCGATGTAATAGAAGCAATGTGACTCTACTCAACATGCTTCAAACAACACACACATACGATCAATTAAGCAAACATCAAGCATACTTACATGGCAAGCAAACACCGTGCAATTGAAATACAAGAATTTAACTTACCTCACCTACCTGCCCGAGGTCTCGGAAACCTCGGACTCTGATACCAACAAGTGTAACCCCCTCGTCCCGGTCCGGACGATTGACCGGTCCAAGTGAGCTACACGGGGAAACCGAGGCGAAACTCGTTAAGGCTCCACTTCAGTTAACAACCCGATAAAACTTTTCCATTTATTATCTTGTCTAGATGGATTCAATTAGACCTATGTGTGAAGCGACAGCGGAAAACAAGACTAAACCATACAAATGACACGTAATTGATTTAAACTTACCATGTATTCAAGTTAGGTTGATTCCTTGCACACGCGACCAAAACACACATAAACAATTACGAACAAGACTCACAAGAAGACTAACATCAAACCGGGCCTAAGCCCAACACTTGAGAACCTTTAGAGATGTCAAAAGCCCCATTTTCAGGCCAGTGTTTCGAAACTAGCTTGCGCGTTTCGAAACACGGGCCCAGTTTAAAAAGCCAATCACCCGTACTGATACGCATCCACCTCGTTTCGGTACAGGGGACCATTTCGCCTAGACGTTCCGAAACATGTTTTGGAACAGGCCCTCACAGTAGCCAAAAAGTTTCGAAACACGTATCGGAACATGGGTTCACAATAGCCAAACCGTACCGTAACGCGTTCCGGTACGGGTATCCATGGAACCACACATGTTTCGAAACAACCTCCCTCGTTCTGAAACGCCTGCAACCAGTGAGTTTCCAAAATCATTTTAAACATCTCTAAACGATCCCAAACGACCCCAACGACTTCAAGAAGCAAGACACAACATGCACACAACTCTAGAGGCATACACCCTAGTACAAGCATGCTTAAACACTTAACTCACATAAAAATGGGCATGCATTTAAGGGAATCAAGCATTCACCACAAAAAGACATACATAGCATATTAAGGTTTCATGCCTTAGAACTAAACATACACATAAGCATGGTTTACAATCCAAAATAAGGCATCAACATATTATAGGAGTCTAAACAAGCTCCTAACACAAAACAACAACACAAATCCCATTGCTTATCTATTACATCCATTAACTTAAATGTTCATACTTGATGATAGCAAAAGCACGCTTGGAGGCCTTCTCTTTGCACAAGCAACCCACGAACTAAGGATCTGCATTGTCGAATAAAAGAGAGCGTAAGTATAAAGCTTAGTGAGGGTAAGCTCATAAAACAAACCTCGACAATGTAGGGTCCAAGCACGAGCAACAAACCAAGAAAGAATGCATAATTTCTTACCTTCGAAGCCACAAGAGTCAAATATAAAATACATGAACATAACATCAAATATCATGACATGCTCAACATGTCCATAAACACAACCATATGGAAACACATTTAACAATACGTATTGGCACCTAGATATGACCCGAATACGCAGATAACAATCGTTGGAACTCACATCCAACAGCTCAACCATTACCTTAAGGTGGGATTACACTCATCACCGATTCACGCGAAGGGGATTCCACTCATCCTCACACCCCGTCGATGGGATTCCACTCATCACCGACTAAAATATAAATGAAGATTTCCGGGCGTACCCGTACTCCATCTTGATGACTACCATCACCAAGACCATGCACGCATTTCGACACTCATGTGCACACTAAACATCCTAATGATCGATCATTTATACCCAAACATACTAGTGCCAATACTAACTCATTTCATAGCTCAACCTCACAACATTCTTACCAATTTTCATGCTTAGCACGTACTCACCATGATCCACCATCATGCATCCACATTTCATTAAACACATGCATAACGCAATGCATAGACAAATCATCATGCCTCAATATCACACATAGCCACAATGTGCATAGCAACATTAAACACAAATAACATATGAGGCATAAACACAACATTCAAAGCTCATCCATAGGTCTCTAACTAAAGCTTGAGATTAGACTACCAATCTAATCCCAACTCTAGGTGGGTTTACCAAGCCCGACCTAGGTCCACATGCTCGAACCAACGTTTGAAAATTAATTTAAAAACGTATAACCACTCACCGGACTTTTCAAACACAAGCAAACAACCGATCAAGCTCCCAACGGTTCCGGATTGATCCCCGAAGATTCTCCAACACCAAATCCCGATGCTAGTCAATCAAAGCCAACAAAACAAACACAAATCAGCCCACAATCACTGTAGCAACCCTCGGAGCACAAAACAAGCATTTAGCCAACTAAGAACACCCTTAAACATGTATTTTCGAGCAGCCCATTTGCACAGCCAATAACCTTTGATTCCAACACTTTTAACACACCTAATAGCTCTCAAAATAACCCTTAAACATCATACAACCATCAGCCATCAATTTCCAACACTAAACAGCCCCAAAACTTGACATTTGAACCACCTAAAACCTCTCTAAAACTCATATCCGAAAATCCTTATAAAACCAAGTAAAAATCACATATGTTGGACATTTTGGGCTACCAATAACATATCTAATAATAAGAAATCAAAAGCTTTAACAAAAGACCATAAAATTTAGATTTTTATTCTTTAAACTCAAAACTCAAAATAATGGGTTTCATTGAAAACTAAAAACATAGAGAGAAAGAGGAAGATGAGGACAACTCAAAAATGTTATTACCTTTCAAAAATCTTCAAATTGGGAGAAGGGGGAAACTGGCTCCCTAAGATTTTGGTATAATTACTATTTAACTCTTCAAAGTTTTTAAATATTTTAATTTGGTTCTTTCAAAAAATTTAAAATTCTTATTAAATATTAATTTATTTGAAAAAATTTAATTTAGTCTCCTTTTAATTTTTTTTTGAAAAGTTATCACTAAGTCTTAAATTTTTTTTAAAAAAATAGTTTAAACTTTTAAAATTTTCAAAAGTTTTAATTAGCCCCCTTAAAATGTTTTACCAAGATTTGCTCCTCAAATATTTAAAAGTTATCACCTTTCTGCTAAATGATGATTGGGAAGGGGCTGTTTTTATTAACGTCCACATAAACTAAATCCTTGTAAGCCGATAAATCATAAAAGTATGCAACAGTCGTGGAAAAAGACCAGCCTCTGGCCCTTTAATTTTAAACTGACAGATATTGAGAATTAACCCTTCTGAAAATAAGAAGAAGAAAAACCCAGTATGGCTTCCTTGCTCTGTCCAGCCTCAGCTACGCTTCAGCAAAACCATAGAATTCTGTGCTTCTCTCCTCTAAAGTCTATCTCCCAAGTTGATCATTTTTCCTTTACAAAGCGTCTCAAAAGTACCACGGGAAGATGCAATGCCTTGTTCGGCAGCATCCCAGATGATTTGTTGGAGCAGTCTTTGTCTCAATTCCCTATCATCAAATCCGAGCTGGACACGGTTACCGGGGATTTGACAGAGGTCCAGAAATGGGGTTTCATTGTTTTTGCAGGGCTCACATGGATTTACTTGACCGCAAGGCCTGGTGTTCTTGTAGGCGCCATTGATGCTTACCTTCTTGCTCCTCTGCAACTAGGATTTGACAACTTGAGTGGCAGGAGGAGCTTGAAGAGGAGTGATTTTCTGGTTGGGGATAAGCTGGGGGAAGGCTCTTTTGGTATTGTTTATTCTGGTGTGATTCTTCCCAAGAATGCTTCCCCTCAAGAAAGAGTTCCAAAAAGGGGAAAAGCAAAAACACCGCTGGTCAAGGATGATAGATTTAAACAAAAGGTTATTCTCAAAAAGGTAACTGTTCTGATGATCATATTTGTGCATGCACATTGGAATATAATCATATATATATAACTTTGATGCTTTGTTCTAAATTTTGGAAATTGTTTTCTTGGGAATGTGCAGGTTAAAGTTGGTGTGCAAGGAGCTGAAGAATTTGGAGATTATGAAGAATGGTTTAATTACAGGCTTTCAAGAGCAGCTCCTGAGACATGTGCCGAGTTCCTAGGAAGTTTTGTTGCTGATCAAAACAATTCACAGTTCATAAAGGGTGGGAAGTGGCTTGTTTGGAAATTTGAGGTACTATAGCCACTTTTATGCAACTCTCCTTAGATTAAATCATTCTGGGGATGGTTTTATTGTCTATATGATGTATGTTACCGCTTAATTCATTCCGAAACTTGTATTATTCCTTAGGTTAATGTGTCTTCTTTATCAATCTAAATGCATGCAGATTATTGAACAATTATCAGTTCATGTCTTGGCTCGGCACTAATTGTTAAGATGTTCATGTGACAGGGAGATCGAACACTTGCTGATTACATGAAAGATCGCAGCTTCCCTTTAAACATAGAGTCTGTCATGTTTGGACGTGTATTGCAAGGGGTGGAATCTGTTAAACGGAATGCATTGATCATCAAGCAAATAATGCGCCAGATTATTACTTCGCTTAAGAAAATTCATGACACGGGTATTGTTCACCGTGATGTAAAGCCGGCCAACATCGTGGTGACGAAACGCGGACAGATCAAACTCATAGATTTTGGGGCAGCAACAGACCTTCGCATTGGCAAGAACTATGTGCCAAACCGTACGCTGCTTGATCCCGACTATTGTCCCCCTGAGCTATATGTCCTACCAGAGGAAACACCAAGTCCTCCTCCGGAACCAATTGCTGCTCTTCTTTCTCCGATTTTGTGGCAGGTACAAGAATCTTCCTCTCTCATTTCCTTTATTTCAAAGTACAGATTGTAATTTGTAATCATTGTTGCAGCTCAACAGTCCTGATCTATTTGATATGTATTCTGCCGGTATTGTACTCCTGCAAATGGCAATACCTTCCCTAAGATCAGCAGCCTATTTAAAGAACTTTAATTCAGAAATAAAAGCAGTTCAATATGACTTGAACAAATGGAGGGAGAGAACACGGTTAAGGCCCGATTTTACAATCTTGGACCTCGACTCTGGTCGAGGATGGGACTTAGCCACAAAACTGATTTCAGAAAGAGGTTTCCTTAGAAGGGGACGTTTATCTGCTGCCGCTGCTTTGAGGCATCCTTACTTTTTGTTGGGTGGTGACCAGGCGGCCGCTGTTCTTTCCAAATTCAGCTTTTAACTAAGGTAATGTGCCTCCGGCGGAGTGAGTATATCGTTGCCCTTTCGAGATATTTTCATTATTATTTCTTTTGATCCTTGCCAGCCTTCTCCGCAAGCTGCTCGATATATTCAAAATGTACTTACACTTACAACATACCCTGCAGCTGTTACAATTACACCATTGATATTATTTTAATAGCTGATTTGATATCCAAAGTCATACATTTTCTTTTTTCGTTTTTTTAAAACGGATCAATGCCAAAACATGGCTGTTTTGAGCTTGACATATCAATTGTCTTTAAGAATTCAAATGTATACCATATACAATATCATTTGGAGGAAATATATACCATAATAGGAACATGTATAGTTGTTTGATCTTTGTCCTGAAAGGATCTTCATCGATAAACAGTTTCACAGATCATTGTGGTGGAGCAATGTCTCCAAAGCATTTTTCTTCCTGCAACCCCAACGGCATTTCCAAGAACACCTGGAGTTAAAAGATAAGCAAGTGTTGTAGAATGAAGAAATGTTATTTTGGATGTTGAATAGGACTTTGTAAGGACAATCGCATAGCTGTCGTTCATGTTGGAGAACAGCTGCTGGAAGAGGCTCCCGGCCCCAGTCTCGCCTTTCTTTGTGAGTTCAAGAGGGTCTTATACACTGCTGCTAATAAGGGTGTCTCAGAATGATTAGTTGGAGTTGGTGTCTTTCACGGATACACCAAACTTGGGGAAGAAAACCAGCATCCCTAGTTATGTCTGTGAATGCATTTACTCTATTTGGCACTGCCTACATTGTCAAAAGATAAAATAAACTAACAGGCATAAACAGAGTTTGTCTGCAAAACCACAACATATATAGTTGAAAACAACTTACCTTAACATGGGCATTGTAGTAAGTTGTAAGTGTTCGATGCGAGAACAAGTTATAATCGGAAGTCCAGTTGAGGCCTGCAACACTCCCCACTTCACATACTGTGCCTTGCCATTTCAAACAAAATTTGCAGGGCAGCATCATTCTTAACAGTCTTATTTTTTTCGCATGAAACTTGGTTTCACATTTCGAATATGAATAATTCTGAAATCTAACTACACAACTTTTTTGAACAAAAAAAAAATAACTACACAACTTTTATCCAAGAACAATACAAGAATGGAGAAGATGAAAAATTCAGGAGTTTTTCATATATAATAATGGAGAAGATCGAACACATTTATAGTACGCATACACTTTGTAGACAAAGTGATTTGAACCCGTGTCTCTTAAAATAAGCGTCGTCCACTTTTCCACTGGACACTTGTTGGGTTCAAGAGAGACATAATTAACCAACAAAAGAAGACAAAGTTTAAATGAATTAAAAACCGAGATCCAAATAAATAAATATCTTGTTATACTTTTTAATAAAAAATATGGGGGCACGTCCCCAAGCTCCTATATACTTCGTCCCTGCATATTTAAACCTATTTTTATCATCGGGTCTAATTATTAGATACATATTATATTTTTTATATATGTTAAAAAATTATTATTCTGTGACTTAGAATGATATAGATAATTATGTTTAAATCATTTAATTTATTTTGTTTATTATTTAAAATTTTGGAAAATAGGAAATATAGAGGTAAGATCTAATCTCTGGATCCACAATGATGGCCTGCAGTGAGAAGTGTGGCTCCTCCAGAGCCGCCCACAACCACTACATGGGCCGGGGAGCAATCGCCACAGGCCTTGTGGTCCTTAATCAATTCAAGCCTATCAGCTCATTGGAATGTCTTGGTTTTGCTCAAACAAATTTAGCTCTACAAATTCAGCTCGTTGCAACTGTATTATAGGGTTCCAATTCCCTGGACCATGATGATGACATTTGACAACACAAAATGCTAAAACTATGGCTCTTTGCAGGCAACACAAGACCAATTACATATCAAATATTATTTCTGTACAAACACCTACAGCTTTCTACACACTTGCAAAGCAACCGAATATTTATAAGAGAAAAGATTATAGACATTACAATAGATGGGAATTAAGCAAAAGATGTTATAAGGGGCCAAAAGGTTCAGGCACAGGCTCAAATCCACTATCAGAGATGGATAGTCGATCGGATGTATCATCGATGCTATGCAACCAGCTCGTATTCTTCAAGTCCTCTTTTAGCAATATAACATCATATCCGCTACTCTCATAGATGTCCAACTCGCTTACTTTGGCAGAGTATCTCCCATCATGGGAATTACTTCCATTCTCTGCAGCTCTGCTAATACTATTTCCATTCTCAGACACCTCACCATTTTTCAACCTACTAGAGCCTCCGTTGCAATAATCAGAGTCCGAAGCACTTAAGGAATGCTGAGATTGGGTTTTACAAGTACCAGATCGATTTCTCTGAGGAAACAGGGTAGTGCTTGAAAGGGGTCGAATGCTCCCTGTTCCATTTCTAATGTCCTGCATTGGAGATTATGAATGTTGTTAGGATTATCCTACATCATAGAGTACATATATCCCAGGGAAGTAAGAACACTTGTTATTAATATACATGATTCAGTCTCTCACTAGGGCAGAATCATATATTGGAAAGATCGCAAACAATTCCAACTGTTAAGCATACCATTGAAACTCCAAGCTATTACCCAGAAATCCAGGTTCACATTTGAGACACTGACAATTTCTGATAAAACTTTTGGATCATATCTAATATTATCTATAACAATAACATATTTTGAGTTGAGGGGGAAACCAACAATTACTATCGACATGAATGATACTATCCCTTAGCCGCATTTAGATTGCTTAGACATGACATGATTAAGAATAGTAAAGGTTTTAGAGCACATCATATGGCTTAACATTTGCAACAGGCAGATTTTCATGAGGAATTAACAGTTTCATTCAATAAAAAAAAGTAAGGGGATAGGCATACCTTATGCCTGATAGTCATATCCACTGATTTTTTTGAGATGGTCCTCCCAAATCCCGGGCTATCTGCAGTGGTTGTTGAAGACTTTAAAGGTTTCCGCATAGCTAAATCGGAGACAGGTGAGTTCTTCCGTGACTCGTGTATGTCAGATGCATGCCCATTGGAATGAACATGAGTTCTTCCATGGGGGTCTGCAAGTCTTGCTCTGGTGAAAATTGGTGATGAATGTCTTCTTGGCATATTTACAGAGCTAGAGGTGTCTTGGTTTGCCTTCATGGTGAAAGAACCACCAGGCCTAGACCTTCCAGCAGAGATTGGCCTATCAGGCAAAGTTGTTCTAAGGTTTGCTGGTGTGTCAAGAAGAAAGTCTGGGAGCACAACTGGATGCTGTAAGGGCCGGACTCGTGGACCTGGGGAGCTTTGTCGGGATGCTGGAGCTGCACTGTGGCCATTTAAAACAATGCGCCCAGTAGAAGGTGAAACACCGGCTTCTGAAGATATAGAATTCCGATGTGTGGGTGTGGGAGTTGTTGAGCGAGAATTTGAACAAACGGCTTTTGAGTTCAAGTTTGCATGGATTTGTGACCTAGAAGTTGGAGTTGATGCCCTTGAACTTTGCAAGGGTCGGCTCTTGTCAATATAAAAGCCATTGGGAGATGAACGGACTTTTGAAGGGGTTGAGGAACGTGATGTTGGGCGGGGAGATGGGGTTGAAGGTCTTGCTGTAGATGGCGAGCAAGTAATAGGAGAGGATGGCCTAGTGTATGATGATACAGGAGCTGAGCTTGTATTGAGAATTGGAGTGCCGCTATTTGAGGAATAGTTACTGTATGAAGAAACAGAAGGCCGAGGTACTGAAGTGCTTCTGGTGGGTTTTAAGGAATGATTACTCTCTGATTGTGAAACTGAAAACTGGAACAGAAAGATAAGATATAAGTTAGTCATTGAAAACTCCATGTGTCTGAGGCATTGGCCAATTGAAAGGCTAACTAAACAGGAATCAAATGCCAACCAAAAGAGAGAGAGCAACCGCATAAACATTTATCCCTAAATAATTTAGCAGAATTTGTGACAACATAAAAGTTGGGGCAAAACCAGTTAAAAAGTAAGGAAATGCATACCCTTGAAGCCTTTGTGATTGAAATTGATTCAACTTTGAAATTTCTTCTTGGTGCTAGCGACACCTTTGCAAACTGAGATTTAGATCCCTCAGATGAAGGAAAAAATGGAGTTCCAGGAGGAGTAAGAAGCCTAATGACAAAAGTAGTTATAAATTAGAGAGACAGATTTTCAAACACTGATTCTTGTTGATGTCCAAAATGTCAGACATTTGGACATCAACAATTCTGAATTTAAATTCTCAATTGAGTGTCAAATTACCCAAAAATGTGTCCAAATTTTATTTTACCAGTAACGCAACTAAACTTTACATATTAGCACTTAGGGTCTAAATATTCATCAAAGAGTTCATTTACTTCTGTTAGCAAAAATTGAACATATAACAATATTATCATAATTCATAAACTCTTCAGGCCAACTAAAGACAACATGATAATGGTGACAGGCCAAGATTCACATGGATGTAGTTCATTTAGATGTTAGTGTTCCACATTTGTTTCATCACAAAGCAACCTCAAAGTTGTTGAACAAAGGGGGAGAACCTCAAAGTGATATTCTACAAACTCTAAGCATCACGGCAAAGTGAGAGTGTCTAGTACTATGTTCTATAGCATTGCAAATTGTTCAAAGGAAATGCCTTTACCTCTCACCTTTCTTTTTCCAAAAAACATTATTGGGAAAAAAATGTTACCTATAGTGAGAATTTCAATCCTGACTTTACAGCCAAAAGATTTGGGTCATGGCAACCAAACAGATTCAAAGAGAATATGATGCAATTGATTAGCTAAAATTTGGAAATGAGAGATTTGTGATTTATCAGAATAAAAAAAGAATCATATGACAAGCAATGATTTACCAGTCGTAGTCATGCTTTTCTCCATCTGTAGACGAAAGTAGATCAACAAGTCCATCCTTGACGTTTGCTGATCCAAGTGATAGTCTTCTCAGTTTTCCTGAAAATTCAAAATCACCAAAATCCAAACATCAAACTTACTAACGCTTTGAAAAAAGCGTTCTTCATTTCATTTGGGTTAATTTTAATTGCTTAATCTACAACATTCCCTTCCGTGCCCAAACTTGAATTGCAATGTGCAAACAGAATTGAAAACCATATATTTTTGTTGCTCCAAATAGAATTGAGAAGAAGCTTAGCTAACTGCAGGCTTGTAACCGAGAAACTGATCTAATGATAATAGTAAGAAAGCAAACGGGAAATGAATGGAAAGGTTGAGGAGCAGAGAAGTAAAATGTTAGTACCATCGGGGGAGGCTAAGGAGAGGCTGCTGCGGTTCTTGGAGAAGAGATCTAGATTATCGTTGGAATCCCTGGGGAAAAGTAATCCACCGCTCAAACTTAGACGACGACGGTGATGATTTGACGCCGCCGAAATATTAGTATTGTTGTTGTCGTTGTTGTTCCTGAGCAGAGATTGAGATTCCCTCATATTACTCCTATTCATCGTCATGGTTAACAATTGCCTCTCTCAATCTCAATAAAACAAAATGCAGCATTCCTTCTATCCTTCTAAAGAGAAAAAGCGGTAAAGACAGATCGATATCAACCGCCCAACAGCCAACGCTAAGCAAACACGGTTAGTTAGTCCCAACTCCTGCTCCGTCGATCACCATATGTGTTTAGTTGTTTTGTTTTTGGTTTTTTCTTTGTTTTGTTTTTTTATCTAATTCGTTAACTAATGTCTTAAACATAAGAAATCAAATATTATATCATACATTCCTTTCTAATATTGTATTATAATTTTTTAGAACCCATTACTTAAAGAATTATGAAGAATAATAATAAATAGTTTGACCAAATATGCTTGTTATCATATTATATCTTATCATTAGTTATTACATCTAAAATCTAATAATTTCTTAACAATAACACCAATTATACTTACACAATATTTTAATAAGTTCGATTTTGTCCCTACAAATCCTAACTATATCGATAATTATTAGGATGGATCTTGCTTTATACATGTGCATGCCAATTGCCATTGCAGCGTCTGGGCAAAATTATGTAACTAGAAGAAATAAGAGAATTGTTAGTTCAGGTTAGAGTTTTTCTCTCACACTAAAGATAATTCATATAGAATATAAGTAAAGTAAAGGTAGTGAGATTTTGGGGTCTAAGTACTGGTGCGGCAAAACTGAAATGTTACAAAATATGGAACTTAAAATACTACCTACCAACTTAAATTGTTATATATATTTTTTATAAATTTTAAGTTTGTGATCTTACGACAAGTATCAATATTTGAAGACAAATTTCGATAGTTAACATCAACTTAAAATATTACAATAACTCAAAAGTGACAAATATCGATGCTTAAAATTACCTTAGAGTCACCGTTAAATTTAGAACGGGACTGGAATCAATGTTGAGTTGTAGGGCGTAGGTGTATCCCCACCCAACAAAAACAACTGGGGGGCAGTGATACCATGTATCCATGGCATGCACCTACTCATGCCATATTGCCATGTGCTCATATTATTTTTATTTTTTAATTTAATATATAACATTTTTTATTTTATTAAAATTATTTTTTACTTTTATACCTAAAAGATTTAATATTTACATACAGTATCATATATTATTATAAATTTAATTGTATATGATATAAATTATTTAATATATTATAATAAGATAATAAATAAACTATAAAAATAGAAAATAGTTCGGGCCTTGAATATTAGACTCCAAGTCTGGCTCATATTTTAACGGGCCTAAACTTTTTGTCCAAGTCTATTTTTAGGCCTAATATTTTTACTCAAATACTCCCAAATTTTGGACGAACATTTTAACTTGACAGGCTAAGTGGCTAACTCAACCCTTGAACATTTCTAGTTGGTAGGGGCTCTGATATCTCCTAAATGCTTACATTATTGTTTAATCTTTTTAAAAATTGTACTATTTTAAATTGGTACAATGCTGAAATTATTTTGATTCCAAAAAATAATAATTTTTTGATTTAACTCCTTAAAAAATTTAAAATTTATATTATACAATTTTAAAGTTTGTAAAAGTTTTTGTTTTACTACACTCACGCACGCACACACATATTATATTTACGACGTTTATAAGTTATATGTTGGGATAACATATTGCTTGAAAATTAATAAGTTCAGAGTTGATGTTTTTAATTTTATTATGATTGAACTCAGGTCTCTTAGGATGAACCTCATCCATTTTCTCACTGACGTCACTTGTTGGGTTCTTTTAAAGAATAGTTAATATAATAATTATATTAAAATATGATAAATATATAATTTTTACAAATTTTAGATAGTGTAACAAAAATAGTTCTATTAATTTTTTTGCATGTATTTTTAGGTTAGTATTGAAAGTTTAACATGTTAAAAAGAAAATATAACATACGAGCAATTTAGTAAATTTTACTTTCAGATAACCTTATATACCTCCAACCAAATACAATAATCTTACATTCCTATACAATAAACCAAACAAGGAAATGTAACATCCTAGTACAATATGTCAAGTGGCTACAACAGTCTCGATTGCGGTGATTTTCTAAAGGTGACCGTAACACTCATTTTTTCCATTCAGTGGCTTCGGATAGAAGGAGACTCAATGTCATCCCTAACATTCGAAGTGAATCGGGTATCCTCTCAGACCCTATGATAGTAAAACAGTTCATTAGAGAGCATTTTTGCAAGAGTTACAATGATAGTCATGTCTTGGAGGTTGAGGAGATAAATTTGGGTTTCAACATGATCTCTGATATACAAGCCTCTGATCTCACTACTCATTTCTCCGAGGAAGATGTATGGTTGGCTTTAGTTTCTATGGATAGTAATCGGGCTCCTGGTCCGGATGAATTCAACATGGGGTTTTTCAAGAGATTCTGGCCTCATTTGAAGATAAGTATTATGGTATTTTTTGATAACTTTTTTCATGGGCGTGCTTGGGAAACATGTATTAATCATTCCTTTATTACACTTATCCCGAAAGTAATTAATCCGGAATCTCTAGAGGAGTATAGGCCTATTAGTCTTATTGGTGGAGTTTATAAGCTTATATCTAAAGTTCTGGCTCGAAGATTAAGATTGGTTCTGGGTGATATCATTGGCGAAACTCAATTTGCTTTTATTCAAGGAAGGCAAATTCTAGATTGCTCGTTAGTGGCTAATGAAGGGATTGATACAATGGTTAAATCGGGCAGACGTGGGGTGGCATTTAAAGTGGATTTTCAAAAAGCTATGACACGGTAAGTTGGTCTTTTCTTATCCGTTGCCTTAAAGAATTTGGCTTCAATGATACTTGGTGTAATTGGATATATAAATGTGTCTCCACAGTCACCATTTATGTTCTTGTAAATGGCCTACCGACCCTACCTTTTAATATTTCGCATGGACTTAGACAAGGTTGTTCCCTCTCCCCTTTACTTTTCAATATTGTAGGTGAGGCGCTGAACCTTATGTTAAAAAAAGGCAATGTCAGTTGGTCTCTTTGAAGGCATTTCTGTTGGAAAAGTGGGGTAAGATATTATTATCTCTCATCTACAGTTCGTTGATGACCTCATCATATTTTATGGTGGGGATGAGAGACAAGTCAGGAATGTTAAAAGAGTACTCCGTATATTTGAGCTAGCTTCGGGATTGAAGCTAAATTTAAGTAAGAGTAAAATATTGAGTGTCAACATTCAGGATAATCTAATTATGGACTGGGCAAAATCTATCGGCTGCCAATGTGAAAAACTTCCGACAACATACTTGGGTTTACCTTTGGGTTCCCGCAGAAGTTCAAGTGTGCTATAGGAACTAGTTTTTAAGAACTTTTCCAAACGATTGAAAGGGTGGAAATCTGGGTTTCTTTCTATTTCTGGGAGGTTAACATTGATTAAATCAGTTCTCACTAGCATGCCCATTTACTTTCTTTCTCTATTTAAAATTCCGGTGAATGTTCTTAGTAAACTTAACAGTCTGATGTCTAAATTCCTATGGGGTGGATCGAATGAGAAGGCCAAAATTCATTGGGCTGGGTGGAATCAAGTATGTGCTAGTAAGAGTTCAGATGGATTAGGAGTGGTGAATCTGGAGATGTCGAATAAAGCTCTACTAGGAAAATGGATTTGGAGATTCGAGAATGAACTTGTTTCTTTGTAGAGGAGAGTTATCACTGCAAGATTACCAGGTATCTCTTCGAGCATTCTCCATGTTCCTACTTCTTCTAAACACTCTTCATGGATTTGAAATGATATATCAGGTACTTTCTTTTCCAATGATTGGTCTGGTAACTTTCTTAGAAATAATATGATCCTTCAAGTGGGTGATGAAAAAAGTATATACTTTTGGACTGATTTTTGGTTGGGTCCCTTTGCACTGAAATTCAAATTTCCTCTCATTTTGATCTTGGCATGTCAAAAAACTGGTTTCATATGTGAATTTGGTCAAAAAGCAGAAAATGATTGGAATTGGAATATTGCCTTGCGTCGTCCTTTGAGAGATTGGGAAAAAACTCAATGGGAGAGTTCATGCTAGCTCTACAAAACTTTCGTTCCTCCTTTTTACTCAATGACTGGATTAATTGGAAAGGTTCTAGTGATGGGGTATACTCGGTTCGATCAATCAGGAGAGGGGTTGATCGGGAATCTGATGATAATTTTGAATGGAATGATGTGGTATGGTTGGGGGTGGCTCCTTCTAAAGTTGAAATTTTTATGTGGAGAGTTATCTTAGGCAGAATTCTAGTGTTGTCAGCTCTTAAAAAAAGAGGGGTACATGATGTGGTGGATGTTCGTTGTCGTTTGTGCAATTCCTGTGATGAAACTACTGAGCATCTTTTCTTTGAATGTAAAGGTATCTGAAATATTTGGATGTGCTACTGCAATCTTCTCGGCTTTCAATCAGTTTGGCCAAAGAACCCAGGTCAGTTTTTCATTGCTTGGAAAGGATTGATAGAGTTTTCTGGTTTTAAATGGTGTTTATCTATTCCTTTTACATTGATTTGGTCGGTTTGGTTAATGTGGAATGATATATTATATCAAAATAAGGAAGTAGATTGGAAACAACTATCATTTTTTGTTAGATTTCGTTGGACGTCTTGGTTTAAAGTAACTCATACTAGTGATAATATTTCTATTGATAACCTTCTGATGGACCCGATTATTGATGAACATATATTGGTTAAGAAAAAATATAGTGTTTTGAGTATTGGCTGGTCTCCTCCTCCACTGGGTTGTTTAAAATTAAATGTTGACGGTGCCTTTTGTTTGGCTTTGGGTCGCGGAGGTATAGAAGGTATTCTGAGGGATTCTAAAGGATTATCTCTTATGGAATTCTCATTGTCGTGTGTAAGTGGTCCTCCAGCTCTAACGGAGTTGGCTGCGATTAAAGAAGGCCCTCTCGGTTCTATCAGTCATCTTGGTCGGGACATTACAAACTTATCCTAGAAACCGACTACAAGACAATATTCGATTGGCTGACTGGAACCTCGCCTCCAATGGTTAGTGCTGCACTGGAGGTTTCTATTTTATCTGAGTAAATTCAAAATGCAGGGGTGAGCTTAAAATTAATTCAACGCTCCATGAATACAAGGGCAGATTCCTTAGCAAAAAGGGGTATTGGTTAATTTAGGTTTGTAATCGTTTTTGTGATTATGTATCAGTAGCTCTGTTGCTGCTACTGTATTGAACTTTGGTATATTGTAATTTTAGCTTATTTTGTTGAGAAATATTTTGATATAAAAATTATGTGAAAAATGTTTTGGACTTGTTTAAAGATTTCAAAAAGAATTCAAAAGTCCTTAAAACTTGAAAAATATGTTTAAAATGGTTTGACTTTGCACCTATATCGAATATACATTTAAAAGTTAAAAATTAACCAAAATTGGGTTTTTAAGTGAAAGTTTCGAAACCATCCCTATAAGGTTTCGAAACCTTTCTGGGCAGAATGAAACTGTTTTTGAAACCTTAGTAAAGGTTTCGAAACCTTCATAAAGGTTTCGAAACCTTGGCCTTGTAACGGCTAGTTTTTACAAATTCCTTCTTAAGGTTTCGAAACCTCTGGTAAAGGTTTCAAAACCTCTGTGCAGGTGAGAATTTAAAGCTCGACTTTATGACTTCCCAACGACTCCAAAACATCTCTAACGACCATAAACGGCTAGAATATCATTCCACACTATAAAAGCAACCTTGGGGCACTTGAAGATGGTAAGAGACAATATCCAAGCTTCATGATCAAGAGAAATAGCATTTAAGTCTTTATTCTTTATTTCTCTTGTATATATTGTATAAAGAGTATTTTTTTATTGTTTTATTCTTTACACTCTTGTGAGCTTAATTCTTGTAAACACCCACCTTGTGAGGTTTTCATTGTTTACACAAACTACCTTGTAAAAGGGAGAAGTTCTAGTTTAGCCTAGGTAAAAACTAGAGTGGTTCTATCTTAGCCATTGAAAAAATAGGGTTGTAAGGTTATCCCTTTGGCCTCAAAAGGAAGAATTCATATTAGTGAATTGGAAAATCCTTAGTGGTGTGCTAAGGTAGTGGATGTAGACTTTGGTTAGAAAGTCGAACTACTCTAAAATCATCGTGCAAATTGTCTATCATTTTTATCGGTTTTAGCCAATTCTTTCGGGAGTTCAATTCAACCCTCTTGACGGATTTAGAAGATCGATTTGAGCATGCTACAAACCCAAAAATTGGTATCAGAGCCTCGTCTCCATCAAAGGACTAACATCCGGGAGTAAAGATCCAACGCTCGAAGTCCATCGTTCAAGAAAATGGCAAGATTTGAAGAAGGCCGCTCTATCTTGTGTCCTCCACTCTTCGAAGGAGAATCATACTTCCAATGGGCAAATATCATGAAATACTTCATTAAGTCTAAAGACTATGAGGTTTGGGGCATCATCGAAGATAGGTATTTGGAAGCTCCAAAGAAGAATAAAAAGCAAAGGAGTGACAACGACACGAAGGCAAAGCTAAACACTAAGGCGATGCACATTCTATATTGTGGCCTTAACGAAGAAGTTTCCAAGAAGATCTCCACATGCAAAATAGCCAAAGAATTATGGGAGAAACTTGAGAAGCTTTATGGCAACAAGAAGGGAGAAAAGAAAAATGATGATCAATTATGTGTAAACCTTCTCTCCAATCCAAAGGTGGATGGTGTTTTGGCTCTCGATGAGCCCGAGGTATTTTCTAACTCAAAGGAATTAAATTATTATACATTTGATGAGTTGCAAGATGCTTTCGATGAATTATTTTTGGAATTTGAGACCATGAATTCCAAATTTAAGAAAATGATTTCAAAACTCGAAATTGAAAATGTTTTTTCTTTTAAAAACAAAAGTGGATTTTGAAAACCAAAATGAAATTTTGAAAAATGATTTAGAATTTTCAAAAACAAGCAAAGATGTTTTAGAAAAAGAAAATCTTGATTTAAAAGTTAAGCTTGAAAGCTTAATAAAAGAAAAGAAAATTATTTTCAATAATTCATCTTGTCACATAACGGCAAAATGCTCACATTGGCATTATCATGGTCATTTCTTACATACTTGTCCTATTAGGAAGAGAAAATTTTATAGGATTAGACAAGTATGGGTTCCCAAGGGAACTAAAGACATTTTGACTAATGTAAATGGATCCAAAGCAATTTGGATACCAAAATCCAAGTAATTGTCTTTTGTAGGTGTGTTGGAGCAATAACAAGAAAAGCAAAGATATGAAAATGCTCTAGTCACACAAGTGAAGAAGATGGATAACCTCTAATCTTAATGCATTGGATTATAAATCATTTGGTTACCTATTTTGATGATAAATGTCCATGCATCATTGCTTATTTATATTTATAAGCGCATGACATTTTATGATGCTTTATGCATATGAATCATATTGTTTCATTCATATATTTGCATAAAGTTTTAAAGTCTTGGATAAATTTAATTTCATGTGTTTTAAATTGATTTGATTCAATGGTGAAATTCAATCTCTTTAAGTGTCAAGTTTTGTGCTAAAAATTTAATGGAATGCTTTAGTAAGGGGGAGTTTTTTTTTCCAATTTTTTTGTACTTAAACTTTTTTTTTTAACTTACTCTCTATTGTTATTATGTACTATAAAGATTTGAATTATTTTTTATATAACAAAAAAGGGGAGAAGTAAGTGAAAAATTAAGGGGGGGCTTTTGTCAAAAATAATTTTTCAAAGAAGTTTTGTTATATCAAAAAGTGGGAGATTGTTGAGAAATATTTTGATATAAAAATTATGTGAAAAATGTTTTGGACTTGTTTAAAGATTTCAAAAAGAATTCAAAAGTCCTTGAAACTTGAAAAATATGTTTAAAATGTTTTGACTTTGCACCTATATCGAATATACATTTAAAAGTTAAAAATTAGCCAAAATTGAGTTTTTAAGTGAAAGTTTCGAAACCTTTCTGGGCAGAATGCCACTGTTTTTTGAAACCTTAGCAAAGGTTTCGAAACCTTTATGGCTAGTTTTTACAAATTCCTCCTTAAGGTTTCGAAACCTCTGTGCATGTGAGAATTTAAAGCTTGACTTTATGACTTTCCAACGGCTCCAAAACATCTCCAACGGCCATAAACGGCTAGAATATCATTCCACACTATAAAAGCAACATTGGGACACTTGAAGATAGTAAGAGACAATATCCAAGCTTCATGATCAAGAGAAATAGCATTTAAGTCTTTATTCTTCATTTCTCTTGTATATATTGTATAGAGAGTGTTTTTTATTGTTTTATGATTTACACTCTTGTGAGCTTAATTCTTGTAAACACCCACCTTGTGAGGTTTTCATTGTTTACACAAACTATCTTGTAAAATGGAGAGGTTCTAGTTTAGCCTAGGTAAAAACTAGAGTGGTTCTATCTTAGCCATTGAAAAGATAGGGTTGTAAGGTTATCCCTTTGGTCTCAAAAGGAAGAATTCATATTAGTGAATTGGAAAATCCTTAGTGGTGTGCTAAGATAGTGGATGTAGACTTTGGTTAGAAAGTCGAACCACTCTAAAATCATCGTGCAAATTGTCTATCATTTTTATCGGTTTTAGCCAATTCTTTCGGGAGTTCAATTCAACCCTCTTGACGGTTTTAGAAGATCGATTCGAACGCGCTACAAACCCAACATGTTTATTATAATATAATATTAGTGGGTACTCTTTTCCCCTTTCACTAGGAAATGAGTTTTTAATGAGGCTCATACCTTTCAAAAAAAATAATATGTCAAGTAATGCTACATTTCGAGAATTTTATTCCCAAAGATAATCTTACATTCCGTGAACCAAACACACCGTTAATTCATGATTGTTACAACACGTGAGAAATGACAGAAGATTTAATTAAACTTTTAATTAACTTGTAGATAAAAAAATCTTCAAAATTTTATGAGAGATGCATCATGATGATCTTCAATTCATTATTATTTATTATGGTTGTTAGGTGGATATTATTTATTTGTAGTTTTAGGTGAACAAAAGAGCTTAATTGATGCGAAACTAACAGTGCTGGATTTATACATAAAATCTTAAAATTTTAAGGTAGACACAATTTATAAATATTAAAAAAAATAAAGACTAAATCATAAAAATTGAAAATTTTGAGGTTAGATGTAAAAAAATTTAAAAATTTAGGACGTGTACACTTACATCCGCCACCGAAAACCAACATATAGTGAGGAATCGATTGGTAGAGATTGGGTGGTGAGGCACTATATTGCTCAATTTTCAACCCTAACCAACACTGGACATTGAACAGCTCACCATTCTCCAATTCCATTGTGATGAAATTGCAATGAGGAGGTGGGTTGGTAGTTGATAATGGAGCTTCACAAATCATTTCTCTTTCTCAAAAGTCAAATGTTTGCAATTAGTATTATTTTGTTATACAAATAAATCACTCTATTATCTCAATCTCATCTTCCATTTTTAATGTTATCAGAATCATCCAAATCCAATAAGATTGACTTTAATCCTTCTCACCTGTATTACTACTACTTACTTTACAATATATATGATTTTACATTTAATTGTTTTTATCCTATGATAATTATTCTATCCAGGCACATAAATAAATAAAAAATTCCAGAAATGAAATTTTAATAAGACGGAATAGGTCAACTTTGATTTTGGAATCTAACAATCATTTCGTGATACTTATTTGCCATGGATCTTCATCTAATCTAATTAACTACCACTTTTCTCCCCGACAATCCAATCAAATTGTTGGTAGATCCACTCTCCACCCCATTAGCTAATTAGTAGTATGGCCTAACAAGTCAAGATTTCATATCCACCCCCTAATTAATTGAGGGAAAAAAAGTATGTAGAGCACTTCTTCAGTGCTAAATGAATAAAATCTCGTTTTAAATAAATAAGAATTAGTCAACGGCACATGTTTGTTTATTGCTGATTGCTGAATGGTTCTTAAAGAATTGATTAACACCCACACCCGTGTTAATATTAATGTTTGAAATTGGTACACCGAAGATGGGATGGTCGGCAAATTGTTGACGTGGAATGTAGATGGAACACTAGCAGTGGGGAACACATGCACCATATAAATTTTGAAAAATAAAATTGAAGATTGTATACTAATAATAATAATTAACTCACACTAGTAGACAGTAGTGTTAGTATTAGGCATGCAAGATGATACAGGTCCCCCAGACCCGAGTCCACTTTGTGAGAGTGGATGGGCTCTGACTCCAATCCCACTTTTTTTTTTGATGGGGTTATATACCTTAGACGTCCCGCATTGCACACCCTGGCGTTGCCGCTGCCGCTGCCGCCTCATCAAACTCCAGTTTTATGCTCTCTGACGACACCCCCACCCACGTTTTTGGCTCACCATCCGCCTTATTATATATATAACGCCTGCCTTTTGAGCTTTCTGCATTCCCCTCCATCTCATTCTTTTTCTCTGATTAGGTAAACATTTTGGTTTAATCTCTCGAGCCTCAACTTATTCATCTTTTTGTTGGTTATGTAATTATTAAAGTTTACAGATTCATTCATTCATTCCCTTGTTTATTCTTTTATCATTTTGTGTTAAAAGGAAGACCTGTAATACTATAAGTTATGGCAGGCCAGCCAGTTATTAAAGTTGGCTTCCTGGACTTTGCTTTCTGAAAGCACAAGACCCAGAGTCAAGAATAATTGGGTGTGTAACAACTAACAACAAAAGCTCACATGGCAGACAAGTCCCAGCTAGCCGGGACCTGAATTAAGTGGTAGCTACCTAGATGAATGTGTTTTTCCTCCTACGTCACAAGCTGTCTATGACCCAGCCAATCTAATCTATATACACCTCAATTTTCCACAAGAAAATGTGCGGGAAATTCCTGCCCGATACATACGTTGATTCCTTCCCAATCCCATCGTCTAATGATGATTTCCGAGTGGTCTTCACGTTATTTATTTACTATACAAACCCCACCCTCCACAAATCCCTCATCACCATCTTTGTCTCCAAGACTTCTTCTTGTGCTTGCATTTGCATTTTGCACTGCTCTCATAATGGTTATTGTCCTTTTTTTTTATGTATATGAATATATGATCTGTAATCACTGAAACTAAAGACTTGGATTTTGCGTTTTGTTTACCTAGGAACTGCGTGTGATATCAACAATGGTGAAGCGGGTGAGAGAGATATTCGTATTCTTCTTCTTAGCAATATTTTCCAAGGCAATTGGCATTAAGCCCTTGTGGAGAACGAGGTGGGCAGCTGACAGATCAAACGAGTGCTTGACCTGGCAACTAGCCGTGGAGGCTAACAATGTCCGCGGATGGCGCACGGTCCCGGCTCATTGCCTCCACCACATCGAAACTTACATGACCGGCGGCCAATACGAGCAGGACATCAACTATATCGTGGAACAAATAGAAAATTATGTTACAGAAGTTAGCGTGGATGAGGATGGCATGGATGCTTGGATCCTTGATGTCGACGACACATGCATATCAAACATATTTTACTACAAGAGAAAGAAATACGGGTACTAATATTTCCGAATCCCGAACCCTACTAATTCAACTTTGTCAGCTTAATTTGCGAGTCATATATATATGTATGTATATACTATATAGGTGCGAGCCCTATGATCCTTGGGGTTTCAAGGCATGGGTAATGAAGGCCGAGTGTCCAGCAATCCCTGCTGTACTGGGGTTGTTTCAGAAGCTGGTCGACAGCGGATTCAAGGTGTTCTTGATCACCGGAAGAGACGAAGAGACCTTAGCCGCTGCCACCATTGACAATTTGCATACCCAAGGCTTCATCGGCTATGAAAGGGTGGTTTTTAGGTAAGATAACATCATATTTGGTACACCGACTTTTACTTTTCTTTTCTTTTCTTTTCATCATTTTATATATCCGGGGGAAATTTCCAGGAAGCTTAGGTTACGTAGGAGCACAAACAATGGCTTTGAATTTGATTATTTGTAATTGAATATTACAGGACGGAGCCTTTCAAAGGGAAGAGTGCGGTGGTTTACAAGTCTGCAATCCGAAAGCAATTAATGGAACAAGGGTACAGGATCTGGGGGAATGTTGGGGACCAATGGACTGATCTGCAAGGGGAATATTTGGGCAATCGAACTTTTAAACTTCCTAATCCTATGTATTGTGTTCCTTGATCAACATGCCTTTGCCAATCTTTGTCCTAGATTTGGCACACCAATATGTAGATGAAAACAAAAATGTGAATAAAAAACAAGGGAATCAATTATGTTAGCGGATGAATGGTGTGTTTTTCCCGATGTTTATATTAATTTTAAAATAATAAAAGATATTAATATGTTTTATTTTATATAAATTTCTAGCATTACTCAAACAGCAATAATGTGCTTTTTTGTAACATGATAATATGCTTCTTGACTGTTCATTCATTGACAAAAATGGATATATTAATGTATCATAATCCTATCCGCGATTAGTAATTTTTAATGGAACAGTCATCAAAACCAAATTATGCACATGTCGTAATCCATAAAAATAAATTTAATAAAACATTATGTTATGAAATTAAACAAAATAATGATAAGGAAACGTAAATTATTTTTTTTTCTTTTGGTTTAACTATTGTTTTCTGATTCATTCGCCGATAATTCAGATTGAATTTTACATAAACTCACTATGAGACGAGTCTCTCAACCTAATTTTTTCAATTTATAACATCAGATTTTGATCTCTTGACCTTACATAAGAGACCTAACACCTCAAACTTGTTGGTGACTCGTAAATCTATTTAATTGTGAAAAAAAGTGGAATAAACTAATCTAGAGAAATAATTGAAACATTTTTTGTAACTTTATTAACAATAAGTGAATAAAAAATATGATTCAAAATTTGGAATGAGTCAAGGCAGGAAGTTTCGGCTTAGAGAAGGGGAAGGAAGCAGTTTTGTTAACTTCCCAAAGTAGAAAATATAAAAAGACAAAAGGAGGAAGGAATAGAGAAAGAATCCCTTTCTTCCATCAAATCCTATATGTGATTGATTTGTATAGGTAAGCGAATCAAATCAAATAGAAAATTTTGTTTTGTAAGAATGAACGACGGAGATGTGTCGAAGCAAATCCAGCAGATGGTGAGATTCATCCGCCAAGAGGCTGAGGAGAAAGCCAATGAGATAGCTGTGTCGGCTGAAGAGGTCGTTATAATTCCTGTTTACTTTGATATAAAATTTCAAATCTTGTTTTATAAATAAAATGTCAATCTCCAGGAATTCAACATTGAAAAGCTGCAAATAGTAGAAGCTGAAAGGAGAAAGATAAAACAAGAGTATGAGCGCAAGGGGAAGCAGGTGGAAATACGAAAGAAAATGTGAGCCACTTTACTACTTGTGTTCGGTACTGTATTGTTGAATTGATTTTCAACATGAATGAATGAATGAATGAATGTGCACTGCAGTGAGTACTCGATGCAATTGAATGCGTCGAGGATCAAAGTGCTGCAAGCACAGGAGGAGTTGGTGACCTCCATAAAAGAAACTGCGAGAAAGGAGCTGCAGCGTCTGGGAAATGACAAGAGGGGATACAAGAACCTGGTCAAGGCTCTGGTGGTGCAGAGTCTGTCTCGACTGAGGGAACCATCCGTGTTGCTTAGGTGCCGAGAGATGGACCGTAAGCTGGTCGAGTCTATCATCGATGAAGCTAAACGAGAGTACGCTGACAAATTCAATGTAGCTCCTCCCAAGATTGTCATCGACAATGTGAGCCTCCCACCGCCTCCTCCAGCAGACGTAGATCATGCCCATCAATCTTATTGGTATCAACTAATCTTGATTTATATGCACACCTCGGTTTGTTTTATCATAATCTTACGTTGAACAATGATATATAGCTCGGGCGGAGTTGTTTTGGCTTCGGAAGACGGGAAAATTGTTTTTGAGAATACATTAGATGCACGCCTTGAAGTTGCTTTCAAACAGAAACTACCTGAGGTATATAGATACTCATGCTACTGCTACTGCTACTGCTAGTACAACGGTTTCTTGGTTGAGAAGTTAATGCTTCGTATTTATGTATCCATGCAGATTCGAAGGCGTCTGGTGGGACAAGGGGGTGCATGAATTGACCCTCACTATATTATAAAGTAAAAATAAATTATATGGTATGAAAAGTTCTCATATCTGTTGTTGCTTAATTTTGCATTCTCTATATTTGATAAATAAATTGAAATATGTTGGTTCTGGTAATCTTTAGCTGCTCTTTGAAGATATATCTTTTAACTTATGCACCAAATTCGGGGCACATTCCTTCAACCGTGGCTACTTGTTAATTGCTAATTGCTAATTGCCATTGTCAAGCGATCAAATTATACAACTCTCCATATGTACGTACGTACATACAGAAATGAGAGGCTTCACGTCCTACTTCCTACTATTAAATACAAGCAAGCGAATGTTTTAGGATAACGAATACCTCCGACTCCTTCCAGTTTTCCCCTCTGATCCTCGAGCCTTGCGGCCTGATTTTTGGTGTTTTCCTTCACCGGGGCCGCTGAATATCCCAATCCTTCCTATCCCTTTCGAAAGAGAGTTGAAGAATGTTTTCCCATTTCCGGATTTGTCCATCATTCCACGTTTCATCACCACCTGTTCTTTCTCCAACTCACTCAGCCTTACTCTCATTCTCGATATCTCTTGCTTCAGTTCCCTGTTTTCCCTTCTTAGAGATGCATAATTATCGCGAGGCGACATGGCTGCACTCGGGACACCGCTGCTTATTTTCTGGGACAGTAATCCATCCCCACTGCTTCCGCACAAGGCATTCTTCAACCGTAGCTGCTCAAAGTATAGGACCCGAACTGCCATCTGTACCGGAAGTCGCTCATTTTGTGCAGCATGGTTGCTTGCTTCTTGAGACAGTTTCTGGCAGTCTATGAATTTGCACAGCTTCTTACACTCATGATCACTTAGCATTGGATGAGCCTATTTGAAATAAAAAATGAAATACTATATTATTTGATTGTAGTGTGTAAGTATGGTATTTGTGAAAGGAAACTTACCTTCAAGTATATATCAATTGCTCTATAAAGACCATCATCAATAACCCGAGCGTAATCCGGTAATACTTCTATCATGGCAATGAAATTCTGCAAACTCAAATAAGGATCGGGGGCAATTTCAGCTAAATACGAGTCGATAAGCCGTCCCACCTTCAGCAAAGAACCATGGCCCAGAGAAGCAAGGCCATCAGACTCGTATCCACCACAGTCTTCATTTTCTTCATCTTCAATCTGCTGCAGGAAATTTACGAGTATCCGGTGGACAGTATCGACATCAAATAGAGAATCTCCGGCACGGAGAGATGGAATGAGCAGATCATCAAGTGAAACCATTTCTAATCTAAAAGCTATTCTCCTCTCAAGCTCAAGCCTGCAGGCAACCTTAGCTTCCACCACAATTGCCATCCTAAGCATCCCAAACAGGAAACTCAATGGAATAGAAGAGTTCTTCTCTGCTGGCAGGAGATTTACAAGGGTTTCCACTATAGTCCTCTGCTCATTTTCAGCGGTGCCGGACATCGGTTTTGTTCTTACTGGATTCCAAATCTGACATTTTCCGATACCTTTCAATGATGTTTGAGCATAGTGCATCAATGACTCCACAATACTGTCTGGTCTAACACCTATTCTGTCCATGGCAATAATAACCTTGTGATAATAATCAATCCCTAGAACAGACAGATCTTCTATCCACCATTCGAGACACCCGGACTTAAGTTCTGTAGATTCACCATCACAGTCTAACCCGGACAAACCCGACACCAATTGCTCCTTGCAAGCATTCATGGCAATAGCATCCACACATCTATTTGTAATTCCCAGTTCCTCAGCTATTGGAGGCAGTGTCTCACAAGTACAGAGTACTTCCACACATTTCTCGAGACTATGAACTACGACCTCATTCAAGTAAACTTCGGTTCGTGCAATAAGATTTTCCTCCCGGTAGTCTTCTGTCATTTCCAAATATTCTGCAGCACAGCGTAGAAGGGCGGCGTTTGCGGTCGTGATCTCGAAGTTCATGCCGTAGCAAAATTTCATGGCAAGTTCAAATGTGTGAGGTCCTCCAGGGAAGTCCACGAGTTCCAGTTTTGAAACATTGTAATCCTTACCATTAGCAACCATTTTGCGAATCTTTCCACTTCGAGATACCAATGGGAACTTAAGAACACAAGAAAGGGGGTTAAATTCACACATGCATAAGCCCATTATTTCAATTCAATGGCTAACCTACTAGAGTTAACACATTCAAGCTTGTTGTAGCAAAAAAAACCAGTGATTCAGTGAATAACAAATATGAAACAGAGTGAGTAAAAATAGGGTTACCTTATGAAGTAGAAATGATTCTCCATCGACAGCAATAGTGATATCCCCTGCAACATCTGAAAAGATGCTGAAAGAAGAAGTTGCAGTGTGTTAAATAACATATGCATTTGGAAAAGTAAGAAGCGCATAACATTTGTAACAAAGCATTGTTATATGTTAGAGAGAGATTACCGAGTGGTGAAGGAGTTGGCGAACTTGGGAGGCGGGGAAGGATTATTAGAAGAAGAGAGGGAGGTGTTGTCCGAGAATGTCACCATTTTTGCTCTTTCAGGTCCCAAGGTGATGATGCCTACCTCATCTCTCTATGTAGGATCAGTATGAAAAAGGCTGCCTTCTCCCCTGCACTGACTCACTGAGTTGGGGTTGGGTTGAGTTTTACGCAAATGCCATCCCTTCCTCCAACACTACACATAATAATGGAGGATGGATTTGCAAAATCCAACCTTTTTTCTCTTTTGGAAGCGCTGAGTCTGAGTCTGACAAAACCCAGCCTGTTCTGTTTCTCACCTTTTCACAACAATACAAAACAAACACGAAGCCAACCCAGGCCTGCAATTGTTTTTCAAGGGTTATGTTATCTTGTCTGGTAATAAAAAAAGAATAAAAAGGAGTAGAAGACAATCACGCCGTTCTTAAAAGTCGCAACAACATTACTGTAACTTTCCATGTTTAGACTGCTTACGTTACCGCATTCAAGAGTTTATGACTAAAGATTAAAGACGCTCCCCACACCCACACTCCTTCCTACGTTACTTTCATTTATTTTTTTGCTTTCTCTCTTTTTTTTCCTTAAAAAAATTGTAATCATTGAAATGGGTAAAATTCATTTAAGAAAATTACAATCAAATAGTTGGAGCTTTATTAGAAAATTAGAAGATTGGGAAAAATCAAACTATTCTATAATACAAGGGTTTAATTATACATTTTTGGAAAAGTGATATCTATACTTCATTTTTTTTACTCAAATTACTCTAAAGGTAATTTTCGTTTTAAAAAAATCCAACCAATTAAAACTGGGGAAAATATAGAATTTAGATACCAATTTATTAATTAAGCCCAACATATAATAAGATGTTTTGCTTTTAGTCACTAAAAAAATAAAGAAAGGTGAATGGTGGAGTGGACCGCCTTGGAATTAGGAAGGAAAGTAGGGTAGATTGGTAAATAAGAGGAAATGGATGCATCTAAAGCTGAAAAGAAAAAGGTATACGACAGGACAGACACACAACATGAATGGCACGGAACTCCATGAGCACCCAATTATTAGCTTCACTTTCACTAACTAAAAACATGCCTTGCATTTGTTATTGTTATTGTTCTTGTTTTTGCAACCCCTGATTTTCCGTTGAGGATTAAATTGTGAAACTTACAGATTTTTGGGACAAAGCACAATTTAGATGTCGAATCTTGCCCGGATTCGAGTCATTGTTGTCGCAGTAATTTGACTTTGGTTTGAATAGTTAGATGCCATTTTCTTTAAACCATCAAAATTCAAAGTATTCATTAGTTGGATTTTAAGTAAACTAGGGATTGATGTTGATTTGAAGCAGATATGGATTTGGATCCATCGAATTTGGACTCCTAGTCCTATATTTACGTTAGAATTATAGTGTTTTTTTTTAACAAAAGATGACTGATGTATTATAGTAGAACTAAATCGACAGAAAAATTAAAGACAACAAACGGTGCACCCAACCAAAATAAACTCACTTCAAACCCTAAACAAAAAGAGGAAACTAAAAGGATGAAGAACATAGTGGGGAACAAGCGTCTTGTGCATCAATCGGAGGAAAAGATAGAGTAGACTCCGGCACAAGAGTTAAACAGAAAAGATCAATCTGGAGGGTTCACCCACCAGCGGTCAACGAGAGCTGCTTCTTCTACCACCGGCGGAGCTTCCTTGAGCCAAATCTGGGTGGAGGAGAATGGCTTCCCAAATCTGGCAAGGGCATGGGCGGCTCAATTCAGCTCACGACGAACATGCACAAAGGTAATCAATTCAAAATTTTTCGCCTTTTCCTTAATGTTGAAAATAATTGGGCTAATTCGAGACAAATCTTGCTCTTGTCGGTTTATCTTGGAGCAAACCACAAGAGAATCTCCCTCAGCAGTAATTCGACGGAACCCAGCATCCTTGGCGAAGGAGATGGCTTGGAAACATGCAATTGCTTCAGCCATTTCTGGGTCACGCACAAAGCGGTTCGGACATGTGATTACCGCCATAATCAGGTCATCGACGTCCCGGACCAGACCACCTGAGACAGAGCTTGTCGTCACCTTGTCGTAACTCGCATCATAGTTGATTTTAACCGTGTTTGGTCTCGGCGGCTGCCACTGTGAAGGGGGTGAAGCAGACGGCTGATGAGAAAAATTATCCAACCCATCCAGCTCACGAAGGTAAGAACTTTCAAAATGAATAACATCTCCTGGATTTTTGTTGCGATTCTCATGTAGCTTTTGATTTCGAGTTTGCCAAATTGCCCAGTAAATAACAACTAGACTTCGTTGATGTGATTTGCTAATGCCCTTAAACAAAAGAGAAACCCCAAACAACCAATCTTGCTCCGTAGAACGAACTGGTAAAGTAATGCCCAATCCTGCACACACAGACTTCACGAAAACACAATCTGAAATCAAGTGGACATTAGTTTCTGTTGCATCTGAGCATAAAAGACATTGGTGATTAGTACTGATTCTTCTCATAAACAGATTAGAGAAGGTAGGAACATAATTCATAAAAAACGCCAAACTGTAATAGATATTTTCGAAGGAACTGAAGCAGACCAAATAGAATTAAAAAGACCATCTAGCCAATCAGAATTATGTTCGTTCGGGTCCCAATTAGGATCATACTCAGATAGAAGGAGCCACCGGTACCCAAATTTTACGGAATAGGTTCCCAAACGATCCCTTCTCCATACTAGTGTGTCAGGGATGAGAATAGAAGGTAGTGGGATGCTTAGGATAATTGTCGCTTGCTGTGAATTAAAGATAGAATTCACCAGATCCTCATCCCATGTGTTATCACTAGGATTAATAAGATCAACCACCCTGTTAATGCTGCTGTTAACAAGTGGAAACCCTATATCACCAGAGACGGAGTTAAGCAACCAATTGTCAGTCCACACATTCACCAGACAACCATCACCAATTCTCCATTCCAACCCTTTTTCCAACAGACCACGCGCATAATAAATACTTTTCCAAGTGTATATGAAGGGCACGAGTCGAGGCTTGCAGTCAGAAAAGATCCATCACGATAGTACCTGGCCTTGAGCACTCGAGCTAGTAAGCAAGTGCCATCCTTGTTTAGCTAAAAGAGCAAGATTAAACTTGGCTAAGTTTCGAAAGTCCATACCACCCATATTTTTCGGGAAACATAAATTAGACCAACTAGCCCAACGAATCCCTTTTCTTGTATTGTTGTTCCTCCACCAAAATTTACACATTATGGATTCCATAGAACTACAAAGGGGCTTAAGAAATAAGAAACACTGCATTGCATAAATAGGAATAGCTTGCATAATAGATTTTATAAATACCTCCTTAGCTCCCATAGAAAAGAACCTATTGCTCTAGATATCGGATCTCTTGTTAAGCTTGTCACAAAGATCTGCAAAGGCCGTTTTTTTGTTTTTACCCACCATAGTAGGAAGGCCAAGGTATTTCTCCATACTCGATACAATATGGACAGAAAACATGGCACTGATATGGGACCGAACGTGCGTAGTAGTGTTCGAACTGAAGAAGATAGAAGACTTCGAAAAATTCACTAACTGCCCCGAGGCCTTCTCATAGGTAGAGAGAATACTATGAAAGGCCCCTGTTTCATCTGGATTACTTGACCCGAATAGAATGCTATCATCCGCGAAAAACAAGTGTGTAAGGGGCAAGCCATATCTACCAACCTTAGCTCCATGAAGAACATTCGACATTTTTGCATCATTAAGTAAGGCCGAAAAGCCTTCAGCACAGATAAGGAACAAATATGGACTCAGTGGATCGCCTTGACGGAGCCCTCGAGATGGTTTAAAGATCTCCCCATCCTTTCCATTAAAAAACACTGAATAAGAGACCGAAGTGATACAGTCCATAATGGTTGAGACTAACCTTCGGTCAAAGCCCACTTTCAAAAGCATGCGTTCCAAAAAACCCCAATCAACTCTATCATATGCCTTGGCCATATCCAGCTTTAAGGCGAAAGACCCCTTAGAACCCAACCTCTTATTCTTCATTGCATGAAGTAGCTCATAAGCAATTAAAATATTGTCTGAAATTTGTCTACCGGGCACAAACGCACTTTGAGAATGGTTAATGCAAACATTAAGAGCGCGGCGCAGTCTATTAGCAATAACCTTTGCTATAATCTTATATAGGACCGAACACAGACTAATTGGTCTGAATTGGTCAAGGCTTCTCGGATCATCCACTTTAGGGATTAGGACAATGTTGGTCGAGTTGAAGCTATCAAAAGATTGTGACCCACTTAGAACTGCTAAACAAAAATCAGCGACATCAGTCCCAATTACCGACCAACACTTCTGATAAAATATAGCAGGATAATCATCTAGTCCAAATGCCTTTAGGGGAGCCATATCTTTAACCACAGAAAATATCTCCTCTCTCGAGTAAGCCATAGTGAGTTCCGAATTCATAGCAGCAGAGATAGTAGGAGAAACCTTATCGAGAACGGAGTCTTGCTCAGAAACAATAGAAGCAGTAAAGACACTCTTAAAATGATCTGAAGCCACTGCCGCCATCTCCAGTTCATTCGAAACAGTGGAGCCATCATTTGCGATAAGAGAGCGAATTGCATTTTTCCTCTTTCGAGCAGAAGCCCAATTGTGAAAAAACGCGGTGTTACGATCCCCACACTTCAACCAATTAGTACGCGCTCTTTGTTCCCGAAACATTTCTTCTTTGTCAGCCTCCAAATTTAAGGCCAACTTAACCTCCATCAACTCCATTAAACGATCATCATCTGGCTCTTCCATAACTAACTCAACCAAACATTTATTTAGCTTGTTGGCCTCAGCTTTCCGACTAGTAAACCTGCCACGGCTCCAATTCTGCAAAACAAAACCTAACACATGCAACTTTGTAGGTAATGGGTCCATATTCGTAGACAAAAAAGATTGCACAACATCAATAAAATCTTCCTCAAGAATCCAGTTAGCATTGAACCGGAAACGAGGGACCTTAGCGACAGAGGTTGGTTGCTAAAGCCCAATAGTATCCAATAGAATTGGGCAGTGATCAGAAAAGTTGTGCAGTAAATGGGCCACAGAGGAAACTGGAAAGAGCGCACACCATGCGGCATTTGCTAAACCTCTATCCAATCTCTCCCGGACATTAGTCGATGAAAAAGCACCCCTTTCCCAAGTATACCAACGGCCTGTGAACCCCAATTCTAAAAGGTCACAATCATAAAGTGCCGAACGAAAGGCATTCATGTTTCTTTCAGGTCTAACACGACCTCCTCTCTTTTCATTCGCATACAAAACTTCATTAAAATCGCCAATTGCCACCCAAGGAAGGCTTTGGTCTTCACCCAAAGATCGCATCAAATTCCAAGAATGGACACGTTGACTATCAACCGGATTACCATAAAATCCAGTAAGGCGCCAGGAAACATGTTGAGTTGTGTGGAGCTCGATTCGATCAACCAATTTAGCTCACCAAGTGGTGGAGAGGTGGATATTTGGGTGGAAGGGTTGTGGAAGCTAGAAAGATTAAAGACACAATGATTTATAGTGGTTCGGCCTTCTAACAAGCACCTACATCCACTACCTTAGCTTCCCACTAAGGATTTCACAATCAATCCACTAATTGATTCGTCCCGTTTTCTAGGATTAGGAGGAAACCCTTACAACCGATCAAGCTTCTACCCAAAGCCTTGATCAAAACCCTCTTTTACAAAGAGATAAATAAAGCAAACTTAAACCCTCTAATAGGTGTTTGTTTGCACAATGAAGCACTCACCCAAAACCTAAAACACTTGAGCAAATTTGACAATTTTGGCTCACTAGTGTTTGTCTATACAAGAAATGACACTTTAAGCACTAAGACAATTTCTTGATCATTTGTTGATTGACAATTGAAGCATTAGCCTTCTCTTGATGCTTGGAGGTCCCTTTTATACTCCCAATTGAGTTTATAGCCGTTTAGGACCGTTGGGGTTGAAATAGAGTCGTTGGACCCTTTAATTCCCTCCATAAATGCAGTTCTGCAGCTCCCCGTTTCGAAACGCTCGAAGCCATTTCAAAACACCCTCAATATAGAAAGAGCCGTTGCAGTCTGTCAGGGTACCCGTTTCGGAACACCCCCTTGCCGTTTCGGAACGCGTATCGGAACGCTATAAGCCCGTATCGAAACGACCTGCATTTAAAAGTTAGTTGGGAAAGAGCCGTTGGGGTTTATGACCGTTGTGGTCAGTGCCACGTAGGCGTATCGAAACGGCCTAGCCTGTTTCGAAACGCTGGCCCCGTTTCGATACAAGTATCGAAACGTTTTGGCCACTGGAGGCACCTGTTTCGAAACGCCCTAAGGTGTTTCGAAACACTTGGTCAGTTTTGTTAAAATTGGCTTTAGAAAACATGAAAAACCTTTATGAAAAATTCCTTAAATATTATTTCAAGTTGTTTGGACTTTGGAAATGTTTTAAATACTTTTTAAATCAGTCCAAAACATTTTTCAATTATTATATCAAAACATTAGTTCTACAATCTCCCCCTTTTTGATATAATAAAACCACTTGAAAAATTGTTTGGAATTCTCCCCCTTTAACTTTAAAAATGTGAATAAGAGATTAAAATTTTAATTCAAATAAAGCTCCCCTTATTCATTTGAAAATTCAATTTTTCAAACCATTTCTCCCCTTTTTGTTATATCAAAAGGATTTAAAACATTGAGTTCAAAAATAACAATAGAGGTAAAATTTTATAAAATTAAGAATTTGGTTTTAAAATGGCTCCTCCTTACTCAAGGCATCATTGAAATGTTAGTTCAACATATATGATCATCTAGTTGAATTAAATAAAAATAAGACAAATAAACTCAAAAACAACTAGAGAATTTTACCAACACTTGAACCCAAGGGAGGATGTGAAGCCTTCCTTCTTCAAGTGTTCTTTCTTGTGTGTATGGAGCTCCCCCTCAATTTTTGACTTGTTGAACATCTCCATCACACCTACAATAGACAATCAAGTAATTTTTGGTATCCAAATTGCTTTGCATCCATAAACGTTAGTTGCACAAAATTTAGTCCCCTTAGGAATCCATTTTTCAATTTCATCCTTTTTAGTTGAAGTGGTTAGTCCTTTTGGGACCCAAACACTTCTAAAACATTTTCCATTCATAAATCTAGGGGCACTAGATTGTCTAACATAAAAATTTGATTTTCCAAAATTGTTTTTCTTTTCAAGCTCTTTGGAAATCAAATCTTTTTCTACTTGAACATTTTGAAGCAATTTTTGTAAATCAAGACATTTTAGTTCAAACTCTTCAAGTTTTGCTTCAAGTTCAAGTTTGGTTTTAGAAAGCAAATCATTTTGAATTTTTAACTTTGAAATCAATTTATTGTTTTTCAAAATGTGGCTTTTAAAATCTAAAACCAATTCATCATAGGCATCTTGTAATTCATCAAAAGTGTAAGAGCATGAAGTAGATGAATTAGAAGTTACCCTTGAATCTTCTTCGATGGCCATAAGGCAAAGGTTGGCTTGTTCATCGTCGGTGGAGTCCTCATCACTCCAAGTAGCCACATGTGCCTTCTTCTTATGGCTTGAAGTGCTTGCCCTCTCCTTTCTTTTAGGTTCTCGTTCAAGCTCTCTCAAGGCTTTCTTCATGAAAGGGGCACACTTCTTGAAGAGATGAACTATCTCTTCATCTTCATCCTCCTCTTCACTTGTGTAGACATGATGGCAAGTGGAGGATTTGAGAGCCATGACACTTGCATTGATGCCAAGCCCTTTGATTTTCTTCTCTCCCATAGCTCTAATTTCTTCCCTCTTCTTCTCATCCTCTTTGTTCTTCTTCATAATTTGATGAGTAAGGAGAGACCCCATGAGTTCATCAAGCTTCAAAGTCTTCAAATTTTTGGCTTCGATGATGGCGGTCCTCTTTGAGTCCCAAGACTCGGGAAGTGAGTAGATGAGCTTTCGAACAAGCTTCTCCTCCGGGATGGCTTCTCCATAACCTTTAAGACCATTGGTGATGGTGGAGAACCTATCAAACATCTTCTCGATGTTCTCTTCCGGATCCATTTTGAAGTTCTCATACTCCAAGGTTAGGAGCCCAATCTTGGTCTCCTTGACTTCATTTGTCCCCTCGTATGTGACTTCAAGCTTGTCCCATACCTCCTTGGCACTCTCACAAGAAGACATCTTCTCATAGATGGATGGACCAAATGCACAAAATAAAATGTGCAAGGCTTTGCAATTTAGCTCCATCTTCTTGCGATCGTCGGCACTCCACTCCGCTTTATTTATTTTAGGCACGAACGGGCCATCTTCAACTACATCCCATAGCTTGTAATCTTTTGATTTGATGAAGAACTTCATCTTTGTCTTCCAATGGGCATAGTGGTCTCCGTCGAAGAAAGGCGGTTTGTCGATGGATTGCGCCATTTGAGCCGGTTGATGAAATAGTGATCGAGCTTGCCGGATCTTCTCAATAGGATGTTAATCCTCACCGATTGAGCCAAGCTCTGATACCAATTGTTGAGTTGTGTGGAGCTCGATTCGATCAACCAATTTAGCTCACCAAGTGGTGGAGAGGTGGATATTTGGGTGGAAGGGTTGTGGAAGCTAGAAAGATTAAAGACACAATGATTTATAGTGGTTCGGCCTTCTAACAAGCACCTACATCCACTACCTTAGCTTCCCACTAAGGATTTCACAATCAATCCACTAATTGATTCGTCCCCTTTTCTAGGATTAGGAGGAAACCCTTACAACCGATCAAGCTTCTACCCAAAGCCTTGATCAAAACCCTCTTTTACAAAGAGATAAATAAAGCAAACTTAAACCCTCTAATAGGTGTTTGTTTGCACAATGAAGCACTCACCCAAAACCTAAAACACTTGAGCAAATTTGACAATTTTGGCTCACTAGTGTTTGTCTATACAAGAAATGACACTTTAAGCACTAAGACAATTTCTTGATCATTTGTTGATTGACAATTGAAGCATTAGCCTTCTCTTGATGCTTGGAGGTCCCTTTTATACTCCCAATTGAGTTTATAGCCGTTTAGGACCGTTGGGGTTGAAATAGAGTCGTTGGACCCTTTAATTCCCTCCATAAATGCAGTTCTGCAGCTCCCCGTTTCGAAACGCTCGAAGCCGTTTCGAAACACCCTCAATATAGAAAGAGCCGTTGCAGTCTGTCAGGGTACCCGTTTCGGAACACCCCCTTGCCGTTTCGGAACGCGTATCGGAACGCTATAAGCCCGTATCGAAACGACCTGCATTTAAAAGTTAGTTGGGAAAGAGCCGTTGGGGTTTATGACCGTTGTGGTCAGTGCCACGTGGGCGTATCGAAACGGCCTAGCCTGTTTCGAAACGCTGGCCCCGTTTCGATACAAGTATCGAAACGTTTTGGCCACTGGAGGCACCTGTTTCGAAAACATGAAAAACCTTTATGAAAAATTCCTTAAATATTATTTCAAGTTGTTTGGACTTTGGAAATGTTTTAAATACTTTTTAAATCAGTCCAAAACATTTTTCAATTATTATATCAAAACATTAGTTCTACAAAACATTATCTGCCAATGAGACCACCACCATATCAATATGGGAGATGGAAAAGGACACTATCGAAACCTGCACCTCCGGAGACCAACCTAAGGAAAGTCCCCCACGAGAACCCTCAGCTGCCACATCAAAACCATTAAAAAAACCACAACTTCTACGAATGTGTTCCATTCTTCTGCAATTTATTTTTGTTTCCATAAGAAACATTATTTGGGGACGAACATCTCTCAGCTTATTTCTGAGATGGTTTGCAGCCCGCGGTTTCCCCAACCCACGGACATTCCAACTTAAGACTTTCATTGTGCTCGGCGGGCCTGCATAGCAGAACCGGCCGATCGAATAGAGTGAGCATCAGTCGAATCCCCAGATGGGGAAAATTCTAAAGATTTGTTAACAGTACGGGGTCGTTTTGACCCATCAACATTCCCCATAGGACTGTCCTCGCAACTTTGATACATGCAAACATCCCCACCGTCCATCGATCCCACATTCTAACCTTCAGCAACAGCTGAAACCGTTACTTCAAATTTTCCAATATGGAAAGCGCGTGAATTATTAGCCACAATAGATTTTTTCCTTAAAAGGTGGTGGAAATTGTAGAAGTTGCGTAGTAGTAAATAAGGCGTTATTTTGGGGCAAATTCCCTTGATTCAGTGAGTTAATGCACACTGATTCCCTCAGCCAAATGCTTGACGACGGATTAGAGCGCTGGGAGGGTGCACGGAGGGACAAGTCCCAGCCCTGAACAAGATTTTCAGCACCATGGGAAATACGCAGCGGGCAAAAGCTCTCCGAGTGACCCAAACGACCACACACGAAACAAAAAATGGTCAACCGTTCATATTCAAAACGGACATAATGTTGCTGGCCATTGGATAATTTGATTTTTTTCCTTCGCTTCAATGGCTGAGTGACATCCAATCGAACACGAATTCTTATTATCCCTCTGTACCCTAAAGCAATAGATGAGGTATCATACTCAAGAAAGCTACCAATGAAGTTACCCAGAGATTTTGCAATTCTCGTGGTCATAAATCCGTGAGGGACATCATGAATAAGGATCCAGAAGGCCAGATGCGTGAGAGGCACTAGCATTGGGTCTTCTCCAGGCAATAGACGATGAAGAATTAGAAGGTGAGAATTAAAATTCCATGGTCCCCCGTCGGAAATACGATCAGCATCTACCCCGTTGTATAGACGAAAAAGAAACTGACTCCCTCCCAGATCTGCGATTGAAATACCCCCAATCGGTTGCCATACATTTGCGAGAGTTGCGCGCATCGACTGTAAATTAACGACACTTGTAGTCAAGAAAATTCCCACGAAGCAGAAATCATAAGAGACTTGCGATAAGGAACCCCCCGATTCAACCTGGAGAATCTCATCCTCATCATCCGCAATTGACAAACCAGCCAAATCAGAGACCACAGTAGCCATAACCAAAAGAGGAGATAAAAAAAAAAGAGATCGTGCAAAAGAGCAGAGAGCAGCGTGCAAAAGAGCAGATAATAGATTGTAGTATATTTTTTGTTTTTTTAATGTATTAATATATAAGATAATTATTTGATACATTGACCGTGAAATTTTTTAATTTTTGCAAGCGCCTTAGTTTTAGGGTTTAAGACTCGGTTTAGAGTATAGAGTTTATGAGTTTATCTTTAGTAGTTTAAAATTTAATGATTGTGAATAGAATTTAGAGGTTATGGTTGTAATTTAGAGTTTTTAGTTTAAAACCTAAATAATCAACATATTACCCTAAAATTTAAACATTGTATCATAACCACCAAATTAAAAAAATCAAACATCAACTTCAAAATAAAAAAAACAACAACAACAACTTAATCTCTGCACAAATTTAAAAAATTCAGCCACAAAATTAAAATTTCGTCATACTTACTATATTTCTTCAAATCTTTCTTTCTTTACTTAAACTCTTCACAAAAAAAAATTCTCCTCAACAACCTATTTAAGACAAGAATTTCAATAATTCAAACATCGACTTCAAAATTTCTAACAAATATAAAATTAAAAAAAATAAATTCAAAAAATCGTAACTAAAAAAATACATACATACATTACATTACAAATAAAAATATTAATTTAACATAATTTTCTCAAATAAACTATATACACTTAAAAAAATTCTTCAAAATCTTCCTCTTCTATCTTCTATCTTCACCTACCATTTCATCACAAGCCATATTTAAGCCTAACCCCTTTCAATTTCAACCACCCAAAAATCACCTACCATTTATCCAATCTGTAAAACTAATGAATTGATTTTAATATAACAAATGATTTAAAGACTAAATTGAAAAGGAGAAAATGAATTTTTAAGTCCTCAAAATTTCCCTAAGTGTTTAAGAAAAATATCCAAGTCAAGACCTAATCTTACTCAATTTTTTCTAAGTGTTTACCAACTCAAAATAGTGATTTTCGAGTCACCATTTCGGAACGGCCTTTAGGCGTTTTGGAATGTTTTAAAATTGTTAACCTCTATTTCGGAACTAGCTTTCCCGTTTCTATACAAGTGTATTGAAACAGGTCTTTGTGTTTCGAAACGGATGAAGAACAACGGAACAATTTGAACTGTTTCGATACAAAAGTATCGAAACGACCTCAAATGTTTCGAAACGAATTTCAAACTTGGTTTCAAAATACGACCGTTGCATTTTTTTATAACTGATTTTCAAGAGACGGTTAAAACGTATCGAAACGCTTCTAAGCCGTTTCGATACAGGTTTTGACAGTGGTAAAATGTTTCGAAGCGGGCTTCATCACATTTCGAAATAGGCTCTTAGCGTATCGAAACGATCGTGTCCATTTCGGTATGGGCTATTAGTTACACCCCAACGACTATTTCTATTTTGGTTTGTTTCGAAACAGGGTCGGGCGTTTCGCAACAACCCCAACGATTAAAATTCAATGAGAATGTATAAAATGGACTTCTAAAAGCACCAACAACAATTATTGATCCTAAGAGAAACATCCAAACATTAAATTCAAGCTCTTGTGCTAAATTCTCATATTTTCTTGTAAACCTCAATTGTGGTACTTTGTAATTACAATCTTATATGTTTCAATTGGGTTGAGTGCTTGTAAAAGGACTACATTTGTATTGAGTGATACTAGCAATTAGCCTAAAACTTCTTTGTAAACCTTGTGTGAGGATTGTGTCAATTTTTTAGTAGAAAAATTGGCCATTGTGTAAAAGTTTCCTCTTAAGCCTAGAAAAGGAAAAAATATCAACTAGTGGAGTTGTCGGAAAATCCTTAGTGAAGCTAAGGTAGTGGGTGTATAGTTCAATTGGAACGTGAACCACTCTAAATCCCTTGTCTTGCAAATTTTCATTTTCCACTTCGCCACCAAATTTTCTAAAATTTCAATTCACCCCCTCTTGGCTTAAATCGATTCAATGATCCACTCAACACAATCAAACTTAAAACAAATAAATAAATAAATACACACCTGACATGGCATGACATGCCTGTCAAGGTTGTCACCCCCATCGAAGCACTGTTTAAATATGGGAGGAGGGCAGTCCGAGTTTGAACAGTGCCCAACATCTTCATATTGCACCATGTGGTAAAATAAGGTAGCCCGTGTACTGTTTAAAAATGGAGGGTGTACAACCCGAGTTTGAACAGTGCCAAAGGTAAAAAAAATTGTTTAAAGTCAAGGGGCATTTCATGGGTCTTTATTGTATAAACAGTAAAGTACACTAGTTTGAGAAATAATTTTTTGAATTCTCTATTTTGAGAATAAAATAATTAAATTGTAATATTAGAGTAAATACTCTGTAATATTAGTATATTTATTTTATTCAATTATGCAATTCGAAATTAAATAAAATATTATTTTAAACTTGTGTTCAAATCAAATAATCAAACATCAATAGTCACCCTAAATTTATAAAGTTTTATCAACTCAAATAATTATATAACTTATTCCGCAATCAAGAATAATACAAGACAATAAAATAATCAATATTCAAGCAAATTTAATTTCTAGTCAAAATCCATTAGTCTAGAATTAAGAAAACAAGAAATGAACCTCAAGTAACAACAAGTGTTGCATGTATTAGTGATATGAGTGTTTATTTTCGGGTATTCTATATACTGGCCCATTTTATTTGGTATCTGCTATTCGAGTACTCGTAAAATTTGAGTACTTAGATAATCGGGTATTAGGATCTCCCTTTACATTTTTATTGATTTTTTAAAATATAAAAGTTTTAAAAATATCATATTGTAAACACATAAAAATTTAAAAATTCATAATACATGATAACTGAAAGGTCGAATCTAACTCCTAAACAATACAAGCTCAAACCTGTACCAGGTCTCTAAGCACGTATTTGTTGATCACCACTGAAATTTTAGTCAACCACACCCATTCTTTCTTGTTAAATATATTAGTAAAATTATTACATGATGAGGATTGTATCATATGTCCGCTCAATTCAAAGGAAAATTATGTGAGAGAGCTGTTGAATCAACTTCGGTGGTCGAATTTTACACAGGAACAGAAGAAGAAGAAGAACATAGATGAAAAGAAAAGGGAAAAATAAAAGCTCTCAAAGAGAATAGAGAGTTATCGGACTTGTTGGCCAACAAAGTATCTTAGGCCAGTTCCATACAAGTGGTTGATATAGCCTAAACCTTAACAGAAATTAGTTATAAGAAACTAATCTGTTACAAAGGTTTGTTGGGCTCGTTAAAACCTTTTTAAATCAAGTCCTTTACATGTCAATATTCTCCCTACTTTCTCCCACTCCCAAAGCTGCTTGAATTTGCCAAATTTATAGAAGTTGTCGGAGCTGAAGAAACCGATCAACTGGAAGAGGCTTGGTAAGTGTGTCTGCGATCTGACCAACTGCTGGAACATAATTGACCTGCAATTGTTAACGCAAAACCTTCTCTTGCACAAAATGCTGGTCCAATTTTCACATGCTTTATCTTTGAATGAAGTACTGAATTCGCTGCCATAGTTATAGTGCTGGTGTTGTCACACCGAATTTTAGGGATATCTTCAAAGTGCACCTCCATGTCAGATAGAACCGCCTGTACCCACACCACTTCACAAGATGTATCTGCAAGACTGTGGTATTCAGTCTTAGCTGTCGATTGTGACACCGATCTTTGCTTCTTGAAACTCCAAGTCAACAAATAAGATCCAAAGAAAACATAGTGACATGAAATGGATCTTCTATCATCCACATCGCTACCCCAATCGACATCAAAAAAATTTGAAGATGCAATGACAAGAATTGTGAGGGAAACCAAAGCCCATAAGACATCGTACCCTTCAAGTACCTTATAATTCTCTTCACAGTAGGCCAATATTCCTCTGTTAGTTGCTGCATATACTGTAACACCTTATTTACAGCAAACGATACATCAGGTCTTGTATGGCAGATATAGAGAAGTGTCCCCACTGTACTACGATATTGTTTAGGGTTAAAAAATAACTGTCCATTCTCCTTGCATAACTTGGGAGAGACAACAATAAGTTTATCAACATATTTGGTATTGATTATACTGGTCTTGATGAAGAGTTCAACTATAAACTTCCTTTGCGTCAAGAACAAGCCTTTATCCTCATGAATCGCTTTTATTCCAAAAAAGAAGTGCTGGCTGCCGAAATTTTTGAGTGAAAACTGATCATGTAAGGCTTGAATAAGATTGATAACCTGAGCAACAGATGAACCAGTGACAGTCATCGACATACACAGCTACATATATTACAGCAGCATCAACTCTTCGAACAAATAAGGAGGTGTCAGCATTAAAAGACACAAAGCACTGACTAACCAAAAACTCCCTAAGCGGTTATAAGGAATTAATCTGTTAGAAAGGTTTGTTGGGCCGTTAAAACGTTTTTAATATGAAGTCATTTATATGCCAATTTTCCTTTACTAGAGCTACACAATTATAGTGAAGATGAGCGTCTGAAGATCGATTCCTATGAGCTGAGTTATATACTCAGTGGTGGAGAACATACTAAAATTTTAGAATATTACTTTTTAGCACTGAAATGAAACCTGAAATGTTGCAACATCACGTGTATTCGGCAGTTTCCAATAAATAGCATCAGTTGCACTATGTTATTTCAATATATATATATATATATATATATATATATATATATATATTATTTTTTCTTTGTTTCTTTCGAATCTCGGTATTAAAATGTAATACATTTCTATTTAATAAAAAATATATATTTAAAAATTTTAAAACTTAAAAGTATATAATACAAACATAAAAATAATTTAAAGCTTTACCTTTAGTTTTAGGTAAAAATGTTAAGGAACCTAAAATAAAAATATAATTTAAAACTAAAAAATAAATATATTAAAAGTATATGGTTGGGTTGGGTACCCGGTTACCAATAAAACTCGACCCAGACCCGACCCAACTACACGAGAAAAATCTCGAGTCAGGTATCCAGCTCGGTCGGGTAACTTTTTTTTTACAAGATTATCCGGTTTATTTCAGTTCGGGTCGTCGGGTTAGGTTTTTTTTGAACACTCTTAATTGGTAAGGCACTTTGCACTTTCAAAGAGAGGACACAAGTTCAAACTTTGAAGACGATATTATTTGGGAAAACATCCATGTACCCCTAAAATGAACCGTAAGACAAACATAAGAATATGGACTAAAACGTTAAGAATCAACATTAGTCGATTAAAATTGTTATCATAAATCATAACATACACAGTAAATATTGGTATAAATAACTTTCATCAAAATAACGATGAGTTTTTTTTTAAAGAGAGATTTCAAGCTGGATAAAAAAAATAAAGATGTATTTGAAAAATCACATGTTAATTATTCCCTAAAATAAAAAGAAAAAAGGGTAAAGTATACCGAAGGTCACTGAACTTTGATGCAAAAAACAAAATGGTAACCAACCTTTCAAAAATCACGAAGTAGCAATTAAACTTTAGATTTTGAAACAAAACGGTAACTGGGGCGTTAAACCCCGTTAACCCCTAACGGAAATCTGACTGGATATGCCACATACCCACCCAGCTTTCCACATCCCCATAGTCTACTCTCCAAGTCAACTCCTTCTTCAACCTCTCCCACGGCGTTTGCACCGCCAACCCCGTCAACGTACACCACCTCCTCGTTGCCAACTTCCAAAACTACGTCAAAGGCTCCCAGTTCTGCGACCACCTCCATGAACTCCTCGGCCACGGCATCTTCGGCGTCGACGGCGATCTCTGGACGGTGGTGGTATGTATTCAGTGATTGATCTACTAGTTCTTGATAACCCCAAGTTTTCGCAACGGTGACCTTATTCCCTCGGTACTGTATTCTTCAGCTTGAAGGATGTTGGGACTGTCAGATGGAAGGACATGTTCTAGAGGGTAGCTTCTGTTGGCATGAAGCTTAAGAGCGCTGTTGCCAATTCCCTTCAATATGACTGTTTTATGGACTCCACTGAACAAGGCTTCATAATCCGTGTCTCCGCATTCTCCAGCAAAGACGACCACGTTTGATAACTCCATGCCCCAACGAATGACAATAAGTTATCATCATTAGCACCTACACTGTGAGAGGCCTATGGAACGGTTTATATCCAGTATAGTCTCTAGTTTGTTTATCAATTGGTAGGTATATATACAAGGTTTTTCAGAATTGTACTGCAATATACTGTAAAGTTTTTCTTTTTTTTCTCTAATCAATGTAAATTGAAGTTAATGCATTTAGGTGATAACTTTGTACAGGGCAAATGATCTCACATTTTCATTTTACAACAACATTTGAAACTGTTTTTTCAGCAGTTCTCGAATTTAATATTAAACATTTGAAGTTTTTCAATGGAGACCTGTGTTTCCCTCTTTTTATTATTTAGAGGAACATAAGCAAGACTGTTTAAGCTGGTTTCCTTGACTACAGTTTAAGCATATTTATCTCTCTCGAGATCAGGAAGAAGAGCAGCAACGGGGCTTTGGTTTGCATCTGAATGCTATAATTTGACTTTCTATTATAGTTTTCAGTATAAAACTAAGAATTACCTTATATATATATAATTTGACTTGCTCCCGTTTACATATTCCTAGTCATATATATGCACTCACACTTTTTGCATGATATTGAGAAAAGGGGATGTCAAAAGTTAAAGCTATCCTTTTAGATATTGGGAAGAAAAATATACATGAAAGGGTAATGTTAGCCAATAGCTGTGTATTCCCCATCCAACCATATGATAATACATGTTTTGCTAGTAACCCAACTTTGTACAATTTCATCAGGCACTGCAAAAACTCTCACCATCCTAGTTCTATATAGCATCATAATCTCAGTGTGTTTTGTTGTGGCTATCTGCAAGTAGGTTTACACGGGTTTGGACTTGCATTTTCTGGTGAAAATGGTCGGACCGAGCTTCTTGCATTTTCTGAAAATCACTGTCCATTATGATGCAACTGTTATCAGGTACTCACTTCTCATTACGTGCTTTTCGTACGGCCTTCTGGATATGCCTCTCGTGTTCTTTCAGCATATCTTCGATGTTTCCTCCAGCAGGCATCACTGGTCCTGAGTATCGGATCTTGTTCTTCCTTGGTTCATAATCCTGCAAACGATGACAATTTATATAGTCTGGTAATCATGCAATCTCATGGTCTTAGCTATTCTAAAAATCACCAGGTGAATTTGACTGTCGACGCCGAAGATGCCGTGGCCGAGGAGTTCATGGAGGTGGTCGCAGAACTGGGAGCCTTTGACGTAGTTTTGGAAGTTGGCAACGAGGAGGCGGTGTACGTTGACGGGGTTGGCGGTGCAAACGTCGTGGGAGAGGTTGAGGAAGGAGTTGACTTGGAGAGTGGACTATGGGGATGTGGAAAACTGGGTGGGGATGTGGCATACCCAGTCAGATTTCCGTTAGGGGTTAACAGGATTTAACGCCCCAGTTACCGTTTTGTTTCAAAATCTAAAGTTTAATTGCTACTTCGTGATTTTTGAAAGGTTGGTTACCATTTTGTTTTTTGCATCAAAGTTCAGTGACCGTCGGTGTACTTTACCCAAGAAAAAATCATGGTGTGAAATGGTTTAGTAAGGAGAAACCCTTATGCCTGCGGCGATGTTGGAGTGTTTTTGTTGCAAACATCTCTGACAATCTACATGGGGGAAGGGTTTTTGATAGGCATATGAGGAAGTTTTGGATGCTTTTATTCCGCAGAAAAGGGCTAGGAATGAATCGAGATTAAATGGGCTCTGGGTTTATGGTTGCCTTTGCCCAAAGAAATGGGTCCCATCATTTTTTGAGGCGTAAAACAATAGTGGAAAATGGGGGACAATTAACGCAGTGGAAAGAGGGGAATCGGATTAGTGAATATTTTGAGAAATTGCGTGATTGGTTGGTGTAGGAATCCAATTGGATTGGAAACGTAAGCAGAATTGATGAATTGGGAGGAAGAGTGGCTAGTGGGATCTATGGAGAAAACTAATTTCAATGAAACAGAGGCTATGGTTATGGGTAATAGAAAAAGGAACCACAACTTCTCCAGTGTGGCAATTATATCTGATGTCGCCAAGTTGATTCAGAAGCGACGGTAGGACTGGAAATACTGTCCTGGAACATAGAGATTTATTGCGGGATGATTTTTTGCAGGAAACAAAATTGGAGGTCAGGTAATATCGAAAGTTTGGTATTCGAATAGCGTTGAGTTTGTATTTTCACCGTGGGTGGGAAGATTAGGGGAAACTTTAGTCCTTTGGGAGCGTTCTCGTTTTTAATTGGAGGCGTCTACCATTGAGCAGAATTTTGTGGCGAAATGGGGATCTTGGGTGATGGATAATTGGCGTTGTGGTTTAATAAGGGTATATGCTCCGTGTGTGGCCGATGAACAGGCGCGTTTATGGATTTTAATGTTGTAAAAGTTACTTATGAGAGATTTGGGTGCCAAGGTAGTGAATCTGACTCGAAGGTAGCTGTAACTTGGGTCTTACATCAGGCACGGCGTCCTTGGAAACTATGGTGCTGGTTTGATTAAATTGCTGTAGTTCGTCGTGTATTACCATGTGTATGCTTCGCTAATATTTTTCGTGACTCAAATGGTTTCGCGGTTGCCTTGGCAAAGGGGGGCGTTGACAAGTCCGCTTGGTTTCGTGTTTTCCTCTAGGCTTTAGTAGTGATGCATTTGTTGGGTGTGGAGGGATCTAGACTATAATGGGCTGCCTAATTTTGTTGGTGGACCAGTGGTGTAGTTTGGAGAGGTCAGGTGGTGCTTAGAGTTTTGCTTCTGCCTTCTGTTGGTTTGGTTTGTGTGATATGTTGGCATGTATAGTTCCCGTAATTGGTCGAGATGTTTATTTTAATTCGAATGTTGGTTCGTTGGTTGTTTGCATCTGATATTATATTATTATGTATTCTTTTTCTTCATTTAGGTTTAGAGAATTTTTAATAAAACACATCGTGATATCTTTTTATATGATTTTTCGTTAATAAAAATTATACACTAATAAGCAAAAAAATCACATGTTAATTGGATTTGTACCTAATTATTTTTAGGGTAAATTATATTAATGACCACCAAACTATAGGGTTGGTGTCGATTTGACCACTATATTTTTAATTGTGTCAAATATACCACTTAACTATTTAAATGGTTCCAATTAAGTCACTCGCCGTTAAAAAAATAAAAAAGTTGACGGAACTGTTAAAAAAATTGGTATAATTACACATTTGGTCCTTTATATTTATACAATATATTAATTTAGTCTTAATTTTAATCTAATAAAATAAATTAATTATTCAATAAGATGGTGACACGTGTCACCACCTTATTGGAAGTCTTTAATCATTTTTATTTAATTTATTTAATTAATTTTCCACCTCCAATCAGGTGGTGACACATGTCACCCAATTGGAGGTGGAAAATGAAAGGAACAAAATCCCCCATCAAGGATCAAACTTGTGACCTCGGAGCAACCAAGGTTTGTGTTTACCACAGAATCAAGCACGCTTTTGTGTTATAGGGTACAACATTTAATATATGTGTTTAATGATTGTTAATGCCCAGAAAAATGAAAGAAAAAAAAACACTTGGGTGGATTCAAACCAGGGACCTTAGGATGCAAAGCACATGTGCTTGCCACTACACCAAGTATATCCTTTGTGATATATTGTACAACATTTAATATATGTCTTATGTAATTTTTAATGCTTGGAAAAAGGAAGGAAATGCAATTTTAAGAAACTCGAACATAATATTCTTATGATGCATAAAAACATCTAAATCAATTAAATAAATCTAATAACTAAATTAAAATTAAGAATATTTTGTATATATTTTAAATTATAGTTAGTGCACGATTTAAAATAAAAAATTTAACATTATTTTTTAATTTTTTAATAGAAAAATCATTTTAAAATTTTTATATTTTAATCTAAATTTAATATATTTTTTAGTTCCAGATTTATTTTTATAATTTCACGTATATAATGATTTTTTAATTTAATTAATAATTTTAATATTTATTAAAAACTTAATTAAATTATTATATATATAATTATATTAAAAAATTAAAAATTATATTAAATTCATTTAGCGAATTCAAACTCACAAACATAATTTAATATTCTTAACTTTAATTTATTTATTAGATTTATTTAATTGGTTTAGATGTTTTTATGCATCATAAGAATATTATGTTCGAGTTTCTTAAAATTACATTTCCTTCCTTTTTCCAAGCATTAAAAATTATATAAGACATATATATTAAATGTTGTACAACATATCACAAAGTATACACTTGGTTCAGTGACAAGCACATGTGTTTTGCATCCCAAGGTCCTTGGTTTGAATCCACCCAAGTGCATTTTCTTTTCTTTCATTTTTCTGGGCATTAACAATCATTAAACACATATATTAAATGTTGTACCCTATACCACAAAAGCGTGCTTGGTTCAGTGGTAAAGACAAACCTTGGTTCTTCCATGGTCACAGGTTTGATCCTTGATGTGGGAATTTTGTTCCTTTCATTTTTTCACCTCCAATTGGGTGACACGTGTCACCACTTGATTGGAGTTGGAAAATTAATTAAATAAAAATAATTAAAGACTTCCAATAAGGTGGTGACACGTGTCACCATCTTATTGAATAATTAATTTATTTTATTAGATTAAAATTAGGATTAAATTGGTATATTGTATAAATATAAAGGACCAAATGTTTAATTATACCAATTTTTTTAACAGTTCCGTCAACTTTTTCGTTTTTTAACGGCGAGTGGCTTAATTGGAACCATTTAAATAATTAAGTGATATATTTGACACAATTAAAAATATAGTGGTCAAATCGACACCATCCTATAGTTTGGTGGTCATTAGTATAGTTTACCCTTATTTATAATTACATAGATGTAATATATTTGACAAGTATTATAATATGTGGATCCCTCTGAATTGAATGTAATTAAAATTTCCCAACTACAATCTTTAATCTTAAGGAAATGATGATAATTGATGTAACTGCATGTATATACACTTTAATTTTATAATTAACATTTTTAAAAAAAATTAAACTTGTGGAACTGTGCAATTACAGTTTATACTACCAAACATAATATAAATAATTAAAATGTAATTACATTATATTAGTCAAATATATAGGGAATCAAAATTTCTTATAAATACACAGAAGCGTTTGGTTCACGAAAAAAATTATTACTAAGGATAATTGTTGTGATAGTAAATTTCTTTTTAATACAGTTACACCATAGTGTTCAAACACACTCAAATTAAAAATACATTGAAAATCAACTACCGACCAAAATTAAAAATTAACATCCAAACAAAGTATATTATAAAACATAAAACTGAAACTGAAACAAAGTATGCTTTTACTAATTTCAAGATTAAGCATGCACAAATCTTATATATTTATATAATATAATAAAGAATGATTCTACGATAAACGTTATGTACCGCTATGTATCACTAATCATGTGTATAGTAATATACTATTAACTATTTTAACTATTTTTAAAATCAAAGAAACTGAGGTTATTATCTTTTTTAAAAAATAAAATTTAAAAGATAATTTTTATATTATTTTTCAAATTTTTTTAATTAAAAAATAATAAAATTTTATTACTATAATAATTACTACATATAATTTAATTTGAATTTTCTTAGAAAAAAATATTAAATAAGTATACTTTTTATCTAGGGTAGAGTACACAGACAGTCACTGAACTTTAGTAAAAAAACAAAATGGTAATCAAACTTTCAAAAATCACAAAATGATAATTAAACTTTATGTTTTATAACAAAATGGTAACTAGACGTTAAATCTCGTTAAGTGTCTGTTATAAAATTTAGTATAATAACACATTTAGTCCTTCATATTTATATATTCAATCAATTTAGTCCTAATTCGAAACAATTCACTAAATTTAGCCCTCGTTATTTACGCATTCTTTCAATTTGGTCCTTAAAGCAAAATTCCAAAGTATGGTAATATGATTTAAAATATTCGATTTAATTACAATTAAATTTTTAGAGGAACTCGAAAACTCGACTCGAATAAAAAAAATTCAAATAAAGTTTGAGTTGTAAAATATGACACGCCAACTCAAATAACTCAAAAATTTTTGACTTGACTCGATTGAACGCTCACATCTATCTTAAGATATAACACGTCAATTCGAATAACTCGAAATATTTGAATATTTTAAATCATTTTTTCTTTTAAATCATATATTTTTTAAAAATAGAATATTTAATAGTTTCGTATTTAAATCACATTGAATATTTAATAACTACTTTAAATATTCAATTCAATTTTAAAAATATTCGATTTACAAGAAAAACTGATTTAAAATATTCGAATATTTGATAACTACATTAAATATTCGAATATTTTAAATCAATTTTTTCTTTTAAATCGAATATTTTAAAATTAAATTGAATATTTAAAGTAGTTATTAAATATTTGATGTGATTTAAAAGAAAAAAATGATTTAAAATATTCGAATATTTCGAGTTATTCGAGTTGACGCGTCGTCATATTCGAATATTTTAAATCAATTTTATTTCTTTTAAATCGAATATTTTAAATCATATTACTATACTTTCGAATTTTGCTTTAAGGACCAAATTGAAAGAATGCGTAAACAATAAGGAATAAATTTAGTGAATTGTTTCGAATTATGACTAAATTGATTGAATATATAAATATGAAGGACTAAATGTGTTATTATATCAAATTTTATAACAGATCTTAACGGGATTTAACGTCTAGTTACTATGTAACCCCCTCATCCCGATCTGGCCGGATGACCGGTTCGAGTGGGCCACACGGGGAAAACCGAAGCGAAACCCAAAGGATTCCCCCTCGGTTAGCAACCCTATTTTTTTTCTTTTTATAATAATCTTGCCTAGATGAATATTAAGTCCTATGTGATTCACAACAGCGGAAAACGTTCAAAGGAAAAACACATTCGAATCATAGCCACGCATAAACAGTCAATTTTAAGCTTATAAGGCAGGCAGTATCGATACCCTAATCAGGGGTATCGATACCCCCTTTCTAGGTCAACCCAAGAAGTCAACATGTGAAGACCGTATCGATACCCTTACCAGGGGTATCGATACCCTCTTCCTCGGTCAACCTTCCTTGGTCAACAGAATGGAACCGTATCGATACTCGGGAACACCGTATCGATACGCTCCAATCTAACTCCCACTTTCAAATTACAGAGACTTTGGAGGGTATCGATACCCTAGGCAAAAATCTGGGGCATTTGGGCAAAGAGTATCGATACCCTAACCAGGGGTATCGATACCCCCTGCACTGCAACTCCTCAAACTCAACTAAAACGGCCCCAACACGACTCTTCATGCATTTCTCGACTCACCTAAGCGTATACCAACATGCAAGCACACATAAATAAGCCATGGGTGTCATTCAACATAGATTTAAGCTTTCATACATAGCATTCAATTCAATGAGCAATATAGGCAATAATAAGCATACATGAAGGCTCAAATGGTCTTAAAAGCACAAGTCAAACACAAGAGGTTTGCAACCATACATAAGGCAACCTAAACACCCTAAAGCATGCCATCATACACACCAACAATCATCAAGGTATTACATGCATACAATCCATAATTAATTCAAACATCGCATTAGGCATTAACAACAATAAGCCAACACATAGGAGTCTAGATACAAGCTCATAAGACACGTAGCATTTCCCATTGCTAGACTATTACATTATTTAATTAAATCATACTTGAGCAAACCACCACACGCTTGGACGCCCTTATCTTGCTCCTTGCTAACTCCAAGCTAAAGATCTGCATTGTCGGAAAAAGGAGAGCGTAAGCATAAAGCTTAGTGAGCGGAGCTCTAAAACATAACTACGACAATGCAGGGTTCAAAGCTTTCTTTAAAAGTAAAAGTCAACGCATACAAATCATCCAACTACCTAATCCTTCTACTAACATACGAGTTCAACCAAGGGTCAACAACATAGGCATTTATCATAGCATTACACCTCATAGTATGCATAAAGGTATGATCTTAGATTAAGGCAAACCATAAAAGAGAATGATATAGTGAGATACACATGAACAACACATGGTATGCACAAGCATAACCAAACACACACGGTGGGACTACACATCACCGTTTCGACTAGTAGTTTTCCAATGGGACTACACATCAAAGTACTCTTCTACTAGTCACTACCGGTGGGACTACACATCACCGGAGTCTTATACCATTCGCTACCGGCGGGACTACACATCACCGGAGCAACGACAACCATCACGTGAGGTTCGACACCAACCATGCAACACGATGCACAATTACTACCATACGACATGTACTCACTATATCATGCACAACCAAATCAAGATGTGACAAAAACCACAATTAGGCATCACTTACTACTTGGAATCTTACCGATCACAAATGGTCTTACTCACCATTTTCGTGCACAACTTGCACCAATTTACTCACACCTTACAAGGCATATCAACGACATCATTAATACCATCATACATGATCAACGATATAATATTAAGCCATCATAATTCTTCCCAAATTATTTAAGTTTCATGCTTGACAAGCCATCACCACAAGTAATGAAAACAAATGGATAAAGGGAAATTAAAGAGGCAATTCACAACAACTTACCCTTGAGTTTAATTCAACTTTTCAAGCCAAATCTAAATTCTTTCAAAACCATCTTTGAACCAAAACATTACTTGAAAACATTTTCACCTCCACATGCTAGAACCAACCTTTGAAATCAATTTAAAACATTAACCACTCACCTCATTTCCTTAAGCAAAACAAGCAAAGCCGACTCAAGCCTCCTCACTTCCGGATTCGATCCCAAAGCTTTACCAACGCAAATCCTTGCTTTTAATCGCCTCAACACAAGTAAATTAACCTCAAATCAGTCCACAACACAATGTAGCAAACCCGGAATACAATTCAAACATCAAACACTTGTTTTTCGAACCAAGAACAACCCCCAAAAAGCCATTCCCGAGCAGCCCCCTTGCACAGCCGAAAACCATTGATTCCAACTCTTTTAACACATCTAATAGCTTCCAAAACAACCCCTAACTATCATACAACCATCAGCCCTCATTTCCCAACATAAAACAGCCCTAAAACTCACTTCTAAACCCTCCTAAAACCCCTTCAAAACCCAAATACGAATTTCTTAATAAAACCAATTAAAAATGATATATGTTGGACCATTCGGGCTACAAACAACACATATAATAATAAGAATTCAAAAGCTTCAACATTGAACAACAAAGTTAGGATTTTTAACTTAAAAGTTCAAAAACTCAAAACATGAGACAATGGGTTTTTATGAAAACTAAATACATTGAGAGAAAGAGGAAGGTGAGGGCAGCTCAAAAGTACCATTACCTTTTAAAAATCATCAAGGATGAAGGATGGAGGAGATGAAATGGAAGCTTCAATGGTGGGAGGGGGTTTCACGTTGGGTGTGCTTTTGGGAGGTAGAAGATGACACAAATTTTGGGTGTTTTGGAATTAAAAGGGTTTTTTATTTTTACAAGGCACTTATTTACGAAACTGCCATTAATGAAATGGCTATTGGGCTTGGGTTTAAATAAAAATTGGATCCAACACATTTGTTTTATTTGTAAACAAAACCCGAACCAATATTTAATTTATTTAAATTATAAAACCGAACCCGAATATTATTAAAACATTATTTTCACCCGACCCCTAAACACGGGTGTTACAACTCTCCCCTACTTAAGGAAATTTCATCCCCGAAATTTATCAAACAGAAAGAGTCACTGACACATGCTCCTCCACACTTTCTCTCACCACAGCACACCCACCAACTCGGTAGACTCACCACACAACATTAGCTAACTGATGCCAAAATCTCAACGGGTCCTTCAATGCATGACCATTTTAAATTCAACTCAATCTTTTCAACAACATAACACGGAACAAAACTGGCTCACACTTCTGAATCATAGATACACAGAACACATCACAAACCCATTTCTAACTCTAATGGTAACTGCAACAATAAACAACAGAACTAGCTCGATTCACAGTCTCATACAATACTGCTTGAACACTTGACTCATAACCTTCTCTGACTGATCCTCTGCCTTCATCAATTAACCAAACACTATGCAGACGTCTTCAAAAATCTAGCAGAAAACTCGAATCTCTACTGACCACTATCAAACACAAGACACTGTACAAATCACGCTCCTGCTAAGGCACAACTCCGCCATCTTACACAAGGTACAAGTAACCAGAACATGTATAAAATGGGCACACTCGATGTAACTATCATTGCTTACTCGGCTAAACTCTCTCGTAAGAAATCAAAGGCGAACCGGACATAAAGTTCCTCAAATCCATTTCCCACTTTCATTAAGGATCTTCCATGAATGTAACAAACTAGAAGAAACTAATGCTCGATCCTGACACACTGGCAAACTCTACACTTACTCGCATACTGAACAACGTCATTCATCAACTCAACCCAGAAGTACTCATCTCCAACTCGCAATACGTCTTCATACAACTCAGATGCACTGGAAATGAACTGCCGTATGCTTCGGTCAACACAATACGTCTCAAAACACTATGTCAATCGGTACAACAATTCTGTCTCTAACAATACAAATTCCATCATCTCTGAACTGTACTCTGAAGGTTTTCTTTCTGATATGCCTGGCACGTGAGGTGCCAAGAATCTGTCTTGCAACTGTTTCTCTTCAACATTCTGACTCAAAGTAGTCTCAACCCGAAGCTCGGCCACAAAACTACTATCATTTGATATACGGAATTCGGCAATTGCAACTCGTAACTCAACTACTAATCTAACAGCAAATACAACTCGGAACATCGGTTGCTACGTAGACTCTCTTCAGGTAGTACTCAATCTTTGAGATCACAGTCTTCAAGCAATTCTAACTACTCATGTTGTTCAAGTTCCAACCCTTCCTAAGTCTTCAAATATTTCAAGTTCTGATGACACGTACATATACACTGTGCATTTCTTACTATACAAGCTTTGTCTCTAAGTCTTCGAAGCAAATACAACTGTAATTAACTCTAAGTCTAGTGTCGGATAATTCTTTTCAAGGTCTTTCAACTATTTAATGAATAGGTCACAATCTTCTATCTCGCGTAAGCACCCAACCTAACTCCACATGTACACATCACCATGGTTCACAACTCTTTCTCTAGTATAGGCTGGATCAAGGTCGAAGCTCTCTTCAAAGTTTCTTTCAGCTTCTCAAAGGCTCATTGTCTCGCATCTAACCACACAACTGCACATTCTTCTGTAGCAATCTATCAATGGAGCAACTATCTTCAAAAGACTATTTACAATTCTCTGAAAGTAACAGTACTAGACCTAGGAACTATAGATATCTACCACAGTCTTCAGTTTCTTCCAACTCATGTCTTCTTTTGACCACTTGGGATTTACTCTAATACGCTCGGCAAATCTACATGTCCTAGGAGGACATCTTCTTTAACTTGGAGTTCACGCTTGCTCAACTGGCATACAACTGATTCCCTAAAAGGATCTACAACCCTAACTTCAAGGCTTGTCATGGTCCTCCTCGGTATGTGAACATACCCATGTATCATCTAAAAGAGCTACTACAAACTGATCAAGGACTTAGGAAAAACATTCTGCTCAACATCTCTATGAAGGTAACTAATACACTAGTCAAACAAAACGGCATAACTCAGAGCTCAAGGTGATCACATCTTGCCCCTAAAGCTGTCTTCGGTACTTCAACTTTTCTCACTTTCAACTGGTAATAATCGGATCTCAAATCAGTCTTCAAGTAGGCTGAAGCACACACTAACTGACCAACAAATCACTGACACTCGGAAACGGATACTAATCATTCACTGTAACTTGTTTCGACTGTCTGAATTCTAAACACATTCTCGTACTGTCACTCTTTCTTCTTCACCAGTTGTACTGTCATACTCTAAGACGACGTACTAAGCCAAACGAGTCTGAGGCCTAACAAATCTCAAAGTTGGTTCTTCAACATTCTCAATTCTTTCAGAAATCACACGATATAGAGCAATCAAAACGGGAGCGAACTCGATGACGATCTCAAAAACAAACTCTTCTTCTCTAACAGGAGACATACCGGGAAATTCTTCCAAACACTTTTAGGAAAACACAAACTATTCTAACATTCTGCGGTCTAATCCTCATTCAAAATCAAATTCATCACATTGGCTAGGCAAGTCTGTCAACTAACTCAATCGATCTTTGACCTCTAAAGTTGGATCAACATTCGATACGAAATCCACATTCCCACCTACCATTACAATCTCATAGTCATCCGTATGCTTTAAGAAAACTTTCATTATCTCAAAGTCTACCCTAACTCCATGTTCTACAAGCCATTTCATGCACCGACTTACATCAAAATCGAAAAAGGCAATTCCATCGCATCTACTGGAAACATGTGACCCTGAACCATCAACGAACATCCCTTGTACATCTTTCTGACCACGGCTGTATCCCCGAAGGAGCTAGTATCACCAACACCTACCCCTAGTACCTCACAAGGTGGATTTCAACAGCTTTGCAAACTCACTCAAAATACACAGACACGTAGATCCAGAATTAATCAGAAAAACAAGCCCAATGATTGTATCGAGGAATTACTTGCTACAACATCGACATCCTTCCGAAGCCGGCTCTTAAGTCTTCACTTCTATCATCATCTCATATCAAGATTGGTCACATTGTTCTCCCTCAACAGAAACCAGCTCATATACACGTTGCCCCAAACAAACAAACTGCACTCCCAACTCTGGTACGGTCATACTACCCTGAACTACAGCACTAGGCCCACGCCTCGGCCTCAAACTTACCAAAGACAACAATGCAATAATAAACAAAACACACAAGCAAGATTATTTAGGGTTAGCAAGAGCAAGGGTCCAAGGTGCTCAAGTATATTCCTTTACAAAAATCTTTTCAAATAAGTAATAGTAGCAATGGGAACTCGACACTACGCTTTAACACAAACATCACGCTAACACATGCTTTCGATCACCGTACTAACAAGCAAACATCAAGCATACATGGCAAAACATTCACCGAGACATAACAACAACATAACACATCAAGCTTACCTCACTTACCTACCCGAGGTCTCGGAAACCTCAGGCTCTGATACCAATAAATGTAACCCCCTCATCCCGGTCTGGCCGGATGACCGGTTCGAGTGGGCCACACGGGGAAAACCGAAGCGAAACCCAAAGGATTCCCCCTCGGTTAGCAACCCTATTTTTTTTTCTTTTTATAATAATCTTGCCTAGATGAATATTAAGTCCTATGTGATTCACAACAGCGGAAAACGTTCAAAGGAAAAACACATTCGAATCACAGCCACGCATAAACAGTCAATTTTAAGCTTATAAGGCAGGCAGTATCGATACCCTAATCAGGGGTATCGATACCCCCTTTCTAGGTCAACCCAAGAAGTCAACATGTGAAGATCGTATCGATACCCTTACCAGGGGTATCGATACCCTCTTCCTCGGTCAACCTTCCTTGGTCAACAGAATGGAACCGTATCGATACTCGGGAACACCGTATCGATACGCTCCAATCTAACTCCCACTTTCAAATTACAGAGACTTTGGAGGGTATCGATACCCTAGGCAAAAATCTGGGGCATTTGGGCAAAGAGTATCGATACCCTAACCAGGGGTATCGATACCCCCTGCACTGCAACTCCTCAAACTCAACTAAAACGGCCCCAACACGACTCTTCATGCATTTCTCGACTCACCTAAGCGTATACCAACATGCAAGCACACATAAATAAGCCATGGGTGTCATTCAACATAGATTTAAGCTTTCATACATAGCATTCAATTCAATGAGCAATATAGGCAATAATAAGCATACATGAAGGCTCAAATGGTCTTAAAAGCACAAGTCAAACACAAGAGGTTTGCAACCATACATAAGGCAACCTAAACACCCTAAAGCATGCCATCATACACACCAACAATCATCAAGGTATTACATGCATACAATCCATAATTAATTCAAACATCGCATTAGGCATTAACAACAATAAGCCAACACATAGGAGTCTAGATACAAGCTCATAAGACACGTAGCATTTCCCATTGCTAGACTATTACATTATTTAATTAAATCATACTTGAGCAAACCACCACACGCTTGGACGCCCTTATCTTGCTCCTTGCTAACTCCAAGCTAAAGATCTGCATTGTCGGAAAAAGGAGAGCGTAAGCATAAAGCTTAGTGAGCGGAGCTCTAAAACATAACTACGACAATGCAGGGTTCAAAGCTTTCTTTAAAAGTAAAAGTCAACGCATACAAATCATCCAACTACCTAATCCTTCTACTAACATACGAGTTCAACCAAGGGTCAACAACATAGGCATTTATCATAGCATTACACCTCATAGTATGCATAAAGGTATGATCTTAGATTAAGGCAAACCATAAAAGAGAATGATATAGTGAGATACACATGAACAACACATGGTATGCACAAGCATAACCAAACACACACGGTGGGACTACACATCACCGTTTCGACTAGTAGTTTTCCAATGGGACTACACATCAAAGTACTCTTCTACTAGTCACTACCGGTGGGACTACACATCACCGGAGTCTTATACCATTCGCTACCGGCGGGACTACACATCACCGGAGCAACGACAACCATCACGTGAGGTTCGACACCAACCATGCAACACGATGCACAATTACTACCATACGACATGTACTCACTATATCATGCACAACCAAATCAAGATGTGACAAAAACCACAATTAGGCATCACTTACTACTTGGAATCTTACCGATCACAAATGGTCTTACTCACCATTTTCGTGCACAACTTGCACCAATTTACTCACACCTTACAAGGCATATCAACAACATCATTAATACCATCATACATGATCAACGATATAATATTAAGCCATCATAATTCTTCCCAAATTATTTAAGTTTCATGCTTGACAAGCCATCACCACAAGTAATGAAAACAAATGGATAAAGGGAAATTAAAGAGGCAATTCACAACAACTTACCCTTGAGTTTAATTCAACTTTTCAAGCCAAATCTAAATTCTTTCAAAACCATCTTTGAACCAAAACATTACTTGAAAACATTTTCACCTCCACATGCTAGAACCAACCTTTGAAATCAATTTAAAACATTAACCACTCACCTCATTTCCTTAAGCAAAACAAGCAAAGCCGACTCAAGCCTCCTCACTTCCGGATTCGATCCCAAAGCTTTACCAACGCAAATCCTTGCTTTTAATCGCCTCAACACAAGTAAATTAACCTCAAATCAGTCCACAACACAATGTAGCAAACCCGGAATACAATTCAAACATCAAACACTTGTTTTTCGAACCAAGAACAACCCCCAAAAAGCCATTCCCGAGCAGCCCCCTTGCACAGCCGAAAACCATTGATTCCAACTCTTTTAACACATCTAATAGCTTCCAAAACAACCCCTAACTATCATACAACCATCAGCCCTCATTTCCCAACATAAAACAGCCCTAAAACTCACTTCTAAACCCTCCTAAAACCCCTTCAAAACCCAAATACGAATTTCTTAATAAAACCAATTAAAAATGATATATGTTGGACCATTCGGGCTACAAACAACACATATAATAATAAGAATTCAAAAGCTTCAACATTGAACAACAAAGTTAGGATTTTTAACTTAAAAGTTCAAAAACTCAAAACATGAGACAATGGGTTTTTATGAAAACTAAATACATTGAGAGAAAGAGGAAGGTGAGGGCAGCTCAAAAGTACCATTACCTTTTAAAAATCATCAAGGATGAAGGATGGAGGAGATGAAATGGAAGCTTCAATGGTGGGAGGGGGTTTCACGTTGGGTGTGCTTTTGGGAGGTAGAAGATGACACAAATTTTGGGTGTTTTGGAATTAAAAGGGTTTTTTATTTTTACAAGGCACTTATTTACGAAACTGCCATTAATGAAATGGCTATTGGGCTTGGGTTTAAATAAAAATTGGATCCAACACATTTGTTTTATTTGTAAACAAAACCCGAACCAATATTTAATTTATTTAAATTATAAAACCGAACCCGAATATTATTAAAACATTATTTTCACCCGACCCCTAAACACGGGTGTTACATACTATTTTGTTATAAAATACAAAGTTTAATTGCCATTTTATGATTTTTGAAAGTTTGGTAGCCATTTTGTTTTTTTACCAAAGCTCAATGATCGTCTGTGTACTTTACCTTTTTATCTAACATATAACCTAACTATCTTCATCTTCTTTTACTAAAAAAAATTTTAGTCGTCGTCATCGTTTCTACCACCGTCATCTCTATCGATGGCGACTTAACCCTTACCAACGCCGCGATAATGTAAAAAAGGAATGGCCATTGTGCGAGTAAACCTCTAAAAACAATGCATTAAACTACGAATTTAAGCAAAAAAAAAAACAAAACATATTTTATTCTATCTAGGGGTGAGTAAATCTCGACTCGAAAAAATTGAATAATTCGACTCGAGGTGAAAATATTTGACTCGTCTTGACTCGACTCGAAAAAATTTCAAATAAAGTTTGAGTTGTAAAATAGAAATTCGAATAACTCAAAATTTTTAGTAATTAGTAAATTTATTTTTAAGTTCTAGCCGAGTATCTCAATTTTTTTTATTAATATATACATACCGATATATAAAAATATGAAGAAATATTGTCACATAGGAAAATATATGAATATATATATATGCATATATATATACATATATATATATATATATATGATTAGAGAATGCTATTTAAATTGGAATCAAACCGTACTATAAACATGACAAATGATTACAATTAATTTTTTATAAGAATTTGAAAACTTGACTCGAATTTCTTCAACTCGAATTGACTTGAAAAATTTTCGAATAAAAGTTCGAATGATAAAATTAGACTCGTCAACTCGAATAACGTAAAATTTTTTGACTCGACTCGACTCAATTAAATGGTCACCCTTAATTCCATTCATTTTCAATCTGAAAAGCAAAAAGGAAAGAAAAATTCTCCCGCTCTTTTCCTATATTCACGGGTTCAACAAAAACCAAAAACGTCTAACAAGAATATTAACAGCTGGGCTAGGTGATGTTGCAACTTAGTTAGTTATCCCAGTTGGCTTTTCTTTAATATTATAAATACCCAAAAATGTTGTGAATAAAATAAAGAAGAACAAGAATAAGAACAAGAAGAACAAAGAGATGAGAGAAAGAGAGAGATTTGTATTATTCTCAAATATAGAATTGTATACAATGCCTAATCATCTATTTATAGGCATAAGAAGTACATAATACATTAAACTCTAATTCATAGAGATAATATTCCTAATAATAAATAAATCAAACTCCTTTGATAAAGTTCTAATCATGATAGACATCCACATAGATAAATATTCATAACACTCCCCCTTGGATGTCTATGAAGATAATGTGCCTCGTTAAAACCTTACTAAGATAAAAACCCAGTGGGAAAAAAATTCTTTAGTGAAGGAAAAAGAGTACACACATCTTTGATACGCGTAACATGTTGCCTCATTAAAAACCTTACCAGGAAAACCCATTGGGACAAAACCTCGGTTAAGGGAAAAAGAGTGCAACGCATATTTACTCCCCCTCATGCAAACATCACATAAGATCTTTGAATTTTCATAATTTAATCTTGAATATCATTTTTCTAAAGATCGCGAGGGATGAAACTTTGGAGTAATATGTTCCATGATGTATCCACTTTCAAACTGAGATATACATCTTGTGTTTTCTTCACACAAGATAGCTTTTATCATATCTTGTAAAAGTAAATCCACATATCTTTTGGATATGTTGGGTCAATAGTCTTAGCCAAACACATTTTTTGGCTTGCCTCATGCATACAAATTATTTCTACGACATTTGAGGAGGCATCAACGAATGTTTGAAGATCTAAATGTAATGATCTTTGTATATTCATAGATATTTCTTGATCAACTAATATATAGTGCTTCAAGACCAAGAAAAGATATAATTATCTTTATTCACATCCAACAATCTTACAACTATTAGGATACTCAATAGATATGCTCTGATCATATTGAATCTTCTTTAAGATTCTTTCAGCTTATGTCTATTCATAGACAAAAGAAATATATAAAAATGCTCGATCTTCAGGTCGAGATAAACTTGATGTCAAGATTCAAGTACTTGTATTGAAAGTACTTCATGAGTTTCCAATTTGAAGCTATTTAGGAGTTCTAAAATTATCATAATGGATCTTGATCCAAACTCTTTTATAAAATACATAAGGAAATCTGATCATTCTTATAGTATTTTCTCAATTGGTATTTACTAAGGCGATTATACCAAATGCGCCAAAATATTCATGAGACATGTCTAAATAAATTTCCTCAGAAATTTCTAAATGCTTATAGCATTTTAGATCCTTCAAGGATAAATATGGATCCACAAATAATTAGACGCATGTAAAATTTTCAAAACTACCAAAGTAATTGCATCCACCATGAAGTAATTAAAACTTTTCATAAATCATAGTTCAAGTCGTATTTACGACTACTTATTTGTGCCTCACTTGCATTACACCTTTAGGTGTTTGGACTGCTTGTCCAAATACTTCTATTTTAGAAGTTCAAAGCGTCTTTCAACATTGGCCAATTCAATATCTATACTTCTGGATAGATTTTATACAAGATCCTCGATTTCTTTCTTTACTTCTATAGAAGTATTTTATGTAAAAAATTTTGTAAAATCGTTGTCGACAACTTTCCATTTTTCTGGTTCCATTCTCGTAATGACATAACTCATCGAGATCTCTTCAAGATTTCAATCTTTATTTCAGGTACCTGAAACTCTTATAGAGTTTTATTATTTGTTATGTCTTAGGTCTCTTCAGGAGCACCCGCCTCCAATATATGACCATCTCATATTACTTTCTATTTACGAAAATTTTGATCATTGGAACCATTTCAACTATCATGCTTCAGGCATGATTTACATTCTCTTGCTCTAAATGTAATTTAAACTTAGAGCATTTCAGCTGGTATATGAGATTTAATTACTCTCATTGGGTCAGTAAATATGTCTGGCAGTTGACATGTAATAACATGAACTATCTTATGAACTTCTAGTTCATATACGAGGATCTAGATAATGATAATTCATTTTCCTCTATCCAGTTGATTATTATCTCCCCCTGATGTTGAGAAAAATAATGTCATAAATGATTCTCCAATTAATGTTTAAGAATTTAAACATAAAAGAAGACTCGTACTCATTTAAATATTCTCAACCCTTTTTATTTACCCATTTTGTGCGTTGTGGTGGAGCAATTCATATCGCACATTCAAAAATCATAAAATGGGAAATGTATGGTTTCTGACCAAAAACCAATCATAACGGGGAGTTTATTATAACTCGTTGGCTTGATGCGTATAAGTGTTGCTATATGGAAACACCATATAAATAATAACTCTTTTGTTCTCATAGTTTAGCTGTTAAATAGGAGGCATCCAATTGAAATTTTGCTAAACTATATTTTTCATAATCAATAGGCTTTGTAACAACTGATATAGCCTAAAATATAAATTCACTAGCTTTTCAAGACGAATAGTCTAATTGCATAATCTGAATCTTTTAGAATCAATCTCACAAACTTCTGGTTGTTAGTCGATAAAACAAGGTAGATGCATCTACTAAAATCATATAAAACTTTCCACATTTGTGGATATATGGGCCCATATTTCGTTCAGATATGCAAGACATACAGTCTTAACTTCAGTACAAAAACTTTAAGTTCTAATTCTTTTGGTAAGTGGGATCATATATATTCTTTGAGAACAAACAACACAAGAACTTCATGTTCTTTTAGTAAGTGGAATTTAATCAATTCCTTTAAGCAACACAAGAACTTCACGTTCTTTAATAAGTGGAATTTAATCCATTCCTTTGAGAATAAGCACCACAAGAACTACAGGTTCTTTTAATACATGTGCATGTAAATCTCAATAATTTCTGCACCATTATTGATCAGGATGGTCTAACCGATCATGCCAACTATATATATGTGTATATATCTCTGAATTTGTAAACTTCTTGTTTACCATAACATGTAATTCAATCTTACTCGTACATGTCTAGTACGTCCATCAAAATTGTTCCTTTAAATGGGAATATATTTAGCTCTTTCGGAGCTTTCAATTGAAATTATCTTTTGGTAGCAATATATAGCTCTTCTAGAGCTTTCAACTGACTTTTTGGCTACCAAAACTTATATCCATATTGGCTTATTTCAAATGCCAATTGATAACATATGTTATCTATAATTCCCAAAGGGATAGTTTGCGAAATCATATTGCTCTCTTTATGACTTTGACGAGTATAACGCACTATGAATATGGAATAAAGTTCCATTTGACAATAACATATTTGCTCAACCAGAGCCTTTTGTGATATTAGTACTTCCGGATATAGTACTCACATTATTCCCTTGCATTTTAATCGAGAAATGCATAACTGTGCACCTTTCAAAATGTGCTTTGTTTCATTTACTTCAGGTAATGAAAATATGTACTTTGTATCATTCCCTTCGAGGAATGAAAAATATAAAATATAGCACATCATATCAAGTCGATTATCTATCAGAGATAAAGTTTCAAGTGCTCTTCCGAAGTATTGATATTTTAGTACTTTGAGAAATACTACTCATATTTTCCCTTGCATTTAAATGGGAAAAATATTTCTTATGCTTAAGTACAATATGAGTACTTGCATTATCTGCTAGGCATAAATAGCCACAATTCATTGTATATTTTATTCCGGAAGTAATCATATTCTTCAAATAATAAATTAACATAAAACGTAAATAAATAATATGTGAAATAAATAAACATAAATCAATCTAACATAAATAAATAATAAATAAAACAAATTAACATAAAAAAAACCAATTATTCCTGTTAGAGATTATAAGGGAAATAAAATAAATGGTAAATTATTCCCTTCAAGGGTGATGAGAAAATTGACAATATCCAATTGAGTTGGACCAATAACGCCATAATTATTTTCGCCATAAACAAATTTTGTTTATATTTTATTTCATTTATCATTCATGATTATGGATAAAGTCCATAATACTTTGGCGTTTGACAAGTACAAAACCAATGGTTTATAACATCACATTGGTAAAATGATTTCATTTCCTTAGAATGATCTTTATCACTCTTGTCATCCTTATAACTTCGCTACCAGCGGGTAGAAGTATTCTTAAAACGACTATATTTTTCATGTGTATATTCATAGCCTCGACCACGACCACAACTTTTAATGTGATCTTTTTTATTCCTTCCATAATATAATCTCACATTCACTTCAGGGAATGGAGTAGAGCCAGTGGGCCTTTAAAACCTTTTTCACATATCCTTATCACAGAGAACAAAGATTTAATCCTCGTACGCGGCATTGTTAAACCTGTCCACAAGGTCCTTTAAAAACCTCCTTTGAGACCAGTAGCCTCGCAGAACGGGATGTCCAGCCAATTATACTTGGATTATATCGAAATTATGTCTCTAATTGAATAATGATTTACCATGTTTGCATTCACTTCAAGGAATGAAATAGATCCAATAATCGCATGGAATAAACATCATGCTTGCATTCACTTCAGGGAATGGCCCATCATTGATAATTGCATGGAATAAACATCATGCTTGCATTCACTTCAGGGAATGCCCCATCATTGATAATCACATGGAATAAACATCATGCTTTGCATTCACTTCAAGGAATGCCTCCCATAAAACTTTTTTGGATCAAGAAGAATTTTCGTAACTTGAAATTGGGAGAAGCCTATGGTCAAGTTTTTCAACGAAGAAGAAATATTGCTTTCGAGCAAATATAGACTTTATAATAATCTTCTTGTAAATTCAAAATCATCATGATTTATCGCACTTTAAAATAATAATATAAAGAATAAAAATAAAACCAAAATTTACCGATATTGATTTTTCTCTCGTGGACAATGGAGACATAGCATATGACCGAGATAGCTTCTCATAGTCCCTTTGTATCACATCTCTTTCCAAGCCATTTAAGCATATCATGTAAAACTCAAAACACGGTTAAAAATATTAACTTTTACCAAATAAAATGACATAAATAATAATATGAAAAATATCAAATATAATCATATAAGTAAAAGTATGAATAAGCATACCGCTAATTAACCCTTTTAGGAACAAGAGAAAACACACGTAATTTACACCAAACGCAACCTCTTCGTCTCTGTCGATTCGTCTTTTGGTTTGTGAGAAGCCACAAATTTATCTCTTTCCAATGTTCGAATAAAATCAAACATACTTCCAAAATTTTCAAAAATTAAAACAAAGTTAAAATATAAAGAGAAAGACAATCGATAACTAAAAAAATAAGGAGAAAAAAAAACTTATCTTTAGTTTATTCTATAATCGAATTCTTCCCGGTAACTTCTTTTGAATTATAACGATGAAGACCTCAATTGATTAGAGTCTCGTGCTGATAACGTGTTGTGAATAAAATAAAGAAGAACAAGAAGAACAAAGAGATGAGAGAAAGAGAGAGATTTGTATTATTCTCAAATATAGAATTGTATACAATGCCTTCAATGAATCATCTATTTATAGGCATAAGAAGTACATAATACATTAAACTCTAATTCATAGAGATAATATTCCTAATAATAAATAAATCAAACTCCTTTGATAAAGTTCTAATCATGATAGACATCCACATAGATAAATATTCATAACACAAAAATAAATTGTATTTTAATTATTCTAATAATAATAATCTTTACCGTTTTGTTTTCTCTTTAGTCTATTTTAATTCTTAAATCTCAGATACACTAAAACCCTAAAATAAGAACTCGCCTCTTTCCAAATTGTTTCTCTTTCGAATCTCAAATCTATCATGGTATTAGATGACCATTCTTCAGATTTTTGCTTGAAATTTATCATTCGTTACAAAGTTGACGATCCTTTCGACGAGTTTTACATCCACCCGAATGAGAACCTAACTTTAATTCTCACTTTATCGTTGTTGAACGGAAGAAACTACCATGGCTGGACACGCTCGATGCAGATTTCTTTGATTTCTAAAAATAAATTCTCGTTCGTCGACAGTTCGATTAAAGAGCCAAAAAAAGATTATCCTTGTTTTTTGGCTTGGGTTAAGTGTAATAATCTTGTGTTCTCTTAGTTGCAACACGCGTTGAATCAGGAGATTGAACAAAACATCATTTGGATTGATCGTGCTTATGAACTTTGGCAAAATGTGTTCGATCGGTTCAATCAGGACAATCTGGTTTATGTTTCTGATTTGCTTCAAGAGTTTTATTCATTACAGCAAGGTAATCTTTTCATTTCAGCCTATCATACGAATCTTAAAATATTTTGGGATGAGATCTATAATCTCAAGTCGTTAGTCAATTGTGATTGTTATGCCTCTCAGTATAGAAAAAAAGATTTCTTGCTTCGTTTTCTTAGGGGACTTGGTGAAAAAAAATTTGTGCCCAAATCACAAATTTTCATGACAAAACCCTTACCCTCTATTAATGAAATCTTTGCTATTTTTATCCAACATGAACGATCTGTTAGTCTTATTGTTACAGATTCTAATGTTCTGTTGACTGATAGGGGTAGTACTTCTCGGATTGATAATAAGAGTTTTGGTCCTATTTTTTTACTAGTAGTAGTTCTAAACAACCTTTGTGTATCTTTTGTGGGTTATATGAGAACATTGTGGACAAATGCTATAAAAAGCATGATTTTTCTTGCTGAATATAAAAGTAGGATCCAGAGTAATAGGGCTAATCTGACAGGAATTCATGATTCTGGTGATTCCTTGAATCATAATTCTGGTTCTTTGAACAAGAACTGTTTTGGTTCTAGTCCTGTTATGTTTACTCAAAACCAGTATGAGAGTATACTGAATTTGTTACAAGAAAGGAATAATACTCCTTCTAAGTCTTTTCCTACAGAATGCAAAGTCAATGTCTTGTCTTTTGTTTTTGATGTTTCAATCATCGAGACATGTATGGTTTTTAATTGTTTTCAGATAATTTGAAAGCTTATTGAATCTTAGATTCAAGGGCTACCGATTATATAGTTATTTCACTACAATTTTTTTATTCTTGTTACCCTGTTCGCAATAAATTTGTTAAATTACCTAACAATAAAATTGTAAAAGTTACTTATGTTGGTACTATTCGTGTCTTAGATTGTCTAATTTTATATATTGTTTTTTCACATTCTTCTTTTTAACTTTAATTAATTTATGTATCTCAAATGACAAAGAATAATTTTTTGTGTTTAATTTTTTTTTATGTTTTTTTGTTATATACAAAATCTCACTGTCTCGAAGATGATTGGTTTAGCTAAAGTCTCTAATGGCCTTTATGAACTTAAGGTTTCTCTTCCACACAAAATTATGATTTCTAATTATGTTCAAAGTTCTTATGTTCTTGTTCATAACAGTTCCTCTATTTTAAATTCTCTTGTTCTTGTTAATAATAGTTCTGTTGGCAATTCAGCTTTGTGGCATGTCCGGTTAGGCCATCCCTCTACACAAAGAATAATTTTTTTTGTCAAATGAATAAAAAAAATTCTTTTGCCAATATGTCTGACTGTGATATCTGTCATTTAGCTTAAAAAAGTGTTTATCTTTTCGTGTTAGTAGTTCTATTTTTGAATCTATTTTTGACATAGTTCATATGGATGTTTGGAGTCTCTTCCCAATTAAGAGCTTGTATGGTAATTATTATTATTTTAACTATAGTTGATGACAAGAGTCAGGTTGTATGAATTTACCCAATGCAGTTTAAATTTGAAGTACGAGAGTTAATTCCTCAATTTTTAACATTAATTAAAATTCAATTTTTGAAAAAGATTAAATGCATTAGTACAAACAATGTTAAGGAATTTGAAATGATGGATTTCTTTAAAGCAAAAGGTGTTGTGCATCAAATTTTTTGTGTTCATACACCTCAACAGAACAATGTTGTTGAAAGAAAACACCAACATTTTTTGTTGTTGCAAGATCTTTGAGAATTTAGTTAAATTTACCTTTAAAATTCTAGATGAATTGTGTTTTACATGCTGCATACTTAATAAATCTTACTTCTACACATGTTTTACATGATAAAACACCTTTTGAGATTTTATTTCAACAACCACTAAAATTTGGTCATTTAAATATCTTTGGTTGTTTAGCTTATGCTTTTATTTTACCTAAACATAAAACAAAAATGGATTATATGGCTAAAAAATGTATTTTTTAGGATACACTAGGAATATTAAAGGTTATAGGTTGTTTGACATTGAAAATAAGACTGATTTTATCTCTCGCGATGTTATTTTTCTGAGCATTGTTTTCCTTTTGCTAAGACTGATTCTTCAAGTTTTGTACTTCCTGATTCTAGTGGTTGTACTTTAGTGGATGACTTGATTTTTCAACCTACTGTAAATTCAAAAATAAGTTTTACTTCTGATTTTGTTTCTTCTTGTGAGCCTCTCAATTTTGAAAATATCAGTTTTTTAGACCTGTTATTTTTTTAGAAAATAATGCTTTGGATCCTTCAATCCAAGATTAGCAAGATCCTCCAATCCAAGTTCAACAAGCCATTTTAAATCAACAGACTTCACAAGTTTTTTCTTTTAGGCAAGTTTAGTTACCACAGAAGTTAAGAGAATTTCAAGTTATCTTGCCAAAGTTCAGAACTTTCAAAATCTCACTTCATACCATAGCTCAAGTGCTATCTTATGACAACATTTTTTCTTTTAACAATTTTATGTTAATGCTACTGATATTTTAGTTGAACCTAAATATTATAAACAATCAGTTTTATATAATTGTTGAAAACAAGCCATGCATGAGGAAATTAAAGCTTTAGAAGCTAATAACACATGAGTACTGATTTCTCTTTCTCCTGGTAAACAAACTATAGGTTGTAGATGGATTTATAAGACCAAATTAAAATATGATGAGATTTTAGAGAGATATAAAGCTAGGTTAATGACAAAAGATTATACTCGACAACATGAGGTGAATTTTATAAATACTTTTAGTTTTGTTACTAAAATTACAACTATTAGGTCTATATTGGCTATAGATACTGCTAAGGGTTGAAAATTACAACGGTTAGATGTAATTACTATTTTTTTACATATTTTTTTTGCATAAAAATGTTTATACGAAACCGCCTCCAGAGTTTTCTGCTCTTGCTGGGATGGTTTGCAAGCTTAATAAGAGTCTTTATGGACTACAACAAGTTAGTAGGCATTGGAATGAGCGTTTAACAATTACTCTTCTTGAAAAAAGTTTTAAACAAGCTTCATCAGATACTTCTCTTTTTGTAAAAGGTTTTGATAATAGTTTTTTTTGCACTAGTTGTGTATGTAGATGACATCATTTTAGTTAATCCTACTATGGACCATATTAATAAAATCAAAGCTTTTTTGCGTGACACTTTAAAAATTAAAGACTTAATAGATTTAAAATATTTTCTTAAACTTGAAGCAGCTCGGTCTAGTAAGGGTATTAATTTGTGTCAAAGTAAATATACTCTTGAACTATTGGAAGAAACTCAAATCACTGATTGTAAGCTTGTGCCTACTCTTATTTTTTCCTAAAGTCAAAATTTTCAAGAATAGTGGTACTCTTCTTTCTGATATAACTTCTTATAAAAGATTGATTGGCAAATTATTGTACCTTACTAATACAAGGCCTGACATTTTGTATACTGTTCAACAGCTTTTTCAATTTTTAGTTTCCCCTACTGATGATCATTTACTTGTTGCTCATAAGATTTTGCGACATCTTAAAGGGTCTCCTGGTCAGGGTTTACTTTTTCTTTCTAACAATGTTCTTAAGATCAATACTTTTTCAGATTTTGACTAGGCATCTTGTCCAGATTCAAGGAAATTTGTCATAGGATTCTGTATTTTTTTGGGGTTTTGCACTTGTTTCCTGAAAATTCAAAAAACAACAGACTATTTCTCGTTTTTTTAGTGAAGCAGAATATCGTGTACTTGCCACTGTTACTTGCGAAGTTCAGTGGTTTCTTTATCTACTTTCTTATTTGAAAATTGATACTTCTTCTGCAAGTTTTTTTGTGATAATTTGCTAGTTGTTAAAATTGTAGAAAATTCAGTTTTTCATGAGCGTACGAATCATATAGAGATTGATTATCATTTGGTTCGCGAGAAAATTCAACAAGGAGTGTTGACCCTGTTTCAAATTTTAACTCAAAATTAAATTGTAGATTGCTTCACGAAGGCTTTGTATACTACAACCTTTTTAGAGTTTAAGTCCAAGTTGGGCATTCAAAGATAACTTGATGGGGGCTAACAAGATTATTGACAACTGGGTTAGGTGATGTGGCATCTTAGTTAGTTATCCCAGCTGACTTTTCTTTAAGTGTTTTCTTTAATATTATAAATATCTAAAATAAGTTGTATTTTAATTATTCTAATAATAATAATCTTTACCGTCTTGTTTTTTCTTTAATTTGTTTCAATTTTCAAATCTCAGATACGCTGAAACCCTAAAACAAGAATTTTTTTTCTCAAATTGTTTCTCTTTCGAATCTCAAATCTATCAACTTCAGCTCCATTTTCATCTTTGTCGACATGGGTTAAATCAACACCAGCAGAGATGACGACAGTGAAAACGACGACGACGAATGAAGTTTTTTTAGTTAAAGAAGATGAAGATAATTAGATTATATTTTAGATAAAAATGATACTTATTTAATAATCTTTAATAGAATTTAAACGGAAGGAGATGTAATAATTATTATAGTAATACAATTTTATTATTGTTTGGATTAAAAAAATTATGAAAAAGTAATATAATTTTTTAGATTTTATTCTAAAAAGGATAATAACCCTTTTTGGTCCCTGTGATTTTAAAAGCAATTAAAATAGTTAATGGTACATTGCGGTACACATGATTAGTTGTACATAGTGGTACATATCGTTTATTGTAGAATCATCCATGTAATAAGATACTCGAACATGATTTTTTTAGAATTTCGATAAATAAATTATATTTTTATTATTTAATAAATTTAACTAATTTAAAAAATTAGTTTATTGTACTCCTATAAAGTAATTTAAAGGGTTAACTATACTATTGACTAACGAACTAATTGGAGATTCCTATTTTGAACACCGAACTAATTGGGGATTCTTATTTTGACCACCGAACTAACGAACTCGTCAATCAGACCACTGAACTTATAAAATCAACCTATTTTGACCACCGTCGTTAAAAACCTAACTGTGGAGTGACGGAACTGCCACATGGCAATTAACGGGAAAATTTTAAAATTACACATTTGGTCCTTGTTATTTACACATCCGTTCAATTTAGTCCTAATTTTAAAATAATAAAATATTTAATTATTTATATTTGATTTTATTAATTTATTTTCTTCCTCACCACCTGATTGGAGGAGGAATCAACACGCGTTGGGGTGGATCGAACCTGGGCAATGCTTAGGTAAAGCCACTACACCAAGCACACATTTGTGCTTTAAATCACCAAATTTAATATATATCTCTTATTGGTTTCTACATTTATAAGCCAAAACCTCAAACCCTAAACACTAATTTCACATATATAACCCTAAACCTTAAATATTTCAAATTAATTTTACACTAAACATTTCGAATTAATTGCAAATATATAAACCCTAAACCCTAACCCTAACCATAAATATTTCAAATTAACTGCATGCTAAATATTTCAAATTAATTTCACATATATAAACCATAAACTCTAAATATTTCAAATTAATTTCACACTAAATATTTCAAATTAATTTCACATATATAAACCTTAAACCCTAAACCCTAAATATTTCAAACTAATTTCACACTAAATATTTCAAATTAGTTTCACATATATAACCTTAAACACTAATTCAGGGTTTAAGGTCTATGGTTATATATGTGAAACTAATTTGAAATATTTAGGGTTTAGGGTATTTATGTGAAATTCATGTTTAGAGTTATATATGTGAAATTAGTGTTTAGAGTTATATATGTGAAATTAGTGATTAGGGTTAGGGTTTATATATTTGAAATTAATTTGAAATGTTCAATGTTCAATGTAAAATTCATTTGAAATATTTAGGGTTTAGGGTTATATATGCGAAATTAGTGTTTAGGGTTTGAGCTTTTGACTTATAAATGTAGAAACCAATAAGAGATATATATTAAAGTTGGTGATTTAAAGCACACAGTTGTGCTTGGTGTAGTGGCTAAGCCACCGAATTTGCCTAAGCATTGCTTAGGTTTGATCCACCCCCAACACATGTTAAGAGATTTATTTTCCTCCTCTAATCAGGTGTAAATTGAAATTAGGACTAAATTGAATATAATTAAATAATTTATTAATTTATTAATTTAAAATTAAGATTAAATTGAAAGAATGTGTAAATAACATGGACTAAATGTGTAATTTTAAAATTTTCCTGTTAATTGCCATGTGGCAGTTCTGTCACTCCACCTTTAGGTTTTTAACGACGGTGGTCAAAATAAGTTGATTTTATAAGTTTGGTGGTCTGATTGACGAGTCCGTTAGTTCGATGGTCAAAATAAAAATCTCCAATTAATCCGATGGTCAATGGTACAGTTAACCCTAATTTAAATATGATTACATATAGATTACATTTTAGGATAATGAAATATGAAAAAAATAATGAAATATGATTACTCCTATAAAGTTTTAGTATAATTATTCAAATAATGAAATATGATTATGACATGGATTAGATTTTTATTATTTAAAAATTTTAAATTACATATCATTGATTTTTTTATTAATTTTCTAAAATAGTATGCCACTTTTTTTTCATTTCACTTCGTTGCTTGAAAAAATTTTAAATTACAATTATCATGTGTACTGCACATGTATACATAAACAGTTATCCATAAAACTAAATAAAAATATGAATTAAGATTAAACCAAAATGCAAAACTAAAATACGATTTAAAATAAAATTGCAATCAGGGTGAAAAGTATAATTAAAAATCAAAGCTAAGAACCTAAACCACAATAAAATGAATAAAGAGAAAATAATCAAAATCAGTATTAAAATTAAAACTAAAATGTAACTTTAAATGGATATTAAAACTTATTCAACTTAAAAAAATGAAATTAAAATTCAAAATTCAAAATAAAATAATAACAGGAATTTTAGAAAGGAAGTGTATTGGCGGCTTTAGAACAAAACGACGTGGATCCATGGGGTGAATACGATGACTATAGACCAGACCACAACAATTATTATTTTATTATCATTATTCTAGAATTTAACTCTAAATATCTAAATAAAATTGTTTTTATTCATATATTATTTTTTAAAATAGTTTAAAGGTACAAGATATTATATGTTCATATGTATTCTTAACCCTTCGAGAGTGCACACACACCTCGTAGACAAAACGACTGAACTCGAGTCTTTAAAGATAAATATCATTCGTTTTTTCTTTCTGAAAACACTTGTTGGGTTCGTTTTATTCCTATATTATAAAAATCAAAACAATTGTCTTAATATATAGAAATCTAAATTATTATCCTATTTTATGTTAAAATTTAAATTATTACATGAAAAACCTAAATTATTTAACTAAAACTCATAAATAACCTATTTTTTAAAATTTAATTAATATCTAATCTAGTACATCTAATTAAAATTTGAGTATGCCAATTAAAAACTAATTTAGTCTCTCGCTTACATTGAAAATATAGTTTACCCTAAAACTAAATCAAGGTTGAATTTAGTCATGAAATCAAATTAAAACTCCAGTGTCTAACATCCATGATTTCATAACAAACAATTATTGGCAGCTTAATTAAATAAATGAAATATTAATTGGACTATCTTTGATATGTATTAATCAGACACGACGTAGAAACAACGCTTGTCATTTTTAAAATACTAGACACAAGTGAAGATAACACTTTTTTTTTTAAATAAATAAATTAAAAATACGAAACACAGGCCAAAGGGTAAAAAAAAAACAACCATCCAATCCCGCGCTATCCAGATTCATGGTAATGGTAGAGCGCCAAGTGAATTAATGAAATTTACACAAGCATTTATTGGATACCAAACGACGACAGAATTGGAGCACGTGTACAGACTAAACTCTGATTTGTGTGTCAAAGTAAAATACTAAAATATGTTTAGCCACAGACGAAGCATTAGATAATACTTAATAGCGTCCGCTGCTGCTGATATCATTGCTGAAACCAAGTATGTCGGCAATGAGGTTTGTGAGGAAAAGTCAACACCCATCCTCCTTCATTAATGCATTTGGTGTTTTAGGCAAACCACCTGCCTTGCCTTCAGCACTCAGCACTCAGCACTCAGCACTCTTTTCTCTTTTTTGGTTTTTAGTTTTTGTTTCTGCAAACATAATTTTGAGTTTTTGAAGTTGAAAATGGAAAAGGTTACGAAGATGATGATAAGCGTAGGGGGATGCTCAATGTCCATTTGGCTGTGGTGTTGTTGCCTCCTGCTGCTGCTTGCTGCCCCCGCCTCTGCTAATACTAATCCTTCCGAAGGTCAGAATTATCATTCATCCGCATCCTTTAATTATGTATATATTCATCAACATAACAATCATGGTATTTTCACCCTTCTTAGTTCTTACTTTACTACTTGACATCGGGATTATTTCTCTTCTATCTGATTATGTATGCTACACCAGAATTCAGGACAAAAGTATTGTTTAAGGTTATGTATTACTATTGATTCTACATCTAAGCATGTTCTGGTATGAAAATACTCTCATTTTTTTTATGGCAATCTTGAAAAATGATTCCAGAAAGGAAAATGGATGGAAGAAAAGGAAAGAGATAGAGGGAGTACATTGTATTTGCTTTTCATTTGACTAGTGATAAACTTGAAGCCACAGATGCACCAGGGATATATTTATTTACTTGTATTGTTAAATTACTTAGCATTCCTTTTAAGTTTCAAATCAGCATATGTATGCTCAATTTCCAAATTGCAGTTAATGCATTGCTAGCGGTGAAGAAGCAATTGTTGGATCCCTTGAACCGTCTCAGAAATTGGAACAAGGGGGATCCCTGCACATCCAACTGGACTGGAATTGAGTGTTCTGATCATCCTGGAAATGATGGATACTTGCATGTTGAGGAACTGTGCGTTTCATTCTCCATATCTAATTTTCTCTACATGCCAGAATTATTCATTTTATTGATTATAGAAAAAGTTGTAGACATGTAGACAAGGTTATCTTTAACTGCCTTGTGTGAAATGATGCAGTCAGCTTCAAAATATGAATCTCTCTGGAACTTTAGAGCCTGAACTCGGCCAACTTTCTCATCTCAAAATACTGTGAGTTGTGGAATAAAGTGTATGTTAACCATTCCTGATAATTTTGCAGTGGTGCTAACACTTTTCTTTTAATTTATGAAAGAGATTTCATGTGGAATCAAATGACAGGGAGTATACCCAAGGAGATAGGACATATATCTGCCTTAGAACTCCTGTAAGTTAGAGCCAACAAAGAATTTATTTTTCAAAGATGGATCAGAAATTCATTGAAAGTTGTTCCAACAATTTTGTTTTTTAGTTTTAACTTTCTATGTGGCATTACATTATGTTTGCAGACTCTTGAATGGAAACAACTTAACAGGTTCTTTGCCAGATGAACTCAGCTATCTTTCAAATATGAATAGATTTCAAATAGATCAGAACAATATCTCTGGTCAAATACCAAAAACATATGCTAACTTGAGCAGTGTGAGACATCTGTAAGTGAATCAACAGGCTAAATGCTATATCAACTTAACAAGTAGATCAACAACTTTCTACATATTTATCAGCTTGTTTTTAATGTGTAGCCACTTCAACAACAACTCACTCAGTGGACAAATTCCCCCTGAGCTGTCTATGGCATCCACTTTGCTTCACTTGTAAGATCATACAAATATCCTTTTTTATACAACTTTTCTACGTGATTGTATGTTTGGGTGTACAACGTGTGTGCGTATATATGTTTTTGGTGAGTGAATAGTATACACATTTCAATTCTCTGCAGGCTTTTGGATAATAATAACTTATCTGGATCTCTTCCACCAGACTTCTCGAACTTACCAGAATTGCGCATACTGTATGTTTTTTCTTTCTTTAATATCTTCCACATTATGTGAGTAGTTGTAGGTATTTCTTCTAGGTTTAACTTCTTATTAATGTTATTCCTTTTCCTTATCATACTAAATTTTAATCATTCACCGAAGTCTTAATTAGCTTACTTTGATAAGGTATGCATATGTCATTTTTTTCTTTCTCTCTGCAGTCAGCTTGATAACAACAACTTCAATGGATCTGAAATTCCATCTTCTTATGGGAACTTTTCCATATTAGCGAAGTTGTGAGTGCTAATAAACCATTTTCTTAGTCTTGCAGTTTATTTAGTGAAACAATATCAATGTTTACGCTCACAAAGGTAGACTCATTGTGTCACTCAAGAGTACTGATTCTATATCATTTCTTGGGGTGACTTTCAGAAGTCTTAGAAATTGCAGCTTGCAGGGAGCAGTTCCTGATCTTAGCAGGATACCGAGCCTTAGCTACCTGTATGTCTGAGTTACCATTTAAATTATTGTATGGTCTTTATGTTTCAATCATGGGCTGCATTTGTTTTATGCAATAATTCCCATCTTGTTGCAGCCACTTAACTTGACTTCTCTTCTTATTGCTGTATTCATTTGGCAGGGATCTCAGCCACAATCTTCTTAGTGGACCCATACCATCAAATAAGCTTTCTGATAATATGACAACCATGTGAGTAAATTTCTAATTTGCAATTGTTTTGTTGAAACTGCTTCAATCTGGACATCCTTTTTGTATCATTTTTGAACGGAATGATACGTTAATCTTGCCAAATTTTTATTGTTACCTTCTATTGATTATCAAAATGCAAGGAAGACAAATTCCCAATGACAAGTCCCTTGTTAATTGCAGTGATCTTTCAGATAACCAACTAAACGGATCTATTCCTGAAAGTTTCTCGGACCTTCCTTCACTTCAGACCCTGTGAGTTTCTATACGCATGTTAAAATACTCTTTACATTGTGAAATGATGCATTTAGTATGGATATATTTGATGAGTCTAGAATCTAAATGCTGGTTTATTGCAGATCACTTCAGAATAATTTCCTTACCGGTCCTGTACCTACCAACATATGGCAGAACGTGTCCTTCAACGCTAGTGCTAGACTTACACTGTAAGATCGGAAAGTGGAGAACTCGTATATTCATGCACGCTGCAAACTCATTGCAGTTTTTAAGTAGAATGGTTGGTAACTGCTTTCATTTACTTGCACATTCAAAATGCAGTGATTTCAGAAACAATTCATTCTCAAGGATTGAAGGAAATCTTAATCCTCCGGTGAATGTTACCCTCAGGTAAACTTCTTATTTTGCTGGCATCTCGCAATACCTCGGTCGGTCAGATAATGGTTTAAACTTTAATTTGATATTAATCAGATGTATAATCAGTGTACGTTTTACTAGTAAAGAGAAAATTCAACTCTACCTTTCTTAATGCATAGAGACTTCTCCAGTTTTCTTGTCAACAGTTTAAAACCTTATCATTAATCTTTGAATACATTTTAAAATTTTAATTATATACTTGCGTAAATGTTTTACTTCTCACGCAGCCTTTTTACACTATGCATTTGGTTCGCATTTAGCAACCTCAAGAAGTTCTTCAAGATTTGAAAAGTTGACTAACAACACTTACTGCAAAAGAACTGTTTGATGCAATGCTAAATTCATCCTACTCTAGAAATGACTCATAATTTTAATGACATGCGCTGTTGTTTCTTTTATATGTTTTCCATGCATTGATTAAATGGATTTCATCTTAGGCTGGTAGCATATATTCTCTTTTCCCACTTATATGTGTAAATGATTTCCATTCTTTTCTTACCTTCATTCATAATGAAAGTATTGACAGATCCTTTTCACGCATTTGTCTTGAATTTCATTTCTGAACTCCTTAAAAATTTAGAGGTTTATTTTATATAGGCTTGAAGGCAATCCTGTCTGCCGAAATGCGAACTTATTGAATATAAGTCTGTTCTGTGGATCTGAATCCGGAGAGGGTGAAATGCGTTCAAGCGTCAATAACTCGAATGTGGAATGCCTAAAGCAATCATGCCCCACAGATAACTCCTATGAATATGTCCCAGCATCTCCCATTCCATGTTTCTGCGCCGCTCCTCTTAGAATCGGATATCGTCTCAAAAGCCCCAGTTTTTCGTATTTTCATCCATTTGTCCATTCTTTTGAGAAGTACTTGACTGGTTCTTTGAACTTCAGCCTCTATCAACTGTCAATTGATACATACTTTTGGGACGGACGACGTCTAAGGATGTATTTGAAGCTTTTTCCTAATGCCAACCATTCAAATACTTTTGATGATGGTGAAGTTCGAAGAATCAGAGACATATATGCATCATGGCGTTTTCCTGGTAGCGACTTCTTTGGACCATATGAGTTGCTTGACTTCACTCTACTTGGACCTTATGCACATAGTACGTATTTCATTTTGCAATTCTCTTTCTACTTGATGGAAAATATGCCTTCTTATAACAGTGACATGGTTGAGCTAGTAATTGAGAAGCTGCCTGAGTATTAGTACTTACCTGAAATAAATAAATGCCACCAATATCTATATATCCTTATGCTTGAAACTTTTAGGACAGTAGTGGCATTTCAGTTTTAACTATGCTATGACCTATGAGTGCTCTTCTAGTTATATAGAAATCAAATTAGTGTAGAACTTGTTAGGATATCTGTTTGTACAAAATGAGACAACCAATATTAGCAAATCGAACTGCCTTGGCATGTTATGTAGATGGCTCAAATTTGAGATGAACTTAGATTGTTCCTTTGGTGCTGTAGGCCAGAGTATAACTAGGAAATGTGGTGTCTGTATTCATTTAATTCTAAGAATAAAATAATAAGCCATTTGATGATTTAATATTTGTATTATATTTTTTATAATAGTTTCTTCTTGTATTATTGTTATTTTCATTAACGATGCATTGTTTGATCTGTTATTGCTGTAGTTGACTTTGGCAATGGAAATAAGGGTGTTGGTATGGGCACATTGGTAGCAGTTGTAGTCGGGGGTGTTGTCTTTGCAGTTGCAATGTCTGTTATTGTAGCAATTCTAATAACAAGAAGACATGCTAGACACCACCGTGCAGTGTCAAGAAAACGCATATGTAAGCTTCTTTAAGTCGAAAAATAAAGCCTCCGATTATCGTCATAAAAAGAGTCTAAATTTCTTATTACACTTTACAGCTACAAGGGCTTCTATGAAAATTGAAGGAGTAAGAGACTTTACATTTAGAGAAATGGCACTTGCTACTGACAACTTTAACAGCTCAACTCAAGTTGGACAAGGTGGATACGGAAAAGTGTACAAAGGCAGTTTATATGACAAAACAGTTGTTGCCATAAAACGTGCAGAAGAAGGATCATTGCAGGGGCAAAAAGAATTTTTGACGGAGATAGAGCTTTTGTCAAGGCTGCATCACCGGAACCTGGTTTCTCTGGTTGGATACTGCGATGAAGAAGGGGAGCAGGTATATTCTTCTGGTCGTAACCAATAAGAACCTGTATTATATCATTTATGTGTGTCTGGGGTCTGCATGTGCATTTGTTGTGTCTTTATGAAGTGGTTTTGAAAAGCCCATGCAGGGCATTCATCGGTTTTTAGATTTAAGATCTGACTCGGTTAGAGATATAATTCATATACTTTGGTTATTGGTGCCTTTGCAGATGTTGGTGTATGAGTTCATGCCAAATGGCACCTTGAGGGACTGGCTTTCTGGTATGAAATGAATATTTCTGGACTCGTTGCTTTACAAGTTTTATATCATGATCTTACTTTGTATGTTTCACTTAAAAAGTCAGGACAAAACATTTCTCATTAATTGTTTACTTTGTGAATTTCAAATTATATGTGCCCTCTAGACTCGCATGTTTGTTTTGAACAGCTCGAAACAAGGTATGTATAGGTACTTAGCTATTCAAATACATGTGCCTGTGTCCACCCCCACCCCCAAATATGAATTTTACTACGAATGCGATTTCTTTTAGCTTATCAGTATGTTGAGTTGATTTTTTTTATCATAAAATTGATGTAAATCATGATTTGCAGCTAAAGCTAAAAGAAACCTGAATTTTGGAATGAGATTACGGATTGCACTGGGTTCAGCCAAAGGAATCCTTTACCTCCACACTGAAGCAAATCCTCCTGTATTCCACCGAGATATCAAAGCCAGCAACATTCTCCTGGACTCCAACCTTAATGCAAAAGTTTCTGACTTCGGTCTCTCACGGTTAGCTCCAGTCCTGGAAGGAGAGGGGGATGTGCCAAATCACGTTTCCACGATTGTGAAGGGAACACCGGTGAGTTAAGCACTATTTAGCATGTAAGAGTAAGACTCATTGTATATATTGTGGGATGAAGGAAACTCAGTGTAGTTGATCTTCCTCTTCCAGGAGAACTTTCAATTCCCTTGTTTTAGAGCTCAACTTGTACATATTAGTGCCAATTAGTTGAGTGCTTTGTTGTTGGCTGCAGGGTTACCTTGATCCGGAATACTTTCTGACCCATAAGTTGACTGACAAAAGTGATGTATATAGCCTTGGAGTTGTTTTCCTGGAGCTGTTGACGGGTATGCAACCGATATGGCATGGCAAAAACATTGTCCGCGAGGTACTTGTATAGCTGCATGTTTTTAGAATTTTGGTAAATGTCATTGTTGCCTTGTTGGTGTTGATGTTAAAGCTACTTTTTACAAAACTCAGGTGAATACAGCGCATGAATCAGGTATGGTGTTATCTCTAATCGACAGCAGAATGGGTTGGTATCCATCCGAATGCATGGAGAGATTGGTTGGTTTAGCCCTGAGTTGCAGCAACGACAATCCGGAGAAGCGGCCATCCATGTTGGAAGTGGTGAGGCAGCTTGAAGACATACACACAATGATGCCTAAAATTGATTCGATTTCTTCGTCATCGGACTCGAATCATTTATATTCAGACAAGTCACTGCCGGAGACGTCATCGTATGGTAGCACTAACAGGGAGGCATATGTTTCGTCATCCTTTCTATCGGGAAGTGATCTTGTTAGTGGTACTGTTCCTTCTATTGCTCCTCGCTGACCGTCACAGGCAACAAGTTGGAATTATTATTATCATGTAAATATGAGTTTGAATTTTCCTTTACCAGACAGAGTCGTGCATATTATGTAAATGTGTGTATTTACTATTTAGGGCTCAACTTTCTAATATATTAATACCAGTCTTTATAGTCATATATAAATGAATCTTTATTATTTTTGAAAATTTTTATAATATAAAATTTACACATCTTTAAAACTTTTTATTGTTATTAATAGTTTTATACGTTAAGAATATTTTATTATTTTATATTCATCTTAAATTACATTTAATGAAAATTTATTCTATAAGTTCTCAAGGATTAACATCCTAGATTAAAAATAACACCACCTCTTCAATTCCAAGGGTTGACCTTCTAGATTGAAATAATATTGAAAACACTTGTACTCAATTATGAGTTAGAGAATCAAATTAAAAAATTATTTTAATGTTACATTCAAATAAAACAATCAAACAACAATAATATGATAGAGGTGACAATTGGGTTCACTAAGAATAATAGACTAAGATAATTAGTATTCAACTAAAAATAATAAAAAAATCATCAAATCATATTAATTATTCAATTTTTTCTGCAACTAAGAATAATAAAATAAGATAATTAGTATTCAACTAAAAATAATAAAAAAATCATCAAATCATATTAATTATTCAATTTATTCTGCAACTAAGAATAATAAAATAAGATAATTAGTATTCAACTAAACTAAATTTGTAGTCCGCGTTCAATAGTCAAGAATCAAAAGTCAACATGCATGAATAGAAACATGCAAAGTAAATATAAGTGTTAACATATAATACAGACCAAAATTAAAAATAAACATTCAAATTAAACATATTATATTTTGATACACAATATATAGAAATATTACATATACAAATATTCATATATAAAGCATACAATTTAAAACTTTAAATTCATAACTTTAAACTCTAAATCCTAAAATTTAAATCATTAAATCCTAAACTTTATACCCAACACTTAAACGTTAGTGACTTGTGTATCAAAATATTCCAAATTAAATATATTAGAAAATACAATAATAGAATTGAGATTGAGCTAATAAACCAAAACAACAACCGCCTAGTTTATTTTTAGTTTTTTATTTATTTAGTTTAGGAGAGTGAAACCATTGATCATTAACTAAACAACTGTCATTCATATTTTATCATAACTTTTATAGTCTCCTCTCATATATTGTTTTTATCTTTTTATTCGTTTTTTACTCTTATAAGACGTTTATTTCTTTTTTTCTGACAGTTATTTAATTAGCATGTTGATGTACTTTTGATTTACACTTAAAATGATTCCCTTGTACACTTAATGATTTAGTATGATTACTCTAATTTTATAATTTTTAATGATTTTATTATATTTTCTCTATATCTAATAAAACTAATTTATTTGTAAAAAATGAGTTAATTTAGGACGAAGATTAAACATGCATAAATTACCGATAAAACTAAGATAAAAGTCAATACTATAATTAAAAAATTAAAAATATGTATTAACAGATGCTAATTTGTAATCACTTTTATACCCTTCAAAAAAAAGTCAATAACATAATTGAAGTCCATATAGTAACGACATATATCCTCAACCTCAATCTCCGGTCAAATTAAATTCAAGTCCATTCAATGCAGTTATCGGCTCCCAGAAGTACGTACGTGTGTGCCGACTAGATTCTTCCTTTTTTTCTTCTTGAATTGTAAACATCTTTGAGTATCACAGGTAATATTAATACATTTTGATAATCTCATCCTTCCGTGAACCCGGAATGTTGTTTTCATAATGGGAAAACATCTAAACGAAAATTGTGTCCACTGTTGACGATTTCATTGCTGAAAGGAGGGTGAACAAAGTATGACGACAATGGGGTTTGTGAGGAATGGTCAACTGCCACCACCTCCATCTCCGTCTCCGTCATCATTCATTATTTTATGCAAACCACCTGCTGCTTCTTCAAGCTAAACGCTACTCGCACCTCCATTTTCTTTCCTCATAAGAGTACAATAAGTTTTTATCTTTCTTATTTTGGGTGTCATTAGTTTTTTATTTCTGCAAGCATAGTTTTGGGTTTTTGATGATTTTTTGAAGTTGGAAGATTGCAAAGATGATGGTGAGAAAAGGGGGATGCCTATTGGCCATTTGGCTGTGGTGTTGTTGTCTCCTCCTGCTCTTTGCTGCTGTCTCTGCTACAACGCATCCTTCCGAAGGTCAGAGTTATTATTCATTCTCATCACTCATCACTCATTCCTTTACTTTTATCTTTTAATAGCTTCAACAATTCTCTTAAGATTCCTTTTTGTTCACACCATGTATCAGCACTTTTTCGTGCTAGCTCATCTTGATTAATTATGATATTACATGTACAAATCAAGATAACAATAATGATATTAATCTCATCCCTTGTTTTTTTTTTTTTGAATAATTCTGATTTTATTATCCAATCAGCTGAAATCTGCTACTAAGAAACCAGCACAAACAATTACATAATGAACCCCAATTAGCCTCATCTGTACACAGTCTTTATACTCTTCAAAATTTCAGCGCCAGTGACTTTTTCCTAGAAATTCTCTACTATTTCGCTCTTTCCAAATCATATAGATGCATGCATCCCATGCCATCTTCAATATATATTAATCTCCCTTATTACTACTTGACATCGAGTTTATTTCTCTTCTATCTGATTAATTATGCTGCGCCAGAACTCAGGACAATACTATTGTTTTACAGATAATTTGTATTTATGTTGCTTCTACATCTAAGGATGTTTGGTGTGAAATATTCCCCCTTTTTTTATATTGAAATCATGAAAAATGATTCTTGAAAAAAAAAAGGATGGAAGGTAACAAAAAAGGAGATAGGGGGGAGTACATTGTTTTTGCTTTTGATTTGACTAATGTTAAACTTCAAGCCACAGATGCAGCCAGGAGTATATAAGTTACTTGTATTACCTTGATTAAAAATCCTTTCAAGTTTCAAGTCAGCACATATGCATGTTCAATTTCCAAATTGCAGTTAGTGCGTTGCTTGCGGTGAAGAAGCGATTGTTTGATCCCTTGAATCATCTCAGAAATTGGAACAAGGGGGATCCCTGCACATCCAACTGGACTGGAATTGAATGTTCTGATCATCCAGGAAATGATGGATACATACATGTTGAGAAGCTGTGCGTTTTCTCTTCCCACCCTTTGCATTCTTCACTTCTGCTTTGCTCTTATTTCAGCATTATTCATTTTATTGATTATAAAAATGTTGTAGACAAAGTTATCTTTAAGTGCCTTCTCTAAATTGATGCAGTCAGCTACAAAATATGAATCTCTCTGGAACTTTAGTTCCAGAACTTGGCCAACTTTCTCGCCTCATAATACTGTGAGTTGTGAAATAATGTGTATGTTAACCATTCCTGATAAATTTCAATTGGTGCTAACCCCTGTTTCTTTTAATTTATGAAAGAGATTTCATGTGGAATGCATTGACGGGGAGTATACCCAAGGAGATAGGACAAATCTCTACCTTAGAACTCTTGTAAGTTGGATTTTCTTATTCCTTCTTCTCTTGAATAAAGGAATTAGAGTTGGCAAATGATTTTTTCTTTAAACATGGATCAGAAATTGATTGAAAATTGTTCAAATAAACTTTTTAGTTGTAAATTTCTATGTTGCATTATGTTTGCAGACTCTTGAATGGAAACAATTTATCAGGTTCTTTGCCAGATGAACTTGGCTACCTCTCAAAACTGAATAGATTTCAAATAGATGAAAACAACATTTCTGGTCAAATACCAAAAGCATATGCTAACTTGAGCAGTGTGAGACATATGTAAGTGGATTAGCAAGTTAAATGCTATTTCAACTTAACAAGGAGATCAACACTTTTCTACATTTTATCGGCTTGTTTGTAATGTGCAGCCATTTTAACAACAACTCGCTTAGTGGCCAAATTCCCACCGAGCTGTCTCAGATATCCACTTTGCTTCACTTGTAAGATCATATAAAATATGTTCTCATATATATATATATATATATATACACACACACATATATATATATATATATATATATATTTTCCTTTTTTAGTAACTTTTTTGCATTGTTATGAGTATGTTTGTGGTGAGCGATTGGAGATAAGAATTTAAATTCTCCGCAGGCTCTTGGATAATAATAATTTATCTGGATATCTTCCACCGGACTTCTCGAACTTGCCAAATTTGCACATACTGTATGTTTTTTCCTTTACTCATCTTCCTCATTATGTGATTAATTGTGGGTCCATTATCTCCCAGGTTTAACTTATTGAGGTTATGCTTTTTGCCGTGTTCCATATCATACTAAATGTTGGTCATTCACCAATGTCTTAAGTAGCGACAAGCATGTTTCATTTGTTTTATTCATCTCTGCAGTCAGCTTGATAACAACAACTTCAATGGTATTGATATTCCAGCTTCTTATGGGAACTTTTCCAGATTGGTGAAGTTGTGAGTACTAGTAAACTATTTTCTTAGTCTTGTTGTTTATTTAGTGATATATTATCAGTGAAGAAGATACACATAATCTTTGATGTTTAAGCTTTGTCTTGATTTTGTATTTAAAGGAATGGAAACGATTGAACAACAATATGTTGCTCAATCAGGTCAAGAGTGCTGATTCTATATTATTTATTGTGGTAACTTTCAGAAGTCTTAGAAATTGCAGCTTGCGGGGAGCAGTTCCTGATCTTAGTAGGATACCAAGACTTAGCTATCTGTATGTCTGGGTTACTGTTTAAATTTTTGATTGATTTTTATGTTTCCATCATGAGCTGCATTAGTTTTGTGCAATAATTTTCATCTTGTTGCAGCCACCTAACTTGACTTATCTTGTTGTTGATGCATTCGCCCGACAGGGATCTCAGCCAGAATCATCTTACTGGAGCCATACCATCAAATAAGCTTTCTGATAATATGACAACCATGTGAGTAAATTGCTAATTTGCACTTATCAATTGTTTTTTTTTAACTGGACATCCTGTTTGCATCATATTTAAATTCAATGATAGGTTACTCTTGTCAAATTTTTATCATTACTTTCTATACATCAAAATGCAAGGAAAACAAATTCCCAATACTAAATTACTCCTTGCTAATTGCAGTGATCTTTCAGATAACCAACTAAATGGATCTATTCCTGAAAGTTTCTCGGACCTTCCTTCACTTCAGACCCTGTGAGATTCTAAATGCTTATTAAAATGCTCTTTACTTCCTGTTGTGAAATGATGCATTTAATGTGGATATTGCAGATCACTTCAGAATAATTTACTTATCGGTCCAGTACCTACCAACATATGGCAGAACGTGTCCTTCAATGCTAGTGCTAGACTTATGCTGTAAGAACTGAAAGTGGAAAACTCATGAATCTTAAACCATTATACTTCTTTGATGAGCAATATATTCATGCACGTTGCAAACACATTGGTGTTGTTAAATAGAATGATTGATAATAGTTTTGATTTATTTGCATATTCAAAATGCAGTGATCTCAGAAACAATTCATTCTCAAGGATTGATGGATATCTTAATCCTCCTGTGAATGTTACCCTCAGGTAAACTTCTTATTTCACAGGAGTCATGCAATACATCGATCAGATAATAGTTTAAACTTTAATTTGATATTAATCAGTTGAATTGTTAGTGTACATTCTACTAGTAAAGAGAAAATTTTCTATATCTTGCCTGTTAATAAAATACAATGATTATACAACTAGAGAAATATTCAAGCATACAAAGAAAAGGGACAGGGACTAGTAAGTTTTTAATCTGTGTTATGCACAAGAAATCCAAATACTAGAGAAAAGATAGAAATTCATTACTAGTCTCTACAAAATAAATATACTTTATTTATTATAATGAACAAAATTTTGAATATAAGATTTGTGAAAAAGAGAGGATAGTTGACTAACCACACTTACTGCAAAAGAAATGTTTGATGTCATGTTAAATTCATCCTACACTAGAAGTGGCTCATAATTTTAATAACATGCTCTAGTATTTATTTTGTGTTTTTTCCATGTATTCCCATTGGATAAATGGATTTCATATAAGTCTTGTAGCATATTTTCTCTTTTCCCACTAACATGTCTAAATGATTTCCATTATTTTCTTGCCTTCCGTTCATAGTGTAAGGTATTGGCAGATTAACCAAAGGAAGTCATCTTTTTTCATGCATTTGTCTTGAATTTCATTTCTCAACTCCTTACAGTTTCAGCATTTGTTGTTTAGGCTTGAAGACAATCCTGTCTGCCAAAATGCGAGCTTGTTGAATATAAGCCTGTTCTGTGGATCTCAATCCAGGGAGGATGAAATGCTTCCAAACTCGAAAGTGGAATGCCAAAATCAATCATGCCCCAAGTTCTATGAATATGTCCCAGCATCTCCCGTTCCATGTCTCTGTGCCGCTCCTCTTAGAATTGGATATCGTCTCAAAAGCCCCAGTTTTTCTTATTTTGCTCCATATACCCAGCCTTTTGGGGTGTACTTGACTAGTTCTTTGAACTTCAGCCTATATCAACTGTCAATTGATACACACGTTTGGGAAGAACGACGTCTAAGGATGTATCTGATGCTTTTTCCTAATGTCAACCATTCAAACACTTTTGATGATATCGAAGTTCGGAGAATCAGAGACATATATGCATCATGGGCTTTTGATGGTAGCGACTTGTTTGGACCATATGAGTTACTCAACTTCACTCTAGAAGGACCTTATGCAGATAGTACGTGTTCCATTTTGCAATCCTATTTATACTTGTAGCGACTTAATGGAAAATATGGATTCTTATAAAGGTGATATGGTTGAAGTAGTAATTGAGAAGCCGAGTTTTACTACTAACCTGAAATGAATAAATTCCACCAAAATCTATATATTCTTGTACAGAAACTTTTAGGACGTAATTGGAGTTTCAGTATGTTAAGAGTGCTCTTCTTTCTGGTTGTGTAGATATCAAATTAGTGTAAAAATTGTTAGAATATCTGCTTGTTCAAAATGAGACAACCAATGTTGCAAATCAAACTGCCTTTGCATGTTATGTTGATTGTACATATCTGAGATGAGCAAGACTGTGCCTTTGGCACTATAAGCCGGATTATAACTAGGAATAAAATAGTAAGCCATCTGATAGTTTAATTATTTGTATTTGTAATAGTTTCATCTTGTATTATTATTATTATTAACGATGCATTGTTTGATGTGTTATTCCTGTAGTGGGCTCTGAAAATAAGGGTGTTAGTAAGCGTACTTTAGTAGCGGTTGTAGTCACCGGTGTTGCCTGTGCAGTTGTAATGTCTGTTATCATAATAGTTCTAATCACAAGAAGACATGCTAGACACTTCCGTGCGATGTCAAGAAAACGCAAATGTAAGCTTCTTAGTAGTTAAGTTTCTTCACCAGTGTTAAGCCTCCAATTATCACCATAAAAGGAGTCTAAATTTCTTATTACACTTTGCAGCTTCAAAGGCTTCAATGAAAATTGAAGGAGTGAGAGACTTTACATTTAAAGAATTGGCACTTGCTTCTAACAACTTCAACAACTCAACTCAAGTTGGACAAGGAGGATATGGAAAAGTGTATAAAGGCAGTTTATCTGATAAAACAGTTGTTGCCATAAAACGTGCAGAAGAAGGATCATTGCAAGGACAAAATGAATTTTTGACAGAGATAAAGCTTTTGTCAAGACTGCATCACCGGAACCTGGTTTCTCTGGTTGGGTACTGTGATGAAGATAGGGAACAGGTATATTCTTATGGTTCTGACCAATAAGTACCTCTATTATGTCAACTATGTGTGTGCCTCGGGTCTGCATGTGCATTTATTTTATCTTATGAAGCGGTTTCGAAAATCCCAAGGAGGGCATTCTGTAGGTTGTTAACAGTGTAAATAGAAGAGTTTTAGTGTAATGGTACTAAGTTAGTAGTTTAGATTAAGTCTAACTCTTAGTCTTATCTTACTTAGAGATAATGTAGTTTAGATTAAGTCTAACTCTTAGTCTTATCTTACTTAGAGATAATGTTTTTAAAGTAGTCCTACTTAGATCAAATTACTTATAGTCTTTTTAAAGACTGTTTTCTGTAATGCGTAATTTTCTTTTTTAAGTGAAAATATACAGAGAATAAAAACTGTTCTTTCTCTGTACAAACCTATCTTTCTTCATAGTATCAGATTAGGTTTCTTGTCAATCCTAAACAATAAACCTAGCTTACATGGATGGCATCGAGAGTTCTGGAGTTAATTCTGAAGCTGGTCCATCCAAAATCAGCATCCAGGAATTTTTTGGTCAGATGACAGCAGCAAGCAATATAGCCCTGCATTCTAATGCAGGTAATCTTTCCTTTGTGAGCTTGGTGAATCGTGGTAATAACTCCACTTGGATTGTCGATTCTGGGGCTTCTGACCATATGACAGGGGACAAAGAATTCTTTGTTTACAAGTCTTCAGAAACTGAGTTCTCTTTCCTACATCAAAACTGCTAATGGTTCCTTCTCTGAAATTGAAGGAAGTGGTTCAGTTAAACTCAATCAGAATATTACTCTAAATTCTGTGTTATATGTACCAAAGTTGGCTTGCAATCTCATATCTGTCAGCAAACTTTCGAAAGATCTTAACTGTACAACTAAGTTTGCTTTCAATGTTTGTGAATTTCAGGCGATGGATTCGGGGAAGGTGATTGGCAACGCTAGGTTGTATGGAGGACTCTACATTCTTCAAGGAGGAACTCCTATTCAGGGACAAGCAAATAAAAGCCTCTCTTTTCAGACTTCTACCTTAGGACAGAGTATTTTCGATTACTCAAATGATATTTTGTTATGGCACTTTAGGTTAGGTCATCCCAATTTTATTTATCTTGCCAAGTTATTCCCTCGATTATTCAGTAATAAAGATCCAAAGTCTTTTTTCTGTGATATTTGTCAGATTGCCAAACAAGCTAAATCAACATACCCTACATCCACTTATAAATCTTCTCATCCTTTCTCACTTATACACAGTGATATTTGGGGCCCTTCGAGAGTAAAAAATGTCAATGGAGCTAGATGGTTTATAACCTTTATTGATGACCACTCTAGGATTACATGGACCTTCTAATGAAAGAAAAATCTGAGGTTGAGGGGATTTTTAAAAAGTTTTCTGCTATGATTGAAACTCAATTCCACACTAAAATCCAAATGTTTCATAGTGACAATGGGAGTGAGTTTTTTACTAAAACCTTGGGATCTTTTTTCCAAACCAAAGGCATTGTTCACCTTACCTCTTGTGTTGAAACACCCCAGCAAAATGGGATTGCCGAAAGAAAAAACAGACATCTTTTAGAGGTTGCTAGATCCTTACTTTTTTCTACCAATGTTCCTAAATACCTTTGGGGAGAAGCTGTTCTCACTGCTACCCATCTTATCAATAGGATGCCTAGTAAACCCTTAAGTTTTCGAGTTCCTAGAGATGTTTTTCTTCAATTTTTTCCTCATTTTAAACCCATATCCAGCAATTTACCTTTGAGAGTGTTTGGGTGTACAGCTTTTGTGTATAATCATCATCCATCCACGGGTAAGTTAGATCTGAGGTCCATAAAATGTGTATTTTTGGGTTATTCCTCTACTCAGAAGGGCTACAAGTGTTACTCACCCATTACTAAAAAGACCTATACCTCCATGAATGTTTCTTTTTTTGAAAATAGACCTTATTTTACCACCTCTGAAATTCAGGGGAGAGTCTATTTGAATTTCAGCCTACACCTATTCAGCCTTTACAGTTCCAAACACCACCTTCACAGCCTACTACTGTGCAAAATCAGCAAAATCAGACTCAAAATTATCCTTCACAGCCCATTGTTGTGCAAACTCAGGAAAATCAGATTCAAAATTCATCTTCACAGCCTACTGCTGTGCAGAATCTTGTCTCACCTCTTTCCTCTCCTAAAACACATACCCATACCACTCCAACACCTTTACCTTCTCCTAATTTGAGGCTCCCTAAAACCCCTCAAGGAACTCAAAATAATGGGCATGAAAGAGGAGAAATCAGTGTCTACAAGAGGAGAAAAAGGCCAATATTGCAGTCTGCCACACAGCCTGGTTTTTGCCAAGAACTTGACTTTAATCCTGTTACCTTTGAAAATCTGGAAGGTAATGAGTTACCTGGTAAGGAAGTGGTTAATGATACTGTTCTTATTCCTTCTATTGATAATATTAACCTTCCTATTGCTCAGAGGAAAGGTGTAAGGAAGTGCACTAATCATCCTATACAGAGATTTATTGCTTATGGAAAATTACAGCCTTCTTTTCGAGCTTTTACAACAAAAATTGACAGCATCCAGATTCCACAAACTGTTGAGGAAGCCTTGGGGGATCCTAAATGGAGAAAGGCTGTAGAAGATGAGATAGAGGCTCTCAAAAGCAATGGGACCTGGACATTGACTGAGTTACCACAAGGAAAGAAGACTGTTGGCTGCAAGTGGGTATTTACTGTGAAGTATAATTCTGATGGGAGTGTGGAGAGATTCAAGGCGAGGTTAGTGGCAAAAGGATTTACACAGTCTTTTGGAATTGATTATCAAGAGACTTTTGCCCCTGTTGCAAAATTAAATACAGTAAGAGTTCTATTATCCTTAGCTGTAAATGAAAATTGGAAACTTCACCAGTTAGATATTAAAAATGCATTCCTTAATGGCAACCTAGAGGAAGATGTCTACATGCAAATACCTCCAGGGATGGAAGAGAAGGGCAGTGAGCAGAAAGTTTGCAAGCTAAGGAAATCATTATACGACCTAAAACAGTCTCCAAGGGCTTGGTTCGAGAGGTTCACCAAAGTTGTTATAAAGAATGGTTATAAACAATGTCAGACAGATCACACATTGTTTGTAAAAATGGGACCGAATGGAAAAAGGGCCATCTTAATTGTCTATGTCGATGACATTATCATCACTGGAAATGATGTTGTCGAAATAGATAATTTGAAGAAAATATTATCCAAGGAGTTTGAAACTAAAGACCTTGGAAATCTCAGATATTTTCTTGGAATGGAAGTTGCAAGATCTCGAGCTGGGATTGTCATTAATCAAAGAAAGTACATCCTTGATCTACTTTTAGAAACAGGAATGATGGGATGCAAGCCCATAGAAACTCCTATGGACAACAACTTCAAACCAAGAAGGGAGGAAATGGGTGTTCCTGTGAATAAGGAGCAATACCAAAGACTTGTAGGTAAGCTAATTTACTTGTCTTTGACTAGACCTGACATTGCTTTTTCTGTTGGAATTGTAAGCCAACATATGAATGATCCGAGGGAAGAGCATCTTGATGCAGTCCATAGGATACTAAGGTATCTTAAAATTACCCCTGGACATGGCCTAATTTTCAAGAAGAGTGATGACAGAACTATAAAGATTTTTACTGATTCTAGTTGGGCTGGAGAACTAACAGACAGAAGATCAGTAAGTGGTTATTGCTCTTTTGTTTGGGGTAATCTTGTGACATGGAGGAGCAAGAAACAATCAGTGGTAGCAAGAAGTAGTGCTGAAGCCGAATATAGAGCTTTAGCTCTCAGAATTTGTGAAGGAATTTGGCTAAAAAGACTACTTTCAGAATTAAATTTTGAGTGTAGCCAGAAAATTGAGCTGCAAAGTGATAGTCAATCTGCCATGAGCATTGCTAAAAACCCAGTTCATCATGACCGAACTAAGCATATTGAGATAGACAGACACTTTATCTCAGAAAAGGTGAATAATGGAGAAGTTCAACTCAATTTTGTACCTACCAAAGACCAACTAGCTGATGTTCTCACCAAGGCCCTTCCAAGAAGCACCTTCGACGAGTTTACATCCAAGCTGGGACTCTACAACGTATACTCACCAGCTTGAGGGGGAGTGTAGGTTGTTAACAGTGTAAATAGAAGAGTTTTAGTGTAATGGTACTAAGTCAGTAGTTTAGATTAAGTCTAACTCTTAGTCTTATCTTACTTAGAGATAATGTAGTTTAGATTAAGTCTAACTCTTAGTCTTATCTTACTTAGAGATAATGTTTTTAAAGTAGTCCTACTTAGATCAAATTACTTATAGTCTTTTTAAAGACTGTTTTCTGTAATGCGTAATTTTCTTTTGGGTAAACTACTGTGCAGGTCCCTTATGTTTTACAAGTGTACATAGTTAGTCACCACTTTTGAAAAGTGCATATTAGTAGTCCTTCACGTTTTCGATGTGTAAAGAGTTAGTCACTCCGCCGTTAGACTCCGTTAGAGACCTAACGGATTGCTGATGTGGCTTAGTTAATTTAAATCAATATACACGTGTTTTTCCACGTGGAACCTTCCCCTAACATTATAAAATCCCCAATTTGTATAACCCTAACCCTAAACATTCTCTGTAAAATTAGATTTAGAAGAAGAAGAAGAAGCAGCTAGTTTTATTGCATTCGGATTGTACCTCATAAACACCCTATCTTTATTTTACAGCATGTGAAGTGGATTGTTCTCCACTAACCACTTCAAGTCACCCAAATCAAGAATCACCCCTCCACAATCCAAGTTCCCAATCATTGCTCCAACTTTAGTGCTCAACTCCTTGATTTTTGCAATCATTTGGGTTTTATCCGACACAAAATCTTTCCCCACACGAACCACCTCAACGTTTCTCAAAACCCCATCCATTTCCTTACTCTCAATCTTCCTCAAAATCTCCTTAACAATTGATTCCGGATCCGAATCACCAACCAGAACCGGGTTCATCTTCTTACTTCTCATCAGAATATCAATTACCCGCTTCACTTCTTCACTTCTTTGCTGCCCGGCTGCCCCTTGCTGTAATCTCGGGTTCAAATACAGGTTTCGATTGGGGGAAGGCGCGGCAACGGCGGAAACAGGAGCTACGATGGGTCTGAATCCCAATCCAATTGGACCGGCAGTGTTGGCTGAGTTTGAAGTCGTGGAGCTCAATGATTGTTCAATGGTGGCTTTAACGGCTGGACTCGAGAAACTGGCCTCACGCATGACTCTACTAACACTTGGATCATCAAGAATCGATATAATTAATTGCTCCAACTCCACCTTAACCGCCAAAAGCGGTTGCTGTTGTTGCTCGGGACATCCACGGCGCTGATGGGCTTGAGCACGTTTAAGAGCAGCCATCAAGGCATTGGAAATGGGTGGGTCGAGCCCCGGGCTGCCACCGCTATTGGCGCTTTGAGCAGTGGGGAGACGGTCCAACGCGACGCTGAAGCAAAGCTCCAAAGCTCGACACTGCAACGGATGGGAAGAATTGGGGTGGGATTTGATACATGCTTGGCGAAGGAATCCGGAGGGAGACGCAAGGATGATTCAAATCTAATTTTACAGAGAATGTTTAGGGTTAGGGTTATACAAATTGGGGATTTTATAATGTTAGGGGAAGGTTCCACGTAATAATCCACGTGGAAAAACACGTGTATATTGATTTAAATTAACTAAGCCACATCAGCAATCCGTTAGGTCTTTAACAGAGTCTAACAACGGAGTGACTAACTCTTTACACATCGAAAACGTGAAGGACTACTAATATGCACTTTTCAAAAGTGGTGACTAACTCTGTACACTTGTAAAACATAAGGGACCTACACAGTAGTTTATTTTTAAGTGAAAATACACAGAGAATAAAAACTGTTCTTTCTCTGTACAAACCTATCTTTCTTCACATTCATCAGTTTTTAGTACATAAGGTATGTCTCAACTCTCAATTGAAGAAATAATTCTTATGCTTGGTTTATTGGTGCATTTGCAGATGTTGGTATATGAGTTCATGCCCAATGGCACATTGAGGGACTGGCTTTCTGGTATGAATTTTTCTGGACTCGTTGCTTTACAAGTTTTATATCATGCTCTTACTTTGTATCATTCACTTTATTTTTGAAGTAGTCCTGATTAATTGGCAACATTTTTGAGACCAGGTTCTTCTTTCCCTAGTCCCTCCTAAATATGCTTTAAATTTAGTCTTCATCTAAGTTGAGACTATATATCTGAAGGTGACAAACATTGCTTTTTCAGCTTTACCAAGACCATTATAAGAAAAAAAAATTTGGGGTGGGGGATTTGAACTGTAACTCTTTGAGCCAAATACCCAAGTAGTATGAATGGATTTTCTTTTAGCTTATAAGCACGTTGATGCCGATATGTTTTATCATAAATTTGATGTAAATCATGATATGCAGCTAAAGCGAAAACAAACCTGAGTTTTGGAATGAGATTACGGATTGCATTGGGTTCAGCCAAAGGAATTCTTTACCTCCACACTGAAGCAAATCCTCCAGTATTCCACCGAGATATCAAAGCCAGCAACATTCTCCTAGACTCAAACCTTAACGCAAAAGTTTCTGATTTCGGCCTCTCCCGATTAGCTCCAGTGTTGGAAGAAGAGGGGGATGTGCCGACTTACGTTTCCACGGTTGTGAAGGGAACACCGGTGAGTTTAGCTCTATTTGTCATGTAAGAGTAAGACTCGTTGAATACATTGCGGGACTGGGAAGGGTTGTCTTACACTTAAAGTAGTTGACACTTGACAATGAACTATGGCCAAGAGCTCAACTTTCAATCCCCTTGTTTTAGAGCTGAACTTGTACATATTAGTGCCAGTTAATATGGTTTTAGTTGAGTGCTTTGTATTCGGCTGCAGGGTTACCTTGATCCGGAATACTTTCTGACTCATAAGTTGACTGACAAAAGTGATGTATATAGCCTTGGAGTTGTTTTGCTGGAGTTGTTGACGGGTATGCAACCGATATGGCATGGCAAAAACATTGTCCGCGAGGTACTTGTATAGCCGCATGTTTTACAATTTTGGTAAATGTTATTGTTGCATTGTTGGTGTGGATGTTAAAGCCTGCTGTTTACAAAACTCAGGTGAATACAGCGCGTGAATCAGGTACGGTGTTATCTCTAATCGACAGCAGAATGGGTTGGTATCCATCCGAATGTATGGAGAGATTGGTCGTTTTAGCCCTGAGTTGCAGCAACGACAATCCGGAGAAGCGGCCATCCATGTTGGAAGTGGTGAGGCAGCTTGAAGACATACACAAAATGATGCCTCAAACTGATTCATCATCGGACTCGATTCATTTATATTCAGACAAGTCACTGACAGAGACGTCGACATCGACATCGACATCGTATGGTAGAAGTGGAACTAGCAGCGAGGCATATGTTTCTTCATCCGGTGTATCGGAAAGTGATCTTGTCAGTGCTGTTATTCCTTTTATTGCATCTCACTGACTGTTACAGCCAACAAGTGAAAATTATTAGAATCGTGTGAATTAGATTTTGTAATGTAGCCGAATAGAAATATTTTTTTATGTTAAAAATCCAATAAATGTTTATTTATTCAGGGAGGGCTGAGAGAATTTTATATGAATGTGTTTATTTTTTTATTATTTTATTTCAAAATTATATAAAAATTCATATAATAATATTATTTCTTTTTTAAAATAGATTTATTTACATAGCTAATATCGAAAAAATAATATTTCTAAATTAATACTAATATTTAATCTAGAATTTTTTCATAGAAAATCCACTTTTAATTTCTTTTTGAAATAAGTTTAAAAAATATTACTATAATTTTTCGACTTGTGATTATAAAAAAAAAATATTATTGTTGTTAGGTGAAATCCAATCCAATCGAAAACTGATCCCTCGGCGTCACCGATTCTAGGAGCGATCGGTAGGCTGGCTGGGGGTTTCAGCAGCTGGAAACTGGAAAACAACGTGCTGACAAATATAAAAAAACTTGTTTTATTTTAATGTTGATGTTGTACTAGTGTTTGTTCCTCTGGAGCCCAATTGTCTCTCCTTCCTATGATCACTGTCAAATTCAATAGAAATCGTTGAAGATCGTTCCTTTCTGTTATTGTCGGTAAGTTTCCTTTATGCTTCTGATTTCAAAAACTTGAATTTCTGTCCCTTGATTGCAAAATTCAGGCTTTTCCTTTTCCACCATTAGATAGGTTTGCTTCACCCCCTTCTTTCTGTTTTCTTTTTCGGCTTTACATCACTATTGGAGACTAAAATGCCTTTCGTCTTTGAATTTGTGAACTGGGAAACTTTAGGATCTTGCTTCATGTTAGTGCCTGCTAATGTTCATCTTATCGGGTTTCTTTTAGGGGATTTCTTTCGTGGGAAGCTTCTGTTGAGTTTAAATGATTATCGGGTTTATTGTTTCAGATAACATTATGATAATCTAATTTTTCAATTTAGCCTTAAATTTATTGGACTATACACATGGAGGTTTTTTTTTGTTACAGTTACTTTTGATGGTTCATTACCCGTCATTTCATTGTGAAATACTCAATGATCCTTCCAGGTCGTAATTGAGTCATTTGCTTGGCGAAACTTCGATTTTCATGAAAGTTTTTCATTTTAATTCCAGCTTGTATGCGCAGGTGCGTTTCCAGACATCCTGCAGGATTGGCTTCACCAGGGGGGAGTTAGAAACTTCCATTGTTGGTGATAGATTTGTTGGCAAATAAAAGCAATGCTGTTTAGAATCAAACATCTGCTTCTCTCTCTATTTTTCATCCTTGTCTTCCTTGAATGCATTACAGCAGATGGTCAAAACAAAACTTCAAAAAGGATAAGAGCTCCCCTCAGTAATACTAATGTAGGTAACAATGTTGTAGATGCCATCGGTACGGAGAAGGTCATAAGTTTTGAGGATGACAACAAAGTAATGGGTGATTGGAAGGGCAGTCACAGCAGAGTTTCTGTGTCCACAGTTGCACTTTTTACATTAGCAATGGCTGCAGCAACTGGTTTAGGTGCAGTTCCATTTTTCTTTGTGGAGCTTGATTCTCACTGGGCGGGCATATGCAATGGAATGGCTTCTGGTGTCATGTTGGCTGCAAGTTTTGATCTCATACAGGAAGGGCAGGAACATGGTGCTGGAAGTTGGGTTGTGATTGGGATTTTAGCAGGTGGCATTTTTATTTTGCTTTGTAAGAAGGTGATCACTGTTCCTCATATCAGTTATTAGGTTTGATCAATCACCATTTTAGAATTATCATATACCTAGGCTATCATAAAGGACCACTATTTTTTGCCCCACTTTCAATGCATGTGTTAAAGACACCATCCACAGATTAAGTTTCTGTTTCAGACCTTCAATGCTTGTCATGGAGGATCATTATTACTTCTGCAGAGAGTTTTAGACCTCAGACTTTGCATGCCATACACAATGCTGTCTTTTTAACTTGTAATTTTGTGGTATGGTTGTAATTTTAGGTGATATTAACATCTTATATTTTTCCCATCATTTTTGGGTTTCAGTTTCTTGAACAATATGGGGAAGTAAGTATGCTGGATATAAAAGGAGCAGATGCAACTAAAGTTGTTCTTGTCATTGGAATTATGACGCTGCATTCATTTGGAGAGGGCTCTGGTGTTGGAGTTTCCTTTGCCGGCTCAAAAGGTTTTACTCAAGGCCTTTTGGTAACTTTGGCGATAGCTGTACATAACATACCAGAGGGATTGGCTGTGAGCATGGTTCTTGCATCAAGGGGTGTTTCTCCACAGAATGCAATGCTATGGAGTGTAATTACATCCTTACCTCAGGTATCTAATCATGTAATTCTGTTTGTCAGGTTTTGAGCACATCTATATGTATCAAATGAAATTGGAACTTCCAAGATCAGGTTGAAAAAGAAAAGTAAAAGAAGAAATGGTGAAGTAGAAAAGTTAGTACCAGGTAAAATAACTTCAACGGAAGATCATTGTCAACAGACAATTTGTAAGCACCAACCTGATTTCTAGGGTTTTTGAAAAATCTTACAAACTTTAGAGTGTGAGATTTATATTACTGTAGTGACTACTGGCTAGTGAGTGACTGCCTGTTAAAATGGGTAAAAGGAAGGATAAAAATCAACTATTAAGGTCATGTGAGGGTAAATCAATATAACTTTTGTTCTTATTTGAGTATTATTTCTGTGCAAAGTTAGTTTCCTCAAATGGTTGTTTATTCCCTTTAATCTTTTTCTCAAAACTTGTTTGCCAGCCAATTGTCGCGGTTCCTTCTTTTGTATGTGCCGATGCATTTAATAAATTCCTGCCCTTTTGTACTGGTTTTGCTGCTGGATGTATGATTTGGATGGTTGTTGCTGAGGTTCTCCCTGATGCATTTAAGGTATTGCAATTCTTTCACTTAAAATAAATGTTTGAATCTTCAAGAATAAGGATTTTCTTCTACAACAATCTTTCTAGACCTTCTTTTCTATTCTGATTCATATCATATGAAGTACACTTTCATTGGTTAGTTCACAGTATACAGAACTTGCCAAGCTTCTTCACTTTCTCTCTTCTGCAAAGCCTAAAAGGTTACAAGACAACTTTTATTGAACATCAAATTGTAAATTGGAAAGATTAATCTTGTTTGACCATGTTTAATTTTTTTTATGCTTTCTTCTCTGCTCTAGAGAAATGATGTTTTTCTCTCTCCTCTATCTTTATTCTTGTAATAGGAAGCCTCTCCAACTCCAGTGGCATCAGCTGCTACGCTTTCAGTAGCATTCATGGAAGCACTAAGCACTCTGTTCCAGAACTTTAGTCATGGCTTCAAGTGAGTTAATTGAACTATTGTTTGTTGAGAAGAATGTGTGGCTGGATATTACATCATTGCATGAGTAAATTCAGCTACTTTGGGTTTCTTTTTCTATCATTTATCCTGCATCTTGCTGTAGTTATAACCTTTTTTATTAATGATAATTCTGATTTTGTTTCAACAATATTATGCCTTATTGTTCTTTGTGATGACACGGTCATAGCTTTCTGTGCATGCTAGTTGATTCAGACAGATTGGGCGTATGCAGCCTTTATTAGGCTTGATATGTGGGCTTGTCACAGTTGATACAATCTGGCCATCTGCTTTTGTCCCTAAATGCCGCCCAGCCCCTTACTCTTAGTTGCTGTATTGTGATTTCATTTTATCTCCTCATTGACTAAATTCTAATTTTTTTTTTTGAATTTCCAGTTCTGAGGATGCTTCTGGCTTCTTTGTTTCGTTGCTTTTTGGTCTTGGACCTTTACTGGGTGGTCTTGTTCTTGTCGCATTTGCTCTTGCTTTGTGTCTTCAGCATGCCCTTCTCATGGGTACTGCATCTGGCATTGCCTTCATCCTTGGTGCCTGGCGACCGCTGCAACTACTTTTGTCTTCCAAAATGGGATTCTTACCACTTATGTTGCTACTAACAGCAGGCGCTGCGTTTGTTCATGTTTCAAGCTCTGCTATTTTGATGATTGTTTCTAACAAAAGAACAGCTAATAACCTACCGACACTGTCAAGATTTCCCGTGAGTGTTCTCACACTCCAGTCTTTTTTAGCATGTGGAGCTGTGTCTTTTCATGCACTTGCTGAAGGACTTGCACTAGGAGTGGCTGCACCAAAAGCTTATGGTCTTGGACGGCACATGGTCCTTCCTGTCTCCCTTCATGGGCTTCCCCGTGGTGCAGCAGTGGCCAGCTGCATCTTTGGAGCTACTGGCAGTTGGTATGGCTCTCTCGCAGCAGCAGCTCTAATCGGCTTCATAGGCCCAATATCTGCAATTGGAGCAATATTGGCAGGAATTGACTACAGTGGTCTGGACCATGTGATGGTTTTTGCCTGTGGAGGATTGGTCCCTTGCTTTGTTAGAATAGTTCAAAGAGCAGTAAGGTTAGACATGCGAAAAAGCAGCTGTGGGCTTGCTGTAGGAGTTGGTTTTGCTGCTCTCTGTTTAACTTGCACCAAGTTAGTTTGCTTGCACACACCTTACTGCAATTCTGCTCCAGAGGCTGTCAGATAAAATGATTGTGCTTAAGCACCGGACCCATGGTGCTTCAATTCATGCTTTGAGTCTGGCCTTTGCATTAGTGTTTACGGGTTGCTCGAGTTTGTGGAACAGATTATGGAAAGAGAAAGATATGAAGTGAAGGACTCAATGAGAGGATGGGATTCCCGTCTTTCTGTATGCTTAGTTTTAATATTTCTACACAATTTTAACGGACAAGGGGGTCCTTAGGCATTGCTAGCTTGGATTCTCAGTTGAGAGCCTTGGCTCTAATCAAGATTTTAAGAATGTTCATATTGAGAGACCGAGAAAGTGTAGTGTCCATGGAATCTCGCACTGGTGAATACAAAAATGTGCCCTTTAGTTATGAAGGATAAAGTAATAGATAAAAAAATAATAATAATAGTACTCTTTTATTCTCTAATAGTGTAAAAGGAATCTCTTCCTACAGTGAAGAGTCCATTGTTTTTCAAAAGAGTCCATTATTTGTCACTTGAAATTTCAACAAAGTTCAATTCAAAGAAGATGCTTTCTACAAAAATCACTCGCTCAGAAAAGACCAAGTTTAGAACATGCAACTGAAAAAGTAGTCTCATCTAAACCCCATTAAATGGCATCAAATCCCGGAGGTATCTTGGATCTTATTACAAACATTATGATAACATGCTAAAGTCGTAGAAAATGGGTAAAACAGCAAAGGAAGAGGGGGTAAAAGTCACTTAACAGTCGGCTGATTGGGCTCCAAATTGTCACCATCATCCACCAACTTGTTCATCTTCTTCTCTTCCACACTCTGAGACCCAGTCATCCTTGCCAGTAGTACAAATGTCATCCCTCCAAGTACATTATTTAAGCATCTCAGAACCACCACTGATGACTTAAACGCCAAGGGGGGAAGTCCCTTGGCCAGTAGATACTCGACCCCATTCAAGGTTTGGTACCTCAAATTGCTGCTAACACCCATATGAGCAGCCCAGGTGAGGGCATTCAACAAGGTAGGAGGAGGTTTATTGGGTGTTTCAAAATTGGGATCCATTTTCTTCCTCATGTTGATCAATCCATTTGAGATTGCAGTTCCCACAAGGCCTGCAGCAAATCCAACAGCAGCAAATACAACTCCTTTGTAGACAAAAGTCCCGAAACGGTTCATTGGGGTATAAGCACCAGGTTGAAACATATGACCTGGTGGACAGTTTGCAAAGAGAGCAGGGAGACTTGAAGAAGAAGATGCGGAGGCTGTTGGTGCCAAAAGATACATCAGAGTGAAGTTCAAAATGGAACCGACGACAAGAGTTGAGAAAACGAAGTCAAGCTCATTAAGACCAAAATTAGGACGTGTAGACATGTCTCCAACAACACAAGCACTGACCCCAACCAACTCTTCCATTAAAACCTTGAAAGGGAACTGGGGATCTGCTGTAATTCTGTCTCTCCATCCACTTAGGAGAAGACCCAGAACGCCAAATCCCTGCCATGAATTATCGTTGGAATCGCCATCTCCTCTACCACCACCTCCGCTACCACCAACCCCGTGGTTTCCATCGTCTCCTCCAGCGCATGTGGTGTGAAGTTTGGGAACGGAAAGCTTAGAGGGCTGAAAGCGGAACGGTTGGTTTTGAGGGAACGAAACAACATGCGGCGGTTGAGATTGGAGACGGCGGGTATCACCCGTGTTAGGCAATTGTCTTGTCCACTCCGAGAAACGATACCGAGCCATGGCAGCCATTTGATTCCTCAAACCCAACTCTACAAAGGGGAAAAAGGTAGTAGAACGCGGGGTTATTACTTTGCAGGAAAAAAAGAAGACAAATAGAATGCGAGAAATGTAGTCGCAAAAGGGATACCAGAATCTGAGATTGTATTTGCAGAGATGGAAACCGTTGAGCGAAGTGTGAGAAATAGGGTTGTGTTTTTCTTTTTCCTTTTTCAAGGTAGAAAATAGAAATTAGGGTGGATTGGAATTTCTCAACATAAAGTACATCGCATAACACTTCTGTATCATTCTACTTTTAATTACTTCAATTATAACATTTAATTCATCTTTAATTCGGAGGAGAATATTATTTACTCAGCATTAAACTTACAATTTAAAACCAACGGAATTTTATGGGGAGTTTCGGTCTAGGTTTTAATTAAAGTAGGAAATTTTTATTTGATGACATTTAAATACTCTAACGTCAACGTGTACCGATACATTAAAAGCTGTATTGGTATTGACTCGGCAAACCGTATCGGCACACTTTTATTTATACTGATTCTTTCGTGAACACCTGTACCGGTACAATGTTATGTGTACCGAAACTCTCATGAACACGTATCGGTACTCCATTGTTAGAAATAACATTTTTTGGCAGCAAAGAGCTTAGAAATTCAATTTTAATCGAATCGATATGTATGTATGTGATATATGAACAACATGTGCAGGCTAAAACATGTGCAAACTCCCCTAGCAACAAGCATAGATGCATAAAGGAGTAAAATCACACAAGCACATACATCAATCAAATTCAAACAAATTTTTTACCTTAAAAGGCTAGTTAATCCTAACTCTCTCTTAAGAGACCAAAAACGCTCTTTGTCTAAAGGTTTGGTAAAGATGTCCGCTAATTGGTTCAAGGTGTCAACAAGAACTACATCATTTTTCAAGACATGATATGTAATGAAATGGTGTTTTATCTCTATGTGCTTGCTTCTATAATGTTGGATGAGATTTTTAGTGAGACAAATGACACTAGTATTGTAACACCTAAGGGGTATGATACCTACATCAACTTCATAACCTAGAAGTTGTTGCTTCATCCAAAGGACTTGAGCACAACAACTTTCCACCAATATGTACTTCGCTTCGGTGGTAGATAAGGCTACACTATTTTGTTTCTTAGAGAACCAAAATATGAACATATTACATAAGAATTGACATGTTTCGGAGGAATCTATCTATCTTACATCCCCCATAATCCGCATCCGAGAAAGCATGCAAACCAAATGAGGAATCTCTAGGATACCAAAGACCTAAACAAAGTGTGTCTCTAATGTATCTAAAGATTCTCTTAACGACTATAAGGTGAGATTCTCTAGGACTAGTTTGAAACCTAGCACACAAGCAAACACTAAACATGATACCGCGTCTACTTGCGGTAAGGTAAAGCAAAGATCCAATCATAGAATGGTGAAACTTTGAATCTACACACTTACCTCCTTCATCTTTGTCAAGCTTTATGAAAAAACTCATTGGAGTGGCTTGAGGCTTCACATTCTCCAAGTCAAACTTCTTGAGCATGTCCTTGATGTACTTTGTTTGATTAATGAAGGTGTCATCCTTCCTTTGTTTGATTTGGAGTCCCAAGAAGAATGATAACTCTCCCATCATGCTCATCTCAAACTCACATTGCATTAACTTAGAAAACTCTTGGCAAAACAATTCATTAGTAGAACTAAAAATGATATCATCAACATATATTTGAACTACTAATATGTCTTTGCCATTTCTTTTAATAAAAAGTGTAGTATCCACCTTTCCTTTTTCACAACATTTTTCAATCAAAAAGTTTAAAAGCCTTTCATACCAAGCTTTTGGAATTTGTTTTAAACCATATAAAGCTTTAGTGAGTTTAAAAACATGGTTTGGGAATTTTGGGTCTTCAAAACTGGGTGATTGTTCTACATACACTTCTTTATTAATAAAATCATTTAGAAAATCACTTTTGACATCCATTTGAAAAGGCTTGAACTCATGATAACATGCAAATGCAAGAAGCATCCTAATAGCTTCTATTCTAGCTACGGGTGCATAGGATTCATCAAAATCAATTTTGTAAAATTAATATTTGATTTTGATATAACAAGTAATTCAAGGACTAATTTGCAAAGTAAATAAATATTTAAGTAATCAAAATACTCGATTTAGAGAAGTACAATTTATACTTAAAATGTTTTCAAGTCAAAACTTAAATCCTATAAATTTTTCTAAGTGTTTCAAAGCCAAAATATGCAAAACTGCCCAGGTGTTTTGAAACACCCTCAAAGTGTTTCGATACGTTTTGCCACTGGAAACGTCTATTTCGAAACGACTCACACCCGTTTCGATACAGGGGTTAAGTAATTTTAAAATTGGGCATTAAATGAACTAGTCATTACTTATCAGAAACTGAATTTTAAAGATTTGGTTAAGTGTTTCGATACACCCCTAAGCTATTTCGAAACACCAAATTACAATTTCAAAACATTTTGATACATCCCTTATCTGTTTTTATACGACCTTCTTTTTGCACTTACTGTTTCGATACGGCCTATAACCGTTTCGATACGGGCCCATTTTGCACATAATAGATCTCTTTTTTGAGTGTCCACTTCGATACAGAGGTCTCGTATTTCGATACGGGTAGTTGTAAAACTACATTTATGGAGAAAAGAGAGAGCCCCAACGACTCTATTGATGATCTCAACCACTCAAACGGCTAGAAATCAATGAGAATGTATAAAAACAAGTCTCTAAAGCTGCAACAACAACTATTGAGCCTTCAAGCAACATCAAATCATTTAAATCCAAACCTTGATCATTTAGAGTCAAATCCTTGTACTCAACTCATTTGAGTTTTTCATTTTAATTTTTATTAAGAGTTTGGAGTGTGATTGATTGTATTTGGGTAAACATTAACCTTTAAGAGGTACTTATAAGGTTTACCAAATTCCTTCATTGTAAAGAGTGTGTTGGATTAAGCTTTGGGTAGAAAGCTTAATCGGTTTTGTAAGGTTTCCTCCTCATCCAAGAAAAGGGGAAGAATCAATTAGTTGATTGGTTGAAAATCCTTAGTGCGAGCTAAGGTAGTGGAGGTAGAGTTAATTTAGGAACTTGAACCACTATAAATTGCCTTGTGTCAGATTTTCATTCATCCAATTTCTCCCTTTAAATTTTTAATCGCCAATTCACCCCTTGGTCATTTACAATCGTTTGATCAACTCAACAATTGGTATTAGAGCTACACTCATTAGAAGGATTACAACCCTCTTGAGTCGATTCTAGGAGAGTTTGATCAACTACAAATTGAAGCAATGACATCCACCTCCGGCCCCAACCTCAGTGAGTCTCAATCCACCACCAAACCATCATTCTTCAATGGGGATAACTACTCATATTGGAAGAATCAGATGCGACTCTTCATCAAATCCAACGACTACATGGTATGTGACGTTGTAGAAGACGGACCAAGCATTCCTATGAAGAGAGATGGTGAAGAAAGATTAGTCCCAAAGATCAAAGCCGAGATGACCGACGAAGAGAGAAGACGGTTTCAAGTCAATGATAAAGCCTTGCATATGATTTTTTATGCTCTCGGTCCTGATATCTATTCAAAGGTGTCTTCCATCGAAAGCACCAAGGAAGTTTGGGATACCCTCGAGACGACATATGAGGGAACTAGCAATGTTAAAGAGACGAAGATCGGGCTACTCAATTTAAGCAAAGACGGATCCCGATGAAAGTGTCTCCAAGATGTTTGATCGGTTCTCGGTCATCGTCATTGGATTAAAGGGCTTCGGTGAAGCCATTCTCAAAGACAAGCTACTTCAAAAACTTCTATATTCTCTTCCGGAATCTTGGAATGGAAAAAGAACGACCATCATCGAAGCTAGTGATTTGAAGACTCTCAAGCTTGATGCCCTTGTTGGATCTCTTCTCACTCATGAGATCATGAAACAAGGAATGGAAGAAGAGAAGAAGAAAGAAGAGAAGAAAGTTGAGAAGGAGGTTGAGAAGAATAAGATTGGAATCACACTTAAAGCTTCATACAACGATAGCGATTCGAGTGAAGAGGAAGATGAGGAGATGACCATGTTGGCCAAAAGATTCACACGATTCATGAAGTCCAACCGAGGAAGAAAATTCAATAGAAAAATGGGCTTCAAGAATAGGAGTAAAGAAGAAGAGAAGGACCAAATCACTTGCTATTAGTGCAAGAAGATCGGCCATATCTGACCCGAGTGCCCTCAATTGAGAAAGAAAAGCTTTAGGAAGAAGAACAAACTCAAAGCTCAAGTGTCAACTTGGAGTGACGATGAGTCATCCGAAGAGGAAGGGGAAGTGGCCAACCTTTGTCTCATAGCATTTGAGGAGAAACCAATGGTAAACCCTAACTCATCATCTCTTACTTACAATGAATTATATGATACCTATGATGAGTTACAAGATGTTTATGATGAGTTGGTTATTCTCTAAACTCTAGATCCTACTGTGTATTTAATAAAAGAATTTCGGATGACTCATAGTTCTAATAGGCCTAAATAAATCCATGTGGATTAGTTGTAATACCCTACTAGTCGAAACATCATTAATGAGTTTAAATGAAGTTCTCTTTTGTTTACCTTTAGCACATGCATCACAAATTTTATCTAATGAAAATTTTAGTTTGGGTAAACCTCTAAGTAGATTTTGGGAAGCTAATTTTTCTAAAACACTTATGATAGCATGCCCAAGTTTCCTATGCCATAACCATGCATCAATCTCATCATGTGCAACTAAACATGCATGAGATAAATGCATGTCATCTAAATGCACCATATAAATATTTCCTATACGATGACCAATGATGATTAGTTTTTTGTTTTAATGTTCACAATTTTACACCCATTTTTATCAAAATGAACATTAAAGCCTTTATCTCAAAGTTGACTAATGCTCAAAAGATTATGTTTTAGACCATTGACATATAACACATTTTCAATGAATGTAGATGAGAGATTACCAATGGAGCCTATGCCTTCAATGTGCCCTTTGGAGTTGTCAGCAAATGTCACACATCCTCCACTTTTTGGTTTAAGCTCCAAGAATGTACTCTTGTCTTCGGTCATGTGTCTTGAGCATCCACTATCAAGGTACCGTGTGTTTTGACTTGAAGCTTTGGCATTGTAGCAATGCTCCTTCTACAAACAAAGATTAGTTTCTTGATTTTGGTACCCAAATCATTTTGGGTCCATGAGTATTAGCTCCCAAAAGCTTGGTTCCCTTAGGAATCCAAGAAGCAACATCATTCACATTATGAGAAATAACGAGTTCCTTAGGAACCCATACACTCCTAATTCTTTTTACTTTAGATTGCTTTTGAAAGTTTCTTTGTTTGGGGTAAACTGGTTTTCTCTTAATATATTGGGTTTTTGAAGAACTTCCTTTTCAAAATCATTTTCCCAATAGTAAGATAAGTTTTAAGATTATCTCTCCTTGGCGTGATAATCTTGAAAATCATAAAGAAGTTTTTCTAAATCAAGATTTTTCGTTTTTGAGAGCATTTGAAAGATTAATCAAATACAAAACCTTCTTTTTCCAATTCCAAATTGGTTATTTCAAAATATGGGTTTTGAAGATTTTTGTAATAAAAATGGTATTAGCCATAATTTTTCGGCTCCTCGCACTCCTCAACAAAATGGGGTAGTTGAGAGGAAAAATAGAACTTTGGAAGAAATGGCTAGGACTATGCTTTTTGAAAACAACTTACCTAAGTATTTTTGGGCGGAAGCCACTAATACGACTTGTTATATTATTAATAGAGTAATGATTAGGCATATTTTAAAGAAAACACCTTATGAGATTTTAAAATCCAAAAAGCCTAACATTAACTATTTCCACCATTTTGGTTGTAAATGTTTTGTTTTAAACAATGGAAAAGAAAATTTAGGTAAATTTGATGCTAAAAGTGATGAAACAATATTTTTGGGTTATTCTCTAAACTCTAGATCCTACTGTGTATTTAATAAAATAACTTCGGTTGTTGAAAAGTCTATACATATTTTCGATGATAACCTCATTTTGAGGAAGGATTATTGTGATGATGATGATGATGTAGGGATCATTGAAGCCATTGATAGAGAACCAACATCAAAGGTGGATGAGATTCCAACCAAAGAAAAATATGCACAAGATCCACCTCTTGAAGCCTTAAAGGACTTGGCTCTTGAGGAAAAGGATGTGACATACCCAAGGGAGTTCAACTATGTCAAAAGTGGTGAAATCTTGGGTGATCTATTCAAGGGGATAATTACCAGATCCTCTCTCAAACTAATGAACCATGTTGCATTTATTTCATGCATTGAGCCTAAAAATATAAAAAGCATTAAAAGATGAATTTTGGATTTTGGCCATACAAGAAGAACTTAATCAATTTGAGAGAAGTAAAGTATGTACATTAGTTGAAAGGCCTAGTAATCAATCTACTATAGGAACTAAATGAGTCTTTAGAAATAAATTAGATGAGAGTGGTAACATAGTGAGAAACAAGGCTAGGCTTGGTGCTCAAGGTTACACTCAAGAAGATGGAATTGATTTTGATGAAACATATACACCCGTAGCTAGAATGGAAGCCATTAGGGTTACCATGATTTCAAGCTTTTTCAAATGGATGTAAAAAGTGCTTTTCTAAATGGTTTTATAAATGAAGAAGTGTATGTTGAACAACCACCGGGTTTTGAAAATCCTAAATTTCCAAATCATGTTTTTAAATTAACCAAAGCTCTTTATGGTTTAAAACAAGCTCCTAGAGCTTGGTATGAAAGACTTTTAAACTTTTTGATCGAAAAATGTTTTAAAAAAGGCAAGGTAGACACTACACTTTTCATAAAAAGATATTGTAATGACATCTTAGTAGTACAAATTTATGTTGATGATATCATTTTTGGTTCTACTAATGAATGTTATTGCAAATAACTTTCTAAGCTAATGCAAGATGAGTTCGAGATGAGCATGATGGGGGAACTCTCATTCTTTTTGGGGCTCCAAATCAAATAAAGAAAGGGTGACACCTCCATAAATTAAGCAAAGTACGTGAATGATATGCTCAATAAGTCCAGCTTGGAGAATGTGAAGCCTCAAGCCACTCCTATGAGCTATTCTATAAAGATTGACAAAGATGAAGGAGATAAGTGTGTCGATTCTAAGCTTTATAGATCTATGATAGGTTTTTTGCTTTACCTTACCGCCAGTAGACTGAATATTATGTTTAGTGTTTGCTTGTGTGCTAGGTTCCAAGCTAGTTCTAGAGAATCACACTTAGTAGCCATTAAGAGTATTTTTAGATACCTTAGAGACACACCTAACTTAGGTCTTTGGTATCCTAAGGATTCTTCCATTAGCCTTCATGCTTATTCGGGATGTAGATTATGGGGGATGCAAGATAGATAGGAAAAGTACCTCCGAAACATGTGAATTCTTAGGTAGTATGCTCATATCATGGTTATCTAAGAAACAAAATAGCGTAGACCTTTCTACCACCGAAGCGGAGTACATATCCTAAAGGAGTTGTTGTGTTCAAGTCCTTTGGATGAAGCAACAACTCTTATATTATGGTGTTCAAGTAGAAGTTATACTACTTAGGTGTGACAACATTGGTGCCATTTGTCTCACTAAGAATCCTATCCAACACTCTAGAACCAAACATATAGAAATTAGATATCATTTCATTAGAGACCATGTTTTGAAAATTGATGTTGACACATTGAACCAATTAGCGGATATATTTACCAAACCTTTAGGTAAAGAGCGTTTTTGGACCCTTAGGAGAGAGAGTTAGGTTTAACTAGCCTTTCTTGACCCTTTTAGGTCCCAAATGGTCAAAATCTTTCTTGAAATTAGTTGATATTCATGCTTATGTTATTTTGCATCATTTTGCTTCTATGCATGTTGTTAGGGGAAGTATGCATCAATTTTAGCCATTAAATCTTGCTCATATATCATTCACATGCATTTAGGCTCGATCTAAGTTGATTCTTTGAACATAAAACTGCCCAAACTGTAGTTTCTGGTAAGGGTGTATCGAAACAGCTAAATCTGTTTTGATACGGGCTTAATTTAGGGTGATTCTAGTAGTGAATCGTATCGAAATGAGCTCTTCACATTTCGATATGGGTTCGTGGTGTTGTTTCGAAATAGGGTCAACTTGTATCGAAACGAGTTTGGTACTGAAACGGCTCGATAACTTTTTGAAATGGCCGTTTTGATACGCCAAGTGGCGTATCGAAACACGATCGCACAGACTACTTTAAATAGGCATTGAAAGGTATCCAACTTTAATTAAAACACCAACTCTTTTTCCTATCAAACCTTAAGCACAAAACCCCATATAAAAAACCCTTCAAATCACTTAATTTTTCACATCAAAACTTAAATTTTTTTTAGGGTTTTCAATCTACATATCAAGGCTAGAGTTTTGCAAGCAATTTGGTGCATCAATCATCCTTCATTCATCTTTATCCAATATCAAGGTATAAAATCTTTTTCTTTTTATTTTCAATTTTCGTTTAAATTTATAGGTTGTTTTTAATTTCTTTTTGTATTAAACATATATATATATATATAGTTTTTCAAGTTATTGCAAAAAAAAATCAAAATCTGAATTTTTTTTATTCGAATATAAATTTATACCGTATAATTTTTAAAAATGTTTTTTAAAAATTCTTTTCACCAAAAATTCTTTTTATGTTTATATATATATATATATATATATATATATATATATATATATAAAGCTATATTGTATAGTTTTTATTAATACCTTGATTATAGGATTGTATATTGGATTGAATTTAATTGATTTACGCATATATATGTTGTTGTCTTGATTTCACTCCATATTTCAAATATGACTTCTAGAAAGAGAGTTAGAACCAATGAGGCTGGTGGTAGCTCCAACGTTGATGACGGTTCTACTCGTCCAAATCTAAATTCGCTCTACTAAAAGTCTCTTCGCAATAAAGATGCCTACACTAATTTTAAGCTATTCCAAGATCATGTTATTCGATGTGAGTGTACCGTTTCTCTTCCCTTTTTTGGATTCCGAGCGTTTTCAATTCCGCTATCTTGATCTATTAAGGCGTTGGAAATTTATGACTTTTTTGAGCTTACCTTGCACCTTGTATCGTAACATGGTGCTTTTATTTTATGCCAATGCTCGTTGCATCTCCAATGATGGTCAAGTGGTTGTTATTGAGTCTTGTCTTATGAGAAAGAAGTTTAGGGTTGATCCAGAAGTTTTGTGCAATGTGTTCGGGTTTGAAGATGAGGGAATCTCGGATGAGAACTCATTGGGTCATACCCTTTGTGGCTTCGTCACGGTTTTTGATGCTCATGATCGCATCATACATCTCATGGTATCGTAGTGGTTTCACCCTTCCAAAGGCAAGTTCTATCACATTAGGCAAGTGGATGGTTTTTGGATTCAGTGCTTTCGTGTGGGACATCATCCGAACCTATGTCAAATCATGTTTGCCGAGATGATGTACCTTGTCTAAAATTGCAACTCCGATCTTGTTATATCTTTCACCTATGGCACAGCTTTGAGCTACATGTTTTCTAAAGTGGGAATTGATTGCTCACTTGATTATGCGGAATCACTCAAAGATCCCATCGATGAACGCACACTTCCTCGGAGCAAATTTCATTATATTGATGGAGAGTGGACTCGTGTTGAGAATCCTCCACCCGTTGCTGCCCCCGAACCTCCACCTCAAGTTGCTCCGCAAAACAACGAAGCCATCATGACCTTCATTACAGAGCAATTTAACGGCATACACACTCACATGGACTTCAACTTTGCTACTATTGATACTCACCTCACTATCATGGATGGACGTATCCAAAATGTTGAGAATTGCCTCACCTCGGTTGAAACTTAACAAACTTCTATGGACATGTCCTTTACCGGTTTCTATGGCGAATGTAGGCAATTCCGTAGGAGCAATGCCGATGATGAAGATGACGAAGATGATGAGCCTTAGATCATTGCATTCCATTGCATCTCATCTAGCTTTGGATTTCTCTATTTTCATGCACCTATGTATGATTTTATTTTAAGACTTGTGCTTTGATTTATGTTTGGATGTTATGGTTTGGATATTATGGTTTGAATTTATGAACTTAATTTGCTTTGATTTTAATGCTTAATGAAATTATGTTGCTCTACTTGTGGTTTGACTTGTGTTATATTGTTATATTCCTTCATTGATTTTGATCTAACAAAAAGAGGATAAGGGTTAAGCTAAAATTTTAAAATCTTTTTCAAAACCTAGCTTAAATTTAAGGGGAGTTTACATAAAAAATTACTTTGGTTTTGTTATATCAAAAAGAGGGAGATTGTAAAACTAATATTTGGTTTTGATATAACAAGTAATTCAATGACTAATTTGCAAAGTAAATAAATTTTTAAGTAATCATAATACTCGATTTTGACAAGTACAATTTATCCTTAAAATGTGTTCAAGTCAAAACTTAAACCCCGTAAATATTTCTAAGTGTTTCAAAGCCAAAATATACAAAATAACTCAGGCGTTTCGAAACACCCTTAAAGTGTTTCGATACGTTTTGCCATTGGAAACGTCTATTTCGAAACGGCTCACACCTGTTTCGATATGACCTTCATCTAGGCTTTTGATTTTTAAGCAACATTTCGAAACGGCTCACACCTATTTCGATACAAGAGTTAAGTAATTTTAAAATTGGGCATTAAATGAACTAGCCGTTACTTGTCAGAAACTGAATTTTAAAGATTTGATTAAGTGTTTCGATACACCCCAAAGATGTTTCGAAACACTAATTACACATTCAAAATGTTTCAATACAACCCTTATTCATTTCAATAACTCCTTTTTTGCACTTACTGTTTCGATACGACCTATAACCGTTTCGGTTACTGCCTATTTTTCACATTACAAATTGTTTCTTTGAGTGTCTGTTTTGATACAAGGGTCTCGTGTTCCGATACAAGTAGTTGCAGAACTGCATTTATGGAGCAAAGAGAGAGCCCCAATGGCTCTATTGATGATCTCAACCACCCCAAACAGCTGGAAATCAATGAGAAGGTATAAAAACAAGTCTCTAAAGCTACAACAACTATTGAGCCTTCAAGCAACATCAAAGCAATCAAATCCAAACCTTGATCATTTAAAGTCAAATCCTTGTACCCAACTCAATTGAGTTTTTCATTGTAATTTTTATTGAGAGTTTGGGGTGTGATTGATTATATTTGGGTAAACATTAACCTTTGAGAGGTACTTATAAGGTTTACCAAATTCCTTCATTGTAAAGAGTGTGTTGGACTAAGCTTTAGGTAGAAAGCTTAATCGGTTTTATAAGGTTTCCTCCTTATCCAAAAAAAGGGGAAGAATCAATTAGTGGATTCGTTGAAAATCCTTAGTGGGAGCTAAGGTAGTGGAGGTAGAGTTTATTTAGGAACTTGAACCACTATAAATTGCCTTGTGTCAGATTTTCATTCATCCAATTTCTCCCTTCAAATTTTTAATCGCCAATTCACCCCCTCTTGGCCATTTGCAATTGTTTGATCAACTCAACAAATTCCCTCTTCTTGAGAGTGTAACCTTGAGCAAAAAGTCTAGCCTTGTTCCTCACTATGGTACTACTATCATCTAGTTTGTTTCTAAAAACTCATTTAGTTCCTATAGTAGATTTATTACTAGGCTTATCAACTAATGTCCAAACTTGACTCCTCTCAAATTGATTTAATTTGTCTTACATAGACAATATCCAAAAATCATCTTTTAATGCTTCTGTGATATTTTAGGCTCAATGCATGAAATGAATGCAACATTGTTCATAAGTCTAAGAGAGGATCTAGTGGTTACCCCTTTGAATGGATCGCCCAAAATCTCACCACCTTTGACATAGTTGAACTCCCTTGGGTAGCTCACTTTCTTTTCCTATATAGCCATGTCTTTCAAGGCTTTTAGAGGTGAATCTTGTGCTTCTTCTTTCTTGGTTGGAACCGCATCCAACTTTGACGATTGTCCACCATCATTAGCTTCAATGATTCCTATATCATCATCATCACAAGAATCCTTCCTCAGAAAGAGGTTATCATTGAAAACCACATGAATAAACTCTTCTACAGCTAAAGTTCTTTTGTTAAATACATGATAAGCTTTAGAGTTTGAAGAATATCTTAACAAAATAGCTTCATCATTTTTTGCATCAAATCTACCTTAATTATCTTTTTATTATTTAAAACAAAACGCTTGCATCCAAAAGAATAGCTAATGTTAGGCTTCTTGGATTTTAAAATCTCATAAGGAGTTTTCTTTAAAAGTGGCCTAATCATTACTCAATTTATAATATAACATGAAATGTTTGTGGCTTCTGCCCAAAAATACTTAGGGAAATTATTTTCATAAAGTATAGTTCTAGCAATTTCTTCTAAAGTTTGATTTTTCCTCTCAACTACCCCATTTTGTTGAGGAGTACGAGGTGCAGAAAAGTTATGGCTTATACCATTTGTGTTACAAAAATCCTCACAACCTAAGTTTTGAAATTCGGTTTCATGGTCACTTCTAATGTGTGAATTTTGTTGATTAAGGTCATTTTGAGTGATTTTTGAAAATGTGATGAACTTTTCCAAAGTCTCATCCTTAGTACTTAAAAAGAGAACCTAAGTGTATCTAGAGAAATCATCAACTAAAACAAATGTATATGATTCTCCACCCAAGCTTATAGTCCTAATTGGCCCAAAGAGATCTATATGGATCAATTGTATTACCCTACTAGTTGAAACATCATTAATAGGTTTAAATGACGTTCTTTTGTGTTTACCCTTAGCATGTGCATCACAAATTTTATCTAGAGAAAACTTTAATTTAGGTAAACCTCTTACTAGATTTTGGAAAACTAATTTCTCTAAAACACTCATGCTAGCATGTCATAGTTTCATATGCCATAACCATGCATCATGTTCATCTTTAGCTACAAAGAATGCATTGGACACATGTATGTCATCTAAATGCACTATATATATATATATATATATATATATATATATTGCCTATCCGGTGACCTATGAGCATTATCTTATTAGTTTCAATGTTTATAATTTTCCACCCATTAACATCAAAGAGAACATTAAAACCCTTATCGCATAATTGACTAATGCTCAACAAATTATGTATTAAACTATTGAAATACAATACATTTTCAATGAGTATGGAAGCGTGATTACCAATGGAGCCTATTCCTTCAATATGGCCTTTGGAGTTGTCACCAAAAGTTACTACTCCACCACTTTTAGGCTTTAGTTCTAAGAATCTACTATTGTCACCGATCATGTGTCTTGAGCATCCACTATCAAGGTACTATGTGTTTTGACTTGAAACTTTGACCTTGTAGCAATTCTCCTCCTACAAACAAAGAGTTAAGTCTTGATTTTTGGTACTCAAATCATTTTGGGTTTATGTGTAACACCCGAGTTTTAGGGGTCGGGAGTTGAGTGTGTGAATCGGGATCGAGTCGTTGGACTCGTTTTAATTAGAATGGGCTTTGCTTTAAAAAAAATTAAAAGGGCTTGAATTTTACTAATGGCAAAAGTGTAATTCTTAAAGTAAGGGCAAAAAGGTACTTTTTTAAAAATAAATGGAAAAGATGGTGAAAAGGGGTTTTTTTATTTTAAAGTGCTCATCTTCTTCCTTCAAACTCTATTTCACGTCAAAACCTCCCCAAACCCTTGGTTACTATTCCACCAAATTTCTTCACCGTTTCAAGAGCTATCTTTGAGGTAAGATCATTTTTTTACTTTTCTCTTTATTCTGAACGTTTCTATAGTTTTAGTTTTCATAAACATCACCTTTGAAGACTTTGAAGTTTTCAAAATTTTGGGGAAAAGGAAGAAGCTTTATTAGGTTTTTGTTTGATTTTCGATTCGTGAAGTTTATTTATGTTGTAATCTTGCCCATAAGTACATTATATCTCAAATTGGTGAGGTTTTATCAAAAATTCTGAAATGGGCTTTTGTGGGTATTTTAAAAGGGTGAAATGTAGGTTTTTAGGTAGTTTGGTGTAAGAGAGTAGGGCTGATGTTATGGTAACGCTTGAGGGTTGTTTTGAAGGTGTTTAATGTTTATTTGGGTGTTGGGATTGGTGGTTTGCTGCTGGGTTGTGTGTGAGCTCGAAAATGAGGATTTTTGGGTTGGTTCATGGTTTGAAATTGTAGAGATTTGGCTTTGTGGTTGAAGTTTGGGTTGTGACAGTGTTTTGTGATGATTTGTGTAGTAATCAGTTGTTTTTGATTGGTTAGAATCAAGGGAAATCGTTGGAGAAGCTTTGGGCTCGATTCCGGAAAGTGTGGAGGCTTCATTCGGCTTTTCTCGGTTTGCTTAAGAGAATTCGATGAGTGGATCATTTAAAATGGTTTTAAATTGGTTCAAGTGTGTGGTTGTGGTGTTGGATTGTGCTTGGTAGGCCAATCCAGGGTAGAGATTAAGTTGGTAGCTTAATTCCTTGTGTGTTTTATGAGTTTTGCTTAAGGTGCATAATGTGGACTTGTGAAGCATGTGTTGTTTATGCATATTGATATACATATTGATGTATGTGGTAGCTGATTTGTTGAAATGCATGATGGTAATATCATGGTGAGACTTGTTAGTATGATTGACACTAGTTAATTACCGGGTATAAATGATCGATCATTAGGATGAGTGTGCACACGGTTGAGTCAAATTCGCACGTGGCCTTGGTGACGTGTTTTCATCAAAGAAGAGTACGGTGAGGTAATATTCCACCAGAAAATATTATTACGTGATGATGAGTGTAATCCCATCCGTAAGGGCATGTGATGATAAGTGTAATCTCATCCATGCAAGGAACGGTGATGAGTGAAATCTCACCGGAAGGTAACGTTGATTGTTGAGTACGTTGCGGGTGAAAATCCCAACGAAAGTTATCCGCATATTCGAGTAAGCTAATAGTTGCCAATATACTTGTCTATGTGTGGTGGTTGTGATAAGATAATTGCTATATCTTGTTTAGCATAACATGAGGTAAGATGCCATGTTTATGCATCCTTGTGACGATTAGCTATGTTGCTAGATCGGTGTGTATGTATGTCTTGAAAATGCCTTAAGGATAACATGCTTGAACCCTGCATTGTTGTTGTTTTTGTTTAGAGCTCCCTCACTAAGCTTCTAACTTACGCTCTCATTTTCGGCAATGCAGATCATTAGCGTGGAGTTAGCAAGGAGCAAGGAAAGGGCATCCAAGCTTGAAGTAGTTGCTCAAGTATGGTTTAGTAAATAATGTAGTAGTTTAGATATGGGGATGCTACGTGTTTTGTAGGAGCGATGATAGACTCCTTATATTGGTTTAAATGTTGATGTATGTCTAAGCTTTTATGTCGTGGACTTGTAAACCATATTTTATGAGTGCTTATGTGTTGCTTGTTGGCATGTGACCCTTGTTATGCAATGTCTTGTGGAAGTATGTATCTTTTGGCTGAATAGACTCTTTATGTATGCTTTAATGCAAGTTTCTTCTATGTATGCTTATCTTGGTGTTTGATGCTCTGTTGATTATTTAAATCGTTCCGTATGCTTATTCATGTTTGCCTAGTGATGTATGAGAGTTGGTATGTTGCTAGTCGAGTCGTTAAATGCATCTAGAGTTGAGTCTTTGTGCGTTTTGCTGCTAAAATGAGACTTGCAGTGCAGGGCGTATCGGTAGGCCCAAGGGTTGTATCGATACGGTCTTTGCTTTGGGGCTCATTTTAGGCAGAGCGTATCGATACACGGGGAGTATCGATACGCCAAAAGCTCTCTGGAAATCTGAGAAATTGACGAGATTTTGGCGTATCGGTACGAGTACTAGGTGTATCGGTACGGTCTTCGTAGTTTGACCGTGAGAAGTTGACCGTTGAGGGCGTATCGATACGGTCTCCCTAGGTTAACTTGGGGTTGTTGACCAAGTCCAGACGTATCGATACTGTTCTCTAGAGTATCTATACGTCCTGTTGTAAAGGCTAAAAATGGGTTGTTTAATTGCTTGTTTTGTATGTTTGGTATCCGTGTGTCCTTCCCGCTGCGTGTACTGACACATAGGATGTAATAAAGCATTTAGACAAGATAATGTTAAAAGAATTTTTCTAGGGTTGCTAATCGGAGTGGAACTTTAACGAGTTTGCTTCGGTTTTCCCCGTGTAACCTGTTCGGACCGGTCTGTCATCTAGCCCGGGATGAGAGGGTTACATTTGTTAGTATCAGAGCCTAAGGTTTCCGAGACCTCGGGTAGGTAAGTGAGGTAAGTTTGAAGTGTTATATTGTTGCTATGTCTTGGTGAATGTTTTTCCATGTATGCTTGTTGTTTTATTGTTCGCATGGTGTTTGGAAGCATGATTGTTGTGTTGAAGTGTAGTGTCGAGTTCTCATTACTACTATTGCTTATTTAAAAAGATTTTGTAAAGGAATGTACTTGAGCATGTTGGACTGTTGCCTTTTCTAACTAAATCCTTTATGTGTTTGTTTGTTGTAGTTGTTATCTTGCTAGCTGTGAGATGAGACCTAGAGGGAGGCCTAAGATGGTTCATCCGGAACCACGGGCAGCAGCTCTGAGAGTCGAGCCGGTTGTTGAGGTGCAGGCTCCTCCACCTCCTCCTTCTCCTCCTCGTCAAGAGGGAGGTGAGGTGAGAGCCGAGGGTGTAGAACCTCAGGTTGGCCAAGGTCCGACCGGAATAGATTTGGCTCCACTAGTTCAGGCGATAGCCGGGGCTTTCCAAGCAGTTGTGGCTAGGGTCCAGGCAGTGGCACAACCTCAGGGTGAGGGCACCGGTTTGCCACTTGAGAGACTTCGTAGTTTGGGAGGCGAAGAGTTCCGAGGGTTGGCACGCGAGAGATCCGAGACTTGGTTTGACAAGAATGTCTGTATTTTGTCTCAGATGGGTTGTACTGGAGCACGCAAGCTTGGTTGCGTTGTTTCGTTGCTTCAGGGTGATGCCTACACTTTATGGGTCACCATTATTACGGGCATGCCAGATGCTGAGATTACTTGGGAGTTCTTCGAGTCAGCTTTTCGCAAGAAGTATTTGGGTCCTCGTTATCTTGATGAGAAGAAGAGAAAGTTCATGGCATTGCTTCAAGGGAACATGACAATGACAGACTATGAGATACGGTTTGTCAGATTGAGTTAGTATGCGTCAGAGCTAGTTCCTTCGGGGATACAGTAGTGGTTAGGAAGATGTATAGAAGGTGTCTGCTAATGGTTCAGGGGCATGTATTTCCAGTGGATATGATGGAGTTACCGTTTTATGGTTTCGATGTGATTTTGGGTATGAACTGGCTTACAGAACATAGAGCTAGGATAGATTTTGAGACTAAGAGGGTTTTCTTGAAGCTTGCGGATGATTATGAGATTGTGGTAGTTGGTGAGAACGTGAAGTTCTTATCGAATGTTGTTTCAGCCTTAGAGGCTTAGAGATTAGTTGAGTTGGGTTGTGAGGCGTACTTGGCCTACGTGATGAATCCGAACATGAGTGAAGTTAGACCGCAGGATATCAGAACAATGTGTGACTTTCCGAGTGTGTTTCCAGAAGAATTTTCGGGTTTACCGCCTGATAGAGAGGTAGAGTTTGCTATAGAGACTTATTCAGATTATGCTCCTATTTCGATTGCTCCATATCGTATGGCACCGAAAGAACTGAAAGAGTTGAAGACTCATTTACAAGAGTTGTCAAATAGAGGTTTTATCCATCCGAGTTCTTCGCCTTGGGGCGCTCCGGTTTTGTTTGTGAATAAGAAAGACGGTAGTATGAGAATGTGCATCGATTATAGACAACTGAATCAGTTGACAGTGAAGAACAAGTATCCCTTGCCGCGTATTGATGACTTGTTTGACCAGTTGAGAGGGGCATCAGTCTTTTCAAAGATAGACTTGAGATCCGGATACTACCAGTTGAAGGTGAAAGAGGTTGATGTACCGAAGACAGCTTTTAGAACTAGATATGGTCACTATGAGTTCTTCGTTATGTCGTTTGGGTTGACGAATGCACCAACTGCTTTCATGGATATGATGAATAGAATTTTCCATCAGTACTTAGATTAGTTTGTGGTTGTTTTCATAAATGAAATTTTAGTGTATTCGCGTACCGAGGAAGATCATGACCGACATTTGAGGTTAGTTTTGCAGACTTTTCTAGACAACCAGTTGTATGCAAAGTTGAGTAAGTGCGAGTTATGGATCTGAGAAGTAGTCTTCCTAGGACATGTAGTGTCAGCCGACGGAATTAGAGTATATCCGAATAAAATAGAGGCCATCGTTGAGTGGAAGCAACCGAAGTCTGTGACAGAGATTCATAGTTTCCTAGGCTTAGCCGGATACTATAGGAGGTTTGTGGAAGGATTTTCTAAGATAGCTGCTCCTTTGAGGAAGTTGCTTCAGAAGAATGTTCAGTTTGAGTGGTCAGATGCGAGACAACAAGCCTTTGAGAAATTCAAAGAAGCTTTGACCAATGCACTGGTTTTGATTCAGCCAGAGTCGCGAAGAGAGTATGTAGTCTACAGTGATGCTTCGTATGTAGGGTTAGGTTGTGTTCTCATGCAAGACAAAAGAGTGGTGGCTTATGCCTCGAGACAGTTAAAGACTCACGAGCGTAACTATCCGACGCACGACATAGAGCTAGCCGCAGTTGTGTTTGCCTTGAAGATTTGGAGACATTATTTGTATGGTGAGAAATGCACAGTGTATACGGATCACAAGAGTCTGAAGTATATAATGACACAACGAGAGTTGAACCTTAGACAACGTAGGTGGCTAGAGTTGCTCAAAGACTATGATCTCACGATTGAGTACCATCCGGGTAAAGCCAACGTAGTGGCTGATGCTTTGATTCGGAAGGTAGCCGTTGAGCTGAGAGCCATGTTTTCTAGTTTGAGCTTGTCTGGTGATGGTGGATTAGTGGCCGAGCTTCAGGTTAGACCTACCTTAGGTCAGTTGATTAGAGAGAAACAACTTTTAGATAGATCTTTGGCACCCCACGTGCAAGATATAGCTGAGGGTAGACCATCGGACTACAGTTTTAGTGTTGATGGGTCTTGTGCTTCAGAGATAGAATAGTTGTGTCGGATAACAGTGATTTGAGACGTACTATCTTGACCGAAGCACACAATATCCCGTTTTCTATGCATCCCAGTAGTACAAAGATGTATCATGATTTGAAGAATGAATACTTTTGGGTTGGTTTGAAGAAAGAAGTGGCCGATTATGTGAGTAAGTGTATGGTATGTCAGAGAGTTAAGGCGGAAAATCAGGTTCCATCAGGTTTGTTGTAACCGTTGAGGATTCCGAAATGGAAGTGGGAAAATATCACTATAGATTTTGTTTCGGGTTTGCCTTTGACTCCTTCGAAGAAGAACTCAGTGTGGGTTATAGTTGACCGTTTCACAAAGTGTGCTCACTTTTTAGTTGTTAACACAACTTACGTCTTAGATAGGTTGGCCGATTTGTACATCGGTGAGATCGTAAGACTGCATGGTGTGCCGAAGTCGATTGTGTCTGACAGAGATCCGAGATTCACGGCCAGATTTTGGGAGTATTTGCATACAACTTTGGGTACCCGATTGAATTTCAGCACGTCGTATCATCCTCAGTCAGAGAGGGTTATACAGATTTTAGAGGACATGTTGCGTTGTTGCATTATTGATTTTTAGGGTACTTAGGAGAAACACTTGTCTTTGGTTGAGTTCGCGTACAATAACAGTTATCAGTCGAGCATTCAGATGGCTCCGTATGAGGCTTTGTATGGTAGAAAATGTAGAACTCCGATTTGTTGGGCCAAAGCAAGTCAGAAGTTGTTACCGATGCCGGATTTGCTTAAGGGGACTACCGATAAGGTGAAATTGATTTGTGATCGTTTGAAGGCAGCTTCGGATAGGCAGAAGTCCTATGCCGACTTAAAGAGGAAAAAAGTTGAGTATTCTGTGGGAGATAGAGTGTTCTTGAAATTCTCTCCGTGGAAGAAAGTTATAAGGTTTGGCAGAAAAGGGAAATTGAGTCCGATGTACATTGAGCCGTATGAGATTGTGAAGCGAGTTGGTCCGGTTCCTTATCAGTTACGTTTGCCATCCGAGTTAGAGAAGATTCACAATGTGTTCAATGTGTCGATGCTTCGTAAGTATAGATCAGATCCGTCGCATGTTATGCTTGTGGAAGAGATTGAATTGAATCCGAATTTGACGTATGATGAGGAACCAATGGAGATCTTAGCCTCAGACATCAAAGTGTTTCGTGGTAGATTGATTAAGTTGGTCAAAGTGAGGTGGCAACGTCGAGGTGTGGACGAGGCCACTTGGGAGAGAAAGGAGGATACGAAAAGGCAGTTTCCGTATCTCTTTTAGTCAGGTAATTTCGAGGACGAAATTCCTTAAGTTGGGGAGAGTTATAACATTCGGGTTTAAGGGTCGGGAGTTGAGTGTGTGAATCGGGTTCAAGTCGTTAGACTCGTTTTAATTAGAATGGGCTTTGCTTTAAAAAAATTAAAAGGGCTTGAATTTTACTAATGGCAAAAGTGTAATTTTTAAAGTAAGGGAAAAATGTACTTTTTTTTAAATAAAGGGAAAATATGATGAAAAGGGGGCTTTTATTTTAAAGTGCTCATCTTCTTCCTTCAAACTCTATTTCACGTCAAAACCTCCCCAAACCCTTGGTTATCATTCCATTAAATTTCTTCACCGTTTCAAGAGCTCTCTTTGAGGTAAGATCATTTTTTACTTCTCCTCTTTATTCCGAACGTTTCTATAGTTTTAGTTTTCATAAACATCACCTTTGAAGATTTTGAAGTTTTCAAAATTTTGGGAAAAAGGAAGAAGCTTTATTAGGTTTTTGTTTGATTTTCAATTCGTAAAGTTTATTTATGCTGTAATCTTGCCCATAAGTACATTATATCTCAAATTGGTGGGGTTTTATCAAAAATCCCAAAATGGGTTTTGTGGGTATTTTAAAAGGGTGAAAATGTGGGTTTTTAGGTAGTTTGGTGTAAGAGAGTAGGGATGATGTTATGGTAATGCTTGAGGGTTGTTTTGAAGGTGTTTAAAGTTGATTTTGGTGTTGGGATTAGTGGTTTGCTGTTGGGTTGTGTGTGAGCTTGAAAATGAGGATTTTTGGGTTGGTTCATGGTTTGAAATTGTAGAGATTTGGCTTTGTGGTTGTATTTTGGGTTGTGACAGTGTTTTGTGATGATTTGTGTAGTAATGAGTTGTTTTTGATTGGTTAGAATCAAGGGAAATCATTGGAGAAGCTTCGGACTCGATTCCAAAAAGTGTGGAGGCTTGATTCGGCTTTTCTCGGTTTGCTTAAGGGAGTTCGGTGAGTGGATCATTTAAAATGGTTTTAAATTGGTTCAAGTGTGTGGTTGTGGTGTTGGATTGAGCTTGGTAGGCCAATCCAATGTAGAGATTAAGTTGGTAGCTTAATCTCTTGTGTGTTTTATGAGTTTTTCTTAAGGTGCATAATGTGGACTTGTGAAGCATGTGTTGTTTATGCATGTTGATATACATATTGATGTATGTGGTGGTTGATTTGTTGAAATGCATGATAGTAATATCATGGTGAGACTTGTTAGTATGATTGGCACTAGTTAATTACCGGGTATAAATGATCGATCATTAGGATGAATGTGCACACGGTTGAGTCAAATTCGCGCGTGGCCTTGGTGACGTGTTGTCATCAAGGAGGAGTACAGTGAGGTAATATTCCACCGGAAAATGTTATTACGTGATGATGAGTGTAATCCCATCCATGAAAGGAATAGTGATGAGTGAAATCCCACCGGAAGGTAACGTTGATTGTTGAGTACGTTGGGGGTGAAAATCCCAATAGAAGTTATCCGCATATCCGAGTAAGCTAATAGTTGCCAATATATTTATCTACTTGTGGTGGTTGTGATAAGATAATTGTTATATCTTGTTTAGCATAACATGAGGTAAGATGCCATGTTTATGCATCCTTGTGACGATTAGCTATGTTGCTAGATCGGTGTGTATGTATGTCTTGAAAATGCCTTAATGATAACATGCTTGAACCCTGCATTGTTGTTGTTTTTGTTTAGAGCTCCCTCACTAAGCTTCTAACTTACGCTCTCGTTTTCGGCAATGCAGATCATTAGCGTGGAGTTAGCAAGGAGCAAGGAAAGGGCATCCAAGCTTGAAGTAGTTGCTCAAGTATGGTTTAGTAAATAATGTAGTAGTTTAGCAATGGGGATGCTACGTGTTTTGTAGGAGCGATGATAGACTCCTTATGTTGGTTTAAATGTTGATGTATGTCTAAGCTTTTATGTCATGGACTTGTAAACCATATTTCATGAGTGCTTATGTGTTTCTTGTTGGCATGTGACCCTTGTTATGCAATGTCTTGTGGAAGTATGTATCTTTTGGCTAAATAGACTCTTTATGCATGCTTGAATGCAAGTTTCTTCTATGTATGCTTATCTTGGTGTTTGATGCTCTGTTGATTGTTTAAATCGTTTCGTATTCTTATTCATGTTTGCCTAGTGATGTATGAGAGTTGGTATGTTGCTAGTCGAGTCGTTAAATGTATCTAGAGTTGAGTCTTTGTGCGTTTTGCTGCTAAAATGAGACTTGCAGTGCAGGGCGTAACGGTACGCCCAAGGGTTGTATCGATACGGTCTTTGCTTTGTGGCTCATTTTAGGCAGAGCATAGCGATACATGGGGGCGTATCGATACGCCAAAAGCTCTTTGAAAATCTGAGAAATTGACGAGATTTTGGCGTATCGGTACGAGTACTAGGTGTATCGGTACGGTCTTCGTAGTTTGACCGTGAGAAGTTGATCGTTGAGGGCGTATCGATACGGTCTCCCTAGGTTGACTTGAGGTTGTTGACCAAGTCCAGGCGTATCGATACTGTCCTCTAGAGTATCGATACGGCCTGTTGTAAAGGCTAAAAATGGGTTGTTTAATTGGTTGTTTTGTATGTTTGGTATCCGTGTGTCCTTCCCGCTGCGTGTCCTGACACATAGGATGTAATAAAGCATTTAGGCAAGATAGCGTTAAAAGAATTTTTCTAGGGTTGCTAATCGGAGTGGAACCTTAATGGGTTTGCTTCGGTTTTCCCCGTGTAACCTGTTCGGACCGGTCTGTCATCTAGCCCGGGACGAAGGGGTTACACCATGAGTGTTAGCTCCCAAAAACTTGGTTTCCTTAGGAATTCAAGAAGAAATAGCATTAGCATTGTTAGAAGTAATTAGTTTCTTAGGAACTCAAACACTTCTAATCCTCTTGCCTCTAGAGGGCTTTTGGAAGCCTCTTTGTTTATGGTGATTAAAGTTTCTCTTCATATATTGGGTTTTTGAAGAACTTCCTTTTTCAAAGCTAGATTTTCCAATATTTCTTAAAGAAGCTTTAAGATCATTCACCTCCTTTTGGTGATGATTACTAATATCAGAAAGAAGGTTGTTTAAATCAATGTTTTCTTTTTTAAAATAATTTAAATTATCTTTTAAAGCAAAAACCTTCTTTCAAGTTCGGAGTTGGTTTTGGATAAAGAATTGTTTTGGTTTTTCAAATCGGAAATAGTTTTCTTGTTTTTCAAAATCGGTTCTTTAAACTTTTCTACCAACTCATCATAAACCTCTTGCAACTCATCATAAGCTTCTTGAAGCTCATCAAAAGTGAAATCAAAAGTAGATGAGTTAGGGTTTACCTTAGGAACTTCCTCAAGAGCCATAAGGCAAAGGTTGGCAACTTCTTGCTCCTCTTTATCGGATGATGATTCCTCATCGCTCCAAGTAGCAACGTTGGCCTTGAGCTTCTTTTTCTTCCCAAAGCTATTCCTTTTGAGTTGGGGGCATTCGGTTCTAATGTGCCCTAGTTTCTTGCACTCATAGAATATGAGTTGATCCTTATCTTCTTCCTTGTTCTTATTATTGAAGTCTCTTTTTCTAAAGAGCTTTTTCCCCGGTTGGACTTCATGAACCGAGTGAATCTTTTGGCTAGCATAGTCATCTCTTCAACCTCCTCCTCGCTTGAATCGCTCTCTTCTTGTGAAGCTTTATTCCGATTTTCTTCTTCTCCACTTTCTTCTTCTCCATCTTCTTCTCTTCTCTTCTCTTCTCTTTTCTTTTCTTCGTCATCTATTCATTGCTTCATGATCTCATAAGGAGAGAACCCATGAGTGCATTGAGCTTCAATGTCTTTAAATCTTTTACCTCTATTATGATCGTTCTCTTCTTATCCCATGACTCGGGAAGAGAGTAGAGTAATTTCTGGACAAGCTTGTCTTTGGGGATGAGTTCTTCGAAACCTTTGAGACCATTGACGATGACCAAGAAATGATCAAACATCTTCGTGCCACTCTCGTCGGGCTCCATTTTGAAATTTTCGTAGCTTAAGTTGAGGAGTCCAATCTCGGTCTCCTTAGCATCGTTGGTACCCTCGTAGGTAGTCTCGAGCGTGTCCCACATTTCTTTTGCACTTGTACAAGAGGACATCCTCGAATACATGTCCGGTACGAGTGCACAATAGAGCATGTGCAAGGCCTTGTCATTGACTTGTAGCTTATTCCTTTTTCCATCGGTCATTTCCTGTTTGGCCTTGGGAACTTTCCTATCACCTTCTTGCTTCATTGGAATGGATGGCCCGTTTTCGATTACATCCCAAAAGAGATAATCATTGGATTTGATGGATAACCTCATCCAGTTTTTCCAATATGGGTAGTTGTCCCCATTAAAGAATGGGGGTGTGGTGATGGATTGACTCTCATACAAGTTGGTGGAAGTAGACGCTATTTCTTTGTTGTCGATTGATTGGATTGCTTCAAGGATCACCTCTTATAGATGTTAATCTCTCAAAGAGTTAGGCTCTGATACCAATTATTGAGTGGATCAATCGATGAATAAATGGCCAATATGGGTGAATTGGATTTTAAAAGTTTGAGGGATGAAATTGGTAAATTAAAAATGAAGGCACAAGAGATTTATAGTGGTTCAAGCTTAGAACAAACTCTACATCCACTACCTTAGCTCTCACTAAGGATTTTAAACCAATTTCACTAGAATTTCTTCCTTTTTTCTCAGATTAGGAGAAAAACCTTACAAATCGCTTTATACCTAGAGCTTACAATAGGTGAATAATTGCTCAAATACAAGTTCACTCTAATCCCAAACTTGAAATAAATGAATACAAGAAAATTACACAAGTTGGGTAATGAGAGTTTGACTCTAAATAGCTCAAATGGATTGAATTTTTGCTTGAATGTGCTTGACTTGTTGAATAGTTATTGTTGTAGCTTTAATGGCTTGCTTTTATACATCTTCATTGAATTCTAACCGTTTGGGTGGTTGGCATCATCAATAGAGCCGTTGGGCTCTTTTTTTCCCACCATAAATGCAGTTCTGCAACTTACCGTATCGGTACTCGCATCACGTATCGGTACTCGCATCACCGTATCAGTACCTATCAAAAGAAGAAAGAGTCGTTGTATACAAATAGCGTATCAGTACCTATCAAAAGAAGAAAGAGTCGTTGTATACAAATAGCGTATCAATACGCAAAGAGATGTATCGGTACGGAAACCACATTTTACATAGGGGATTGGTACAACATAGTGCGTACTGGTACCGATTTTGCTCACTAGAATCTAGAGAATTGGTTAACCAAAAAGTGTATTGGTACGGTAGTTAGACGTATCGGTACTGTTAACTAATTTTCAAAATATTTGGTTCCAATAATCTGACAAGGCAACAGTCAAAAATTAAATCCCAAGATTTTTCAAATCTCACCAACTCGTATCAGCACGGAAAGGAGTGTATCGATACGGTAAGTAGTTTTTAGTTTCCAAGATTACATCGAGTCTAAAAATTGTATCGATACGGCAAGGAGCGTATCAGTACACTTTTCTTGACTCGTTTCTAATAGCCAAAAATTGTATCGATACGGATGTAACCGTATCAGTACGCCTGGGCTAAATTTCAAAATTTAAGATTGAAAACACTTTAAAAAATTTGGGATACTTGACTTTTGATTTAGAAATACTTAAAATTCGAATCCTTGTCATTTTGTGAGTCTTTTGAGTATTTAAAAAATTATTTTATTTTGCAAATAAGTCATTGAAAATGTTATATCAAAATCAATTTTGGTTTTACAAAACCCTAAAATCTTTAATTTCTCTAAAACTCCAAACCCAAACCCTAGATCCTTAAATTCCTCCCCTCCCACCACCGGCCACCCTTGCCTTCGTCGGCCTCCACAACTGAAAGTCCCAAGATCTCGTCGTCGAAAATCGATGAATGAACCGTCGATTGCTCCGTCGACGAACCTCTAAACGTAAAGAAAAAAGAGACCGGTTGAGCTTCTAATCGACGGCTAGAGGGTGGGGGATGTTGAACGGTGAGGTACTCAACGCTTGAGTGGTGAATGGTGAACTTCCGACGTGTGAGGGATGTCGGACAGTGAAGGAGATGTGATTTGAGGGTTTGTTTGAAAGAAATTAAAATTTTGGGAGTTTTTTAAGAAATACATACTTTTAAAGTAATTCAAAAAATAAACAAATAAATAAAACAAACCACATGTCATGTTCTAATTGGCTAACAGAATTTTTTTAACGGCCGTTGACGAAAAAATCTAATTTGAATTACAAAAATGTAAACTTTAGTTATCCAATGAAATACGAAAATATGACATGATTTATCATTTTCTGAAATAAAAATCTAAAAATGAGAAAAATAAAATAATATTAATTAACCCAACAACCTTTAATTCTTCTAAAAACCCCAAACCCACACTCTAAATCCCTAAATTCCTCCACTTTGACTACCGATTCAACCACCATCGCCCATCTTTATCTTCATCGGACTTCCACTATTGAAAACTCAAACGACAAAAAAGTCGACTACTGAACCATCGACGAACACCCAATAATGAAGAAAAAGAGATCGATTGAATTCTTACCGACGGGTAAGGGATGGCGGATGTCGAACGGTAAGGTACACGACGCTTTGAGTAGTGAATGGTGAACCAGGCTTGTGGGAATTTCGGACGGTGAGGAAGATGTAATTTGAGAGTTTAATTGAAAGAAATTAAAACTTTTACAAAGAAATTTAAAATATAAAAATATAAAAAAACAAACCACATATCATGTGATTGGACGATAATTTTTTTTTAATGTCTATCATAGTGAAGCACTTATTAGGTCACGAAAGAAAACGTTAAACAGCTATTCGACTTAAAACATCGTTTAGGCACCTATTCGACTTAAAACATCATTCAGGCACCTATATTTTGGTATTGTTTGGGCACCGTTAAGCCTCAACGCAATTGGAAGTTTAGTGTAATGGTAGTATCTAGACTCTCAGTTGATTAAGCTTTTTGTTAACTTTATAAACATAACCGACCTTAGCTCAGTTGGTAGAGCGGAGGACTGTAGTAGGAGATAATTCTGTCTGAAATCCTTAGGTCGCTGGTTCGAATCCGGCAGGTCGGATTATTTTATTTTTAATGCTTATATAAAATATTCCCCATCATATGATGCCTACATTATTTTGAGCTGAGGCTACTACTTCACGATCTTTAACAAAAGATGCAAATTGCAGGCTCTATCCAGCAGCCAATAAAACAGGAATATCATAGACCCGGCTTACATTCTTGGAACACAAATACATCATATTATATATTATATTAGGATTATTATTGCACACTCTTTATATAGCTACCAACACAAGAACGAATCCAATGAGTTTACAACCACCAAACCTAAAATGCAAGCTGTTCATAACACAACAATGAAAAGACCATTACAAAGATCCCCAGAAATCATTGTTAGCCTAATTGTTTCAAGTTGATATGCAATAGATGAAAAGGTATATTTTGGCTTAGAGTTCTGGGGCCGGGTAAAAGCAACTCAGATGATTTAATGTTAAAACTCTCAGCGTCCTGTTTTGGGACGTTTCATTCCACTGCAATTAAAAGGAGAAACACTACCGCTTGGGCCGGGACTCTCCTCTCTGAAATTTGAGTTTAGCATTGTCAGCTCCCGCAACTGCTGCCTCTTGATAAAATCTTGTGATTCATCCTACATATGAGAATATCAAGTTTAGAAGGAAAATGGTTCTGCCGCATAACCATGAGGATGCCAAATAGTTTTCACACATGATTTCGTGACAAATAATGGAAGTATATAAGAGAGCAACCTATGGCTATAGCTAACATACATAGAAGAACAAGATGTCGATACATACCACAGGTTGCAGTAGTTCTTCTACAATTTCCTGAGCCTGTCTAAGCCTTATATCAACAACATTAGCTGGTAAATCTGCCTCAATTAAGATGTGGAGTGGCTCATTCAGGTGCTCATAGCCAGGTCTACCTCTGAGCTGCTCTTCCTTCAGATGGAAAAAGATGGGAAATTATTATCCAAAACCAGAAATTCATTGCATCTGATCTTCCTGTCAATTTCAGCTGAATTGGAATTGAGATATTGCAAATGCTAGTGGTATCAGAACTTTACAGCAACAAGAGTAGTGTTCTAGCTTTACCTTTTCTGAATCCTTTATTGATCCTTTGCCTCTGACATATACACGGCAACCCGTAGTAGCTTCTACCCGCTTCAATGAATTGCCTCTAGGCCCTAGAAGTCGTCCAACAAAATTGAACTAGCAAGTAACAATGTAAGAAAATCAGAGTGTAGGCATAAATACTCATAGAAATATATGTTCCATTCAATTGAATTATTACAATATAATTAATGAACTAGCAGTTTCATATAAAGCTTACATTTGGATATGTATCAACAGGAATTTCAAGACGCAAGATCCTCTTCACAGTGTATGAACTAGGGCTTGCTGGTGCACCTTGCCAGTCCATTGTCATCCCAGGAGGCCCACTTAGTCTCTGTCAAAGTACAGAAGGCAACAGTTGCACAAAAGATCAGAAGGCTCAATCCACATGACTGCGAGTGGCACGTGAATTGATAAATAAGTTTTGAAATAACCCTCCTGCACACTAACTCACTTGATTTTCCAAGAAAATATTTTCCAATGCTTCATTAAAGACCAGGTACTAATATGTGACAAAACAGATTTAGCATGTTAAGTTAACCGATTTGAAGTGCAAAATGACAAATGAAGTTAAAAGTTAACATCTTAGCAACTAGAAATGCCATTATATGGAGCACAGCCTTCTGCACTTTGAGCACATTAACTTGACAACCATTGGATTTTGGACAGGAATAAACTTAGTTCCCGTCACGTAAGGTAATACATTGTCAAGTAAACTATTGGAGACTAAATAATCTTTGTGTTTAGTGTCATCAATCAGAGGCCAAGAGAATTAATAAGAAACTCAGATATTCACCATTTGACAAGGTTTTCTAGTGACAATTTGGCTATTTTCCCTATTTGTTGAATTGAACTTAGCAAGCAGAGCCAAAAGCCATAGTTTTGGAGCAGAAACATATAATTCGTACCAACACATATGACAATGCACACACCAAACATATCAAAATGGGTTACATGTAGAGGAATGGTACATATAATGTGTACTCTGGCAATTTGAACGATACAGAATGCAATAAGTATAAAAGGAAGTACCAGGAAACTAAAATCATAATCTCTGACAGTCTATATTTGAAGCAGAAAATAATTAGTGTAAGAACTGATTTTAAAGCTCATTTTTTCATACTAATAAAGCATGAGAAATACTTCAAAATTTATTTTTGTTTGCGACCTTTATGATGTCAGAAAACAGAAAGACTTCAGCACGTTATGCTTCTCCTTTCTGAATTTTTGACACTCAAATTGTAAGGGCATTTACCAGAAACAATCTTAAAGCACATTCAAAGGATTAAAAGCATAAAAAACTGTCACTTATAACCCAAATTGTGAACTTATATGCTGCCATGACATAAATATTGTGCATATAAAAGAAAACATTCAATTAACGAACAAAGAATTAAACAATACCTCTTGAGGAAGACTATTCCAGCTGCCTAATCCAGTCCCAGAAACATTTGACATAATGTTTGAAGAAGCCATGGGACTGGGGCTTCTATGCCTCATCCTGTCAAAGTCACCAAATCCTTGGTTGGACATCATTCCAGAGACCCGAAATATCTCTGCATATGAAGACCATTATATATAAAACAACAGATGAAGCCATAAAACCATACCAATGCATGGGAGCAGTATAGCATCAAAAATCAAATTAGAAAGACATAAAAGAACCACAGTAATGAAGGTTGTAAAGTATGGATAGAAATATGACATCCACGAGTAAAATAAAACAGATCCCCGTTAATTGAACATTTAAAGGAAAGACTTACAAAGCAAGAACGTAGAGCTTTAAAGCGCCTACACTATAGACAAAATATAGAAGAGAAAAAAGTACACATAGAATGGTAATGTCAGTTGTAGGAAGGTAAAGTAGCAGGAACAGTATATAAACTTATGTTTGCCGCTAAACAAAGAATGTGTACAGCTTCAGATAAATTATTTCTTATCCCAACTAATCAAAGGTGATAAACTCAATATCCTTGCACAGTTGCACTAAGATTAAGCATCAAACGATATTATGAATTCAAATTTAGCAAAGCTATTAATCATGCTTTTTGGGGGGTTAGACTTTCACTGAGATGAACTGAATCTCTAGTTACAATGCTACTCAGCTAGCTTTCGTAAAGTCAAACTTTTTCTCAAGAGGTAAGTAAAACTTGAAATGCAATAAATAAGCTTTCTAAATCCAAAACTTAAGAATCTCTTAGAAATTGAATGCATCTGCGACAGATATATAGCCACGTGAATTGAATCAAAAGGGAAACCATAACCCGGGTAGACTTGAGGCTTGGAATTCATATGTATTCAAGAATGTTTGGCAGCTGAAGATGACATAAATTTTACTCCAATTACCATGTAGTGACAGTTTTAAACCACTAATTCCAGTGTTGAGGCACTATCCAATACACAATGGTGTGGTGGTGGGAGTTGTCATGTTTCAGCATTAGAGCACATAGCTAGCTTTGGGTTGAGTACATGATGAAGCCAAGAGCATCGAAATCAAAGAGAATAGCCATAGGTAATAGAAAAGTAAACACACTACAGTCGATCAGACTGAGGGTAATTAAAAATAAAGAAAGAAAAACAGATCCAAGCATGAGAGAGTAAAAATGTAACCTTGATTTAGCAATCGGCTACATGTTGGAAGGATTTGCATGAAAGGACCAAGCTTTTGATGCTCCGCCAACAGCTCTGATAAGAGCTGACTAAGGACAGGCAAGAGAACCCAAAACCCGATCAGATATTGTTTATATAAACCATATATATTGTACTGTTACAGTAGAGATAATCGAGAAGGATTTGGCATAGAGAGAGAGAGTACCTGTCAATGTCTGGGGTGTTTCTAATATGTGGAGGAACAGTTCTGACAGGGGAGAAGCGGTGATTATACAGACCTGACATAGCCAAGGATCCAAGTCGGGTTTGAAGAACTACAACAGTTGAAGTTGGAAATTAGGACAACCAAAAAAAGGAAAGCGTTGGAAAAGGAACAAGGTAGGCAAAAGGACACGTAGTTACTGTATAGGCTAGCTGACTGCTGGGTGCTGGCTGAGTCGCGAGAGGCAAAGGAAGGGACGGGTAGGTGGCTGAGTTTGGAGAAATTAGGGTGTGTGGATGAATGCAGTGAAGCTCTGTAGCATCAAAGACACGTGTCGTCCTGTAAGCAAGAGGGATTGGAATGATAATTTGACAATGATGTTGCCTGCCAACGCAGTCTTAGCTGGAAATGCAACGCTCCAGTTTTTTTTTGATCAAACGCAACGCTCCAGTTTAAGCCAAGTAGGAAGTAGCCAAGCAAATTTCCTTTTTACGTCTTCTCCTGTTTTACAACTTACAATGGGATGTAAATTATAGATTTTAGGAATTCATATGTACATGGCAGTTAACCAATCTTGTGTGGTAGAATGCGGGAAGAGATGATGCTACTTCTAATCCCTTTAAACCAAAATATGGCCAATGTGTTTGGGGAATTTTACAGTTGGCAAATGGCAATGGCTCGGCTAATGTTAACAACCCTTGAAACAATATGTTATTGACTTATTGGTCTGGGCGTAGCATTTGAAATGCCCTTAATGTGTACGGTTGGTCCTTCTAAATCAAATGAGAGTCCATACCATAAACGTTTCACCGCCACTTCTTTGCTTTCCTCTCAACTTCCTTGGGTTGTGTTGTTTATAACACTTCTCTGGGGTTTATAGATTTTTCAAGGAAAACATTCGCTTACGCAATCAAGTTTACTAAGGTCTATCTATGGTTGAAAATATAATTCGAGGGTTCCGATGGGGCAGTTTAAACAAGGCAATGGTTATGTTTCTGCAGGTCGACTCTTACGTGATCAATATGGTGCATCAGCATGGGTTCTTATTGGCCGATAGTCTACAGGCAGAGCTCTGGGGCGTGCACAAATTCAGCACCTGATGGGGGAATTAGACGCACTCCTGGTGGTGCAGTTCCTTAATCTTGGCGCACCCGGGACCCACCCTAATCCGAGCTTTGATTAATGCCATTGAAGTTTGACTGCACAGACCATATGGCTAACTTAGCACAATGAGACGACCCTCCGGCCAGCCTGCTTCCTTTACTCCAGGCAGATGTCTCTGGTTAGGGACTTTTGAAACTCTAGTTTTAGTTTTTATTCTACTTTTACGTATCAAAGAAAAACTCAACTCTCTCACGGACTTTCAAGTATACAGTGTGCACCACATGCCTGACTAAATTTTAGTTGAAAAAAAAACATACTCCATAAATAACAGAGCATAGAGTTTCAACTCAATCACAACAGAAGGGGCAAAGGAGCAAAAAGAGCTCTAGATTATTGAAAAACTGCAACATGATTCTCAAAAGACAGTTGAATGAAACAAATATGAAGTGAACAATCCTATTTCATGCTATAAAGTTTCACAGTTCCATTCTAACAAGCGAGTGTCAAAAGTTCAAACTAGGAAAGATCATATGTGACCCTGAAAAATCTAGGGTCCAAGATATCCAATGCAAATGACGCCATGAGCTTCCTGCTGATGACATGAACACATCAGAATAAATTTCATTTTCCAGATCTCGTTCCGACGATAACAAAACTCATGACCAATCATTCTCACAATAATACCTATTTTTTATTCTAATGAAAAGATAATTTAGCTAGCAACAGCTGCTTGTTTCTTCCCTTTCTTGCTTCCACTGGCTGCTCCGCCCCCTTTTGCCATTCTAGAGAGTATATCAGCTTGCTTTGTGTTCCCTTCCTGGTTAAGGCTCTTGATTAAATCCTCAAGGCTACTCCAGTTAGTGATCCCTCCTTTCTCCATTATTTTACACAGTATTGAATATGCATTGAGAGTCTTTCCGGCAGTTAAGAGAGCATCCAACACCTTCTCATAACTTGAGACATCGATGTTACAGTCTCTTTCTAAACCAAAATCCAACAATTTTAGAGCAGCAATAGTCTTCCCTTTCTCAGAAAGAATAGATAGAAGGCTATCTAAATTGGTTGCACCCCCATTTTGCATCAGTAGCTCAATTCGTCCAAGGGCTTCTTCAACATGACCTCTCATGAGAAGAGCTTCCACGATCTTAAACACCAAGTCCATATGCTCTTTCACTCCCTTCTCCACCATACTCTTCATAACTCTGCTTGCAGTTTGAATCCTTCCATCTTCAAACAAACTCTCCATCACCGACTTGAATATGCCAGACTCAGGAAGATGTCCATCCTCAATCATACTGTCCAATGTTGTTTTAGCATCAGCAGGCTCACCTTTCCTTAAGTAGCTTTCAATGAGCAACTTGTAAGCATCTGCATCTTTAGGCACTCCTCTTCTACCCATGATCTTTAGAATCTCAAAAGCAAGGGCAGGGTTACCTTCTTTTGCATGCCCGCGGATCAAATTATTAAATGCAGTAGGATCCAGAACACCCTTCTTCATCAATTGACGGAAAAAAACTTCTGCTTTTCCTGTCTGACCATGGTGGCATAGATACTGAATCATTGGATTATATGCATTAGCTTCTATCTCTAAAGAATTTTCTGGCCTCAGCACAATTTCCTTCTCAACAAGCTTATCCAGCAACTTGATTGCCCGATCAAACTCATTGGCCTTGCAAAAGTTCTCAATCAAGACACCATAATGACCAGCCTCTGTTGGAATACTCAATCGAATCATTGCCTTGAGCACATCAGCAGCTGCATTCAAGTCGCCGGATTTGCATTGACTATTTAACAGCTTGATAAAAATAGAATTATCCTTTGGTGCAACATACCTCTCCACCATCTCCTTCAAAATTGTCTTGGCCTCATTGGTCTTGCCCGCATCACAAAGACCTGGCAATAAAGTTGAAAATGCTGTTGCATTAGGCTTTATACCAAAGGACTTCATCTCTTCAAACAATCTCAACCCGTCATCAACTTGCTCCACTGCAACATAACCCTTTATCATGGTGGTGTAGCTGATTACTGTAGGGGCTATGTTCTTCGCCTTCATCTCTACAAACAAGTTGTCAGCTTCCTCCATTCTCTTGAACCGAGTATATCCATTAATCATTGTATTATAAGTGACAACATCGGGTGAAATGCCCCTAGTCTTCATATCTTCATAAAACCGATTAGCAGTGTCGAGTCTCAGCGACAAAAAGAAGCCCCAAAGCATGATGTTATAGGTATGACGAGTAGGCTCTATCCCTTCACTCAACATCTTATTGAAATACCTTTTGGCCATCATATATCGACCACGACGCAATATAACCTTAAAGAAAGCATCATAAGACTTGATAGTCCTGTCCACACCCAACTCCTCCATTTTCTGGAAAATTTTGACAGCTTCTTGAACTATACCAGCTTTTCCATAACTATCAATGAGAACAACAAATAAATCCTCATCCCACTCAACGCCCTTTTTGGGCATGTCCAGAAGTATGCATCTGGCGTGATTAAGCTTGGAAGCTCGACCTAAAATCTGAATGATCTTCATATGGGCTTCACGGTCGTGGCGGATCAAACCAGCCCGCTCCACCCACCGGAAGAACTGGAGAGCATGTTCGGAGTTCTTAGCACCGTGGAGAACGTTATAAACTAATGAATGGTCGAATTCAGGTACTAAAGCACGGATGGAGTTCTGTAAGCGGGTGGTCCAAGCCCGATTCTCCATCATTCTACAAATAATATCCTCTAATTTTTCAGGGGTTCGAGTCTTACCTCGCGGGCTTCTACGGGTGCTGGCTACTTGTTCTTGCTGTTGAGGTGGCGCATTGTTTGAATCTTGGGTTGTAGTGAAGAAATGCAAAGGAATTGAGATTCTGGGATAAGCTTTAGACTTCAGCTGCAGATGGTAACGCTTAGAAACAGAGAGGAAAGCCATTGAAATCGGAAGAGGCGAAGGAAGATTCAGGGGCAGGAAGCAGAGCAGAGAAATGGTGTTAGGGTTTAAGGGACTGAGCTGAGCTTGTGGATGACTTGTGGGATTTAGGTTGGGCTCATAGTAACTGTAGATCTCAAAGGCCCATTCTCCATTCTCTTTAACCTTTGTTGGGTTTTTTTTCTCGTCAACACAATGGATAAATATCCTATACACAGGCGGTGGAAACTGAAAGTTTCCACAAGCGCCTTAGTTTTAGAGTATAGGGAGTTAGTTTAGGGTATAGAGTTTAGGGGTTTAGGTGGTTAAAATTTAGGGATAATTGTTTCAATTTAAGGTTTAGGGTTATAATTTAGGGTTTATAAGTTAAAACCTAAATCCTCACCATATTACTTTAAAAACTAAACCCTAACTTGTAAACCCTAAATTATAACCCTAAACCTTTAATTGAAACAACTATCTCTAAATTCTAAACCCTAAACTAACTCCATATACCCTAAAATTAAGGCGCTTGTGCCAGTGTATAGGATATTAATCCATATATTATTTAGGTTAACTATTCCAAATACAATAATCTTTGGAAAGGTACCAATATTGAGATAAGACGTTGGATTCTTTAAGTAACGAAGAAATAAAGTTAGAGTAGTTGATTGACATTAAGAGGATGTAAAAAGAAAAAGGAAATTAATTTGCATAAATTGGACCGGAAGTATTAACAATTTTTAGCACATTTTAAGTAATAACAAACTAGTGAACCCAACAAATGGTTCCACTGAAAAAGCGGATGATATTAGTTAAGAATATGTATGAGCATATGCTATTAGTCATTGCTTTGTTTGATTTGTTATATGTTTTATCTCGGCATTACTAGCAAACATGGCTGCTAATATGTATTGTGTTAACCATTGCACGACATGTTCATATTGTTGCTGGAGTGTCTGTTTTTGGGACTGAAGAAACTTGGAGGTCAGGACTTTCCTTTCTCTGATAAACTAATTACTGGATGCCAAAAAACATAGTAGTTTCTAAGATTAATTACTACTAGGCTTAATATGATAAATGAAAACATTATCTATATTATGAAAACAATCAACTTGTAATTGGAATGTAGGAAATAGGAAATAGTGGAATGGATGGATGGGAAAATACGGAGGAAACTTCCTTTCCTAGTTGTCCCGATCCATGTATATATCCAAATTTTGTTTGGATATGGAACTCAAAGCAACTGCATTCTTCAATGGGAAATGCTGTTGCATGCTACAAATGCTAAGAAACAAAAAGTCACCACTCAGCTGGGTAAGCTTCTAGCTATCATCTCTGGGATTGATTAATAATTGAGATCACTTTAGATTCTTCCCATCTTGCTTTATGCTACACACAGTACCAAAACAAAAAGAAAAGAAGGGGAGGGGAGGGGAGGGGAAAATTCAACATGTTGTAAAAGGAAGAAACAAGGCCGACCCACCAGATGCCCCACTGACGGACACATGAGGAAATTTCACTTGTATGGGATATATGGTACTAAAAGTATATTCAAATAAAATACAAGAATCTTAGTCTACATAATATAGAAATTAGTTGAGATGACATTGAGAGGCAAGATCAACAAGTGGGGCTGTTTTCATAACTTCAGCAATACTATATAATATGTAACCCCAGCATCTAACTAGAAGAAAAAAAAGGACATCTGAATTTTTCATATTCTGATTAATATGGATTGCATTAGTTTCATTTGATATTGGCTTCCCAATTGTGTTACAACCTACAAGTTATAACCGACGGATACTCGTATCTATATAGGTAACAGATTATAAAAGAACAGAAAAAAATGTCAAGGCTTCTTCTCTCGTCGCTGAAGGAGGCAGCCGTAGTAACAGCAGCGGTGGCAGCAGCGGCAGTGGGACATCAATCACTGTTAGGAAGCATAAAGATAGCAGTTGTGCCAGTAGCAAAAGTATTCACCTTGTGTTTCTTGGGCTTCCTAATGGCTTCCAAGTATGTTAATATCTTTCCTGAAAATGGCAGAAAGCTTTTGAATGGGGTAATCTCTTTCTCATCCATTCCTTATTTCAACAGAATAATTTGATTTGGAAAATATATACTTGTTACTCACTTAACATTCCATCTACGATGTTGCATGCAGTTAGTGTTTTCCCTTCTGCTCCCGTGTTTAATCTTTTCTCAACTCGGGCAAGCTATTACTCTACAGAAAATGCTTCAGTGGTATTTGATCATCCATCACTTTCTTTTTTCTTCATTGGATCTCTCTTATGTATCATCAAAAACCAATACTAATCACGGTGCATTGCTTGCAGGTGGTTCATTCCGGTGAATGTTATTCTGGGCGCAATCTCTGGCTCTATAATAGGTTATGTTGTTGTATTCCTAGTCAAACCTCCATACCCCTACTTCAAGTTCTCAGTCATACAAATTGCAATTGGTAGGCCTCTGCATCATGTACTATATATTAATGTGCGTTATCTTAACACACTAAATATGATATCAGTCAAACAACACAATATCTGTATGAATCGGAGTCCGATGGTTGCAGGAAACATTGGGAACGTACCACTTGTTCTGATTGCAGCTTTATGTAGAGATACCTCCAATCCATTTGGAGACGCTGAAACATGTAGCACTCAGGGAACTGCATACATTTCATTTGGACAGTGGGTATGTATGTCATTGTGCTCTAACTTAAATTTGATGTGCTAATCTTTTCCTTTTTATGCTGATGAAAAATGTTACCGCTTATCCTTAGAAAATATACTAACCAGTTTAGCTTATAAATAATGATAGGTTGGTGCAATCATTCTATACACATATGTATTTCATATGTTATCCCCACCCCCGGACCTTGAGGATGGGAATCTCCCCCTTAAGATCCATCAGAAGGATGCCTCTCCTGAGAATGTTCCATTGCTGGAGCAAGAGGATTCAGACAATTCAAGGAAAGGGAAGGTGAGGATCATGCTTGGTTTCATGCTTTGCTTCCAATAAACCTTTCCTCACTAAGTATCTGTTATTTTGGTGCAGATTAAAAGTTTTCTAGTTTTTGTTTATGACAAGTTAAAGCTTAAGCAAATCCTTCAACCCCCTATTGTTGCATCTGTAAGTTTGAGACTTTTTGTTGGGTTCTATTTCATGAACTAGTAACTACTGCACATTCACACTAATATAATCTGAATACCCTTAAGTTATAATCCGTGAACTGATTTTGCAGTCCTTTATTTGAAGGGATGATTAAAACGCCAAAAAGAGCATTCAATCTTTATATCAATTTCCGTCATCGGCATGCATGCAATTATTTGATGTTGGATTAGCGGTTTCTCTAGATGTAAAATCAGAATGTCTAGGCGTGTGCGTTGTCTCTGTTGTAGTTTGTAGTTCAGTTCAAGGAAAAACCATAAAACAATTTTAGGGGGGCATATGGTGGTTGAAGTTGAAGTGTTTTTTCCATATCCATTTTGGTGAACCAAGTAACATGTTTTTCTCTTGCTTTTTGGCAAATATATGCATGCTGCAGATCCTAGCCATGGTTATAGGCACAGTACCGGTTCTAAAGAAATTAATATTTACAAGAGATGCTCCACTTTATTTCTTCACTGACAGCTGCATTATTCTTGGGTATGTTTTGCTGAAAATAAGTTGTATTTTTATTCTTTGGTTGAAGTTAATAGGAATATGTTGGTTTATTTTCTATTGTGTAAACAGGAAGGCCATGATCCCATGCATCTTGTTGGCATTAGGAGGCAACCTTGTTGATGGTAAGCTAAACATCTTGGCACACCATGTTTGAGAAGGGTTTTACCTACAATACCATAACATGTGCACTGTGCAGGACCAGGGCCAGGAAGTTCAAGAATTGGTGTCCGAACACTTGTGGCTATCATAATTGGGCGCTTAATCTTGGTGCCTCCCGCAGGACTGGGCATTGTAATGCTGGCTGATAAGCTTGGTTTCCTTCCTGATGATGATAAAATGTTTCGATTTGTCCTACTCCTTCAGCATTCTATGCCAACATCTATCCTTTCTGGTAAAACATCATTTCTCAATATAGAAATGAATATCAAGTATGATACAATGTATCTGATTCCCATGGAATTGTGTTGCAGGTGCTGTTGCTAATTTAAGAGGTTACGGGAAGGAGGCAGCAGCTGCGCTGTTTTGGGTTCATATATTTGCAGTTTTCACAATGGCAGGATGGATTATTCTGTATCTCAACATACTCTTCTAAAACCACCACTCAGTAGATTGGATGGAATTGTTTGACATGCCAACAAAGCTTACCCTGCAACCATGACTCAATGTTTTGCACTATTTTCTATATTGTTCTGTTTTATCTCTTGTCAGCACCATCTAAATGGAGATGGATGGATGGACTTGTTTTATCTCCACCCCATGAAATTCAGAGGGTAGAAATCTAAATCTGGGAATCAAATCTTGTTTATTTAATTTCAAATTCCAATGAAATTTCAGCACATAAATTAATACAAAATCTTGAAAGGAAAATGAGGCTTTCTGCTTCTCCTGCAACTTTTGGGAAGAAAGGTATTTGTGTTTCTGCTTCTCTTTTCTTTTGCCAAGATTAGAAAAGATTGAAAGGGAAAATCACTCCCCTTTCACATCTCCATCAATTAATTGATTGGGGGCCAGAGGCTGGGTTATATGGGAGCTTCACTTACAAGTTCAGAAATCACTTGATCACATATTCTCCCCAAATAACAATCAATATAACATTAACAATTAACAACAGCTCGGGCATTTCAGCACTCGTCAAGCGGTCACCCATTCATTTAAACCCAACTCAGTTTCCAGTTACTGATAATCAATCAAAGTCCAGCGAACTGGGGAAAAAAATCTTGCACAAGCACACTTGAGGTAGGAAACTATAATCCTATCCAATTCTGCTCTCAAGGCCAGAATTTGAGATTAAACAGATGCACAATAAACCAAAATATTAATAGAACTATCATACTAATGCGGAAATGCAATGGCAAGGGTGGCACTCACAACAATTCGCAGGTGAAGTTAGAATATGAAGACTTAATTTGAATCGTGAGGGAAGGGTAATTACCCACCAGATTACTGAAGCTTCTCAAAAGAGAGACCACCATCTCCTCCCTCTGCTGCCCCTTTGGTTTAGTGATGATGTATTTGAAACCGGAACTTGATGCTGGCCTAACCATAAGATGAGAACAACACCAATAATCCCAGCAACGGGAGCAGCAGCACGAAATAGCCAGTCTCTACCTCCCTCCCTGGCAGAGCTACTAATGGTAGGATCCACATGTGGCACATCATGTAATTGACATGAAACAAGTTCACAAGCTTCATCTTCATCAGAGACCTCAGAGGAACTATCTCCACTTGCATTTTGCTGCTGGATTTCAAGCATCTCCATCCTACTATTCATGTGTTGCTTCCCCTCTTCATAATCTTTGTCATCAGTAGGAAGCTCATAGCGGCAAAGAGGGCATGAATTCCGTGCACTCAACCATGGCAAGATACAATAAGGGTGATAGACATGATGGCAAGGAAGCTGATTTACTTCAATGCCAACAGGCAAAACATCCTTGCAGATTGCACAGGCCAAACCATCCAAGTTCTCATGTTCATCACTGACAATGAAACGAGGCAGATTATTCACAAAAGATGAAGATGCAGGAGGTGCTCCTCTCCTAGAGCTATCAGTCTCAGCCAAATGGTCAAGCAGTTGTTCAAAGCCAGCTCTAGAGCGGCGTAAATTAAAAACAGGGAGATTGGTTTCATTTGGATTTGAAGTAAACAAATTTAGAAGTCCAGTTCTGGACATAGTATGTCCAACCGCATCTGCTTCTTCCCACTCACCATCTTCGTCTCCGTCATCTTCTTCTGGTTCATCCCAGTTCCATTGGTTCAGACCAGTACGCATTGGATCAATATCAGTGTCACTATCACTGTTAATATCACTTCTCTCAGCTTGAACGAATATTTCTGTATCCAGGAAACTGGTTCCATCCATAGAAGCATCCGAATCCCCTCCATATGTACTTAAAGATATTGCATCACTCTCACCCCGAAAAAACCTGTACCGACCGAAACTAACATTTGATTCACTCTCACCATAAAAGGAATCCAGGTTATCAAAACCATCACTTTCAGAATCAGAGATAACATGCCGCCATCTTCTAGAACCACTAGTTGTGCGCGAACTGCTACGTCGAAAAGACCTTGCACTGGAACCACCATCCATAATTTGATCCTCAGAGCCAGAGACAGTGGATTGGTTCTGCCTCAACAAATTAATCATTTGCGAAAACTGCTGTGAGAAAAGATTTTCAATTGATTCAGAACTGCTTTGCCGATTCCTTCTTCTTCGAGCCTGTCGTCTTCTATTAGAGTCTTGAGGAGGTGTACCGAGATCCTCAAGCAACAAAAATTTGCAGTCCCCACAGAGACCAACGGTTTCAAGATCAAACATTGCCTCATATTCAGGTGCAAGACTTCTTCGACATAGAGTACACAAAGCTGGCAGGCCAGAGTGATCTCCAACCAAACCACCACCCTCCATGTGGCCAGGTGCATGCGGCAAAGGGATATCTTGAAAATTTCTTTCTGAGTCTTCTTCCATCCGTCAAACAAGCAAAAGGAAACTGAAAAGAATAGAAAAGGGTTACCAAAAGGGAGGGGCAAATGCCATTGGAGCCACCAGCAAATGAATATAATAAATCCCTCCCTATGCAATTAGTAACAGATAAATTAAGAAATAAGGCTGAAAAAGGAAGGAGAAATAAAAGGGACAGAGAAACCCTGATAACAAATTAGAAAATATCTACAGCAGGAAGCTTAGTGGGAGTAACTGGAAAGGATTAAAAGGGGGTGAAGTGTAGGCAAGCGAAAGAAGAGGAGCACGAAGACGCATTCAAAGCATCATTCTTCGACACATGAGGGCGCATTGCGACGAATACGTCTTTTTTTGGGTATTTTCAGTGGAATTCTAATAATTACAAGCAAAGTTCCTATCAATTAATTAATATTCAGCAAACTTAATAAATCCTCTGAAATTGAACAATTAAAAGTGCAGAAATCATAGATGCATACATGAAACAGATAGAGAATCACCGGATGAGTGGGTTGAAAGCCGCGATCTCCAGAAAGGGGAAAATAGCAAATGAAACAACGAAGAAGGAATTGGGGGAAAGCGAAAGCAGAAGCTATTGAGAGTCGGAAATTATTAGGGACTACAAAGCAACCAATGTGGGAAGAAGAAGAGACCCAAATCAATTAGGCATCCTTTTTAGACGAGTTCGTCCCTCAACGGCAGCAGTCAACCGTCAACGCGCATCCCGCATCGCACCGCGCCTGCCGCTTCTATTTTATCACTCACCAATCCAAATCCAAAAAAACACGTCAGTTTCACTTTTTATCAATTAAATTCCTTTAAGTTTTATGCATTAATTAAAATTTCAAAATAAAATGGTAACTTTTCAACAACAAAAAAAAAACAGTAATTGGTTTGCAAACACATATTGAAAATAATCATATTTAAAATTAGGGTAAACTACATAAATGGTCACCGAATTTTTAGGGCAGATTTATTTTGGTCACCGTACTTTTAAAGTATTTGATAAGTTCACCCAATTTTTAGTTCGATTCCAATATAGTCACCGGACTTTTAGGGCGAATTTATTTTGGTCACCGTACTTTTAAAATATTTGATAAGGTCACCAAACTTTTAGTTCAATTTCAATATAGTCACTAAACTTTTAGTTCGCTTTCAATATGGTCCCTCTTGTTACATTTTGTTAAAAGATGACGTTAGTTTTCATTTTTTCTTAATAAAAAATGGGTAAACTACATCAATCATCACTCAACATTCTTCTCACTCCTATTTTGGTCACAAGAGTTAAAAAATTCAATTTAATAACTTAACTTTCGAATTGTTCATATTTTAATCACTCTCAAATGACATGTTTATACAAATAGAAAAATTCAATTAATCCTTAAAAGATTTATTTTGGTAAATTTAGATTAGTCAATTCTCGATCTTATATTGTATCAATTATGTAACGCCCGAGGTTTGGGGCCCGGGAGATAATCGGGTTTGGTTAAATCGGTTCGGGTTAATTTAATTGAAGAAAAATATTTTAATGGACAAAAAGGGTCTTTTATTTCAAAGGGCAAAATGGGAATTTTAAATAAATGAAATAAAAAAAAGTTTTGAAAAGTCATCATCTTCTCCAAAAATCCCCTTTTTCACATAAAACCTCTCTTAAACCCTATTTAACTATTCTATTGCTCCTAACTCTTCATCCAAGCAAGATTTTTCAAGGTAGTTTCTTCCTTGCTTAGATTTTTACATATTTGACTTGTGCTCATTAAAAGCCCTCTTTTAAACCCATTAAGATGCATTTTTGGTTTTGAGTTGGAGAAATGGGTATTTTTCATGGGATTTTCGTTTGGGTCTTTTGATGCCATTTTAAAGGTGTTTTTAATCTTGTTTTGGTGTCTTAAAAATGCTAAAATGGTGGCTAATAGTAGTAAACCCAAAATAAGTCTAAAAATGAGATTTGGGGTTGAAAAGGTAGAGTTTTTGGCATTATTTTGGGTTGAAATCTGTTGAGTTGTGAGGAGCTCGATTCGTTCAACCGATATGGCTCACCAAGTGGTGGAGAGGTGGATTATTGGGTGGAAGGGTTATGGAAGCTAAAAAGATAATTGACACAATGATTTATAGTGGTTCAACCTTCTAACCAAGGTCTACATCCACTACCTTAGCTCCCCACTAAGAATTTCCAATCAATCCACTATTGATTCGTCCCCTTTTCTAGGCTTAGAAGGAAACCCTTATACACAATCAAGCTTTCTACCCAAAGCCTTGATCGAAACCCTCTTTTACAAAGAGAAACAATAAGCAAACTTAAATCACTCTAATAGGTATTTGTTTGCACAATTTAGCACTCACCCAAAACCTAAAACACTTGAGCAAATTTGACAATTTTGGCTCACTAGTGTTTGTCTATACAAGAATTGACAATTTAAGTACAAAGACACTTTTTGATTATTTGTTGATTGACAATATGAGCATTAACCATTACTTGATGTTTGGAGGTCCCTTTTATACTCCTTGATGAGTTTATAGCTGTTACTAGCCGTTGGGGATGAATTAGAGTCGTTGAACTTTATTTCCCACCATAAATGCACTTCTACAGCTCACCGTTTCAAAACAGTCGTGTCCGTTTTGAAACACCTTTAAGTAGAAAGAGTCGCTGCAGTCTGATGAGGCACCCGTATCGAAATGCCCTTTGGCTGTTTCGGAACACGTATCAAAACGCCTTGTCCCGTATCGAAACGACCTGCATTTAAATGTTAGTTGAGAAATAGCCATTGGGGTTTATGATCGTTGTGGTCGAAGCCACGTAGGCGTATCGAAACGGCATAGCTCGTTTCGAAACGCTACTAAAAAATCTCATCCTTGGAAAGCCTGTTTCGATACTAGTATCAAAACGTTTTAGCTACTGGAATACACCGTATCGAAACGCCCTAAGGTGTTTCGAAACGCCTGGAAGGTTTTGTGTAGATTGGCTTTTGAAAACATGTGAAAACCTTTTAAAAACTTCCCTAAACATAGTTTCAAGTTATTTGGACTTTGGAAATTGTTTTAAATACTTTTTAAATCAATCCAAAACATTTTTCAATTATTATATCAAAACATTAGTTCTACAATCTCCCCCTTTTTGATATAATAAAACTATCTTGAAAAATTGTTTGGGATTCTCCTCCTTTAACTTTAAAAATATGAATAAGAGATTAAAGATATGAAATCAAATAAAGCTCCCCTTATTCATTTGAAAATGCAATTTTTCAAACCATTTCTCATCTTTTTGTTATATCAAAAAGAATTTAAAAGATTAAGTTCAAAATAACAATAGAGGTAAAAAGTGACAAAAATAAGAATTTGGTTATAAAATGGCTCCCCCTTACTCAAAGCGTCATTGAGAATGTTAGTCCAACATATATGATCATCTAATTTACATAAATAAAAATAAATCAAATGAACACAAAAGCAACTAGATTTTACCACACTTGAACTCAAGGGAGGATGTGAAGCCTTCCTTCTTCAAGTGTTCTTCCTTAGTGTGCATGGAGCTCCCCCTTAAAGTTTGACTTGTTGATCACTCTCCATCACACCTAGCAAAAGACAATCAAGTAATTTTTGGTATCCAAATTGCTTTGGATCCATAAACGTTAGTAGCACAAATTTTAGTCCCCTTTAGAATCCATTTTTCAATGTCATCCTTTTTAGTTGAAGTGGTTAGTCCTTTTGGGACCCAAACACTTCTAAAACATTTTTCTTTTACAAATCTAGGGGCACTAGATTGTCTTACATAGAAATTTGATTTTCCAAAATTGTTTTTCTTTTCTAGCTCTTTGGAGATCAAATTATTTTCTTCTTGAACTTTTTGAAGCAAATTTTGTAAATCAAAACATTTTAATTCAAACTCTTCGAGTTTTGCTTCAAGTTCAAGTTTGGTTTTCGAAATCAAATCATTTTGAATTTTTAACTTTGAAATCAATTTATTGTTTTTCAAAATGTGATTTTTAAAGTCTAAAACCAAATCATGATAGACATCTTGTAATTCATCAAAAGTGTAAGAACATAAAGTAGATGAATTAGAAGTTACCCTTGAATCTTCTTCGATGGCCATAAGGCAAAGGTTGGCTTGTTCATCGTCGGTGGAGTCCTCATCACTCCAAGTAGCCACATATGTCTTCTTCTTTTGGCTTGAAGTGCTTGCCCTCTCATTTTTCTTGGATTCTCGTTCAAGCTCTCTCAAAGCTTTCTTCATGAACGGGGCACACTTCTTGAAGAGATGAATTATCTCTTCTTCTTCATCCTCCTCTTCACTTGAGTAGACATGATGACAAGTGGAGGATTTGAGAGCCATGGCCCTTGCGTTGATGCCTAGCCCTTTGATTTTGTTATCTCTCATAGCTCTAATTTCTTCCCTCTTCTTCTCATCTTCTTTATTCTTCTTCATGATTTGATGAGTAAGGAGTGACCCCATGAGTTTATCAAGCTTCAAGATCTTCAAATTCTTGGTTTCGATGATGGCGGTCCTCTTTGAGTCCCAAGACTCGGGAAGTGAGTAGATGAGCTTTCGGACAAGTTTTTCCTTCGGAATGGCTTCTCCATAGCCCTTGAGACCGTTTGTGATTGTGGAGAACCTATCAAACATCTTCTCAATGTTCTCTTCCGGATCCATCTTGAAGTTCTCATACTCTAAGGTGAGGAGCCCAATCTTGGTCTTCTTGACTTCATCGGTTCCCTCGTATATGACTTCAAGTTTGTCTCATACCTTATTGGCACTCTCATAAGAAGACATCTTTCTCATAGATGGTTGGGCCAAAAGCACAAAACAAGATGTGCAAGGCTTTTCAATTAAGCTCCATCTTCTTGCGATCGTCAGCACTCCACTCCGCTTTGCTTCGTTGAGGCACGAACGGACCATCTTCAACTATGTCTCATAGCTTGTAATCTCTAGATTTGATGAAGAATTTCATCTTTGTCTTCCAAAGGGCATAGTGGGTTCCGTCGAAGAAAGGTGGTTTGTCGATGGATTGCGCCATTTGAGCCGGTTGGTGAAATGATGACCGAGCTTGCCGGATCTTCTCAATAGGATGTGAATCCCCTTCGATTGAGCCAAGCTCTAATACCAATTGTTGAGTTGTGAGGAGCTCGATTCGTTCAACCGATATGGCTCACCAAGTGGTGGAGAGGTGGATTTTTGGGTGGAATGGTTGTGGAAGCTAAAAAGATAATTGACACAATGATTTATAGTGGTTCAACCTTCTAACCAAGGTCTACATCCACTACCTTAGCTCCCCACTAAGGATTTCCAATCAATTCACTATTGATTCGTCCCCTTTTCTAGGCTTAGGAGGAAACCCTTATACACAATCAAGCTTTCTACCCAAAGCCTTGATCGAAACCCTCTTTTACAAAGAGAAACGATAAGCAAACTTAAATCCCTCTAATAGGTATTTGTTTGCACAATTTAGCACTCACCCAAAATCTAAAACACTTGAGCAAATTTGACAATTTTGGCTCGCTAGTGTTTGTCTATACAAGAATTGACAATTTGAGTACAAAGACACTTTTTGATCATTTGTTGATTGACAATATGAGAATTAACCATTACTTGATGCTTGGAGGTCCCTTTTATACTCCGTGATGAGTTTATAGCCGTTACTAGCCGTTCGGGATGAATTGGAGCCGTTGAACTTTATTTCCCACCATAAATGCACTTCTGCAGCTCACCGTTTCGAAACAGTCGTGCCCGTTTCGAAACACTTTTTAAGTAGAAAGAGCCGTTGCAGTCTGATGAGGCACCCATATGGGAAGGCCCTTTGGCCGTTTTGGAACACATATCGAAACGCCTTGTCACGTATCGAAATGATCTGCATTTAAATGTTAGTTGGGAAATATTCGTTGGGGTTTATGATCGTTGTGGTCGAAGCCACATAGGCGTATCGAAACGGCATAGCTCGTTTTGAAACGCTACTAAAAAATCTCATCCATGGAAAGCTCGTTTCGATACCAGTATCGAAACGTTTTAGCTACTGGAATACATCGTATCGAAATGCCCTAAGGTGTTTCGAAACGCCTGGAAGGTTTTGTGTAGATTGGCTTTTGAAAACATGTGAAAACCTTTTAAAAACTTCCCTAAACATAGTTTCAAGTTATTTGGACTTTAGAAATTGTTTTAAATACTTTTTAAATCAGTCCAAAACATTTTTCAATTATTATATCAAAACATTAGTTCTACAAAATCGTGGTTGATTGTTTCATTGCTGTTAGGGGTGTTTTTAGAAGATATTTGGTATGTTTTGATGTTTGGAAATGATGGGTTCAGTTTGAAGTTTCACTAGAACGAATTTGGGTTGAATATCGATGTGTTTTGTTGCACGAGTAACTTTTACAAAATTCTCAAAACTTATGCCCCAAAACTATTAAACACTCCCTCCCAAAGAGAAAATACAATTTAGCAAACAAAAGTAAAATCTATCAAAGGCAAATAGTTTGCACTCTTAAGCACTCACCCCAAATTCTAAACACTTAAGTAAATATGACAATTTAGCTCATTAGTGCTTTCTTACAAAGAATTGACAATTTAATCATTAAAACAATTTCTCTATATAAAGAATGTTAGCAATGTGTTTCTTGTTTTTCCATAGCTACTTGAAGATGTCTTTTAAAATTTCTAATGATTATGTGGCCGTTACTAGTCATTAGGGACTTAATTTTCAACCGTAAATGTACTTCTGGTGCAGTGGGTATCAGTATGCAACCTTCGGTATCGGTACATGCCTTAAAAGGAAAGAACCGTCAGACACATTTAAAGTAGGGTGTACCGGTACACGATACTTGGGTATCGGTACGACATAGCCAATACCAGTACGGAATTGGCTCAATAGATATTGGGAAAAACACTACGTACTGGCACACTTACGACCGTACCAGTACAGACTGTTGGGTATCGATACCACAGCTTATTTTTTATTCTTAAGGCGTTTTGAAAGCATTTAAACAAGTTAAAAACATTTTGAAAATCTTTCAAATATATTTTTCAAGTAATTTAGACTTTAGATTATTTTTACAATTTTGTTTAAGTTCAAAAATATTTTTATTAAAAGTTATATCAAAATCTTTATCTCAACATAGCTTTGATATCCTCCTTCGGGTTCTTCTAAAAGTTCTCATAATTAAGGTTGAGAAGTTCAATCTTAGTTTCGTTCACCTCGTTGATTCTTTTATATGTGACTTCAAGTTTGTCCTATATTTCCTTGGCATCTTCATAAGAGGAGACTTTGAAATATTCTTCCGGACCAATAGCACACAATAGCACATGTATGGCTTTAGCGTTGAGTTACATTTGTCTCCTTCCTTGATCACTCCATTCATTCCTACCCTTGAGGTCAAGAACGTCTCCAACCCTCTTTTTTTGGATATTTAGGGTCATCTTCAATGATCTCTCAAAGCTTGTAATCAACTGATTGAATGAAGATCATCGTCTTATTCTTCCAATAAGAATAGTTGGCACCATTAAAATAAGGAGGCTTGGTGATGGATTGCACTATAAGTTTTAATTGATGTAGAAAGGTTGAGCACTTCAAGGATCGGCTCTAGGATGTTAATCCGATGAAAGAGACGAAGCTCTAATACTAATTTTTGGGCTTGAATACGATCAACTGAATATGCCAAGAGATGGTGAATTGGCCTTTGAGTGATTATGATGAAAGCAATCAGAAATTAAAATTTTGCACAATGATTTATAGTGGTTCGACTTCTCAACTAAGTCTACCTCCACTATCTTAGCTATCCACACTAAGGATTTTTCACAGTTTCACTAATTTGTTTTTTTTCTTTTTCTAGGCTCAAGCAGATAACCTTTACAACCTTCAAAGCTTATACCCCAAAGCTTTGAGACACTTCTCATAAAGAAAATAAAAATTACCAAACAATGAAAAACCTCACAAGGCAAAGTGTTTGCACAAATTAGCTCTCACCCAAAATTCTAACACTTAAGCAAATGTGACAATTTAGCTCACTAGCCTTTTCTACGGACAATTTAAGCACAAAACAATTTTTCTATACAAAGAATATTGGCTTTGAGTTTTTTGTTGTTTCATTACTGCTTAAAGCTCGTTTTTTAACCCTCTAAGGAATTTTTTACCGTTACTAGTCGTTGGGACTGATTAGAGCGGTTGATGACTTTATTTTCAACATTAAATGCACTTTTAGGCATGTCGATATCGATACGCGTCTTTAGGTATCGGTACCTACCTCAAAATAAATAAATAAATCGTTGAAAATTTATAACACTAAGTAACGATACGCGAAACTTGTGTATCGGTACAATACCATGTGTATCGGTACGACTAAGCTTGTACCGATACGTCATTTGACTATTGGAAATTCTCAAAATATGAGGAAACAAAAGAGCGCATCGGTACGAATAAACAATGTACCAATATGGTTGTTTGGGTATCGGTACCGATACTTAAAGCTAGTTTTTGACATTTTGGCTATTTTAAAAATATTTGAACATGTCAAAAATTCTTTAAAAACTTTCAAACATATTTTTTAAGTTAATGAACTTTTAAAATATTTTTGTAAATTAATTTAAGTCTAAAAATATTTTTCATTTAAGTTATATTAAAATTAAATATCTCAACAGAAGTCTTTCTAACCTTTTTTTCTACAAAAATGGAGTTGTAAAACGAGTTACAACACTATATGAGTTGAAAGGGTAACTAAAGCATTCATCCAGACTTTAAAAACGAAATTGAATCTTCATTATCTCACACTCTTTCAAAACCCCTCTAATATCCATATTTCACCTTACCACCATACTTGATGATTCTTACTTCAAAATATAGATCTTTAGATGAAGATTATAATGCTCTTAATAACAGCTCCGAAATTATTACTTGAAATGACAAAGATTCACACTTTACCTCGCGTCCTTAGACTAAGATGAAGAAGAGAAGTGGAGGAAGAAAACAGATAAGAATAAGGTCATTCTTTTCAGATCACTCTTTTTTCCTTTTTTGCAGAAAAATAAATGGAAATAAGTCATTCTTTCTGAATAAAAAAAATTTTATTTTATTGCCCCTCCATTTTTTTCTTATCCTATCCACTAACTTAAAACTCAAGCTCAATATCAAGAAATGAGCCCACTAAGGCTATCTTGAACACTCGATGGCCTAAGACTTCGGCCCAACACGCAAGGCCCACGGTTCAGGTGATCCAGCTCATGAATTTTAAAATTTAGGTCGTTACATCTGAAACTTTAAATTTTTAGACTTTTAAACCATAGACCTTAATATTGATGTACGAGAGTTGTTTAGGGTGTTTTGCAAATGCTCATCGCAATTTCTACGCTTTACAGGTTAAAATTATATATCTTGGAACAATGTTATATCAGTTTATTCACAAACTGGAGGTGCGGTGTCTGCATTCAAGTTGTTTTCAAGGATGCAAACAGAGGGCATATAGTTCGATTTCAAGCCTAATGAATATACATTTGAGAGTTTGATAACGGCTGCTTGGTCTTCCATTAAGTTCTATCATTGAATTTATTGAGTCGAAATAAGAGAAAAGATAAGATTCGAATAAAGGAAGTCAAGACAAAAAATGATACTAATAACATAGTAGAGATTTAATACTTATTATATTTAAGGGTTTAGGGTTTAAGAGTTTAGGGTTAAATTATTTTTAATTAAAAATAGGGTAAACTATTACGGTGGTCACTTATGTTTTTCCCCAGTACAGAGTTGGTCACCGATTTTGAAAAACGACCAATAAGGTCACTTGCGTTTTCGGGACGTAAACTTTTGGTCACCCAACCATTTGATGCCGTTAAATTTTGACGAATTTCTGATCTGGCAGTTAAAAAAATCCCTAATTTTTCAAAATTCACAAAATAACCCCCCCCCATATTCGAAATCCCCAACGCACCAAAACTTAAATCGCGGTTTAAGTCGATTTCGTCACTGATTGTAACGCCACCGCCCACCACATTCGTCGCCGGACCATCATGATTGTTTACCCTACCACGTCGCTGCAAAAAATTGATCGGAGTCGTGCAAAATGTCGGACGAAGGTTGAAATATTTGAAAAATTCATTCGATCGATTTGCAACAAGCGACGATTGAACGACGACGATTGGTGCATGAGTGTTTGGGAGAAGGGAGGACGCTCCATTCCGTCGCCGGAATCGTGGCCAACAATGGCAAGAGTGACCAGATTGATGGATTTAGGTATTTAAGAATTTAGGAATTTATGAATTTGGGGGTTTTCTGAAGTTTTGGGAGTTTTGGGGCCAATGCAGTAGATTACCCTTATTTTTTCAATTGCCAGATCAAAAAATCGTTAAAGTTTAACGACATTAAACGATTGGTGACCAAAAGTTTACACCCCGAAAACGTAAGTGACCTTACTGGTCATTTTTCAAAATCGGTGACCAACTCTGTACTAAAGGGAAACATAAGTGACCACCACAGTAGTTTACCCTTAAAAATATGGCCAACTTGAAATAATGTGTAAATAATGAGGGTTAAATTTATTATTTTTTCAAATTAAAACCAAATTATTTGAATGTACAAATATGGAAGATTGATTGTATTATCATACAAAATATTTTTAATGCCACCTTACTCTTTAACGAGTTAGTGGCTAAACTGGAACAAAACTAAAAGTTTAATGGTAATATTAAAGTAGTTGAAAGTTTGATTGTCAAATTAATTAAAATTTAGTGACAATTTGTAAACTTTACTCTCTATTTTAAATTAAAGGGTAAACTACACTGGCAGTCACCCAACTATCGTTTCATTCCTATTTTAATCACCGAACTATATTTTTTGGCAAAAACGTTACTAACGTTTATTTTTGCTCCTAATTTGGTCATCCTCCGTTAAATAATTAACGGAGCTGCTGAGCTGGAATTACTAACGGCTATATTTAAAATTTTTTACCCCTTTCTTTTCCATGTCAGCACATACACACACGTGACTTACCTTTCTTTTTTTATTTATGGGTTAGAAACCCTTATTTTCTATTCTATCATTATCTCTTCCTTTTCCTCTTAAAACTTAATCTTTACTACCTTTGTCCACATAAATACCAAAGAAAAATAAACAAGTCAATGAATGAAGAGAAAGAAAATTGTCAACATAAAAACCATATAATCAATCGGGACTATAACAAAAACCTTGGAGTCTATTATTTCTTTCAAACAGTTAAGTTCTTCGAGAGCAATATCCCAGTTTTGCATCAGTATCTCAGCTGCAAGCTTCCCCCACAAAGCACTCAAACTCCTTTTGCTGTTAGTACATAAAGCCCGATACTGATACAGATAATCAGCAGCACCCGAGTAGTTACCGCACTCAAACTGGAATTTCGCATACTGATATAAAGCCTCTATCTGATCTGGTCCAATCTGTTAAAAGTAATTTTCCCCACCATTAATTTTTTTCAAATCTTTCCAGAAATATCAAAAACGAGGATGCTAGAATTTTGCATAACAAAGGATACGCCTTTGCTGATTACTGTCTGTATCAGTGTATCTCTTATTTTTCCTTTAAAAAATCACATATATGCTATGACTATCACAAATTCACCAATCTGAAAAAGGATCTAATATTTGCAAGCTAATAAACAAAGGTAGAACATAACATAAAATCAACCTTAAATTCAACGAAGAAAAAAATAGACCTGGTAACGGTCTTTGAGCATCTGTAGATTATACTGTTTATCAGCACGCAATTCCTGAATAGCGCTAGGGTTCTGCAAGAAGGCGACGAGAGGAGCCGCGGCATCTTCCAAAGCCTTAAGACGAGCGACAACCTCGACTCTCCTGTCGATCATGTCCTGGGGGACATCATCGGTGCGGTAAAGGCTCTTGTGGATGTCCATAGCGTAGTCGACCATGTTCGTCTTGTTCAAAAGCTCGATTTTCGCTTTCAGGATCTGCTCATCGGGGTATAGCTGTCGCTCTTGCAAGAACTCTAGCAATGGAAACACCAAGTGCCTGTCGAGATTCGGCGCGATCCGCGGGGTTAAGTCGTAGGTTGCCATGGTCTCCGACGGTGTTTTTGCCTCGATCTTCGATTAGGGTTTTGAGTTAGCTCTGGTTTTTGTGGAAGGAGACGCTAATAGTGGACAAAGGTAGTAAAGATTAGGTTTTAAGAGGAAAAGAAAGAGATAATGATAGAATATAAAATAAGGGTTTCTAACCTATAAATACAAAAAGAAAGGTAAGTCACGTGTGTGTATGTGCTGATATGAAAAAAAAAGGGGTAAAAAATTTAAAATATAGCCGTTAGTAATTCCAGCTCAGCAGCTCCGTTAATTATTTAACGGAGGGTGACCAAATTAGGAGCAAAAGTAAACGTTAATAACGTTTTTGCCAAAAAAAATAGTTCGGTGATTAAAATAGGAATGAAACGATAGTTGGGTGACTGCCAGTGTAGTTTACCCTAAATTAAAAGGTAAGTTTCTACTCATTTTAAGAGTTTCATCTATAAGTTGATAATCAAAATTTGATATTATAATTTTATTTTGTTTCCTTTCTAAGAAAATTTCAACAGAAGATTTGTAAAAAAGAAAAAACATGTTATAGATCTATTTTTACTAATTGAAGTCATATATGTACACATACACGTGATTTGATCAAAATATTGCTTTTTATTTTTGTAATTGACCCCAAGTAAAATATCTAGTTGGGTCACTAAAACTAGACACTATTATAAGCTTTTAAATATATAGAAATTGATATTTTGTAGAATATTTGTTTATGAAACCAAAAATTTGTGAAGAAGAGAGCTTCCAAGAGGTTGATCTTAAAATAGAACAGACATCCTTGTAAATGTAAAATGTAAATGTGTGAGGTGTCCCATGTAAGAAGAAACTCAAGTAGTAGTATGAGTATCATCTTAAAATAGCAAAACGTCAGGACACAGGAAACAAAGGCCTTGGGAGGGTTACTTTAATTGCTTTTTCCTTGTCTAGAAGATTCACCATATCTCTCTCATAAACAGAAATACAGTAACAGCTGTACCTGTACACACATATTTCTGATAATATATATATATACACATATTAGTAATGTGATTGGTCATCACAAATCCTCTCTTAAACATATATTTATTACTGTTACAATTGTGATTGTCTGTGTTTGGAATGGCCAGCTCAAGGTGGGTTTCTCTTTCTCTTAGCACTTAGCAGAGATGCAGTGTGTCTGCAGACTGCAGCAGCTCAGCTAATTTTATTTGATTTACGGTGCACTGTGCAGTAGAAAAGTAAGAATGTCCAAGTGGAAGGAAGGGCAGCGGAGGAGCCCGCGTTTATCTGTTGTATTGGATGCTTGCAAGCCACAGGCACAGCAAAAGATCACCCAGCCTAAGCCAAGGAAATCAAGAAAACCAACACCTCTTCTTTCTTACCAGGTGTCCTTTTAATATTCATGCTATGAAATTTAAGGGCTCATTCTTCAAATCAAACAAGATAAAGTATCAGTACGGTTTTGCTTTTAACTTGTAAGTGGTCTTGTGGGACACCTGACCAAATAATTAAGGCTGAAATATGACAAAGCGTTTTTTAATACTTAATTGGAGTTGATTTGTGGTTATTTTGGTAATTAAGCAATAAGCACGAAAGAAGTGGATGAAAACCTCCTTTTCCTTTTTGCACATGCACCTTGCGCTCCTCATAGAATTAATCCAAGTCATGAGGTTTTTTTATGTTTTGTGTGAAACCCCGGGCAAACGACGTGCAGCGCAGCAATCAACATGGCCACGAAGATCCCCCAATTAGTAGTGGTGAGCCTTGTGGTTTCCTACCAACTTAATTCTGAAGAAACATGATTAATTGTTTTTTTGTCAGACCAACCAAGTTCCCGGGATGACAATACCCCAAAATTACATGATGATAAAGCAGCCTCCCCTGGTATTGAAATTTTCAAACATTCTATTATTCTGAAATTTTAATTACTCTAATGCAAGATCATTCCATGTACAGAATGGATGCCAGAAAAACGTATATTAGAGCATATTCTTGACATTTTACAGAGGTATGAGTAGTAGATGATTTCTACATTTTCTACTCGAAAGAGATTAATAAAAATAATATGCTGATATTTGGAGCTTATCTTTGTGATGTTAGGAGAGACAGTCATGAAATATTTGCTGAACCTGTTGATCCTGAAGAGGTATGTGTTAGTACTTAGTAGTGTGTCTCTGTTTTCATATACTGTGCTGACGGATGTTGCAACCATGACAAGGTTGAGGACTACTATGAAATCATTAAAGAGCCTATGGACTTTGGCACCATGAGAGCTAAACTTCATGAAGGAATGTATACAAGTCTTCAACAATTTGAGGTAGAGCTGGTTTATATTCAGTGTGAATTAAGGGTTTTGTGACTGATGGTGACTACTTATGCAGCATGATGTATATTTAATTCCCCAAAATGCAATGCATTTTAATTCCCCAACAACAGTCTACTTCAGACAGGTACGCTAAGAATCCTATGCCACAAACAATATCTAAATTATTCTAATTTCTAAATGAATGCCCGCCATATTTTTTTTACAGGCTCGAGCCATTCATGAACTAGCAACAAAGGTGTTCAGTTGTCTTAAAACTGAGCCAGAGAAGTTTGAGTTTGAATTTCCGGATACAAAACGAAGAAGTAGTAGAAGGCTGATGTGTGAAGGCAGAGGTCCATCAACGAATTTGAGACTCAATCAGTCATCTCCAAACCACAGGAAAAGTGTGACAGGTGGTAGGGGATATAGTTATGGTGAAGTAGATAGACGTTGTACGTACACACCCTGGACGTCTGAGAATGCATCCACCCACACAGAACCACTCATTCCTGTAAGCTATTCCTTTGTGGTTGGGGTTGGGGATCATTGTTAGTTTTATTTTATTGGAACTGGACTTGGTTTTGTAGGTTAATCTTAATGGGCAGGAAATGTGGTACAGAGAAAGTTTAATGTTGTTTGTTAAAGACTTGGGGCCAACAGCCCAAATGGTTGCCAACCGGAAGTTGATGGATGCTTCTCACAAACCTACTCTAACTACACAATCTGTAAATATATTTCAAACACAAGTGGAGAAGCAGAAAAGCAATCCTCAGGCTCAGGCTGAGTTGGATTTGGATCTGAGGTGGAGAAAAGGCTTCATATTTGATTTGCCATTTCTGAAGAAGCGGCTTCAACAGATTAATCCATTGGGAAATAAATAATAAACCTTTGAATTTACGACCTCCACTGATTAAAAACAATAAATCTTCATGGATTAAATTTAATATTTATAACATTGATGCTTTGCTTCACTTTCACTTTGTATTATGTTTTTTTAATTTTGATTAAATTTTATTTAACATGGCCACACCATTATATTACAACTCATTACATTAGTGAATTGAGTTGTCTGACCCCAGAATAAAGCATCATTTCCTCATCACACCTCTCATCATGCATAATCTTTATGGAAAATCTTTGACATTTGTGTTCAATAATTTCACTCCAATATAGTTTATTATATGCTTGAAACTAGGGACCGACACAAAACTTCATGTTAGAGGGTGAATTTATAAAATTTTAGGAGGACGAAAATATATTTTTAATAGGAAAAATATAGAAATTTTCTAAATCATATAGTAATTTCAATTTTTTAGGGTGACAACCGCCCCCTCTAGGTCCATCCTACTTGAAACAAAGTTGTGCTTAACATTTGGAAAACCACAATGTATTTGGGGTGTAATTATGTTCATCCCTCACTGAATTGTGTAATTACATTCGTTTTATAATTAATATTATTTTAAATTTTATGTAATTACAAATTATACCCATCACACGACATCAAGCATTGTGACAAATATATTCAAAGAATTAAAATTCTTTTTTTGTTGTGTGTATGTAATTACTAGGATAATAATTACATTTTCAAATAATTATATTATAATATCTAAACAAGTCCTTAATTTTAAGTTGACTGTGAATTGATAAAAAAAATGACGATATTAATTTAGAGTATACGTTTATCTTTTAATTGTAATGTTTTAATTCTTGTAAATGAGAGGGAATATGATGTTGATTAATAATCGAATTTTCATTTTCTATATTATAAATAAATAAATAAATGCCGACAAAACTATGGTTGGTTAAAAATAGGAGGGGGTTGGTTACGTGAAGGTGAAGGGCAATTTGAAGAGGAAAGGGGGATAGATTTGGCTTGGTGTGTTGTGTTGTGTTAAGAAAGGAAAAACAGAGAAACGGAGATGGCATATAGGAGAAGGCAGGGAATGAACCGATCCTCGATGGTCGAGGAAGAGGTTCTCCGCCCTCCACCACCGCCGCCATATGCCGCCTCCAATTCTCTTCCCCCTCATTTCGACCCTTCAGGATCCAAGGTTTGCTTTCATTTTCATTCTCATTCTCAAAATGATCATGAGATCTGTTTTGCTTTTCTGTATTTTTCCTCTTGTCTAGTTGCAGAGCTTTAATGCCTACGAGGAGTCAAGAAATGAATCCAATTCCAAAGGTTTCTGGGGTGTTGTTGCTCGGAAAGCCAAAGCCATTATTGACGATGATCCTCAGAAATTTGAAACGCCTGGTACATCACATATGCCGGATGCTTCCCAGGTGAGTGTCATTGGATTTATACTTATATGCATTACCATTTAACATTTTACAAGAATTGAGTATGTTCCTTCTCAATAGCAGAAGCAACAAGCAGCTACAATACGAAGGGGCTTGGATAGGCTCACCACTTCCCTTAATCATATTGGTGACTCCTTTGAAAAGGCTTTTGAGGTAAGGCCAAAACCTTTTTCGACTAGGATTTTGTTCCAAGATAGGAATTAGTTTTTAACTCTTAAAATATTCAAAGGAAACATCATTGGAAATGTAATTGTATTCTTGTTTTTGCAGGAAGGTAGAACAATTGTGGAAAGTAAAACACAAGATATCATCCATGAAACGCGCAAGCTTCAAATCAGGCGGAAAGGGAACAGTCCCATGCCACAAAACCACTTCAGTAGCACAACGCAGCCACCAACACAAACCAACAATGATACCCAACTCAAGGCATCTCGAGACGTAAGGTGGCAAAATTGTGTGAAACTATTGATTGTTTCAACCATTTGACAAGTTTATTGCTCTGACTTTACTGCATCAATTAACTTTGTAGCTTTAAAATTTGGTTATTTCTAATCATAAGTTGTACTATTAGGTAAGTGTAAAGGGGTATGGAACTCAACTATTGATATTACTATTAGAAGTAGATTAGGAGGCAAGTTTATCCTGTCCCGTTAAATGCATGATCTGGCTTTGTTTTTCTTGGGCACGCAGGTTGCAATGGCCACAGCTGCTAAGGCAAAACTTCTTCTTCGAGAGCTGAAAACGGTTAAAGCAGATTTGGCTTTTGCAAAGGAACGATGTGCTCAACTGGAGGAGGAGAATAAGCACCTCCGGGAGAGTGGGGAGAAAGGGGATAATCCTGCAGATGATGACTTGGTACATATTGTATACCTTTTCTTATCCCGCAAATGATGTTTTGTTGGATTTATTGGTAGAAGCAACTAAATGGGATGATTGTGTTTGAAATAATGTATGTTGGAAATGTGATGAAATCAGATTCGACTGCAACTGGAGACATTGTTGGCAGAAAAGGGACGACTGGCGCATGAGAATTCAATATACGCGAGAGAGAACCGGTTTCTAAGAGAAATAATTGAGTATCACCAACTGAGCATGCAGGATGTTGTGTACTTAGATGAGGGGGCTGAAGAAGTTACACCAGTTGTTTATCCCCTCAACTTCTCCTTCTCAAAAATGCTTTCCGGTGAGGCCGAGGCAGAGACAGAGGTGGAAGCTACCCCTTCTAGTACAGGCCACCCTCGCAGCCCCAGCCCCGGCCCAGGCCAGCAGCCAACAGCAACAGAGAAAATCTCAGCAGCAGAGGAAGCAAGCAAAGAATGTCATTGTCTCCAACCCCAAAACTGATGTCCCACCTACTTCCACCCACTTCCTTTCCTGATGGATGCACTTGCAATGCAACAACACCTCCACCACTCTTCTCTCTCAGATGTACTCTTTTACCTTTTTTTTATTATTATATACAGTGTATGTTCAACTCTCCTATAACATGCCTCCAACCTTTTTTCTTTTCTTTCTTTTTACTTGTTTTCTTATCATTGTTATCATTTAGTCGTTGTAGAATGGATGGAAAGAGCCCATTTTATTTTGGATCGAAATCTGCCTCTTTTCGGTGCCCTTATATATGTTTTCAAGTTCAAAATTAACTTTAAGATTTAGGGTTTAGTGTTTTAGGTTAGGAGTTGTAGTTAGTGTTTAAGGAATTTAGGATAGGGTGTATTTTTTAGAGTATATGATGTAGGGTTTAGGATTTAGAATTTAGGGTTAAGGCTTAGAATTTAATTTTGTAGCGTGTTTTAGTGTTGGGGCATATGTAGGGGCATCGAAAAGGGGCAGACAAATTTTATCCTTTTATTTTATGGTAAACAAGATATTTAATACCATTAAGAATAAATAGAATAGTGATGTGACTTGGTCAAATAATAGTTTTAGTCCCAATATTTATACAATCTATCAATTTAATCCAAAACTCTATCAATATAAACATCATTTAAATATTTGAGTTAAAAATGTAAATTTTCTATTTTTCTTCTTCCTCCTGTTGACATTTTTTTTGGAGTTTCGGATTCCTTGTCAAGTAATATCTTATTTAGATCATAATCGTTTATAATTTTTGATGTCAGTGTTGATATCATGGTTATCGGACCTCGTTGTTCAGACGTGGTGCAGCTTAGGCGTTGTCATTTATGGGCATACTACGTAAAAATCAAAATTTCAAATCCAAATAGTGTAGCTAATCATAATACAATGGCAATGGCATCGAAACTGAAATTGAAATCGAAATCGGTTAGGAATTGAGTTATATGAACATACTCTAGTTGTTGGTCTACCTCTCTGGCAGCTGTGTTTTCTTTTTCAAACACCAGCTTGCGTGACATATTGCACTTCAAACCTAGTTGCTCAAGAAAACTTAAGCATATTTATTAAAAAAAAAACTACATATTTAGTATCCCGCCTATTCTCGCGTTCCTATTTTAGTATTCAACCTATTTTTTTGGCAAAATAATATCTAATGTTATATTTTTGTTTTATTTTGGTACCCCGACCGTTAAAAGCAAACAGAGATGATGACGTGGCTTATTTTTAATTGGAATAATCATAGTTTTAGTCCCCAGAACTTATACATTTCTATTAATTTAATAATTATCTTAAATATTTGAGTTAAAATTGTAAATCTTATATTTTATTTCTCTCTCCCGAAACTCTAATCCCATTTTATTTCTTCTTCTCACTCCAATCTTCGCGAGTTACTTAAAATAAGAACAAAATCAGCAATCATTATTCAGAGTCATGCAAGGGGGTGGATTGCTAAGCAAAAAGCTCATAGAGAGAAGCATTGTATTTTGTTGTAATACAAGTATGATATCTCCATCTTGAGCTATGCTTTGTATGGTTCCAATAAATGATGCTTTTTTGCAGATGTCTCCACTTAATAGTTTTCTACTTCTCAGTATCCACTCGCTCTTATGAATCATGCCCATTGGCATTCCTTAGCATATATTTCCCTAAGGTGTTTATTAACACCAATACATAAATCACATCGACTTCTTTTTTTTTTTCTTCTTATGAATCAGACATTGTTGTGGTTGGTTTGTAAGGAAGGAGCTGTTGTTGAAAAGGGATGTTGCAATAAAGATCCAAAGAACAATATGGCGCCTAATATGTCAAAAGGAATTTCATTTATAGAAACTGACAGCGATCGAAATTCAAAGGGTTATCAAGGGGCAAGTTGCTCGAAGCATGCTTTTAGGTACTTAGGTTTCTCCTGAATGTCTACTTATTTGATTACTAGAATGTTTCGGTTGTGGTTTTATCTGAGAATTTACAAAATTATATGGCTTTGAGCAATTGCAGGAGGCCAGGAGCTAGTGATTGCAATCGTAGTTTCAGGAAGAAGAAATAAAAGGAGATTTACAGTTTTAACCCAAATATTTAAGATAACTATTAAATTAATAAAGTATAGACTAAATTGATAGAAATGTATAAAGTTTGGGGACTAAAAATGTGATTATCCCAATTAAAAATAAACTACGAATAGGGGTGTTCATGGTTAACCAACTTCATGGTTAACCGTTGGTTAACCATTAAGAATGAGTCCTTAATTTTCTATGCATTCTTAGATACATTCTCTATACATTTTTCCTTTAACTACATAAGAACATATAACTTTTACACTAAGAACATAACTTATAGGTTAACCGTTATAGTATTTTGGTTAACCGCGAACACCCCTATCATCTTCTCCATTTATTTTTAACGGCCGAAGTACCAAAACAGGACAAAAACGTAACGTTGAGTACCATTTTGCCAAAGAAAATAGATAGGGTATTAAAATAGGAATGCAGAAATAGGTTAAGTACTAAATAAGTAGTTATCCCAAAAAAAAAGAGAGGCTAGCGTTTACGCCAATAGAACAGTGACATACTCTATGTTGCTTAGAGGGCCGATTAGATAGATACATTGAATTCAATACCAAGCCTTCCACATTACAACATACAAAAGGAACAGAAGACGTCATCTTTTTTACTTCTTTCCAACCAGTTGTTTTGGTTTCATTTTCTTAGTTAAATTCAGACATGGCAAAACCATACAATCCAATTTACCCCTCTAGGTGATGTTGAGGCTGGTTCAAGTTCAGGATACGGCTGCTTTGGATACAGTACATTCTAAGAACATCCGAGCAGGTAAGGCTTCCCTGATTCTGACTGAATCCAGCAATGAAATCAGAATATCTGAAAAAACAAACTAGTAGATCCATCACCATATGACCTCAGATCTGCAGGTTTGACCAGCGCCCTGCACAAAGGGCAAGTTCTTTCCCTCTCAAACCTGGACAACACACGAGATCGGCATAAATAAACCAATGCCGACACATATCACAATCTATGGGAAGCAGTAAGATAACATATTAAAGCAACAACTAACCACTCAGACACACAATCTTCACAAAAGATGTGTTTACAGCGAAGTAGTATAGGAGCATGCATCTTCTCTTGGCAGATAGCACAGAGGTCCCCAGCTGCATTCACCTAACATCACAAAAAGAGACTGCTTATAAAAACCAAACGTTTCTTTCTAAAAAGAAACATTCATTGCAAATAACAGCCTTGCTACATCTTTTAAATGTCGGTCCAACATGAGTTACTGCTAAAGCACACCAACTGAAATCACCTCAAGGTAAGCCAAACAACATTTACCAATTAGAGCTCCAGAACCCTTAATATGCGTAGAGAAAAAAAAATGGCAAAAAGATTTAAGACGAGAAATAGTGGATCAGTTGCACATGGGAAAGATACAATATAGGTTAGTTACAGAAAAGAAAGATATTGATGCCTCTAGACAGAAAAACTAGCAACAACAAGATCTTTATCTAAGTCTTCCATTTCTCTAAACATAATGTCATTGAGTTTCTCATAGGAAATAAATATCAATAAGAACATTTATTTTGGTGACTTCCTGTTGGTTTGCAAGTAGTTCAGTCCATCAACCCCAAAATAAAATCCAGACTACCTGCTCTGATGTTGCACAAGCACCATAATGTACCTCTTTACGAGATAATGCCTTCAATGCAGCAAAGAAGGATTGCACCTGAAAATTGACAACCATGAAAGGGGAAAAAGCTTAGAAAGAGAAAAGCTATAAGCTGGACTTACCAGAAACCCATTTTTCACATGAACAATAAATTTATAATGACTTCAGAAAGTACTCAAAATTTTTATTTTTAATAGATAAACAAACCTTCTCAACAACAGACGTCAGCTTGAAGGTTAAGTACAACCCCGTCATTAGTGATGAAAAGAGGCTTCCATAGTCTTTGTTTAAGAAGAAACGGTACCAAACTGGAGTTGGCAGTAAGGCACGGTAAAGTAACATCATATATTCAACCAATGTTAGCATTTGACCCTGGAAATATGCATCTCTTAAGTCAGTATGAAGAAGGATAAAGCTATATATGTAGGTATGAATGTTCTAAATTGCAGCTATGACAAAGCCGCCAATAATGCAGATTGTTCTTAATCATTTATTCTACCTCTAGCATCATTGTCCTTGTATACTTCTTTTTACCTCATCAAATTTCAATACTCAATACTTCATGCTTAAACATACATATAGACATGAATGCTTGGCTATTTATAAATATTCTAGTCCACTAAAAAGTGTGCTTCACCTGCTTCCGGTAGTTTCTGCCTCTGCTGTTCTTGTAATACATTAACAGAAAGCACTTTAAAACCATTGCTTCCTGTCGAACTAAAGTATCTGAAAGAAGCCAGAATCATGACACCACATTAATGAACAAGGCAAAATAATCCACAACAGAAATGGGCAAACAAGCATCTTGAACATCGGGGAACAGAAAGTGGCGGAGCAGCATTTGTATGCATGCACATGAAAGGATTTCAAAATATGCTGCTTTTTGCATGAATTATTACTCATTTGGATACAGATGATATTCCTATAAGTGCTCAATTTAGAAGGAAATGTAAGCAGCACTTCACTATCCCAATCAACAGATTTGTATGGGTACAGACCTACAAAAAATTCCATAAAGCATCTACTTTAATGAATGAAAACGTATTTTTCTTACTTCAGCCACTTATTTTGACAGAAAGAATGAGATTGCTGTTGAGTGTTGTACACAGGAAAGGTGAACTTGCAATACAAATTGTATAAACACATAGAGCTGCCAAACCATCTCCATAAATTGTTTCTTTGCTAGTACAAGACAATATAAATTGCATTGAAATTGATAAATATATTTGTGGAAAACAACCCACCATTAACCATGATAATAAAAATAGCATGCCAGAAAGGTGGAATATATTTCGGGGGAAGCATCACTAATGGATATAAAAGATCATCATTCCAATACCACCAATAGACAGCCATAACATGGAGCGTGAAAGCAATACAGATGCCAGTCAGAACAGAGATCTTCCTCTCTCCCTGCAGCCACAACCGGAAGGCATACTGAAATTATTTTCTTAAGATGGTAGAAGAAAACTTTTTTGAGTACTGGTTTCTGATAAAACGTAGGAGTGAAAAATAAAGATAACACACTGTTTATATCACCTTCAATGCAGTTTGTTTCCGTAAAATGTCATTAGACTTGAACATAACAGCAGCAATCCAAATTGTAAGAAAGAAACCTGGAAATCTTTGCAGAAGGCAAACGTCATTAACTTGAAATGAACAGTACTTCAGGTTGAGAAGATATAAGACTGAACAAGTTCATATAACCTTGTAGCAGCCATAAAACCCAAATCAGCATTCCTCCCCCACACCTCATGAAGTCCATCAACTTGGTAGTTAGGCAGTTGAAAGTTTGAGACATAAATTATTAAAATATGGAACTTAAAAGGCAGAAAGAGCACTCTATAGGTTTGGATCCTTGTATTGCTCTAGCGAAAAGGCATAAACCAAGCACTTCACCAATGTATGCATTTGGTCTGTTCGGTTTCAAAATATTGAAAACCAATTAAACCAGATTAACTAATAAAATCGACCTAACCGACTGAATTAAATTGATTAACCAAAAAACAAAACAAAAAATGTAACCAACTTAAACTGGTTGGTTATGTTGGTTTACTCAGTCTTAACTTTATAAAAATAAAATGGCAGGTAGTTTTCTCTATTCGGTTATCAATTTTAAAAACTGATAGCCCAACAAACAAACCGATTAACCCAATTTTCAAAACTGAATAAGCTGAACCAAATTAACCAAACTTGATCAGTGAAATCAGTTTAAACCAATTAACGGTCACCTGTATAAAGACGTTAATATCTAAAATGTACTATAAACAATGAACACACATGTATGATCAAACTAGACGACCATGTTGACAAAGAAGCCTTCGCTTCATCACATTGTCTGATACATTGCAAAGACGAAACTGTCAATCTGTCATGATTAACTAAAAGTTATCACCATAAAACTAGCTCAATTTTTCCTTCACTTCCATTTTCCAAAAAAAGAAGTTGAGCATGGACTAAATCACCTATTTTTATATTCTTCCAAGGTGAGTTGGTATTGTTCTTTCTTTCTACAAAAGGTATAGCTAATCAAAAAATTAATAGGAACTAGAAAAGCAATTATATCAGTGAATGCTTATTACATACCTTCCACCTTATAAAAGCAAAAATAAGAGGAAAAGGGCAACTAACCAAAGGCACCTGGCTTGAAAGGGTGTGAGGTGATTTATGTTGCACTTTGGGATGCCCGAAATAACAATATAAGCTTTATGATCTAAAATGTACTATAAACAATGAACACACATGTATGATCAAACTAGACGACCATGTTGGCAAAGAAGCCTTCGCTTCATCACATTGTCTGATACGTTGCAAAGACGAAACTGTCAATCTGTCCCGGTTAGCTAAAAGTTATCACCATAACACTAGCTCAATTTTTCCTTCACTTCCATTTTCCAAAAAAAAGAAAAGTTGAGCATGGACTAAATCACCTATTTTTATATTCTTCTTCCAAGGTGAGTTGGTATTGTTCTTTGCTTTCTTTCTATAGAAGGTATAGCTAATCAAAAAATTAATAGGAACTAGAAAAACAATTATATCAGTGAATGCTTATTACATACCTTCCACCTTATAAAAGCATAAGTAAGAGGAAAAGGGCAACTAACCAAAGGCACCTGGCTTGAAAGGGTGTGAGGTGATTTATGTTGCACTTTGGGACGCCCGAAAACACAATATAAGCTTTATGATCTAAACGATTCAAGACTAGGTGAACAACACTAATAAGCTTCTAAAAGATGAAACCCATGTTCATCAACTACTCCTCCAAAGAAGCTTTCTTCATGCAAGTAGTATCACATTTAAATACGAGTACATACTCCGTGTAAACAAATTACTGAAGTTGTTGAGAAGCATATAAGGAAAAGCAAGAAGCCATGCACTTAAATTCTCAATAACAGTTAAAGCCCAACTCCGGTGAACATTTGCAAAATGCACAAGTACAATGGCCACAGTATATTCCCAAATATCAAAGGTTCAAACTATCTAAATGCTGATGCTACAGTTAACAGCTATACTAAAACAAAAGCTTGAAATACTATTGCTAGAAGCAAATCTAGAAAAACAAGAAAAAGAGATGAGTCACCTTGCAAATGTTGCCGGATAAAAACAACAAGGAGAAGCAAAGAAAAGGGCAGAACTTGCTCTATCCACCTAGCAGCCTGTTGAATGTCATATCTTTGGTAGGAAGAATCTCTGCTATTATTAACTCCAGACCCACCCCCATCCCCAGCTTCTGCATCTGCACTGACACTCCCATTGGACGATGAGTGGGAAACACCTTCTCCTTCTCCAGTAGCCACTCCAAGATCGCTGCTCCTGGAGTTTCCTCCTTGACCATCAGATGTTCGCAACCCCAGAAATACCTCGCTCTGAGGAGCAACTTCCCTGAGTTGGCCAACTACCATACCAGAGGCATCCCTCTCGCTCTCATGGTGGTCTGCTGCCCCAATTATCCTAATAGCAACATGCCCATTGTTGGGAAGGGCAGAAGTGGAATTTTCTATATTTGGATGGGGGACAAGAGGGTCGGATTCTTGGTGAACAGAACGCGATGTACGGAGAAGACCTGAGTACTCTAACAAGGCTGAAATAGGCGCTTGTATTATATTCGAAGCCGACAGTATTCTGTGTCTTCTTGAATTAGAAGGGCCGCCTCCATAAGCGTCCGAATCCGTACCAGAAGCGTCCATTTGCGATGATGATGCTGTTTCCCTAACCCTAAACGATCATTTCATGATCTAAATCAGAATTTCATTTTTTTTTTCATTTCGTGGTATACCAAGAAAACCTAAACAAACGACAAGATACAATCTTAGTTTCATTGAACAAAGAGATGAATAAGATATACATATAAATTGGCTTAACTTCAAAAACGAAACTCCTTGGAGAAAAAAAATAAAATCGGAAATGAAAAGAAGCAAAATACCTTAACCCTATCGTCGGATTCAGAAGGGTAAAATAAGTAAAGAAAGCGGGAAGGGATGCGAAGCGATTTGACTGAATATAGGCTCAATCGGGGACGATCAAAGACTGTTGGTATTTTAAAAAATTGCAGAGAGATAGAGGAGAAAAATCAGAGGTTTTTTTCCTTTCTCTTGAAACTGTTTGTTTGGTTTAGGTCCTCTATTTTCTTGTTTTTCTTTCCCTTTCTCGCTCGCAGATAGGCAGGCAGGCAGCGAGCGAGAGATAATGAAAGAGAAATATTTGTAGTCAACTTTATATTTTATTTGTATTCGTTTCTTTAAATATATCCATATCCATATCCATATCTTTAAATTTGTGTCGTGAGTTACATAATACATATCATCCTTATACTATGACTATTTACTAGGATTATGTATTTGATGATAGAGTATTTTTCTTTTTTAATAATTATATAATGTTGCACGAACCAACTTGTTTTAGTGGTTAAGAGAACCGTTGTTGTTCCTAGAGGTCACAGGTGATTGAGCGTTTATTGTCAAATGGTTGAGAGTATATTTAGAACAGATACTACTGTCTACGAGGTCCACGTGCATTGTCAAAAAATTAAAATTATGTACGAACAAATATTATTTTATAATTATCATTAGAGTATTCAAAATAATTATATAATATTTTTTATAAATCTTATAGAAAATTATGCACTTAAGTATTCACATTTTATTGTTCCTATAACTCTGTACTTATTGCTATTCAGATTTTTTTTAAATGACATAAATAAACTATATCATAGCCAAAAATGCATTTCTCCAAATATCAGGTCTTCTTTGAACATTACACCTTGACACATGTAATGTAATGTCTCATGACCAGCATTGGCAGAGCAAATGAGTTTAACGCGAATGGCATCATTTTTGTTAAGAGTAAACTACACAAATGACCACTATATTATAGGTTTGGATTTGATTTGACTATTATACTTCTAATTGAAGTAATTAAACCACTGAATTATTAAATTAGACTTAATGTGACCACCAACCTTTAAAAACTAATGGAGAGAGTGGCGTGGCCGTTAGTCAGAATTGATATAATTTTACATTTGGTCCCCCATTATTTACACATTTTATTAATTTGGTCCTAATTTTATTTAATAAAATAATTTAATTATTTAATTTGGTGGCGACACGTGTTGCCACCTTATTGGAAGATTTTATCTATGTTTTATTGGAGAGAAAAAAGCATGCCGCTAGGGAGATTCAATCCAGGACCTTTAATGTGGAAGTGGCAAGTGTTTTTTTTTGTGCTATAAACTACAATATTTATATATAGTAAAACCTCTATAAATTAATACCCTTGGGACCATGAAATTTTATTAATTTAGAGAGATATTAATATATCGCTAAATTAATAATTTATTAATTAAAAGAAAATTTCTTAATTCAACAAATATAACTTTAATAAACATGTGATCCATGAAAAAATGACGAATGTTTACAAGTTCAAAGTTTAGAGGAAATTGTGGCTAATATTGTTGAAAGTTCTACTAATGATGAAGTTGAAGATGATTCAACACCACTTGAACTAGTCACGTGAAAGGAAGCATTGAATGCGACAATAACTCTTCACAACTTTTTATTGCAGTTGGAGGCCTCAACGTCGAAACTTGTGGGTGCAATTAAAAAAGTTAGAGATGAAATTGAATTAGATTTGAATTTTAAAAAGAAACAGATTACAATAGATTCATATTTTAGCAAGTTACCAAAGTAGTAATTGTAATATTTATGAATTATTAATTTATAGTTTTGATGAGACATTTATATTTATAAAGGGGATCTCCAAAAAATTATTATATTATTATCTTATCGAATTTGATGATTTTTTACATTGGCTCAAGTCGGGACCAGAGAACTCTATTATTTAATAGAGTTTATTAATTTAAAGAGTATTAATTTATAGAGGTTTTTATGTGTTAGATGGTTGTTAATGCATGGAAAAAAGAAAGAAATGTGGTTTTAGGGAATTCGAACATGACATATTTATGATGTATAAAAACATCTAACCGAATTAAATAAATTTAATAATTAAATTAAAATTAACAATATTTTATATATATATATTTTAAATTATAGTTAGTGCACGATTTAAAATCAAACGTTTAAAATTATATTAAATTCATTTAGCGAATCTAAACCCACGATCATGATGGGCCAATTGAAATATGTTATCATGGAGGAGGAAAATTAATTAATTAAATTAAATATATATTTAATAAAATATAGATAAAGTCCGTGTCGTTGCCTAATTAAATTATTTTATTAAAAAAAATTAGGATCAAATTGATAAAATGTGTAAATAACAAAGACCAAATGTGAAATTATACCAATTTTGACCAACAGCCACGTCATTCCTCCATTAGTTTTTAACGGTTGGTGGTCACATTGAGTCCAATTTAATAGTTCAGTGGTTTAATTGTTGCAATTAAAAATATAGTAATCAAATCGAATATAAAGTCATAGTATAATAATCATTTGTGCAGTTTAGCCTTTTTGTTAATTATGCCAGAGAGATTGAAACCCAAGTCAAAGAAGTTGAATCAAGATTTGAAGAATGATAGGCCAACCATCAGTTTACCACACATACAATTGTTTCTAAGAAAGACGAGGAAACCCGACAAGCAGGCCTAAGCCGAAACCACAATCTATCCAACCAAGAGTAACCGTATACAGAAGCTAACAAACTCTACTACAACTGTCCATATATAATTGATCAGTAATCTTGTTATATATATATATATATATGCCAAACTTGACTTGAGACCTGAGTTGAATTACCTAAACTGAGACTTGAAATCGACCCGAATATGATGATTTAAAATTTAATTTGAAACTCGAAATAAATCGAACCGAAACCGAACTGAATGGACCCAAACTGAAAATAACTCAAACCAAAGACAACCCGAAATAAAGAAAAGATATGAATAGAAATAAAGAAAGATGAGATATGAACAGTCGTACAACTCACCAAAAAGTCAAATATATTGACTTTATAAAGCTATATTATATATAGGGTATAAAAAACTGACCGACCTTAAAACTAGATTAAAACCGACCGATCTCCTATTGACCTAAAATTGACCCGAATCGAAATCAACTGAACCGAAAATAACCGAACCGAAATGACTCGAATCACAACAGACCTAAAATAAAATCAAACCAAACTAAAACCGAAACTGAATTTAAACCGAATAATATCAACCCTGAAATAACTGAAACCAAAATAACACAAACCGAATGACCTGTTTGCCACCTCTGGTTATATATATATGGAGATGAGATGTAATGAAGGGTTATCCGAAAAATTATCAATCAAATATTCTAAATACCCATTTCTTCTTGGTTTAAGGGTTAAACAAGCCCCTAAACTTTTGTAAAAAAAATCAATTAAGCTCCTAAATTTATTCTGCACTCAATAAAGTTCTCAAACTCAAGAAAAAACTAATTTAGCTTTTTGACCAATCTTGACCGTTAATTTTAATGATTTTTTTAACATATGTCGTAACATGATATTGTCATTTGTCATTTATAGAAATTTTAAATTTTAATTTTTTAAAAATATATAAAAAAACAGAAGAAAAAAAATTAAAAAATTGATTTTTTTAAAATTGTTTTAAAATTATATAAAAATATGTTTTAATTTCGAAATTTATTTAAAAATAATAATAATAATTTCTCAAAATATTAAAATATTTTTAACAAAATAAAATTTAAAAATATTAAAAACGGTTACTATACAATTATAAAATAAATCAAAATAAATTTTATTGTTTTTATTTTTAAAATATTTTTTTATACTTGTATAATAATATTAAATTTTTAATTTTTTTAAAAAATATTTTAATATTTTGAAAATTATTATTTTTAAATAAATTTCGAAATTTAATTTTTTATATTTTTAAGATGCTTTTTATAATTTTCCATAATTTAAAAAAATATAATTTTTCCTGTTTTTAGAATTTTTTCCTGTTTTTAGATTATTTTGGTTAACGGTTAACGTTGGTCAAAGGGTTAAATTAATTTTTTTTCTCTTGAATTTGAGTGCTTAATTGAGTGCAAACAAAATTTAGGGGCTTAATTGATTTTTTTAGTTTAAGGGGTTATTGAGCACTTAAGCCTTTCTTCTTCTTACTTCTTAGTCCTTTCTATCTTCTCAGTCTCTTTCTTCATCAATCTTTCCTATTCCCCCCTTAAGATTTACAGTTGGGTTGTTACATAATGGCCCTAATTATAGGGGGGAAAGTTAATATTTGCACATGTAGTACATTCTCTGGAGAATGGCACAGTGAGTGCTCCTCATCCAAGATTTTCTCATCGACACCGGTGGATTCTATAATCTCATAACATTATAGAAGCACCTGTTTGATTTTGCAAAGCTCTGACTATGTCACCCTCTTACCAGTGATGGCCCCAACAGCAGCATTGGAGCAAAGCATTCTAATACTCAAATATTATCCATTGCTCAATGATTCCGTAAGAGCTAGGGAGTACGCATGTGGTTGTTTTCATTGAATTCTAATTTCCGGTTAAAGGTTTTTATATTAAAATCATGACTAAATTAATTGTATTTGTAAATATGGAGGACTAAATGTATAATTATACAAATTACTTTTAGTTCGGTGGTCAAAATAGGAGTGAAGCGATAATTTAGTGACTATCTATCTAGGTAATTTACATTCTTTTTACTTTGTCAAGTCAACATGCTGTCAATTGTCTAACGACAGTTAACACCTGAATGACCAAATGTTTAAAAAACAAAAACGTAAGTGACCACAACGTTAACTTTTTTAAATTAATAAACATAAGTATACACTTACTAAGATAAGGGACCATTTCAATAGTTTACCGGGCAAATATTTTTTCTGTTTGTGGTTAAAGATCAAAAGAAGATTGTTAGATTCACTTGCTTGATGTTCCTGTCATCGGCCGGCGAAATGTTCTCCTCCGCACTTTTCCCAGAGCGAATTTGATGAAGTTGGGTTTCGTCCATCATTTTGCTTCTCCCAACCAATCATATGCACTGCAGGCACAAAATTGTATGAACCTAACAAGCAGCACCGCAGCAGTTTAAGAATCCTTTTGTTAACATACAACAAAAAAAAGGAGTAAACTCTTTTTTTTTTATCATAAAAAACTGCCATTCAACCTAAAAGAAAAGTACAACAAAATGGTCAACAGAAGGACCCACACACGAAAAGGACAATCGAACAGCCCAAAGAACAAAAGACTGGCCATGCAAGGCCTGACATCCAAAAGCAACGACCGAGATAAATCCGACCATCTGTTAGTTGAAAATCAGCTGCGATGGTTACAAGAAGACAAAAAAAACGCAACAAAAGGCATGGAGAACCATGCTCACACCCAAACAGGAAGCTCAGATCAACAAACAAGCCCCTCGACCTTGTAGAAAGGAACAAAACAAAAGAACTCGACACATCATCTGCGCTTAAAGCATAATGAGACCATGCTTCCAGTGGCAAAGTCCACCAGAAAGAATGGAAGCTCCAAAGCCAGCCATCGCATTCCTTGGCCACCATGAACATATCTAGCTCCGCAGGAGAGCTCTATCCAGAGGCAGGCTTTCACACCATTGGTTGTGACCCTTGTCGCGGCGATAATAGACATGAACTTTGGAGGGTAGCTTGAGAATACGATACCGGGATGAACACCCTTCCAGGACCGAAACGCAAAAAAGCAGATGCCAAAACAATGCAAAACAGCAACAAAGCAGCGTAACCTAAACCTCAAACGCCCACGAAAAAACTTAAAACAAATGAAGCCAAAGCTTCTCGAGGAAGGTCTCAGACTCGCCGCCACCAACCTCACCTTCCACAAATCGATGGCGGGAAACAAAGTCTTCATGCTTGCTGCGGATAACTCGCACCGGAGTTATCCGCAAACATACGTGTGACACCGCAAAAACCAAGGGTAAAAACCCAATAGCAGTTGTGGTGATACCCATAACAAACGTAAATCCACATCATAGGCAAGAGGTGTTTCCGATTTCCATGCTCAGCTATCTGCTTGGAAAATACCAGTACTGTTAGAGAATTGACCGAACATAGACAGCTGGTGAATGGAGATCTCAAAAATCCTAGGTTTGATAAAAAAAGAGGAAATAGAATCCCATAATATCTGGGAAAAGTTTGCTGCAGAGATGGACCATCTTCATCAAAATTATTCACAGCCAACACCATCTACTTACAAGTCTGAAACTGCGTGCTTTTAAGCTGAAGGCAACTTTCCAACAGGAAATCCCAGTGGCAAAGGAAAAAGTGATACAAGCTTCAGTTGAATAGCATAATCAACACAGACTACGGACAACTTACACATTAGGTACAATTAAGTAAAACCACCCTTGTTTTAACAAGCAAATTTGTCACTCTTGTCAGGGGGTCATGCTACAAAAGCCACACCAAACAAGTGTACAAGTAGGTGACAATTTCATCGAACTCTGCAAGCTGCAGGACCACCTGGGGAACAATTTGGATTAGGCGACCTACAAATGGCACCTGGTCCAACATTGTTGGAAAATCTGTGATGCACTCGGTAATCTGGAACTCCAACCATCGCAAACGGACCAGCAGTACCACCTGTTAGTTTTGAGTTTACAGACGAGGAGACTTCATCTGCACTACCACCAGTGCATTGTAGTGGTTCCAGCGTCTCAACTACATCACTCATTAACGGCCGCGCTTTTGGATTCTGGCTCAGACAGTAGTATGCCAAGCTGCATGCCTTCTGGGCTGCCCTTGCTGAATATTGATTCTCCAATCTTGGGTCAATTATTTGAAGTAATTTTCTCTTATCATTCAGTTTTGGACGAGCCCAATCTACCAAGTTCTGCTCCTTGCTTGGTCGTGTCTTATCAACAGATTTTCTTCCCGTCAAAAGCTCCAAAAGAACAACTCCAAAGCTGTATACATCACTCCTTGCAGTCAGATGGCCTGTCCATTTTATAAACAGAAATAATTAACTGTGCAAATCAAATATAATTGCTTCTCAGTTTGTTTAAACCATCAGAAGAAAAAAGTGAAACCAGAGAAGTAGTAGACAATTGATAAATGCTCAAATGTACCAAAGTCCAAGAACTTGTGTAACAGCTACTTAAGAAGCAGTGAATTAAAATCAGCTTGAAGATTTTCTCAAATTCAAACTGCATATATCCCTGATACCTCTTTATTCTGTTAGACCTAAATAGTAGCTTTGGATCCCATTCAAAATCTTGAGAAAAATAATCTGATGGATTTACTTGCATTTGCTTTTATAATTCTTCATAAACAGATGTGTGTTCAAAACAAAAAATTCACTTTTGTTCTTTGCATCCCATGCAATATTAATGATGAGAATCCAAAATTATCTTCCCGTTTGACACTGCCAAAAGCCCAAAAGTAACGCAATGAGTTCCTTATGAACTTTCACATCCAAAAAGCAGAAAACCCAAAAAATAATGCAACAAATTCCTTATTCACTCTCACATCCAAGAAGCAGAAGGCACAGTTATCAGCAACAGTGACACTAAAGGACCTATACCTATCTATATGGTGAATCAGCTAAATTTTATTGATTGCTGGTAGCTTGCATCCAACATGCTTTCAAGCTCTGCCTTTCAGTTAGGAGGCTCAGAGAAGTAATGTTATAGTAAATGCATGCCCTTTCTCTATTTTTATCAAAGATGGGTATAAACTCATTTCCCCCATTGGCTGGACCCCTTTCTTCTGATAAATGTTAAGTATTATGATGCATCACACATTACTAAGATTTTAGTAGGTCATACCAGTCATAACATATTCAGGTGCAGCATATCCATATGTTCCCATCACTCGAGTTGAGACGTGGGTCTCATCACCTTGTGGCCCAGCTTTCGCAAGCCCAAAATCAGAAAGTTTGGCTGTATAATCCTGAATATTCAAGAGACAAACTCATGGTTGAAGAGGGATAGAGATCAATAAATAAGAATTATGATAGTATATTACTGAATGGATTTTCGTTTTTCAACTAGCACGGATTAAAGAGGACAACAACATCAACAATCAAGGGAGAAGAAGACGAGCAAGCTCTTGAATGAAATACTTACGGAGTCCAATAATATATTGGAGGTCTTAAAGTCCCTATATATCACGGGTCTTTCAGCATTGTGAAGGAAAGCAAGCCCTTTAGCAGCGCCTAGGGCAATCAGCATTCTTTTAGCCCAGGATAAAGGAACGGTTGCCTCTGAATGGCACGGGAAAGTGATGTCAACTTTTGTTAACATTAGACAGAAAAGTTACCACTTACCACAGACAAATAGAATCATCCAAATTTCAAAAAAGGAAGAGGCAAAAGGAAAGCATTGAAGTACTTAGTGGCTTTAGGTTATAACTTGGATACTGTAGAATAAGCATGAGACACGTCAATTTTAATTCCCAAGGGACCTAGGATGACTGATGGAGGATGCTACTTATCTAGTAGAGTGTACACTGTACACACAGCATATGCTTCTATTCATATGATTGCCTCATTTATCAAATAAGTTTAGAAGAAGATATAGATTTAGATGATACCTTAGAGCCTTGCAACAAAAGAGGAGATAATCTATAATGACCTTATTTTAAGTGTCACCTCACTAAATTCCTCTCCATATTGACTAGCAAAATCGATGGCGTATTGAAATGATTTTGAAACAAAATTCTTAAACTAGCACCTTGTACTCACGGCCCTGCAGCAGTTAAACCGCTATCTTCGATAGAAAGAAGCTAATCCAAAAAACCGGTGCTGATGACAGATCATGAAGTTTTCACGAAGGAGCTACACCAAGTAAGTTTAATATGCTCTTCACTAGAGAATTTTGTCATGCTAAAAGCGGAAGCAATGCATGGGCAAGTAAATGTACTAATCACATTGGTTACTAGAATGTTTTAAAGCGAGATTGATGAGTTGTTTCTAAGTAGATAACGAAATTTCCAGAGCCTGTTTGATGAGAACAAGTTAGCACTTAGCACTTAGCAGGAGGAAAGAAAAGGTATGCGTAATAATTGAGATTGAGAGAAAGGGAAAGAGGATAAGCATGGATAAATATAGGAATAATGTGAAATGTTAAAAAGATGCCTACTTCTGAAAAGGTGGTTCTCGAGGCTTCCACGGAACATGAATTCGTATACAAGTAGCCTGTGATCATCCTCGCAACAATAGCCGATCAGCTTAACCAGATTGGGATGCCTGAGCTGGCCGAGGAAGTTGACCTCAGTCTGGAGAAAGAGAGTAGTTTTAGGGAAATGAAAATATTGGGGAGAAGAATGCAGGAAAGTTAGCAGAGAGGATACGTACCAGCCATTCGCGGTGACCCTGAAGGCCCTCTTTGTTGAGGACCTTGACAGCGACAGGCAGAGATTTGAGACCAACCCGGACATTCTCGTCAATGTAACCTTTATAGACGGTTCCGAAACCACCTTCTCCTAGAATGTAGTCAGAACGGAAGCTCTTGGTAATAGTCTCCAGCTCGAATAAAGAGAAGGCAATGATGTGGGTATAGAGAAGTGCGTTTTTTCTGGAGTCCTCGAAGTCGCTCAGATCTGAAAGGGTACGATTCTGATTCTGACTCTGACTTTGAGTAAGCTTCTTGTCAGATAAGATGTGGTTGTGGAGCTGTTGAACTGCGATTTTCAGAGAATGAGAGGGGAAATGAAAGGGGAAAGGGGAAAGGCGCCCTAGGGCTGGGGAGATGTGGAAAAAGAAAAGGAAATTAAAACTAGAAAATGAGCTAACCTTGAGCATGAGTAACAACTACATCAGATTCCTCTCTAGTGCCACAGTTGCCCATGACGGAAGAATGAGTTCGCAATCGCTGCAGCTTTCCCAATTCCGCAACCCTCTTCTCTCGCTGCGACTGTCACTTACTTTCATTCTGTGCGTGGAAATAAAATAATGTTACTTCGGGGTGAATTGAAATGAATCAATGTGAATGAGATTGCCCGCACCCGCGCCCGCACCCGCACCTTTTGTGTGCAGTGTAGCCGTGTAGGCACTAGTTAGGGGAGGGTGTTCGAAAATACCTGGCTCGTTGACCCGTTGACTCAAACTCTCAAAATTCGGGTGTTTTGCTAAAAAAGTTATTAGTTTGACCCAAATTTTTTTGGGTAGTTGAACAAGGTTAAAGTAAAAAAAAATTATAATCGGGTACCTGATTCGACTCGATACTTTTAATATATATTTTATTTTAAATTATAACTATTAGATTTTTTTATTGACAAGTATGATATTATTCATAGAAAAATCATACAAAGAGTACATTGTCACATGTCTCATTAAAAACTTTCCTATATGTATGGTGGTTATGATGGAGGAAAAAAGTACAATATGACAATATACGGCGGACAAAACACCATTACAAAAAAGAAGGGAAAAAAAGCCCAAGCGAGTGTACCAAACCACACACCCTATCGAAAGAGACAAATCCCCTCCAACCCATCCCAACATGAACCGTCTAAGAGTTCTGCCAAGCGATCAACACCGTTGTCCACAAGAGAAACTAATCAACCACGTGAAACCAAATCGTTCATTCCAACCCTTGGCTAAGGCATCAACCAATCCATTCGCCTCCCAATAAAATGTGCAAACATATACATGCCAAAGGTTATCATGCTAAATCTCAAAACTTGCATACTTCTATAACCCATACAAACATTATGTGTACCCCCAACAATCCACGCAGTAAAATCGTGTCAAAATAGCCTCAACACCGTTTCACACTTGAATAAACGCCACAATCAAAACTAATGCGTAACTCGGACACCATCGCGACGACCTCACCCATCGTACAACCTATAAGATATATTTTTCCATTAACTGCTATAAGCAAATGAAGTACCATGTGTTGGCCTCCAACCATCACAAAACATAATTATAGACACCTAATATCCTAGACTTCTCTTAAATTCAAGGACATGAAGATGATATAAACATCATTCCAAACTCCACGAACTTCGTATTAAACCACAACACACTCAATCATCCATATTAAACCCTACGAACTCCACACTCTCAATCTTCTCAACCCAATTAATATAACTTAGCAACTCGTACCATAAAAAATTGCTCTTCATAAACAGATAGAAGTAAACAAATTCATTTACCAGCCAACTACATTGATCATCTTCTACAAAAGTAAAATTCACGACAACCATAGTGTTACGGGGCCATTACTCTCTTATTAAAAGACATGTTTGATAGGATGTGCATCGCTACCGCTTATATATCCCCAAACCTCAATTTTCCTTTTCGATGTGGGATTAATGTCCCCGCCTCTTCTCAAGCGTGACATTCTTCCCCACTCAACCGTGTCATGAGTCAACCACGATCGTGATGGCCAATTGTCATGATTTTCCACCTTGTCTACCTTGCTCATGGGCACTCGGCCTGAAATCGGACAGTCAAAGGTTTGCTCTGACACCACTTGTCATGTGGCCATTACCCTATTCCCAAAAGACATGTCTTTGGGGAAGAGTGTAATGGCCCCATGACAATAGCATGCAACAAACAAAGTACCAAAAACTATGATGAAAGTCACACCACACCCATCAAGAAACAATAGAACAGGAAAAAAGAAAACACAACTCTCCGCCAACATCAAAACACATCACATTAATCATATCGTGACATAAAAATTCGCATGATCACGATATTAATGACCTTTTTGTCGTGCCTCCATAATTGGTGCCAAATCTTGCACAATATTGTTGCGTGTAAAATAGTCTATTGCAATTGGGTGCAAGTATACATGTCGCAAGTAATAAAGTAATACTAAGTATCGGATATCGTTTCCACATGGACTATAAATACTTTTATCCTTGAATCTCTGCACAAGAAAAGAAATAAGTTTAATAAAATATTTTGAGTGATCTTGAGAATAATCTAAAATAAAAGAGAAATTCAGTTTGATAAAATAGGCTAGTATTGATTTGCTCGGTAGTGCAGGTATTGCACTGTTCAAATGCTTTCTGTTGCGGCTGTTGTCGGGCCTGTCGCGACATCAATCAACAACTATGTACTTCAAGTTCAGTAAGAATCCCTGTGGTGACTTGTCCTATCCCTAGGCCCAAGTTCTGTCGATGAACACGTCTTTGATGATACCTCCCAGCGTGAATCGAAGGATGAACACCGATGTTTGTGAATTCTTCATTAACTGCTTAACCTTGTACCTATCCCTAAGCCAAGATGGTTTAACTATAAACTGGAAAACTCGTATTTACTCCTTTTGTATACTTAACTCTCCCGATATTAAGTAAATGGATAACCTCACAATGCTCTCCTGAAACTCTTATGAGATGTTGAAACCAGAGTAAATAAACTTGAAGCTTTTATTGAATTGAACAGAAAAAATCCTAAAAATAGTACAACCCTTACAACTACGTTACAAAAACAACCCTTTGCCCTAGGGGAGTTTAGAACATGGTGGAGAGAGAGAAACGACTAGGGTATTGGGCGAAGACGGCTAGGAGCTAGATATCCATTGCCTTGTCGAATTACAAGTATATATATAGGCCTTGGTCTTGAGTTTTCTTAATGGCCAAGAATACAAGTTTGAATTAAAGTACAACTCTATTAAAGACTAAATCTTTGAGTAGATGTCTTTTAATTCACCCTATCTTCTTGCTTTGACTTTTTCCTCAAACTTAGGACCAAGCCTTCCTTGTGTTTCTGAGCTCCGACAGTTATGCAAGTGGTCCACAAAAATCAGGCTTAAAATGCTCTATCAGTCGAACTCCACTTTGCATTTTTCTTCACCATTGGTCTTCACTGTCGTCTCTTCTGTCACGACAGATGTGACGATAGCGTTGTGAATGACAGTCTCCTTCACTTCTTTGCTCCAGTTCTGTAGCTAACTTCTGATCCTCTACTGCCCTGGATTGCTGCCACGATAGGTACCTACAAGAATAAACAAAAAATCAGCAGCATCTGTGTAATATTATCCATTTATGATGTTTATGTGAGATCTATCCTAAAATGAAACTAAACATGCTTGAGTGCTTCAATAATATGGGTAAATGAGGGCTAAAATATAGAACATTTATGCACTCAACACACCCCCAAACTCAAGTTATTGCTTGTCCTCAAGCAATTGCAAGTTTGCAACCTAACTAAGAATGAAACTTTTTTTTTCTTGGCTTAACTCAGTGAACTACTATTACCTACATCACCTTCACTATCAAGAGCAGTACCTTTTTGGGTGTTTATGGACTTTTCCGGAGCAATGCTATATTTCTCGTGGAAGTGTGTGCAGGTTTTGTGAACATATATGTGTGCCTAGACTACTTAGTAACTAGAACAATTATGCTACTCACTTGAGTTGTATTTCAAACTAATTTTTAACTAGAGGCAATTGTTAGGCTCCTTTAGTTTTTTTTCTAACTTAGACAATTTTTTTCTCATTTCTACTAGAGCCGGTTTTGAGCACCTCTAGCTTTCTTCCTAGAGCCAGTGTTAGGCACCTCTAGGGGCAACTGAGTCTAAGTTTTTTTTTTCTAAGTCAAGTGGTTAAGCTTCTTATTCTAAGTTTACTAACAGTAGTCTAGACATCATATAAGTCACAAAGGTGTTTTTAAAGTTCAGAACTATAATAAGGCTCTAAATAATTCCTAGCATCCTAAAGATACTGTCACGAGAGAGACTACCGCGGTAGGTAAGTGCAGTTCAAAGACTTAAGCCATTTTTTGAAAAAAAATGACACAAATTAAAATAAGTTCATTAATTAAAGGAGGATGTTACGTGTAAAAGAGTCTATCACAATTGTAGTGCAAGTGTACACGACGCAAGTAGTAAAGTGATACGAAGTATCGGATATCGTCTCCACAGGGATTGGGCTAATAGCTTCACCTTATTTCACTGCACGGAGTAAAGAAAATATTTGAGAGAATTGTCACGAGAATAATAAAGTAAACGTAAATAAAAGAGTAGAAATATCAAGATAGAGAGAATGGGCTGGTATTGAATTGCTCGGTAGTGCAGGTATTGCAATGCTTAGGAACTCCAGTTCTGTCGTTGCGCCTGTCGCGGCAGCTGTCCGTTGGTCGTCGCGGCAGCAAACACACCAACTCCGTACTTCAAGTTTGGCAAGAATCCCAGATCTACCTTGGCCTATCCCTAGGTCCAAGTCTGTCGATGATCACGTCTTGATGATACCTCCCGGCGTGAATCGAAGGATGAACACCGATGTGTATGAATTCTTCTTTAGCCACTTAACCTTGCCCTATCCCTAGGCACAAGATAGTTCAACTATAAACTAGAGAACTTGCTCTTATTTCTTTCGTATACTTAATTCTCCCGATGCTAAGTAAATGGATAACCTCACAATGCTCTCCCGATGCTCTTGCAAGATATTAATAACCAAAATAAGAGAACTTGAAGTTTATTTTATTGAACTTGGAAAATCCTAAAACAAAACAACCCTTGCAACTACTTTACAAAACAACCCGTGGCCCTAGGGGAAATTTAGAACATGTCGGCGGCGGGTAAACGGCGGAGGGATTTAGTTATCGGTTATGGGGAAGATGTCTCCTAGGTTAAAATCTATGCCCTTATATAAGCTTTGGGCTCAAGTATTCTAAGTTAACAAGGATTACAACTTTAATTAAAAGTAAGATTCCAATAAAGACTTAATCTTCAAGTATCTTACTTTTCAGCCGCCTTCCTTGTTTCTTGGGATTTCTTCTCCTTGAGCTTTGGCTTGACATATCTTTTGATCCGGGGCTTGGAAAAATATATGGTTTTCACACGACAGACGAGCATAATTTTCTCTATCTATCGAGGTCCACTTTGCTTTTCCTCCACTAAATTGCTGTCGTCCTCTGCTGTCACGGCAGATCCATGGCAGCATCGTCCTCTTCGTCTGCTTGTCCAGTTCAGCTCTTCTGCTTCTCTGCCCTGCGCCCGCCTTCTCCATCAACTACGGCAGCAACCTGCAAAATTAGCCATCTTTTAGTATAATCCGTGCCTTTAATATATTTGTGATGTTTTGCTGTAAACTAACCTAAATGCAATGCAATGATGCTTGAATGCAACAGAAATATGGGTTAAAAAGGGTGTAAATAATAGAACTTTTACACACTCAACACACCCCCAAACTCAAGTTTTTGCTTGCCCTCAAGCAATTAAGACCTAAAAGAAAAATGAATATTTTTGTGTTGGCCTTCAAACAGTGAACTGTCCCTTACCCGTCGCTCATTCTCTGGGGCGGCAGCAATCTGTCGGAAAGATTAGGATCTGTCCGGAATCTCACTATAGTCCTCGTGCAGTGTTTGCATGCTTGTGAACAGTTATATGCTAAGACTCTCTTAGTTTCACTAGAATATTCAGCTTTTTAACTCGAATTTTTATGCCAAAGTTTATTTTCTTGAAGACACATTTTTATGCTTCTTTTTCTTCTATTTTCAAGCTAAAATTTATTAGAGCCAATTTTGGGCACCTCTAGTTAGCTTTCTAGAGCCGGTTTCGGGCACCTCTAGGTTTTTGAGTTTCTTTCGCTAAACTTCTTTCCTAGAGCCAGTGTTAGGCACCTCTAGGGGCTATTCAAGTACTAAGCATCCTATTCTAGTTTGGCTAAAAGGAATCTAAGCAATATAACAGTCACAAAGTGTTTAAGTTTTTCAGAACTATAGAAAGGCTCTAAACTTCTCCTTAAACTGTCCTAAGGATGCTGCCACGGCAGAGCTGTCATGACAGGTAAGTTTACTTCACAGTTTTAAGCCAACAGTTTTATTTATTTCTGTTTTTTTAGAAAACTTAATTAAATAAAAGACACAACAATTAATTAAAGATGTACTAAGACTCCATTAAAATGGAGGGTTGCCACCCCCAAACTCGAGGGTTGCATTGCCCTCAATGCAAATGACAGAAAAAAGATGAAGGCAGGTACATCACAAAATATAGATAAGCAGGCAGCAATAAAAAGAAAATAAAAAGACTTAGATTTTAATCGTTGTCTTCACTGCTGCTGCTGACACGAATTTGACGGCGGATTCTGGGCTGTGGGGCAGGCTGGGCCGGTTGGGCAGGTTGCTCCACAACCTGGATATCAGAGCTGCTGCCGCTATCCCAAGTGCTGCTGCTGCTGGTGGTGGTGCTGGCCTTTGGCATGAGCTTCTTGTCGGCCATGTGTTTCTGCCTCTTGACAGACGTGAATTCCTTCTCTAAATTCCTCATAATAGGAGGTTCTGCCTCGCTGTCATCTGAGGGCGGTCGCTTTGTTCCTCAGGCGGAGGTGTTGGCCGTAGGGCTGCCAGCTGCCGTCGGGGCAGGTGATGGGGGTGGAAGCAGCAGAATGGGCATGTGGGGATGCAGGTGGTGTAGGTGTGTGGACAGGGGTGGGGATGGTGAAATAATGGGCAGGGAAGGTGGGGAAAACAACATCGAGATAATGTAAAGTATTGGTAATGAAATTTACCGTTGAGTTGGCGAAATCCCGGATGAATGTCATCAGCCCCATCTGTATGTCTTCCACCCGCTGTATGGCAGCAAGGATTTAGGTAGATTGGTCTGTCTGGGCTGCTGCTGCGGCATGTTCAGGGGCAGGTTCCTCGGACGATTCTACTGGGGAGGCAGCCGGGTTGAAGGAGGAGAGGGGGGTTGCGACTATCAGCTCCATGAGGCTGGTAATGTTGTTGTCGGTCCAGCCTTGTCCTTGGACCAGTTTATCGGTGGTGGCCTCTGGGACAGCAGCGCAGCGGCAGAGAGAAGTGATCATGAATGGTAGGCAGAGGCGAGAGGTTGATCGATGTGTGCAATCTAAGACGCTTTCCCTCATATAACGGCCCACGTTGATAGGCCGGTCGTTCATGATCGAATGAATGAGGGCGAGCCTATGCTGGTCCACCGTCGTGTGATGGGAGGACGGCAAGATACGCTTCTTGATGAAAGCGTTTCATAGCTTGGCTTCCGGAAGCAGCTGCCCCCTTTTGACAGAGTTGGGGTTCTTTTTGCTCGTGTTCCACTCCGTTCCTTCTTTTGTCACCTCTGCCATGACAGCACCGTAGGCGGAAGAGTCGAGGGTGTCCAAGAACTGCTGATGGGTATCGTCGTTGGGACCAAAATAGAGGCCATATATATGGTTGATACTATCGGCTGTGAATGGTACCTCTACCCCTCGGACAGTTACTGATGTTGCTGTCCTGCTGTCGATGGCAGCATAGAACTCCCTCACCAACGTGTCATTTAATTCTGCAGGTTGTTCTGCGAATTGCTCCCATAGCTGAGCCCTTATCGCCTTCGCGATGAATGGTCTGAGCCCCATGTTTGCTGCCTTGCGGACGTAGATGAATCCTCTTTGCTCCCATAATTCCTTGGTGGCGAATGGCGACGGTACGGGTGCTGCTGATGAAGAGGCTGAAGCAGCATTGCGGCGGGTCTGTCTGGAAGACATTTTAGTTGCAAGGGTTGTGAAAGTAAAGAAAACAAATAAAAACGAGAGGAGAAAGCAAGTAAGAATAAGCAGAAGTGAGGAAAATGAAAATGAGAACAGGGTTTTATAGCGGTGAGTTGCTGCCCGTTTAATGCTGTAACGACAGGCGTGAATAACGGGGCGACTGCTGAGATTTTGCGTGTCTGACGCGTCTGACACGTAATTATGCGTCTGTCACACGCTTCTGCGTCTGCCGTGTCAGTCTGTTGACAGCCTGTCTTATCCGTGTCTGCGACGGCAGCTGGAACGACAGGTTTCAATAAATGGGCTCTGTTGGGCTGATGGATGGATGGTGGGCTTAGGTCACTTCTCCTTTTCTTCTTGACTCTTTTATTTCCTAAAAACAGAAAATATAAAAACATTATTCGAATAAAATAAACCTAATTTCCTAATAAATAATAAATAATAAAAATAAATAAAAATAAAATTTAGGTTAAATTAGGGATGCCTTGTGGGGCATCTCCTAAAGTAACCACTTCCTGTATTCCTGGGGCTTCAGTCCCCTGATAATGCTTGAGGCGCTGTCCATTGACTTTGAATTGGTGCCCGTCTTTTAATGATCGGATTATGATGGCACCTTGAGGAAAAACTTGTACAACTTGGAACGGGCCAGACCATCTAGATTTCAGTTTCCCTAGGAAAAGTTTCAACCTAGAATTGAACAACAACACAAGTTGCCCTGGGCAGAACTGTAGTGGCAACAACTTCCTGTCATGCCACTTCTTAGTTTTCTCCTTGTAAATTCTTGCATTGTCGTAGGCCATTGTTCTTATTTCTTCAATCTCGTTCAAATCTAACAGCCTTTTCTGGCCTGCCTTGTCCAAGTCCATATTTACTGCCTTGATTGCCAGTATGCCCTGTGCTCGATCTCGACAAGCAGGTGACAGGTTTTTCCATAAATTAGTCGGTATGGAGACATGCCCAATGGAGTCTTAAAAGCTGTCCTATATGCCCATAATGCATCATTAAGGAGTAAAGACCAATCTTTCCTAGTTGGTTTAACCATCTTCTCAAGAATGTTCTTAACTTCCCTATTAGATATCTCAGCTTGTCCATTGGTCTGTGGGTGGTATGCTGTCGCGATCTTGTGCTTGACACCATATTTCTTCAAGGCGACAGTAATTACCCTATTATCAAAATGTCTCCCTTCATCACTGATAATCGCCTCAGGGATGCCAAATCTAGAAAAAATGTTTTTGTGCAAAAACTTTTGGACTGTCTTGACATCATTCTTTTGAGTGACGATGGCTTCAACCCACTTAGAGACATAATCCACTGCTAGGAGGATGTACAGATTTCCACATGAAGATGGAAAAGGTCCCATAAAATCAATCCCCCAAACGTCGAAGATCTCGACTTCTAGAATGTTCTGCAGTGGCATCTCGTTTCTCCTCGAGATGTTACCTGTCCGCTGGCACCTGTCATAGTTCTTGTAGAAGTCCTGTGCATCTTTATACAGTGTCGGCCAGTAGAACCTTGACTGCAGCACCTTGGCAGCAGTTTTGTTGCCTCCTAAGTGACCTCCATATTGTGAAGCATGGCAGTGATGGAGAATGTCTTCTTGCTCTTCTTGTGGTACACACCTCCGTATGACTTGATCTGCACATAGTTTGAAAAGAAGAGGTTCGTCCCAATAATAATGCTTAACATCATTTTGGAACCTCTTCCTGGCTTGATAATTAAGATCAGAAGGAAGTATTCCGCTAACTATAAAATTAACGAAATCAGCATACCAGGGAAGTTCAGAAGACTTACCTGCCGCCATGGCTGTTGCGGCAGCGATTGCGGTAGCAAAGAGCTGCTCGTCTGGGAAGGTCTCCAGTATGTTTGTCTCGTCGATTGGTAGACTCTGTCTCTTCTCCAATCTTGACAAGTGGTCTGCCACCTGATTTTCTGTTCCTTTTTTGTCCTTGATCTCAAGGTCGAACTCTTGCAGCAGTAGGATCTACCGTATCAATCTAGGCTTTGCATCCTTCTTTGCGAACAAATACTTCAGGGCAGAATGGTCTGTGTGCACTATTACTTTCGTCCCAAGTATGTAAGAACGAAACTTGTCGATGGAGAATACCACAGCTAATAGTTCCTTTTCTGTGGTGGTGTAGTTCACTTGGGCGTCATTCAATGTCTTGCTGGCATAGTATATAACATGAAACAGCTTATCTCTGCGCTGCCCAAGTGCTGCCCCGACAGCATTGTCACTAGCATCACACATAATCTCAAATGGCTTTGTCCAGTCTGGTGGCTGTACTATGGGGGCTGTTACTAGTTTTTCTTTCAGAACCTTGAATGCTTCAGTACATTCCTCATTAAAGTCAAAGGGTCGGTTCTGCTCCAAAATATGGCATAGGGGCTTGGTGATTTTTGAGAAATTTGCAATGAATCTTCGATAAAAACCAGCATGCCCTAAAAAACTCCTAATGCCCTTGACTGTGGTCGGCGGTGGCAGCTTCTCAATTACTTCTATTTTAGCCCTGTCGACTTCTATCCCACGGCAGCTAATCTTATGGCCAAGGACTATTCCTTCATCCACCATAAAGTGGCATTTTTCCCAATTCAAAACAAGATTAGCTTTTTCGCATCTTTCAAGTACCTTTTGTAGATTGCCAAGGCATCTCTCAAAATCGTCTCCAAAGACGGAAAAACCATCCATAAATATCTCAAGGAAGTCCTCTACCATGTCGGAGAATATAGCCATCATGCACCTTTGGAAAGTGGTGGGTGCATTACATAGTCCAAACGGCATCCTCCTAAAAGCGTATGTTCCATAGGGGCATGTAAAAGTCATCTTTTCTTGATCCTCCGGTGCAATAGCAATTTGGTTGTAACCTGAGTAACCATCAAGAAAACAATAGTAAGGTTTTCCCGCTAATCTATCAAGCATTTGATCAATAAAGGGTAAAGGAAAATGGTCCTTTCGGGTAGCTTTGTTAAGCTTCCGATAGTCCATACAAACCCTCCAACCGGTCACAGTCCTGGTTGGGATTAACTCATTGTTTTCGTTGGTTATCACGGTCATCCCTCCTTTCTTAGGAACACATTGCACCGGGCTCACCCAATTGCTGTCGGAGATGGCGTAAATGATACCAGCATCTAACCATTTGATTATCTCTTTACGCACCACCTATTTCATAGCATGGTTTAGCCGCCTTTGGGCATCAATAGTCGGCTTATGATCTTCCTCTAAAAGGATTTTGTGCATGCATAACGCCAGACTAATGCCTTGTATATCAGCAATCGTCCATCCAATTGCCTTCTTGTGCTGCCTTAGCAAGCCGATTAGCTGCCATTCCTGTTCCTGCGGCAGCTTAGAAGAGATGATTACGGGCAGTGTGTCATTTGAACCAAGAAAAACATATTTTAACTGCCCTGGAAGGGGCTTAAGTTCTAAGGCAGGTGGCTCAACAGTAGAGGGCTTTTGGATTAAATGGTTATCCGAAGTATAATTCAAAGGTTCGAATAACTTACCTGGACGATTGCCTAACCAGTTTACCTTCTCCTGACCTTCAGTATCAGATGTATCGGATTCAGAGGAGTTGCTGTAGTCGGTGTTGTCGTCGTTGCTGTCGTGACAGTCCTGTAGGTGGCTACCGCGGCAGTGACCAAATTTTATATCGTGACAGCCCGACCTGATGCAGGGTTGATCAAGGGTAACGTCAGTGATAGCCTTGCATTCCCCGTCTACATCAGCATGTTTCATCGCTTGGAGAACATTCAACTTAATCTCTTGATCGTTCACGCGCATGGTGAGTTCTCCTTTCTCCACATCAATCAGTGATCTTCCCGTGGCTAAGAAGGGTCGCCCAAGGATGATTGGTGCGTTTTCGTCTGCCTCACAATCTAAAACAAGAAAGTCAGCAGGAAAAATAAACTTATCCACTCTTACCAGAATATCTTCAATTTTTCCCTCTGGATGAACGTAAGAGCAGTCTGCCAGCTGCAGAGTTACTGTCGTGGGCCGCGCCTTTCCAATACCTAATTTTTGAAAAACAGACTTTGGCATTAAATTAACACTAGCACCAAGATCACAAAGTGCCTTACCCACAAATTTATTTCCGATTACGCAAGGTATGATGAAGCTCCCGAGATCCTTCTTTTTCTAGGGTGGCTGCCTATGAAGAATACTCATGCAACCTTCTGTCATCTTTACCGTTTCAAACTCCCCAAGTTTAGATTTTTTCGACATCACATCCTTGAGAAATTTAGCATAACCGGGCATCTCCCTAACATCATCTAACAGCGGAATATTAATATGAACTTGCTTAAAAATATCATAAATCTTTTTAAGTTGAGATTCATGCTTAGCTTGTTGTATCCGTTGAGGGAAAGGTGGTGGAGGACGATAATCAGCAATACGTCCTTCCCACTGCATACGAATCTAAGGACGAATATCATCGTTTTTCTCCTATGTCGCTTCTGCTGTCGTGACAGGCTCATCGGCAGCAGTCTGTTTATCACCTGTCGGGGCAGCTTCCTCGGCAGGTTTATCCAAGGCAGGTTCCTTTTCTGTTTCAGCTTCTTTTTCCGGCCCTGGTAGTTTCTTCCCATTCCTAGTAGTAATTGCCTTACACTGCTCATGTGTGGGCGGTCTAGCATTTTCAGTATTTCTAGGGAATCCTCCATTCTGCCTTGGCTTAATATGTTGGGAAACCTGACCCATTTGTGTCTCCAAAGATTTCAAAGTAGCTTCATGATTTGTCATCCTCATCTCGGTTTTATCCATGAAGTTCTCTGTCTTCTTGACAAACTGATTCATATTCTCCATATACGTACCGGTCTGGGACATAAAGGTGGCCAGAGTCTGTTCCAATATACTGCTCGTGGCAGGTGGTGGCTGCTGTTGCTGCTGCGGCGGCAGTTGCTGCGGCAGTTGCTGTCGCGTTAGCAATCTAGGTCCTCCCTGATTCTGATTGTGTGCTTGAGGATTCAAGGCATTGTTAGGATTACTCCAGGAAAATTTGGGATCCTTCCTCCAATTGGGATTATAATTGTTGGAATTATAATTCGGTTTGTAGTTTCCAACATATTTTCCCTCTTCTATTTGTATTGGGCACTCATCTCGACTATGATTTCCCTCACAGATGTTACAAACTTCCTCAACAACAAATCCTTGTAATCCATCATCATTCAATAACCTTTTCATTGCTTTAGTAAGGAATGCTACCTGTGATTTCATAGTGATGTCGGCTTCATAATCCTTGACAGCAAGTACCCGTTTACCCCCTCTTCTTGCTGTCGGAAACTGCTCCTCATTCTTAGCTAGATTTTTCAAAACTTGTAATGCCTCGTCTGGATCTTTATCCAATAATAATCCTTTTGTTGCTGAATCAATTCGAATACGAGTTTGTAAGTTGGCAGCATTATAAAACTTAGTTACCTGATTCCAGACGGGGAATCCATGCATTGGGCAGTTCCGTAGAAGAGTAGTAAATCTGTCCCAGGCCTCGTGCATCGGCTCGTCATCTTCTTGTTGAAAAGTAGCAATTTCATTACGTAATCACTCAGATAAATGTGAAGGATTAAAACGAGATAAAAATTCACGAGATAAATCTACCCAAGTTATGATTGAACCCGGCGTAAGTTTATTCCACCAAGTTTTAGCTCTGTCCCTTAATAAATGGGGAAATAATCGAAGCCTCAGTATCTCCGGATTAACTCCTGGCAGTCTAAACGAACCACAGATCTCCTGGAACGTCTTGAGATGCTCTCTAGCATCCTCTGTCACAGCACCACTAAACTGCCCGGCATTGTTGATCATACTAAACATGACAGGTTTAAGCTCAAAATTATCAACTTCAATATCCGGCAGCGTGGTCTCCAGTTCTACATGATCGTTCAACATGTAGTCACGGCAGGACCGTCGTCCATATGCTGCAGGCGGGTCGCCGACAGGCGGTATACCTCCACCAGCGGGCGGATTACGGGCCATCTGCTCTAGCTGTTCCTCAAGGTACTCGTTCCTGGCTAAAAGGTGGCGTAGTTGTTTCTTGAGATTGAAGGAACGTTCGATTTCCGGATCTAATTTATACTCAAGATCTTCACCTCTTTTAGATCTGCGCATAAACAAGAAAACCTCGTGAAAAGCAAGAGTTGAAAGTACTAACGAAAAATAGAAAAAGAAGAATTAAAAGAAAAACAAAAACAAAAACAAAAAGTGCAATAAAAGAAAGGTGTAGTTATGTTGCCAATCCCCGGCAACGACGCCAAAAACTTGTTGCGTGTAAAAGAGTCTATCGCAATTGTAGTGCAAGTGTACACGACGCAAGTAGTAAAGTGATACGAAGTATCGGATATCGTCTCCACAGTGATTGGGCTAATAGCTTCACCTTATTTCACTGCACGGAGTAAAGAAAATATTTGAGAGAATTGTCACGAGAATAATAAAGTAAACGTAAATAAAAGAGTAGAAATATCAAGATAGAGAGAATGGGCTGGTATTGAATTGCTCGGTAGTGCAGGTATTGCAATGCTTAGGAACTCCAGTTCTGTCGTTGTGCCTGTCGCGGCAGCACCTGTCGCGGCAGCTATCCGTTGGTCGTCGCGGCAGCAAACACACCAACTCCGTACTTCAAGTTTGGCAAGAATCCCAGATCTGCCTTGGCCTATCCCTAGGTCCAAGTCTGTCAATGATCACGTCTTGATGATACCTCCCGGCGTGAATTGAAGGATGAACACCGATGTGTATGAATTCTTCTTTAGCCACTTAACCTTGCCCTATCCCTAGGCACAAGATAGTTCAACTATAAACTAGAGAACTTGCTCTTATTTCTTTCGTATACTTAACTCTCCCGATGCTAAGTAAATGGATAACCTCACAATGCTCTCCCGATGCTTTTGCAAGATATTAATAACCAAAATAAGAGAACTTGAAGTTTATTTTATTGAACTTGGAAAATCCTAAAACAAAACAACCCTTGCAACTACTTTACAAAACAACCCGTGGCCCTAGGGGAAATTTAGAACATGTCGGCGGAGGGGTTTAGTTATCGGTTATGGGGAAGATGTCTCCTAGGTTAAAATCTATGCCCTTATATAAGCTTTGGGCTCAAGTATTCTAAGTTAACAAGGATTACAACTTTAATTAGAAGTAAAATTCTAATAAAGACTTAATCTTCAAGTATCCTACTTTTCAGCCGCCTTCCTTGTTTCTTGGGATTTCTTCTCCTTGAGCTTTGGCTTGACATATCTTTTGATCCGGGGCTTGGAAAAATATATGGTTTTCACACGACAGACGAGCATAATTTTCTCTATCTATCGAGGTCCACTTTGCTTTTCCTCCACTAAATTGCTGTCGTCCTCTGCTGTCACGGCAGATCCATGGTAGCATTGTCCTCTTCGTCTGCTTGTCCAGTTCAATTCTTCTGCTTCTCTGCCCTGCGCCCGCCTTCTCCATCAACTACGGCAGCAACCTGCAAAATTAGCCATCTTTTAGTATAATCCGTGCCTTTAATATATTTGTGATGTTTTGCCGTAAACTAACCTAAATGCAATGCAATGATGCTTGAATGCAGCAGAAATATGGGTTAAAAAAGGTGTAAATAATAGAACTTTTACACACTCAACAGAGGACTGCCTACCCTCAAACTCGGGGGTTGCATTGTCCTCAATGCATGACACAAAGAAAGAAAATAAAAACATCACAAATATCAAATAAAAACAGGACAACAAAAGAGTAAAATCACTTAAGTTGAAGAGCTATCGTCAATGCTGCTGTCGATACAGAGCTGCTGCGGGCAGTTACTTTGGTGGCAGAGGTTTGCTTTGGAGTTGGAGATGGTGATGCTACCTTCTTCTTAGCCTCTCGAGGTGGCTGGACTCTAGTAGGTGAGATTCTTGGGGCCTTATCCAGGACCTCGAGTTCACTGTCGCTGCTGCTGTTGCCGTCTTCCCTGTCACGACAGGGTCCCTCAACATCTATAGCAAGCTTTTTCTTCATCATGGGAGGGAACTCCATTGGCTATCTCCCGGACGACAGAGGGCTCAGAATCGGAGTCATCCTGCCAGACTGAGGAGAAGAAGAAACCTTCGAAATACTTGGGATCTATTTCTGGTAGTGGTCCATTCCTTTTGGTTCCTCGAGGGGTGGCCGATCATCTGTCGCTGTCTCTGGCTGTAGTAGAGGGTGTAGTAGAGGCAGCAGTCGGCGTGGGCGTCTTAGGGCTGGCAGCAGGTGTAGGGGTGGCAAGAAGAGTTTCTGGAAAAGAGGGAAACTGCACGTTTGGATAATTTAACTAAACTTTTATAAAGTTTACCTTGGCAGTGGTGAAGTCCCTCATGCATTCCATGAATCCCAGGTGTCGTGCCTCAATCTTCTTCAGTAGTTGGATTATCTGGTTGGAGGAGGTGGCTTCTAGGTGTGCAGGTTTTGTCGGCTCGGGCTCTGCCGCGACAGGTTTTGTGGAGTCTGGTTCTGTCGCCAGCTCTGTCGCAGCAGAGGGATCTACATAAGCCATTGGGGTGGCTACCTTCAACTCCATCAAGTTGTAGATGTTCTGCTGCGTCCACCCTTTGCCATGGATCTTCACGTCTTCATCAATTTCGGGCACATTGCGGGCTCAGCAGAGGGATGTGATGAGGTAGGGGAAGAAGAGGGGACCCATTCCTCTTAGTGCACACTCATGGATGCCGTCGAGGATGTATTTACCTACGTTGATTTGCCTCTCGTTAATGATGGAGTGTACGAGGGCAAGCCTCTATCGGTCCACTATTGTATTATGCGATGTCGGCATGAGACGCTTCTTTACAAAGTGGTTCCAGAGCTTTCCAGCAGGTGTGAGTTGGGTTCTTCGCACCATCCATCTGTGTTTTGGATCATCGTTCTAGTTGGTGCCCTCCTCAATTAGGTCTTCCATGATGCCGTCATAGTCTGGTGGCGATAGACTTCTAATAAACCTGATGTGTGCTTCCTCCTTTCTGCCCACATATATGCCATAGAGTGTATTGATGTAGGCTGGCTCAAGAGAGATTTCCTTACCCCTAATAGTTACTGTCGTGGCATCCTTTCTGCCCACATATATGCCATAGAGTGTAACGTTCATCTCCTCTGGTTGTGCTGCGAACATCTGCCACTTTTATGCCACGATCCGTTTGGATATAAACCATTCGGGCCCTAGATCTCATGTTTTCTTCATGTAGGTAAAGCCTCTTTCTTCCCACATCTCCCGTTTTGGAAAGAATCATAGTATCTCTTCTCTGAATCCGTCGAGGCAAACCTCCTGTGGATTCTGTTATGGCTGGGAGTAGAGACTGCCGCGATAGATGAGGAAGCAACACTTCTTCTGGTTGATCTTGTTGTCATTGTAAGGAACTGTAGAAATGAAAGGAAATAATCAAAAAGCTAAAATGCTTGGAAACAAAGTAGAGAGAAGAGAGTGAGGTGAAAAATGAAATGAAGTTGGTGGTTTATATAGAATGGGGTTCTGCCCGTTGAAGCCGTAACGGGTGGCGTGAAAAATAGAGCCAGCTGTCACGCGCTTTCCTGACGCGTCTGTTACGTGTTTCCGTGTCTGTCGTGACAACATGGTGATAGGCTGTTTTTGTGCGTCTGCCGCGACAGCTAGTGACCGGCTGTCACGACAGCCTTGTTACCATTAGGCTTTTTGGGATGCTGTGAGTGTGGTGGGTTGGTTCGTTCTTTCTCTTTACTCTGCTTCCATTATTTACCTGAAAACTAAAATAAACAAAATATTATATTCTTATTTCCTTAAACAATAAAAATATAAATAATATAAAATAAAACCAAGTTAAATTAGGGATGCCTTGAGGGGCATCTCCTAAAGTAACTACTTCCTACTCTCTTGGGGCTTCAGTCCCATGATAATGCTTTAGCCTTTGTCCATCCACTTTGAATTGGTGCACGTCCTTAATTGATCTGATTGTGATGGCACCACGAGGAAAAACCTGGACTACTTGGAAGGGTCCAGACCATCTAGATTTTAACTTTCCTGGGAAAAACTTCAACCTAGAGTTGAATAACAACACCTTCTGCCATGGGCTAAATTGTCGTGGCAGTAGTTTTCTGTCGTGCCACTTTTTTGTTTTGTCCTTATAAATTCTGGCATTGTCATAGGCCATGGCTCGAATTTCTTCAATTCCATTCAAGTCTAGCAGCCTTTTCTGCCCTGCTTTGTTCTAGTCCATGTTAACTGTCTTGATAGCCCAATATGCTTTATGTTCTATCTCGATAGGTAGGTGGCATGTTTTTCCGTAGATGAGGCAGTAGGGCGACATTCCCAATGGTTTCTTAAATGCAGTTCTGTAAGCCCATAGTGCATCATTCAGGTGAAGAGACCAATCCTTTCTAGTTGGTTTAACCTTTTTTCTAGGATGTTCTTCACTTCTCTGTTTGAGATTTCAAACTGCCCATTGGTTTGAGGGCGATATGCTGTTGCTAGGGGTGGGCAAGACCGGGTACCCGGCCAATTTGCCTAGAATTGGTCCCGGTCCCGGTAACTACCGGTTCCTGAAAATTAGAACCAGTCCCGGTCCCGGTTAGACCAGGTCTAAGATTTCAGGAACCGGTCCCGGTACCGGTGGGAACCGGTACCAATACCGGGTACCCGGTCAATTAGTCTATTATTAATAAAATTTGAGCAGCAAGGAAAAAATTCTAACCATCAATAATAATATTAAATAACAAAGTCAGAATATTATAGGCTTGAAGGTTGAAGTCTTAAAACGAGTCATACTCATAATATTCATACACAAAGAGAAATAAAGGAGCGCCTTCAGTTGCTTTCAACCTCTTCAACGCCATTCGGTACCAGACCAGTACCGGGTACCCACCGGGTACCGGGTCCAAAAAAGCAGGATCCAGTCCCGGTCCCGGTTCCAATCGGGACCTAAATTTTGGATCCAGTCCCGGTCCCACCGAAACCAATACCGGGTAAAAATCCACCGGGTCCGACCGGATCCGGGACCGAGACCGGGTAATCGGGTTTTTTGCCCACCCCTAGCTGTTGCGATCTTGTGCGTAACTCCATATTTCTTCAGCGCACTAGCAATTACCCTGTTGTCAAAGTGCCTACCCTCATCACTAATGATCGCCCTTGGGATGCCAAACCTTGTGAAGATATGTTTGTAGAGAAATCTTTGCACAGTCTTGACATCTTTCTTTTTCGTGGCGATAGCCTCTACCCACTTAGACACGTAGTCTACTGCCAACAGTATGTATAAATTCCCACAAGAGGCTGGGAATGGTCCCATGAAGTCGATTCCCCAAATATAAAAAATTTCTACTTCGAGAATGTTCTGCAGGGGAATCTCATGCCTTCTAGAGATGTTTCCAGTCTTTTGTCATTTGTCACAGTGCTTGTAAAATGTTTGTGCATCCTTTAACAGTGTAGGAAAAAAACTGGATTGCAGAACTTTGGCAGCAGTTTTGTTTCCTTCAAAGTGTCCTTCATAAGGAGCAACATGGCAGTGGTGGATCACTTCTTCCTGTTCTTCCTGTGGTATGCATCTCCTGATGATTTGATTTGCAAAGTGCTTAAAAAGAAGAGGTTCGTCCCAATAATAATGTTTTGCATTATTTTGAACCTCTTCCTTGCTTGGCAATTAAGTTCATGAGGTAATAAACCACTCACAATGTAATTTACTATGTCAGCTTACCAAGGGATTTTAGGAAGCTTAACTGCCGCCATGGTTGTCGCGGCAGTGCTGGCGGCAGCGAATAACTGCTCGTCTGGGAAGGTTTCATGTATGTTAATCTTGTCTTTAGTTTGGTTCTTTCCCATCTCCAGTCTGGACAAGTGATCTGCTACTTGGTTTTGTGTTCCCTTCTTGTCCTTGATGTCTTGTAATAGCAGAATCCAACGTATCAACCGGGATTTGCATCCTTCTTGGTGAACATATATTTCAGTGCTGAATGATCCGTATGGACCACCACTTTTGTTTCAAGTATGTATGGTCGGTACTTGTCAAAAGCGACCGCCACCACTAGCAACTCATTCTCTGTTGTGGTGTAGTTTATTTGGGCATCATTTAAGGTTTTGCTGGCATAGTATATAACATGGAAGAGTTTCTCCTTCCGCCGCCCTAGTGCTGCCCCGACAGCATAGTCACTGGCGTCACACACGATCTCAAATGATAAACTCCAGTCTGGTGGCTGCACTATTGGGGCTGTTACCAGCTTCTCCTTCAGTGTCATGAATGCTTCAGTACATTCAGTATTGAAATCAAAGACCCTATTCTGTTCCAACAGAAGACACAGGGGTTTAGTGATTTTAGAAAAATTTGCAACGAATCTATGATAAAACCCCGCGTGTCCTAAGAAACATCTAATGCCCTTGACTGTTGTGGGTGGCAGCAGTTTTTCAATAACTTCTATTTTTTCTCTGTCCACTTCTATGTCGCAGTAGGAGACCTTGTGTCCCAGCACTATGCCCTCATCCACCATAAAGCGACATTTTTCCCAGTTCAATACAAGGTTGGCCTCTTCACATCTTTCAAGCACCTTCTTCAAATTGCCTAGGTAATCGTTGAAACTGTCTCCAAAGATGAAAAAGTCATCCATGAAGATCTCTAGGAAATCTTCGACCATATCTGAGAATATTGCCATCATACACCGCTGAAACGTTGCTGGTGCATTGCATAGTCCAAATGGAATTCTTCAAAAGGGGTATATTCCGTATGGGCATGTGAAGGTTGTTTTCTCATGATCCTCCGGTGCAATTGCAATTTGATTTTAACCTAGGTAATCATCAAGGAAACAATAGTAAGGCTTCCCCACTAATCTATCTAACATTTGATCAATAAAGGGTAAGGGGAAGTGGTCCTTCCAGGTAGCTTTATTAAGCTTCCGGTAGTCCATACAAACCCTCCAACCGGTCACAGTCCTGGTTGGGATTAGCTCGTTGTCCTTGTTGGTTACTACCGTTATGCCTCCCTTCTTGGGTACGCATTGCACTGGGCTCACCCACTTGCTATCCGAGATGGCATAAATAATACTAGCATCAAGCCACTTGATGATCTCTTTTCATACCACTTCTCGCATAGCTTCATTTATTCTTCTCTGGTCATCAATTGTCAGCTTATGGTCATCCTTCAAGAGGATTTTATGCATACAAATTGCTGGACTGATGCCTTGGATGTCGACAATGGTCAATCCAATCGCCTTCTTATGCTGCTGTAACATCCTGATCAACTGTTGTTCTTGTTCCTGCATCAACTTAGAAGAGATGATTACGAGCAACACATCATTGAGACTAAGAAAAACATATTTAAGTTGCCTGACAGGGGTTTAAGATCTAAGACATGTGGTTGGTCAATGGAAGGCTTTTGAATCACATGTTCATTCGAGGTATAGTTCAAAGGTTCAAAGAACTTACCTGGACACGTGCCTGTCCAATTTACCTCCTTAGGACCTTCAGTATTGAATGTATTATTATATGAGGAGTTGTTGTCGTCAACGCAGTCGTGGCAGTCTTTTAGGTGACTGCGGTGGTAGTGACCAAGTTGTCTGTCGTGACAACTTGATCTGATGCAAGGTTGGTCTATGATTACTTATGATATTGCCTTACATTCTTCCTCTGCATCAACTTGTTTAATGGATTGGAGAACATTGAGCTTTATATGCTGGTCATTGACTCTCATAGTCAGTTCTCCCTTCTCTGCACCGATCACTATTCTTCTTGTGGCTAGGAAGGGTCACCCTAGGATGATCGGTGCGTTTTCATCTGCTTCACAGTCTAAAACAAGAAAGTCAGCAGGAAATATAAACTTATCCACTCTTACAAAAATATCTTCAATCTTTCCTTCCGGTTGTATGTAAGAGTGGTCTGCCAGTTGTAATAGCTATGCACTGCTCATGTGTGAGTTTTCTAGTGACCTCAGTATCATTAGGGAATCTTCCATTCTGCCTTGTGTTGATGAACTGTGAAACCTGACGCATCTGTGTCTCTAGAGATTTTAAGGTTGCCTCATGGTTTGTCATTCTCATCTATGTTTTATCCATGAAGGATTCAATTTTCTTGACAAAGTGATCCATGTTTGCCATATATGCTCCTGTTTGAGACATGAAGGTTGCCAGGGTTTGTTCTAGTATGCTTGTTGTGGCTGCTGGCTGTTGTTGTGGTTGCTGCTGTGGTTGTTGTCGTGACAGAATTTTGAGACCCCCTTGGTTCTGGTTATTCTGGACTGGAGGGTTCAATGCATTGTTTGGGTTACTCCAGGAAAATTTATGGTCCTTCCTCCAATTTGGGTTGTAATTGTTGGAATCATAGCTTCTGTTCTTGTTATAATTTCCAACATACATTCCCTCTTCCAGCTGTAAGGGACACTCATATGTACTGTGGTTTCCACTGCAAGTTTTACACACTTCCTCGGTAAAGAATACAACCTTAGATTCCTTCCGCTTCATGTTTTCAACTACCTTGGTGAGGTATTCAATTTGAGTTTTTACCGAGTTGTCAGATTCATATTCCTTGACAAATACTCATTGTCTTCCTCCTCTTCGAGTTGTGAAGAATTGTTCATCGTTCTTTGCCAACTTTTTCAACACCAACATTACGTTTTCTGGTTCCTTGTCTAGTAACAAGCCGTTCGCTGCTGAGTCTATCCTCATCTGAGTGTGTGCATTGGCAACATTATAGAATTTGACAACCTGATTCCATACAGGGAATCCATGCATCAGGCAGTTTCGTAAGAGAGTTGTAAATCGGTCTCATGCCTTGTGCATTGGTTCGTCATCTTCCTATTGAAAAGTAGTAGTCTCGTTACGTAATCTTTCAGATAAGATGGAAGGATTAAAACGAGAGAGAAATTCACGACAGAGATCCGCCCAAGTTCTTATTGAACTCGACGTTAACTTGTTCCACCAGGTTTTCCCTCTATCCCTCAATGAATTAGGAAAAAGCTAGAGTCTCAGTACTTCAGGGCTTATTCTTGGTTGTCTAAATGATCCACAGATCTCCTGGAAGGTTTTTAGATGTTCACGCGCATCCTCTGTAGTAGAGCCGCCAAAATGTCCGGCAGAGTTTATCATGCTGAACATCACAGGTTTCAGTTTGAAATGTTCAGCCTCCACATCTGGTAGCGTAGTTTTCCAGTTCAACATGATCGTTGTCCATAAACTCCCAACATGTCTGTCGTGCTGTCGGGGTAGCAGGTGGCTGCCGATTGTTTTGGGCATCTATAGGAGGATCGTCATCAACCCTGGGGTTTTTGTTGTTATCTGCCCCATTGCGTTTTCTCTCGTTCACCATTGCTTCGAGTCTTTCCTCGAGATAGTTGTTTCTTTCTATTAAAATTCGGGCTTGGTTTCTGAGATGGTATGTCTAATTGATTTCTGGGTCTTATTCATACTTAGGTTATTTGCCACGTCTCAATCTGCATATAAGCAATAGAAAAACCTTGTGAAACATACAGGAAAAATGAAACAACTAGAAAAGAAATAAAAACAAAAAGTGCAGTAATTAAAGGTAAAGGTATGTTGCCAATCCCTGGCAACAACTTGTTGCATGTAAAATAGTCTATCGCAATTGGGTGTAAGTATACACGTCGCAAGTAATAAAGTGATACTAAGTATCGGATATCGTCTCCACAGGGACGGGAAATACTTTTATCCTTCAATCTCTGCACAAGAAAAGAAATAAGTTTAATAAAATGTTTTGAGTGATCTTGAGAATAATCTAAAATAAAAAGAGAAATTCAGTTTGATAAAACGGGCTGGTATTGATTTGCTCGGTAGTGCAGGTATTGCATTGTTCGAAGGCTTTCTATTGCAGCTGTCTTCAGGCCTGTCGCGGCAGCACCTACCGCGGCAGAGGTCTGTTGTTGTCGCGACAGCAATCAACAACTCTGTACTTCAAGTTCAACAAGAATCTCTGTTGTGACTTTTCCTATCCCTAGGCCCAAGTTCTATCGTTGAACACGTCTTTGATGATACCTCCCGATGTGAATCGAAGGATGAACACCGATGTTTGTGAATTCTTCCTTAGCTGCTTAACCTTGTACCTATCCCTAGGCCAAGATGGTTTAACCCTAAACTGGAAAACTCGTATTTACTTCTTTCGTATACTTAACTCTCTCGATATTAAGTAAATGGATAATTCACAATGCTCTCCCGAAACTCTTATGAGATTTTGAAACCAGAGTAAATAAACTTGAAGCTTTTATTGAATTGAACAGAAAAAATCCTATAAATAGTACAACCCTTTTAACTACATTACAAGATCAACCCTTTGCCCCAAGAGGAGTTTAGAACATGATGAAGAGAGAGAAACGACTAGGATTTGGGGGGAAGACGGCTAGGAGCTAGATATCCCTTGCCTTGTCGAATTACAAGCATATATATAGGCTTTAGTCTTGAGTTTTATTAATGGCCAAGAATAAAAGTTTGAATTAAAGTACAACTCTATTAAAGACTAAATCTCTTAGTAGATGTCTTTTAATTCGCCTTATCTTCTTGTTTTGACTTTTTCCTCAAACTTAGGACCAGGCCTTCCTTGTGCTTCTGGGCTCCGACAGTTATGCAAGTGGTCCACGAAAATCAGGCTTAAAATGCTCTATCAGTCGAACTCCACTTTGCATTTTTCTTCATCGTTGATCTTCACTATCATCTCTTCTGTCACGGCAGATGTGACGACATTGTTGTGAATGATAGTCTCCTTCACTCATTTGCTCCAGCTCTGTAGCTAACTTCTGATCCTCTACTGCCCTGGATCGCTGCCACGACAGGTACCTGCAAGAATAAACAAAAAATTAGTAGCATCTGTGTAATATTATCCATTTGTGATGTTTGTGTGAGATCTATCCTAAAATGCAACTAAACATGCTTGAGTGCTTCAATAATATGGGTAAATGAGGGTTAAAATATAGAACATTTATGCACTCAATAAATATCTTTATTGTTGCCAATTGAGATTGCTCCTACCATTTTTCCTAAATGTAACGTCTCAAGCGCTTCACATAATATCCTACGTTTTACATGAGAAGAAGAAATTTGTTCAAATTTGGTTTCTTGGAGAAACACCATCCCACATCGGTGTTGACTGTTGTCGAAATAGTCTTCCATGACAACACTTTTATCGCGTGTTATTTCCGCGCTTCTATGATCTTTGTAATTTCTTGAAAAATTATGTCTTCTTTCCTTATAGTGTTTACACCCACAAGCCTTCCAAGATTAATAGTTTCTTTCGCCTCCCTTAGAATTGCCTTCTTACGGTTCTGAAAATCTAAATCGGATAAAGAACCATTCGCGATTCTTATTGCTCCTTTTTGCACGGCCTGCCACGACCCCTCTGTGCTAACCTCGTTTGAGCCTTCTTACGTTCACCAGGGGAAAGAAAACGACTCACAATGTCAGACATACTCCTAACTTTTATGGTTAAAACCTTATAATTAAGGTATTTCACTTTCGTAGCTTGGTTCGAATCGTAATCCAACCCACCAAACCCATCCTCAATTAGCGCCATAGAATTATTAGTAGCACAACGTGGGCCTACTGTACCACCCTCTACCCGACCTAGTTGAGAACCGGGACGAAAAGTGCTACTGGTGAATGATACGGTGATTCGATGCAATAACTCTTATTCAAGAAATGATATTGAGACAATATTATGCTTTTACAACACTACCAAACATAGTCATTAGTTGAATTCATCCAATTAAAAACATTGAATCATCATTTAGGACCATATCTTAATCTTCTACAAGTTTTAGAGACTAAATCGTAATTTCAATATTTTAGTGGTTCTTTTCTGAAACTAATCTTGCTACACTAAAATTCATCATTCAAAAAATATCCATGTAAATTTTCATGTTAATCAGAGTTCGTTTTCCCATTCAATTAAGACTATAAAATTTTTAGTGACTATTTCGTAAACAATGTAAAACTAGAATCCATGTCTTTTGACCAAATTAACTACCATTGTATCGATACACTTAGGATTGTTGATGACTTGTCAAAATTCTTATATTATACACCTTTTGCTTAAGTATTTGTTTTGTTCTCGAGGTCATCTCATAGCATGTAGGTACATTTAGAGCATATAGTTGCATATATCTTTACTTGTTGGTGGTATAACTTTATTTCATGAGACTAGATGTTGCTTGAAGGGTGTTTATTGGTATGGTGTTGTGCAGACTGATGCTGAAGCAAGGCAAGGAAGGAAAATTCTATAAAAATTGGACATCAATTCTAGGTGCGGAAAAAGACAAAGTAACACGCACACGCTGATCACCCACATGTGTGAACCCCCTTTTGTCTGTTTGTGCCCCACATGCGTAGGGAATATTCCCTAGACGCCAGAGAATTTTCAGGGCACAAAACCCTAGGAACCTCTATTATATAAAGGACACAAGACCCTCATTTAGGAGAGCGTGATAAAGGTGACTAAAAGGCCAGGGAGAGAAAGACGACTCTTTTCTTTTCTTTTTCCTTCTCCACTTGGTGTCCTCCATCGTAGAAGCTCCAAGGGTCTAACCTTGCTGACCTTGAGAGAGGCAGCAAGCCTAGGGCGGTTCATGGCGCTATAAGTTCATCGCGGATTGGGAGTTCTCCTCTTCCCTCTCTGTTGCTTTAGCATTTATTTTATATCTGAAAAAATGGGTTGTATGAACGAAGATACTTTGAATATTTGCCCAGCCATGAACTGATTTAGGTGGCTAGGGCTGTTTGGATGAACTATGTTTTATTTTCTTTTATGAATGTTTATTTATCTCTTGCTCGTATCTGTGCTTTTTCTATGTTGTTATATGCTTAGGGTTGTAAGAGCCTTCGAGAGTTGGCCTTTCCTTAGGTGTTAGTTGAGGTTAGTGGTCGAGAGAGCTTTCTTTAACCTGCATAGACAATGGAGTTGGTTGCTGAGAGGCACAACTCTAATCCACCTTAGAGATAAGTGTTGGGTTTCAACGACTAAGAGGGATAAACCTTTAAGGGTAGGGGGAGTGATAGAGTTTACGCTGAGAGGTATTGCTGTAGCATTTCCTGCCCCTAGTTTCCTGGCTAGAGATAGTTAAGGAGTACCTTGAGTAAATCCTGCCGAGCATAGGCTAAGTTAGAGAGGTAAACCCTAGTAGAGATGTAAAACATAGGTAAACCAGACAACCCAGCCAATCATTCCCACGCGAGTTTCACACGCGTAAGAGGACCTGTTTGTCTACTGATTTCAGCACTCTATCTTTTACCTTTATTTGCTACAATATTTATATCTCCGCTCTGATTTGCTACAACATTCATCACCTTGTCTAGATTTACCACAACATTCTCCATTTACATTTTGTGACACTTGTGTGCTTAAGCTTACCTTGAACACCTCCAATCCCTGTGGAGACGATACCCACTTACCATTTTATTACTTGTCTGACGTGTATACTTGCACCATATTTGCGTATCATTTATAGTACATCACACGCACGACGCAACAACAAGTTTTTGGCGACATTGCTGGGGATTGACAACTGGTTGTTTTAGGTTTAGTCTTTGCACTAGTTTATTTTGTTTTTGTATATATTTTCTTAAGTTGTTTTTGTTTATCTTTTTAGGTATTGTGCTATTGCATGCGCTGAAGGAGACATCGAGAGCATATATTACCTTATATTCCTGAAATTGAACATCTATTTCGTTAGTGGAGACGTGTACAAGAAGCCATCAGAATCATGAACGAAGCTTAGCATCAAGGGGAACCTGTTGCAGTAATTGGAGACCAAGGTCAAAATGCTCCAACAAGACCCAAAGCTATTAGAGATCACCTAAATCCTGTCTTGGATGATCTTAATCCAGGAATTGTTGCTCCCGAAATTCAGGCAGCCCACTTTGAGCTTAAACCTGTCATGTTCAACATGTTGAACTCAATTGGTCGGTTTGGAGGCTCGCCTCATGAAAATGCTAGACAACACATCTGTGCTTTCTTAGAAGTGTGTGACTCTTTTCGTTAACAAGGGGTGCGTGAAGATGTGTTGAAACTCAAACTCTTTCCTTATTCTTTGTGTGATCGAGCACCTAGCCGGATCACTCGAAACATGGACAGATTTGTGCAAGAGCTTTTTGCTGCGGTATAATCCACCAAATAGGAACACTCAGTTGAGGAATGATATTGCATCCTTTCGCCAGTCTGATGACGAATCAATGTATGAGTGTTGGGACAAATTTAAGGGATTATTGCGCAAATGCACTAATCACAGTTTTCATGATTGGACACAAGTGGTTATGTTCTACAATGGTGTTAATGCTCCAACCAGAATGATGCTAGATGCCTCAGCAAATGGGACATTGCTAGACAAGTCACCCGAGGAAGCCTTTGACATCCTTGATAGAATAGCCAACAACGATTATCAATTCCCCTCCTCAAGACTTGGAGTGAGGAGGAAAACTCAAGTATCACGTGATACGAATATGGATGCCTCAGTAGCAGCCCAATTGACCGCTATCATGACCATACTAAAGAATCTCAAAAAGCCTAGTGAGGTGAAGGAAGTAAGAATGGCATCAACTTGCCTTCGTTGCAATGGAAACCACCACTTGAGCGAGTGCCCGGACAACCAAGAATCTGCTAACTATGTAGGAAATTCTAATCGGAATAACAATCCCTACTCGAACACCTATAATGTTGGATGGCGTCAGTATCCTAACCTCTCTTGGGAAATCAAGGAAATAGCAGTTATGGGAATGCAAATAAGCAGAATCTGGGAGAATCACATGGACCACAGCAGAATATATTGTGGCAAAACAACAAGGGTTTTGCACCTTCATCCAAGAGCAATTCATTGGAAGCTATACTAAAAGATTTCATGACATCCACGAAGGAATTTATGGCATCAACTAATACATTGCTTCAAGATCACTCCATGACCATTAAAAATCAAGGAGCTTTGTTGCATTCAATAGTTAGGTTATTCAATAAGGTCCTTAATCATGTATTAGACTTAACCAAGGTCTAATAACAATATAATAGATCACATACTTAATATCGATGCAATACTTAAGCTTTTCGGTGTAGGATTTTCGATCGCCGGAACCTAATTCCGACTAGACCAGTTTTTAGGATGTTACAATTCTCTCCTCTAAGAAAAAATTCGTCCTTGAATTTTTACCTGACTTGATGTTGAGGTCATTTCCTTGTTTCTTGCCTCCCACGTGGTACATCTGGGTAGAAGCTTTAGATTCAGGTCGGTACGATGCTTTGGATGAACCTCCAGACTTTCTGAAGGATCCTTACCTCGCTCCCTTGCCTTGAAAGGATTGAGTTGGGGATGAGTTAGCATATGTAGAGGCGGACTTATTCTTAGGACACTCTCGAATGAGATGTCCCATCTCGCCACAAAAGAAAAAAGAGCCCGATTTCTTACGACATTGTCCTGGAGGATGCCTGCATTGACAAAAATTACAAACATGGTGCTTTGTTTCTTATTTAGAGCCATCAATGTTCTCAATAGAATTGGCACCAGGACATAACTAAGTAACGGTCTGAGGCTTAGCAAGATATTTATATTGGGAAGGCTGGGAATACATATTTTGTTTCGAATCATGGTGTTTTCCTTTCTTGTAAGAATCGAAAGAATAGGATTCATTTGGGTGCCTCTTTTCAGAATTTTTCGATCCACTAGTTCTTTGAGCCTTTTGGGCACTTTCGATGGCTTTGACTCTATTCACAAGGGTTTGAAAATCAGCAATGCACAAGGCCGTGAAAATAGGACGTAATTTATCGTTCAACCCATTGATGAACATCCTACACTTCTCTTCTTTTTTCTTGATATATTCGGCCTCGTATCAGCAATACTTGCAGAAATCATGGATGTACTGCTCCACATGTCGTCCTCCTTGCTTCAAGTGAAGGAAGATATCACGTCTCTAGTATTCACTGATGTATTTCTTTCGAAATTCACGGAGAAAGAACTCCCAACTTACAGCCTCTTCGGGGATGGTAAAGATTGTCGTCTCCCACCAATACAATGCTTCATCTGCTAACAAGGAGAGGACACATTAAAGTTTATGTACATCAGAGCATTGCAACTGTTTAGTCAAAATTCATAGAGTGTTGTCGAGCCAATACTCAACAATTTCGGGGTTATCATCATTCTGCCCAGTAAAAGAGTAAGCTCTATGTTGAGGCAACTTATCAATAGGGGCTTGGATATTCGAAAGAGCTGATTGAAGGGTTTGCTCAATCTTCATTGAGGATATAAGTACTTTAAACATGTCATCCATGTTCTTGTAACATTCTACCTGAGCAAATTGCATTCCAGGTTCGGGATTTTGTACTGAAGGGTTTTGTGGATTCATAGGATCCCTTCTCCTAACTTCCTCACCAGGATTTTGTACCTTAGCAATATTCTCAAAAGAGACTCTAGACCAAGCATGTATAGGGCTAATTACTAGCCATACCTTCCTCAAATTCATCTCAATCTTCGGTGACCATCCATCTATTCTATAGAACCGTCGTCCCAGTCTCTTGTCCACCAATAACGTTGATCGTGACGCGATAGAATCACACATGAACAAATACATCACTCCCACTAAAAATATCAAGGAGAACCCCTATAAATCCTCAGCACTCAACTTCGCCAAATGACATTTCGGGTCGTCTGCCTAGCCCACTAGACAGTGCTCGAGGATCACCATGTTGTTTGCATCAATTAACCCTAAAATCCGTTGGCGCCCAAGGTTTGGAATTGTCCATCCTTTATCCTTTGTAGTTGTAGTGTTTTCGCGTTTACGTATCCAAAATATCATTCTCGTTTCTCGCACAGCCAACGACACTCAAACTTTCGACCTATGGAGCCAAAATCCATCTAATCGTTCAATTACTGTCAACGTATCACACTCAGTTGTAATTCAGATGAACCCAAAACGACTTTCTTCTCTTGCTCGTTTTGAAATAATAAAAACATTCACGACGACCCCATGACAATCAAACGCCTGCCACAAACCTTACCAATAGAATTGTGGCGGAATATTCCCAACATAACACATCCAGCATCGGCGCCGACGATCATCGTTTGTTCCCCTGTATAATCTCAGCGTCTTTTTCACTTGACTATTATGTCAGAATGGATTATAGATGAAATATATTTTTAATTATAAGTATTAGATATTATTACTTTCAAGTTTTAAAATTTTCCAAAAAATATTTGTATTATGTTTGTATTACTATTTTTTTAGATATGACCTCCCTACCTATTACTGTTATGCATTTGACGTATTCCTTTTTTTTTCGTATCAATTAAAATAACTAATATAATTAATAATTTTTTAAAATTAAAAAAAGCCTAAATTAATAGACTAAGAACAAACATACAAATGTTGGTCTTCATGAGCAACGAGCTAGGGTCATGCCAATATCACTCCGGAGTGATCATACGTTGTTAGCTGGAACTGGAAGTGTGTAAACCATGTTTGACAAGGAACAATGTCAAATATAAAATATTTTCAAAAAAGATGTCAAATATAATTAATTAATAATTTCCATATATATTAAAATATATCTATTATTACCATATTTGTATGTATGAATGAATGAAATTATTTGTCAATTAAGATTAAAAGAAGAAAAATTACCATCGAGATTAGTAATTTTAATGTATTTTTTAATGATAAACTTTAATATATATATATATATTCAAATATTTCTTCTTAACTTCAAATTATTAGTTTTTATGTTAGATTATGTATTATAAACATTTAAATTTTATGTGTTTCCTATGCAATTTAAAAAATCGATTAAAAATTAAAAAATGTGAAAATGATACTTAGTACCCAATTTTATGGGTACTCGATAATCACGAGTTGGGACATGGGCCAGTAAATGCACTACCCGATGAACTGAGTACCCAGTACCTCAGACACCTAAAAATTTGGGTACCTGATTATGAACACTCTTAGGTAGGGGTGTTAAAAAATATCCAACTGAAAATATTCGATCAGTTGTGTAACACCCCTAAAACTAGGCTAGTAGTAAATCGAATTTTCAATAATCAAGATGTATTTTCTGATAACGAATATAATTTTCGACTTATAAGAATTCGAATAATTTCATTATATTAAGTTTACTTTTGAATTTCAATGGAATAAAGGCCATTTTGTAAGAATGTAAAATTTGAAATTACAAGTGTAAATTAAGTTAAATGTCTTTAGTATAAGTGATGGAAAAGTTGTGTGAATTAAATTTGTTTGGTTACTAATTTGAAGAGATGCAAAATATGAAGTATAGAGGCAAGCAAAGTATAAGGAATATTATGCAAGTGGTGGATAATAGAATGGCCTCAAGGATAATTATACCATAATTATGATGAGCTTAGTCATCAAATTGGGTGGCAAGGTCTTAAAATTACATGTGTAAAGGGAAAAAGACAGAATAAAAGAAAGACAAATATGGCTATCAATTTTTCGGTGGTTGAAAGGAAATTGGAAAGAGTGTCATCATCTTCTTCAAGATTTCATCATTGATTAATGCTTTCAACTCTAATTTTCTTAAATTTTAAATTATTTCCAATCTAACCACCAATTCTTAATTCTAATCACACTTTCGGTAAGTCTTCATTTTTTACTATCTTATGGTACCGTTTTCATTTAGTTTAAGGTCATGAACCCTAGAAATTAGGGGTTTGAACAATTAAGAATTCATATGTAATCTAGGATAAATTTAAAGTTTAATAGTGTTTTTCTTGTGATTTTTGAGACATGAAAATGCATACACCTAATCCATAGAAGTTTGGAAATTTTCCATGGTCTAACTTAGAGTTCTAGTGATTTTAATGTTATATTGATGAATTTTACGTCAAACTATATGTTAGATCAAACGGATATCAAGGAACCGTCATCTCAGAAAGCTAGAACCAAATCTATTGAGTAAGGAATCGTAATTCGAAATACTCCGTAACTTTGGAGTAATCAATGAGTGTAGCTTGAATTTCGGGGTTGACTTAGTGTCATCTCGAGTACATTTGTCTTTGTTTTTATATTATGTATTTTGATGACATGTACATTTGTCTTTGTTTTTATATTATGTATTTTGATGACATGTTGAATAAGCTCATTTAGAACACATCCTTGGTGGCAACTCAATGTGTGGTAAGCTTGGTAAGCTTATTCCTTTGTTCTTTGTATTGAATATGCATTACTTATGCTTTGATATAATATAATCATTTATGAAAAGAGATTCTAAGATAAGCTATGAATTATGGTACTATGCTAAGTTATGAAAAATAAAGAAATGATAAGCTTTGGAGCTTTAAGCTCACTTTGAAACTATGTTATGACACTTTGGAGCTATAAGCTCGCTTATGGATCAAGATGTGAAATAAATGACAATCTTGGATACAAATTAACTATGGATACAAATGACATGTCATAGATTTCATTGAGCTCATGTACGAGTTTGGATTACGACCCATGGGTTACGATCCTTATGATAGTAGGAGAGATGTGATTGTTGGTCATTGGAGACAGTTGAAGGGTTGACCATTCTCAGTTTCTCAGTTATATAGAGACAGTTGGTTGGAAATTCGTGTACTCGTTTGTGTAATTGTGATCCAAGGAAAAGTAATGAATCTTATGATCAATGTTATGAAAATTTAAGTATGAACATGAACATGATTATAGTTATGAATATGGCTTATGAAAGTTATAATGACTTTATAATAAGTATGTTTGGTTGCCACCTCTTGTTGATAATTCTTTTATATGTTTAAATTCAGGACGTTATATCTCATTTTTTGTTTAAGTTTACTACCTTACTAAGCTTACAAAGCTATGTAAGCTTACTTTGTTTCATTGCATACATTTTATATTATTCGACTCTGTAGTGAGCGGATCGTATCAGAAGAGTTGCAAGTCACCCATTTTGAGCATTAAGTAATGTACTCCTTTGTCAAACTCATAGTGGGGGCATATGAACATAGTATGATATGTTGCATCCTAGCATTCCTTGATTTATTTTGATATCAAGTCTAGCTTGTTTAATTATGCTTGATAAGTTTGTAATATTTCTATTAAGTAGAAATTTTGAAATAGTATGATATGTTATGTTTTGTTGTCCTTTGGTCATGCATGCACATGTGATCTTTGAAGGATAAGTTGAATTATGAACTATGAAACAATCATATATATATATATATATATATGTATATGAAGTATGCATATTGGTATGAACTTTGGACCTTTGGGTTATAGGTTTGGTAAGTAAGGGTACAAAAACTTGAAATTTGTTGAGTGTATGGATGCTGAGTGATGGTATGGTGTCTTTTATGCTTAAGAGTATGCATTGGTGTTGCTTATTGATAAAGGTGACATTTATGGGTTAGAAATAGCTTAAAATTACTTATTTTGGTGAAACGGGACAAAGGTTTCGAAACCATACTAAAAGGTATAGAAACCTTTACTTCAGAATATTAATTTTATGAATATGTGAAAAAGGTTTCGAAACCTTACCTAAAATATATAATTTTACATTTTGATCACTATTTCATAACTTCTTTAATTGAACTCTAATTCAGTCGTAGTTTCTTTTTTGAAATTCAAGTTTTTGGATGAACGTGAGATTAAGAGTAACACCTATTGATAAAATGAACACTACTTTAGTCCTTGAAACTTTTAAAAATTTACAAATAGGTCCTCTATAGTTTTGAAACTTCATTGTTTAGTCTCTAAATGTTAAATATTGATTTATGTGCTGAAATTTTTTTTCTTTTATAAGCCATAACAGGACCCAAGTCTATAATAGTATGATTTGTTAGATATTTATAGTTAAGTCCCTAACTTTTAAAAAAATTATATTTTAGTCTATAAACTTTGAAAATTTAGCAAATTGGTCCCTAATTATTGAATCGAAATTAAGAAACTTATATTCATTAATGGTTAATTAATCTGCTTTAGATTTGAATATGTTTTGTATTAATTTAACTTTGAATCGAATGCTTGAATTCTCTGATTGTTTTCTAGTGACATCTCTAACTTGATTTTTGTCCAGATCAAGTTAGGGTATTACAAGTTGACCCTTTGACTCGATCTAAAAACTTAAGGTCCTATTTGGTAATTAGCGGATAGCGAATTACATTACCCCTATAGCTGGTAACAAATTTGACTAGCGGATTGCATTTATTGGTTGTATAAAAGTGTTTAGTAAAATTATCTTATAGCTTTTAGTTGTTTGATCATTTGAACAAGCAAAATGACATATAAGGACATAATCATATTCAATACTTGTTTGAATAATTTATTTGATATTAATATTTTGTATCTATTAAGATTAATTAGATTATGAAAACTAATTTTTTAATATTATTACTAAGAATATATGAATGATGTATACATTAATTTTTTATTTGTAAAATTATATTTTTAATAATTATTAAATTTAGATGTATATATTAATTTTTTATTTATGAAATTATATTTTATATATTAATTTTTATTTATAAAACTATCTTTTTAATTTTATTAGTTATTCAAGTTTATGTTATTTATAGATTTTTTTGTAATTGTCAAGGACAAAAGAGTCTTTACAATTCTTTTATCTAAACTTGTAACTCAAATTGAGAAATTTCATCTCAATCCATTATTATATTCCTCTATTTACCAAACATCTAAATTAGGATTCAATATGCTTGATGGCGTTACACATTAAAAAGTACATAATTTTTAATATAACCCTTAAATTTTAAAAAATATCAATTTAATTTTTAAACTCTCATAACCTTTCTTTTAACTTATACCATCGTATCCGAACCCCTAATGAGTGGTCCAGTGAAAAAGAGGATGTTATTCATCCTAGGAGACTCGGATTCAATTCGCTTTTAAAGAATGAGGTCGAGTCGGGTTTTTTAAAGAATGAGGTCGGGTCGGGTCGGGTCGGGTCGGGTCGGGTTCGGTTTTAAGGTTATTATTTTCGGGTCGGGTTCGGGTGAGACAAAAACCCGACCCGACCCGTTCCCATCCCTATACGTTTTGTCTGCAAGGTGTGTGGCACATCAAAGGGTTAAGAAAAGCATGAACATATACTACCTTGTAATCACTGAGATCCATCGTTTCCTTTGCTCTCATATTTTCCATCATTTCTCTTATTTTTCTTTTGTTTTTTTTATTTTTGTTAAATTAATATATTGATTTTGATATAACAAAGGTTTTATATTCGAAACATTTTAAATAAATTTTTAAAGTGTTGAAATAACTCACAAATATTAAGTTGAAAAGAGTTAATTATTCAAATGACCTATTCTAAAAGATCAAAATTTTATTCAAGTCATTTGGAATGATTTCAAAATGATTTTACAACTTTAAAATAACTTAAAAGGCCATTTTGGCCTTTTGAGTACAGGTACGACTTGAATGCGTATCGGTAGAAGTGAGCGTTCGATCGAGTCGAGTCAAAAAAATTTGAGCTATTCGAGTTGACGCATCATATTTTACAACTCAAACTTTATTTGAATTTTTTTTATTCGAGTCGAGTTAAGTTTTCGAGTTTTTATACAAATTTAATTGTAATTATTTATCATGTTATAGTACAATTTGATTCCGATTTAAACGTCTTTCTCTAATCATATAAGATATGTATATATATATATATATATATATATATATATATATATATTTCTTCATATGTGCCATATATTTCTTCATAATTTTATATCGGTATATAAATATTAGGAAAAATTGAGAGACTCGACTCGAACTTAAAAATTAATCCACTAATTACTAAAAATTTCGAGTTATTTGAGTTATTCGAATTTTCATTTTACAACTCAAACCTTATTTGAAATTTTTTCGAGTCGAGTCAAAACGAGTCGAGTCGAAAATTTTGATTTTTTTCGAGTCGATTAGAGTTTTGCTCACCCCTACGCATCGATACACCCTTGTTTCTAATTTTAAAGTAAGCTCTTTCTGTACCGGTACGACTTCTGTACCGATACAGATTCAACTTAGTACTGATACACCTCGTCTTAAAATTTTCCAGTGAGCTATTTTAATATCGGTACGGGTTTAATACCAGCACGATATGTCCCGTACCGATACGCCTAGTCCGTATACTAGTACACTATGTATTAGACAAAGGCTATTTCTATTTTTGTACAGGTATCGGTATGACCCTTCGAATATCAATACCGACAGTTACCAAATTGTATTTAATATGGGAAAAAACCGCTCCCAACGGCTATAATCAAGTCTCCAACAACCCAAACAGTTAGAAATAAATGTGAGGATATAAAAGGAAGTCTCTAAAGCTTTTTCAACAAGGCAACTATCCAAAATCATTCAAGCAACATCCAAAGTCTACTAGAGCTTATTTGCCTATTTTTCTCGTAAACACTTGAGTGTTTTCACTATATTAATTTATTTCAAGTGTTTGAGGTTTGAGAGAGAGCTTAATTTATTGCAAACACCTACTTAGTGAGGTTTTTTGAGTTTGTCTATTAGTTGTTGTAGCGACTAAAAATTCCTACTCCAATATCACTTGGAAGAACCAGTTTTTGATTTGAAAAAATAGTTAGAGGGAGTCGCCATTATGCATATTTATGTTGTTGTTGATGATTTTACCTTTCATCATCGATCTTTGGTGATATTTAAGTTTGCCTATTTTGTTATTTGAACCTCGGACGAAAACGAGTGATTACAGTTGTATCTTTGGGAAAAGATCTCACAAAATTTCAAGGTATAGATCTTGTTAAGAAATGTAAGGTTACTCATTGTCCACAAAGAAAAGAAAAATTGAGTGAATTTATGAAATCCTTAGTGAGGTAGTAAAGGTAGTGGATGTGGACCTTGTTTAGAAGCTTGAATCACTCTAAATCTCTCTTACCATTTTTATTTCTTGCACCTACCTTCCTAATATTTTTAAATTTCCAATTCACCCCCTCTAGCCAATTTTGATTATTCGATCAACTTTGCAAGTATGAATAAATAACTTTCCCCTTGTGGTATGATTTACTCTAGCTTTTGTTCTCTGCCTTTTAGCACACTTTTCTTTTCTTTATCGGTCATTTGGTCGTTTTTAAATTTTTTTATCAGGGTTATATTTGACTTCATCATGGTTAATCAAGATGACGCTCTTTTAGTTATCTTGTTGACCTCCCTATTTGGACCCTCGAACTTGATTTAGATACGCGCTCACAATTATCGTTTCTTGTTCGCGATTGAGTTGTGGTAATGACCGTGTTGTCAACATGCCTTATTGTATTATGCATATTTATGTTGTTGTTGATGATTTTACCTTTCATCATCGATCTTTGGTGATATTTGTATCTAGCTTTTGTTTCGAGTCTTTGGATTGGGTTTTTACATTTTTCTTGTATGATTCTGTTATGATCGTGAGACACTAGTTACTTGCTTCAATGGTTATATGAATATGAGATGTTTTATTCACTGGGATGTAAAACTAGCAGATTTCAATTAAAAAAATTACACTATCGTCGACGTTACTTCAATAATCTTTTTTAATATAATTACATTGATCACCTCTATTTTCATCCTTTTTTTGTTCTTCTCCTCCTCTTTTATTCCCTTTCATTTTTTCTTCACTGGCCACATTTGTTGAAAAACTAAAACAATAAGTAGATTTTAACATCGACTCCTAACCAACATGACAAACTGTGAAAAAATGATGAATATGCCAGCGACGAACGATAACGATGAAACAAATGAAGCTGATGATCGTAAAAAAAACAAATAACACTATAATTTACGTGGAAAACCTAAGAAGAAAAAAATCACGGGCAGAAGGTAAGAACTTTTATTATGACGAAGAATAACATATTACAACATGCTTGTGGCTTAATGCGCTGTAGAGTCCTTGTGTTGTGTTTAACAGCTGGTATCAAAGCTATGGTTCGAGCTGCGTAATTTTAAAGAAATTTTTTGTTGTGAATTTTGTTAGCGATACTAGAGACATACAAGAGTATTTTGCTGCAACGAGTTTCCAGTTGTAGGGAGAGTAACTCTCTATTGATCCAAAGGTGCTTCAACAGATATTTGGCTTGAATTGAAGTTGTTGAAGATTTGAAGATCAATGCTCGAATGAAATTTGTATCAAATGAGAGATTTGTTAGATATTGACTCAAATTCTAGTTGGTAATTTAAGTTGGATATTATTGTAGTTCTAGTGGTTGAAAATTATTTGGTAATTAGGGTTTACTTTAATGAGTAAATATCTATATTATGTAAGAGATCTTATTGAATAAGATTTTTTGGTGATCAAGTATTTGAGTCTATAAATATAGACTAAATTTAACATTTATATTTATGAGAGAAAAATTATATGAGATAATTATTCTAGAGAGATGTAACCAATGAGAGAAAAATTATATGAGAGAATTATTCTAGAGAGATGTAACCAATTTTAGGATCTCTGCTATTGTAGCGGCTATGTCGTAAAGATTGGTATTGTGGGGACGTTATGTTGTAGAGACGGGTATTGTAGGGACATTGGGAAGAGTGTTTTGGATACACCGAGTTCTGAGGTATATACCGAGTTATTTTATTACATGAGATATCATGTATTTATACTTTTCGTATTCTTTACATTGATAGTAGATTGTTCGTTTCCTTCATTCATGGAGGTAAACAAGATTAAACCACGTTAAATCTCATCCTTATATATGTCTTATTTTATATCGTTATGGCTTTGTTATATTTTTTTGCATACGAAATCCTAACAATTAAACAAAAATTGATGAATAAATACCGTTGATACTAAAGCGAACAAGATCTGAATGAAATTTTCTTAACGTCCCATTGCACCATTTTTTCTTTCTTCAAGTTGTTCACTTAGACTTAGACAAGAGTGAGAAACCAAGGTGTAAAACAATCTGATATCACAATAAAAATAAAATATTTTCCTTTTCAGTACATTGATTGAAATAATGATAATAAAAAAGTCAACCATAAAAATAAGGACAAAAAATCCTAATTTCAACGTGATGTCAAAATTTCTAAACTCTACAAATATTTAACATGCAAAATAAACTCACCACCAACACTATTTAACATCCTAACAAGACAACGTTGTTGAAATGATAAAATACAATTCATACCCCCATTCTTTAAATCAATCTGCATAAGATGTTGCACTTATGTTCTAAACTTTTTGTTTCGAGATTTCAGAGAGAAAATGTTAAATCCTTCACACGAGAAAATTAGAAATAAATCAGATACTCATCTTTTAAGTCTCAACACAACAATTCACATAAAGTTTACTCTCCAGTCTCCACATAATCCCGCACATATCCTGATTTCCGGCCGCACAACAAAACAACACAACTGCAAAATAACAAAAACAAGAAAAAATGAAAAAGTTTCAAAAGCTAGAAAAATAAGCATGCTGTTCAATAAAATGAGCAGATCTATTTTTTTTATCATAACTACCATATCATTTCCACGTTGATAACACACATAGCAAAGGTCACGGGACAAAGCAAACCTGTAAAAATGGATCAATAAACTAGAAAAGTTGTCATACTTCTTGAAGTAAAACGGGGGAATGTTTTGAAAAAACGAAGCATAATATTAGAAATATTCTACAAGGTTGCATAAGCAAAAGCCTTAACGTAGTGAATAATTTTAGTGCAAAGTGAGTTAAATTTATTGAATTTATTTTTTAGTGAAAACTGACTGAGTGTTAAAAGATTGAGTTGGGAAAGATTTCATTTTATTTCATTATATTTTTACAAAAGGTACATCGAGTTTATATACAAAGTAAGCTATCAACTAAACTGATTTAACAAACTAACCAGCTGAACTAACTTTTAACTAACTTTAACACTCCCCTCAAGTTGGAGGTTTAAAAACATTTTTAATCCCCAACTTGCTTAATAAGTAATTATGTTGCCGAACTCCTAGAGCTTTGGTCATGATATCTGCAATCTGCTCTTCTGATGTTATGTACTCTGTTTTCAGCAATCCTTCTTGTATTTTGTCTCTCACAAAGTGGCAATCAATTTCTATGTGTTTCGTACGCTTATGAAACACGGGATTTGCTGCAATTTGTATGGCAGCCTTATTGTCACAGAAAACAATTACATGCTCCTTATTCAACACACCAAGCTCATTTAACAATCCTTTCAACCAGATTATTTCTGCTGTTGTCATGGCCAAACTTCTATATTCAGCCTCAGCTGACGATCGAGCAACTGTATTTTTTTTCTTAGATTTCCAAGAAACCAGGGAGCTTCCAATTCTAATACAGTACCCAGTTACTGACCGTCTTGACATCGGACAAGAAGTCCAATCCGAGTCACAAAACGCCTCGATCTTACAATCATTTGAAGCCTTCAACAGAATCCCTTGTCCTGGATTTCTTTTTATATATCTCACCACTCTAAGTGCAGCTTCAAAATGTGATAATTTTGGACTTTGCATAAATTGACTCAAGTGGTGAACTGTGAAAGTAATATCTGATCTTGTGTGAGTTAAGTAGATTAACTTGCCTATCAACCGTTGAAAGACTGATTTTTCTTGCAGTAAATTATCAACAGATTTATGTTGCACACCTTCATCATATTCTGGTGTAGTAAGTTTTAGATTCTATTCTAGAGGAGATAAAGCTTTTTTTGCTCTTCCCAATCCTATACTCTCAATAAGTTCTAGAGTGTACTTCCTTTGATTAATTACTATCCCCTCTGATGATCTTAAAACTTCTAACCCTAGGAAATATTTCAATTCCCCCAAATTCTTCATCTTGAAACTTCGATTTAAGAGTTCCTTAAGCTCAACAATCATCACATCATCATTTCCAGTGATAACTAAATCATCCACACATATAAGAATGCTTACAAGCTTTTCTTGATGCCTTTTGACAAAAACAGAATAATCATGTCTGCTTTGTTCATAACCAACATTCAGCAATGTTTTAGAAAGCCTCAAATTCCATTGCCTCGATGCATGTTTGAGTCCATAGAGAGACTTTTGCAGTCTGCAAACCAAGTTCTCCCCCTGGCTGCAAAAGCCCTCAGGTAAAGACATGTACATTTCTTCATTAAGAGACCCTTGTAAGAAGGCATTATGAACGTCCATCTGATGAAGAGGCCAATGAAACATAGCAACAATAAAAAGCACTGTTCTGACAATGACCATTTTTGCTACGGGAGAAAAGCTATCCCCATAATCAACCTCTTCCCTTTGAGTGTAGCCTTTCGCAACAAGACGAGCCTTATAGCGCTCCACGTCTTATGAAGCTTTATACTTGATGCGATAAACCCATTTACAACCAATGAGAGTTTTTCCAAAAGGCAAAGAAACTACTTTCCATGTATCATTAGATTCCAAAGCCAATATTTCTTCTTTCATGGCCTAAACCCATAAGGGATTTTTAATGACCTCGGAATAGGAAGTAGGTTCAACAAAAGAAGATGAAGATAAAAAAACTTGTGTATGAGAAGGTGTTGGGTTGTGTGGAGCTCGATTCGATCAACCAATTTTGCTCACCAAGTGGTGGAGAGGTGGATATTTGGGTGGAAGGGTTAAGGAAGCTAAAATGAAGATTGACACAATGATTTATAGTGGTTCAACCTTCTAACCAAGGTCTACATCCACTACCTTAGCTTCCCACTAAGGATTTCTCAACCAATTCCACTAATTGATTCGTCCCCTTTTCTAGGATTAGGAGGAAACCCTTACAACCGATCAAGCTTCTACCCAAGCCTTGATCAAACCCTCTTTTACAAAGAGATAATGAAAGCAAACTTAAACCCTCTAATAGGTGTTTGTTTGCACAATGAAGCACTCACCCAAAACCTAAAACACTTGAGCAAATTTGACAATTTTGGCTCACTAGTGTTTGTCTATACAAGAAATGACAAATTAAGCACTAAGACAATTTCTTGATCATTTGATGTTTGACAATATGAGCATTAGCCTTCTCTTGATGCTTGGAGGTCCCTTTTATAGTCCCAAATGAGTTTGTAGCCGTTTATGGCCGTTGGGGATGTTTCGGAGCCGTTGGAAGCCATTTAAGTTGAGCTTTAAATGCTCACCTGCACTATAGTTTCGAAACCTTTGAAGAGGTTTCGAAACCTTAAGAGGGGTTTAGAAAAACTAGCCATTTTATAGCCGTTTGTAGCCGTTACAGGGCCAAAGTTTCGAAACCTTTACAAGGTTTCGAAACCTTTGCTTAGGTTTCCAAAAACAGAGGCTACTGCCCAGATAAGTTTCGATACCTTGTTTAAGGTTTCGAAACTTTCTTCTAAAAACATGTATTTTGGGCATTTTCTTGACTTTAAAATGTATATTCAATATAGGTGCAAAGTCAAAACATTTTAAACATATTTTCAAGTTGTTTTTGACTAAAAACATATTTTAAATTCTTTTCAATTTAGTCCAAAACATTTTTCAAATATTATATCAAAACATTAGTTCTACAATCTCCCCCTTTTTGATATAATAAAACTAACTTGAAAAATTGTTTGGGATTCTCCCCCTTTAACTTTAAAAATGTGAATAAGAGATTAAATATATGAAATCAAATAAAGCTCCCCTTATTCATTTGAAAATTCAATTTTTCAAACCAATTTCTCCCCCTTTTTGTTATATCAAAAAGAAGTTAAAATGACATTTAAGTTCAAGATAAAATAGGAGGCAAAAATTTTTTTTGACATACTTAAAATTTTGGTTTTAAAAATTGGCTCCCCCTTACTCAAAGCATCATTGAAATTGTTAGTCCATCATATATGATCATCTAGTTGAATTAAAAAATAAACAAAAGAAATAAAAAACAACTAGAATTTTACCAACACTTGAACTCAAGGTAGGATGTGAAGCCTTCCTTCTTCAAGTGTTCTTCCTTGTGTGCATGGAGCCCCCCCTTAATGTTTGACTTGTTGAACATCTCCATCACACCTAGCAAAAGACAATCAAGTAATTTTTGGTATCCAAATTGCTTTGGATCCATAAACGTTAGTAGCACAAAATTTAGTCCCCTTAGGAATCCATTTTTCAATTTCATCCTTTTTAGTTGAAGTGGTTAGTCCTTTTGGGACCCAAACACTTCTAAAACATTTTCCATTCACAAATCTAGGGGCACTAGATTGTCTTACATAAAAATTTGATTTTTGAAAATTATTTTTCTTTTCAAGTTCATTTGAAATCAAATCCTTTTCTTTTTGAACTTTTAGAAGCAAATTTTGTAAATCAAAGCACTTTTGTTCAAAATCTTTTAATCTTGCTTCAAGTTCAAGATTTGTTTTGGAAAGCAAATCATTTTCAATTTTTATTTTTGAAATTAACTTTTTGTTTTTAGAAAATGATGCCTTGAATTCCAAAAGCAAATCATCATAGGCATCTTGTAACTCATCAAATGTATAAGAATTTGAAATAGATGAGTTAGAAGTTACCTCCCCCTCATTGAGGGCCATCAAGCATAGGTGGGCTACTTCATCATCGGTGGAGTCTTCATCACTCCATGTGGCCACATATGCTTGTTTAGAAGATGATCCCTTCTTTTTGGATTTGTGGAAGTCCTTCATCTTCTTCATCGATTCATGCTTTGATTTTTCCATTTTGCTCTTCATGAACCGGGTGAATTTGTTGAAGAGATAGGCCATCTCTTCATCTTCACTATCCTCCTCACTAGAATCTTCATGATGACATGTGGAGGACTTGAGAGCCATGGCACTTGCATTGATGCCAAGCCCTTTGATTTTCTTCTCTCTCATAGCTCGAATTTCTTCCCTTTTCTTCTCCTCTTCCTTGTTCTTCTTCATGATTTGATGAGTGAGAAGAGACCCCATAAGTTCATCAAGCTTCAAAGTCTTCAAATTTTTGGCTTCGATGATGGCGGTCCTCTTTGAGTCCCATGACTCGGGAAGTGAGTAGATGAGCTTTCGAACAAGCTTCTCCTCCGGGATGGCTTCTCCATATCCTTTAAGACCATTGGTGATTGTGGAGAATCTATCAAACATCTTCTCGATGTTCTCTTCCGGATCCATTTTGAAGTTCTCATACTCTAAGGTTAGGAGCCCAATCTTGGTCTCCTTGACTTCATTTGTCCTCTCGTATGTGACTTCAAGCTTGTCCCATACCTCCTTGGCACTCTCACAAGAAGACATCTTCTCATAGATGGATGGACCAAATGCACAAAACAAGATGTGCAAGGCTTTGCAATTAAGCTCCATCTTCTTGCGATCGTCGGCACTCCATTCCGCTTTGCTTATTTGAGGCACGAACGGGCCATCTTCAACTACATCCCATAGCTTGTAATCTTTTGATTTGATGAAGAACTTCATCTTTGTCTTCCAATGGGCATAGTGAGCTCCGTCAAAGAAAGGCGGTTTGTCGATTGATTGTGCCATTGAGCCGGTTGATGAAATAGTGATCGAGCTTGCCGGATCTTCTCAATAGGATGTGAATCCTCACCGATTGAGCCAAGCTCTGATACCAATTGTTGGGTTGTGTGGAGCTCGATTCGATCAACCAATTTTGCTCACCAAGTGGTGGAGAGGTGGATATTTGGGTGGAAGGGTTAAGGAAGCTAAAATGAAGATTGACACAATGATTTATAGTGGTTCAACCTTCTAACCAAGGTCTACATCCACTACCTTAGCTTCCCACTAAGGATTTCTCAACCAATTCCACTAATTGATTCATCCCCTTTTCTAGGATTAGGAGGAAACCCTTACAACCGATCAAGCTTCTACCCAAGCCTTGATCAAACCCTCTTTTACAAAGAGATAATGAAAGCAAACTTAAACCCTCTAATAGGTGTTTGTTTGCACAATGAAGCACTCACCCAAAACCTAAAACACTTGAGCAAATTTGACAATTTTGGCTCACTAGTGTTTGTCTATACAAGAAATGACAAATTAAGCACTAAGACAATTTCTTGATCATTTGATGTTTGACAATATGAGCATTAGCCTTCTCTTGATGCTTGGAGGTCCCTTTTATAGTCCCAAATGAGTTTGTAGCCGTTTATGGCCGTTGGGGATGTTTCGGAGCCGTTGGAAGCCATTTAAGTTGAGCTTTAAATGCTCACCTGCACTATAGTTTCGAAACCTTTGAAGAGGTTTCGAAACCTTAAGAGGGGTTTAGAAAAACTAGCCGTTTTATAGCCGTTTGTAGCCGTTACAGGGCCAAAGTTTCGAAACCTTTGCTTAGGTTTCCAAAAACAGAGGCTACTGCCCAGATAAGTTTCGATACCTTGTTTAAGGTTTCGAAACTTTCTTCTAAAAACATGTATTTTGGGCATTTTCTTGACTTTAAAATGTATATTCAATATAGGTGCAAAGTCAAAACATTTTAAACATATTTTCAAGTTATTTTTGACTAAAAACATATTTTAAATTCTTTTCAATTTAGTCCAAAACATTTTTCAAATATTATATCAAAACATTAGTTCTACAGAAGGCAAATGGTTATAAGAAATATAGTTAGAAATAGGATACTGCCCTGAAACTGCAGAAGAAGAATAAGATGGATTGGAGGTGACAAAATCTTGCAACCAAGCAGGTGATCGTATGACTCTAGTTGATCGTCGTGAAGGATGAGAGATATCATGAATTGGAACATCAAAAGTAGAAGAAGTAGAAATGGGAGAAGGAACAAGAGATTGTGAAGAAGTAAAAGTGGGAGGAACAGTTGAAACTGGTTATGGTTCAGGTATAGAAGCATCTAGAGAAACTGGTTCTGGTTCACTAGCTGAAATTGGTTCTGGTTCACTTGTTGAAACTGAAGAATCAAAGGAGAGGGAAGTATGAGAGTCTAGAACTAAAAAATCAGAATCAGAAAGCAAACATGATTCTGGAAAGAAAAAAGAAGGAGCGTTTGAAGGAAAAAAGAAGGAAAGATGCTTTCATGGAAAACAATATCTCGACTTACAAAAAACTTTTTTGTATCAAGATTAGAAAGAAGGTAACTCTTCTGTGTTTGAGAATAACCCATAAAAACACATGGTACATCACGAGGAGCAAATTTATCAGAATTATTTAATTTTGTAGCATATGCCAAGCATCCAAATACTCTCAAGTGAGAAAGATGAGGAGTTTTATGAAAGAGAAGCTCAAAAGGAGTTTTCCAATGGAGAACAGAAGAAGGTAGAAAATTAATTAAGTAACAAGCTGCAGACACACATTCTCCCTAGAATTTAATAGGCAACTTAGACTGAAAACGAATAGCTTTAGCAACTTCAAGTAGATGCCTATGTTTGCGTTCAGCCACCCCATTTTGTTGAAGTGTATGAACACAACTACTTTGATGAATTATTCTAATAGAGGAGAAAAATGAAGAACATTCGGAGCTAAAAAACTCCGAACCATTATCACTACGTATGGTTAAAACATTGGCAGTAAATTGTGTTTTAACCATGACAAGAAATTTTTTAAGGCTAAAATAGCTTATGATTTCAGTTTTAACAAGTGAACCCAAGTCATCTTAGTAAAATCATCAACAACAGTGAGAAAGAATCGATGCCCTGAATGTGTTGAGATACGATAGGGACCCCACAAGTCAATATGAATTAATGCAAAGGCTTTTTGAGACCTAGAAGTACTAAGGGGAAAAGGGATCCTGGTTTGTTTAGCTAAGGGGCAAACAGAGCAATCATTAATATGATCAACATGAAAATTAAAGAGACATGAAGTTTATGCATTTTATTCAAGGATGCTTGGCCCAAACGCGCATGCCACAGCTTTGTATTATCAACAGAAGAATGACACATAACAGAATCAGAAACAACAAAAACCTGATGTAAATTTTGAGAACAATCAACTGAAATAGACCAAAACTGGTACAAGTTGCCAATCATCCTACCAATCTCCCTCATCCTTCCAGTGGAGTGTTCCTGAAGCAAACAAAATTGTGGATAAAAATGAACATCACAGTTCAAGTCAGATGTGAGTTTAGAAATTGAGATAAGATTGTAATGGAAATCAGGAACAAATAAAACATCATGAAGATAAAGGGTTTTAGTGAGAGCAACAGAGCCAATATGGGTTATAGAGACAATTTTACCATTTGGAAGTCTGACAGATCTAGAATTCAAAACACATGAAATAGGATTTATTAAACTATTGAAATCAGAAGACACATGGTCAGTAGCTCCAGTGTCAAGGATCCAGGTAGAAACACCATGGTCAAACTTACAAGATGAATTGTTACCTGCCATATTTACAACCGATTCAGAAGGAACCTTTTGGAGCAAAGTCAGTATCTGATTGTACTGTTCCTGGGAAAAAAGATGGAGCCAACGGTGCAGGTGAAACCATGACTTGCGAACTGGAGTCAGTATGAGAAATAGCAGAAGGATCACCATTTGTAGTCATAGCAGCTTGAGAATCCTTCTTTCGTGTGAATCGAAAATCTGATGGAAAACCAACAAGACGATAGCAATTTTCTTTCTTGTGACCTTTAACTCGACAGTAGTCACAAACTCCATTGAAGCGCCGACGTGCAAATTGCCTAGAGCCAGTATGAGAATACATCACTGTTGAATCGGACAACGGTGTTGGGACTGATAAGTGAATTCTTTGTGACTCCTCTTGAATTAACATAGAATACGCCTCATTAATTGATGGCAAGTGTTTCATGAGAAGAACTTGACTTCGTATGGCAGAGTAAGTTTCATTTAATCCCATCAGAAATTGAAATAGATTTTGTTGCAAGAGATGTTTCTGATTCTCTTGAGAAGCCTCACAATTACAAGTCGAAAAAGGAACAAGAGCACGATATTCACTCCATAACAGTTTCAATCTTGTGAAATAAGCAGAGATCGATAATTTACCTTGAACAAGTGTTGAAATTTCTCGGTGAAGGAAGAAAGTGCGAGAACCATCCACTTTATCGAAGTGTTCCTTCAGATCCGTCCAGATGAGCGCGGCACTAGACGCAAACACAATTCCGACAGACAAATCCTGGCTGACGACGTTGAGTATCCAGGAAAGAACGATTGCATTACAACGATCCCACTAAGATTCCAATTGCCCAGTGAAATCGACACGGCGACAGCTTCCATTGATTAGCCCTAACTTGTTTTTCGCAAGTAAGGCGATTTGCATCGAGCGACTCCAGACGCTGTAATTTTCAGCACCGGTGAGTTGATGTGAAATCAAGAGAGTTCCTGGAGTGTCGGATGGATGGAGATACAACGCATGATTGAAGTCTACGGTGGTTGAAGCTTCCACCGGCGGCATCGTAGCAATCGTGAAAAAGAGAAAAGAAATTCCCCAAAAAAGAGAAAAGAGATGAAACGACGGGAATGAGAAAACGATTATCAGGCTTAACAAAGAAATGGGCCAGACTACCCCAAAAATATTCTGGGCTCTAGATACCATGTTAAAAGAATGAGTTGGGAAAGATTTCATTTTATTTCATTATATTTTTACAAAAGGTACATCGAGTTTATATACAAAGTAAGCTATCAATTAAACTGATTTAACAAACTAACTAACCGGCTGAAATAACTTTTAACTAACTTTAACACTGAAGGCTGGAAGCAAAAACACCATGATGAAAGCGTTGTCAAGCTTTCGATCATAATGAGAAGAATCATTCAAGTAAGCGTCGATTAACAATTTATTATTTAAAGGGAAACCTAATCGGACCATCGACGATTGGTGGCCAATGAGAGAGACATAAAAGCTAGGGTTTTGTTTTTTTGGGTGGGGATGAGAAAGTTGGGAGAGAATTAATTTTTTTTATTTTTATAATTTTATTGAATTTGTTTGAATTATGTGACTTTATGTATTTTACCAAAGATAAAAGGGTAAAATACACAAATGGTCACTAAATAATTTTAAAAAGGGTAAACTACACAGTAGTCACTAAACTTTTAGGACGCTTTCAATAAGGTCACCGAACTTTTAAAACTTTCATTACAGTCACTCAACTTTTAATTCGCTTTCAATAAGGTCACTACAGTCAACCACCATTAAAAAACTGGCGTGACATGTTAAATTTAAGGGTAAAATACACTATTAGTCACTGAACTTTTAAGAGGATTTCAATATGGTCACCGAACTTTTAAAACTTTCATTACTATCACTCAACTTTTAATTCGCTTTCATTACCGTAAAAAAGATGATGTGACACGTTAAGTTTAAAAATAAACATTTCCCACCATATTTTCTCTCTCCTCTTATTTTCTTCCATCCAAACATGTCTTTCTTTCATATGAATCAAACTGTAATTTTTTGGTGAAGGTCATTACTTCTCTAGTAACACATCAAGGAAAATATGAATGTATCTAGACATGCATGCGGCATGTGTGAGAACAAGAAAAATATTGGGAGACATCCGAGGATGGAATGCTAAAGAAATAACTAAAATTTTGCTCATAAAAATCCTCTTTATGCTTCAGGCCCGACCTTTACTGAGTCATGCACTGGATAGTGAGGAGTTCAAAGGAAAATATTAATGTATCTAACAGATAGACATGTTTGGATGGAAGAAAATAAGACGTGGAGATAAAATAGGGTGGGTAAACGTTTATTTTTAAACTTAACGTGTCACATCAAGCTTTTTAACGATAATGAAAGCAAATTAAAAGTTGTGTGATGGTAATGAAAGTTTTAAAAGTTTGGTGACCATATTGAAAGCCTCTTAAAAGTTTAGTGACTAACAATGTATTTTACCCTTAAATTTAACATGCTACGTCAGTTTTTAACGGTGGCTGACGGTAGTGACCTTATTGAAAGCGAATTAAAAGTTGGGTGATTGTAATGAAAGTTTTAAAAGTTTGGTGACTACCAGTGTAGTTTACCCTTTTAAAAAATATAAAATAATAATCAAATTTTAAAAGTTATATAATAGATATTAAACTTTAATTTTTGTTACAAAATAATTTGTTACAAAATAATCACTAAATTGTTACGTAAATTTATATAATAACATATTTAATTCTCTACATTTAAATAATTAAATATACTATTATATAAATTTTTGTAATTGACAATGAACTGCTTAATGATAATTTTGTAATAAAAAATAAAATTTAATACTAGTTATATATCTTTTAAAAATTTGATTATCAATTTATATTTTTAAAAATAGTTTAGTGACCAACCCAAAATAAAAAGAGAAGAGACCCGTCGACGCACCAACCCACGGTCGGTAGCGTAGAAATTTGCTTGCCTGTTAATCTTTCTGGCGAAGAAGATGCTTTCCATTTAGATCCAGCCAAATACAATACTGCTTAGCCTTCTTTGATTCTATATTAGCCAATACGGTTTGCAGTTATCAGAAATACTGGTAATTTTTTTAATGGCTTCAACGGGGGGTCTGGTGCCCATAACAAGGACGTTTCTGGCAACTTATTACGACAAGTACCCATTCGATCCACTCCCCGATGGCGTATCTCGTCTTTCCTCTCAGATTCGATCTTTCGCCCAGGATTTGATCCAAGGGTTTCCCCCGACTCAAGGTTTTTTAATGTTTATTTTATTTTATAGTTATTAGCTATTCCTGTATTTTTGCCTTAGTCTTAGGATTGGAAACTGAAAATCGGAAATTTAGGGGAAAAAATAATGCAAAGAAGAAAAAGTAGCAGGACTTGTTCAAATTTGGGTTACAAAATCTTTTCAGGGTTTATTTAGCTAATTATTATATATTTATCTCTGAAACGAAGAATGCTTGTTGAAGATATTTGCTTCCTCTTCTATCTGCTTGACTTTGTGTTGTTTGCTTCTTTCTTAAAGATGATCTAAAGTAAAGGCTAGAGCAAAAGCAAAATGTTATTTGCTTATAGATAAACATAAATGAAATCACTGGGTTTGCTTTTCTTCTAATGGAACAATTATTATAACATGACATCGATTCAATGCCAACGGAACAATTATGTGTTTGACATATTCTCTCTAGGTGAAAGCTTGTTGATACAAGAAGCAGACAGTCAGCCTCCGCATAAAATGGATGAGAACATGTGGAAAAATAGAGAACATATTGAAGAAATTCTGTTTTTACTTGAAAGACCTCACTGGCCACCCCTGGTAAGAAAGATGAACTTCCCCCCTTGGTTTTGGATATACAAGCTGACGCTGTCATACTGTCATACATATGTTATTTTATATTTTATTTCATTTTTAGGTTCCCTCAAAAATTAACTTCTGCATTATTTTTCTTATCATAATTTATAATTTATCACATACCTGCTTTGATATTGCAGCTTCTGCAGTCATCAACATCTGAGGTTGAAGAATTTGCTATTGTTCTTGGGAAGCTGAAGGATAAATTTCAGACAACTTTGAGGATATTGGAGTCTTTCCAAGCAAGAAACTCAGAACGAGTATTCAACACAGGTTCGCTCAGTTTTTGTGTTAATTTATGGATGCCCACATGAACTTAAAATACTTGGGCTTTTTATGTGGGTGCAAACAATGAACATTGTATCTGAGTTAGTGAGTTAATATATTTCAAATAAATTTTTGTTTCGAAGCTTTTTCTGGAACTTCTTACTAAGTAGCCATGATAATTGTTAATTCTCTTTCTTTCTTGTAATTCTGGAAGTCTTCCTTTTGCAAATGTATGGAGTTCTTAAGGATGGATTTGTACTTTATCTTGAACTTCAAATGCCACAGTATGTTGATGTGTTGCTCTTGGGGTAAATTCCGTTGGTTTTGGAAGGACCAAATTGTTGCTACTTTAATAAGGTCGAGGATTCAGTTGGAACAATTAGGTTAGATGCCGAAATTAAACTAGTTAAAATGGTTAAGAGATACTCAAGAATTTTACTCTTTTCATATTCATTTGCTAAGGAATTTTCTAGGTGTATTCATTTCGATTTGGACTACATTACTTGATGACTGCTATTATTTTCCTCTGGTGAATTGGGTGTGAAGACTTATAGCTATTAACCTGTTGTGAATAAGTTACTGCAGAGTGCAGAGTGTTTACATTATTGCTCTTCATGTATTCAAAGTGTTCTCTAAAGTTGTAGTACCATATGCATAGATGATCATGATGTTAGCAGGTGGTGCAGGCATCATTTGATGGACGCGTGGTTGAGTACAGTAATGTCTATAATTGGTTTAAGAAGTTTCTAAGGGGAATGTTCCATTTTAGCAATTGAAGCTGTCTTTGTAGGCACATTGTGGTCATGGTAGTTCAGATTCCCCCCTTTTTCCATAAAAAAATTAATATCATGTTAGTATGAAGAATATTTTGTTGTGTACCGTGTGAATTTCATGGATTATTTGGGTTGCTTTGTAGAGTCTAGATCATGAAGAGGATAGCTAAGAGAGGACAACGAAGTGGAAAGCTTAAGAAAGCCCTATAGGATGAGAAAGTAGTTTCCATTTTTCTAAGCCTTTTATCATATACTTCCTTTTTACTTTAGTTATATTCCTTCCTTTTGACTTTACATAACAATTGGAAGCATCAAAAGGGACAATGGGTATGGGTACCATAGTGTAAGAATATTGAGTTACAGCTATTTTTGAAGGTTTAGGATATAAACGTGGATTATAGTAGTGGATTATATAATGATTATTTATAATTTCATCATTTTTGAATTAAAAATAAACTGAAATACAGTAAAAGGTCCCTCAGATCATATAATATCATGTAAAAAAACTATTTTTGTAACAAATTCTTAATGGTAGGTTTTTATATAATTCAAAATGCTCCGATCTCTTTATCCCACATAGAACCTATACTAAAATAAACTTATGAATCTCTCAATTAAAAGTTCACCTGACCTTCCCCGATTTTATAGTTTATATCCGCACTATAAGAAACTCATTTCTCCATCTTCACCAAGGCAGTGATGTTGCTACTTCCCTGAAACATCACCTTCCATTCAAGTTTTCATCTCTGATCCAAGAACCAGAAGTCAATCAATTCTGAACACTTCTGTTTTTTTTGTCTCTCCTTTGGTGAATGACGACTTCAGCTGAGTTCTTTCACTTATGTATCCAGGTCATGCCCAGGGTGTTGGATGATGGGGTTATGACCTATCTGTGTTTTATAGGTTTAACCTAAAAGGAAGTTCCAACGTGCTTCACTCACCGCCACTTCAAATAGTTTTTTTCATTTAACATCTAAGCATCACAAGGAGTGATGTTATTTTATTTTTCACATCAATGTTCTTCAAAGGTTTAATGTTGGTAAGGTGACATTGAAAATTCTGTCTGATTAATATATACGAACTTCCTGATTCTTGGTGAATTTCTAGAAGTGTTGCGCTTTTTGGAAGTGGATTAGGGAGATTGCAATTAATTGACCCATTCTTGTTTTTTTTTTCTGGCGTTGAGTAGATCTGTTTCATTTGGCATTTCCCTTTGTGTGATGGTGCCTATGATTAGGAAGGACCTTTCCAATCCGTTTTTCTTGCCAGAGACAAGTGGGCCTTCTAAATGCTTGTTCCTCCATTTTATTCTCACAGTAGCTTGGAAAGTGTGCTTCAGGAGTGTGTACGATTTAATTTAGTTCAATTTCTTGGAAGATTTAAACCAAGCTGAATTTTGGTCTCTCATCAGGAAAAAATCGTTAGAGTTTATCTTTTTCTTTATTTCTTTTTTTTTTCCTGAAAAAAATGGTATTCTGATGACCATGCAAAGGATAGCTTTGGGGGGTACCATTATCAAAGCTCCCATATATGTGGTTCATTGCTTTTTTTTTTGGGTTTTATAAGCAGCATTGGCTGAACGAGCAAGATGTTGGCATTAGGTACAATTCTGCTTTGGCAAGGGTTGATACCCCTTGATAAGCTTGACTTATTGCCTTATATATTTATATACTTTACATCCAATAGCTTTATATTTTCACTTTAAATTTTCACGACTTTAAGAATTGTCTATGTTTGGCAAGAGTCAAAGTAATTTTATTCAACAGTGTGCAATGCGAACAAGTATTTGTGTTGTTGACCTATCAGATGACATTTATAGTTGCGGAGATATTGTATGAGCAACTGATGCATTTTCTTTTGGTGAAGTTATGACCTACATGCCTCAAGATTTTCGAGGAACACTCATCAGACAACAAAAGGAGAGATCAGAGAGAAATAAGCAAGCAGAGGTAGATGCTCTGATTAATTCTGGTGGAAGCATAGGTGATCGATATGCGTTGCTATGGAAACAACAAATGGAACGGTGAGCCGCCTTTGTTTTCCTTTTACAAGTTTTATTATGTAATGAAGGAAGAGTCTAATGCTGTGATTATGAAACACCATATCAGGAGGAGACAGCTAGTGCAGCTTGGTTCTGCATCAGGTGTCTATAAAACCCTTGTAAAGTACTTGGTTGGAGTTCCACAGGTTTGTCTTCATTGCCTTGTTGTATGTGCCTCTTTGGCATCATTTTGACTGCCACAATCTGTTTGATGGGAATTGATAAGTTGAAGAGTAGTTCTTTGTTTCGGTCATGAAATGGCTATTCTGTAGAAGCAGTGATATAGTAGGGACACTGTTATTTGGATAATTTTTCCCTTGACCCTTTCTTTCCCATTATGCCATGTGGTATAGGTAAAGTAGCATTTTTTTAGTTGAAGGATACAATGATATTTTTGTTCAATTATTTTGTATTCCTTGATTTTAGTTCATTCAAACAGACACAATACAATAGTAATAATAATATACTACTTTACTCCTCTACTCGCATTCTTTGAATGAAATGGAAAAATAGCTCTCCTTTAATCTATTTCCATATAAAAGATATTACATGATATGAACAAATCTTACTGTTAGTTTGCATGCATATTGTCCTATGTAATCTCTCAGCTTTCAACTATGCAGTTTGTCCTGTTTCCTGCAGATGATATTACATTCCTTTAAATCTTTGATGAATAATAAACTGTTTCCTTCCATCCTTTATTTATAACGTGTTAAAAGCTTTTAGATTCAATCCTTTATCTGAATATCTTCTAGCTTACTTGTCTGGTCTTTAATCATGTCATTAGTGTTTAATGTGAAGAATTGTTTATGTAGATAAACTGATCTCCTGCTTGTAGCTGTGCTTGGTTTATTAATATTTTGTCCTTAAGTGTAGAAACTGAGTTGCACACTCTATAACAACTTGCAAATTTAGATGCATATGAAAATTTTGATTAATTCTGGAAAATTCTCTATTACTAAGCATAATACTTGTCTGGTGTTCTAACATCTTGTTCTGCCCTCTAAACCTCTGTGAAGGTTTTATTGGATTTTATTCGGCAAATAAATGATGATGATGGGTAAGTGCTTTTCATTTTATGTAGTCCTTCCATTTTGATACATTAATAGTTACATGTCTGCCTATTACTCTATTAGAATAATTATAACTGACTAGCAGTTGCTGAGAAGCTTGACTGTCTTCCTATAAATAGGCCCATGGAAGAGCAGCGACAACGCTATGGACCCCCTTTGTATAGCCTTACAAGGATGGTGCTTTTTATCCGTCTCTTTCTTTCATTAGCATGGAGGAGATTTGAAGCTCTTAAACTGTGAGATATCCTTAAGTCCATGCATATTTAATTATCACTATTATTACTAATTTGGTTTCTTTACATCATGTGGAAATAGACTCACATGACAGATAGATTAATACTGCAAGAACTATGATTATAGCATCTGACTGGTAGTGTTATACTTTCTTCTGGCTGATTTTCTACCATATCATTTCCTCAGAAATAGGCTTCAGATTTCAGTCTTGGAAGAAGCGGTTGATGTCTACACTACCGAGCTACAGAGGTTCATAAACTTTATAAGGTATTGTTTCTCTCTTGAATTATATGGGTTGTATACATCATCAAATTGTTCTTCTTGATGATGATTATGCTTTTATATCAACAATAATGACAACGACACACACACATTAGTTTCTAATAGTTTTTGGAGAGATAGGTGTAACAGATGGTGTTTTGTCTGCTATATGGGTATTGTTTTAACAGTTCCGCCAACTTTTCATTTCCTTACTTTTAGTTATCTGTCTTCTGGCCATCAGAAATGACCATGCTTTCTCATTTGAGTCTTAAACCAGAATATTGAACTGAATACTTATCAGTTATGATCCTTCTTGTTACAAATTACAATCTTGTTACTTGCAACAACTTCGGTAGGGCATGTCCTGGAAAATATTTTTCAACTGCCATTTGGTATACTTATCTACCTTATCAAAATGAAATTCAGACTTGGTCCTACGTTGTGTGTCAATAGTAATTATATGAACTCACAACATAAATGAAATGATTGCTTAAGCAATTTTAGGTATCCCAATGATGATTTAACTATTAAAGTGGTCTCCATCACTACTAAAGTATAAGCTGCTTGCATTAATTATCTGGATGTATGAAACTATCAACTTGTTTATCTGCATATGCATGTACAGTGAGGTCTTTGCAAATTCTCCGTTCTTTATTTCAGCAGAGGATGGCAGCATGTTAGAAATGAGGTAATCATCCACATTTCTTCCTGAACTTGGTGTCTATTTTCCCAGATCAAATAGTTATTTCTTTTGGTTTTCTTTTTTTCAGGAAAAATGATGAATACAAGGAGATTACTGTTCCTGCCGGGAAAAGTTATGAGGTTTGTTCCTAAAGCAGTTTCATCTCTATATTGATTACCTGGCCTAACCTATCTATGCATGGTAGCTAGTACTGCACGTCTGAGTGTCGTTTGTGTTGATATTACATCCTGCAAAAGGAGACTTAAGTTACATGGCCAACTTAACTCACTTACCTTTTAAGCTACTCAAATCTGTATGCATAAGGGTGCTTCTCGATTAGCAGTTCTAACTTCTTCTATACTTCCTTTGAAATAACCTTTCCACTCAACACTGTTACTTCTTCTATAACTGCTTATGTTTTTTAAATTTCCTCAAACCTCCAATTATTCTCCTTCAATTGAATAAACATCAATGTCCACATTGTCTTCATAATCATCATAAACTAGTCTAATTCCTTTTTAAGCATTTCCAAATTTACAAGATTACTCTTTGTGGGCATGAGAAGTATGTGCTCTTTCACCATGTATGAAAAATGGATCCGACTTTTTCCAAGCTTTAGATGTATCAAACCAGAACTGTTTTGTACTCCATTAGTTGCTCCATTCTTCCTTTTGTCACTTGCCCAATTTACCTTGTTGCGATTTCCGAGTGGCTTGTTCATTCTGAAGGCGTTGAAGAATGCTACACTTATTGTGCCAAATAATTTCTTACCCATCTATCTTGTAGAAAATAAAGAAAAGTATTTTGGGAAGTGATCAATTTGATTCACTGTTTTTCCTTGAATTGATTTGAAGAGTACATACAAGCTAGCTATATATAGATTTAGTACAAGGAGTTCTAATAAAACTCAAACTAGTCTAGATAGAATATGATCCTATAAAAGATAAGAGATAAAGGTTATCTAAACTACGTAGTAGATGAGAGTTATAGGCTATCTAAACTACTTTAGGAGATTAGAGTTATAGGATATCTAAATTACTTAGATATTTACAAAAGAATTAACTCTATTTACATGACAATTATCTACATATCTCCTCACACCATAGCATGCAATTTTCTTTACAGCCATTAAAGCATACTTCCTAGCATCTTAAAGTCTAAATGAAGGAACCACTCCTTTATCTTAATATATTACTTTAAACCACCTAGGATTTATTGTATTTTGACCGTGGGTTTGTGACTTTAATGAATTAAATTGCATGTGCAATGACTACTGGCTTTATAACTGTTAACATTTCGGTGACCACTATTGTCTAGTGCCACGAATCAATCTCTCTATCATTGAGGGTAGTGTAACACAAGGTATCTGAGTATTGTAACTGAAGGAAACTTTAGGACAGTATTTTTTTTTGTATGTGACCTAATATTCTTTTACTTTTTGGGGAACACACATGCCTGCCCCCCCCCACAGACACACACACACACCCTGCATACCTGCACACACACATGCATACCCGCACCCCCACCCCACTCAGAGACACACATAGATACATGTGCGAACAGAATTTTGAAAAAAATACTTAACTCCCTCTTTTTTTCCTTTTTTGTCTTTCCGATGCATTGTCTTGCAGATTTCATTGACAGTGGAGTCAATCAACTCATATATTGCTTGGGATTTCTCATTGGTGCAGGGCAAGATGAACATGGTATTGTCATTACTTTCTCGTGAACCTTTAATGAAGCATGAAATTCACTAGCTTACTAGTTATTTTCAATATGATACTAAAAAAGTGACTAGTAAGTTACAAATGACAGTCCTACTCAAAGGAATTCATCGAAATTTCAAAAAGTAACTAAAACTAGTAATTGAATATATAATTATAACTACAATTATGTAAATGCTCTTTAGCTTTTATTACTATTGTAAAAGTGTTACTTGTGTTACAAATTTATATATGTAATTTTTGTTTTCCAAAATATTCTTTTGATTATTTAGTTTAGCACTCTTTTCTATTCTCTCTCTTCTATACTTGTCTTAAACTTTTCTGATCTCTTGATTTTTCTTGGATTTTAAAATATATAAAATAAAGGGTTAACTACTGAAATAATCACTTATGTTTCCCTCAGTACAGTGTTGGTCACCGATTCTGAAAAACGACCAGTAAGGTCACTTACGTTTTCGGGGTGTAAACTTTTGGTCACTTAGTCATTTGTTGCCGTTAAATGTTAACGGCTTGCTGACCTAGCAGCGAAAAAAACAAGGGTAAACTACTGCAATGACCACTAATGTTTATCCCATGTATATTTCCAGTCCCCGGTTTTAAAAAATAAACATTATAGTCACTACTGAAAAAGTTTCTTTCTAATTTCACCTTTAAATTTTTAAAAATTCATTTTTCAACCTTAAAACTTTGCAATCAATTAGTACAATAATATTAGAAAGGCTTAAATGAAAAATAGGTGCCCAAAGTACACTCTTTTTGAATTTTAGGTGACCAAAGTATTTTTTTTTTTTTGTAAAAATAGTTGCTGAAAGTTTCAAAAGTTAGAATATTAGGTTTCTTGCTGTTAATGGTTGTTAAAAAATATATTTAACTAATCAATGATTGACACGTGACACTAATTTGATTTTTTTAAAGAAAAACACCCAAAAGTTTCAGTTTTTATAAAATTTTAAAAATTTCACAAAGCGGTCCTCAAATCCCTAAAATTACCCAAACCTATACTCCAAATCACCGCCGCTTTTGCCGCCGATCGTCGCACCTGAGCACACCCTCTTGCTCACCAGTCCAAGGTTGTTATTTCCCCCAACACGGCGTCGTCGAATGCGAAATCGACGTTCGGTTGGCACGCCATTCGCCGTTTTCGATGACGCCGTGTTGGGGGAAATGACCGCCTTGGTCTGTTGACCAAGGGGGTGTGCTCAGGTGCGATGATCGGCATTAGAAGTGACGGTGATTTGGGGTTTAGGTTTGGGTAATTTTAGGGATTGGAGGACTGCTTTGTGAAATTTTTAAAATTTTGGGTTTTTATAAAAAACTGAAACTTTTGGGTGTTTTCTTTAAAAAAATCAAATTTGTTTCACGTGTCAAGCATTGATTTGTTAAATATATTATTTAACACCCATTAACGGCTAGACACCAAAAATTCTAACTTTTGAAACTTTAAGCACATTTTTTACAAAAAAAAAAAACTTTGGGCACCTAAATTTCAAAAAGAGTGTACTTTGGGCACCTGTTTTTTATTCAAGCCTTTCTAATATTATTGTACTAATTGATTGCAAAGTTTTAGAGTTGAAAAATAAATTTTTAAAAATTCAAGGGTGAAATTAGAAAGAAACCTTTTTAGTAATGTTTATTTTTTAAAATTAGGGACCAAAAATGTACATGAGATAAACGTTAGTGGCCATTATAGTAGTTTACCCTTATTTTTATTCAGCAAGCCGTTAACGTTTAACATAAGTGACCATTCCAGTAGTTAGCCCTAAAACAAAATCTACTATGAAAGTTGTATATGGATATAAAGATCGTCTCTTGTCAAATAGTAGTTGAGCAAAGTATAAACTACATACATTAGTCTTTTGGTTACAAATATAAAATAATTGAATATGATGATACTTCTCTTTATTTTAAATTCTAGTTGTTTTAAACATGTGTGTATAACAGACAAGGTAAGAAAAGATTCTAACAGCTATTTTCTTCACTTGAACCCTAAAATTTAAAAACTGTTTTATATCTTCATGCATGGTTCGAAATTTCTCCTAGAAGGAAACTTGCAGTGCTAATGATATCTCAGCAATTCTAATTTAGCTTATAAAATCTTCAATTCATCCACAAGAAATTTAAAAAATCTCTCATCATACCCTCCCATCTTACTGCATTCCACTCCCTTCAATGCATTCAAGTTTCATTAAGCTGTTATATAAAATAAAAATTTGGTGGATCACTTTTCACTCTGTTGAACTTTCCATTATTGTGGCACTGTGGCAGGATATTGGATTTAGTGTGGAGTGCACAAATAATGGTGGGGAAAAAACAGTAAGTTGGAGAAATATAGTTCCTTTGTTGCTTGATGATGTTCTGGTTTATTTTCTTGAGTTGCAGTCACGGCTTTCTGTTTTGTTGTTGTTGTACTTTTCGAATCTCCGTGCTAACTTATTTCTTAAATTTCTTGGGCATTACTGATCATTCTTCAGCTAATATTACCTTACCGGCGTTGTGAGTCAGATCAAGTAAGTTATTGGAGTACTTCACTGGCTATGAAATGTTAAGTTTAGCTGTCACGAGATTTGTAATTCTTCCATTGTATGTGCATATATGTATGTATATAGGGAAACTTCAGCACATGCATGGCTGGAAACTACAAACTCATCTGGGATAATTCATATTCAACGTTTTTCAAGAAGGTAGGCAGTGTTGGTGTTTGAGGATTTATTCATTTTCTCCTTAATGTTACATTTTCACTGCTTGATGTGATTGTATGCCTAACTCTGTGAACGCTTTTGAATACTACGATCTCTTCTATGCATTTGAGTAATACTTGTGAAAGGTGATGCATAATACACTGTTGTAAAGTTTGTTTGTCTAGTTCTGTTTGATAATTTAGTTTTATATGGCTTTGTATGACCTAGGGTTATCAAACACGTTGGATCATTGTTCAATAATCAAGAAGAAAGCCTACTACTCTTATTAAGCATGTAAATCTTAGTATTGATCTAAATCTGGTTGGTTGGACAGGCCCTTCGTTACAAAGTGGATTGTATTCCTCCTGTTCTGGAGGAGTCGGGGGAGGCCAGTGAAAGAAATGAATTGGAAGAATGATAATGATGATGGTACCCTGGCTTTGTCTGCAACATTTTCATGTTATGCTATATGAACCGGATTCGACTTTTGTTGCCCAACCTTACCCTTTGTACATTGTTCATCTGTTTGACTGACACAAGCGAAAAGAAATTTCATTGCATAATGTAATGTCCATTGTTGTATATCATAATAGTTGGGCAATTAGCATCCGATCCATCAACTGTTCGGTTTCAGTGAGCTCAGCCTCAACTCATTAAAATTCAGACTGTCAAAAAGACAGGGATGGATGTGTGTTATGCGTGCTAGTTCTTAAAATGCCTCATCCCCTTTTTTTCTTTATTTTGTTAGTTATTAAGAATAACTGCAAGTCTCCAACTATATGTGTTGTGCTTTAGTTATTAAGAATAACTGCAAGTCTCCAACTATGTGTTGTGTTTCGTTCATAATTGATGTCTCAAATTGACTGGCATTTGAGTTTACGAGGCTCAACTGCTGACTACAGTGGAATTTATCAAACAATCCATCTTACATTATCTCTCTATTTAATTTATTTTCTTATATTTGTTTATTTATCGGACAGAAAAGAAACACAAGTTAAACGTTATGGTCACGGACGGTAAAAAGTAAAACCTGAAAAAGAGTAACGAACATAAGCAGATGGGGAAAATGAATGAATGAATTATAAATGCAATGAATGTGACCAAGCATATTTGGTTTTGTTAGAATTAAATTATAAATTAATATGAAATCTAACTTAAGATATATTATGTCAAATCATCAAGAATAAAATACTAGATGAGAAAGTATACTTAAATAAATTTATAAATTGAAAACTTTGAATCTTGAGGTTGAAATCTCAAATCTTTAGTATTGATCCTTCAAGAAGATAAGTTATCTCTTGATGTAAAACTATTTGACGGAGGAGAGAAAAACAAATTAACCTATTTCTTAGGGACCATTACCTCTTCATATAATTAATTATTAAATTAGTTATTAGGTATTTATAATTCTGCCCCTCATTGAAATATAAATACATCTTATGGTATCTACAATTTTATTTCAATGACATTTTAATACTCGTGATACACTCAACATAGTTGGTCACTTAATTTTGTGTCATACTTTATAATAGCACCATGCATTATAGATATGTGCCAACAATTGCAGATTTTAATCCAACAATCTCCCACTTAAAGCAACATATGTTTCTTGATAAATGTACAACCTAAGGAGCTCAAATTTTGCTATTATATAATAAGTATTCTATAACAATCTCGTTCATCAACTATGTCGATATAGGATCAAATGGGCCTTTGCCATATCAATCATGACTATACCCATCAATGGTAAAATGTACAAATATAGTTAAATGACATAGATCAATCATGAATGCGTAGCATGAAATGTGAACCGAATACGCCTATTTTAACTGGTCCTCCTAAACCTTAGTCAGATCAAACTTTACTGAATTCAGAGTATACATAAACCAAAACAACTTTATTTCTACAGAACATAATCTTAAAATGTATTTAACCTGAAGTAGCTGAAATTGTGTCTAAAACGAATGAACATTTTTCAAAATTACAAACTCTCACTAAAACTAAATATCCTTAAAACATTACACCCACGTGAGTAGTGTGCTCATGAAAGACGTAAGGTGATAGTTTCTTAATAAGCGCACAATTATGGAGTTTGTACCAACATGCTCTATAGACACACAACCCTTTTGAATTTTCTTTAACAATTAGAAACCTAATATTTATGTGTTGCAAAATTTAGAAGGGGTTTGTGTCTATAGAGCATGTTGGTACAAACTCCATAATTGCGCGCTTATTAAGAATCTATCACCTTAGGTCTTTCATGAGCTAGTCGTGTGAGTATGGGTTTAGAGTTTAGGGTTTAAGATTTAGTGTTTAGTGTTCATGGTTTTGGGTTCATGGTTATGTGTTTAAGGTTTAGGGTTTAATGTATATGGTTTAGGGTGCTTGGTATAATATTTAGGGTTCATGGTTTGGGATTATAAGTTTAGGTTTGGGGTTTAAGGTTTGGGTTTAGACTTCAAAGTCTATGTTTTGTTTAAGGTTTGAGGTTTATGGTTCAAGGTTTAATTTTTATGGTTTATGGTTTATATTTTTAGGGGTTATGCATGTTTTAGTGTTTTTAGGGTTTTCTAGAGTTTATAGTTTTTAGAGTTTTCTATGGTTTAGGTTTTTAGAGTTTTCTAGGGTCATTGGGTCAAGAGGTATTTTTGTAAGTTTGAATTTTTTATTTTTATTGTTTGTTTAGGGTTTAAGGTTCATGGTTTAGGGTTTATGGTTTAAAGGTTTATAGTTTGAGTTTTAAGTTTAATGATTCAGGGTGAGGATTTAGGGTTTCTAGTTTAAGGTTCATGGTTTAGGATTAAAGGTGATTGATTTATCATTCAAGGTTTAAGGGTTATGGTTTAAGGTTTGGGGATGAGGTTTGGGTATATGGTTTAGGGTTAGCTGTATGTTTATGGTTTATTATTTAGAGTTAGGGTTAAGGTTAGTGTTAAGTTGATCAATCAATGAAGATGACCTATTGAGGGTGAATTGACAATTAAAAAATTGGTGGAAGCAAATGCAAAAAGAAAAGAAATTTGTACAATAGATTTTATAGTGGTACAACTTTCTTAACAAGATTTACATCTCAAAGAAGTTAGAGTTTAATGTTGCATTTAAAATACACGGGGTCCATCAAGACGTGATGAGGCTGAGGTTGTTTCCCTATTCAATAAGGGATAGGGCTAAACAGTGGTTGAATAACCAGCCAGGGGGGTCGTTCAACACATGGACAGAGCTTTGTAAAGACTTCTTAGACCAATTCAGCCCGTCTAACGTCACAGATAGGATGTAGAACGAGATAACAGCCTTCAGGCAAGGGGATGATGAGCCGATGTATGAAACATGGGAGCAGTACCAATAGATGATGAATAACTGCCCGCTACATGGTCTTCCGGCTTGGACGCATGTATCAATATTCTACAACGGGGTGAACTACCTAACATGAATGATGATTGATGCCTCAGCCAATGGGATCATCCTTGACAAACCACCAGAAGAAGCACTGAGGCTTTTGAACCAGGCCGCCAAAAATGATTACAAATATCCACAGCCCGTCGAGGCGCCATTAGGCGGCTAGCCACTGTGAACGAGGTAGAAGCCTTAGACTCTGTTAATGTCTGCCTTGACACGCTGATGGAGTTGGTCATGAGCATCGTGAAACCTGCTGGAAAGGTCCACGAGGTAAAGGGTGTGGAACAGTTCTGTGGCGAGTGTGGGTGCAACCATGATTCCTCTAACTGCACTGCATCTGCAAACTATATGAGAGGATGTGAGAGGAATAGCATACCTGCCCAGAACTCCTACAACCCTAGATGGAAGAACCATCCTAACTTCTCTTGGAGCAACCCAAAGACTGCTGCAAACTCACAACAGCTATAGGGAGGCTACCAACAGAACCTATCCAAACAGCAGGCTCAACAGCCACAAAACAATAATTCACTAGAAGCAACACTTCACACTTTCATGTCTAGAACTAGTGACTTTATTGTTCGAACCAATAAATTTATTGATAAAACTGAGTCTTTTATGAACATGACAGAGATAAGAATGAACAACCAGGGGGCTGCTATTAAAAACTTGGAGACCCAATTTGGGCAGTTCACATAAATCTATAGCAGCCAGACAATGGGAGCAGCATCCAGCAGCTCAGAGGCAGCAGCCAAACCCACTTACGAACAATGCAAGGCAATATCTACAAGAAGTGGGAAGCATTTGGATGAAAACATGGTGGAGAAACAGCCAGAAACTTAGCCAGACTAGAAAGAAAAGCTTGTCGCGGCAGCACTAGCCGCCCCAACAGCTGAACGGGACAGCGGCCCTGAAGCAGATGATCCTCCCCAGATTAAATTCCAATGCAAGGAACACATAGAGGACATCCTCCTGCCAGAACCTTTCCCCATACGCTTAAGAAGCAAAAGCAAGAGCACTAGTTTAAAAGACTCCTGGATATTCTGAAGCAGATGCACATAAACATACCTCTAATAGAAGCCATCCAAAATATGCCCAACTATGCCAAACATTTGTAGAGCCAAAAACCCTAATTCCATCAATGTCGACCACTTGATTTTCCGACGTCTGTAGCAGCGGGCAGAGCCACCGAAGTGAAATCTCAAGATTGCTTGCGGGCTAAGGCAAACATGATAAAATCCACATTCAATTCAAAGAAGTAAGAGTTTAAAGTCACATTAAATGTGGAAAGCTACTTTTGAAGACTTCTAATTCAAGAAGGACTAGACCTAGCTATTTGTCTATAAATACTCATTGTACTCCTAGTTCAAATCATCTTGAGTTTTCTCTAGACATAGTTAGGGTTTTCTTCCGCCGCCATGTTCTATACTTCCCATGGGTTTGGGGTTATGCTGTAATTTAGTTGTGAAAACGGTTGTTAGGTTTCAAGTTTTTTTTTCAATAAAATATTCCAAGTTTACTTAATTCATGTTCCTCACTTCTTCAATTAGTTCCAAAAGTCTAATTCAAGAAATCCATTTGTCAGGCACGAGATTGTCAAACTCACGAAAGAATTAAGTACGGTCTCATCATGTCGAGGTGTTGACTAATTCGGCTTAGACATAAGTTCGAGTTTCAGCGTCTAAAAGGAGTAACCAAATGTCGACTGCCTGTGTTAGGTTTCCCAGCTTGGACACAGGTGTCAGTGTTCTACAACGGGGTGAATTACCCAACACAGATGATGATTGATGCCTCAACCAACGGAATCATCCTCGATAGACCACCAGAGGAGGCACTACGGATCCTTAACCAAGCTTCCAAGAACGATTATAAGTACCCAACAGCCCGCCGAGGCGGCATTAGGCGGCCATCAGTTGTGAATGAGGTAGAAGCCTCAGAATCTGTCAATGCTCGCCTCGACAAGCTGACAGAGCTGTTAATGAACATGGTGAAACCCACTGGAAAAGTCTATGAGGCCAAGGTCGTAGAGCCATTCTGTGATAAGTGTGGGGGAAACCACGATTCCTATGAATGCACAGCATATGCCAATTTCATGGGAGGATACGAGAGAAACAGTCGGCTTGCCACGAACACGTATAATCCTAGATAGAAAAGTTATCCAAACTTCTCCTGGAGCAATCCTAAGACTGCTGCCAACCCACAACAGCAACAGGGAGGCTACCAGTAAAACCAATCCAAACAGCAAGCTGAACAGCCACAAAACAATAATTCACTAGAAGCAACTCTTCATAGTTTTATGTCTAGAACTAGTGATTTTATTGTTCGCACTAATAAGTTTATTGATAAAACTGAGTCTTTCGTGGACGGGAGAGAGATGAAGATGAACAACCAAGAGGCTGTAATAAAGAACTTAGAGACCCAATTTGGGCAGTTCACAAAGATCTTTAGCAGCAGAACAATGGGAGTAGCATCCAGCAGTACAGACGTAGCAGCCAAGCCCATATATGAGCAGTGCAAAACCATATCAACCAGAAGTGGGAAATAGTTGAATGAGCCCATAATGGAAAAATCAGAAGAAACACAGCCAGCACAGAAAGAACTACCTGCCACGGCAGCATCAACACCAGCCACCTCGGTAGCCGAACCTGACAGCAGTCCTGAAGCATATGATCCTCCACAGATAAAGTTGCCATGCAAAGAACGAATAGGGGACATCCGCTTGTACCACCTTTCCCCAGATGCTTAAGCAACAGAAACAAGAGCACCAGTTCAGGAAATTCTTGGATATACTAAAGCAGGTGCACATAAATATCCCTCTCATAGAAGCCATTCAGAACATTGTCAACTATTCCAAATACCTCAAGGATATGGTTTCTAAAAGGAAGAGAATTGGGGAGTTCCAAACCGTTGTTGTAATAGAGGAGTGCATGGCTATAATGCACAACAAACTGCTGCCCAAGCAAACAGACTCGGGCAGCTTTGCTATACCATGCAGGATAGGCAGCAAGCACGAAACAAAAGCCTTATGCCTAAGGAAGTCTTCGACAAAATAGGAATTGGGCAGGCCAAACCTACCTCCATCATGTTGAAACTTGGTGATCATTCTTTTGTGCAACCAGAGGACAAGATCGAAGACATTCTGGTGCGAGTGGGTAACCTTATTCTTCCAGCAGATTTCCTCATCCTAGACTGTAAGGTCGATGAAAAAGCCCATATCATCCTTGGGCGACCATTTTTGGCCACGGGCAGAACTCTAATAGATGTGGAACATGGGGAGTTGACCATGAGAGTAGACGATCAGAGCATCAAGATAAATGTGCCACAACCCTCAGAAAAGGAAAAGAAAGTATGCCCTGATGCTCAGGCCTCTAAAATTAGCACAAAGACAGGTCAAGGCAGCAGCTGTTACGGCAGACCAAAGGGTAGGCTGAAGGACCCAGTAGCACACCACCTTAAAGAACATGAGGACCCCTCTAGGAGGGAAGGACAAGCCAAATCACCTCGAGAAGTGGTTATGTATGGGAGATGCACCCAAATGCACTCCCAACATAACTTAAATTTTATTTTATATTTCCTTTATTTCAATTTATTTTCCTTAGGATTAGATCTTCAATTTATTTTTCTCACATTTTTTATTTTTCAAAACTTATTTTAGTATTTAATTATCTGTATTTTTATTTCAGGCTTAGGAATAAAAGAGCTGGATCAAGAAGAAGGCCCAGCAAGAAGCCCGCCCACAATCCCGCCAAGACAGCCAAAGGCGGCCCAGCGCAGACAACGCGTAACGTCTAGTAGCCCGCTAACGGCTAGCTGCCAACGGCTACAGAAGTAACGGGTAGAAATCTTATAACGTGCGTGAGACAACTAGACCGTTGGACATTTAATGCCGTCACGACACCTCTTGGTAGCCTCTATTTAAACCATTCTCACCCCATTCATTTACTTTACTTTCATCTCCTTGATATATTCTTCTTGAATCCATTGCTCTCTCTTCTCACAATATTTTCTTTTAAGTTTCAATTAATTACAATCGTCTCATATATGGCATCTGCATCCCAATCCGCACCCACCATCCAACGATTTTACTCTAGGGCGGATGAGAAAAGATATAGAGATCAGTTTGCCAAACAAGCCATTTAGGAGGAGCAAGGTTTCCACTACACAAAGCAAACAGGAGACCTTGGCTTAGAGCCCGCCCTGTTCGAGACCATCCACAGCAAGGGATGGGAAATGTTTGCACGACAGCCTGTAAAGTGTCCATAAGTTATATATTTCATGCACATACCAACTCATATTATTGTTGTTTTTGAGTTTATTTTAGGCATAATTAGGATCATGCATTGCATTTTACAATATTTCTTTAATTTGCCTTGCTTGTATTGATTATCTTTTATTTGGTGAAGAAGAGATATTGTTTTAGTGTATTTTTGGTTTTAGGTACTAAAGGCTGAAAAAGGGAAAGAGGTGCTGAGGATGCAATGCAAAGGTAGTGAACCATGGAGTTGTACTGAAGTAGTTCCGACCAAAGACAGTAGAGGTCGAGTGCTATCGCCGCTGACCTTGCTGCCCACGACATCACATTATGAAGTTGGAGAATCGGAGTGCGATTTGTAGAGCCAAAAACCCTGATTCCATCGATGTCAACTATTGGATTTTCTGACGTCTGTAGCAGCGGGCAGAGCCGCCGAAGTGAAATCTCAAGATTGCTTGCGGGCTAAGGCAAACGTGATAAAGTCCACATTCAATTCAAAGAAGTCGGAGTTTAAAGTCACATTAAATGTGGAAAGCTACTTTTGAAGAGTTCTACTTCAAGAAGAACTAGACCTAGCTATTTGTCTATAAATAATCATTGTACTCCTAGTTCAAATCATCTTGGGTTTTCTCTAGACATAGTTAGGGTTTTCTGTCGCCGCCATGTTCTAAACTTCCCTTGGGTTTGGGGTTATGTTGTAATTTAGTTGTGAAAATGTTTGTTAGGTTTCAAGTTTGTTTTCAATAAAATATTCCAAGTTTACTTAATTCATGTTCTTCACTTCTTCAATTAGTTCCAAAAGTCAAGTTGAAGAAATCCATTTGTCGGGTACGAGAGTGTCAAACTCATGAAAGAATTAAGTACGGTCTCATCATGTCGAAGTGTTGACTGATTCAGCTTAGACATAAGTTCGAGCTTTAGCGGCTAAAAAGAGTAACCAAATGTCGTCTGCCTGTGTTAAGTTTACACTGAGATTGCTAGGTATTGCCTACATCACGTGGTGATAGAATCCTTGCCTAAACATAAGAAGGATCACATTAGAATTGCTTTGCCGAACTTGGAGTATCTGCCAGACTTGCCGCCAGGACTTATCTCCATTCCACCTGTCGAGACAGCGAAAGTTGCAAGAGCAGAGTTCCGTCGTGGCAGCGAAAGTTGCAGCAGCCTCAATCTTCCATTACCCGCCGAGGCAGCATATCGTGGTAGCGCAAAACAACTTTGCCTTTTCAACGCAGTTTCACACTAAAGAGCAGCATAACCCTGCCCTCTCTATCAACCTGATTATTTCCTCTATCACTTGTGTTTTAATTTACTTTTCTTCTCAACAATCACTTCACTTGTGCAATTTACTTTTCCTTGTGCAGGAACGACAATTCGAAACAAGCTGTCCAATCCTCGTGGGACCCGACATCTTTTATACTATAACTTTGCAGGAGTGTGCACTTGCACTCTTACAAAAAGGAAACACCTACACGCCTTACAGAGTCGGAGATGGCCAACATCACTTTGATCAGAGAATTTTATGACCATCATCCCTGCCCAAAGCTGCGATTTTTCTATGTTCGAGGGGATCTGTCAAGCTGAACGCCATCGTAATCAATAGCTTTTACGGTTTAGAGATGGAAGACAACCCTCACAAGGAGTGGAGGCAGTCACTGACGGCTGCCGACTACGACAAGCTCAAGGCCAAGCTGTGCAAGCCCAACACGCCCTGGTTGGTAGGAAAGCATGGCGGCTCTGTCCAATGCCGCCACCTGCTGCCCGAGGCAATGCTATGCATTAATTTCATCAAGAGGCGTCTGCTGCCCACCTCCCACAACTCCACTGTCGACCGGTCGCGCCTCGCACTAATCCACAGCATCATGGTGAACTGGACCATCAACGTTGAGGAGATCATATGAAAGGAAATCCACAACTGCTTCCGCAAGACGAAGGGTGGGCTATACTTCCCGTCACTCATCACTGGCCTTTGGGCCAATTTCAACGTCCCAACTTACCTCGAGGATGAGATGACAACCGCCAATGAGGGGTGGACCAAAAAAGTTTGCCTGTAGATGATGCAGGCCCCGGAGACAGAGCCCATCACCCCTAGCAAGCCTTCTGCCACCCAGCCTGCCACTCCAGCCGCCCCCGGCAGTACTGAATCTGCCCCAACAAGTGAAGTCCTCACTCTACTGCACACCCTCATCGACAGCAATAAAAGGATCGTCCAGCAGCAATTAACCTTCATAAAGTATGTGGGGGAGGTCCAAGATGCCTTTGTAGCTTATCTCCTACAGAAATACCCAGATGACGGCCCCACCTTGCCACACTACCCTGCAGATCTACCTGTCGCAGCTGCCCCCAGCACAAGGAACGCCATTAGCCGCCGCTACCCGCCACGCCGCCTTCCGCAGTCATATGCCATCTCCGACGCACTACCCATCATACTTAGCCACCTCCGCTTCCAACGTGGTGGCAGACTCCCCAGAGCGGTGTCAGCAACTTCATTCCCCCATCTGCACAGCGGCAATAGTGGCCAACACAACCTCATCAGAAGAGGTGCAGCAGCAGCAGCATCAGCCATCCCAATAACAATAGACCCTCCAACAACACCAACAGAGGAAGGAACGAGGAAGAGGAAGCGGCACATCATAGGACTCAAACATAGGAAATGAGCCCTATATATACCTATGTATGTGATGGTATAGGGACATGGAGAGATGTACGGATACATAGCGGAGCGGTAGATAGATAGATTGGAGGTGTTGGAGGTCGCGGCCCAACATTCCTAGGGTTTAAGTTTTTGTATGTAAAGTAGTTGTGAGAGACGGTTGTAATAGTTTAAGTGTGTTTTCAATATAATATTTCAAGTTTGCTTAATTCATGTTCTTCACTTCTTCAATTAGTTCCAGAAGTCCAGTTGAAAAAATCCATTTGTCGGGCACGAAAATGTAAGGCTCGCGAAAGGATTAAGCACAGTCTCATCATGTCGAGGTGTTGATTAATTCGGCTTAGACATAAGTTCGAGTTTAAGCGGCTAAAAGGAGCAACCAAACGTCAACTGCATGTGTTAGGTTTACGCTGAGATTGCTAGGTATTTCCTACATCACGTGGTGACAGAATTCTTGCCTAGACATAAGAAGGATCACTTAAGAATTGCTCTGTCGAACTTGGAGTATCTGCCAGACTTGCCGCCAAGACTTATTTCCATTCCACCTGCTGAGACAGCGAAAGTTGCAGGGGCAGAGACCTGTTGCGGCCGCGTGACAGGGTCGTAGCTGCCGCCCGTCATTACCCGCCGAGGTAGCAGATCATGGCAGCACAACACACTTAGGCTTTACAATGCAGTTTGCACACTACTTAACTACAATTACATTACCCAATCTATAGACCTTATCTCTCCCTATCAACCCTACCATCACCATCTTTATTTTATTTGTGTTTTTATATTTCCACAAATAGAGATTTAATTGTGTATTTACTAAATCCTTGTGCAGGAAACCATAGATAGAAGCTGCTCCAATCCATGTGGGAGACGATATCTTTTATACTATAACTTGACAAGAGTGTGAACTTGCGCTCATAAAAAGAGAACACCCAAATGCTCTACAAGTTTTTGGCGTCATTGTCGGGGATTGGCAACAACAACAACGTTTGAATTTCTACACTTCTACTTTAGTTTTTGCACATTAAATTTCTGTTTATTATATATATATATATATTTAAAAAATAATTAAAAAATTATGCCCATTTGCTTTCTTTGGTGCATGTCCTGCCAGGGCAGCAAAGATGACAGTCAACATCCACCTGAGGAGGGGAAGGACATGCCCTGACGAAAAGCTAAAAGTAGAGCCCTTAGGAAGTGGTTATGTTTGGGAAAAACGCAACCCAACATAACCTGATTTTTATTTTTAAGTATTAGGATTAGATTTCATTCTTAGTTATTTAATTTTTTACATTTAATTTATTTCAGGTTAGGAATGAAGGCAAGACCAGAAAGGATGGAAGAATAAAGGAGAAGCCCAATCCAACGGCCAAGGCAGCCCAAGGTAGATGAGAATAACGGGTAGCGGCTTCATAATAGCTAGCCGCAACGGCTATATTTGCAACAACTAGCAGAATAGATATCTGTGTAACGGCTAGAAGCATGGAAATCGCGCTGCAATCATTGCGACCGTTGGCAGCGTGCCCGCCAAGGCAACAAAGAGAAGCGGCTATATAAAGCCAACTATTCTCCCATCGTTCTTCACTTTGCTCTATCATTTACTCTCAATTCTTCTTTTCAATCTTTGCTTTCAAGATTTCACTTTCTTTACTCTCTTGCAATTTCTTTTTCTTTCTTTAGGAAAACACAACCGATCTCACAGTTATGGCCACATCAAAACAAACCGCCTCCACCTCCAAGCCAACCTTTCAGAGGTTCTTAAACTCTGGTGTCGCGGCAACTTACAAGTAGCACTTCACAGAGCGGAAACTCTGGGAGGAAATAGGGTTCCAATACACCAAGCAAGATGGGGATTTTGGCCTCGAACCCACCATATTCGAAAAGGTTAACAACTTGGGTTGGGACATTTTCGTACGATAGCCAGAAGGGATAAACAACAATCATGTGCGAGAATTCTATGCCCACAAGCCTACGCCAGGAAACCCTTTTGTCTATGTCCGCGGCGAATGAGTCAAACTCACAGCGGAAACCATCAACAACTTCTACAGCATAGAAATCAGAGGGAATCCGCATGAAGAATGGAAGTCCTACTTAACAGCGACTGACTACGAAAAGATCAAGAAAGACACTTGTCGGCCCAACACCAAGTGGATAACCGTCAAGAATAATGGTTCAGTCAACCGTCGTGATCTACTGCCGAAGGCCGTCCTTTGGAGCAACTTCATCCAACACCGCCTGATGCCCACCTCGCACGGATCAACAGTCAAGAGGCTGCGGCTGTCCCTTATCCACAACATTATGAAGGGGCGACCAATCAACATTGGCGAAGTAATTCTAGAGGAGATATATGCCCCGCAGACAAGCCCAATGCCAAGGGACCTCTCGTCTTCCCTGCACTCATCACAGGCCTATGCGCCAACTTCCGTGTGCCGCCGCATCCCAAGGATACAAACATTCCTGCCAAGGAAGGGTGGACAAGAAAAGCGCGCCTCCAAATGATGCAGGAGTTGGAACCGGAAACACCATAAACCGCCTAGCCGCCGTCCCATCCTGCCACCACCCCAGACGCAGCAGGCAATACTGAAGCTGCCCTCCCCTCCACCGTGATACCCCTATTGCGCAGCCTTGTCGAAAGCTGCCAAAGGATCGAGCACAAACAGGTGATCTTCACCAAATATATTGCGGAGGTGCAAGAGGCCTTTGTGGCCTAATTTCTTTGACAATTACCATGACGGAGGCCCACAGTTGCCCGCATTCCCATCAGAGTTAGCAGCGTCCAAACCGACCCAAATCACACCCAGACCAGCTGCTACTCCAGCCGCCGCTGACAGCGAGGGGCCGCACATCTGCCCTAAGAGAAGGACCTCACCCACTCCCATTCATCCGTACGAACTCACCTCATCATCAGAGTCGGAGAAAGAGGAGGAGACGATTGACGCCTCCCCAACAACAAAGGAGGCAGTTGCCAAAGAATCCGAGGACTAAGACATGGAGATATCTGACTCCTTCGATGATGAACCGGCTGAGGTAGCAAGGAAGAGAAAGCGGTCAGCCGCAGCAACCGAGCCTCGTGGTGGAGGGTTTGAACTTGAGCCAGAAGCACCAGCAAAACGACCAACACCCAGCCGAATCCAGCCGCTGAGTGGCACGAAGAAGAGGCCTTCCGCCAGACCTTCTGCCACATACCGCCTAGTCTTGCCCGCTTCCTCAGAATCCTCCTCCGATGCAGCAGCAACAAAGAGGAAATCCCCTGGTCTATATCACCTTTTCTTTTTCTTTTACTTATTTTTCTTTATTTTTTATGTTTTCTTTTATTTTATATGTTTTTCTTTTTATGATTTATTTCTTTTTGTTTTTTGTAAGGCATTGAGGACAATGGAAACCTTGAGTTTGGAGGGGAATAGTCCTCTTTGTTTTAGGTTCATTTAGTAGCATATAGGAGCATGTGTAAATTGTGCCCTAAACACTTAATGAAGTAGAAACTCTTGGTTCAAAAACTTATGCCTATGATAGTTAGCTGACTACTTATATTCGCAACATGCTTAAAAAATTGACTTAACTATGGGAAGAAGCATGAAAAACACTTAGAAAATTTTTCTTTTGCCAAATTATTCTTACACTGCCTACTTTACTTAATTATTTTTATGTTTGGGAGATACACACAAATGCACTCCCAGCATAACTTAATTATTTTTATCTTTATTTTCTTTATTTTTATTTTTATGCTTTAGGAATATAATTTAATTTATTGCAATTTATTTCCTTAGGATTAGATATTAAACTAGTTAAATTTATTTTTCAGAATTTATTTTTTAGTATTTAATTATCTTTATTTTTATTTCAGGCTTTAGGAATAAAAGAGTTGGATCAAGAAGAAGGCCTAACAAGGAGCCCGCCCACCATCCCGCCAAGAAAGCCAAGGGCGGCCCAGCGCAGACAGTGCGTAACGGCTAGTTGCCCTCTAACGGCTACAGAAATAACGGGCAGAAAACCCGTAACGTGCGCGAGACAACTTGACCGTTGAAAATTTAGTACCGCCCTGGCATCTCTTGGCAGCTATTGAGTGCATAAAAGTTCTATAATTTATCCCTCGTTTACCCGTATTTTTGCTACACTAAAGCATGATTAATTGCATTTAGGATAGATTTTTGCATACACATCACAATTAGATAAAATTGCACAGATGCTGTTGATTTCGGTTACTTTTTACAGGTATCTGCCACGGCAGCATCCAGTACAGCAAAGAAGCAGAGGCGAGTTGCGGAGCTGGAGCTAAAGGACGAAGAAAACTGCATGTCGTGACATCTGTCGTGGCAGCGCTGACGACAGTGAAGACACTAAGGTGGAAAAGCAAAGTGGAGCTCGATAGATAGAGAATTTTAAGTCGGTCTGTCATGGATCACTCCCATATTTTTCTGAGCCCTGAAGCAGAAGGAAGGCTGGGTCCAAAGATCAAGGAAGAAAGTCAAAGCAAGAAAAGAGGACGAATTAAAGACAACTAATCAGAAGATTTAATCGTTAATAGAATTGTACTTTAATTTAAACTTGTATTCTTGCCATATTAGAAAACTTGGACCCAAGGCCTATATAAAGGCATGTAATTCGACCTAGAAGGGGACATCTAGCTCCTAGTCGTCTTCCCCCCAAACCCTAGTTATCTCTCTTTCTCCACCATGTTCTAAACTTTCCCAAGGGCTAAGGGTTGATCTTGTAAAGTAGTTGTAAGGATTGTACTGTTGCTTAGGCATTTTTCTGTTCAAATCAATAAAACTTCAAGTTTATTCATTCTGGTCTCAACATCTTGCAAGGGTATCGGGAGAGCATTGTAAGATTATCTATTTACTTAATATCGGGAGAGTTAAGTATACGAAAGGAGTGAGTACAGGTTCTCCAGTTTATGGTTGAACTATCTCGGACCTAGGGATAGGACGAGGTTCAGTGGCTAAGAAAGAATTCAAAAACATCAATATTCATCCTTTGATTCACGCTGGGAGGTATCATTCAATGCGTGTTCATCGACAGACTTGGACCTAGGGATAGGACAAGTCACTCCAGGGATTCTTGCCAAACTTGAAGTACAGAGTTTTTGATCGCTGCCGCGACATCAACAGACCTCTGCCGCGACAGGTGCTGCCGCAACAGACACGACGACATAAGCAACAGAAGTTCCTCTGAATAGTGCAACACCTACACTACTGAGCAAATCAATATCGGCCTATTTTCTCAATATGATTACCTTATCTTTTACTTTATTCATTTCTCAATACATCTCCAAACATTCTATTAAACTTAATTCTTTTCTTGTGCAGCAATCTAAGGATAGAGTTACTTCCAGTCCCTGTGGAGACGATATTCGATACTCCGTATCACTTTATTACTTGTGACGTGTATCCTTGCACCCAATTGCGATAGACTACTTTACACGCAACAAGTTTTTGGTGCTGTTGCCGGGGACTGGCAACATACCTTTACCTTTTATTCCTCCACAAAATATCTTCACAAGGTTTGGCATCCCAAGGGCGATTATTAGTGATGAGGGTAGGCCCTTTGACAATAGGGTAATTGCTAGTGCGTTAAAGAAGTATGGAGTAAAGCATAGGATCGAAACAACATATCACCCTCAAACCAATGGACAGGCCGAAATCTCAAATAGAGAAGTGAAGAACATCCTAGAAAAGATGGTCAAACCAACTAGGAAGGACTGGTCTCTTCACCTAAATGATGCATTATGGGCCTACAGAACTGCGTTTAAAGCGCCATTGGGAATTTCACCCTACCGACTCATCTACGGAAAAACTTGCCACCTTCCTGTCGAGATAGAGCATAAAGCATACTGGGCTATCAAGACAGTAAACATGGACTGGGACAAGGCAGGGCAGAAAAAGCTACTGGATTTAAATGAAATTGAAGAAATTCGAGCCATGGCCTATGACAACGCCAAAATATACAAGAACAAAACAAAGAAGTGGCACGACAGAAAACTGCTACCACGACAGTTTAGCCCAGGGCAGACATTGTTGTTATTCAACTCTAGGTTGAAGATCTTCCTAGGAAATCTTAAATCTAGGTGGTCTGGCCCTTTCCAAGTAGTCCAAGTTTTCCCCATGGTGCCATTACAATCAGATCAATCAAGGACGGGCACCAATTCAAAGTCAATGAACAAAGGCTAAAGCACTATCAAGGGACTGAAGCCCCAAGGGTGCAGGAAGTAGTTACTTTAGGAGATGCCCCTCAAGGCATCCCTAATTTAACTTAGTTTTATTTTATTTATCTTATCTTATTTTATTTTATTTATTTTTATTGTTTTAGGAAATAAGATTTTAATATATTGTTTTATTTTAATTTTTAGGTAAATAAAGGAAGCAAAGCAAAGAGGAGGAATAAACTAGCCCACCACACTCACAACAGCCCAAGAAGCCCAATGGAACAAAACTGTCGTTATAGCCTATTACCAACTGTCGCAGCAGATGCGGAAAATACGGCATGTCACGGAGCTGTCGCAATAGACACAGAAACGCGTAACATACGTGCAACAGACACGAAAATGAGTGACAGACGCGTCAAGAAACCGCGTGACAACTGGCTTCGTTATTCACGCCACCCGTTACAGTTCCAACGGGCAGAAAAGTCATGTTCTATATAAACCTCCCTTCCCATTTCATTTTTCACCTCATTTTATTCTCTCTGTTTTACTCTCAAGAATTTTAACTTTTCAGAAATTTTCTTTATTTTCCATAGTTTCATTACAATGACTACTCGATCAACCAGAAGGAGTGTGCCTCCACCTCTGCCACGGCAGTCTCTACACCAAGCCACAACAGAATCCACAGAAGGTTTGCATCGGCAGATTTAGAGAAGAGATACTACGACTTCTTCCAGAAACGGGAGATGTGGGAAGAACGAGGCTTCACCTACACCAAAAAGACAGGAGATCTAGGGCTCGAAGGCTTCATCTCCAAGAGAATTATTGCACTGAAGTGGCAGATGTTTACTGTCCAACCGGAGGAGATGAACGTTACATTGGTCTGTGAATTCTACGATACCATCTCATCCAAGGATTCCACGACAGTAACGGTTAGGGGTAAGGAAATCTCCCTTGAACCAGCCTACATCAACACACTGTATGGACTTTATGTGGGAAGAAAAAAGGATGCGCACCGAAGATTTATCAGCAGTCTGTCGCCAGCAGACTATGATAACATCATGGCAGAATTGACGGAAGAAGGCACCACTTGGAACGATGATCCCAAGCATAGATGGACGGTGCGAAGGACCTAACTCTTACCGGCAGCCAAACTCTGGAACCACTTCGTAAAGAAGTGTTTGATGCCAACATCACACAACACGATAGTGGACCGGCAGAGACTTGCCCTCGTGCATTCCATCATCAACGAGCGGCAGATAAATGTTGGTAAATACATACTCGATGGCATCCATGAGTGTGCAACAAGGATAATGGGCCCCCTTTTCTTCCCCTACCTCATCACATCCCTCTGTCGGGCCCATAAAGTGCCTAAAATTGATGAAGACGTAAAGATCCAAGGCAAGGGATGGACGCAGCAGAACATATACAGCTTAATGGAGCTGAAGCCAACCACCCCCTTGGCATATGTGGATCCTTCTGCTGCGACAGAACCAACAACAGAACCTGATTCCACAGAGCATGTCACGGCAGAGCCTGAGCAGACTGAGGTCGCACAACCGACAGACACCTCCAGCCAAATCATTCACATGCTAAAGAAGATGGAGGAACGACAGCTGGGCTTCATGGGATTCATGAGGGACTTCACCATTGCCACGGTAAACTTTATTAAAGTTGATTTAAATTATCCAAACGTACAGTTTCCCCCTTTCCCAGAAAATCTTCTTGCCACCCCTACACCTGCTGCCAGCCCTAAAACTCCCACGCCAACTGCTGCCTCCACTACACCCTCTGCTACGGCAGGTGACGGTGACAGGCGATCTGCCACTCCCCGAGGAGCAAAATGGAAGGAACCACTACCAGAGATTGATCCGAAGTACTTTGAAGGTTTCTTCTCATCCTCAGTCTAGCAGGATGACTCTGACTTGGAGCCATCTGTCGTCCGGGAGTTAGCCAAAGACTTCCCTCCAATGAAGAAGAAGAAACTAAATGAAACTGTTGAGGGACCCTGCCACGACAGAGCGAACGGCAACAGCAGCAGTGACAACGAACTCGAGGTTCTGGACAAGGCCCCAAGGATCTCACCTACCCGAGTTCAGCCATCTCAAGAGGCCAAAAAGAAGGTAGCCTCACCTTCCCCTACTCCCAAGCCAGCCTCTGCCACAAAGGTCTGCCTACCGGCAGCTCCGCATCAGCAGCAGCAGCGACGACATCTCATCAACTTAAGTTCTTTTCTTTTATGCTTGATGTCTTTGATATTTCTCTTATCTATTTGTGACGTTTTTCTTTTCCTTGTTTTTTCATCTTTATTTTGTTGTCATGCAGTGAGGGCAATGCAACCCTTGAGTTTAGGGGTAGGCAGTCCTCTGTTATTTAAATGAACTTTTTAATTTGTGTCTCATTCTAGTTATATTTTTTAGTGTCAAAAAATGGATTAAGTCTTTGAACTGCACTTACCTACCGCGACATTCTCTGTCGTGAATGTGTCTTGAGGATGTTTTAGGAATTATTTAGAGCTTTGCTATCATTCTGAACTTGAAAACACCTTTGTGACTTATATGTTGTCTAGACTACTGTTAGTAAACTTAGAGTAGGAAGGCTTAACCACTTGAGTGCCCCTAGAGGTGCCTAACACTGGCTTTAGGAAAAGAAAAACTTAGACTCAGTTGCCCCTAGAGGTGCCTAACACCGACTCTAGGAAGATAGCTAGAGGTGCCCAAAATTGGCTCTAGTAAAAATAAAATAAGAAAAACTTGGGTCTAAGTCAGAAAAAAAAACTAAAGGAGCCTAAGAATCGCCTCTAGTTAAAAAATTATTTTGAAACAAAAACTCAAGTGAATAGCATAACTATTCTAGTTGCTAAAGAGTCTAGACACATATTTGTTCACAAAAAGCTGCACACACTTGCACGAGAATTATAGCATTGCTCTGGATAAGCCCATAAACACTCGAAAAGGTACTGCTCTTGATAATGAAGGTGTTGGAGGTAATGATAGTTCATTGAGTTAAGCCAAGCCAAAAACAAGTTTCAATTTTAGTTAGGTTGTATTTGCTTGAGGACAAAAAATAACTTGAGTTTGGGGGTGTGTTGAGTGCATAAAAGTTCTATAATTTATCCCTCATTTACCCATATTTTTGCTGCACTCAAGCATGATTAGTTGCATTTAGGATAGATTTTTGCATGCACATCACAATTAGATAAAACTGCACAGATGCTGCTGATTTTGGTTACTTTTTACGGGTATCTGTCGCGGCAGCATCTAGGAAAGCAAAGGAGCAAAGGCGAGTTGCGGAGCTGGAGCTAAAGGACGAAGAACACTGCATGTCGTGGCAGCGCTGACGACAGTGAAGACACTGAGGTGGAAAAGAAAAGTGGAGCTCGATAGATAGAGAATTTTAAGCCGGTCTGTCATGGATCACTCTCATATTTTTCTAAGCCCTGAAGCAGAAGGAAGGTTGGGTCCAAAGATCAATGAAGAAAGTCAAAGCAAGAAAAGAGGACGAATTAAAGACAACTACTCATAAGATTTAATATTTAATAGAATTGTGCTTTAATTTAAACTTGTATTATTGCCATATTAGAAAACTTGGACCCAAGGCCTATATAAAGGAATGTATTTCGACCTAGAAGGGGACATCTAGCCTCTATCCGTCTTCCCCCAAAACCCTAGTTATCTCTCTTTCTCCACCATGTTCTAAACTTCCCCAAGGGCTAAGGGTTGATCTTATAAAGTAGTTGTAAGGATTGTACTGTTGCTTAGGCATTTTTCTATTCAAATCAATAAAACTTCAAGTTTATTCATTCTGGTCTCAACATCTTGCAAGGGTATCGGGAGAGCATAGTAATATTATCTATTTACTTAATATCGGGAGAGTTAAGTATATGAAAGGAGTGAGTACAGGTTCTCCAGTTTATGGTTGAACTATCTCGGACCTAGGGATAGGATGAGGTTCAGTGTCTAAGAAAGAATTCACAAACATCGGTGTTCATCCTTTGATTCACGCCGGGAGGTATCATCCAAGACGTGTTCATCGATAGACTTGGACGTAGGGATAGGACAAGTCACTCAAGGGATTCTTGCCAAACTTGAAGTACAGAGTTGTTGATCGCTGCCGCGACATCAACAGACCTTTGCCGTGACAGGTGCTGCTGCAACAGGCACGACGATAGAAGCAACAAAAGTTCCTCTAAACAGTGCAACACCTACACTACTGAGCAAATCAATACAAGCCTATTTTCTCAATCTGATTACCTTATCTTTTACTTTATTTATTTCTCAATATTTCTCCAAACATTCTATTAAACTTAATTCTTTTCTTGTGTAGCAATCTAAGGACAGAGTTATTACTAGTCCTTGTGGAGACGATATCTGGTACTCCGTATCACTTTATTACTTGCGACGTGTACACTTGCACCCAATTGCGATAGACTACTTTATACGCAACAGCAACCTCTATATAAACCTTACTCATTCCATTCATTTACTTTACTTTCACCTCCTTGCTATCTTATTCTTGCATCCACTACTCTCTAGCTAATTACCTTCTTTTTCAAGTTTCAGTTAAATTTCAACCGTCTCATACATGGCTTCGACATCAGCACCCAAACCCACCTTCAAACGTTTCTGCTCCAAGGTAGATGAGAAGAGATACAAAGATTAGTTTGCCAAGCAAGTAATTTGGGAGGAGCAAGGTTTCCACTACACGAAGCAAACAGTGGACATTGTCTTAGAGCCCGCCTTGTTCGAGACCATCCACAGCAAGGGTTGAGAAATATTTGCACGGCAGCCAAAGATGGCCAACATCACCATGGTCAGAGAGTTTTATGCCCATCACCCCTGCCCAGAGCTGTCGTTCGTCTATGTCCGAGGGGAGCCTGTCAAGTTAAATGATATCGTCATTAATAGCTTCTACGGCCTAGAGATGGACGATAACCCTCATGAGGAATGTAGGCAGTCACTGATGGCTGCCGACTATGACATACTCAAGGCCAAGTTGTGCAAGCCCGACACATCGTGGTTGGCAGGAAAGCATGGCGGCTATGTCTAATGCCGCCACCTACTACCCGAGCCTATGTTGTGGATCACCATTATCAAAAGGCGTCTACTACCCACCTCCCACAACTTACTGTCGACCGGCCGCGCCTTGCTCTCATCCATAGCATCATGATGAACCGGCCCATCAACATTGGGGAGATTATATGTAAGAAGATCCACAACTGCTTCTGCAAGAACAAGGGCAGACTATACTTCCCGTCACTTATCACCGGCCTTTGTGCCAATTTCAATGTCCCAACCGACCCCGAGGAAGAGTTGACAACCGCCAAGGAGAGGTGGACTAGGAAAGTCTGCCTGCAGATGATGTAGGCCTAGGAGACAAAGCCCATCACCCCCAGCCAGCCCTCTACCGCCTAGCCAGCCACACCAGCCGCCCCCGGCAGTACTGAAGCTGCCCCAACCAATGAAGTCCTCACACTGTTGCGCACCCTCATCGACAGCAACAAACGGATCAAACAACAGCAGCTAGCCTTCATGAAGTATGTGAGGGAAGTCTAAGAGGCCTTGTGGCCTATCTCCTACAGAAGTACCTAGATGACGGCCCCACCCTGCCACCCTACCCCGCCGATCTTACCGCCGCAGCTGCCCCGCACAAGGAACACCTTCAACCGCAGTTTCCCGCCACGCCGCCAAATGTCGTCTCCGACGCACTACCCATCGTACTTCGCCACCTCTACTTTCAACACGGTGGCAGACTCCCCAGAGCGGCATCAAAAACATCATCCCCTCATCTGCACAGCTGCAATGGTAGCCAACACCTCCTTCTTCGATGAGGTAGAGCAGCCGCCAGCAACAACAACAGCAGCAGAAGCAACAACCCCAATGGCGATTGACCCTTTGGCAGCACCAACAACGGAAGGAACAAGGAAGCAGAAGCGGCACATCATAGCCGTCGAGCCAGTGGACTAGGAGACAGAATCTGAGGAGAGCGAAGCCCTTCCTGTCGCTTCTCCTGCAGAACCTCAAGAAAAGCCTCGCCCCACTCCCAAGAGAGTCCAGCCACCGTGGACAGCAAAGGTCTCACCAACCAAGTCTACCGCCCGGACATCTACCGGCTGTTGCCTTATCATCCAATCCTCCTCCTCCTCAGCAGCAAAGACCAAAGCCTCCTCTCAACCATCTGCTAACTTCTAGTGTTTTATTTTTTCTTCTTCTTTATTTTATTTTTCTGTTTTTATATCAATTGTACTTACTTTTTTGTTTTTTTGTCCATTGAGGGCAATGCCCGTATCGAGTTTGGGAGGGTTAGCACTCATTATTTTGTTAGGCATATTTAGGGCACATTAGATTGCATAATGTACTTACCTTAGAAAATTTAATTGAAAAGAAAAATTAGAACTTGTGTCTATGATAGGATAGCCGACTTTAATTTTCGCACAAAGTTAAAATGAACTTAATTTTGGGGGGAAAGCACGAAGAAAACTTAGGATTTTTCTATAGTTTCCAAAAATTTAAAAAAACATTACTATTATTTGCTGAATTTGTTTGAGTTTCTGATAAACATTGCATGTTGAATTGTTTGTAAAATTCTAACATGGTTGCAGGAAGCCGCTGCGGCAGGCAACAAACAGGAAAAACAAAAGCACTGCCAAGACTGGCAAAAGAAATTTTTATGTTTTTTATCCCCAGAGGTGCCCGAAACAGGCTCTAGGAAGAATCATGTGCGAGGACACTCCGCTGCTATCAAAGTCCATGAATTTGAAAATTTTGAAGTGACTGACAAATTAGCATGAGTGAATGAAAGTCTTCATGAGATGACTCTACTACATGGGTTCGAGGTTTTTTAGTTTTCTCATATCTTAATTTCAGACCTAGAAGAGTAGTTGTGATGAGCTGAAGCCCTCATTGCCATGATTATTTAAATTGTGCTTAAATATGTTGTCTCGGCAGCAACCTTGTATATCATGATAGCATCTCTGTTTACTTAGAACTAGAGTGCGATCTGTAGAGCATAAAATCTTGATCTTAACGATGTTGTCCACTCAATTTTCCGATAACTGTAGCAACAGGCAGAGCCGCCAAAGGAGGAATGCGAGATTAATTGCGGAGCAAGGCAACGTGAAGAAGTCCATATTCAACTCAAAGAAGTCAGAATTTAAGGTTGCATTTAATGCAAAAGCTACTTTGAAGACTTTTACTTCAAGAAGGACTAGACCTAGCTAATGCCTATATATACCCATTGTACTTTTACTTCAAAACAACTTAGGTTTTCCCTTAGGCATAGTTTAGGTTTTCTTGCTGTCATTATGTTCTAAAATTCTCTTTGGGTTTGGATTATGTTGTAATTAGTGTGAGAACGGTTGTTTAGGATTTTAAGTTTATTTTTGCAATAAAGCTTCAAGGTTTGCTTATTCCATGTTCTTCATAGTTCTCAATTAAGGCGAAAAATTAGTTGATTACTATCCATTTGTTCGGTATCGAGAGAGTCGAACTCATGAAATGAGTAAGCACGATCTCATCTATAGACGGTGTTGATCAATCCAACCTAGACATAGGTTAGGGTTTAAGGCGGCTAAAAGAGGACGAACAAACTTTGTTGTCTTTGCACGATTCACACCGCGACTGGTATTATCTGCAGTGGGCATCAACAACATGCTGACTTAGACATAAGTGGGATCATTTTCGAAGTGTTCTGTCGAGCCTTGTAGTTTTGCCGAGTTTACTGTCGAGACACAAGTTCATTCCCCTGCCGAGGCAGCGAGAGCGTCTTAGTAGCCTAACTGCCATCCCCCATCGAGGCAGCAGAGTCTGGAAGTGCAAAGCAACTTGTTCTATTCAACGCAGTTTCACACTAAGCAACAGCATAACCCTGCTCATTCTATCAACCTAAATTCTTCCCTTTTATTTACTTGTGTTTTATTTTATTTTCCTCTTAAACAAACCAACTTATTTGTGCATTTACTTTTCTTGTGCAGGAATAACAAATCGAGTCAAGCTATCCAATCCCTGTGGGAGACGATATCTTTTATATTATTACTTGACAGGAGTGTGTACTTGCGCTCATATTTAGAGAACACTAAAACGCTTTGCACCTCTTCTTTTCCTTCTTCCTTGGATTTCCCGAGGGCTTCTCTTGATTCTTTCTTTAGTTCTCTTGCTCCTCGTTCGATCTCATCTATGAAAACGATTTCTCCCGATGGGTTTGCTTTGGTCAGGCAACAGACAATAAAACTAAAATTTTCTCTCTTTTTTTTAATAAAAATAAAAATAAAAAAAACTAAAATTAAATGCAAATAAAATAAAAGTGTAGAAAAATAAAAACGAATTTATTGTTGTCAATCCCCGACAACAGAGCCAAAAACATATAGAGCGTTAGGGTGTTCTCTAAATAGGAGCGCAAGTGCACACTTTTGTCAAGTTATAGTATAAAAGATATCGTCTCCCATAAGGATTGGACAGCTTATTCGAATCGCAATTCCTGCACAAAGAGAATTAAATGCACCAGTAAATTTTGTTTGTAAAGAAAAGTAAATAAACAAGTAATTGATAGAAAAGATCAGGGTGATAGAATGGGTCAGGTTATGCTGCTTAGTAGTGTGAAACTGCGTTGAATAGGTTAAGTTACTTTGCGCTACCAAACTTTGCTGCCTCGGTTGAGGATGGTAGATTAGCTGCTTCGACGCTTTCATTGCCTCGGCAATGGAACGAACGGATCGCTCGATGGCAAACTCGGTAGTCCTTCAAGGCTCAGCAGAACGTTTCGATAATGATCTCGCTTATGTCTAAGTCAGAATGCTGTTGTTACCCACTGCAGATGATACCCGTCGGCATGAATCGTACAATGAACAACAACTTTTGGTTCGTTCCCTTTTAGCTGCCTTAAACCCTAACCTATATTTAGGCTAGATTGATCAACACCTGGTATTGATGAAATCGTGCTTACTTCTTTCGTGAGTTTGACTCTCTCGATACCAAACAAATAGATTGCTTCCAATCGATCTTTCAAACTCAATTGAAAACAATGAAGAACATGAAATAATCAAACCTTGAATTTGTTGCAAAAACAAACTTGAAACTTAAACAATCGTTCACACAACTACTTTACAACATAACCCAAACCCTAGAGAATTTAGAACATAGTGGCGGCAAGAAAACACAAGAGAAACCTAAGCTATGCCGATTATGAGTTGTCTAAAATACAAGGTATGGTCAGGTATATATAGGGCATAAGCCTAGGTTAATTCCTTCTTGAAGTAGAAGTCTTCATCATCATAAAGTAGCTTTTGCATTGAATGCATCCTTTAAATTATGACTTCTTTGACTTAAAGTTGGACTCTTTGTGGCACAAGTAACCTTAAGCCGCCTTGAACAATTTCCTCTTGATCGGCTCAGTCTGTTGTTTCCGGCATTAGAAAATAGCATGGATGGGCTCATTGGACTCAGAAAATTATGCTCTTCCAATCGCACTACAATTCACCAATTCCTCAATTTGCTGCCCTAGGCGGCAGGTATGGCGGCGGCTGCTACTCGGCAGCTTCTCTCTCTGTGTTGAACTGCTTAAGTACAGCTCCTTGGCTTGTTTCCTCAGCATCAGCTCATTGGCTTGTTTTCTCAGCATCAGCTCCTCGGATCCTCTCTTCTTTTGCTAGCTTCTAGTACCTAAAACTAAAACAGTACCTTTTCTCACCAAATTAAAGATATTCAATATAAACAGGGTAAAGTAAAGAATACTGTAAATAATGCATGCATGCATACACCTAAATATACCTAAAATGTACTTAAGAACAACAATAATATGAGATGGAATGCATATAAAATATAGGACTCATGAGCACTTTACATGGATGAAAGAAGCCCTTGGCTTTTATCACTAAAAGGGTTCAAAATAAACTCCAAAGTTGGAAAGCAAACTTCTTGTCATAGGCTTGGATGGAAGTGTTGAATAAAGCAGTTGCCACAGTCATCCCCTCTTATGTTATGCAATGCTTTCTTTTGTCATCTACTTTCTGCGATGATATTTTCTCCCTCATTAGTCGATTTCGGTGGAATAGCTTAAAAGAAAACAAAAGATGTATTCACTGGCTAAATTGGAACAAGCTTTGTAAGGCTAAAGATCAAGGGTACTTGGCTTTAGAGACCTGGAAACTTTCAACAAAGCTTTTGTGGCTAAACTTTCTTGGAGAATAATCACGAATCTTGATTCTCTTGTGGCAAGGGTTTTGAGAGAATTTTACTTCCCAAATAGAAATATCTTCTCGGCTCCCAAATGTCAGAATCCATCATGGGCATGGAGCAGTATCAAAGATATAGTGAATACTATTCTAAAAGGTTCTCTGTGGCGAATTAGTAATGGTTAAAATGTTTCTATATGGGAAGACCGATGGATCCCAAAAGCTCATTCCTTCTCTTTATCTTCTTCACCGCCACCTTTGTGTTAGAATTATATAGTGTCCACTCTTATTGACGAGGTGAAACGAGAATGGAAAGTTGAAAAACTTATCTCTCTTTTTCTCGATGCCGAGGTAGAGGTGATTTGTTATATCCCAATCGGTGGTCCTAATATCAAAGATGATCTGATTTGGTTCGACACTAAAAATGGGGATTACACAATCAAATCCGAATACCATGTTATCTTTAGTTTTGCTGACCAATGCTCTTGGCCAAGTTCCAGCAATGACTCGACCGACCCTTGACTCTACTCTTTGTAAATCCATATAGGTCCTAAACGTTTCGCCAAATATCAAGAATTTCCTTTGGAAAGCATGTCACAACATACTTTCTACAAATGAAAATCTTAAATCTCGAATGAAAGGATATGGTTTTGCATGCTCTAAATGCCCTCGCTCTGGGGTGGAGGAAGAAAGTATCAAGCACTTGTTCTTTTCTGCTCTTTTGTCCAAGCAATTTGGTTTCCGGAATTCTTTCAATGGTGGAGTAAGTTTTTTAGGCTTCGATAGAAGGGAAACTTTTCTGAGGGATTGAAGCTCATCGCTTTCTTGTGCTAACATATTTGGAAATCTCGAAATGGACCCATCTTTTTGGGTTTCCTAGAGCATTTTATTTCTGCCCCGCCTCCATCTTCCGATCCAATGGTCTCCTTCTGAACCAGGCTTTGTTGAAGTCAACTACAATGCATCTTTTAACTCAATATGGGAAAAACGAGTGTTGTTGTCATTGTCCGAGGCGAGATGGGACGCATTTTAGGAGTTAACTCCTCCTCCTTTTTTGCCAGCTTTGTTGCAGTTGTCGCGACCATTGCGGTTTGACTTGATACGTTTTTTTACTATTGAAGTAGGCTATCGTAAGGTTGTCATGGAATCTGAAATTCCTGGTGTTATCTCTCGACTTAACTTCAAAATGCTAACTGCATGAGAGTTAGTTGCAATCGAAGAAGATATTCTTGGAATTTTTTCCTCCTTTCCTTTCTTTTTCTTTTTTGGTGTGTTTGTAATCAAGTTGCATATTGGATTGCCAAAGCAGTTCATCTAGGTCCTGCCCCCATAGTTGGAATTCGATTATTCCTCATTGTTTGAGGCCCATGTTGTAATCCTTTTCTTATCTATGGTATTTCTTTGTTGTCAAAAGAATCTCATTTTCAGCTACTTGAGTCAGTGTCGTCTCAGAGGGGGATAACATGAGCTCCCGCTTAAGGTCCCATTTTCTACCTTCACAGCTTCGGTAATTTTTCAGGTGTCAATTTTATAAATTAATGATTGTCCCTTATTGTTTTAGTTGTATTTAAGATATTTTCCTAACAAACTAATGAAAATGATGTTTTGACAAAGTTTAGTTATGTTTTTATGATTTATTGATGAAATAGTAAATTAATTATTTAAAGTAAATACATATTTTTTTATATAAGGCTTATTTTTAAATTTTTGCTCAGAGTCCCAAAAATTTCTGAAAACGATTATGAATTGAGACACTGGTTTGAAACATATGAATCATCTTTATGGGCCATATCGATGCTCTTGACATCATTCTTGGTCTGCTGCATGTATTTATTGTTAATTTTATGGTCAAAGTCAAATCTGCGGTTGTTAGCAAAGTGATCAACATGGGCGGCCTTGATTCTATTCGCCTCCACTACCGGAGGACGGCGGTTTCCGTCTTAAACAAATCCTTGAAGGGGGAAAAAGAAAGCAGTCTTTTGGTCAGCATGAAGCCTAGAAGATAAAGACATTTAACGAATTTTAAAGTATCAAATTAAGTATTACTGAGTTGGCAGAACTTGGGAGTTGGGACAACAACTTGCCTTAATTTTGTTTTCAAGTAATAAACAAATATAAACGTGCATTGATGTATAGCAAAAGAAATATATGCTAAAACACAAATCTAATTCCACGTTGTATAGCTGACGATTACTTATAAAATATTAGTAACTTTTTACTCATTGAACCTAGAGTAAGTAAATTTCAACTCGACTCAAAAAATTCGATAAAAAAAAGTCTACTCGTCTTGATATGACTTAAAAAATTATAAATTCGACTCGAAAAAATTTTAAATAAAGTTTGAGTTGTAAAATGATAATTTGAATAACTCAAAAATTTTAGTAATTAATAAATCGATTTTTAAATTCAAGTCAAGCCTCTCAATTATGTCTGAATATATATATATATATATACCACATATGAAGAAATATATGTGTATTGTATATGCATATAAAAAATATTTTAAATGAAAATCAATTTGTATTATAACATTGTAAATAATTACAATTAAATTTGTACATAAACTCGAAAACTCGACTCAACTGGGCTCAAATTAAAAAAAAATTCAAATAAAGTTTATCGTAAAATAGGACTCGTAATCTCAACTAACTTAAAAAATTTTGACCCGACTCGATAGAACGTTCACCCCCTTGAACCAACTTTATTAATATGCACCACATCAAGAATGGATCGAGAGATTCTAAAAGACGAAGGTATCTTTTAAATTTTTTGAATCTTTATATAATTTAAGTCATTTTTTTCATTTTTTATTAATGAAGTAATCTTATTATTTTAAAATTTTTTAATTTTAAACCCTTACTTTTTTTAATATAAATTTTTAAAAATTTATATTTTAAAATAAAACCCTATGTACGACTCTATACTACATGACACTAATAATATATATATATATATATATATATATATATATATATATATATATATAACAGTTAATGTGTAATCCTAATCCCAATAATTAAAAAAAATCTTTCAGGAACTTAAAAAAAAACATTAAACTCAACTTAACAGCACCTTTTTTTCCTTATATTCCAAAATAATATAAAGCAAGAGTTAAAATAATCCTAAATCTTCATGTGTTATCTAAGCTGTGGTTATAGCTTTTATTCCAATAATATTTCTCCCTTTCTATAAAAAAAGAAAAAATTGTACAAGTATTAATAAGTATTGAAGCGAACAGAGAATTGACCAACATCAACATGTTATGATACGGTTCGTATCATCTGCTAGTATTAAATTGACGAATGTGTATTTAAAATTACAAATTTCATTTAAAAATATTAATTTAAACAATCGCTTTGTATCATTAAGTATACAGTAAAAGATAGGGGTGTACATTTAAGATTTTGATCGGTGTTCTGTGAAACCAGCGTCACGTTGTGCCTTCCTCTCTAGGAATTACGAAACTCAGGCTTCCGTACAAGTTTCATGACCCAACTCCTAGCTTGGAACGGGCAGGCCGTGATCAAGACCAGATGTGCCCAACTCAGCAGATCGAACCAATGTCCAACCACATTATTGCCCCCACTTGGGTTACAAGTCGGCTCCCAACAAGGATCCTCGATGTTCAGCTTCGAGCATTGACCCTCGTCGCCAGTATGGTTTTTCTGTTTTCGTGGCGAACGTGAGTAAGCGGATTCATCACTTAACTCTCAAAGAAGCTTTTTTGACCTACGGAGAGGTGGTGGATGTCTTTATAGCCTACAAGAATCGCTCTAGATGCAACAAGATGACGACCTTTGCGTTCGTCAGATTCAGAACCGAACGGGAAGCAATGGTTGCGATCAGTAAAGGAAACGGGAGATTTATAGATGGTTTTCAAGTCAGGATTTCTGCCGCACTTCAAAACCGTCAGAGTAGGCTTCAAGGTTCCAACAAAGATATCATCAGTGTTAAGAGAACTTTCCCCCTAAGAGATACAAGATCATATAAGGAAGCCTTGCTGGGTCCTCGCAGTCAACCCGGATCTGTATCCAAAGCTTGCACAGTCAACAAGGCGAAAGTGAAATTCAATGATAATGAAACTGTAGTGAGTCTTCAATCAGATAGTGAGACCATTCATCTTACATCAATACCTCAGGCGGACTTGGTTTGGAGGGAAAGCTGCTTAGTAGGTAAAATTAAGGCAATGTACAATGTGAAGATGGTCCAAGAAGGTCTAGCGTCCGACGGTTTTCAAGCACAAATATGCCCGTGGTATAACCTCCTCGTGGTCATCCGATGCCAAAGCAAGCCTGAAAGAGATAGGTCTTGAGCTAGCAGGGACGAGCTGCTGCGTTTATGGTTCGAGGAATTGGAACTTCTCGTAGGCTATGAGGGAAAAAGTAAAGTGAAGGCCACGGTTAAACTTCTAGATGTTCCGTTTATTAGTTCTAAATATTGATGATGAAACTCTCTCCTTCAAACGCTTCGATGAAGCCTCACTGCTGCTTCAGGTCCAAAACATTTCTGACGTCCTAGATAGGTTAGTAATATTGGTAAATGGTGTTGTTAAGTAGATCAGGGTTCGAACGGAGGTTTTCGAAGAGGATCGCATCTTTATCGACGGTGACATTCCGAGAGTGTCGGAGGATGCCAATTGCTGCGACGCCTCGTTCTGTGCTCCAAATGCAATGAATGCAGCCGACATTCCCTTGGTGTGCTCTCCAACAATTGTGGCTGCTACCCCCTCGGGGAATATGCATAACAATCATTCCCCTTGCATGCTTAATTCCCACGTGGACATCGATAAGAACTTACGCTTGGCCAGCCCGAATAGTTGCGAGCTCTATGATGTTCCTATTTGCTCAGACGAATTATCCAACACACATATCCCTCTCAGGCTAACCAAGATTGTGGTGGACTCTCCAAATGATTCTGAACCCATCTCAAACCAATCCCAGGTACAAGATGTTGTAGTTGGCTCTCTCGAAGATCTAGGCCAGGCTTCCTCTCTTGGTTCTCAGCCTGTAACAGGCCACCTGGGCCCAGTTGATATTCGTTTGGGCTCAAAACATACTGGGTTGAATGCTAGTCTCGACAAATTTCACCAGTGGACTGACATAGCCAAAGACAAAAATAAATTCGTGAAGAGCAAAAAAAATCTCTAGCCTGGTTCTTGAACAAATCAAATACTAACTTATGCGGTGGTCAGAATCCCCTTTCATTGCAGAGGCCTTCTCCTCATAATGTGAACCGGTCAGCGGTTAACAAGGAAGCGTTAGCCACTCTTTTGGTCAGAAAAAGCTTGGGCTTCAATTTCAAAGATTCTGATGATGCAGTGGTGACGAGATTGGTGGAGCTCTAGGAGGATTGTTAAAGCCGGTAAGCGGTCTCCCCTCAAAGTTCAAATTCCCAGTGTTTCATTTTTTTTCCTTAATGAATATATCGATTATTTCTTGGAACATGAGAGGGCTCGGTAAGCCTGAAAAATCCAGGGTCGTTGTGAAAGTTATTTCAGCTACCAAGGCTTCAATGGTCCTTCTCTAAGAGACGAAATTGTCGTCTTTAAAACCGTGGATTGCCAAAAGATTTCAGAGACTCAATCTGGGTGAAATGAAACTCTCATGCTCATCAGGTGCGGCTGGTGGTTTGCTTTCATTTTGGAACATTAGCTTTTTTAGCTTAGTGGATTGTGTGTAATATGACAGAGCAACTATTTTGATTGGGAAATTAAACTCCTCTGGTGAGAAAATTGCCTTCTTCAACATCCACGCGCCTAATGACACCTCCGAAAGGAAATTATTCTTTGAATTCCTCTCGGGTTGCATCATGTCATTGCAAATTCCTATTGTAATTGGTGGTGACTTCAATTTGACTTTATCATCGGATGAAAGAATTGGGACCTCACAATCAGAAACTTCTATGAATTACTTTAGGGAATTCATCCATCAGAATGGTCTATTGGATCTACCAATGGAAGGAGGGGCTTATACTTGGTTTAAGGGAGGATCTTCTGTTATGGCCAGCAAGTTAGACAGATTCTTGATCTCTCCAGTAGTGTTATCCTGGTTCCCATTGATTCAGCAAAACTCTCTTCCTAGAAGTCTCTCTGATCACCCGCCCATTTCTCTCTTTGAGGTCGCGGCTATTGGTGGTCCGAGACCCTTCAAGTGGTTCTCACATTGGGCTAACAATACAGAATATGTCAGTTTAGTGAGGGAAGCAGCTTCAAAGGTCAATGGTATGAAGATAGCAAGCACTTTAAGATCAATAAAAGACACTATTAAAAAATGGCTGAAAAATGAGCGTGCCAAAGATGTGAATTCCATTCCAACTATCGAGAAGAAAATTGCTAATCTTGAGCATGTAACTGCATCAAGAGGTTACAATGTTTCGACAGCAAATGAGCTAAAGTTTCTTAGAGTGGCACTATGGGATAGTTACCGAAGGGAAGAAAGAGAATGGAGACAAAAATCGAGAACGAGATGGTTCCTAGAAGGTGACAGAAACACTAAATTTTATCATCTAGCGGCCACGATCAATCAAAAGAGAAACACAATCCGTAGAATCGGAATTGGTGAGTCGGTGATCGAAGAACAAGAAGCTATCTCCAAAGCCTTTGTGGATCACTTTAAATTCACTTACAACACTCGACCAACGCTTCCAATTAACAAGTGGCCGACCAAATTGAATCAGTTGAGTGATGCTTCGGCCAGTAGACTAGAACTTCCATTTTCCTCAGCGGAAGTTTGGGATGCTATTAGCTCTGCAGAGGGTAATCAGGCCCCCGGTCCTGATGGTTTCAACCTTGATTTTAATAAAAGATTCTGGCATGTCCTAAAAAACAAAATCATGCTGTTTTTTGAGAGCTTCTTCAAAGGCAAGTTAGAGGATAGATCCATCAATCACTCTTTCATCGTGTTGGTCCCCAAGAAGTCATCGCCTCAATTTAATGAAGACTTCTGGCCGATTTCCTTGGTGAGTAGTCTCTATAAAATACTGGCCAGGGTTCTATCTAGAAGGTTTTCTAGTTGTATTGAGGAAGTGGTTGGTGAAAATCAGTTTGCATTCACCCCTGGGAAACAAATAGCTGATTGCGCTCTTATTGCTAATGAAGTAGTCGATGACCTAATCCACAAGAAAAAACAAGCAATCATCTTCAAGGCTGACTTTAGCAAAGCATTTGACACTGTCGACTGGGAGTTCCTGGATCTCTCTCTGGATGCTATGGGTTTCGGTGTTCGTTGGAGAAAATGGATTAACATGTGTATATCTACTGCCTCCATTTCGCTGCATATAAACGACACCTCCTCTAATCAATTTTCGATCAAGAGAGGTCTTCGACAAGGTTGCCCTCTTTCCCCCTACCTCTTTAACATCATCGATGAAATGTTAAGCTCCCTTCTTCACGCAGCTTCAGCCAAAAGGTTGATCTCGGGAGTGGATATTGGAAGAAACGGGTTTAAGATATCCCACCTACAATTCGCCGACGACCTGATTATATTTGCGGAAACAAATAGGCCTAATGTAATAAACATCAAGAGGTTGCTGAAACTGTTCGAAGTATGCTCTGGGCTGAGGTTAAATTTGAAAAAAACCAGTCTGTTTGGGGTTAATGTACAGGATATTGACGTGAGAAGTTGGGCTGATAGTATCAAGTGTTCCCACAGTACCTTACCGACCACGTACCTCGGCCTACCTCTGGGTTACACCAAGAACTTTTTGCCTTATAGGATCCCATAGTCAATAAACTTCAATCTAGATTGGAAGGTTGAATGAGTAATTGTCTTTCGTTTGGGGGAAGAATCGTGTTGGCTAAGTCGGTATTATGCAGCCTCCCACTTTTCTTTCTATCTCTCTATCAAATGCCTGTGACAGTTAAAAATAAGCTTAATAAGCCAACTTCATTTGGGGCTATAAAGGTGGGCGAGTGATTCACTGGATCAATTGAACAAACATCTGTAAACCAAAGGATCATGGTGGACTAGGAGTGGTCGACTTAGGCACTAAAAACCGCGCTCTTCTTAATAAATGGATTTGGAGGTTCGAATGTGAACATGGAAGTCTTTGGCGCAGAATCATAGCGGAAAAATATGATATCCATCCAAACAACTTGCTCCTTATTGCTCCCACTGGTTTCAAACCCTCTTGGTTATGGAGAAATATCGCAAAATCCATATCGACCATTGATGACCATTTTACCTCGAACATTCGTTTTGCCTTGGGCGATGGGAAATCTATCGACTTTTGGGGGGACTACTGGACTGATGTTAGCTCGCTCAAGGAGGCCTATCCGAGGATTTATGCTGCAGCCCTCAACAAAACCGAAAAAGTGATTGAGTTTGGTTAAAAAGTTAATGGCGTTTGGTGTTGGAAAGTGACTCTCAGAAGAACTCTTTTTGTCTAGGAGCATGATCAATGGAATAACTTCCTGAAAAGCTTAGAATCTGTCTCAAAGGTTTCGTGTGGTGTTGATAAAATTCTATGGGTTGGTGACTCAAAGGGTGTGTATAACTCCAAAGCTTACTGTAATAACGTGATCTCTTCCGGCTCCAGCAATGACTCGGTTTGGAATTTGGTGTGGAGGAACCTCGCCCCACCAAATGTTGAAGCTTGTTGAAGATAATGCCAAAATACCTCTGCATGAGCTGGCAAATACACAGCTGTCCATGCAAACAATCTCCTCCAAATTTGTTGGAAACGATCAGAAGGAATAAAATGACAATACACGTGTCATGTGCTGACTCATTATGGTTTCCATTCATCGTGTATTTAAACACCCTTTAGCAATGAAATGAATCAAGCTTTCCCTATTCAATTCTTATATCTGCTGCATTTCTATCAAGCATGTTGTATGCTTAACATGGTATCAGTAGCCTAAGGTGTCCCTGGTCCCTCTTCTTCATCCTCACCATGCCTGACTCGACTGGTTCCGGCGAAGCTACAGATCTTCCTCCCACCTCAACCGATGATACTTCTGATAGCTCCTTCTCCAACAAACAAATCAGCCTTCAACTAGATGACACCAACTATCTTCTATGGAAGCAACAAGTCACCTTGCTCATTCGCGGTCAGGGTCTCGAAGGATACCTCGATGGCTCCATCACTCCTCCACCAAAGCTAATTACAGGAGAAAATGGTGCCCGTATCCCCAACCCTGCTTATCTCCGCTTCTTCAAGCAAGACAGCTCGTTGGCTTCCTGGCTACTTTCCACCGTGAGCTCCAACGTTCTCCCTCAGTTAGTAGGTGCTGAATCCTCCTCAACTATCTGGTCCACCATTACTGGAATCTACTCTCAACTGTCCACTACAAGAATCATGCACCTTCACTGCAGATTATACTCCATTAAGAAAGCTTCCTTGTCAATGAGGACCTACACCATGCAAATAAAGGAAATTTGCGATCTCTTGGCCTTGTGCGGCAGTCCCGTTTCACCTGTTGAGCACATCGCCACTATCCTGAATGGTCTCTCCTCTGAGTACGATCCTTTCGTAGCAGTCATCTCCGCTAGCAAGGAGCCTTATACAGTCGATGCAGCTATCTCCATTCTTATCGATGCTGAATCTCGTGTCACAGATCCTCTAAGACTTCCCATTGGCATCAACAACACCTCATACTCTAACAATACCAACACCCAACCCCGTGATGACTCTCGTGGTCGATATCGTGGCACTAGACCACGCATACAGTGCCAACTTTGTGGCAAACTTGGCCATCTAGTCAACCGCTGCTGGCATCATTTCGACCAGTCCTTCAAAGGGGTCACTTCCACCCAACAAAGAGCCAATCCTACCAACCAGGCCTCAACCCAGGCTAACGCCTGCTCCTTCAAACAAGACACCGTTGAGGTTGCATATGATCCATATATAAATGAATCTACCACCACTGACTCTCCTCCCACCAATGACACTCCATCTGCTGAAATGCAAGTTCACACTCTGGTTGTATCTTCCACTGCTTGGCACCCCGACTCTGGAGCTACACACCATGTAGCCAACAACACAGCCTCTCTTCAAGGAGGTTCTCCTTATTTTGGTAAGGGCTCAGTATACATTGGTGATGGCTCTTCTCTCTCAATTACTAGAGTTGATTATTCTGAAATTCCCACTACCTCTCGTACACTTATACTACGTGATCTTTTACATGTTCCTCGAATCACAAGAAATCTTTTATCAGTTTCGAAATTCACTAAGGATAATTCTGTGTATCTTGAATTTCATGAGGATTGTTGTTATGTGAAGGATAAGGACACAGGTTCTATACTGTTGGAAGGAGTCCAAGAGGGGGGCCTTTACACATTTTCAGGAGACTCGTTCAGCAACACCATCAATGCATACTCCACATCAGTTCAATACCACTCACCATTCTGGCTTTGGCATCGACGCTTGGGTCACGCATCGTCTGAAGTTATCAACACAGCATTGAATAAGTCACTGGTTGTAGACAAGAATGTAGTATGTAGTGCATGCCAATTAGGCAAGTGCTTCAAAAATTCTGTAACCCTATATGACATTCCATTTGAGTTAGTGGAAATCGATATTTGGGGCCCTGCACCCGTTCTCTCCAATTGTTATTCCTATTATATATCATTTCTTGACATGCACACAAGAAATTGCTGGGTGTATCTGTTAAAGACCAAGTCAGAAGCCTTAATTGCATTTAATCTCTTCTTCAAGTTAGTGCAAAATCAATACAATTCTCGTATCAAGGCAATTCAGACAGATGGAGGTGGTGAATTCCAGTTCCTTGACACCCTCCTACCATCTCTAGGCATTCAGCAACGCCTAACTTGCCCCTACACGTCCCAACAGAATGGGACCGTAGAACGCAAGCACATGCATATTATTGATATGGCATTATCCCTCTTAGCTCAAGCCTCCATGCCAATGAGATATTGGTCGTATGCTGTACTTACTTCTGTCTTTCTCATCAACCGACTACCAACAAGGAAACTTGGCAACCAGTCCCCACATCAGAGACTTACTGGGAAACCCACTGATTATACCTTCTTCAAGGTTTTTGGCTACGAGTCTATCCCAACCTACGACCCTACAACAACCATAAGCTCTCCTTCAGAACCAAGCCATGCTTATTTCTTGGCTACTCTCCCAAGTATCAAGGATACCAATGTGCAGATGAAACTGGCAGGATTTATATCTCAAGAAATGTTACCTTCAATGAAGCCATATTTCCCTGTGCCAAACCAACTCCACCAGACGATGCTCCACCTTTCCTTCATAGATCTCGAGCTTTTCCCAATCTAGTCCCCTCCTCCACTAATCCACCTTTCAACTCCACCACTATGCCAGACACATCTACTCAACCTTCCTCATCCACCAACACCAACACCATTACCCCACCCAATAGTCCCTGTTGAGTGTGTAAAAGTTCTATTATTTACACCCTTTTTAACCCATATTTCTGCTGCGTTCAAGCATCATTGCATTGCATTTAGGTTAGTTTTCAGTAAAACATCACAAATGGATTAAAAGCACGGATTCTACTAAAAGATGGCTGATTTTGCAAGTAGCTGCCATAGTTGATGAAGACGGCAGGCGCAGGGCAGAGAAGCAGGAAAGCTGAACTGGATAAGCAGACGAAGAAGACGAAGCTGCCATGGACCTGTCGTGACAGCATGGTGGCAGCAACCTTATGAAGAGGAAAAGTAAAGTGGACCTCGATAGATAGAGAAAAATCTGCTCGTCTGTCGTGTGAAAGCCAAATATTTTTCCAAGCCCCGGATCAAAAGATATGTCAAGCCAAAGCTCAAGGAGAGGAATTCCCATGAAACAAGGAGGCGGCTGAAAAGTAGGAATCCTTAGAGATTAAGCATTTATTAGAATCTTACTTTTCATTAAAGTTGTAATCCTTGTTAACTTAGAATACTTGAGCCCAAAGCTTATATAAGGGCATAGATTTTGACCTAGGGAGATATCCCTCATCTTACCCCATAACCGATAACCTAAGCCCCTCTGCCGTTCACCCGTCACCGACATGTTCTAAATTCCCCTTAGGGCTACGGGTTGTTTTGTAAAGTAGTTGCAAGGGTTGTTTTGCTTTAGGATTTTCCAAGTTCAATAAAATAAAACTTCAAGTTCTCTTATTTTGGTTTTAATATCTTGCAAGAGCATCGGGAGAGCATTGTGAGGTAATCTATTTACTTAGCATCGGGAGAGTTAAGTATACGAAAGAAATAAGAGCAAGTTCTCTAGTTTATAGTTGAACTATCTCGTACCTAGGGATAGGGCGAGGTTAAGTGGCTAAGGAAGAATTCATACACATCGGTGTTCATCCTTCGATTCACGCCGGGAAGTATCATCAAAGACGTGATCATCGACAGACTTGGACCTAGGGATAGGCCAAGGCAGATCTGGGATTCTTGCCAAACTTGAAGTACGGAGTTGGTGTGTCTGCTGCCGCGACAACCAACGGACAGCCGCCGCGACAGGTGCTGCCGTGACGGGCACGACGACAGAACTGGAGTCCTAAGCATTGCAATACCTGCACTACCGAGCAATTCAATACCAGCCCATTCTCTCTATCTTGATAATTCTACTCTTTTATTTAAGTTTACCTTATTATTTTCGTGACATCTTTCTAAACTATTTTCTTTACTTCGTGCAGTGAATCAAGGTGAAGCTATTAGCCCAATCCCTGTGGAGACGATATCCGATACTTCGTATCACTTTACTACTTGCGTCGTGTACACTTGCACTACAATTGCGATAGACTCTTTTACACGCAACAAGTTTTTGGCGCCGTTGCCGGGGATTGGCAACATAACTACACCTTTCTTTATTTGCACTTTTCGTTTTCATTTTTATTTTTCTTTTAATTTTTCTTTTTCTATTTCTCGTTAGTACTTTCAACTCTTGCTTTTCACGAGGTTCTCTTGTTTATGCGCAGATCTAAAAGAGGTGAAGATCCTGAGTATCCATTAGATCCGGAAATCGAACGTTCCTTCAATCTCAAGAAACAAATTCGCCACCTTTTAGATAGGAACGAATACCTTGAGGAACAGCTAGAGAAGATGGCTCATAACCAGCCCGCTGGTGGAGGTAGACCGCCTGTCGGCGACCCGCCCGCGGCAGATGGACGACGGTCATGTCGTGACTACATGTTGAATGATCATGTAGAGCTGGAGACCACGCTGTCGGATATTGATGTTGACAACTTCGAGCTTAAGCCTGTCATGTTTAGTATGATCAACAACGCCGGACAGTTTAGTGGTTCTGTGACAGAAGATGCTAGGGAGCATCTCAAGACGTTCCAGGAGATCTGTGGTTCGTTTAGACTGCCAGGAGTTAGTCCAGAGATACTGAGGCTTCGGTTATTTCCTCATTCATTGAGGGACAGAGCAAAAACTTGGTGGAATAAACTTACGCCGGGTTCAATCGTAACTTGGGCAGATTTATCTCGTGAATTTTTATCTCGTTTTAATCCTTCGCATTTATCTGAGCGATTACGTAACGAAATTGCTACTTTTCAACAGGAAGATGACGAGCCGATGCACGAGGCCTGGGACAGATTTACTACTCTTCTGCGGAATTGCCCAATGCATGGATTCCCCGTCTGCGAGAAGAAGGGGTAAACGGGTACTTGTTGTCAAGGATTATGAAGCCGACAACACTATGAAATTACAGGTAGCATTCCTTACTAAAGCAATGAAAAGGTTATTGAATGAAGATGAATTACAAGGATTTGCTGTTGAGGAAGTTTGTACCATCTGTGAGGGAAATCATAGTCGGGATGAGTGCCCAATACAAATAGAAGAGGGAAAATATGTTGGAAATTACAAGCCAAATTACAATTCCAACAATTACAATCCCAATTGGAGGAAGGATCCCAAATTTTCCTGGAGTAATCCTAACAATGCCCTGAATCCTCAAGCACACAATCAGAATCAGGGAGGACATAGATTGCTGACGCGACAGCAACTGCCGCAGCACCTGCCGCCGCAGCAGCAACAACAACCACCACCTGCCACGAGCAGTATATTGGAACAGACTCTGGCCACCTTTATGTCTCAGACCGGTACATATATGGAAAATATGAATCAGTTTGTCAAGAAGACAGAAACTTTTATGGATAAAACCGAGATGAGGATGACGAATCATAAAGCTACCTTGAAATCTCTAGAGACACAGATAGGCCAGGTTTCACAACATATTAAGCCGAGGCAGAATGGAGGATTCCCTAGCAATACTGAAAATGCTAGGCCGCCCACACATGAGCAATGTAAGGCGATTACTACTAGGAGTGGGAAGAAACTACCAGGGTCGGAAAAAGAAGTTGAAACAGAAAAGGAACCTGCTTTGGATAAACCTGCCGAGGAAGCTGCCCCGACAGATGATAAACAGACTGCTGCCGATAAGCATGTCACGACAGCAGAAGCGACAGAGGAGAAAAAAGACGATTACCGTCCTCAGATTCGCATGCAGTGGGAAGGACGTATTGCTGATTACCGTCCTCCACCACCTTTTCCTCAACGGATACATCAAGCTAAGCATGAATCTCAACTTAAAAAGATTTATGATATTTTTAAGCAAGTTCATATTAATATTCCGTTGTTAGATGCTGTTAGGGAGATGCCCGGTTATGCTAAATTTCTCAAGGATGTTATGTCGAAAAAATCTAAATTTGGGGAGTTTGAAACGGTAAAGATGACAGAAGGTTGCATGAGTATTCTTCATCGGCAGCCACCCCAGAAAAAGAAGGATCCGGGGAGCTTCATCATACCTTGTGTAATCGGCGATAAATTTGTGGGTAAGGCACTTTGTGATCTTGGTGCCAGTGTTAATCTAATGCCCAAATCTGTTTTTCAGAAACTAGGTATTGGCAAGGCGCGGCCCACGACAGTAACTCTGCAGCTAGCCGACCGCTCTTACGTTCATCCCGAAGGAAAAATTGAAGATATTCTGGTAAGAGTGGATAAGCTTATTTTTCCTGCTGACTTTCTTATCTTAGATTGTGAGGCAGACGAAAACGCACCAGTCATCCTTGGGCGACCCTTCTTAGCCACGGGAAGATCATTGATTGATGTGGAGAAAGGAGAACTCACCATGCGCGTGAACGATCAAGAGATTAAGTTAAATGTTCTCCAAGCAATGAAACATGCTGATGTGGACGAGGAATGCAAGGCCATCATTGAGGTGACCTTTGATCACCCCTGCATCAGGTCGGGCTGCCGTGATATAAAATTTGGTCACTGCCGCGACAGCCACTTACAGGCCTGTCACGACAGCAACGACGACAACACCGACGACAGCGACTCCTCTGAATCCGATACATCTGATACTGAAGGTCAGGAGGAGGTAAACTGGTTAGGCAATCATCCAGGTAAGTTATTCGAACCCTTGAACTATACTTCGGATAACCATGTAATCCAAAAGCCATCTATTATTGAACCACCTGCCTTAGAACTTAAGCCCCTGCCAGGGCAGCTTAAATATGCTTTTCTTGGTTTAAATGATACGTTGCCCGTAATCATCTCGTCTAAGCTGCCGCAGGAACAGGAACGACAGCTACTCGACATGCTAAGGCAGCACAAAAAGGTAATTGGATGGACGATAGCAAACATTCAGGGCATTAGTCCGGCGTTATGCATGCACAAAATCCTCCTCGAGGAAGATCATAAGCCGACTATTGATGCCCAAAGGCGGCTAAACCATGCGATGAAGGAGGTAGTGCGTAAAGAGATAATCAAGTGGTTAGATGCCGGTATTATTTACGCCATCTCCGACAGCAAATGGGTGAGCCCGGTGCAATGTGTTCCCAAGAAAGAAAGAATGACCGTGATAACCAACGAGAACAATGAGTTAATCCCAACCAGGACTTTGACCGGTTGGAGGGTTTGTATGGACTATCGGAAGCTTAATAAAGCTACCCGAAATGACCACTTTCCTTTACCCTTTATTGATCAAATGCTTGATAGATTAGCGGGTAAACCTTACTATTGTTTTCTTGATGGTTATTCAGGTTACAACCAAATTGCTATCGCACCGGAGGATCAAGAGAAGACGACTTTTACATGCCCCTACGGAACATACGCGTTTAGGAGGATGTCGTTTGGACTCTGTAATGCACCTGCCACCTTCCAAAGGTGCATGATGGCTATATTCTCTGACATGGTAGAGGACTTCCTTGAGATTTTCATGGATGATTTTTCCGTCTTTGGAGAAGATTTTGAGAGTTGCCTCGGCAATCTTCAAAAGGTACTTGAAAGATATGAAAAAGCTAATCTTGTTCTAAATTGGGAAAAATGCCACTTTATGGTGGACGAAGGGATAGTCCTTGGCCATAAGATTAGCTGCCGTGGGATAGAAGTCGACAGGGCTAAAATAGAAGTCATAGAGAAGCTGCCGCCGCCGACCACAGTCAAGGGTATTAGAAGTTTTTTAGGGCATGCTGGTTTTTATCGAAGATTCATTGCAAATTTCTCGAAAATCACGAAGCCCCTATGCCATCTCTTAGAACAGAACCGACCCTTTGACTTTAATGAGGAATGTACTGAAGCATTCAAGGTTCTGAAAGAAAAACTAGTGACAGCCCCTATAGTACAGCCACCAGACTAGACACAACCATTTGAGATCATGTGTGATGCTAGTGATTATGTTGTCGGGGCAGCACTTGGGCAGCGCAGAGATAAGTTGTTTCACGTCATATACTATGTCAGCAAAACATTGAATGACGCCCAAGTGAACTACACCACCACAGAAAAGGAGCTGTTAGCTGTGGTGTTCTCCATCGACAAGTTTCGTTCCTACATACTCGGGACGAAGGTAATAATACACACCGACCATTTTGCCCTAAAGTATTTGTTCGCAAAGAAGGATGCAAAACCTAGATTGATACGGTGGATCTTGCTATTACAAGAGTTCGACCTTGAGATCAAGGACAAAAAAGGGACAGAAAATCAGGTGGCAGATCACTTGTCAAGGTTGGAGAAGGGACAGAGTCTACCAATAGATGAGACACACATACTGGAGACCTTCCCTGATGAGTAGCTCTTTGCTGCCGCAATCGCTGTCGCGACAGCCATGGCGGCAGGTAAGTCTTCTGACCTTCCCTGGTATGCTGATTTCGTTAATTTTATAGTTTGCGGAATATTACCTTCTGATCTTAATTATCAAGCCAGGAAGAGGTTCCAAAATGATGTTAAACATTATTATTGGGACGAACCTCTTCTTTTCAAACTATGTGCAGATCAGGTTATAAGGAGGTGTATACCACAAGAAGAACAAGAAGACATTCTCCATCACTGCCATGCTTCACAATATGGAGGTCACTTAGGAGGCAATAAAACTGCTGCCAAGGTGCTGCAGTCAGGGTTCTACTGGTCGACACTGTATAAGGATGCACAGGACTTTTACAAGAACTGTGACAGGTGCCAACGGACAGGTAACATCTCGAGGAGAAACGAGATGCCACTGCAGAACATTTTAGAAGTCGAGATCTTCGACGTTTGGGGGATTGATTTTATGGGACCTTTTCCATCTTCATGTGGAAATCTTTACATCCTCATAGTAGTGGATTATGTCTCCAAGTGGGTAGAAGCAATCGCAACTCAAAAGAATGATGCCAAGACGGTCCAAAAGTTTTTGCACAAAAACATTTTTTTCTAGATTTGGCATCCCTAAGGCGATTATCAGTGATGAAGGGAGACATTTTGATAATAGGGTAATTGCTGCCGCATTGAAGAAATATGGTGTCAAGCACAGGATCGCGACAGCATACCACCCACAGACCAATGGACAGGCTGAGATTTCTAATAGGGAGGTGAAGAACATTCTTGAGAAGATGGTTAAACCAACTAGGAAAGATTGGTCTTTACTTCTGAACGATGCATTATGGGCATATCGGACAGCTTTTAAAACTCCATTGGGCATGTCTCCATGCCGTTTAATTTATGGGAAAACCTGTCATCTGCCTGTCGAGATCGAGCACAAAGCATATTGGGCAATCAAGGCAGTAAACATGGACTTCAACAAGGCAGGCCAGAAAAGGCTTTTAGATCTGAACGAGATTGAGGAATTACGGACAATGGCCTATGACAATGCAAGGATTTACAAGGAAAAGACAAAAAAGTGGCATGACAAAAAGTTGCTGCCACGATAGTTCTGCCCAGGGCAGCTTGTGTTGTTATTCAATTCTAGGTTGAAACTTTTCCCAGGGAAGTTAAAATCTAGATGGCCTGGCCCGTTTCAAGTGGTACAAGTTTTTCCCCATGGTGCCATCATAATCCGATCATTCAAAGACGGGCACCAATTCAAAGTCAATGGACAGCGCCTCAAGCATTATCGAGGGACTGAAGCCCCAGGAATACAGGAAGTGGTTACTTTAGGAGATGACCCACAAGGCATCCCTAATTTAACCTAAGTTTTATTTTTATTTTTATTATTTATTAGTTATTAGGAAATTAGGTTTATTTTATTCGAATAATGTTTTATTTTTATATTTTCTGTTTTTTAGGAAATAAAGGAGTCAAGAAGAAAAGGAGAAGTGATCCAAGCCCACCACCCATCCATCAGCCCAACAAAGCCCATTTATTGAAACTTGTCGTTTCGGCTGACGCCGTAGACGGATAAGACAGGCTGTCAACAAACTGACACGGCAGACGCAGAAGCGTGTGGCAGACGCGTAACAGACGCATTAATGCGTGTCAGACGCGTCAGACACGCTAAATCCCATCCGTCGCCCCGTTATTCACGCCTGCCGTTACAGCATTAAACGGGCAGACCCTCGACCGCTATAAAACCCCGTTTTCATTTTCATTTTTTCTCACTTCTGCTTATTCTTCCTTGCTTTCTCCTCTAGTTTTATTTGCTTTCTTCATTTTTCACAACCCTTGCAACTAACATGTCGTCTAGACAGATTCGCCGTAGTGCTGCCTCAGCTTCTTCTTCAGCAGCAGCAACGCCCTTCGCCACAAAGGAGTTATGGGAGAAACGGGGTTTCGTGTACATCCGAAAGGCACCCAACATGGGACTCCAGCCGTTCATCACAAGAGCCATCACAGCTCAACTATGGGAGCACTTCGCTGAACAACCGGCAGAACTAAACGACACATTAGTTCGGGAGTTTTATGCTGCCATAGACAGCAGAACGGCAACATCTGTCACCGTTCGAGGAGTGAAAGTGCCCTTCACAGCTGACAGCATCAACCACATGTTTAGCCTCTACTTTGGCCCCGATGATGATGCCCACTAGAAATTTCTCGACACCCTCGATGCTGCCGCCTATGGTGCTGTTATGGCGGAGGTGACAGAGGAGGGCACCACATGGACGACCAGCAAAAAGAACCCCCCCTCTGTCAAAAGGGGGCAGCTCCTCCCTAAAGCCAAACTCTGGAACATTTTTATCAAAAAGCGCATCATGCCTTCTTCCCACCACACGACAGTCAACCAGCAGCGGCTCGCCCTCATTCATTCCATTATGCACGACAGGCCTATTAATGTAGACCGCTACATGAGGGACAGCATCCTAGACTGCGCTTTCCGCTCTGACTCCCGCCTCTGTCTGCCGTTCACAATAACCTCCTTATGCCGCTGTGTTACTGTCCCTGAAGAACCCTTCGACAAAATCATCAAGGGCAGAGGCTGGACAGATAACAACATCAACAGCCTCATGCAGCTGGTAGTGGCTACACCTATCTCGTCTTTCAATCCAGCCGGCTCCCTAGAAGAACCATCAGAGAAGCCTGCCCCTGAACCTGCCGCCGCCACCGCTCCGACAGACCAGTCTGCCCTCATCCTTGCTGCGCTACAAAGGGTAGAGGAGAGACAAATGGGATTGATGACGTTCATTCGGGACTTCACTAACTCGACGGTAAACTTCATTACCCAAACTTTAAATTTTCCCGATGTTCAATTCCCTACTTTTCCTGCCCATTATTTCCATATCCCCACCCCTGTCCACACACCCACACCACCTGCCTCCCCACATTCCCACTCGACTGCCTCCACCCCATCACCTGCCCCGACGGCAGCAGGCAGTCCACCGGCCGACACCCCTGCTAGAGGAACAAAAAGGCCTGCCTCCGATGACAGCCCTCTGCTCAGGAGGAATTTAGAGAGGGAATTTACGCCGGTCAATAGGATAAAACACGTGGCAGACAAGAAACGGTTGCCCAAGGCTAGCACCACCACCAGCAGCACTTGGGACAGTGGCAGCAGTTCCGATGTCCAGCTCGTGGAGCAACCTGCCCCTGCACCTGCCCCTGAACCTGCCCAGCCTCCTCCATAGCCCAGGCGCCGCCGTCAGATCCGTCTCAGCAGCAGCAGCGAGGACAGCGACTGAAAATTTAAGTTTTTATTTTCCTCTTATTGATGCCTGCTTTTATCATTTGTGATGTACTTTTCTTCATATTTTTGTTTTTCTATCATTTTGCATTGAGGGCAATGCAACCCTCGAGTTTGGGGGTGGCAACCCTCCATCATCAATGGAGTCTTAAGTACATCTTTTTATTAATTGTTGTGTCTTTTATTTATTTAATTTCTCTTAAAAAAATCAGAAAATTTAAACTGTTGGCTTAAAAACTGTGAAGTTAACTTACCTGTCATGACAGCTCTGTCGTGGCAGCATCTTTAGGACAGCTTAAGGAGAAGTTTAGAGCCTTTCTATAGTTCTGAAAAATTAAACACCTTTGTGACTGTTATATTGCTTAGATTTCTTTTAGCCAAACTAGAATAGGAAGCTTAGAACTTGAATAGCCCCTAGAGGTGCCTAACACTGGCTCTAGGAAAGAAGTTTAGCAAAAGAAACTCAAAAACCTAGAGGTGCCCGAAACCGGCTCTAGGAAGCTAACTAGAGGTGCCCGAAACCGGCTCTAGTAACTAGAGGTGCCTGAAACTGGCTCTAGTAAAAACTTAGCTTGAAAATAGAAGAAAAAGAAGCATGAAAATGTGCCTTCTAAAAAATAAACTTTGGCATAAAAATTCGAGTTAAGAAGTTGAATATTCTAGTGAAACTAAGAGAGTCTTAGCATATAACTGTTCACAAGCATGCACACACTGCACGAGAACTATAGGGAGATTCCGGACAGATCCTAACCTTTCCGACAGGTTGATGCCGCCATAGAGAATGAGCGACGGGTAAGGAACAGTTCACTGTTTGAAGGCCAACACAAAAATATTCATTTTTCTTTTAGGTTTAATTGCTTGAGGGCAAGCAAAAACTTGAGTTTGGGGGTGTGTTGAGTGTGTAAAAGTTCTATTATTTACACCCTTTTTAACCCATATTTCTGCTGCGTTCAAGCATCATTGCATTGCATTTAGGTTAGTTTTCAGTAAAACATCACAAATGGATTAAAAGCACGGATTCTACTAAAAGATGGCTGATTTTGCAGGTAGTTGCCATAGTTGATGAAGACGGCGGGCGCAGGGCAGAGAAGCAGGAAAGCTGAACTGGATAAGCAGACGAAGAAGACGAAGCTGCCATGGACCTGTCGTGACAGCATGGTGACAGCAACCTTATGAAGAGGAAAAGTAAAGTGGACCTCGATAGATAGAGAAAAATCTGCTCGTCTGTCGTGTGAAAGCCAAATATTTTTCCAAGCCCCGGATCAAAAGATATGTCAAGCCAAAGCTCAAGGAGAGGAATTCCCATGAAACAAGGAGGCGGCTGAAAAGTAGGAATCCTTAGAGATTAAGCATTTATTAGAATCTTACTTTTCATTAAAGTTGTAATTCTTGTTAACTTAGAATACTTGAGCCCAAAGCTTATATAAGGGCATAGATTTTGACCTAGGGAGATATCCCTCATCTTACCCCATAACCGATAACCTAAACCCCTCTGCCGTTCACCCGTCACCGACATGTTCTAAATTCCCCTTAGGGCTACGGGTTGTTTTGTAAAGTAGTTGCAAGGGTTGTTTTGCTTTAGGATTTTCCAAGTTCAATAAAATAAAACTTCAAGTTCTCTTATTTTGGTTTTAATATCTTGCAAGAGCATCGGGAGAGCATTGTGAGGTTATCTATTTACTTAGCATCGGGAGAGTTAAGTATACGAAAGAAATAAGAGCAAGTTCTCTAGTTTATAGTTGAACTATCTCGTACCTAGGGATAGGGCGAGGTTAAGTGGCTAAGGAAGAATTCATACACATCGGTGTTCATCCTTCGATTCACGCCGGGAGGTATCATCAAAGACGTGATCATCGACAGACTTGGACCTAGGGATAGGCCAAGGCAGATCTGGGATTCTTGCCAAACTTGAAGTACGGAGTTGGTGTGTCTGCTGCCGCGACAGCCAACGGACAGCCACCGCGACAGGTGCTGCCGTGACGGGCACGACGACAGAACTGGAGTTCCTAAGCATTGCAATACCTGCACTACCGAGCAATTCAATACCAGCCCATTCTCTCTATCTTGATAATTCTACTCTTTTATTTAAGTTTACCTTATTATTTTTGTGACATCTTTATAAACTATTTTCTTTACTTCGTGCAGTGAATCAAGGTGAAGCTATTAGCCTAATCCCTGTGGAGACGATATCCGATACTTCGTATCACTTTACTACTTGCGTCGTGTACAATTGCACTACAATTGCGATAGACTCTTTTACACGCAACAGTCCCAATACACAATCTCCTCCTACATCACCAAACATTACAGAATGTCAACCCTCAAACACTCCTCAACCAACACCACCAAATCCTCAACCTGACACCCTCCCCGAACAATCCAACCCTCCTCATGAGCCATCACCTCCTCCACAAACAATACCAACTGCCTCAACCACTATTGCCCCTCCACCAAATCCTCCCATATCCAACAAACACCCCATGGTAACACGGAGTAAGGTTGGAACCTTCAAACCAAAAGTTTATACCACCATCACCACACCCACCAACATTAAAGAAGCCCTCGACCATCCATCATGGGCTGAAGTAGTTCACCTTGAGTACACTGCTCTTTGTGACAATGACACTTGAGAGCTCACTGAACTACCACCTGGCAAGAAAGCCATAGGAAGTAAGTGGTTATTTCGAGTGAAACATAATGTTGATGGTTCAGTCAGCAAACTCAAAGCAAGGCTAGTAGCCAAAGGCTACTCTCAAACACCAGGGCTCGATTTCATGGAAACGTTCAGCCCAGTGGTACGCTTCTTCACTGTGAACATTCTAATCTCAGTTGCAGTCACAAACCAATGGCACATTCACCAAGTGGATGTAAACAATGCATTTCTAAAGGGTGAACTACATGAAGCTGTGTATATGCACCAGCCTGCTGGCTTCACTCAACAGAATTCAACGGGGAAGCCACTCTTCTGTAAGCTCAAGAAAGCCATCTATGGCCTCAGGCAGGCACCAAGGAACTGGTTTGCACAACTTAAATCTTTTCTAAGCACACAAGGCTTTCTTGCATCACAAGCAGACTCAACACTCTTCATCCTCAAGCGTGATGCTCTAACCATATACCTAGCTGTCTATGTGGACGATATGTTAATCACAGGAAATGTTGAATCTCAAGTGCAACAAATTATACAAGCTCTTGATGAAAGGTTCTCCTTCAAAGACCTAGGTCATCTAAACTATTTCCTAGGTATTGAAGTCAAACCATATGCAGGGGGTCTCTTCTTATCACAACAACAATACATCGTGGATCTGCTACACAAAACAGAGACCTTGGGTGCCAAAGCTGCTTCAACACCCATGGTGTCCTATCCCAAGCTCAGCAAATTAGATGGTTCTCTCCTAATTGAGGCTCAACCCTATCGAAGCATAATAGGGGCACTTCAATATATATGTCACACCCGTCCAGACTTAGCCTTTGCTGTCAACAAAGCTGCACAGTATATGCAATCCCCTACAGAAAAACACTGGCAGGTCATCCAAAGGATCCTAAGATATCTCAGCACCACACTTGACTATGGACTCTGGTTCCAACCACAATCCAGTGACAACCTCCAACTCACTGCGTTTTCGGATGCTGACTGTGGTAGTGATGTCGACGACCGCCGCTCCACATCAGGCTACTGTGTTAAACTTGGTCACCATCTGCTCACATGGTGCTCGAAGAAACAACGCGCAGTCTTAAGATCATCTGCCGAAGCTGAGTACAGAAGTCTCGCTGATGCTGTATCTGAGATCATATGGGTTCAATCTGCACTCACTGAAATGGGAATCATAGTTCATAACATTCATCAACTCTAGTGCGACAACACCAGCACAGTCTCCATGGCAGCCAACCCCGTCCTCCACGCGAAAACAAAACACGTGGACCTTGACCTTCACTTTGTCAGAGAGAAAGTCAGCTCACGCCTACTTCAAATCAACTACATACCAGCTCATTGTCAAATGGCAGACATCCTCACCAAAGCTCTTCCCACGCTTCAGTTCGAAGCACTGCGCAAACAACTCAACACTCGTCAACTTGAAGAAAAAACAAGCCCGGGAAATGTTGAAGATGATGCCAAAATACCTCTGCATGAGCTGGCAAATACACAGCTGTCCATGCAAACAATCTCCTCCAAGTTTGTTGGAAACGATCAGAAGGAATAAAATGACAATACACGTGTCATGTGCTGACTCATTAGGGTTTCCATTCATCGTGTATTTAAACACCCTTTAGCAATGAAAAGAATCAAGCTTTCCCTATTCAATTCTTATATCTGCTGCATTTCTATGAAGCATGTTGTATGCTTAACAAAGCTTTCGTCTGGAGAGCTATTTGGGGTAGATTACCAACTCGCTCTGAGCTCGCTGCTAGAAGAATTGTTTGTCCTAATAACTCGCTTTGTATTTTCTGCAACAATGAAGTTGAAACTGTCATCCATTTACTTTGTCACTGCTGGTTCTCTTGGTCGATCTGGACTAAGTGGTGTTCCCTTTGGAATATTCATCTCATCACCCCGGGTAATCTAAAGGACTTCCTGGTGTGTTAGGAAAATGCTGCAATACATTCAGAAGCCAAGCAAATCTGGTGTCTAGCCTTTCCTAGCATCTTGTGGACGATTTGGTTGGGGAGAAACGATAGGGTGTTCAACAACAAAATTCTTTCTGCGCAGCAACTGTTTGACTTAGCGGTACTTAGAATGGGGTTTTGGATCAAATCTAAATGGCCAGCATCGTGTCCCTCCATCTCAAAATTCATCAGATACCCCCAGCGATGTGTCATCAAGACTGCCCTTAAGAATTGAGTGCCTCTTCGCGGCCGTTCTGCTCAGGTGCAAGGGTGAGGATATTCACTCTTTTTCCTAAGTGTTTCTGTGTTTTTGGTTCCAATAAGGTCCAGCGTGTAATGTTTCCATAAGTGCACAGGCTCCTGCGTGTCTTTTGCTGTTGTATGTAGTGTACCTGGGGCCTTAGTGCTCTTCATCTTTGTACTTCAGTTCTTCAGTTTTATTTATTGAAAAAATCCGGGCACTCTTTTTCCCCTGTTAGGTTTAGAGGGGTTTTAACGAGGCCTTTAATTTTCAAAAAAATAAGAATTTGGATCGGATTAGATTCGAAAATTCATATATCTAAAATTTTCTGATTGGTAAATTTATGATTCGTACTTGATCTAAAAAAAAATCAAATAACCGATTTTTCATATATTCCATTTTCGGACAGGTAATTGGGTATTCGAATATCATAACTTATAACTTATTGTTTTTTAATTTAGTGGTCATATACATGAATTTTGAATATAACAAACAACAAATTATTGATTATAATAAGATTTGTATATAAAGACATTTCAATTTTTTATATATAAAAATAAAAATATCAAATATAACAAGATTTATATCCATAAAAATTTTAGTATTCAAATTTTAAATATTGTGATATTTGATCCGAATATCAAATAACTATCTGTATCTGATCTGAAATTTTCAGATATGTGATTTGAATTATCCGAAAAAAAAAATAGATCAAATATCTAAATTTTCGAATTGCATCACTATATAAACCGGTCGGATTTTTTTCACACCCCTACTACATGATATTATAGGTTGACAATTCGATGTTAATGGCATCCAAATGTCCAATTACTAGAGTATCCACGTGTAAGAGTTATGAATTTTATAACATAAAAACCGAGGCCACAAACTTTTTCGTTTTTGGCAAAACTAAAGGCAATACTTTCCATTGTTTTAGATGTCACGACTATAAATAATATTACTTCAGTTGATGAAATATTGATTGAATTTATTAAAATGAGATTAGAAAGTTCTGTATTTTTCTCGTTTTAATTTTCTTGTCCTACGTTGATTTTTAGGGAATTTTAGAAAAACGTTTATATAAGATATATGATGTAGAATAATTTAAATTATAAGTTTGTAATTGAAAATTATTTTTTATTTTTGTTGAAAAATTAAAAAAATTAAAAAAATACACGTGTCTTATAAAAATTGTTGAGACTTTTTAAAGTGACGATTTGAATGAAATAATTTTAAAAGACAAAAATAAAAATTTTACTGGAACAGACATAATATATTTAAGTTTTCTATTAGGTATGAATATCATATATTTGAATTTGATGCAAGTCTAAATATATTTTGATATTCCGTATATTTGTTTGTGAATTATAATGTTTGATTTTTGTTATAATCATATAAATATATTTATTGTAATTTTTTGGATAATTTATGACTTATTATATTAAAATAAAGCAATATATTACTACAATATTTATAAATAATACAGAGAAAATGAACATTTACAAATAAATCTTCTTTACAAACAGTCAATTTTTAATCTATACATAATTGTCTATTAACAACATCGATACTATTGAAAGTAGCATTTTCCAACAATTCATTGTAATTTTATTTGTACAATTCATTATGATTATAATCATATCATATGTATTGTTTGTTATTGTAATTAATTTCATAAAACAATCATTATCAACTGATTTGCAGCAACTTCCTCACATAAATTTAACAACTTGAATGAGCTTGGCAACTAGAAGAAAAGAATAATGACAGGTGAAGTACGGTTATTACAGAAGCAAAATGCTAATAATGAACTGGCTTTGTTTACATTTAGAGACGAAATTATACATGATCTAGAATCTTCCTGCTGCCTTTGCTGATATTCTAAAATCATTTAAAACTAGTTTATGCCGTTGCCATTTTAAAAATCTGCGATGGAATCTTACAACTTATTAATATTACATTAAAAAAATAATCCAATATCAAATTCAAATCTAATATCAATTCAAATTAAAAAGATCGATACATCTTCAATTTAAATGATAGTTGATTCAACACTTGGATGCATATAGAATACGCAATAAGTTCATAAACGAAGTATATATATATATTTTCCATAAGATCATCTAACAGTTGGTAAAAATTAAAGGTATAATTTATTTCACATAGAAATAAATTATCTAATAATTTATTATTAATTAACCCAACAATTGTTTCAGTGTAAAAACAGATCCTAAAAGATACGAGTTCAAATGACTGTCTATAAAAGAGTGTATGCATGTTTATTAATCTCACTCACCTGGATATAGGAGTATTTACTTCATTTCTAATATATAACATATAAAAGAAGTACAGAAATCAAAGAGTTTTATCTGCAACAATATAAAGATTAAAACCCTAGCTAGAAAGAAAATATGGATTTTATATACCTTCTCACATGCAATTTTAATATCAACATTGTATTTAAAAAGTAGGAAAACAAACCATAACAACTATATATAAATATATATGGACCGATTAGTGAAGAGTTGCTTGTAAGTTGGATAATAGAAGGCGTTGGAGAGAGCAAGGCGAGGCAGCTACCATGTGATGAAACTCCATGGTTGTTTGGAAAGAAAGGGAAGTATCGAGAGATAAGGAAGTTGGGTCATCATTATTTTGTTTTTGCTTTTTGGTGACTTTCCTTCTTCTTTAAATCAGCTTCACATGAAGAGATCAGACCAGACTTACGTAGAAGAAGATTAAAAGAGACAGTGATTTGGCAAAAAAATCATTCAACTGAGGGTTAAGATCAAAAAAAGGAGAGAAACAGACATGTCTATGACTTCTGCTTCATCACTGTCCCAAGGAAGAAAAAAAAGGTTTGTTGGTTTCTCATAAATGGACAAACAGATAACAGTGGGGGGAGAAGAGTTTTATCAGCTGTGCCTGTGTGTGAAATTTGAAGATATTTGTTTGATACAGCAACGGGTCAAGACTCAAGACCGCAGCAGTACAGGCATGTTAGAAACGTCTACAGCAAATGACTTAAATGAATGGCTCACCCTCACTCTAGTTGAAGCCCGGAGTTACAACATTTACCATGATTTTATTTAGTTATTTTAATTTTTATTCTTTTTTATAAAGCAATTTAACACTCAATATTTTATTTTGAGTTAAAATGACATCTGTGTTAATAAAAACTGTCAGCCAACTAATGATAAACAGCTTAAAATGACTTGACAAAATGACATGTCATTAGAAAAAAATAATTTTATATTTTATAAAATTATTTTTTAACTGATGTATAATTATGTATATTCAACATATTTGTCTATATGATACTTTTATGTCAGCATACATTGTCATGTAGGTTTGTCACGTCATTTAATGTTAGTTGACTAATATTTTTTATCCATGGAGATGTCATTTTGACCCAAAATAAAATGTTGAGGATAAAATGCTTCAAGAAAAAGGAATATAAGCTAAAATGACTATTCAGTCAAATGTTAGGGCTATTTTTTAGTATTATACCATTTTATTTTTCTTTCTTCACGAAATGTCGTGTTTGACATTTCTTTTGAATTATCTAGTGTGGCTACATAATAGTATTTATTCATTAATCTTAGCTATTTTAACATGTATATCGTACTGATAAACTGCTCGAATCTCCCATGAGGTGAATTTTTCTTGTTTTTGTGTTCTAAAAACTGATCATGAGGGACCTCACAATTAAAGGGCTTGAATGAATGTATAAATGTTTGCAGCTTTAGCCTTTAGGTGGCATGAATTCTTTGGCCAAAAGGTAAACAATTCAAGTGCATTGAATTCTCCTCATCAACAGATTATACAAAGCCAAGGGAAATGTACGTGCAACTCCCCCCAATAACCCTTTGCTGGTGACAAAACAAACCCTAGCTATATAGTAGGTAGTACACAGATATAATCACTCTAAAAAGCCCCATACTTATCCGAACAAGGCTACGGCCACGACACTGATACTCGCATTTTATAAGCCACCAATCGGACTGCAATTAAGTTATCAAAACTTTTTGTTATGTCAGAGTCAGGTGGAGTTAAGTGTATTTTTCAAATAGGTGATAATATCCAACATTTTTCATGCACCCGTTCATGCTTCAATAATTTTCTATATCAAAAACTAACAGTAGGACAAACGGGGGCAGACAATGGATTGAAGAAAAAGACTTAAAAACTTGTGCCACCGATCCATTTTGATAAAAAGTTGTACATTATTTTATTGGCAATTTACAGAAAACAAGTGAAACTGGAAATCATACTGCCAACAAGATGCATCCATAACCCTCAAAAGAAGACACCTTATAGACATCTGCTACTATCAACGCACAAAAGGTGCTATTTTTTTTTCTTTTGGTAGATGTGTTTCTTTTTGAAGTGTTTTTTTTAACACATGACATCCTTGAGAAGCTTGTACCTGCGTGTCGTTGGCCTGGGAGAAGGAGTGCCACTGCTCTTCCCTTTGTGTTCCCCGCTGCTCTCTTCTCGATTCTGTTGCTTGATTTTGTCACCCGAATACTCGGATCGCTTTACAATTATTTCAGGCCCGTTCCCAGCCGATGATTTCTTTGAAGAGCTTCTATGCCTTGAGTTTCTTTCTTCGCTTTGGCACCAATCACACAGCTCAATTGGCTCCGCGAACTCGCTGTAATAGTTACTGCAATACCTGCCAGGATCAAGCCATAAAATATAAGAGATTTTTTTATAAAAAAAAAACATCTAAAATAAGATGATGATGATAATAGCTCCGGATGTTCACTTGGGGTTTTACATAAATGATAAAACCATGGTGTTTGGTGGTGGTGGTTGGCATGGAAGGAAGGAGATAAGAAAAGAGAAGACATACGAGTGTTGAAAGCGGTGGTGGCATTTGTTGCAGCGGAAGAGTTTGTCGGGGAAACCAACGTCGCCGCACATGCAGCAGACAGTTTGAAGATCCACCATTACTGAAGAAGAAGATGATGATTTGATGGAGGAGATTAATAAAAGAGATAACTACAACTACAAGAGAGCCGTATGATATCTATATAAAGGAAGAGGATGGTTTCAGAATTCAGAGTCCCATACATTCATTTCTTTACCTTTTATATAGAAAAAAGAAATTTCATTTTTTATAGGTAGACCACAGGTTGCTTGCAGTCGTTTTCAGTTTGATAGAGAGAGAAATATGTGAACCTTAAAGTTTATGTCCTGAAAATGACGCTTTTGTCCTTGGTTGCTCTGCCCTTTACTTTGCGTCTCTTTTTACCTATACTGGGTCATTGCCAACTTATGAGCTTCCGCCCCACGCGCCTCTTCATTCCCTTACCATCATTTACGAACAATTTTTTTTATCATTTTATGCAAAAGAAAATATTTATATCCAATTTTAAATTTAAATAAATTCACACACCTAAATTAAATTATTCAAAGTTAGATCATTTTGTATTTCTTTTATTTAACTTTTAGAAAATATTTATATACAAACATATGCTACTATCATCGTAAACTAAATACTCTTCGTCCCACTCAATATGCCTATTATTAAATTTTAATTATAATTATTTTAAATATTTTAATTAATTGAATTTTCTAAATATATATATTTTTAAACTATTTGATTGAAGGTTTCTAAAACATTTTATTTAATTTTTATTAATAATAAATTTAAAATAATAATGAGTAAAAGTTGAAAAAAATGACCTAAAAAATCAATATTAGTCCTATTGTGTAACACCCGTGTTTCGGGGTTAAGAGTTAGTCGGGTTAGTGGTCCGAGTCGGTAAAATTAAATTAAATCAATTTGACCTTGACTTGAGTTAATTGGGTTTTAAAATAATTAGGAGGGACCAATGCGGTGATTTAACCCAAATGTTTTAAAAGCTAGACAACTTTTAGAATTTTAAAAGAGAACAAAGAGGAAAAAAAGCTATCATCTTCTCTACCCTTTCCCCTCTTCCAACGTGGGAAAACTTTCAAAACCCCCTAACACCAAAAATCACTATTACATTAAATTCCTTCTTCATTTCAAGGCCATTTTCAAAGGTAATGACATTTTCTAACTCTCCTCTTCATTCCCTATCCATACATAGTTGTAGATTTTCAAACTATGAACTTTTGAAAATTAGGGCTTGATGAAAGTTTGAGTTTTTATGGAGATTTTCAATTTGTTTTGAAATATAAAGTTGGGTTTTAGTTTATTCACCTTAAAATGCACATAATATGTTAAAATGGTTGAGTTTGGGTGAAAACCCGAAATGGGTTCTTGAGGCAAATTTCAAAGTGTCAAAAACTTGGTTTTTGGTGGGTTTTAGGTTTAAATTGAAGGGCTGATGGTTTAGGTATATGGGGAAGGTGTTTTGGGATCATTTGAGTGTCGATTGGATGTTTGAAAATGGAGTTTTCAGCTAGGGTTTGAGGGAGCACGAAAATGAGCATTTTGGGGGATTAATTCGATTGGAAAATTTGTTGAAGTTGGTTTGAGCTCAAGAGTTGAGTGTTGACTGAATTTTAGCATTGTTTGGGAATAATGGATGTGCTTTTGATTTGCTAGAAGCAAGAGGAGACGTTGAAGAGGCATCAAGATCGAATCCGGGCTTGTAGGAGGCTTGCTTTGGTTGCTAAGGAAGGGTGGTGAGTGACTTTAAATGTGTTTTAAAGTTTGGTTCGAGTGTGTGTAGTGTATGAGTTGAAATGTGCTTAGTAGGCCATTTCTATGTAGATTTAAATTGTTAACTTAGCTCTTGATTTCCATTAGATGCTATTTGTGTTTGCCTATTTATGCTCTTGTGAAATGTGGGTTGATTTGCACATGTGTACCATGATATGTGTATGTGATGAGCATGAGATATGATTGATGGATATGTGATGTGGCAAATAAAAATTAGCACTAATTAACTTACCGGGTGTAAATGATCGATCATTAGGATTATTGTGCACACAAATTGAGTCAAAACGTACGTGGCCTTGATGGCGTTGAGTCGTCAAGGAGGAGTACGGTGATGTAATATTCTACCGGAAGCTTATATATATATTCTACGGGATGATGAGTGGAATCCATCCGTAGGGCATGTGGTGATGAGTGGAATCCCGCCCATGCAAGGTCCGGTGATGAGTGTAATCCCATCGAGGTAATGTGATTGTTGAGATTAAATCCGCACATCCGGGTAAACTAATAGTAGCCAATTGAACTTGTTCGTATATTTGTGATGTATGACATTGATATTTGATATTTGAGCTTAGTATGATGTGAGATGCCATATTATGCCTCTTGAAAGACTAGCTAGGTCTACTTGTCATATTACCTATGCATGACAGAAATGAGAATTAGGGAATACATGCTTGAACCCACCATTGTTGATGTTTTCGATTTTAGATCATCCTCACTAAGCTTATAGCTTACGCTCTCATTTTCAACAATGCAGATCATTAGCGTGGTGTTAGCTCAGAGCAAGGCAAGAAGGGCTTCCAAGTTTTTGTTGCTCAAGTACGGTTAATAATTATGTAGTAGCTTAGCAATGTGGCAAGGGTGTGTTTGAATGAGCTTTGTATGACTCATGTATGTGTTTGATGCTTATAATTTGACTTGGATTGTAAACATGATGTGTCTTGCCAAATGCTTGTGTGATGAATGCCCTATGGATGTTTAAGATTGTTTTGATGGCATGTAAACCTATATGAGTTGAATGGTGTCTTTGACTATTAAAGTCTTCAAGCATCCCCTCTATGATATGTTATTAATGTGTAATGGCCATGTATGAAAGATTGTTTAAATCTATGCCTTGTGGGTGTTTGAGCATGCTAGACCTAGGATGTATGCATCTAGACTTTGTTTGCCTGATTTGAGTGCCTTTAGAGGTCGTTTGAGACCTTTAGACTTGTTAACATTCGCCTAAGTCTGGTTTTCAAAGGTTGCAGACAGCCCGCGTTTCGAAACGGGTTGGGCTGTTTCGGAACGGGTAAGGCTTCAGGGACCCCGTATCGAAACGCGTTTTGATACGGTATGGCCTGTGAAACCCTTGTTCCGAAATGCGTATCGGAACGTTTTGGCTACTGGAATTCTGAGAAAATGACGAGATGAAGTCGTTTCGAAACGGGTCTAAGGGTTTCGAAACGGTCAAAATCTCGTTGACCACGAGAAGTTGATCGTTTAGGGAGTTTCGGAACGGTTGACCTCTGTTTCGATACGGCCCCTTGTATGGGCTCTGGGGCAGTTGACCTGGTCAAGGTGTTTCGATACGCCTCAAGGGTGTTTCGAAACGGCATGTTCAATGGATTAAAATTGGGCTATTTAAATGTTGTTTTGGGTTCGAATGTTGGTCTTTCGCTTTTTATTTCCGCTGTTTGATCACATAGGATTCAAATGAGCCTTTAGAAAAGATTAAGTTAAAAAAAATAGGGTTGCTAACCGAGGGGGAACCTTAACGGGTTTCACTTCGGTTTTCCCCGTGTGGCCTACTCGGACCGGTCATCCGGCCAGACCGGGACGAGGGGGTTACATTTGTTGGTATCAGAGCCTGAGGTTACCGAGACCTCGGGCAGGTTAGTGACGTAAGCTTGATGTGCTAAGTAATTGTATTGCTCGATGTATTCTTGCCATGAAATCTTGATGTTTGACTGTTCGCATGATGTTTTGAAGCATGAATTGTTGCGTCCGGTATAGAGTGTGTGCCCATTGCAACTATTACTTAATTTAAAAGGATTTTTTTATTGAAAAGAGAGTACTTGAGCACTGTTGGACCCTTGCTTTGGGTAACGTAATCCCTATTTGTTTGTTGTTGTTATTACCTTGCTAGCTGTACCATGAGACCACGTGGGAGGCCTAGGATGGTTCGGCCGGAACCACGGGCAGCGGCTCCAGGAGTTGAGTCGGTAGTTAGAGTTGAGGCTCAAGTGGGAGAGCATGTGGTTGGAGTTGGAACTCCTCCACCACCTCCACTACCACCACCTCTTTCACCTAGAGTAGGAGGTTAGGCTAGGGCAAAAGGAGAGGGACCTCAGGGAGGCCAAGGTGGCCAAGGACCGGCCGGAATAGACTTAGCTCCCTTGGTTCAGGCGAAAGCCGGGGCATTTCAGGCTGCAGTAGCTGGGGGTCAGGCAGCAGCACATCATCAGGGAGAGGGCACTGGTTTGCCGTTAGAGAGACTCCGTGGTCTAGGGGCTCAAGAGTTCAGGGGGTCTACTCCGGAGAGATTAGAGTTGTGGTTTGAGAAGACTGTCCGTATCCTCGCTCAGATGGGATGTACTGGTGAGCGCAAGTTAGGATGTGTTGAGTCCTTGCTTCAGGGTGATGCCTACACTTGGTGGGTCACCATTACTACGAGTATGGATGAGGCTGAGATTACTTGGAAGTTCTTTGAGTCAGCATTTCGTAAGAAGTATCTGGGTCCGCGATACCTCGATGAGAGGAAGAGGGAGTTTATGGCTTTGCTTCAGGGGAGTATGACCGTGACCGATTATGAGATCCAATTTGTCAGACTGAGTCAGTATGCACCTGAGCTTGTTCCTACTGAGGTGGAACATTGTAACCATTTTCGTTTTGGGCTGAATGAAGAGATCAAGACGTATACTCTAGCTTCATACTACACTGATTTTGATGTCTTGGTCGCGAGGGCCAAAGACTTAGAGCACAGTTTGAGCTTGACCAAGCGGTCTGGTGGTTCTAGTTCGGGTAAGAGGTCCAGTAACTTTGATAGAGGTGATGCCAAGGGACATCGAGACAACAGGCATCATTATGATCATAGACGTGATGACGGTAACCACGGTAGGGGCCAACAGGGCCAGAGAGCGGGTGTGAAGTTGCCCACATGTGCTACTTGCGGAAGGAACCACACCGGTGAGTGTTGGGGAAACTTTCATTCGTGTTGGAGTTGTGGGGCTAGAGACCACATTAGGCGTGACTGTCCACATCAGGTGGGACAAGCACCAGCTCAGGCTCCTGCTAGAGCCAATGACTTTCAGAGAGGCCGCGGGCGCGGTAGAGGTAACTTCCAGCCGAGGAATGATGGTCAGAGGAACATAGCACACGTAGTCGCAGTCCAGCCGGAGAGCGGAGGCCAGGCCAGAGTTTACGCTCAGCGTGGGGATCAGTATGACACCGATGTGATCGCAGGTAACTTCTCGATACAGTCTTTGGGTTTGCTTTCTTTGATTGACTCTGGGTCTACACATTCCTACATATTGAGTGAGCATGCACAGTCGTTGAATTTGCCTTGTGAAATGTTAGAGGTAGGAGTTAGTGTTACTAGTTCCTTTGGGGACACGGTAGTGGTTAGAAAAATGTATAGAAGGTGTCCGTTGATGGTTCAGGGACATGTGTTTCCAGTGGATATGATGGAGCTACCTTTCTATGGTTTTGATGTGATTCTGGGTATGGACTGGCTCACGGAGCATAGAGCTAGGATAGATTTTGAAACTAAGAGAATTTCTTTGAGGCTCACAGATGATTATGAGATTGTAGTGGTGGGTGGGAACGTGAAGTTCTTGTCCAATGTAGTTTCAGTTTTAAAGGCTAAGAGGTTAGTTGAGTTGGGGTGTGAAGCTTACTTGGCATATGTGATGAACCCTAACATGAGTGAGGTTAGACCTCAAGACATCCGGACAGTATGTGACTTTCCTAGTGTGTTTCCGGAAGAGTTGTCAGGGTTACCACCAGACAGAGAGGTAGAGTTCACCATTGAGACTTATTCTGATTCAGCTCCTGTTTCGATTGCTCCGTATCGCATGGCACCGAAAAAATTGAAAGAGTTGAAGACTCAGTTGCAAGAGTTGACAGATAGAGGTTTCATTCGACCTAGTTCTTCACCTTGGGGTGCACCAGTTTTGTTTGTGAAGAAGAAAGATGGAAGTATGAGAATCTGTATAGATTACAGACAGTTGAATCAGTTGACAATGAAAAATAAATATTCGTTGCCTAGAATTGATGACTTGTTTGATCAGTTGAGAGGAGCATCGGTCTTTTCGAAGATTGACTTGAGATCGGGTTACTACCAGCTAAAGGTAAGAGAGGTTGATGTACCGAAGACGACCTTTAGGACTAGGTATGGTCACTATGAGTTTTTAGTCATGCATTTTGGGTTGACTAATGCACCAACTGCTTTTATGGATATGATGAATAGGATTTTTCATCAATACCTAGATCAGTTTGTGGTTGTTTTTATAGATGACATATTGGTGTACTCGCGAACTGAAGAAGACCATGACCGACACTTGAGACTAGTTTTGAAGACTTTGCTAGATCATCAGTTGTATGCGAAGCTAAGCAAGTGAGAATTCTGGATCCGAGAGGTAGTCTTCTTAGGACATGTAGTGTCAGTCGATGAGATTAGAGTTGATCCGAAGAAGATTGAGGCCATTGTTGAATGGAAGCAACAGAAGTCTATAACAGAGGTACGTAGCTTCCTAGGCTTAGCCGGATACTATAGGAGATTTGTTGAAGGTTTCTCTAAGTTAGCCGCTCCTTTGACACAGTTGCTACAGAAGAGTGTTATGTTTGAGCGGACAGATGCAAGACAGAGATCCTTTGAGAAATTGAAAGAAGCTTTGACCCAAGCACCGATCTTGATTCAGCCTGAGTCCGGGAAGGACTATGTAGTTTACAGTGATGCTTCTTATGTAGGTCTAGGGTGTGTTCTTATGCAAGACAAGAGAGTAGTGGCTTATGCCTCAAGACAGTTAAAGACCCATGAGCGCAACTATCCGACCCATGACATAGAGTTAGCTGCAGTTGTGTTTGCTCTGAAGATTTGGAGGCACTATTTGTGCGGTGAGAAATGCACAGTGTACACCGATCACAAGAGTTTGAAGTACATTATGACTCAGCGAGATTTGAATCTCAGACAGCGCAGGTGGTTAGAGTTGCTAAAAGACTATGATCTTACCATTGAGTACCATCCGGGTAAGGCCAATGTAGTGGCCGATGCATTGAGTAGAAAGATAGCCGTGGATTTGAGAGCCATGTTTTCTAGATTGAGCTTATTCGGAGATGGTGGATTAGTAGCCGAGCTTCAGGTTAGACCTACTCTAGGTCAGTTGATTAGAGAGAAGCAGCTCTTAGATAGATCTTTGGCACCTCACGAGCAAGATATAGCCGAAGGTAGATCTTCAGACTACAGTTTCAGTACCGATGGGGTTTTGTGTTTCAAAGATAGGATAGTTGTGCCAGAGGACAGTGACTTGAGACGTACGATCTTGACTGAAGCCCACATTAGTCTGTTTGTTATGCATCTAGGAAGTACGAAGATGTACCGTGATTTGAAGAATGAGTACTTTTGGGTTGGCTTGAAAAGAGATGTAGCCGACTTTGTGAGTAAGTGTTTGGTATGTCAGAGGGTGAAGGCGGAACATCAGGTTCCCTCAGGTTTGTTACAGCCGTTGAGGATTCCGGAATGGAAATGGGAGAACATCACCATGGATTTTGTTTCGAGTTTGCCTTTGACTCCTACGAAGAAGAACTCAGTTTGGGTGATAGTGGACTGTTTTACGAAGTGTGCTCACTTCTTTGCAGTCAATACTACTTACACTTTAGATAGATTGGCCGATTTGTACATTGGTGAGATTGTTAGACTGCATGGTGTGCCGAAGTCCATTGTGTCAGATAGAGATCCGCGATTTACATCTCGATTTTGGGAGTGTCTGTATACAGCTTTGGGTAACCCGTCTGAACTTCAGCACGTCCTATCATCCTCAGTCAGATGGTCAGTCAGTGAGAGTTATTCAGATCTTAGAGGATATGTTACGTTGTTGCATCATTGACTTTCAGGGCACGTGGGAGAAGCACTTGCCTCTAGTTGAGTTTGCTTACAATAATAGCTTTTAGTCGAGCATTCAGATGGCTCCGTATGAGGTCTTGTATGGCCGGAAGTGTAGGACTCTAGTTTGTTGGGCCGAAGTGGGATAGAAGTTGTTACCTATGCCGGATTTGCTCAAGGGGACAACTGAAAAAGTAAAATTGATTTGTGATCGATTGAAGGTTGCTTCGGATACGCAGAAGTCCTATTCCGATTTGAAGAGGAAGGAAGTCGAGTTCTCAGTGGGTGAGAAGGTATTCTTGAAGGTGTCTCCGTGGAAGAAAGTAATGAGATTTGGCCGAAAGGGGAAGTTGAGTCCGAGGTACATAGGACCGTATGAGATTGTGAAGAGGGTTGGTCCGGTTGCTTATCAGTTGCATTTGCCATCCGAGCTAGAGAAGATACACGATGTATTCCATGTTTCGATGCTCCGTAAGTATAGGTCTAATCCATCACGATGTATTCCATTTGTTTTGAAATATAAAGTTGGGTTTTAGTTTATTCACCTTAAAATGCACATAATATGTTAAAATGGTTGGGTTTGGGTGAAAACCCGAAATGGGTTCTTGAGGCAAATTTCAAAGTGTCAAAAACTTTGGTTTTTGGTGGGTTTTAGGTTTAAATTGAAGAGCTGATGGTTTAGGTATGTGAGAAAGGTGTTTTGGGATCATTTGGGTGTCGATTGGATGTTTGAAAATGGAGTTTTCAACTAGGGTTTGAGGGAGCACGAAAATGAGCATTTGGGGGGATTAATTTGATTGGGAAATTTGTTGAAGTTGGTTTGAGCTCAAGAGTTGAGTGTTGACTGAATTTTAGCATTGTTTAGGAATAATGGATGTGTTTTTGATTTGCTAGAAGCAAGAGGAGACGTTGAAGAGGCATCAGGATCGAATCCGGGCTTGTAGGAGGCTTGCTTTGGTTGCTAAGGAAGGGTGGTGAGTGACTTTAAATGTGTTTTAAAGTTTTGTTCGAGTGTGTGTAGTGTATGAGTTGAAATGTGCTTGGTAGACCATTTCTATGTAGATTTAAATTGTTAACTTAGCTCTTGATTTCCATTAGATGCTATTTGTGTTTGCCTATTTATGCTCTTGTGAAATGTGGGTTGATTTGCACATGTGTACCATGATATGTGTATGTGATGAGCATGAGATATGATTGATGGATATGTGATGTGGTAAATAAAAATTGGCACTAATTAACTTACCGGGTGTAAATAATCGATCATTAGGATTATTGTGCACACAAATTGAGTCAAAACGTACGTGGCCTTGATGGCGTTGAGTCGTCAAGGAGGAGTACGGTGATGTAATATTCTACTGGAAGCTTATATATATATATTCTACGGGATGATGAGTGGAATCCATCCGTAGGGCATGTGGTGATGAGTGGAATCCCGCCCATGCAAGGTCCGGTGATGAGTGTAATCTCATCGAGGTAATGTGATTGTTGAGATTAAATCCGCACATCCGGGTAAACTAATAGTAGCCAATTGAACTTGTTCGTATATTTGTGATGTATGACATTGATATTTGATATTTGAGCTTAGTATGATGTGAGATGCCATATTATGCCTCTTGAAAGACTAGCTAGGTCTACTTGTCATATTACCTATGCATGACAAAAATGAGAATTAGGGAATACATGCTTGAACCCATCATTGTTGATGTTTTCGATTTTAGAGCATCCTTACTAAGCTTATAGCTTACGCTCTCATTTTCAACAATGCAGATCATTAGCGTGGTGTTAGCTCAGAGCAAGGCAAGAAGGGCTTCCAAGTTTTTGTTGCTCAAGTACGGTTAATAATTATGTAGTAGCTTAGCAATGTGGCAAGGGTGTGTTTGAATGAGCTTTGTATGACTCATGTATGTGTTTGATGCTTATAATTTGACTTGGATTGTAAACATGATGTGTCTTGCCAAATGCTTGTGTGATGAATGCCCTATGGATGTTTAAGATTGTTTTGATGGCATGTAAACCTATATGAGTTGAATGGTGTCTTTGACTATTAAAGTCTTCAAGCATGCCCTCTATGATATGTTATTAATGTGTAATGGCCATGTATGAAAGATTGTTTAAATCTATGCCTTGTGGGTGTTTGAGCATGCTAGACCTAGGATGTATGCCTCTAGACTTTGTTTGCCTGAGTTGAGTGCCTTTAGAGGTCGTTTGAGACCTTTAGACTTGTTAACATTCGCCTAAGTCTGATTTTCAAAGGTTGCAGACAGCCCGCGTTTCGAAATGGGTTGGGCTGTTTCGGAACGGGTAAGGCTTCAGGGACCCCGTATCGGAACGCGTTTCGATATGGTATGGCATGTGAAACCCCTGTTCCGAAACGCGTATCGAAACGTTTTGGCTACTGGAATTCTGAGAAAATGATGAGATGAAGTCGTTTCGAAACGGGTCTAAGGGTTTCGAAACGGTCAAAATCTCGTTGACCACGAGAAGTTGACCGTTGAGGGCATTTCGAAACGGTTGACCTCCGTTTCGATACGGCCCCTTGTATGGGCTCTGGGGCAGTTGACCTGGTCAAGGCGTTTTGATACGCCTCAAGGGTGTTTCGAAACAGCTTGTTCAATGGATTAAGATTGGGCTATTTAAATGTTGTTTTGGGTTCGAATGTTGGTCTTTCGCTTTTTATTTCCGCTGTTTGATCACATAGGATTCGAATGAGCGTTTAGAAAAGATTAAGTTAAAGAAAAAAAATAGGGTTGCTAACCGAGGGGGAACCTTAACGAGTTTCACTTCGGTTTTCCCCGTGTGGCCTACTCGGACCGGTCATCCGGCCAGACCGGGACGAGGGGGTTACATATTGAATAGAAGAGTATATAATTTGAACATTTTCCTATAACATTGACACAAGAAATTAACCTCTTTAGATCATGCATGGAAAAGGTTTAAAATACAACCAAAAAACTCGAACGAACAATATATACGAACAAATCTGACTGCATTAGCAAACGAACTACAAAAAAGGATTAAGCTATTGAAAGACCACCGCGAACTGTAAAATCAGAGTTGAGCATCATGAGAAACTATCCATGAACGCATATTGTGTATCCAAATTCAATCTGCGGGTCAAGAGCATTGAAGATTAGCATGATCATGAATAAGCGTTATCTTGATCATTCGTTGCGTCGTCAATCCAACCTTAAGAAAACATAAAATAAAATAAAAACAGCCAAACGATCGAGAAAAAAAATAAAAATCTTGTAAAAAGCAGAGATAAATGTGTTACAAAATAAAAATTTTCTTATTAAATACTTAGAAAATAAAAAAAAAATCGACAATCAATATCAAAATCGATACCGTCATTAAATAATTTTTTTTTAAATGCAGTGCTCTATAGAGAAAAAAAAATGGGTTATATCTCAAACCCTACCATCTTTTATCTTTTAGATGACAAGTAACTTACAATATATGTAAGGCTTAATCACAAAATAAGTGTCTAACTATACTTATTTTTTGAGATAGATGCCTAAAGATTTTTGGTTGAAATAGGTGTCAAAAATTTTTTTTCTAGCCAAAATAAATGTCTCGGTTGACTTTAAAACAAGCTAAAAATAAACTTTAGTCACTTGTTTCAGTAAAAGAAAATAAAACTTTAAACTCTTATTTTAGTCTAAAAATACTTTAGACATCTAATAAAAAAAATATTGGTTTGAGCACTTCTAGTTAGGCCTACATATAAATATGAAGTTCATGTTATTATACCTTACAAATGGAATATAATGGCTATTTTAATTAATTTCTACATGGCCACTATTAATCGAGTATATACGTATAATACCATATTGTAAACAGAGTAACATTTTCTCAAGCTTTAGATAAAAGGTAGACAGGGAGGAGATCAAACCTTGAATCTCACAAGTTTTTTTAATGATTAAAATAAAAATGGTAATGGTGAGTTTATATTATTTTAAAATATCATTTAAAAATATATGAGAATTTAAATTTGAGATTTGATTCGATTATTTTATATTACTAATCATTTCAATGTTAAAATAAACTTAGTATCAACAACTTGTGAGTCATCTCATCAAATATAATAGTGGTAAACTCAACAAGTGGTCCTAGTGAAAAACAGGATAATGTTTATCTTAAGAAATTCGGGTTCAAACCGTTTTGTCTGCATGATGTATGTACATTGTCAAAAGTTAATAATATATATATAAACAAATAGGAAAATTCTACAACGGGCGACGAACATTAATGAACACCATTAACGATGAACACCAATAATTTTTTTTTTAAATTTTAAAAATTTAAAGGACTAAAATTATAATTAAAATTATCTCTTAAAAAATTAAAAATCAAATTTAATAGTTACTTTATAATATTTTTAATAGGTTAGAATTAAATATACCCAATTCTCCTAAACCCTAACAAAATCAATTTCTTAAAAAAATAGAAATCGATTTATAATTTTTTAATATATTAGAATCAAATATACCCAACTCTCTTAAACCTAAACCCTAACAAATTTTAATCTATTAAAAAATTATAAATTGATTTCTATTTTTTTAAGAGATTGATTTTGTTAGGGTTTAGGAGAATTTGATATATTTGATTCTAACTTATTAAAAAAATATTATAAAGTAACTATTAAATTTGATTTTTATTTTTTAAGAGATAATTTTAATTATAATTTTAGTCCTTTAAATTTTTAAATTTTTTTTAAAAAATTAATAGTGTTCATCGGTGTTCATCGTTAGTGGTGTTTATCAATGTTCGTCGCACGTGATAGACTCATCCAATATTTATCTTATAATCACATTAAGACTATTCTAAAAAATATGATAGTGATGAATAATTAAGAAAACTAAAAACCGAACACCATTAGAAGGTATTAAAAATAATAATAATAATATATTTTAGAATCATCCTAACAATTATAGGTTTAATTATTAGAAATAAGATTTTAGGTTTTATGTATAAGAATCATTAATTTAGATTTTAGTTATTAAGATTTATTAGAAATAAAATTTAGGTTTTCTACAACAGAGCTAAAATGTTAATTTTATGATAGTAAATTTATTTGACCCACCATCTAACTTTATTATTTGACGGACAAATTCATATTGACAATCCATCATTAATTATCAACCTTAAGGCAGACATCACACATATAATGATATTTATATATCAGTGGAGGCCCCACTTTTAAACATTTATGTTTTGCTCCTCTTCATTTTTTGAAAAATTATTTTTTTCTTTCACTTTTGTGCTCATATTTAAATTATTTTAAAATTAGTTTATAACTGAGTAGAGCTTAGACAAAAGGAGATATCTGAATCTCACTTGATCACCTCAAAAAATTATTTTTTTTCTTGTCTCATTCTTACACCACCATTAGCTGCGGCTCCCTGTTCAAACAAGAAAGGATGAACCGTCTAAAATTAACACTACATTATTCTTATCATAAACAAATGATATTAATTATCATTTAAAAAATCACATCTTAAATATTTATTAATTGAATTAATATCTTATTAACTCATTACACTTACTAAATTAAAAGTTTTATAACTAAACATTCACATTCAAATTGATGCAAGTTTAGAAAAAGTGTGGTGCGGCACGCGCAGATAGGGAGAGTTGGTAGGCATTTAGCATTTGTTGGAAATGGTGAAGGCTAAGGTAAAATTTGGTCAACTTGGTTCAGCTTCTGCTGCCTGCCGTGCTTTCTTTCTTGGTTGGAAGGGTTAAAAACGTCATTAAATAAATTTACGTGGGGGTAATTAGGGAAGTCGGGAAAATCACAAGTACACTACTACTGTTTATCAACCTTTAAACAAAGTCCACAACACCATGATCCAAAATGTAAAGGCAGTCCCACCTTTCGATCTTCTCACCATGCTCCGCACCTCTACCAACCTTCTTTACATCCCCATATCTTAACCGTCCATCCATATTTCCCAGATGAGCGAAAATAAAAAAGGCGCTAAAATTCAGTGCTTATAAGAAAAATAAAAAAATTATATATGTGATAAAAAAATTAAAAGTAAAATATTGTTGTACTTTATAGATTTCGGTTATTTTATATTTATTTTTATTTAAAAATCAATTTATTATGCACACGATGAATTAACAACATTTAAAAAATTAATTTAAGGAACTTTATTTTAATGAATTGCACCAACCCTAAAATCTTTCAAACATTTTTAAAATAAGAAGGGGGAAGATGATAAGCATCACGTGGGGGCCAAAGGGTGCTTTACATTCGCTTTTTGTTTAAAGAATAGACACAAGCCAAGAAAGCAGCAGATGTGTTGGGCCTCCAAATTCCTCAGCTGTCTTAAATATATTGCATTTAAATCATAAATAAAAAGAAAATTGTTAGAATTATTAGTACAAAAAGATTTTGGTGGATGAAATGATTTTGTAATTGATTAAGTCCATTTTGAATTCGCACAAACTTTTGTTGGTCTTTTGTCAACTAATAATTTATGTTGAATTTAATACAAAACGTAGGACCAAAATCTATTTTTATTTCACCCTCACATTGTTTCTATTTATTTAACTTAACCTCACTGTTACATATTAACTCGAATTTTAGTAGATAATTAAATTAAATTTTATTATAATTTTAGTCGTTAAAAATTATTCGATAATTATATATATTTAATAAATAAATATTTATATTTAAATGAAAATTAGCCTTATAATATGAGGTTTTTTGGTGATCAAATATTTAATTTTATAAATATAGAATAAATTTTAACAATAGACTACCATGTCAGCACAATAAACTTCCACGTGTGCTTTACTTTGTAATGGTTAACACATAGTTCTGTTAGTCAAATGACCAAACTGATTTTTGTTCTCAATCTAAAGATCTATTGGGTGTATAATAAGTTCATGGATCACATTAGTTTTTTTCCTTCAAAAATTTGAAGACATTAAGTACCATTAAGTCTAAAAAATTAGTAATACTCAGTGCATGATTATAGAAAATTGTGCTATATATTAGTATTTTTATTTGTTATAATTTAAAATGTAGGTGTTATTTATGAATTAAATACTCTTAAAACATATAGTTTTTTTTAATAATAGAACACATAGGCTTTGTATGATCTAACTTGGTTGTTTGCTTATGAAATTTTTGTTCATTGGATCTTTGAATTTATAAGTTATTTATTCATTTAATTTTTAATGATGTTTTTTTTTGTCTTCAACTTTTTTTAAAAAAAATCATTTTAGTCATTTTTTGTTTTTTTAGTCCTCAAACTACTATTTTTTTTTGTCAATTTGAACCAAATAACATAGCAATAACTGATCCATTAAGATGACAACAATTATTACCGATGTTGACATCAATTATTTTATAATCATTTTGTACAAAATATAAAAACTAAAAAAATTAAAATCGTAGAAAATATATCAAATATATATAAATTATTAAAAATTATAAACATTAGAAAATATGAAAAAATACGTAAAAAAATATAAAAATTATTAAAAGTACATACTATTTTTTCGTTTGTTGATTCATTTTAATAAAAAATAGAAGTTTGAGGACAAAAAAAAAAGACTTCTTTTAAAAAGTTCAAGGGCGAAAACTATCATCATACCTTTATTTAATACATTTCCCCCATATATCAGTATTTATGGAACAAAGTTCAAAATTAAAATAGCCACTAAAAGCAAAATAGACTTATTTTAAAAACTCTTAATTGACATATTTTTTTTTTTATAGGTTGTAAATTTTAGATTCATTAAAAGTAAAAATTCTCCTTCCTCTTCTCTATGTAAAAATTATTAAAAAAAACACTAAAACCATTTTAATCTCATGAAATTACACTCAAAAACCCTAAACTTACAATGGCATTATCAATATAGAAAATTAGCAATTTACTTGAAACTTGCAATAAACTATAAAGTAACTATCATTTTAAAATACAGAAGCATTTAACATAGTAATCTAAGTATCAAGCAATTGTCATGTGAATTAAATATCTTCTAAAGTGATCACATACAAATAAAACACGACCATATAAAGTAAATATTATTATCTCATTTACCGGCGAAGAAACTTTAGTTTTTACACGCGGATTAGTTTAAGGGTTTAAGATTTTAATTTAAAGTTTAGAGGTTACGAGTTTAAATTATAGATTATATAATTTAAGGTTTATAGTTAGAATTTATAGTTTAATGTTTAGAGTTTATTATTTATGAATTTAGGGTTAGATATTACAATTTTGAATTTTAGCGAAAGTTTGTGTAAAAAACTTTACACCGCCTGTGTATAGATATTTGTCCATAAAGTAAGGATTATTATCCTATACACCGACAATGAAAACTTTAGTTTCTACAAGAGGATTAGTTTAGGGTTTAGATTGCAGGGTATAAAATTTAGAGTTTATGGTTGGAATTTAATATTTGATGTTTAAGATTTAATATTTAAGAGTTTAGGGTTAGGGATTTTAATTTTGGATTTTAGCCTAGATTAGGCACGCTTATGTAAAAAAGTTTTACATTGTTTGTGTATGAGATAATTGTCCATAAAATAAGAATTATTATCTCATACGCTGACGGTTGAAACTTTAGTTTCTACAAGCGTGTTAGTTTAGAGGATTATGGTTTAGAGGTTAGGGGGTTTAAATTGTAGGGTATAGAATTTAGAGTTTATAGTTTGAGTTTAAGATTTAATGTTTAGAGTTTAGTATTTAAGATTTTAGGGTTAGGGGTTGTAATTTTGGATTTAAGCATTGGATTAAGCACGCTTGTAAAAAAGAACTTTATAACGCTTGTGTATGAGATAATTGTCTATAAAGTAAGGATTATTGTCTCATACACCGACAATTAAAACTTTAATTCCACAAACGGGTTAAATAGGAATTTAGGGTTTAACAATCTATTTAAAAGTCAGAAGATTTGACTTGGATATTACATCCATTTTTACATTCATAGCATATTCGCCCGTCAAAATATCATATTATCGGCAAATAATAACCAAAATCAACACAAAATTCGATAAATGTACTTTAACAAGATTTGTATCCGATCCCTTTGACGGTGTATATAGTCAGACCTGACAAATTTGACTCGAAATTTGAGACTTGAAATCGACCTAAATATAATGATTCGAAATTTAATCTGAAATTCGAAATAAACCGATCCGAACTGAAATTGATTCGAATTTTAGCTGAATCGAAATAGACTCGAATCAATTTTCAACCAAACCGATTGAACCCGAATCGATTTTTAACCGAACCGAATGAACCTGAATCGAATGGACCCGAACGGAAAGTAACCCGAACCGAAGACAACCCGAAATAAAGAAAACATATGAATAAAAATAAAGAAAGACCGGCTTTGCCTCCGCGAAAGAAGAAGATTCCGATCCTGAAGATGAAGACTGGTCCAACACATGGGTCAAATGAGATATGAACAGACGCACAACCCACCAAAAAGTCAAATATATTGGCTTTATAAAGCCATATATAGGGCATAAAAAATTGACCGACCTAAAAACTCAATTAGAACCGACCGATCTCTCATTGACCCGAATTGATATTAACTGACCCGAATCACAACAGACTGAAATAAAAACGAACCGAATCGAAATCGAATTTGAACTGAATAATATTAGACCTGAAATAACCGAAACCGAAATAACCCGAACCGAATGACCCGTTTGCCATATATTATGTTATATAAATACGTGTATCGGACTCGGACACTATATTATAATAGAAATGGGTAAGGGCTGGTTGTATTATGTAAATATCATATTACTTGTTGTACCTATGCTAGACAATACAAAAGGGTTAAATAACTCATTAAGTAACTAATGTCTCAACCACAAATGGCACACATAAATTGGATTATGACACGGAATTTTGCTAATCTCTACCACAAATTGCGAAAACAAATTAGATTATGACAATGGGATCATTGCTAAGAGACACGATTGCTTTATCTCTTGATAGAAAGTTTAATCTGCATGCGTGTTGGGAGTTTTCATTGTCTTGTACTTGTCTTTTTATGCGGTTTAGTCCTAAAAATATATGACAGGTGATGGGAGGGTTTCTCAAATTTAGTTCATCCACTTTATGAAAAATATTAAAATTTTTGTTTATACACAAAATTACTTATTAGGGTAAACTACTGAAATAACCACTTACGTTTAGTAAGTGTGCACTTTTAGTTATGATTCTAAAAAATAAATGTTATAGTTACTTACATTTTCGTCGTAGAAACTTATGGTAACTTGAATATTTCTTACCGTTAAACATTAAGGGGAAGCTGATCTTGTAGGGGTAAAAAATAGGGTATACACTAAAATAATCGCTTACATTTAGTAACTATATACTTTTGGTCACCGATTTCAAAAATGAACATTATGGTCACTTATATTTCCGTTGTGTAAACTTATGGTCACTCGAATGTTTCTTGTCGTTAAACATTAATCCCATCTTAATGAGCCACATGTAATCATTGTATCGGTCTAGAATCATCAAGGAAACACTCTTAAAGCCTCGAATCTTGTCTTCAATAGTCACGTCTACAGTCACGTCGGTCTCAAACAGACCCTTTTATCGCATTCATATTCTTCATTGGGTTGAATATACCCAAACGAACCAAAGCTCTTACGACATCGTATAACCATTGTATTTCAGTCACCATGTGTGTTGTAGTGGCTTTAGGTTTTGGCTAAGGGTGAGCAGTGTGGTGTGGGTTTAGAGTGTTGGGACTTTGAGTATGGTAAGTCTCGGACGCATGAACAATGGCATGAAAATTGGTTTCAGAGTTCATGGGGGGTGACCGAGAGGACTGGTGTATGTGGCGCTATGGCTGAGAGGTCATAGCTTCTTTTTTATGCTCATTTTCTTTCAACCATAACTTCCCTTTAATTCGTAGTCACCCCATGTACTCGTAGCTAACCCCCTGGCCAAGAGGCCATTTTTCTTTTTTGGTTTTCCTCTATTAATCGTGACTCCTTCGTTAATTCCCATAACCACATTGCTCACCCTTAGCCAAAACCTAAACTTACTACAACACACAATCCATGGCTCACACACAGTCATAGTCCTTATAACAACCTAGCTCGATGCACCACATGTTGCACTAAACCGAGCACCCCTCCACTCGAGCCTCACGACTACCAAACCAATTTATGATTTACCATTCACAAATCATCATTCATACCCACACTAAAATCGAGGACTCCACATGCCACACTATCGAACACCTCACCATCACAAAGCAACAACTTATGAAGCTCAACACCCACGACCCCTTTCTGCTGTTGCACCAAAAGATCAGAGCCACCTTGCACCCAGTGATTATCGCCAAGCCCACTATTGAGCCATCTCACACACGCACCTATTGAATGCCTCGACTCATTTTTGCAAGGCCATCACCCATGATTCAAGCAACAATTCCTTAAATTGTCACCTGATTCAACCTAATATTGATCTGGGTGGTTAGTTTTGATTCAACACCAATATTGACATGAATGGTGACTAGAATATAGTAGTTATATGATGGTGCAAGAGCTTTGGTTTGTTTGGGTAGATTCAACCCAACGAGGAAGATGAATACGATAAAAGGGTTTGTTTGAGACCGACGTTTCTCAAAAAAGGCGACCAGAGCATTATGGCAGCATACGTGGCTCGTGACGGGGTTCAATGCTTTAAGAGTGTTTTCTTGACGATTCCGGACCGATACAATGGTTACACGTGCCTCATGAAGAAATGATTAACGTTTAATTACAAGAAACGTTCGAGTGACCATAAGCTTACACAACGAAAACGTAAATAACCATAACATTCATTCTTTGAAATCGGTGACCAAAAGTGTACAGTTACTAAACATAAATGACAATTTCAATAGTTTACCCTATTTTTACCCCTGTCAGATCACCTTCCCGCTAACGTTTAACGGTAAGAAACGTTTGAGTGACCATAAGTTTACACAATGAAAATGTAAGTGACCATAACGTTCATTTTATGAAATCGGTGACCAAAAATATACACGTAAGTGACCATTTTTTTATCAATGGAAAGTATGATTTATTAGGAATCAAACTATACAAACTACCATATGACTCATTAAAAAGACCTCCTTGTCCTGGAGGAAAAAGAGTGCAAAATGGTAGTTACAAAAGAGCCAACACCGAACACCAAGAACGAAAATGTTTATCCTTTTCCACTTAGATTCTTATTTATTTTAACAATAAATTATAATTAAATAATAAGGGTAAAAAAGTAATTTTATTTTCAAACTAGCTTTTCCACCCAAGAAGCTATAAAATCTAGCTTCTTGGTTTGGGTTGAAAAGCTGGTTTTAAAAGCAACCAAAAACAGTCTGTTTTAACTAAAAGCACTTAAAAAAGTGATTTTTGGTTGCCAAACGCAACCAAAAACAGGCCCTAAGTTGGAGGAAAAAGAGTGCAAAATGGTAGTTACAAAAGAGCCAACACCGAACACCAAGAACGAAAATGTTTATCCTTTTCCACTTAGATTCTTATTTATTTTTGTAACACTCATATTTGGTCTAGTTGTTATTATCAAATTATGGAGGTCATCAAAGGAAGAACCTGCTGGGACATGATCCCCACAAAAATTAAAAAAATTCATTAAGACAATGATAAAATTGTATTTTAACCTTTCAAAAAAATATAAAATTCATTTTTACCAGTTAAGTTTAAAATTTTTAAAAGGTCCCACAATAAATAATAAATAATGTTGAATTCCAGCACTAAGGTCTTATTGGTCACTGGAATGACCCTCGAAAATATTTCAGAAATATTAACTAATTTACAAGTGGAAGAGCATTTTAGAATATGTAGTTATTGAAAACGGCGCAATACTCTCGCCAAAATTTATGAAAGCAAACTCATGTCACAATTTGAAAATAAATTCTGGTGTAAACATAATTTACTTTGATTTGAAGAAAAAATTGAGACTGGTCCTCCATATATCGAACCGATCTTAACATCCAGAGATATATGAAATGGGAGAAACAAAAGTTGAGGTGATTTAAAAAAACAGTTTGATCAGAAAAGTGCGACAAATAAAATAACAGCTAAATATAAAACATTTTATTTAGTAAAAAGGGCAATCAAAAGATTACCACATCATAAAACAAAACATAAACAGAAAACACAATTTATCGGACATTCATATTGTCGAGTCATAAATCCAATGTTATGTTCATGATATACACACACTTACAACAAGAATTTATGTAATCATACATTCCATGATACAGTAACTTTATCTCTAGTTCATAAAATAAATAAAAAATACTCAAAATCATAAAATAAAAAATTTAAACAATATTATTGATGCAAAATACTCGGTGTTTTTTTTTCACTTTTTGTTTTTTTATTTTTTGCTTAGCAAATTAGATTTTATTATAAGATAAAGAAATTCAAGCTAACGTTGAGTGTCTCATTAAAAACATTCCAAACTTAAATGAAGTAAAAGACACAACGAGTACAAATTACACCCAAAATGTAACCCACAAGAAACAAAGTACATAATATACCCAAAGCAAATCCAACAATCCGTTAACAATAACATCCGGGGCGGTTTAAAGGATTACGGGCCCTGTGCAATTCATTAAAACGAGACTCTTTAATATATAATTTCAAAGATATATAATTTTTTTAAAAGATATTTTTATCTTAGTAAAAAAATATTATGGAGCCATCTTTAAAGTCATTTTTTCTTACAGTTTATTAAACCAAAATCTTTTATTTTCTCCCTATAAACATTTAATTTAATTCATTTAGGGCACCTCTTTTTTCAGAGCCCTATATGATCGTTCATCTCGCACATATTTAAAATCTTCAGTGTTAGTCCTGTCGTCGCCTCTAATGATAGGCAAGTCCTTGTATTTTCCTCCAAAGAAACACATTTTTTTCGGCCAACAATCCGTTAACCATACAAATGCATCACAAGTAAACTGAAATACTTGACAATACGATTAAAAAGATTTGAACTCCCACAACAAACACTCATCAGAAGGAAAAACTTCTTTACATGCCAAGCTAACCAAGCCAAACACCAAAGAAGAACTCGTAGAGTGATCCTAATAGTAAACGATAATGTATTTTATTAATGTGAATCGAGTTCGAGTATCATGTGTGCACGATATATGTGCATAATAAAAAGCTAAAAAATTAAACAAATACTACTTTATAATAACACAAGCATATTTAAAAATAAAAAATCAAACACCAAACAAATTAAGTCCACCGCCAACTTCAATGAATTACTTAAATCAAAACCATAGGAACATTTTTACATATATCCCTACAAAGTGCAACAAGTGATTTTTTTTTCTTTTTTAAGGGAAGAAAAATTTCAACCAAACAATTAATGTTTGTATAAGGGTTTCCTATTTTGTGCTCCACAAAATATTTCTTGACATGACTTTTCTCCAATCAATTATTACTCCATCATTATCGACAGACAACTTACGAGGCTTGCCAAATAATTTATGGTTGAGAGGTCTATTTCAGTACATTGGAAAAGTATAGCTTCATGCACCATACTTAAATAAATATATAATATACTAACGAAATTAATTTAAATAACAAAAATCTTAATATCACTAAAACAAGTCTTGAATTTGAGACCTTTGTATATAGAAAATTCTTATTGGGAGATTCACTTACTAAAATCAAGTTTATGACGCGAGTCGATTCGAATTAATCATGACAAAACTCTGAAAAATCGATAAGACAACAAAAAATAAATATATATTACGATCATGAACCAAATCTCAAGTTCTATCTCCACTTATGGATATGGCTTTCGAAATATGTCAAACCCTAGATTTTAGATCAGTTTTCAATGATATTCTAATGAATTCTCAAGATCTTGTTCCATCATTATTTGGTAGACTTGGTTTTTATAGGGTCTAAATGCAGATCTTGTCACTTCTCTCGTGTTATATAATATTATTAAGGGTTTTATTTTGATGCACAAGCTGTGTAATTTTTTTTTACACAATCCTTTTATAAAATTTAAAATCTAAATCACAAACCCTAGCAACCTAAAACCTAAACCTTAAGCCCTAAACCCTAAACTCTAAATTCTAACCATAAACCTTAAATTATATACCCTACATACTAAACCCCTAAACTCTAACCTAAAATCCTAAACTCTAAACCCTAAAATTAAAGGGCTTTTATAAACTAAAATTTACACAAACTTGTGCATCAAAGTATTTTCCTATTATTAAATAACAATTAAATCAATCACATTTATTAAATAAAGGCAATTCTATGAAATATCTGGAAAAACGATAGTCCCAGTAAAATTGTCAACATCCAAAATTTGTCATAGTAATTATCGATAAGGATGGATTCAATCATTGTCATGATCTCATCGAGAGAGATTCGAATCAAACTTAATTTAGTGTTTAGGCTGCCTGTATATGAATGATTTAAGAAATCCATCGCAAACAACTAGTTCTTCATCCATCTGCTGTCAAACTGCTAGTCTACAACGACTTCAAACATTTTTTTAATAATTAAGAGTGATTATTGGTTTCCTGCAACGTAACAAGGGCGTCATTAAGTGGCTAAGTTTTATCAATATTTGTACGACAATATTATACCTCAGGCAAAAAGGTATGTAAACAAACCGAACGAACACGAATGAAGATGTGTTCATGTTCGTTCGTTTAATTTTGATCGAATAAATGAACAAGCACGAACAACAAAATGAACATAATTTTTTTTTTGTGTTCGTTCATTAAGGAATGTACGTAGTTTATTCATGTTCGTCCGTTAAAATGATAAATGAACACAAACGAATGGAAACAGACAAAAACGAACAAAACCGTGAAATTGAATGGAGAGATGAAAAGTCTATGTTTTTTTCCTTAAGAAGTCTGAAGTCTCATAGATTGAGTATTTTTTTATTTCATATTTTTAATATATGTTTTTAAAATTTTTAAATATAATATTTTTGTTATGAAAAATAATAAATAGAAATAGACATATGTAAATAAAGTTATACGAACATAAACGAACGGTCATTGAACGTTCATGAACGTAAATAAACGAATGAGTCCTTTGTTCGTATTCGTTCTTTTAATTAAATGAACAAAAAAATTTGTTCATATTCTTTTGTTTAATAAATAAATGAACATCCCGCCGAACGGTTTACGAACTGTTATCTATACGTTAGGTTGTTTACAACCCTACATGTAAAAGTTATCTCAATTCCTTGGAGTAGTAGAATTTGTAATTGAAGGATATTGTATTAAAAACAATTAAGCAATGCTTTTAGTTTTCTGTTTGGGTTAGTTTAGGTGTTCAAAGTATTATAAATTTATATAAATTTTCATACTTTCCCTATACTGATTTTGACACATTCAACCATTTTATGTGATAATGCTATTTTTTTATATTACGTCTTATGTTAATTATTTCTTATATTAGATTTATATATGTTTGTGTTTCAATTTATCTAATGTTTTATAGGATTTATTGTAATAATTCAATTTTAATTCTCAACTTATTAATTTAAGAGCAAGAAGTTCATTTTGTTTTCTATTCACTTTTTAAAACATTTTAATTTTTAATATTTTATTTTAAATTAAAATAATCTTTTAGTAGATGAAAATTTTTAGAGGAAATTTTTAACATTATATTTCTGTTGTATTGTTGCGGATTTCTAACTCGCATAATAATTTTAAAATTTTAGGGAGAGCGACCGCCCCTGCCAGCTCCCCTCGGTCCATTCCTGGGTGTAGAGTATAAGAGGTAAGATTTGGTTGTTAAAATTTATCATTTAGAATTTAAAAATTATTATTAAAATTTGAAATTTTAATTTTAGTCTTTTAGAGCATATATATAAAAGCATAAAAAGTGACAGAATTTTTTTTGTCTCCTTGTATAAGGCATGTAGTTGTATGACCTTAATGTCTACATATGGTTTGACTTGCCATATCAACAATTATAAGGATTTGGTTATGAACAAAATTCATTTGCCCCTGATTTTTATTCCTTATTTGTGCCCCCGCCAATACTTCATTGCCACGTGGATATGTAAATTTTGAGAAATTATATCGTAGGTTTGGCTCGTGACGTTATTTTGTAGTTTCAACCAATAAAAATCATTCATTTTATTAAATTTTCACGCAATCTTTTTACTAAGTGAATCTTCATTCATATTTACTGTAAATTAAATTAAAAAACATTTTTTTACCAAGTGAAAATTCAGTTGGTAAAAAAATGGCTTGAAAAAAATAATAATAAAATGTATAATTTTTATTGGTTAAGACCATGAATGACGTGGCGAATCATGCCTATAATATAATTTATCGTAAATTTTAGGTTGAATTTCGCCGTCAACTTTATTTCCTAATTGTGGTTTCTTCTTCACATTTAATTTTCCTTTACAAAACCCATTAAAATTCAAAGTTAACAACATAACTCTGAACAATTTGAAAATCGTTTGCATTCAAAGTACTATGAAAATATAGATTAAATCCAAACAAAAATGAAAGTGAAGAGAACTCCCAACTCGTTTTAGTTTTTAAATCAAATTTTCATGTTGTGAATTGAATTCATTATCAAGCAAAATTCAATTTCTTCGTGGACCTGTTGTAAGGTAAATACAGAGGGTTGTTTCCTCAAAAGCAAGAAATAGATAATTAAATACATGTATGTACTATTACATTTACACCAATTTTTACCCACTTAAAATTTGAATAGAGCAACTAGGGGATTTAACACTCAAATCAATAATACTTACAAATTACAATGGTTGGTGAAACATGTTACATCGGTATAATTACACTCAAATTATGGGCAGAGCTAATATAAAAATTGGGGTGTAATTGACCCTACTTCATTTGTTGGGATATGTAATTTTTAAAAAATTAATGTACAATTTTTCATAAAAAATATTAAATTTGACTCTACTTAATTTTTTGAGTATGGGGTCAACAATAATTATTGTTCGATTTTTTTTATCATTCATTAATAAAATGAATAGTCACAGAACACCAACTCATGACTGAGATGGGCGCACAACAAGGGGCCAAACAAGCACACCACATGCTGCCCAACACCATGGGACCAATGCCAGCACCATCCATACACATTAGGGGGCTGAGTCCAACACACTACATGCAACCCAAGAGGTTTTGTCCAAACTCTTGGACTTGTCAACGTCCAATCCGCCCAAGCTAGCCCAATCTTTGGAGAATGTTGATTTGGTTGGCCGAGCTAAGCGTAGAAAGGAGCCAAGCCAACTCAATTGCCCAATTCATGGAGATCCTCCTCCCACCACACAAGGAAGCTATCCATATAAATCCCTTGTAATCTCAACTATTAAGGAATGTAATTAAGATATTATTTCATTTCCTTAGATAGTTAGAATAGGCTGATCTTGATCGTTGATGTATCTATTTGTAACCACTAGATCTAAGGGGCTCCGCCTATAAATAGAGGCTTGCCTTCATCTATTCTTTCTTGAGTAATATGTTGGAAGCGTTGGTGGGACACTCAATTTTATTACTCGAATAATAATATTATTACAAATCGGACAAGGGAACAAATTTGATTTGCTGCTGCAAGTACACTCCTTGTTTCTCACTTTGATTTCACACACACACTCACTCTTATTTTCTTTTTTCTCACAACACACGTACATGTTTGCACCCTATCTCCTATTTATAAGAGCTTACACCGACTTCATGAAGTTTCTAGAACCAATTAAAACATTCTTAAATAGTTCTAAATGTTTTAATTGGTTCTAAATTTCTCTAGCAATTTACTGAGGCTTCTAGCCATTCCTCTACCCTTCTTTGATCTTCTTGGTATGCTACCACATGGGATGATATTTGCCATTTTTATTTCCTTAATTGTTAAGGATACTTAAAACTTCTAGATTCTGCCATAGTTGTCTTAATCGTTCCAAACCATGCCGCCACTTTCTATATATTTCAAGAATCAATTTTGAATTCTAACACTCCCCCCTCAAACTTGATTCTTCATCCCTAGATTTTTTTTTAGTCCGTGAAATGTATCTTCTTTCAATTGCTTCGTAAAAATATCTGCTAATTGATCTTCTATCTTGCAATAGACTAGCTCTACATTTTTGTTCTTCACCTGTTCTCGTATAAAGTGATACTTTGTATCGATATGCTTGCTTCGGCTCTATGAGACATGATTCTTTGCGACAGATATAGTGGACTTGTTGTCGACATAAATTGTAGTTGGTCCTTCTTGTGCAAAATTTAGTTCGTCCAAAATATTCTTCAACCAAATTGCTTGACATGTGCACGCTGCAGCGGCCATGTATTCTTCTTCACATGTCGAGAGAGCTATCGTTTGTTGCTTCTTTGATGACCATGAAAATGCTGCAGAGCCGATATGGAATAGATATCCAGAAGTACTTTTTTCTATCATCTATGTCTCCCCCACAATCACTATCGGAGTAACCAACTAATTTCAAATATTGTGAATTCTTGTAGAATAATCCATGATCCAACATACCTTTGACATATCTCAAAATTCTTTTTGCAACAATCCAATGATCTTGTTTTGGCTTCTCCATGAATCTGCTTACCAATCCCACATCGTATGTTATGTCTAGTCGTGTGATAGTTAGATACCTCAAACTCCCAATGATGCTTTTGAACAATGTTGGATTCACCGACTCTCTTGTTGAATCAACACTTAGTTTCATGCATGTTTCAACTGGAGTGGCTATCGACTTGCAATCTTTCATTCTGAATTTGTTTAGGATTTTCTCTGCATACTTATTTTGGGATAAGAAAATTCATTCTTCCATTTGCTTCACTTCAACTCCATTAAAGTATGACATCTTGCCAATATCTGACATTTCAAATTCTTTAGTCATAGCTTTCTTGAAATCATGATACATACCTGGGTTGTTTCCGGTGAAGATCATGTCGCACACAATCATGATATCACCATATTTATTTTTCTTTGTATATAAGGTATGTTTGTATGGACTCTTTATGAACCCATTCTTCTGAAAATATTCATCTATTCTTGTGTTCCATGCTTTTGGTGCTTGCTTCAATCCATATAAGGCTTTCTTCAAGCAGTAGACCTTATCTCCATGTCCTTGTTTAATGTACCCGGGTGGTTGCTCGATGTATACTTCTTCTTCTTCTAGGTAGCCATTTAGAAATGCCGACTTCACATCTATATGATAAATCTTCCATTTGTTTTGTGCTGCAATTGTTGTGAGAAGTCTGATAGTGTCGATTCTTGCTATTGAAGCGAATACTTCATCATAGTTCATTCCTTGTTTTTGCTTGTAGCCTTTGGCAACCAGTCTCGCCTTGTATTTCTCTACTTGTTCTTCTTTATTGGTCTTCATCTTGTACACCCACTTAACTCCAATTGGATTGTGTCCTCTTGGTAGACTTGTGAGCTCCCACGTATCATTTCTTTCTATCGATGCAATTTCTTCATCCATAGCATTCTTCCACTTGTCATCTTCGATTGATTCTTCGTATGTTATTGGATCACTGCTTGCAAGTAAACAGAAAAGTGAAAAAATTTCAGTTTGATAATCCTTGTACCTTTTTGGTGCTCTTCTTTCCATCGTAGATCTTCGAACTTCGGTTGGTTGTACTTTAGGATTTTCTATTCCGATATCATTTCTTGATGATAACAATTCAGTCAAATTTTGTTGAGGACCTTGATCATCACCTTGTTCATCTTGGTTGATAAAGTTGTCGTCATCTTGATCTTCGTTAAAAAAATAGCCCTTCAACTTTCTTTTCTTCCGTGCTCAATCTCCAGTGTTATTGTTCATCGAACTCAACATATCTTGATATTATCATCTTCTTGGAGAGTGGATTGTAGAGTCTTTAGGCCTTACTTCGTTCATCATAGCCAATAAAGATACACTTCTCTCCTCTGTCATCAAGCTTCTTTCTGATATGCTCAGGTACGTGGGCATATGCGATGCATCCAAAAATCTTGAGATGACCAATTCCCGATTTTTACCACTCCATGCTTCGTTCGGTGTCATGTTCCTCAAACTCTTTGTTGGACAACGATTTAACAAGTAAACTGCACATCGAACTGCTTCAGCCTAAAAATTTCTTGGTAGATGCTTGCCTTTTACCATGCTCATTGCCATGTCGAGAATAATGCGATTCTTTCTTTCCGCAACTTCATTTTGTTGAGGCGTGTATCTAACTGTCAATTTATGAATGATGTCATGCTCCTTGCAAAAATCTTCAAATAACTTTATTGTATATTCGTCTCCTCTATCAGATCTGAGTATTTTTAAGTATTGACCGCTTTGCTTTTCCACCATTGCTTTGAAGTCTTTGAACTTATCCAATTGTTCTGACTTTTGTTTAAGAACATATACCCAACACCTTTTACTATAATCATCAATAAAAGTCAAGCAGTACATGTTTCTTTCAAGTGATGGTATGTCGAAAGGACCAGCTATGTCAATATGGACTATCTTCAATGGTCTTCTATCTCTCCAAGATTTACCTACTTCAAAGCTTTGTTTGTGTTGTTTTCCTTTGACGCAGGCCTCACACAGTTGATTTGGAGGTTTGATTTATGGCAATCCATTCACCATCTTTGCTTTTGACAATAACTTTAAGCCAGAAAATCCAAGATGTCCATACCTCAAGTGCCACAGCCACGAATCGTCCTTGATTACAGTCTTCATGCACTTTTCTTCTCCTGACTCGAAGTCAATAGTGAAGAGACGATTCCGTGTCATATTGACTTGGGCAACCAATTCTCCATTTCTATTCTTGATTGAAAGTGAGCGATTCTTCATCTGCACTTCATATCCCTTTTCTAGGAGCTGGCCAAGACTGATGATATTGCTTTTCATAGCTGGTACATAATAAACATCTGATATGCATTTCTTTTCTCCATTTTTCTGCGTAATCATAACTTTACCTTTGCCTTTGATCTCTGCGTGTGAATTGTCACAAAAAACTACTCATCCACATATATATTTTCATCTAACGCCACAAAGAACTCCTTTCGACCACATATATGGTTACTGACACAATTATCGAGATACCAAATATTTTCCTTTTGATTCTTCATTTCCTTTATAAGTGAGGAATACATGAGATTCTTTTGTGTTTTCTTCTTCAGTTGTTGCTACATTAATTCTTTCTTCATTCTTTAGAGCTTATCTACATTCGTAACTATAATGATCATACTTATTACAATCATAACATTGTACCTGAGATTTATCTCCTTGTTGATATCTGCCTTTTCCTCGACCTCTATATCCTCGTCCTCGACTTTATGTCTGGTACTCTTCACTTGTTTAGTATCTACCATATAATCGACCGCCACGTCCACGTGTTCCTCTTCCATGATATCCAACATAGTTTCCTCTACCTCGTGTGTAGTTGCAATTAGCTCCACCTTCGTTGACGTGCAACTTGCTTTGAATGACTTGCTCCAAATTTTCACTCTCTTCATTTAGCTTTATTTTCTGCTCATGGTCTTGGAGTGATCCCACAAGCTCATCGAGAGTCATTTGAGTTAAATCTTTTGATTCTTCAATTGTAACGACCACATAATCAAATTTTCGTACCAACGATCGTAAAATTTTCTCCATCACTCTGACCTCGCCGAGTGTTTCGCCATTTCTTTTCATTTCATTTGCTACGGCTTTTACACGGTTAACATAGTCATCTATGCTTTCCGTGTTTTTCATTTTCAGCATTTCAAACTCGGCTCTAAGTGATTGAAGACGTTCCTTTGCTTTTTCAACTCCTTGGAGTGATTTCTGTAGAGTTTCCCATGCTTGCTTCGCGGTTGTTGCTTCTTCAATTTTTCAAAGTAAGATTCATCTAATGCTTGAAAATATAGTATAACACCTTTTGGTCTCTTTTACGAGCATCCCTTAGCGCCATCTTCTCTTCATTGGTTAGAGCCGCTTCTGCTGCTGAATTTTCCGGCTCAACATATACTTTTACGACATTGTCCCAACAATCTTGCAAACCAAGTAATGCCTTCATTTGAATACACCAGTTACCATAATTCGTCTTTGTCATTCATGGGATTTGTGGCTAGATCATGTGCTCTATCTTCTCGTGACGTGAACTCAAACTCGAACTCGAACTAGACTCGGATACCACTTATTGGAAGCGTTGGCGGGACACCCAATTTTATTACTTGAATAATAATATTATTACAAATCAGACCAGGGAACAAATTTGATTTGCTGCTACAAATACTGATACGCCCCAACTCTCCAATTGGTATTGTAGAGAGAAGATTTGATTGTCCCGATCTAGAATGCAAGCAAGCTTTGTCTTCACGAACGTCCTATTGTGAAAATATGATGAAAGATGGGGAAAGAAAATGAAAGAGTATGTCGTGGAAGTATAAGGTTGTGCTGGAAAAGAAAAGGGGAGAAAATGGAAGGTTTAGGTAAAGGATATATAGTGTTCGGATAGTGAAGGAAATGAAAGGGAAAGAAATGAAAGGATGGTGGTGAAATAGTGTAAAGTGTCCAGAAGTTCTATATTTCATGCACATTCCATCTCATATTATTGTTGTTTTTAAGTACATTTTAGGCATAATTAGGTTATGCACTGCATAAATACAATATTCTTTGTTTTGCCATGCTTTTATTGAGTATTTGTTATTTGGTGAAGTAAAGATGTTGTTTTAGTGTATATTTAGTTTTCCAGGGCTAGAAGCTGACAGACAAGAGGAGAGGATGCCGAGGCAGTAGACGAGGGAAGTAAAATGAGCCTAGTGTTGCCCAGGGCAGCAAACGGAGGAGTTGGAAAATTGGAGTGCGATCGACAAAGCAGAAAATCCTGATTCTAACGGTACCGATCACGCAATTTTCCGACTCTTGTAGCAAAATGCAGAACCGTCTAAAGAGAAAGAATGAGATAACTTGTGAAGCAAGACAACGGGAAAAAAAGTCCATATTCAACGCAAAGAAGTCATATTTTAAAGTTGCATTTAATACAAAAGCCTTTCGAGGACTTCTACTCCAAGAATGATTTCTACTCCAAGAAGGACTTCTACTTCAAGAAGGACTTAGACTAGATCTTTGCCTATATAAACCTCATGTATTTAGCAAATCAAGGGGGAGAGATCATCATAGGTTTTCTCTAGACATAGCTTAGGCTCTCTTTGCCGTTGTCATGTTCTAAACTTCCCTAGGGTTTGGGGTTATGTTGTAAATTAGTTGTGAGAATGGTTGTTTAGGTTTCAAGTTTGTTTTCAATAAAATATTCCAAGTTTACTTAATTCTTGTTCTTCACTTCTTCAATTAGTTCTAAAACTCTAGTTGAAGAAATCCATTTGTCAGACACGAGAGTGTCAAACTCATGAAAGCATTAAGTACGCTCTCATTAAGTCGAGGTGTTGACTGATTCGACTTAGACATAAGTTAGAATTTCAGCGGCTAAAAGGAGCAACCAAACGTCGATTGCCTGTGTTAGGTTTACGCTGAGATTGCTAAGTATTGCCTACATCACATGGTGATAGAATCCTTGCCTAGACATAGGAAGGATCACTTTAGAATTGCTCTGCCAAACTTGGAGTATATGCCAGACTTACCGCCAAGACTTCTCTCCATTCCACCTACCGATACAGCAAAAGTTGCAAGACTAGGGATCCGCTGCAGCAGCGAAAGGGTCGCGGCCTCAATCCGACATTACCCGCCGAGGCAGCATATTGTGCTAGCACAAAACAACTTGGCCTTTTCAACGCAGTTTCACACTAAGGAGCAGCATAACCCTGCCCTCTCTATCAACTTGATCACTTTCTCTTTTACTTCTGTTTTCTTTTACTTTTTTTCACAACAACTATCTTACTTGTGCAATTTACTTTTCCTTGTGCAGGAACTACAATTCGAACTAAGCTGTCCAATCACTGTGGAGACGATATCTTATATACTATAACTTGACAATAGTGTGCACGTGCGCTCCTAATTAGAGTACACCCAAAACGCTCTACAAGTTTTTGGCACCGTTGGCGGAGATTGGTAACAACAAAATTCGTTTTTAATTTCTACACCTTTATTTATTTGCATTTAATTTTTAGCTTTTATTATTTTTATTCTTAATCGAAAAAAACTATGTGGGAAGGTGTTTATTCAGGTGCCCCACGAGTTAAGGACAACAATATTTGGGAAAGTTCTTGCGAATTTTGTGAAGGCAATCATGCGTTTGAAAGTTGCCCCCATCTTTTTGCTGAAGACATGTTGAGAAAAACCACTTGGGAGTGGATGTCTGAATATGAACAGCGGATGTCGCTGGAGTAGCAACAGGGACAATAGATGCTGCCGTAGTAGCAATAGGGACAGTTGATGTCGCTGCCAAAATTGCCGCCACAGTAGCAATATTTTTCTTGGTATAATCAAGAATCTCAAAAAAAAATTACCATAACAATTTTGATGCAGTAATCGACATGCCCTGGAAATATAGTTATCCGCAAGAACAATCAAAATCCTTGGGGAACACACTTCAAACTTTCCTTGCGCTCACGAATAAAGTGTCGACTGCTATGGACGCCAACATCGCTAATATAGATGCACTTATGAGTAATTCAGTCCTCATTGATACTATGGATGAACCTCCACAATTAAAGGAAACTGATGTCCCAGGACAAGGGCGAAGAGCAATGCGAGGAAAGATCTCCAATGTGTACGGAGCAATTCGAACCTCCAAGCCAAGAGGATGCAGAACGATGCCCCAGACATCAAGATTGAAAGCTGTTCCGGCAGCTACCTAAAACCCTTCCCTAAGGACGAATTGACAGCACCTAAGCAAAGCTATGCCTCAGCAGAGAGGTCCGCCACGACAGAAGCCTCCATAATGATGCCCGCCTCGACAGACAGCTCGACATCTATGGATTATATATATCTAGAGGAGCCGATGGAAGCAAAGTTATAGCCGTCAAAATATCTACTGATGGAGATTTTCGAGGAGCCTAAAGAGTCTTCCCTTGACCGACACAACACTATGACATAAGACTACCACAAAAGTTGGTTGTCACAGCAGCTGCCTCGACAACAAAAGAAACTTTCCTCTATGACGAACTTCGAGAAAAAGGAGGTAAGTACATGGTTAGGTAGTTATATAATTTTTCCTAGTCACATGTTCATGCCTTCAGGAATATGAACAAGAAGGAAGGTTCACATGGATTACAAGGGAATGAGGAAGAAATACTCCTCCACCATAAGGACAATCACTAGATGGAGGGTGCAGATGGATTACAAAAAGTATCAGAAATGACCCTCTTGGGCTAAACTGATAAGGGTGTAGTTACTTTAGGAGATGCATACCAATGCACTCCTAGAGTAACAATTTTTTTTGTTTTTATTTTTCCACATCTTTATTATTTAGGAGTAGATTTTACCTACTTAGGACCAGATTTTATTTGCGTTTTATTCCCGTCTCACAACTACTTACTCAGATTCAAACCCTAAGGAATCAAGCCGTCGAGCGCAACAGTGGCAACACTGTCGCAACCTGCAACTGGCGGAAGAGCAAATAACTCCTCCACATCTTCTCCACCATCTGACAGCAACTAGGCCTGAGTTTTCTTTCCCTTTCTCATATTTATTTTAGTTTTAGTTTTATTTTGTGCATTAAGGGCAATGCTCATCTCGAGTTGGGGGGAGGATAGCTCTCGTATCATTTGTCTAGGCATACTTAGTAGCATATAGGTTGCATTGTACTTGCCTTAATAATAATCGGAAGAGATTAATTTGTTTTATAACTTGTGCCTATGATAGGATAGCCGATTAATTTATTTTCGCACCAAATTAAAATTGAACTTAATATGGAAAACCATGAAAAATGACTTAGAATTTTTTTTCTTTTTGCCTATAACTGTCAAAACCTCTGTTGCTTCCTGAATTTGTTAGAATGTCAAATTAATACTGCATGCTTGTTTTTAGAATTCTTTGCAAAGTTCTAACAAATGGTTGCAGGTAGCCGTCGAGGCAAGCAAGAGAAACAGAAAAATACAGCACTGCCACGACATCATAAGTAAAACCAAAGAACATTGTTGTTTTACCCTAGAGGTGCCCGCAATAGGCTCTAGGAAGAATCATGTGCGAGGACACTCCGCTACTATCAAAAGTCCATGAATCTGAAAATTTTGAAGTGACGGACAAATTAGCATGAGTAAATGAATGTCTTCACGGGATGACTTTACTCCAAAGGTTTGGGGTTTTGTAGTTTGCTCCTATCTTAATCTCATACCTAGAAGAGTAGTTGTGATAAGCTGAGGCCCTCATTTCCATGATTAAAATATTGTGCCTAACTGTGCTGCCTCGGCAACAACCTTATATATCGTAACAACATCTTTGTTTATTTAGTTATTCTGCATATTCAGCTTGTATATAGTCTTGCACACATTGCACTGGCATTAGAAATTAATTCTGAGTTATTTTCTTGCTAAGTTCCCTTCACTAATTTAATATAGGTGTCACGACCTTGAGGTATGAAATCAAGTTGAAAAATAGGTTTTTCTTTCTGGTTACTATAAGGGCAAGTATGTTTAGGTTGCATTGTGTAGAGTGTCCATGAGTTCTATATTTTGTACACATTCATGCTCGTATTATTGATGTTCTTAAGCCCATTTAGGCATAATTAAGTGCATTACATGCATTATAACAATATATTCTCTTTTACCATGCTTCTATTGAACATTTTATGTTTGGTTGAGAAAAAGTTATTGTTTTAGTTTAGTTTATATTTTCAGGTGCTAGAGCTAGGAGAGGAGAGGAGAGGAGAGGACAAGATAGGACAAAAAGCTAGAACAAAAGAAGTTGTATTGAAGCAACTCAAGATGCCGCCAAGGATGCTGCCGAAGCAGCAGTGCCGCCAAGTGCCGCCCAGGCAGGAGTTACACTGACTTAGCCAGGATGGGCCGCGATTTCAAGAGAGAAAATTCCTAAGCCCAATGAGCCCAGTCTTGCAATATTTTGAAGCCTGTAGCGGTCGGTAGAGCTGATCCAAGATTGATAAGTAGGAGCACTTATCCTTACTTGCGGAGGAAGGCAACGTCTAATAAGTCTATATTTAAAGTACAAAGGAGTCTATACTTAATGTAACTTACTTTTAGAAATACTTCAAGGAGGACTCAAACTTAGGCCATGAGCCCTATATATACCCAATGTATGCAAGGGTATGAAGGCATCTCAGATAGCACTTTGCATATATGAGGACGAGAAGATAGATAGGGAGATAGTTATATAGGTTGGAGTTGTTGGGGGTTGTGACCCAACTCTCCTAGGGTTTAGACGCGTGTATGTAAAGTAGTTTGAGGGAAACGATTATAATTTTTTTGAGTTGTTTTCAATAAACTTCCAAAGTTTGCTTAATCTATGCTCTTTGTTCGTTCAATTAATCTACACTAGTCAGTTGAAGAGAAAATCCATTAGTCATGCACGAAAGTGCAAGGCTCACGAAAGGGTTAAGCACAGTCACAACAAGCAAAGGCGTGACTAACTTGGTTCCACACTAGTCCACAAGTTTCAGCGGCTAAAAGGGATTACCAACCGAGTTGACTAACTTGATTCCACACTAGTCCACAAGTTAACTCTCGAGCATCCTAACCTAGAAATAGAAGGGATCACTGTCGACCATCCCGCCGAACTTTGGAATATCTGCTAGACTTTCCGTCAGGACTTCCTTCCGTTCCACCTGCCAAGATAGTACACTCTTGCAGTGGCAGTGACATGCTGCGGTCGCATGACAGGGTCGTAGTTTGCCGCCTGCCATACCCGTCGAAGAAGCAATTCATGACAGCGCAAAACATACTCAGACTTTACAATGCATACCTCAAACTACTAAGCTGCACTTGTCTTACCCAGCTTATCGCCCAAATCTCTCCCTATCATCTCTCTCATCAATATCTTTCTTTTATTTGTGTTTTTATATTTCCACATCATGAGATTTAATTGCACATTTTCTAAATCTTTGTACATGAGCCATTCATAGGAGCTGCTCTAATTCCTGTGGGAGACGATATCTTTTATACTATAACTTGATAAGAGTGTGCACTTGCGCTCATAAATTGAGAACACCTAGACTCTCTACAAGTTTTTGGCACCTGTGTTGGGGATTGGCAACAACAACTACGTTTGAATTTCTGCACTCCTATTTAGTTTTTGCACATTCAATCTCTTTTTACTTAAAAAAAGCCTCTTTGTTTTCTTGGTGTATGTCCCGCCATGGCAGCAAGGTTGGCAGCAACATCCACCTGAGGAGGAGAAGGACATGCCCAGAAGAATAGCCAAACACAAAGACCCTCAGGAAGCAATTATGCGTGGGAAAAGTGCAGCCCAACATAACCTAATATTTTTATTATTTTATTTTTATTTTACTTTATTTTTAAGCATTAGGATTAAATTTAATTTTTGCATTTATGTCAGGTTAGGAATGAACGAAAGATCAAGAAAGATTAAAAAATAATGGAGAGGCCCAACTAGCGGCCATAGCAAGCCCAAGGCAGATAAGCATAACGGCTAGTGGTTTCATAATGGTTATATTTTTCCTCAACAAGCAGAACAGATATCTGTGTAACGGATAGAATCACGTTACCCGCATCGCAATAATTGTCTCCCATTGAAAGCGTGCCCGCAAAGACAGAGGAGAGAAACAGCTATATAAAGCCAACTATTCTCCCCTCGTTTTTCACTTTGCTTTCTCCTTTACTCTGAGATCTTTCTGCAATCTTTGCTTCCAAGATTTCCTTAGTTTTATTTTCTTTCACGTTCTTTCCTTTCTTTCTTTATAAAATAAAACCGTCCCACAAACTATGGCCTCATCACAGCAACCCGCCGCCACCTCCAAAACCCATTTTAAAAGGTTCTTGGACCCCGATATAGAGGAAACCTACAAGAAGTTCTACAAAGAAAGGCAACTATGGGAAGAGATGGGTTTCCAATACACCTAGTCTGATGGAGATTTTGGCCTGGAACCCTCTCTATTCGAAAGGATACACAATATGGGCTGGGACCAGTTCGCACGGCAGCCAGAAGGAATCAACAACAACCATGTGCGAGAATTCTACGCTCGTAGACCGACACCGTCAAGCCTTTTCGTGTACATCCGTGAAGAATGTGTCAAGTTTACTGCTGACATGATCAACAGCTTCTACAACATTGAAGTCAACGACAATCCACAAAAGGAATGAGAGTCCTACTTAACGGGGGCTGACTACAACAAAATCAAGAGGGAGACCTGTAAGCCAAACACCAAGTGGCTAAAAGGTAAAAACAACGAGTCAGTCAACCGCCGCGATTTGCTGCCGGAGGCAGCCCTTTGGAGTTACTTCATCCAACGCCACCTAATGCCCAGCACGCACGGATCCACAGTCAAAAGGCCTCGACTTTCCCTCATCCATAGTATTATGATGGGGCGACAAATCAACGTTGGTGAGGTAATCATAAAAGAGGTCTATGCCCACGCAGAGAAGCCAAACACCAAGGGACTCCTCTTCTTCCCTACACTCATCACTTGGATGTGTGCTAACTTTCACGTGCCTTCGAACCCCAAAGACAAAATTCTACCTACCAAGGAAGGATGGACAAGAAGGGTATGCCGGCAGATGATGTATAACGCGGAGCCAGACACACCTTCCACCGCCTAGCCACCGTCCCAAGCTGCCGCCACCCCAGTTGCAGTAGACAGTACTGAAGCTGCCCTCCCGTTCGAAGTGACCCCCTACTGCACAGCCTAGTTGAAAGTTGCCAGAGGATCGAGCACAAGCAGATGATCTTCACCAAATACGTAGCAGATGTGCAAGAGGCCTTTGTGGCATACTTGCTGGAAAGTATCAGGATGCCGGCCCACAGTTGCCCGCCTTTCCCACGGAGTTAGCAACTTCCAAGCCAATCCAGATCACTTCAAGACCAGCTGCTACTCCTGCCGCCGATGATAGCGAGGGGCCGCATCGTCGCCCTAAGAGAAGAACCTCTCCAACCCCTATCCAGTCATATGAACTCACCTCCTCATCCAAATCAGAGAAGGAGGAGGAAACCACTACTGCATCCCCAGTAGCAAAAGGGGCCGCTGCCAAAGACACATGCAACTCAGACATGGAGATCTCAGACCCTTTCGATGACGAACCAGCCGAGGCAGATAGAAAGAGAAAGCGGACAACAACAGAGCCTCAGGGTGGAGGAGCTGAAAAACAATCAAAGAATCCCACCCCCAGCTACATCCAGCCGCCACGTAGCAAGAAGAAGAGCCTAACCGACAGACCATCTGCTACGCGCCGCCTCGTCCTGCCCGCCTCCTCGGAATCCTCCTATGACGCGGCAACAACAGAGGGGAACTCTCACAGTTTATAGCACCATTTTTTCCTTTTTCTTTTCTTTTCTTTTCTTTTTAATTTTTATGTTTTATTTCTTTCTTATGTTTTCTGTTTTTAATTTTTCTTTTTATATTTTATGTTTTGTTTTTAATTTTTGTTTTGTAGAGGCATTGAGGACAATGCCAACCTTGAGTTTGGGGGAATTAGTCCTCTTTGTTTTAGATTCATTTAGTAGCATTTAAATGCATATGTAAATTCTGCCCCCTAGAACTTAATGAAATAGAAATCTTTAGTTCAAAAACTTGTGCCTATGATAGCTTAGTCGACTACTTATATACGCACCCTCCTAAAATTTTTAAACTAACTATGGGAAAAAGCATGAAAAACACTTAGAAATTTTTTCTTTTTTTTCCAATTATCATTACACTTGTCTATTAAATGCTGAATTTTTGCTTGAGTTTTGAGTTTAACACTGTCTGCCTTACTTAATAAAAATTCCTTGATTGAATACAGGTTTGCCGCCACGCAGCATAGGGCAACACAACAAAAACAATTAAAAACCTATAGGTGCCCGAAACAGGCTCTAGGCAGAAAGATTAAAAACCCTAGAGGTGCCCGAAACATGCTCTAGGAAGGATCATGAGCAAGGACACTCCGCTGATATCAAAGTCCATGAATCTAAACCAAGTGACGGATAAATTAGCAAAAGTGAATGAAAGTCTTCACGGGATGACTCTATTCAAAGGGTTCAGAGTTTCGTGGAGTGCACCTATTTTAGCCTCAGACCCTGAGAATAGTTGTGATGAGCTGAAGCCCTTAAAGCCATGACCATAAAAAGAAAACAAAAATGCCCAGCTGTGCTGCCAAGGCAGCAACTCGTATCCTTTCTAGTGATTTAATTATTTTAGTCATTCTTTGTTAACTCAATTATTTCAGCATAGTTAGTATGAGCACGGACCTGCACACATTGCACATGCATTGAGAAAATTAAAACCTAAGTTATTTCATGGACTTCCCTATTACTAACATAAAAACAGGTGCCACGACCTTGAGGTTAGAAATCAAGTTAAAGGCTAATGTTTCTATTAATTTTGTGCTAATGGCATGTTTACTAGCTAGGTTGCATTGCTTGAGGACAAGCAATAGTTCGAGTTTGGGGGTGTGTAGAGTGTCCTTGAGTTCTATATTTTGTACACATTTCTGCCCATATTATTGTTGTTCTTAAGCTTATTTAGGCATAATTAGGTGCATTACATGAATTATAACATCATCTTCTCTTTTACCATGCTTCTATTGAATATTTTATGTTTGGTTAAGAAAAAGTTATTGTTTTAGTTTAGTTTATATTTTCAGGTGCTAGAGCTAAGAGAGGAGAGGACAGGTTATGACAGAAAGTTGGAATCAAAGGATCTGTACTGAAGCAACTTAAGATGCCGCCAAGGACACTGTCGAAGAAGCAGTGCCTCCAAGTGCCGCCCGGGCAGGAGTTACACCGACTTAGCCAAGATGGGTCGCGATTTAAAGAGAGAAAATTCATAAGCCCAATGAGCCTAGTCTTGCAATATTCTTCAGCCAGTAGAGGCTGGTAGAGCTGATCTAAGATCGATAAGTAGGAGCACTTATCCTTACTTGCAGAGGAAGACAACATCCAAAAAGTCTATATTTAAAGTACAAAGGAGTCTGTATTTAATGTAACTTACTTTTAGAACTCCTACTTCAAGAAGGACTCAAACTTAGGCCATGATCCCTATATATACCCAATGTATGCAAGGATATAATGGCATCTAGGATAGAACTTCGCATATTTGAGGACGAGAGGATAGATGGGGAGATAGTTAGATAGGTTGGAGTTGTTAGGGGTCGCGACCCAACTCTTCTAGGGTTTAGACGCGTGTATGTAAAGTAGTTTAAGGGAAACGATTGTAATAGTTTTGAGTTGTTTTCAATAAACTTCAAAACTTTACTTAATCTATGCTCTTTGTTCGTTCAATTAGTCTACACTAGTCAGTTGAAGAGAAAATCCATTTGTCAAGCATGAAAGTGCAAGGCTCACGAAAGGGTTAAGCACGGTCACAACATGCAAAGACGTGACTAACTTGGTTCCACACTAGTCTACAAGTTTTAGTGGCTAAAAGGGATTACCAACCGCGTTGACTAACTTGGTTCCACACTAGTCCACAAGTTAACTCTCGAGCATCATAACCTAGAAAGAGAAGGGATCACTGTTGACCATCCCGCCGAACTTTGGAATGTCTGCTAGACTTGCCGCCATGACTTCCTTCCGTTCCACCTGCCGAGACAGTACACTCTTGCAGTGGTAGTGACCTGCTGCGGCCGCGTGACATGGTCGTAGTTTGTCGTCCGCCATACCCACTAGGCAGCAATTCATGGCAGCGCAAAACATACTCAGACTTTACAATACAGACCTCATACTACTATGTTGCACTTGTCTTACCCAGCCTATCGTCCAAATCTCTCCCTATCATCTCTCTCATCAATATCTTTCTTTTATTTGTGTTTTTATATTTCCACATCATGAGATTTAATTGCACATTTTCTAAATCTTTGTACATGAGCGATTCATAGGAGCTGCTCCAATCCCTGTGGGAGACGATATCTTTATACTATAACTTGACAAGAGTGTGCACTTGCACTCATAAATAGAGAACACCTAGACGCTCTACACATTGCTTGAGGACAAGGAATAGTTCGAGTTTGGGGGTGTGTAAAGTATCTAGAAGTTCTATATTTCATGCACATTCCATCTCATATTATTGTTGTTTTTAAGTACATTTTAAGCATAATTAGGTCTTGCACTGCAAAAATACAGTATTCTTTGTTTTGCCATGCTTTTATTGAATATTTGTTATTTGGTGAAGTAAAGATGTTGTTTTAGTGTAGATTTAGTTTTCCAGGGCTAGAAGCTGATAGGAGGAGGACAGACCAGAGGAGAGGATGCTGAGGCATCAGACAAGGGCAGCAAAGTGAGTCTAGTGCCGCCCAGGGCAACAAACGAAGGAGTTGGAGAATTGGAGTGCGATCGACAGAGCAGAAAATCCTAATTCTAATGGTGTCGATCACGCAATTTTCTGACGCCTGTAGCAGAATGCAGAACTGCCCAAAGAGAAAGAATGAGATAACTTGTGGAGCACGGCAACGGGAAAAGAAGTTCATATTCAACTCAAAGAAGTTAAATTTTAAAGTTACATTTAATACAAAAGCCTCTTGAGGACTTCTACTCTAAGAAGGACTTAGAGTAGATCTTTGCCTATATAAACCTCATGTATTTAGAAAATCAAGGGGGTAGATCATCATAGGTTTTCTCTAGATATAAATTAGGCTCTCTTTGCCGCCGTCATGTTCTAAACTTCCATTGGGTTTGGAGTTGTGTTGTAAATTAGTTGTGAAAACGGTTGTTTAGGTTTCAAGTTTGTTTTCAATAAATTATTCCAAGTTTACTTAATTCATGTTCTTCACTTCTTCAATTAGTTCCAAATGTGCAGTTGAAGAAATCCATTTGTCGGACACGAGAGTGTCAAACTCACGAAAGAATTAAGTACAGTCTTATCATGTTGAGGTGTTGACTGATTCGGCTTAGAAATAAGTTAGAATTTTAGTGGCTAAAAGGAGCAACCAAACGTCGACTGCATGTGTTAGGTTTACGTTGAGATTGCTAGGTATTACCTACATCACGTGGTGACAGAATCTTTGCCTAGACATAGGAAGGATCACTTTAGAATTACTCTGCCGAACTTGGAGTATCTACCAGACTTGCCGCCATGACTTCTCTCCATTCCACCTACTAAGACAGTGAAAGTTTCAAGAGCAGAGATCCGCTGCGGTAGCGAAAAGGTCCCATCCTCAATCCGCTATTACCCGCCGAGGCAGCATATCGTGGCAGCACAAAACAACTTGGCCTTTTCAACGCAGTTTCACACTAAGGAGCAACATAACCCTGCCCTCTCTATCAACCTGATCACATCCTCTTTTACTTGTGTTTTCCTTTACTTTTCTTCTCAACAACTATCTTACTTGTGCAATTTACTTTTCCTTGTGCAGGAACTACAATTCGAACCAAGCTCTCCAATCCATGTGGAGACGATATCTTATATACTATAACTTGACAAGAGTGTGCATTTGCGCTCTTAATTAGAGTACACCCAAAACGCTCTACAAAGAGTATTCAAAGTAACCAAACGAAGGAACTTATACTAACAAGTATAAACTCGTTCTTGAAGTTGTCTTTGAGGGTGGTAGAATAGGACTTAGACCGATTGGTTAAAGAACCAACAATCTAAAGTATCAAAATTGGAGATAGAAGACGCCACAAATCTGTTGAAAGATTTGATAAGTCAAGAAGTTATTAAAAGAACAAGTTTGAGAGAAAACTCACAAAATATAATTTGTATTCAGAAAAATGGTGTGTTCAAATGCCAAAATAGCTTACATATTTATAGTAAATGAAAGGGGGTGGCCGAATGGGCATGTTACAAAGGGGTAGGATGATTCGGCAAGGCTTGTGACACTTCATAGTGGCTGAAATGGCTTGATAAGCCATGAAGAGTGGCTGATAAGCGCTCGGCAATGATTCGATCCTAAGGCGCCCTTCCATGGTGGCGCCAAGCTTGGGATGGCGCCAAACTTTCCCTCCCTTAGTCGAGAGGTCTCTTTTGGAAGCTTCCTTGATGGTTCAGCTGGTAAGTGTCCCTTGGGATGTCCACACACTCGAGTTGATAGTTGTAGGGTGAGCTGAGATGAGCTGATTGAGCTAAGGTTGAGCTGGTTCGAGCTGAGCTAGCTGAAGTTGAGTGATGATTTGAGCTGAATGAAGCTTCTTTTAGCTAAGTGAGGTGGTCCATTATTGTCCTTGACCTGCCCTTGAACTATAAGAATGTCCTGGAGCTGAAATGAAGCTTGTAAGGCCTTGAATCATCAATGAGCTTATTTGAGCTCATAGGAAGCCTTTGAGCTGAAACTGAGCTGGCCACTAGTCCCTTGAATTGTGTTTATCATATCCTACAAAGAAAACACCAATTGCATAAGTAATATTTCATATAGATAGTATAAGAACTAAAAAGGCATAAAGACATAAACTGTGATGATTTGTATGAATGAATATAAAATGCAAACATATAATAAAATGCATAAGTGATGCAATGCATAAATGATAAGTAGAAATGTGGTTTTAATAACTTGTGCATGTATTATCTATGCTATGATCATTAAAATAAAATATGCACAATATATGTATAGTATGATATGATGACAAGTATCTAGATAACTAGAAATGAGTGTAGCAATTGTACTAAGAAAAAAAAAAGAAGCAAAGTAAACCCTCTGGTCTTTGTTGCGTGAAACACAACATGGAAGTGAGTTAAACTTGAGTATGAACGTGCACATATCAAATACACTCCTTGTTTATCACTTTGATTTCACACACTCCCTCTTGTTTTCTTTTTTCTCATAACACACATACATGTTTGCACCATATCTCCTATTTGAAGGAGCTTACACCGACTTAATGAAGTTTTTAAGACCAATTAAAACATTCTTAAATAGTTCTAAATTTCTCTAGCAACTTACTGAGGCTTCTAGTCATTCCTCTACCTTCTTTGATATTCTTGGTATGTTGCCACGTGGAATAATATTTGCCATTGCCATCTCTATTTTCTTAATTACTAAGGATACTTAAAATTTCTAGATGCTGCCATAGTTTTCTTGATCGTTCCAAACCATACCGCCACTTTTTAGATATTTCAAGAATCAATTTTGAATTCTAACATAATAGAAAAAAACTTTCACTCTCATTCTTCTTGTTTCTCGTTGACTTTGCTTTCTCTACACCAAGTTCTTTGATTTTTTTTAGGCTGACCTAACCGCTCGACTATTGTTCCGCGACTAGGGCCGCACGGTCTCGCTAGTAGAATTTAGCCCCGTGACAATATGCTTTGCGGAAAAAAATTTATGGAAGACTCATCTCTAATCAAAATCTTATAGACATAAGACTATGATCTGAATTACATAAACAAGTTTTTTGTGTTTGTTGTTTCATTTGTTGCTATTGCCAATACTTGTGCCAACGTAGGTTACCACAACTCAGTAAGAAACAGATTAATCTCTCCCATTTATTTGTATACCGGTAGCTCTTGCTGAGTTAATCCTTGCATTCATATTTCCATCACTCATTTAATTTGTTTCATATTTGAAAAATAAAACAAATTATAATAATTGTTTCGTAAAGGAATGTCTAACTAATGTACCTATAGAAGTTATTCAATACTGCAATAAATAATTCCAAGTTTTTGTACCCTAGAATTCCATATTCAACGAACTGTAATCTGAGGCAATAATAATAAAGCTGCAAGGCAAGGCATTGTTTAAGCCTTATCAGTCATCACCATGGGGAATGCATGCATGTGCCGATGGTATTTGTTTCTCGGCGTTGGTGACGCCGTTGAGACCGAGCAGAGTCGTAACGCTGAAATGTTGATCAATGTATCGGAAGGGTGAAACTTCCAGTGCAATTGCAGGGGAAAGTAACTTTTTTTTTGGTGTCACGCCCCGCCTGGTCGTGACCTAGCCATCCGAGGGGCACACCCGCCCGGGTGCACCGAGCAGCACCGAGGTGTGCCACCCAGGTGCGCAGTGCGCGCCCGATCCGCCCCACCTAGGTGCGCTGCGCGCGCCCAAGGTGCACCACCTAGGTGCTCACGGGTCAACCTTAATAGAATGAGATGCTATGAGCCTTTTAAGGCCGAGGAAGACCTAAGGAAGACTCTAGAACGGCCTAGAGGGCTCCACACGTCTCCACACTCACCCGAGGGGTTCCAGAAGGCTCCACATCAATCTAGGCTCACCCGGAGGAACCTAGAAGACCCAAGAATGATCAAGAGGGCTCAAGACAAGTCCGGAAGGCTCGGGACAACTCCGGACATCTCCGGAATATTCTAGAAACTTATAGATATGTGTAGAGCTATAGAGTAATCTAGAATAGTAGAGATGTATGTAGATAAGTATGAACTTATCTAGAAATATCTAGGCTAAGTAGATATTTTGGGAGGCGAAACCGTAACCGTTGGATCAAATAGATCCTAGCCGTCCATTGAGGAGGTTGGTGCCTATAAATAGCCCACCTCTCTCATTTGTAAATCATCCAAGAAGTGTGTACTAAAACACTTGTAAAGCTCTCTCTTGTAAGCTTCCGTTGCTTAATACAAGGTTCTTTTCCTTGTAAATCTCTCTTGCTCCTTCCACTTGCCATAGCGTTGCGACATCAAGGCTTACTAGCATCGTGCCGATAGTGCTAGTGCCGCACGGATTTGAGCCGAAGAAATAAGTCCGTGACAGTTGGTATCAGAGCAAGTTCCGATCGCTCGGGAGAATGGCCAAAACCAGCAAAACTCAAGCCGCTAGCCCGTCCGAGACCGAGATCACGCACGACCAAGGTGTGCAAGACGTAAGGGCTGATCCTGTCGAGACAAGGCCTCGTGCCAAGTCCAAAGACCTACTCTCTAGCTTGGAGTCGCGTCTAACTCGCGTGGAGGAAGGCGTATCAAGCATGGGGTCCCAAGTGGACGACCTTCAAGAGCGGATTGAAGGCCTCGAGGTAGAAGATGACGAGATCCACACAGCCGTGAGGGCCATGAAGATCAAGCTAGAGGAGACCCTGCGCGCGGAAATGGGAGAAGTACGCGACGCACTCGTGGCCGAACTCACAAAGGTACGTGAGTCATTCCAACAAGAACTTACCAGCATGTATGATCAACTTGAAGCATTGCAAGGCGACCTTGCCTTGTGCAAACGTGCTATGGCAGCCGGGCCAAGCACCACCGTGGAGGCAAGAAGGGTCGAGGTGCCCAAGCCTCAAACCTTTTCAGGGACACGCAACGCCAAAGAAGTCGACAACTTCTTGTATGGCTTGGAGCAATATCTAGAAGCCGTTGGCATCAGGGACGATGCCTCCAAGATCCAGACCGCTACCTTATACCTCACCGACACCGCCATGCTTTGGTGGAGAAGAAGACGTCTCGATGTCGAGAGAGGTACGTGCACCATCACTACCTTTTCTGATTTTAAAAGGGAGCTCAAACGGCAATTCTACCCGGAGAACACCGAGGAAGAAGCAAGGGCACGATTACGAAGGCTCAAGCAAATGGGGAGCATCCAAGACTACGTGAGGGAGTTCACTAGTTTGGTGCTCGAGATCCCCGATCTATCCGAGAAGGACTCACTCTTCAACTTCACCGATGGCCTTCAAAATTGGGCCAAGACCGAGCTAAGGAGAAGAGGAGTACAAACTCTTGCCGATGCCATTGCCGTGGCCGAGAGCCTCATTGACTATCCCACTCCCAAGGAGTCTAACAACGAGCCGAGGGACAAGAAGAATGGCCACTTCAATGGGGTAAGAGATAGGAGCCCACGTAAAGAGAGTCACAAGAGCGAGGACACACCGAAGCACAAAGGCTCGTCCTCGTGGAGGGACAAGGACCGAGGTAGATCCAAAGACTCTCATGGTGCCAAGAAATCACCACCAAGCAATTGCTTCATTTGTGATGGTGATCATTGGACGCGTGAATGCCCACAACGCCGAGCTCTTAGTGCACTCCTAGCCAAGCATCAAGAGGAAAGTGATGCCGACGAAGGTAGTGATGCCGAAGGGGGCCAAGGTGCACAAATGGGATCGCTACAGCTCTTGAATGGAATCCAGTCTGCCCCAAAGACCCAAGCCAAGGGATTGCTATTCGTGGACGTCACCATTAATGGAAAAGTCTCAAGAGCCATGCTCGACACAGGTGCGTCCCATAACTTTGTCTCCTTACATGAAGCAAAGAGGCTTGGTCTTAGCATCGTGAAAGGGGGAGGATCCGTCAAGGCCGTGAACTCTGCCGCTCAACCCATCCATGGGTTTGTTCGAGGAGTCAAGACCAACATTGGGACATGGTCAGGCCGCATGGACTTCTCGATTGTGCCACTAGATGACTACCCGATCATCCTAGGGCTCGAGTTCTTTGAACAAGCCAAGGCGATACCGATGCCGTTTGCCAACAGTCTATGCATCACCGAGGGTGCACCATCATGTGTGGTACCAACCATAAGGGCCACCAAGCCAGGGACGAAAGTGGTCTCAGCACTTCAGCTCAACAAGGCCGTCCGAAGGGCCAAGCCGTCCAAGGGACTAAACCAAGGTAAAGGGGTGACCATGTCAGGGAAGGCCACCAAGCACGTTGCTTCCAAGACCACCGAGGGTCAAGGTTCGAGGGAAAGGTCTTCCAACGATGCCGACAAGCCGAGGGCAAAAGCAAGGCGAGCTAGAAGACGAGGGAAGCGCTCCAGCAACACCCCTGTTCCGCGAAGACGCGATGAGGACGTCGCGAGATCGGGTGGGGGAGGATGTCACGCCCCGCCTGGTCGTGACCCAGCCATCCGAGGGGCACACCCGCCCGGGTGCACCGAGCAGCACCGAGGTGTGCCACCCAGGTGCGCAGTGCGCGCCCGATCCGCCCCACCTAGGTGCGCTGCGCGCGCCCAAGGTGCACCACCTAGGTGCTCACGGGTCAACCTTGATAGAATGAGATGCTATGAGCCTTTTAAGGCCAAGGAAGACCTAAGGAAGACTCTAGAACGGCCTAGAGGGCTTCACACGTCTCCACACTCACCCGAGGGGTTCCAGAAGGCTCCACATCAATCTAGGCTCACCCGGAGGAACCTAGAAGACCCGAGAATGATCAAGAGGGCTCAAGACAAGTCCGGAAGGCTCGGGACAACTCCGGACATCTCCGGAATATTCTAGAAACTTATAGATATGTGTAGAGCTATAGAGTAATCTAGAATAGTAGAGATGTATGTAGATAAGTATGAACTTATCTAGAAATATCTAGGCTAAGTAGATATTTTGGGAGGCGAAACCGTAACCGTTGGATCAAATAGATCCTAGCCGTCCATTGAGGAGGTTGGTGCCTATAAATAGCCCACCTCTCTCATTTGTAAATCATCCAAGAAGTGTGTACTAAAACACTTGTAAAGCTCTCTCTTGTAAGCTTCCGTTGCTTAATACAAGGTTCTTTTCCTTGTAAATCTCTCTTGCTCCTTCCACTTGCCATAGCGTTGCGACATCAAGGCTTACTAGCATCGTGCCGATAGTGCTAGTGCCGCACGGATTTGAGCCGAAGAAATAAGTCCGTGACAGTAGGGTAAAACACACGCATTGAAAGTGTAGTCCAAAAGAAAATGGTGTTTGTGTTTCGCTGGCTTGCCTGCCTTTCAGCCATGGATGATGGATCACTGGGACCACCAAAGATCTGCACCAGAATTCCATAAATTGGGATCAGTACTAGTCTGTCGCAACTCAGACATCTTTTGAGTGCTCCTCGTCCACGTGTCACTGTTTCAGCTTTACTTCACCCTCCACTTCTTATATCTTCCTCGCTTGTTAACCAATGCTTAATCATATGAAACTCCATATAATATTAACACATAAGTAATAAAATATTGTACCGATAAAAGATATCCCAAGAGCAAATTTTTTCCCCCTTTTTTAGGTGGGATAGTCTTTTCGGTTCAATCTTTCTTTGATGTCCTTATAACTGGCCACCATTATGGTTGTTCCCTATGTCTATTACATTTACTGTAGGGCTCGGCTTGAAATAGGGTAGTTAAAGTGTTATTACACTCTTCTTAAAAAAACATGTTTGATATGATGTGCACAACACTATCTTTATATACCAAAACTTTATTTTATTTTATATAAAATTAATGTCTCCGCCTCTCTCATGCATGACACTAGTAAATAAAATATTGTTCCAACCAAAATAAATGAAAAATTAAAGAAGGAAAAGCTGAAAGTGAAAACAAAGGTATTGGTAAAAGAAGTCATCATCTATATGCAATTTGAGTGAATGCAAGTTAAAGTGGGTGAGGAAAGTAGAGACCCGATTGTTTCCATGCAATATGAAATACGTTTTATAGAATCATATTCCGTTTTATAGTAGATGGATTGAAACACCAAGTGCTACAACTAGTACTTGATTATTCAAAACAAATCCAACAACACATATGCTGCAGTCTTTTCTCCCCTTTTCGCCAACCCAACAATGTCTATATCACGCAATAATAAAGTAGAAGAAAAAGAGAGAGAAAAGTTGAACCTAAACTTTGTCCAAGTTTGATGTTATTAATTATTGTGGAGGGAAAAGAGAAACCCCATTTTGTTAAAATAGAACTGAGGGGGTGGCAACGTCGTAAGGCAACAGGCAACAGGCAACAGCCGCTCTTCTTGCCGGTTCATTTGGGGGGATTTACAGAAGATTATTAGAGAATCTGAGAGGTGCAGTTTTTGGTACAAAAAAGTAGCTTCCTTTTGGTGGGTGAAATTACCCACCATCCAAATTGAATCACACCCATGTTTACATGAAATTTCATCGCTCAGCCGGTCCCATGCACCCTCCATTACATGTGAATCGCAATCTTCTGTGGGCCTCCCTAGATTTGGGTGAGCAACTCCCAACCCTCATACCAAGCTTGTATTTCTATACTCTGGACTCTACGTTTAAGTCCTTTATCTATAAAGAAGAAGAAAAACATTTAAATGTTTGGAAAATTGTACATACAGAGATTAAAGTATGCTTATGCTCTCATGCATGTTGTTGGTTCATTACCTGTTCAGATTTGTTGAGACATTGTTCTCGTGACTCATGTGCCTAAGTTTATCTAAATTTGAAATTAAACTAAAATACTACATTATAATTATTTTATTCAATTATATTAATTTGTTTAATAAACTGATGGATAAACTATTCTAGTGATCACCGAACTAATTGGAACCTATTTTGACCATCGAACTATCGAACTCTTCAATCAAACCACCAAACTTATTAAATTGACTTATTTTAACTACCGCTATTAAAAAACTAACGGAAGTGTGACGGAGGGATGACGTGGCAGTTAATAGAAATTTGTAAAATTACACATTTAGTCCATGTTATTTATCCATTATATCAATTTGGTCATCATTTTAATTTATTTAATTTAAAATTAATCAATCAACCAAATGATGGCATGTGTCCTGTCTATTATTTAAATTTTAATTTATAGATATAATCAACCAACCATATAGTGAGACGTGTCACCATCTCATAAATAATGAGCAAAATGGGCTTGGGGAATTTGATCCCACACCCAGACACTTTTTATTGGTTAAAAAGAGTGAGCAAAATTATTTTTCAAGTTCAGGGGCTCCTATATCACTGGGCCATTTCTATTTAAATAATTTATATTTCATATATAATTGAAATATATTCCCATCATATTACTATATATTTTATTAAGATATTAGAAATTAAAGTATAGATATTTAAAAAGTATAGATAAACTCAAAACGATACATCAAAATAACAAATATAGTACATCCAGCGGTATGCTACTAATGACCTTGGATTTAGTACAATTACATATTCATATATTGGACCAAATTAAAGGCCTCCAAGCCAAACCTTGAGAAATGGAAAACTAAAATCCATGCTTGCTGTTTGTTTGTTTTATACATGTTCCATGTGTGCAAACATCACATTTGCAATCACCAGGCTCCAATTAACAATTTAGTATAATGATAGATCCTCCTGCAAAAATGTATTCACTCAAAACATCTTATGTATTGGTGATGGAAACACACGGACAAGGGATTCCTCAAACTGCAATTCCATGATTACTAATTTTCGAAACCTCCTTTGCCAACACATTCCGTTCTCGCTTTGCTTGAGAAACGAGGTTGGAAGCCTGCACATGAATGATTATAAGCAATAACTTCCAACAAAAACAGCACCAGTCATCCGCGTTTATGGCCTATGCATTTCATTATATCACAATCAATAAATATCTTCAAAAATCAAGTCCACTTCTTAATATTCAGAAAGCTTACCTGCGATCTAAATTGAGATGCTTCTCGGCTTGGAAGTCCCCCAAGGGTGTCTTTTAATCCTGATGCAATATAGAAAGGGAGTTTTGTCAGCCACATAAATGCTGAAAATAATTCAATGGACCTAATTGAGAGAAAGTACTTGAATACCTGCTGCTTGTCTTTCAATCTTATAAGCTGACTGAATTACACTTCGGATTTGCTTTCCTGCTTGCCTGAAACAAAATTGAACATGTTCCGATGGGAAACATTAGCTTCAAGAAGCAGAAGTTAACATTCCACTCACTTCATTTGAAATGACAAACCTGAGTTTTGTCCTGCCACGGATCAGCTCTTCTTCAGCTACGGATGCACTCCGCTGGAAACATCAATTATTTGAAATATATTTCACAAATCCTTGATCAAAGGAACTATAATTTCAAATTAATAAACAGTTTCTTGTGATATTCTAATATAACGTTAAAATTTTATCGTCTAGGAACTAGATGTCAATGTACTTCCAGGATGTCTATTCAGAAAAAGAAACATTTGAAGTAGGCTATAAACATCACCAGATAAACACTTCACTGGATAAAAGCTGTTTGAGAAGTCAGTTCGGCAATTTAAATATTTTACATTCCTGGGGATTACAAATTCCATTGAACACAGAACCCAAAACACTAATTAAAACAGCTCAAGTATACCTTTGGAGATGGTGAAATCTCTGTTTCCGTCACCATTTCATTATTACCTTCCGATTATTATTAAATAAAGGGGAAAATGTTACTTGTGTGTTTAACACAGAAGAATTCTAGAATCAGCTGAAATCAAGAGTAAAAGTTCTCTTCCATTAACGAACACACATGCATCAACTATGTAGTTTTTTTTTTTTTTGGAAAAGTTGTATTTCATTATCCAATAAGCTGAGAAAAGCATGCTATTTAAAAACCAGCACAAACCAGAGGAAGGTGATGTTTGCTTCAAAGTTCAAAATCCTTATTTCTGGAAACAGCCAGTTTGTAGAAATATCAGGAAAAATAAAAATAGAAAACCTAAATTTTATATCACCAGGAATAGCCTATAGAACAAAACTAAAAGAGGGAGCAGATATGCTAAACAATAAACTAGTAGCTAACACTGTACTTGATCAAACGTCCAATATAATTGAAGCATGAAACAACAGTCACATGATACTAGAATACTTGTATGATCAAATGGGAAAAAATTTACCTCCAACTTCTCACTTTCAGCCTTAAGTCTGTCAATTGACTGTCTCAGCTCCTTTACTCTAGTATCAGCATTGGAAATCAAGGACTGCAAGAACAAATAGTAGGATTATAATAGTATTTTATACTGATATAGAATTTTAATGAGCACAGCCTATAATAAGTGTTTTTTTTTTGTGCAAAATAGTTTAATAAAATTCAGAAAGATGCTTCCTGACCTGGGTGATTGTGTCATAAACAGCAAAAACTGATAAAAATATCACTGCATGGACAATGATGTGCAAAAAGAAATAGAAGTTTCGAAAAGCAGAACAATAGTTCCATTCTTGGGGAGGCATTCAAGCTATATGGAATGGGAACATAAGAAGCTAGAAAAGCTTCTCCAACATTACTACAACAGGCTATTCCAACTTTCCCTTGACATTTCAAACTTAAATAATCTTTGCATGCACTTTGAAATCTCATTCATGTCCTCTTCTAAATACCAAACTGAAAATAAGCAGTGGGTCTTCTAAAATCCAAATTGTGTATATGTATTTATAATCTAGTAAACCCACCAACAAAAATCAGGTGGCGAGGACAGAAAGGGGGCTCCATAAATCATAATTTACAAACAGAACAATGTTTATGTTACCTCTTCGCTATGAAAAAGACGTGACGTCTTGTAATACAGTAAACGTCTTGGCCCTGCACACTGAAAGTTACAGAACAATATCAATTGTAGATACAGTTTAAAACAACTTAAGTAAGAAGTTGAAGAGAATTGCTTAACATATCATTTAATGAATTGCCTAAGAATCAATATCATAAGCCTGCAAGTAAGCTAAGCAACAACTTAATCAAGACCCCTTCACTATTGCAAAAACCTTGAACTAATCCATTGAAATTGGTTATGAAAGAACAGCACTACAACATTGAAAGAGCTAGTTTCAATGAACAACGTGTTATGCATATACAGGCGCTTAAAATTACATGGAAGCATCTCATCATATATAAAAAGAGGATAGAGATGGATATATTTGATCCCGATGTCCTGTTGCATATACAACCTAGAAATGCAGAAAGTGGCCAAAAATATATTATAGAACCATACTTTTAAGTAGCAGAAATCCCAAGTCAAAAGCAGTGCCGCCCGTGATCAATGGATTTGAAGCTGCAATGGTAATCCACTCTGCAACAAAATGTGAAACATGGAAACTGAAAATTACTTCTCCCAGATACAAACAAAATGTGAATGGACTGAATCCATTGATTGATTGAAAAGACCTTTAACATTATCAAATGCAATGTCCTCGCAAACACCAAGTTGTAATTTGACATCTTTAAGTGAATCCTAGCAATTCCAATAATAATTCTCGGCTCAAAAAGAAAAACGAAAGAGAAGCGTACAATGGTTTGATTAAAATGAGCAGAGGACGTGGAACGAATTTCTGTAAGTCGAGATCTAGAAGCTTCGAGCCCATCGATGATTTTCTGGTACAGAACAGCGTAATCGATCCAGGGAGTGAGTTGAGTAAAATTCCATTCGGTATTGAACGGGGAATCGCTGGGCAGAGGCGTTGGCGGCGATGCTGGTGGACTAGGGTTTGGCCTATCTTCCGGTGATTCAGATACCGTTGCCATGGGGAGGAAAGATTTTTTTGCTCTCTTCTCCTGCCCAAATTTTTGTTTTGTCTTTTGAGGGTGTACCAGTACCAGTACCGGAAAATGCTCCATTTTGGATTTGAACGGATCCGTTACAAAATCGGGTCATTAACGAGTTAAACAACACGGTTTATCGGGTCGGATTTACTTAATGCCCAAAAAGTTTGCGGGGACGGCGGATAAAGACATAATTGCTGCAATATTATTGTTGATTTTTTTCTATTTTAAGGTTTAAAGTATTTTTTATTTTATAATTTTAAGAAATTCCTATCAAATTAATAGAATTTGTTGAAGTAACTTGTAATAAATATTGTAGTTGACCTGAAGTTTGCCTACAGTACTGGCTACATTCTCTATAGTTAATAGTCGGATAAAGTCGAATTATAATACTCGAGATTTCTCCTAAAGTCGGCATGTAGTGTCGATAATTTCTTCTACCACTATGACAATCACCTTAAATTGTAAAATAAAATAAAAAACATGACATTGAAATTAAAAAAAGTCAACAACAATATTTAAAAAATTTACCTATAAAGAATACATGAAAAAAATGATTATTTATTTATTGAAAATCATCCACGTGAACTTGTTGAGCTTAAAGTGCAGTTGATTGAGTCGAATCCTTACTTCGACATGGCCTGGACTACCCAAAACTCCCTCTGCTTTGCCTCTATATAACTGATTGGCTCTGGGAATGCTTTGAATCAAATAAAAATGATTATTTATTTATTAAAGAGACACTAAACACAAAGAATGATTATTAATTAATTACAGAGACAATTAAACACACACTCCGTCCTTATAGAAGCAAAATTCATTACTTAGATAAGAGCACTTCACTCTCTAGTTAATATAAGTTAGGGGTATATCACAACAATAATATGTTGTCTTGAATAGAAGAGCACTTCACTCTCTACTTAATATAAGTTAGAAGCATCTGACTTCTTCATGCAAGCTCCACTTGGTTCAGGGGATATAATTTAGTAGATAGAGTTCCGTTCCTATAATTGGATTGTTGCGATTATGAGTTGGCTCACCTTTTCTAAGTAATAATAGTATCTTGTACCTAAACCGGTGGCTCACTTTTTTTAAGTAATGAGAAAGATGACAAAAAACATGCCGCTGAAAGACTCTATTGAGACAAAGATGGGCTGTCAAGAACGTAAAAGTATGATAAAGGCTTGGTTAAATTTAGTATGAATCGTTCATAAACGATAGTTGGAGTTGGCGGCTCCCCTAAGAATTCCCATATGGGATCCTTTGGGGAAGAGGGTTAAGCTGGCCCTTCCAAACAATTTGATTTACTATCTTCTTTCAACCCTTTGAGTGAAATACGATAAAAGGAAGAAAAAATTATAGACCAACCTCATTGTCTCCATTCCGGAAGAATTACGAGAATTTTCTTTTCTAATTTAGTGAATATACAAATAATGTATCAACTTTAAGTTATCTAAAAAAATTATGCTTGTATAAGAAGATGAATAAATATATGTTTTTAGAATTAGAAATTTAAACACATTTTTGAAGTATGGTACAATTATATCAGGAATTAAAACGCTTTTTATAATGAAAGTACGCTTAAAAAATTTTTTTTTTTTTTATAACTTTAACTATAATTATTTTTAATATTTTAATTAATTAAATTTTAGAAAATATTTATTTAAAAATTGAATGGAAGGATTTTAAAATATGTTTTAACTTTTTTATTTATTGTATAAAAAGAAGAAAATTGAAAAAAATTAGCAAATAAAAACAATTAAAAGAAATTTTAATGAGATAAAAATATAAGAAAATAAAAATAAAGTATGAAGCACACAAAAGCAAAACAAGTTATGCTATCTATCTCTATATATTTTCAAGAACACAAGGATAAACTCTATAAACTTATTTTAATAAATGGATTCGAAATTTAACATGTGATACTCATTTTCCTATAGCTAAGCCGTGTCTTACGTAGTAACTAAAAATTAAAAAAAAACGTGGAAAAGGCAGATTGAAGGAGCGAAGAGAAGGGGAAGCATGGGGTAATTTTGCTTGGCTTGGAATTGAAGTGATATGAATAGGTATGGCAGTTAGAATTGAACCACTTTCTCTCTTAACCTCTCTCTCCCTCACTCTCTTCTCTCTCTCTCTCTCTCTGTCTATATTACAGTTCAATGGAAAACAAAAAACAAAACACACACAGTCACTGTTTGTACGGGATTCCTCAGGGTATTTTTTTCTTTGTAATAGTTTTTAGTGTTTTGTTTGAATTGACTGGCGGCGCCACCAGCACCACCACAAAACCGAAGAAATAGTCTCCCACCTTACTAAAAACTAGGAGTATAATACAAGAACAATCAACTCACCCTTCCTCCCCCATTCTGCTTTTGTTTTCTTTTCCGTTTTAATTGTATATAAATGGCTTTTATTGTGGATCAACAATCAAGCTTTAAGCACTTTTGTAAGATTTGCAAGAAAGGGTTTGGGTGTGGGAGAGCGCTTGGTGGGCATATGAGGGCGCATGGAATAGGTGATGAAAGTGGCCACCTTGACGACGATTACCCCGAAAGTGATTGGGAAGATAAATTGGGAAGGAATGTGCCGCCGAGCAGCAAGCGGATGTACGCGTTGCGAGCCAACCCTAATCGATTGAAGAGCTGTAGGGTTTGTGAGAATTGTGGGAAGGAGTTTCTGTCTTGGAAATCTTTTCTCGAGCATGGTAAATGTTGCTCCGATGATGCTGAGTCGCTGGTGTCCTCGCCGGACTCCTACAGCATGTTGACGAGAGTTTGGTCCAAAAGGAAACGATCATTTAGAGCCGACGTGGATGATTTCAACTCGTTTTTCCCATCAAGCGAAGAGGAACATCTCGCGAGTTGCCTGATGATGTTATCTAATGCAAGGGTTGATCCTTTGGTGACCGAGCCCGAGGAGTCGTGTGCTTCGGCCAGCAAAGAAGAGGAAAGAAGGAAAATGAATTTCATTGCTCCAATTGCATGTAGGGTACCCTTGGACAAGGCGAAAGGCGTAGCGAAAGGGGTGTTCGAGTGCAAAGCATGCAAGAAAGTGTTTAATTCTCATCAGGCATTGGGCGGACACCGAGCTAGTCACAAGAAGGTTAAGGGATGTTTCGTAGCCGGGCTCGATCGTATCGATGATGAAGATCACCGCCACGACGTTATCACACATGAAGAGTTTTTCCCTCGGAAAACAATGTCAAATTTTCGATTTGATCAAGGAACTAGTAGTAGTACCCCACCAAAAAAGAAATCAAAAGTACATGAATGTTCAATCTGTCACCGGGTTTTCTCGTCCGGACAAGCATTGGGAGGGCATAAAAGATGCCATTGGATCACTTCAAATGCACCCGACACTTCCTCTTTGGTTAAGTTTCACCGGTTCCAAGATCAAATGGAGCCGAATCAGCAAAGATCAAAGTTCATCTACAATTCTGAGTCACTCAATCTTAAGCTTGATCTCAATCTTCCTGCAGCAACTGATCATCATGATGCCGTACGACAGAAGCATGTTCATCCATCTGGTTTCGATGTTTCGACTGGAATCTATTTGCAGCCTTGGTTAGGAGGCCATGATGCCAATCAACACCAACTGCAAAATGCGGACGAGGAAGCAGACATTAAGGTGAAGTTAACAAAACTAAGTGAATTAAAGGACATCAATATGAGTGGAGGTTCATCTCCATGGCTGCAGGTTGGGATTGGTATTTGAAGAAAAAATGAAAACGTTGGGATTGGAACAACTACTAATGTTCGCTCCGACTATTAATTACATATTTTGTGATGCTTAATTGCATAATTATGAGAAAATTTTCATTTATATTACTTTTCAATTTTTGTAGACATTTTTGTATTTATATATAATATATAGTATTATAAAACAGATTGTGATTATAAATTTAATCAAACAAGTTTATCAAATATCGATGTTGGCATGTTCTAGTATTTCTGGATAATGATGTACCTGTTAGTTCACATAGTTCTTAGTCCTTTGATTCAATAATATTATCCCCTTTTATAATAAAAAATATCGATGTTGGCATGTTTTGGAGTAACTTGAAAAAGGAGATTTACAGAAATCGATTTTCAGTGCCACACGACGTATATAGACCAAGGATGAGCATTTAATGGAGTTGAGTGAGTCAAAAAAATATTTGAGTTAGTTAAGTTGATAAGTCTTATTTTATTACTCAAATTTTATTTGAATCTTTTTATTCGAGTCGAGTTGTTCAAGTTTCAGTTCAAATTTAATTGTAAACATTTATTATGTTATGATACTAATTGATTCTAATTTATGCGTCCTTTTTAACCATATACTAATACGATATATATATATATATATTATTTCTTCATTATTTTTCATATATGATATACATATTGTTACCGTGGTGCACCCTAGGGTCCAGCCCACCGCATACCTAGGGTCCGTATCCAGCTCCAGCACCTTTTTCCGAGATCATTGGGCCAAGGTTCCAGCACCCTGTGCCGCCCACAACGCACCCGAGGGGCCTGAGTCCGTTCTGCCGCATCCGAGGGGCTACGATAGAGCCGATCTGCCGCACCCGATGGGCTACGATCCAGCCGAGTCAACAGGCCGAGGGGCCTTGCTAGGCACCCTGGGCCTGTCCGAGTGCAGCTCGCACCTAGAGCCTTGCACAACCGCCCCCGTGGGCCTATTCGAGCAGCCCGTCCAGCCGCACCCATAGGTCTGTTCGAGCCGCACCCAGCAGTCCGCCAAGCCGCACCCATGGGCCTGTCCGAGAGCCGTCTGATGCAAGACCCTTGGGGCCCAACCAAGGTCCATTCGGCTGCACCCATCCAAGACCCGAGGGGCCTATCCGATTTTCCCTCTTCCATGGCCATCCAAGCCCATTCCTTGGGGAATCTTCACCCCTTTGACCATGGTATTCAAGGCAAGGAATATGCATCCATATCTTCCCCGATTCAAGGAGATCCACATCTTTTTCACATGGAAAGAAGCTCTACCAAGAAGGAAAGAATCCTTGATTCTATTCCCTTGCCTTCATTAGATAGATTAGGCCAATCCTGGCCATCCGTTGTAATCGATAGTGACCATTAGATCGGGTGGTGCTAGGCTATAAATAGAGCCTCACCCCTTTCATTTGTATTCATCATTGAATCCTTTGTTTTCTCATTTTCTTCTATCAATAATATAAAAGCAACGTAGAGTACTCATTTCCCCCTAACTAGGCTTAGAGGGGTTTTTAACGAGGCTCTTCGTTTTGTAAATCACTCGAGCCATCTCCTATTTCTTTCTTCTTCGCAACGCTTCCGCTCATCTAGCCAAGCCAAGCTTGACTTTAGGCTTACTTGGTCCATTTCGAAGTTCTTTTCCGACCAAGTGCCGCACGTTGCTAGCCATATAAGCCTAGCCCAGTGACAAGTGGTATTAAAGCCTACGTTTTTAGCGAAGAAATTTGTTCGAGATGATGAATCCAAGTGACGCTCCCATCGCCACCACCACAAAGACAGTTGAAACCCGTGCCGAGAAAGCCAAGAGGGCTAGTTCGAGAGATGCTATCTCTTCCTTGCAAGAGAAAGTCACCCGTTTGGAGAACAACAAGAATGAGTCTAGAGAGAGGCTCAATGTTGTTGAGAACCGACTAGATGCGTTGGAGTCTCGGGGTGATAGTCGCAAGGATAATTTCCATGAGCTCGAAGATAGAGTCGATACCGTAGAGTTAGAGAATCGATCTCTTAAAGATGGGTTAACCGAACTCGAGAAGGCGATGAACGTGTTAAAGGCCGAGCTTAACATCTACAAATCCGCAGTGGCCAATGGAGTGGTTTCAAGTCCGACTAGAGTGCTAGTCGATGTGCCGAAACCAAAGGAATTCAAAGGATCGAGAGATGCTCAAGAAACCGATACATTCTTGTGGAGCATAAATCAATATTTCCGCAACACCAACATCGTGGATGAATTCACTAAGGTAAATATTGCTTCTAGTTATTTCACTAACAACGCTCTTTTATGGTGGAGACGTAGGTGCTCCGAGGAGCCCGATAAAGACGTTCCCGTAGATACTTGGGAAGAGCTTCAAGAGGAGATCCATGAGGTGTTCTATCCCAAGAATGCTCAAAGAGAGTTGCGCACAAAGCTACGCCAACTCAAGCACGACAACAATATCCATGACTACGTGAAAAAGTTCATCGAGTTAAAACTCCAAATCACCAACTTAGGAGAAGATGAAGGCTTCTCAATTTTCATGGATGTATTGAATCGTTGGGCTAGTATGGAGTTGGAAAGACGTGGTGTCAAGGACCTTTCACATGCCCTTGACGAGGCCGAGGCAATAGCCAAGTTCGAAAAGCGAGACTCGCCCAAACCAAAGCCGAAGTCTAAAGGTTGGGGAGATAAGAATGCCAAAGCCGGAAGTGAGAAGGTTAACCACGATAGGCCTTCCAACAACAATCGACAAGGTCGATCAACTAAACCATGGGATAGACGAGGTAATGGATGTTTCCATTGCCATGGACCTCATCACATTCGAGATTCCCCAAAGAGAACAAGCATTTCTACCGTCAAAGCTAACGAGAAGCCAACCGAGCCCACCGCCCAACTTGGAGCAATTGTAAGTAATCTCCAAGTGAATTCTTTATCTAACAAGCCAAAAAGTGGTCTTATGTTTGTAGAAGCCACGATTGCCAGAAAGCAATTGCGTGCACTTGTGGACACCGGAGCTTCCGAGCTGTTCATTTCCGAGGATATAAAGGTAATCCCTCTTGATGATTATGATCTTGTGATTGGTTTATCTTTTTTGGACAAGATTAATGCACTTCTTCTTCCATTTGCCGATGTATTGGTGGTACTCGACTGCGCTCAACAATGCTTGGTGCCCGTGAGTCGAGATGTAGGTATCCAATCCAAGATGTTGTCTTCTATCCAGTTCCGCAAAGGTATGTGAAAGGAGGAAGAGTCTTTCCTTTCCGTGCTCAAGAAAGACGAGGCGATTAGAGCAGAAGAAATCCCCAAAGAAGTGGGACGTGTTCTCGTGGAGTTCGAGGACACTATGCCTTCCGAATTGCCGAAGGCTTTACCACCTAAGCGTGAGGTGGATCATCGAATCGAGTTGGTGCCAAATGCCGAGCCGCCAAGCAAAGCACCTTATCGAATGGCGCCACCGGAGTTAGAGGAACTCCGAAAGCAACTTGGAGAACTCTTGGATACTGGATTCATTCGCCCATCCAAGGCACCGTTTGGAGCACCCGTTCTCTTTCAAAAGAAAAAAGATGGTAGCTTGCGCATGTGTGTCGATTACCGCGCTCTAAACAAACTTATGGTAAAAAATAAGTACCCTATCCCTTTAATTTCGGATTTATTTGATCAACTTGGAAGTGAAAGGTTCTTCACAAAGTTAGATCTTCGTTCGGGGTACTACCAAGTTCGAATAGCCGAAGGTGATGAGCCCAAAACCGCGTGCATCACAAGGTATGGCTCATTTGAGTTTCTTGTAATGCCTTTTGGCCTTACAAACGCTCCCGCAACTTTTTGCACCTTAATGAACAAGGTACTTTCACCTTTTCTTGATCATTTTGTAGTTGTCTACTTAGATGATATTGTCATCTATAGTAAGACTTTTCAAGAAAATTTAATGCACTTGAGAAAGGTTTTGCAGGTTCTTCGAGAAAACGAACTTGACATCAAACGCGAAAACTGTAGTTTCGCTCAACAAGAAGTTCCGTTTTTAGGGCACATCATTGGAGGTGGTAAGATCTGAATGGATCCAAGCAAAGTTCGAGTCATCAATGATTGGGAACCGCCAACTAAGGTAACCGAACTTCGCTCTTTCTTGGTTTAGCTAACTACTACCGCAAATTTGTGCAAGGTTATTCCGCGATAGCCACGCCTTTGACCGAACTCTTGAAGAAGGACAAAGTTTGGGAATGGAGTCCAAGTTGTCAACAAGCGTTCGAAAGGCTTAAACAAGCCATGGTAAGTGAACCCGTTCTAGCCTTGCCCGATCATTCCAAGTCGTTTGTCATCCACACCAATGCATCCGACTATGCCATTGGTGGAGTTTTGATGCAAGAAGGCCATCCCATTGCCTTTGAAAGTCAAAAGTTGAACGAAACCGAGAGGCGTTACACCGTTCAAGAGAAGGAGATGACCGCAGTCATCTATTGCCTTCGCACATGGCGACATTACATCTTAGGTTCCAGGTTTGTCGTTTTTACCGATAATTCCTCTATTTCTTATTTTCTAACTCAAAAGAAGTTGTCTCCTAAGCAAGCTAGGTGGCAAGACTTCTTGGCGGAATTTGATTTTTCGATGGAGCACAAGCCCGGAAAGGCCAACATCGTGGCTGATGCGCTTAGCTGTAAAGCCACTTTTGCCTCCATTAGCCAACCAAGTGGTGAGTTGCTCGAATCCATCAAAGAAGGTTTGACTCATGATCCCACCGCAAAGAACTTAATCGCCTTTGCCAAAGAGGGTAAGTCACGCAGTTTTTGGGTCGAAGATGATCTACTCTTCACGAGAGGCCAACGTTTATTCGTCCCCTACTTCAACAACTTGCGAAAGACTTTAATGAAAGAATGTCATGATTCGAAGTGGGCGGGACATCCAGATATGCATCGTACTTTGGCTTTACTTAACGAAATATATTATTGGCCTCGTATGAATGAAGATGTAGAAGCATACGTGAAGACTTGTCTTGTTTGCCAACAAGACAAGATTGAAGCAAACAAACCGATGAGATTACTTCAACCGTTGCCGATACCGGAAAGACCATGGGAAAGTATCTCTTTAGACTTTATAATTGTGTTCCCTTGTGTTATTAATTACTCTAGTATCATGCTTTTAGTAGACAGGTTCTCAAAGTATGCAACTTTCATTCCCGTTAATAAGACATGCCCCGCCGATGAAGCCGCCCGCCTTTTCTTAAAGCATGTCGTGAAGCTTTGGGGTATTCCAAAGTCCATAGTAAGTGATCGAGACGCTCGGTTCACGGGTAAGTTTTGGACCGAGTTGTTTAAGTTGTTGGGTTCTTTCTTGAACCTTTCAACGAGCTTTCATCCGCAATCCGATGGACAAACCGAGAGGGCCAATGCTTTATTGGAAATTTATCTAAGGCATTTCGTTAGTGCATCTCAACGGAATTGGCCCGATTTGATAGATGTGGCCCAATTCTCCTACAACTTGCATAGGAGTGAAGCCACGAATCAAAGTCCTTTCGAGATAGTGATGGGCCAACAACCGCTCACACCCGACGCGATCGTGACCAAGTATCAAGGTCCAAATCCCTCTGTCTTCCATGTAGTGAAAGACCTGCAAGAACAAAAGGACTTAGCCAACGCTTGCCTCCACAAAGCAAGCAAGCGAATGAAGAAGTGGGCCGACAAGAAGCGACGCGACGTTGAATTCCAGGTAAATGATTTGGTTTTAGCTAAACTTCATCTAACTCTTCGCAATTCCTCTATTCACAGGGCTCTTGTGAGGAAATACGAAGGCCCATTTCGTGTGATAAAGAGAGTAGGCAAGGTGGCCTACAAGTTAGACTTGCCGCCCCACATCCAAGTCCATCCCGTCTTCCATATTAGTGTTCTTAAGCCCTATCACAAGGACGAGGAAGATCCGGAAAGGAATATCTCCAAGCGAGCACCCATTGGAGTTAGGACTTCGTTCGAGAGAGAAGCCGAAGCCATCATATCCAATCGAGTCATTCGACGCCAAGGTTCAAACCAAGGCACGAGTACTTTGTGCTTTGGAAAGGACTAACAGAAGCCAAAGGTAGTTGGGAGTTAGACAAAGATTTGTGGCAATTTGGAGACAAAGTTGCCGACTTCGAAGCCCAACGAGCGACGAGCGCGTCGCACAATTCGGTGGAGGAGAATGTTACCATGGTGCACCCTAAGGTCCAGCCCACCGCACACCTAGGGTCCGTATCCAGCTCTAGCACCTTTGTCCGAGACCATTAGGCCGAGGTTCCAGCACCCTGTGCCGCCCCCAACGCACCCGAGGGGCTACGATCCAGCCGATCTGCCGCACCCGAGGGGCTACGATCCAGCCGAGTCAACCGCCCCCGTGGGCCTGTCCGAACAACACCGAGCAGCCCGTCCAGCCGCACCCATGGGTCTGTCCGAGCCACACCCAGCAGTCCGCCAAGCCGCACCCATGGGCCTGTCCGAGAGCCGTCTGATGCAAGACCCTTGGGGCCCAACCAAGGTCCATTCAGCTGCACCCATCCAAGACCCGAGGGGCCTATCCAATTTTCCCTCTTCCATGGCCATCCAAGCCCATTCCAAGGGAAATCTTCACCCCTTTGACCATGGTATTCAAGGCAAGGAATATGCATCCATATCTTTCCCGATTCAAGGAGATCCACATCTTTTTCACATGGAAAGAAGCTCTACCAAGAAGCAAGGAGTCCTTGATTCTATTCCCTTGCCTTCATTAGATAGATTAGGCCAATCCTGGTTATCTGTTGTAATCGATAGTGACCATTAGATCGGGTGGTGCCAGACTATAAATAGAGCCTCACCCCCTTCATTTGTATTCATCCTTGAATCCTTTGTTTTCTTATTTTCTTCTATCAATAATATAAAAGCAGCGTAGAGTACTCTTTTTCCCCTAACTAGGCTTAGAGGGGGTTTTTAACGAGGCTCTTCGTTTTGCAAATCACTCGAGTCATCTCCTATTTCTTTCTTCTTCGCAACGCTTCCGCTCATCTAGCCAAGCCAAGCTTGACTTTAGGCTTACTTGATCCCTTTCGAAGTTCTTTCCCGACCAAGTGTCGCACGTTGCTAGCCATATAAGCCTAGCCCCGTGACAATATATCAGACATAGTTGATAGACTCGAATCGAATTGGAAAACTGATACACTAATTACTAAAATTTTCGAATTATTCAAAGTTCCATTTTATAATTCAAACTTTATTTGATTTTTTTTAAGTCGTGAGAAATTTATAAAATTAGGATTCAAGTTGAGCCGAGTCGAAAAATTCGATATTTTTAGTTGAGTATAGTTTTACTCACCTTAATATATATATATATGAGATATGATCCAATTACACAGTATAATAGTTTTGAACTTTTACATATTTTAGATTGTTGGATGAGTGAAATTGGTGGCTGAGATTAACAGTGGATTATGTGAAGATTATCACTTGGAAAAAAAGAGTAAGAAGTTAATCTCAGCCATCTATTTTTCTCATCTATCGATCCAAAAAAACGTGTAAAACTTAAGTTGTATATTCTGTGTAACTGGATCCTAACTCATATATATTATCCTAGAATATGAACTACTAATTAATTAGTTAATTGTATTTTACAACTGGTTTCGGAAAGGGAGGGTTGTTGCCCATTGTCAATGACCTTTCAGACTAGGAATTTTCCATGTTTTACTACTTTCAATTCCAAAATCAGCTTACTTATTTATGTGTTATAGTGTTAAATTGATGTACATTTTTCCCACAATATTTAATTTCAAGTTAATTTTAAATAGAATCAAATTATATTTTAATTTACATTCTAATTCAAATAGATATATACATTTGGAGAAAATGTATTAAATTTTTTGTATTTGAATTAAATAAATATTATTTTTAAAATTAAACATATTAAATTACATGTTTTGTTAATAATAAATTAATTTAATCATAGAAGTTATTAAAAGAAATTAAAACTTTTAGTTTGTTTTTTATTTGATGAATACAATTCTAAAAGTTGCTATCCTATGGTGTGTGAAACCAAGCTCAGTTAATTTTTGTAAATTATTTCGGTTAAATGTTAAATTTGGATCACTCGATTTTTGTTCTTAAATCGAACCAATTAAATTAAATAACTGATTGACCGATTAACTAAAATATTCGATTCGATTCGGATAATGGTGTTTTTTACTTTACTTACTAAAAATATTAAATCTAATAGTATGATAGACAAAAGTATATAACTTTTAAAAACTTGCACATTATATCAATATATTTTTCAATATTATCAAGTTAAAATTCATAGAAATCTAACAACCATGACATTTAATAAAAATAATAGTAAGATATCATACACCAAAATCATCTACTAAAAAACTATAACCAAATCAACAATTTCACTTCCCACTCTCGGACTAATATAAATTAGAAATATTAATATTATATATATATTATTTTTTAGGAATAATATATTATTAATCTTATTATATATTATATATTATATAATTGGTCGGAACGATTAAGCGGTATTTCTCAAAATAGTGAACTGTAATCGATCCGTAATAACTTTTTAAAATATAACCCGTGACAAAATTAAATTTTTTGGTTCGATTAACTGAAATTTCGAATTTATTTTTCAAGTTTCAAATTCAATTTGAGTTTGTTAGATTTTTTTGGGTACAACCCTAAATGCCAACAGTCTTGTTAGTGGTATTGACACATCGTTGTTCAAGTCTTGAATCTTGTCTCCTCTCTCAATTATCAACAAAAACTTTATCATCACATTTTTATAAAATGTTTAATAAATCTAATATATTAATGTAATTTTCTCAAAAAATTAATCAAAACACTTTTCATTTGTATTTAATATTATAATATTTTAAAATTAACTTAGGTTTTCTTTTTCTTATTTCTAGATTTTTTATCTTGATTGTTTAGGAGAGTGATATTAGCGGTTACAATAACCTTTGTCATGTTTTTTTTTCTATCTTTTCTTGTTTTTCTTTTTTTCATATTTTTAGTTTTTGTTTCTTGTCTAGTTGAGTTTTTGTGCGGTTTTGTTTAATATGTCTTTTACTTTTTAATGAAAATGATGGATGCTTTTTTGCTCATTAGCATGCTTTTTTTTTCTTCATGTAGCACATTGCTTTTCCTTTTATCCCTTGAAAGCATCGTTAGACAGAAAGCAACATCTTCAGTTGTTGTTAGGGGTGAGCAAAACTCGACTCGAAAAAAACCGAATAACTCGACTCGACTCGAGGCAAAAATACTCGACTCATCTTGACTCGACTCGAAATTTTATAAACTCGAATAACTCGAAAAAATTTCAAATAAAGTTTGAGTTGTAAAATGGAAATTCAAATAATTCGAATAACTCGAAATTTTTAGTAATTAGTGGATTTATTTTTAAGTTCGAGACGAGTCTCTCTATTTTTATGATATATACATATTGATATATAAAAATATGAAGAAATATTATCACATGTGAAAATATATATATATGTGCATATCTTATATGATTAGAGAAATGAGTTTAAATTGGAATCAAACCCTACTATAACATGATAAATAATTACAGTTAAATTTTTATAGAAACTCGAAAACTCGACTCGACTCGAATTTCTTAAACTCGACTCGAATCGAAAAAATTTCAAATAAAGTTTGAGTTGTAAAATATGACTCGTCAACTCGAATAACTCGAAATTTTTTGACTCGACTCGACTCGATCGAACGCTCACCCCTAGTTGTTGTGTCGGAGACCAAACTCGCCAGTTTTGGCTCAGCCCAAGAATCAGTCCTACTCAGTTGGTTGTCCTTGACCTTGTTGCTAACTTTAACTTTCTTTCTTCTCGTTGTTCATTTTCTAGTTTTCTCTGAGTCTATTTAGATCGCCTTTGAGGACGAGTTGGGTTCTTAGACGACTTGGTCTCACTTTCTTTATCTTGAAGAACAAAGGAACTAGTGTGTTCATCAACGTTGGGACAACGGAACTGGAGCTCACCGCCGCCGTTCGACCACTAAAGAACCTTCCACGCGCCGCCCCTGCGAGTGGGCGTGCGTCTTCCTAGGTGGGTGCATCATGCTCTAGTGCACCGCGCTACATCGGAACCTATTATGTTGGGTGCACGTGAGCTCGCCCGCATCGAATAACGTCTCGCGGGTGCGTCGTCCTACCATTGAATGCGTCGAACATGATCATTTGGGATGTTGACTGGCCATTGACTTTTTTTGGGACCTTACCCGAGGGTCTCTTGACGTTTTGAGTCCGTTGGCGCAGTTCGTTTTGCCAAATTCGAACCTGACAAGCTGTTTTTAATTGTTTGGCCTTGTTTTCTATGAATAGGGGATGTAGGGAATTAATGTAATTTTGTATTCGTTTTTATATGAGGATTATTCGGGATTAGATATCAAACCAAGTGGAGTAATCGGTAAGCTTATATAAGAATTTATCACTAGTGCTTGAGGTTAGTACACTTTGAACTTTGAAATGCTTCATGAGCATCATAAGTGTAATTGTCTTCCTTGTTAGTGTGTGCAAAATAGGTTGATGATATATAAGCATGTGTTGAGACCGATATATTGAGACTTGGTATTTATGAGATGCATGAGGAGTTTAGAAATATTTCGAGACTCACATGAGCTTTAGAGACCGTGTAGGATCGTTTGAATACTCGTATAATTATATGATTGGTTGATTTACATGTTGTGTTGTTTGAGTGCTTGAGTTATGAGTTGGCATGTTCGATGGAAATTACACATAATGGACTGATAATTGGTAATATTCGAATAAATGATCATAAAGTCAGGAATTGATATTAAATGATTAAATCTATTAGTAAACAAACCCTAATGACTTTCATAAGCTTTAGGGATCGAATAAACCTTCGTAACGTCGTAATTTGCAGAAATGGCACGAACTCATTAGTAGAGTATCAATACGAACTTAGACCGTACCGGGACAATGTTCGATATCGTATCGGTACGAGTCGACTCGTATTGATACTTGAAGAAATTCAAGAATTCTAGTAAGCAATTTCAGTATCGGTACATGTATGAGTACTAGTACTAAGGGTACCGTACCGATACTCATGTTCGAGTATCGGTACCCACTGAACTAATTAACTTAGAATGCTAGTCAAAGATGAGAATCGGGGTGGAAATTAATGGTTTGATTAATGTACTAATTAATGTGAAAATGTGGATTAATGGAGATAATAAATGAGATTAATTCTATACTCTTTGATAATGTATTAACAACTCGATTATGTAAAATTAATGATATGTTGATGATCAGAAACAATAGGGGGATCCTTGGGATCGTGTTGCTGGTATGTTGGATTGGTTGAGTCTTCTTAATTGTTGGAATCCGGATACCCAGTGAAAGAGTGTTGCAACACCATGGTTAAAGATATCAGATGAAGGTTACCGATGTTGTGTGACCCGGGCCTCATTCGAAGATACTTGAGGGGAAATTCCAAGTATGGGTGTATGTTCCGATGTTGTGTGAACCGGCCTTACCCTTAGAGTTTATGTTACCAATGTTGTGTGACCCGGGCCTCACTCCAGAGTTGTTGTTGGTTGATATGTATGCTTTTGCCTAGATGTTCCGATGAGATCTCTGGTATGGTTGGGTCTTGTGTGCCATGTATGATGATTGCTGTGTTTTGAGCATGTGTTTAGGCGACTAATGGTAGTGCCACATATTTATTTATCTCTCTTTATTGCTCGTACTAGCTTGCATGCTTATGTTTATGATTAGTACGAAGTATAGTAGACAAAGTTGTTTCTGAAGATTTTAGTGGCCCTAGGGAGAACGTAAAAATTAGGCCCCTAACAAGTAATGATAAAAATTTGAATTTTAGAAGTATGTCACTAATAACAAGTATTAGGAAAAAAATTGAGTCTCCATTAACAAGTATTGAAAAAAAATTAAAAGCATGTCTGTAACAACAAATATTTGAAAGATATTATGCCCCTAATAACAAGTATCGAGAAAAAAATTGAATCCCTAATAACAAATATCAAAGAAATTAAATTTTAAGAGTCCTAAATAAAAAATATTGGAGGAAAATTATGTCTCTAATAACAAGTATTAGAAAAAAATTAGCTCTCTAATAACAAGCTTTGCGGGAAAATTAAAATTTAAGAGTATGTCCCTAATAACAAATATTGGAAGAAAAAAAATTAGGCCTCTAAAAACAAGCATTAGGAAAAATTAGACACCAATAAAAAATATTATGAAAAATGAATTTTGAGAGTAGACCCCTAATAACAAATGTTGGGAGAAAATTGAGCCCCTAATAATGAGTAGTGAAAAATTAGGGTCATAATAGCGAGTATTAAAAAATAGAATATCTAATAACAAGTATTGAGACAAAATTGGACCCCTAATAATAAATATTAAAAAATAACTTTTAAGAGTAGAATCTTAATAACAAATATTAAAGAAAAAATTGAACCCTAATAACAAGTGTTAAAAAAAGTGGGACCCTAATAACAAATATTAGAAAATTAATTTTTAAAAATAAATTCTAATAATAAGTATTGAAAAAAATTAAACCATAATATTAATAATTATAAAAAATGGGCCTTGGGCGGGCGCCCCTCTTGCCCATGCCTAGAGACGACACTGATAATAATGTAGATGTGTACCACTAAGCTTTGTAAGCTCAACGCTAGGAATTGTTGTTTCCGTGCGTAAGTTGATCGTTGGATTGTGGGATAGAGGAGCATTATTAGTATGAGATTTCAGCAAGATGTGGTTGCCAGAGTATGATACTTGTATTTAGTGGGCTGAGTATTCATAGGACTTTACGCGGTAGAGTCTGTACCTATTATTTTTTAATTGTATCGATCAAGTCTAATGTTTAAACATTTTAAATTAAAGTGGAGCTCCTTTATAACGATTTAAATTATTTATCTATATTTTCAACTGTTAGATTTAATATTTTTGAAAAATATTTTGTTTGAGCTAAACCGAGTTAAGAATTTTTATAGAAACAGGTTGGACTTAAGGCCCAAATATGACTTTTGGGTTAGGGTGTTACAACTAAAAGTTTCCCAAATATAATCATAAATAGAGAGTTGATACTGGCGGCCATAAAAAACAAAAGACTTGAGGGAAGAGGTACTAGGTGAATTTGACGAGCACTTACAACCCAAATTACTCCAACAATGAAATCTTATATGGGACAAGCTTGATTGGAATTCACCCATGTTTTCCTGGGATGGTGCTCAACAACAGATGGTAGAGGGATGTCATGTTGTTTTTAGGACAATTGCAAAATTATACCCAGAACCAACCATTTTGCTTTTGCCCGCGAGCATTAGAGATTTTTCGTAAGAACTTCTATGTTATTTTACTTGTTTTAAAGATGAGTTCATTTTATTTTTTCAAGTGGCAAACATTTCTTTTTTTTATTCATTCCATACAAAACATCTATTTCTTTTTCGAAATACATCATTTTTGCAGAGTCCTTATTATTGATTGTATGGGATAGATGGGCAACAAAGTGTGTTTAGGATTAATGGGAGAATCTCATATACATATTTTGAGTGAACTTTTGTCACAGACATTGTTGTTTAAGGTCTTTGAATAAAGTGATAACTCTAAAATATCTACCAACTAAAGACTACTATTCTTCGATGATATCTTTGTGTGAAATAACATTTGCATTCTTTCATTTCCCTTCATGAATAAGAAAAAGAAAAAAATATCCATTAATGTTTTTTTAATATTTTTTGTGTGATTGAACCCTAATCAAGGACCACTCTTCACACTGAGGACAAAGAGGATGCAAAAATGTTAGCAAGCGGAAAAATTCATACCAGACCAAGCTGAATGTCGTAAATGCAACTGAAGCACCAAATAAACACAATACATTTGAAGATAAAATGCTCGAAACACACCATGCTGAAAATACCTCAACAAGCAAGGCTACCAACACACACCAAACTCCCAGAGGAGCTATCAGGCTGCCAACCCGACACTCCACGCATAACATATGAAATTTCTCATGATCAAAACCAGTATCTAAAGAAGCACCAGAAGCACTCGCCCAACCTCAGAAACAAACAATAACCAACGCCATTTACACAACCCCAAATAAAACTCAACCTCCAATAACACTTATTTTTTTAGATATTTATTAGTTTGATTTCATATGTTAATTCTCACAATCACTGCATTCATCCACCACCAATTTGATTTCTAGTTTTCAGTCTTGATCTCTCTTCTTACTTTTAGCATTTAACAAAATTACCCTAAAGCTTACTGACCTCCATCTTATCTTCCAGCTCGAATGTTGCATGGTTTGATGGCATCTACATTTGAATCGTTATGGTTCCTTGAGAATTATCCAGTGTATCTCCCGCCAAAGCTAACAACTATAGTGTAAAACCCTAACAACCTTGAAATGGTTGTAACAGAAAGTTGCTGACTCGGCTTTTCTCTGGATCCTTCTAATAAAGCTGAATGTCGTAAATGCCAACTGAAGCATCAAATAAACACAATACACTTGAAGACAAAATGCTCAAAACACACCATGCTGAAAATACCTCAACAAGCAAGGCTACCACCACACACCAAACTCCCACTGGAGCTATCAGGCTGCCAACCCGACACTTCATGCATAACATATGAAATTTCTCATGATCAAAATCAGTATCTAAAGAAGCACCAGAAGCACTCGCCCAACCTCAGAAACAAACAATAACCAACGCCATTTACACAATCCCAAATAAAACTCAACCTCCAATGACGCTTATTTTTTTTTAGATATTTATTAGTTTGATTTCATATGTTAATTCTCACAATCACTGCATTCATCCACCACCAATTTGATTTCTAGTTTTCAGTCTTGATCCCTCTTCTTCCTTTTAGCATCTGACAAAATATTTGGTTGGATTTGTAGGACCGGTCTTGTCTTTCTGTCCTCATTTATTGATTTTGAATTGCTAAGGAATTATCCAATAAAGCCCCAGAGTTACATACATTATTACCCTAAACCTTACTGATCTCCATCCTATCTTCCAGCTCGAATGTTGCATGGTTTGATGACATCTACATTTGAATCGTTATAGTTACTTGAGTATTATCCAGTGTATCTCCCGCCAAAGCTAACAACTATAGTGTAAAACCCTAACAACCTTGAAATGGTTGTAACAGAAAATTGCTGACTCAGCTTTTCTCTGGATCCTTCTGATAAAGCTGAATGTCGTAAATGCCAACTGAAGCACCAAATAAACACAATACACTTGAAGATAAAATGCTCGAAACACACAGTGCTTAAAATACCTCAACAAGCGAGGCTACCACCACACACCAAACTCCCACAGGAGCTATTAGGCTGCCAATCCGACACTCCATGCATAACATATGAAATTTCTCATGATCAAAACCAGTATCTAAAGAAGCACCAGAAGCACTCGCCCAACCTCAGAAACAAACAAGAACCAACGCCATTTACACAACCCCAAATAAAATTCAACCTCCAATGACACTTATTTTTTTAGATATTTATTAGTTTGATTTCATATGTTAATTCTCACAATCACTACATTCATCCACCACTAATTTGATTTCTAGTTTTCAGTCTTGATCCATCTTCTTCCTTTTAGCATCTGACAAAATTTTTGGTTGGATTTTTAGGACCGATCGTGTCTTTCTGTCCTCTTTTATTGATTTTGAATTGCTAAGGAATTATCCAGTAAAGCCCAGAGTTACATACATTATTACCCTAAACCTTACTGATCTCTATCATATCTTCCAGCTCGAATGTTGCATGGTTTGATAGCATCTACATTTGAATCGTTATGGTTCATTGAGAATTATCCAGTGTATCTCCCGCCAAAGCTAACAACTATAGTGTAAAACCCTAACAACCTTGAAATGGTTGTAATGAAAAGTTGCTGACTCGGCTTTTCTCTGGATCCTTCTAATAAAGCTGAATGTCGTAAATGCCAACTGAAGCACCAAATAAACACAATACACTTGAAGATAAAATGCTCGAAACATACCGTGCTGAAAATACCTCAACAAGCAAGGTTACCACCACACACCAAACTCCCACAAGAGCTACCAGGCTGCCAACCCGACACTCCATGCATAACATATGAAATTTCTCATGATCAAAACCAGTATCTAAAGAAGCACCAGAAGCACTCGCCCAACCTCAGAAACAAACAAGAACCAACGTCATTTACACAACCCCCAATAAAACTCAACCTCCAATTACACTTATTTTTTTAGATATTTATTAGTTTGATTTCATATGTTAATTCTCACAATCATTGCATTTATCCACCACCAATTTGATTTCTAGTTTTCAGTCTTGATCCCTCTTCTCCCTTTTAGCATCTGACAAAATTTTTGGTTGGATTTGTAGGACCGATCGTGTCTTTCTATCCTCTTTTATTGATTTTGAATTGCTAAGGAATTATCTAGTAAAGCCCCAGAGTTACATACATTATTACCCTAAACCTTACTGATCTCCATCCTATCTTCCAGCTCGAATATTGCATGGTTTGATGGCATCTACATTTGAATCGTTATGGTTCCTTGAGAATTATTCAGTGTATCTCCCGCCAAAGCTAACAACTATAGTGTAAAACCTTAACAACCTTGAAATGGTTGTAACAGAAAGTTGATGACTCAGCTTTTCTCTGGATTCTTCTAATAAAGCTGAATGTCGTAAATGCCAACTGAAGCACCAAATAAACACAATACACTTGATGATAAAATGCTCGAAACACGCCGTGCTGAAAATACCTCAACAAGCGAGGCTACCACCACACACAAAACTCCCACTGGAGCTATCAGGCTGCCAACCCGATACTCCATGCATAACATATGAAATTTCTCATGATCAAAACCAGTATCTAAAGAAGCACCAGAAGCACTCGCCCAACCTCAGAAACAAACAAGAACCAACAACATTTACACAACCCCAAATAAAACTCAACCTCCAATGACACTTATTTTTTTAGATATTTATTAGTTTGATTTCATATGTTAATTCTCACATTCACTGCATTCATCCACCACCAATTTGATTTCTAGTTTTCAGTCTTGATCCCTCTTCTTCCTTTTAGCATCTGACAAAATTTTTGGTTGGATTTGTAGGACCGATCGTGTCTTTCTGTTCTCTTTTATTGATTTTGAATCGCTAAGGAATTATCCAGTAAAGCCCCAGAGTTACATACATTATTACGCTAAACCTTATTGATCTCCATCCTATCTTCCAGCTCGAATGTTGCATGGTTTGATTGCATCTACATTTGAATCGTTATGGTACTTTGAGAATTATCCACTGTATCTCCCGCCAAAGCTAACAACTATAGTGTAAAACCCTAACAACCTTGAAATGGTTGTAACAGAATGTTGCTGACTCAGCTTTTCTCTAGATCCTTCTAATAAAGCTGAATGTCGTAAATGCCAACTGAAGCACCAAATAAACACAATACACTTGAAGACAAAATGCTCGAAACACACCGTGCTGAAAATACCTCAACAAGCAAGGCTACCACCACACACCAAACTCCCACTGGAGCTATCAGGCTGCCAACCCGACACTCCATGCATAACATATGAAATTTCTCATGATCAAAACCAGTATCTAAAGAAGCACGAGAAGCACTCGCCCAACCTCAGAAACAAACAATAACCAACGCCATTTACACAATCCCAAATAAAACTCAACCTCCAATGACACTTATTTTTTAGATATTTATTAGTTTGATTTCATATGTTAATTCTCACAATCACTGCATTCATCCACCACCAATTTGATTTCTAGTTTTCAGTCTTGATCCCTCTTCTTCCTTTTAGCATTTGACAAAATTACCCTAAAGCTTACTGATCTCCATCCTATCTTCCAGCTTGAATGTTGCATGATTTGATGGCATCTACTTTTTAATCGTTATGGTTCCTTGAGAATTATCCAGTGTATCTCCCGCCAAAGCTAACAACTATAGTGTGAAACCCTAACAACCTTGAAATGGTTGTAACGAAAAGTTGCTGACTCAACTTTTCTCTGGATCCTTCTAATAAAGTTGAATGTCGTAAATGCCAACTGAAGCACCAAATAAACACAATACACTTGATGATAAAATGCTCGAAACACACCGTGCTGAAAATACCTCAACAAGCAAGGCTACCACCACACACCAAACTCCCATAGGAGCTATCAGGCTGCCAACCCGACACTGCATGCATAACATATGAAATTTCTCATGATCAAAACCAGTCTCTAAAGAAGCACCAGAAGCACTTGCCCAACCTCAGAAACAAACAAAAACCAACGCCATTTTCACAACCCCAAATAAAACTCAACCTCCAATGACACTTATTTTTTTTAGATATTTATTAGTTTGATTTCATATGTTAATTCTCACAATCACTGCATTCATCCACCACCAATTTGATTTTTAGCTTTCAGTCTTGATCCCTCTTCTTACTTTTAGCATTTGACAAAATTACCCTAAAGCTTACTGATCTCCATCCTATCTTCCAGCTCGAATGTTGCATGATTTGATGGCATCTACTTTTTAATCGTTATGGTTCCTTGAGAATTATCCAGTGTATCTCCCGCCAAAGCTAACAACTATAGTGTGAAACCCTAACAACCTTGAAATGGTTGTAACGAAAAGTTGCTGACTCAGTTTTTCTCTGGATCCTTCTAATAAAGCTGAATGTCGTAAATGCCAACTGAAGCACCAAATAAACACAATACACTTGAAGATAAAATGCTCGAAACACACTGTGCTGAAAATACCTCAACAAGCAAGGCTACCACCACACACCCAACTCCCACATGAGCTATCAGGCTGCCAACCCGACACTACATGCATAACATATGAAATTTCTCATGATCAAAACCAGCATCTAAATAAACACCAGAAGCAAACAAGAACCAACGCCATTTACACAACCCCAAATAAAACTCAACCTCCAATGACACTTATTTTTTTATATATTTATTAGTTTGATTTCATATGTTAATTCTCATAATCACTGCATTCATCCACCACCAATTTAATTTCTAGTTTTCAGTCTTGATCCCTCTTCTTCCTTTTAGCATCTGACAAATTTTTTGGTTGGATTTGTAGCACTGATCGTGTCTTTCTGTCCTCTTTTATTGATTTTGAAGTGCTAAAGAATTATCCAGTAAAGCCCCAGAGTTACGTACATTATTACCCTAAACCTTACTGATCTCCATCCTATCTTCCAGCTCGAATGTTGCATTGTTTGAACTTTGATGGCATCTACATTTGAATTGTTATGGTTAATTGAGAATTATCCAGTGTATCTTCCTTTTTTGGGTATTCACCTCATCAAAATCTTTCGGATCTGGCTCATCCAATTCAAAGAGGCTCACACCCACCAAGTCTCTGTTCCTCTCCCATCTCGGCCTCGCCATGACAGTTACCATATGCTTGTTTCTATTAGAGATTTGCTCATCGTCGACTCTTAATCTAAATTTGTAGATTTTACGATAATTCGATCATTCTCTTCACTCACATAATATTTTCATATGGCGATTCTTAGTCAAATCTATCAATCGAAATTGATGGGAATGAATGCAGTGATTTCATCAAGGATTGAGTTGAGATTAGAATGCAGTGACTACATAAATAATAATTTTATTTTTGTCACTTTTCATCTGTGGGTTAAGTTTTTGAGTGATTTTTTTTAAAGGTTTCATTCATTAACATAACAGAATAAGTATATGAGGCATGAAGAAGAAGTTGATTTGTAAATTTTAATTTATAAGAAAGTATTATGTGGAAAATAGAGATGATGTGATTTTATTTAATTGGGTAAGATTATGGATGAGATTGTGAGAATGGTTCAGGGAATAATTTTTTCTAATTTTATTTTAAAATATGATTAATTGCATGTTGAGCCTTTGAGATTTTTAATAATTATTTAAAAATTATTGAAAATATTAACGTGCTAGTGGTGTTCAGCGATATGCGTCACCCATTCTAGAATTTTTCTATATATATTGATTTGGATCTTCTTGCATCATATAAAACTTTTAAATTTGTAATTTTTTTAGACATTAGAATGAAAGTAAATGAATAAATGAGATTAATAGTAGAAAATGAAAAAAAATTTTATGAAAAAAAAGAAGAGGACTATTTAAACCATCTATTGATTATATTTCACGGTTCAAAATATAAAATTAAATAAATGTTATATGATACAAGTGGATCATAACTTATATATATTTGACCTTTTCGAGGTTCGACCTGGTCAAACTTAAAGCTCGTTTGATATAACTAGGGTTTAAATGAGAGTTTAAAAATGAAAAATGAGCCGGGGTTTGCGCCGCACAACTATTTTCTCTCAAATAGAAAATCACCAACTTTTTTTCATCTTTGTTTAATCGGCAGCGACACCGATTTTCATGTTGGTTGCGGACTGCTAGTTCTCTTTAATTTTTGTTTTTTAATAAGAATAATTTTATCTTTATGACACGTTTTCTCAGCCTTTGTGTCACGTTTATCTCTGTCTTTTGGCACGTCTTTCCTCTTTCTCGGTCGCTTAGTCATTCATTTATTTTATATTTTTTCAAAGTTTGACTTGACCACATTACGATTGATTAAGATGACGCTTATTTGTTATCCTGTTGATCTTCCCTGATCTAGACTCTTAGATTGAATTTAGATACACAGTCTGCGTTGGTGGATAGTTTTCTCACGATGCTCAGCTTTGATTTGCTATTCTCAGTGGTCTTTCAGTAGCTTGATCCTTTTTTGTTGTTTGTGTGTCGACAGTGGCGGATCTATTTGGTGTCTTGGGTGGGCCTGTGCCCACCCTAAATTTTTCAAACCTTACATATTTGGCTTCAATTTTCATAATTTTATGAATTAGTCCTTAAATTTATGACTTGTGCCCACCCTGAAATTTTGAAATTTTTATGATTTGTACCAAACCTAAAAAATGTTTTGATTTGTGCCCACCCTCAAAAAAATTTCTGGATCCACCACTGTGTGTCGATGTAGCCAGATTTGTTGGTATCTATATTTCGTTTGAGTCTTTTGGTTGGATTTTTAACCTTTTTCATGTATAGTTCTTGTATGATCTAAAGTAGCTGGTTTATTGTTTCAATGTTATAAGAAAATGTCCAAATTATGTATTTAGTTTACGATGACTGTTGTAAACCATAATTTTTATTTTTTTCTCTTTTTAACAATAAAACTAACTGTTTTTATTAAAAAAATGAAAATGAGCTTACTTAAAAGGAAAAAAAGTCGATTTTCATTTTGGGCCAGCCATTAGTTAAGAATACTTATAATTGGGCTTGGTTTGATAAAATTTTAGCTAATAGAATAAATTAAAAAGGGAATAATATACTCATATTAGTGTAAAGTTAACAATATTTACAACCCTTTAGCTCTTAATATTAATTAGATCTAATACTAAGATTAAAAACACTTTTAGATAAAATAATGTTTAGATATTTTTCTTGTATTGTTCTTATCTTTCTTATATGAGAATTCTAACTCATGAGCATTAGCACTTCTCGGAAGCTTTCTCCCTTCCTCCCCTCCCCCAAAAAATAACAAAAAATATAAAAAATGATGTAATATATACATATGCAGGTGGATGCAAGCTGAAAAGAAAAATAAAAGTTAACAATTTTTAGAGCTAGTGATTAAAGCTCTCACTTGACACTTTCTCTTCTCTTTTAAGTTGTAAATTTGAAATTTTTTAAGAGTACATTTTTTCTTTCCTCTCCTTAGGTAGAAATTGTTAAAAAATGTAAAAAAAATCTAATATTAAATTCAACTTATGCATTGGACTATTTGACTACTTTGACCCATTTAAATATTAGACTCTGACCATCATTGGGCTTGAGATGTTCGGCCATTTTTATTATCGCGACAGGTAGGAAATTGGGGAAGAAAACGTAGGAAATTGGGGAAGAAAACGACGGGGAAGAAGATGAGGTGTTTTGGAAAATATAATTAAATTAATAAATATTTTAATATATTTATTTATTTATTTATTTTATTTTTTAAAAATAAAGAAAATGTTGTGGCGTGTTATGATTGGTCCGGACGAATTTTTTTAACGGTGTTAGTTTTTTGGGTAAAATGAGTAACGTCAAAAACGTTAGGGGACATTTTGTCCCGAAAAAAGTTTAGGTACTAAACTGGGAAAAGGGGTATAATTTAGGGGGCAAAAGTGAATTAAGCCTTTTTTTTTTAATTTGCTACATGTCACGATATTCTATGTCACAGCCAAGTGACTTTAACATATTTAATGGTAGAGGAGATACGCTGTGATTTTCATTCTGTGCTTCGTAGTTCCAACAAACCAAGCAGTTTTCTTTTCTTGACTTGTACAAGCAAAGCCACTGGTTTGTTCGGGTCACCTCCTTTCAGGCTTTCAGCTAGTAATAATAACAACTCATTTGGTAAGAAAGGGTAGTTTAGGGAATGTGGATTATTAAGGAATAAATACAGAAAACGGGCAAGTCTCGCATGTTACATGTCCTCATGCATACGTTTTTATACATATATTTGGCCGTTTTAGGAGAAAAATAAATAAATATCTAATGTAAGTAAAAATATGATCTGTAGGTGGAGGATAGAATAGGAATGCTTGCAAATGTGACCTACACTTTGTTTAGTTTTTCAGTCCCTTTTATATTATGCTTCATCCGTACACTTTTAGACATACACAAACGCTTGCAATGGAAAAACATAAGTGTAAATTATGTTTCAAAAGCTTTGCAAATGGCAGAGCTTTGGGTGTTCATATGAGGTCTCACATGTTGAATCAACTCATCCAAGACTCGGAAGGAGGAGGAGGGCAGTCCTACGGGCTTCGGGAGAATCCCAAGAGAAGTGTTCTGTTGGTCGATCCTGAGTTTGTCGACGTTGTTCTTCAAGACAGAGAAAGTGAGACCGAGTCGTCTAAGAACCCAACTCGACCTCGGAGACGATCTAAACAGACTCGGACAAAACTAGAAAATGACACAGAAGAAAGAAAGAGAGTTAAAGTTAGCAACAAGGTCATGGACAACCAGCTGAGTAGGACCGATTCTTGGGCTGAGCCAGAACCGGTGAGTTCGATCTCCGACACAACAACTGAAGATGTCGCTTTCTGTCTAATGATGCTTTCAAGGGATAAATGGAAAAGCAAAGTGCTATATCAAGACGATGAAGACGAAGAAGAAACGGAAATAGAAAATTATGAATTACAGGATTTCTTCAAATCAAGCAAGGTTAATAGAACAGGTGGAGGTAAGTACAGGTGCGAAACGTGCAACAAAGTTTTTAAATCGTACCAAGCACTGGGTGGACACAGAGCGAGTCACAAGAAAATGAAAGCTCATGAAACAGAGTTGGAACCAGAAAATGTGGGTGCTACTACCAGTTGGATGACAGACAAGAAAATCCACGAATGCCCTGTTTGTTTTAGAGTCTTCTCGTCTGGACAAGGCCTTGGCGGACATAAAAGATCTCATGTAATAACAGGTCAAGTAGCCCCTGTTAGAAGTTCCAAAAAGTTAGGAGACAGTTTCATAGATCTCAATCTCCCTGCTCCAACCGATGACGATGATGGTAGCCAAATTGAAGTTTCCGCGGTCTCTGATGCTGAATTTGTCAACCACATCAAGGGACCAACCGGTTTATTTTACAACAATGTTTGATCCAAATCCAAAGGTAAAACAACTTGGGTTGCTTTTGACCTATTTTTGCTCCATAGTAAAGTTTAGGCCTTTTTCTTGTTATTCATACACCCTTTCTTCTACTCTATTCTAACTGTAATTCTTTTCTCTGGATTGTCTTTAAAGTTGTGTTTGTAAGAAACCTGATCATTAATTAGAATTTAGAACGTCCCGGAAAAAACCAAATCTTTAGACATGCCTTCTCTTCATTTCTGGGTTGCGTGAGGTTTTAACGAAGCATCAGCACTGCACTAACGAACTAACAAGCATTATTGTTGATGGGTTCCTACTTTTTTCTAAACCCAGTTTTGGTTTCGTTTTCCTCAATGCAAGAAAAGTTCTCCTACTTAAATTTGTTTGTTTGTTTGTTTGTTTTGATCATAATAAGAAAAGGCGGCTTCCATTTGGCGCGACTGAAGATCATTACTGTGTGTTCCCTAGTTTTAACAGCATTCCATTTTGGTGCCTGTTTTTTCTTTCCCCTCTGTTGTTTTCGGTCTGAATCCGTTTCATTCTTTACCTACAGATCTGCTAAACCAGTACATTTGGTACAGAGATAACATTCAAGTAAAAAAAAATACTCCACTGAATATTCACTTTGTCCCATATTATTTTTTAGAGCAATTCAACCCTCAACTTTTTATTTTGTGTCAAAATAACTCCTATGTGGATGAAAATTATTAGAAAATCGACGGTAAACAGTTTGAAATAACTTGACAGAATGATAATTTACCAAAAAAATATTTTATATATTTTTATAAAATGATTTTTTGACTGATGTAACATTTTTTCAAGTCAACACATTTGTCTATATGATACTATCATGTCAGCGTGCACTATAAGTTTGTCACGTCATTTCAAACTATTTACTGTCAATTGACTGATAGTTTTTATTCGTATAGAGATTATTTTGACCTAAAATAATACGTTGAGGGTTGAATTGTTCCTCAAAAAATAAAAACTAAAATGACTATTCAATTAAACGTTGATGTCACTTTTTTATGCCTAAATACATCTTCTTATGACAGAAACGAAACTTGAAAAAAGTAAAGCAAAATCCCCTGTTATTATTTACTGAGAATGAACGTGCCTGTCTCGGCTTGGCTTAAACAAAAGAATCCTACGGACAGTGTAAGAAAAAAAGTTGAGTCACATTGATTAGTTTATGTAATAAATTCCGAGACGGTTAGACTTAGAAGGTAGAAGTGCATTTTGTTTTGTTTGGAGAGAAGAGAGGAGAGTGTTTATCTGAACAAATTTGGAGGTGGTGTCTCTATATATAATCAACAGTAAAAAATATTAAAAAAATTAAATTTCAAGTATTATCCTTAAATTTTAAATTCTAAATCTTATACCCTAAAAAATACATCTTATCCGAAATTCTTTAAACATTAATCATAAATCCTAAACTTAATTTTGAGTGTGGGAACATATGCAGGGACACCAATAAAAGGCAGATGATTTTCATCCCCATTAAAAAAGTAGTGAGATCCTACCGCGTAAAACCGCAGTGACAATGAGATATCTTAGGGACAAAGGTAAAATTTTATGTAAGAGGTACGAACTATTAGAAATCTACACTAGAAGCTCACCCCCTTGTGTCCTGGTGGTAAAGGTAGATGTTTATCATCCCTTGAGACCCGAGTTCGAGCACCAGTAATGTATGTTGTGTGTGCACCTTTAAAAAGACTATAAAAGTTAAACAGATGTTACTATAATCTTTCGCTATCTCTATTATATTGGCACTAATTTAAATATTGTAGATGTTTGCTATGAATTACTTCCTATATCTAGTAAGGACAATCTTCAATGGTCATTTCATAGACGTTTTCTCTTAAAAACACTCTCAAACCAACAAAAATTAAAATCTTTCTCTCTCATTTTGTAAGCCCGAGGAAAGCGTTTTTCAATGATTTCGATTTCGTCAGAAGTCGTCCAACCTCATTTTTCTTTCCTCTCTTCTTCTACGTCCAACTTCATTTCTTCTTCTCGATTTATTGTTGTTTCTGTGTTTTTTACTCTTAGTTTGTTCATTGAGAGTCTGTCTTTTCGACCCAAAATTCCCTTTAAGAAGTCATCTAACGGTTGGTTAGGGTGCATCTTTCAGTCGAAGGCGGCGGCGGCTTTCGATATCTATTTTGGTGGTGTTTGGTCATAGAATTTTTGTTTTCCTGATAGATGAACGACGACTTGAAAATTTCGAGTTCGATTCTTCCCCTTGGCCCGGTCACCGACGGTTATGAGATCTTAGCGTGGTGATAGCTTGGCCTCCTCTATGCATTCCTAAAATTGTCTCTATCCTCTTGTGCCCCTAAAAGCTACATGCAGTAGAGTTTGAATTTGCTTGTTGTTCTTGTTTCGGCTTCTTTGCCATTGGTGCTTGCTTATGGGTCTTCATGTTTATGTTTGTTTGTATGTTTTTCTTTTGTTCGTAGTTTGTGTTGTCGTATTTGTGTTTGTATATGATGAGATTTGTTTCCCTTTCTTGTTTTTGTTGTTGCCCTTAGGACTTTATTTTCTCAATCGTTGTTGTGTGATTTAAGTGCTACGCAAACAATGCAAGTATACATATCGCAAGTAATAAAGTGTATCAAGTATCGTCTTCACATGGATTGGTTTGGGTCACTTTGCTTAAGTTATTGCACTGTAAAAAAAGTTGATGGTGATACAGGGTAATAATAAGCAAGTAAAATAAACTAAGTCTAAAGGAATTTAAATAAATGAAAGAGGAAATCGAGTTGAGATAGTAGGCTGGGTTATTGAGTCTAGTGATGTAGATGTCGGCCGAATTATCGTGGAAATTAATTTCCCTTTGAATGCTTGACAGAGTGGTCTTTAGTACCTTCAAATTATCCTTAACCGAAGAATTGATGATTAACCTTTGTTGGACATCATTGATCAATGAACTCTTATTAGTCGTTGAAATTCACTCCTTATCCTTAAGGCGAGTTAGTTTCCACCGAAGACTATTTAAATAGAAACCATATCCAATCGTTTTGTGAATTTAGCTCTCCTGAGCCAGGGACGGAGCTAGGATTTGAAGTTGAGGGGGGCAAAACATAAATTTTGAAAGGGGGGGGGGCAAATTTACAATTATCTCAATTTTTTCAGAAAAATATAAGAAACTAAAGGGTTAAAAAAAAATTCCCCCTACCCGGGGGGGCCACAGCCCCACCCATTGGTACTGTGACTCCGTCACTGCCTGAGCCTAGATGAATGGATTCATTCAAGCCATTCTCCCGAGTTCACTTGAAATTAAATAAAGAACTAAAAAATGGATAAACATCAAATATTGAATTAAAAACCAAAACAAATCATTCGTTCACAAACATCATAAACCCAATAACTTATACCAATTAATTTATTTTATAGATGGGTTGGAAGAAATCAACGAAGAATTAAACCCAGACATGGGTTTAATCAAAAGATAAAAAGAGAAATAAAAATCTAGAGGAGTCGAACTCCTCCTTGAATCGATCCTCCTTCTTGAGTCGTTCTCACTTTCGCTCTGATCCTTCTCTATGATGTTGTTGTTGATGCGATGCGTTTATATATAGGTGGAAATCTTCATTTAAATTTTGAATTAGAAGGGATAATCTCTTTATCTTTATCTGCGGTAGCTCTTGATTTAAATTTGGGCTTTATCTCGTGTGATAAGGATAAGAGTAAGGATAAGTGGTAATTCTTGAAAAATATGATCTTTATCTTCGACTTGCCCTGGCAACGCTCGACAATTAGTCCCTGCACAAAAAGAGCAAAACATCAGTGGTTTCTCCACAAAAAATAGTAAAGCACAAGGCTAAGCCCAATAAACGGAAGGACTACGAATTTATGCATGAATAACTAAAAGTGCAACTAAATATGCCTAAGTCTAAACAATAATCTAAGTAAGAAAGGTTTAAAATATAGTACTTTTTCACACTTAAGAATCGTTTCTCCTCTCTATTTTTTTATTCGTTGCTTATGTATCGTTGTTTTTGTTTTGATAAAATGTTGGTGTGTTCAAAGTCAAAAAAAAAAGTAAGGACAATCTTCATGATATAATTTATTCCGTTTACAATTTTAGATTATTATTATTTATTAAGTAGAACGATATTACATTCTTAAGACTTATGTTATGTTCAAACTCACACAAGATGAGATAACATGAGCATCCTTACCACTCAATGATCTCCCTTATATTCAATTTTTAAACATTAGTTAATATATCTGACATCTTATTTCGTTAAATGAACACTAATTGTTGATTTTTATTCGTTCTATGTATATTTTATAATTCTATTCTTAATAGTAATTCGTAACCTATTATGTCCCAACATTAAAAAAATCAAAATTTAAGTCTTAATCCTAAATTATAATCTAACACCCTAAAAAATACACTCTATCTCAAATTTCAAAACTCTAATCATAAACCTTAATTTTAACTCTAAATTTTAAATTTAAATTTTTAATACCAGACATAAATAAAAGCACTAAAAGCGGCAGATGATATCTATCCATAAAGCTATCCCTTGCTTGTGAGAGAGCTGATTCGCAATTGAAATGGGTTAATTTATAGACACGTTATTTTAGATATGGTAATATTATATTGTATGGTTAGAGATGAATATTCGTTTGATTGAAAAAAAAATCAAGTTAGTAGAGTTTATGATTATTCAAATTTTATTTTAAAAAATTTCGATTCGAATTAAGTTGTTCGAGCTTCTATTCAAATTTAATTGTAAATATTTATAATGTTATGATATTAATTGATTCTAATTTAAACAAATTTCTATAATCATATACGATATATATATATATATCTACATATTGTTTTCATATGTAATATACATATATCAGAAAAAGTTGGGAGACTCAGCTCGAGCTTGAAAATCAATATATTAATTACTAAAAAAATTAGTTATTCAAATTCGCATTTTATAACTCAAACTTTATTTAAAATTGTTTTGAATCGAGTGAGTTTATAAAATTACGAGTTGAGTTGAAAAATTAATTTTTCCCCTATTCGTGTTTTGTTCACCCCTAATATTGGATGAAAATCGTTTGCCCTCTAAATATGTCCCTACATTAAATTAGGTTTATAGTTTAGGCTTTAGGTCCTAAGGTTAGGGATTAGAGTTAGGGTATAAGGAATTGGGAGTAGGATGTATTTTTATGGTGTATGGTTTATGGTTTAAGATTTAAAATTTAAGATTAATGTTGATAATTTAATATTTTTAGTGTTTTTAATATGAGACATAGAAAGGAGCATGCTTAGGGCGGAAGATTTTTGTTCCCTAATATTATACTTATGTTATTCTTACAATTTATGATATGTAAAAATAAAATCTATAATGAAAATACTAATATCTAAATATAAAACACTAGTAACACTAGAATGAAAATAAGCTAAAAAAATTATATAGTATTATTTTTGTACATCTAAATTATTAGAATTTTTGTTGACTTAAGCTATTATAAATTTATAAATTTCGGTTAAATGGTTTTTAATGTAAACACAATAAAAATGAACTATTGAAAACTTTAATTTTTCATGAATAATTTTCTCAATTAGTTATCATAAAAGTTTTATAGAATCTTGGGGTGTTTCTTTCTGCTTCTTAGTACGTTTCTTTCTGCCTATTGACACGTTGATTTTTCTACTTGTGTTCTATGATGGATGATCAGTTTGAGGATGATTTGGTTGGTCTTACAATAGAAGATGATGTGGATCTAGAAGTGTCATTTGAGGAAGAAAAGCAATAGACAAACTTTTCCTATGACCTCTGTTTGGTTGGGAGGTTTTTGACCTCTAGTGTCATTCATTTCCAGTCTATGCGGACGACTTTGGCAAATTTATGGAGTCCACTAGGAGGAATTTCAATCATTGATATGGGTAATGATAGATTTTTATTTCGTTTTTACCATACTGTTGATATTGAACGTATTTAATCGAGAGGGCCTTAGAACTTTAATTCACATCTCCTTATATTTCATCGTCTTGAAGATGGAGAGAATCCACAAAAGGTTCCTTTGTTCGATGCAAACTTCTGGGGTTTTGCACACGATGTTCCACACGAGTATGTTTCTGAGAAGGTAGCACAACAAATGAAGAATTTTATTGGGTCTTTTGTTGATTACGACTCTCAGGTGGTCAGTTTGGGCTATAAGGGGATTTTACGTATCCGTGTCTGCATTGATACTAGAAAGCCTCTGAAGCGGCGCAAGAAATTTGCATTACGAAATGGTGGTTCTTATTATGTTCGTTTTGAATATGAGAAGCTTCCCTTTTTTTGTTTTATCTGTGGAAAATTGGGCATGAGGAGAGTTTTTGTCCAGTCCGGTTAACAATGGTAAGAGAGGATATCGTTTTTGGCTGGGATCTGAGTCTTCGAGCTGTCAGTTGACGATCGACACCTAATTTTTCCAAGCGATGGCTTCGTGAGGAAGGGAGAAAATTTGGGCACGACTTTACTAATCAGCAGGCTAATTTTCAGGCAGTAACGACTAAATTTGTTTCCATAACTGTTAAGGGCAAAATAAAAGTAACCGAAGATACTGAAAATTTTGTGCTTCAAAAGAATGCTCAAATGTTACCAATGAATCAACGTTTGACTTTGCCTAATCCCACTCTTTCTGTTACTCATAATGAGGGGATAGGAAATTTTGGAGATGTTCATATGACTTATGTTGAAGAGGATAGTATTGACAAGCTGGCAGAAGGTTCTAAGCGTCCACGTGTTACACAGTATGTATTAGAAGTTTCTAATGCTGATTCGAATGATACCTCAACTGTTTTATCGGCAGACCCAGCTTAAAGGGCCACCCGGGTCCAATGAAAATCTTTAGTTGGAATGTCCGAGGCATAGGGCAGTCTCGGATAATTGGACGTCTTAGGAATGTGTTACGAGACGTCAATTTGACTATAATTTTTTTATAAAAACAAAGTTACAGTGCTCCCGTATGGAAAAGGTTCGGAAAAGTTGTGGTTATCAGTTTGGTATTAATTTTAGTTCTAATGGTCGTAATGGAGGTTTATCTTTAGCTTGGAAGTCTACTTGCAAGGTCACACTCCGCTCTTTCTCGGCTCGTCATATCGATGTGCTTTTTGATGAAGATGTGGATGGGCTTTCGTGCAGGCTCACAAGTTTTTATGGTTCCCCTGAAGTTGAGAATATGGCTTCATCATGGAATTTACTACGCCAACTCAATGATCTTCTCGATACACCTTAGCTAGTGTTAGGAGATTTTAATGAATTACTCATTGCTTTAGAAAAATCTGGAGGCCGTTTACGCAGTTCTTAACAGATGGAAAACTTTAGATCGACCCTTGTTGACTGCTTCCTAGAGGATGTGGGATATCGTGGTTCTTGGTTTACTTGGGATATTTAGATCGACCCTTTACTTCTTAACATGCACTGCTCTTTCATTCCTTTGCAACAGGAAAATTACTTTCGTTCCGAAGCTGCATGGTTAATAGAAGAATCTTGTGAGCAAGAAGTTGCCCGTCTTTGGAGTACTTCCATTGGTTCTATCCAACTCGCCTCAAGATAGTTGGCGAAGGTTTAAATTTGTGGTACCATAGTTTGATGAAAGCAAAAAAGATTACTACGGAGGGTCTCAAGAAACGTTTGCGAGAGTTAAATGACATACAACCAACTGATTCCAACATTGGTGAAATTTTAGACACAAAAATTACCCTGAATTTAGAAGCAGATCACGAGGAATTATATTGGTAGCAAAGGGTGAGAGCAAATTGGCTAAAGAATGGAGACTGCAACACAAGTTTTTTTCCATAGTTTTGCATCTCAGCAAAAACGACGTAATCGTATTCGTAAGATGAGAGGTGAGAACAATGTTCTTTTTTATATTATGATGAGGATATTTTTAAAATTGCTATGAATTATTTTAAAAATATTTATGCGTCTCAAGGGGTGGCCGATATCGTGAGGGTTGAAAAGTTGTGTTTCATTAGAAATGAATAGGTCTTTGTTGGCTGATTTTACTTCTAAATATGTTCTTGTTGCAATCCGTTCGATGAGACCTTTAAAGGCTTCTGGTGAGGATGGTCTTGATGTTGTCTTCTACTAGCGGTTCTGGCACATCGTAGGTAAGAAAGTCCCATTTTACTGCATTGAGGTTCTGAAAGGTAACCAGGCTATTTCCGAGATAAATTCTACTCATATCGTTTTGGTTCCAAAGGTAGAATATCAGTTAAGCATGTCCCAATATCGCCCTATAAGTCTATGTAATGTACTTTACAAGATAATTGCGAAGATGTTAGCCAATCGTCTACAACATGTTTTGCCATATTGTATTGGTGACACACAATGTGCTTTTCTTCCGGGACACCTCATATCCGACAACATTATTGCGGCTTATGAAATCCTCAATTGCTTTAAGAATAGAAGATCGGGTAAGAAGGGTTCTTTTGCTCTTAAACTCGATATAAGTAAGGCATATGATATGGTCGAGTGACCTTTCCTTGAGGCAATGATGAGGAAGCTTGGATTTACGAATGAGTGGATATCTTTCATTTTAAGCTGCATTAGTACGGTGAACTATTCGATTGCGATTAATGGTTTTGTCAGCGAGAGTTTTGCTTCAACAAGGGGTATTAGACAAGGGGATCCCCTTAGTCTATCTTTGTTCCTTATTTGCAATGAGAGACTTTCTGCTTTATTGCGCAAAGCCACGTCTCAGGATCTTTTACGAGGTGCTCGAATTGCTAGAGGTGCTTCTTTGGTGTCTCATCTCTTATTTGCGGATGACAACATAATTTTTGGTGATGCAACGGCTTCGGGGGCTATAAATTTGAAAAATCTATTGACTCAATATTCCCAATGTTCTGGCCAGTGCATCAACTTTTCCAAGTCTAGCCTTTACTTTAGTTCAAACGTGATTGATGAGAACAAGAACAATGCGTGTCGAATCCTTTCTGTTCCAAGTCAATCTTTTCCTGATACTTATCTTGGTTTGCCATCTATGGTAGGCAGGAATAAGAAATGTTCTTTAACTTTCTTAGTTGAAAAATGTTCCAAGGGTCTTTTGACTTGGACTCCCCGACTTCTATCCTTAGGGGGAAAGGAGGTCTATATTAAGTCAGTTCTTCAAGCTCTGCCTTTGGTGGATGAGTCTCCCAGTGAGATTTTTTGCATACACAAAGCCTTGAATTCGAGACATGCTTAAACGATACCAAACTAGTTACCACTTGGACCAACTCCTTCTAATTTTTTTAACAACAACCTGAAGAAGTAAACTCTTATAATTTTTAGATAAATAAACTCTTGCTAATAACCTTTCTTTTTCTTTGCAAATTAGAGAGCGCCACAACCTTTTTTACTTTTGTCTCTTTAGTCGGTGGTCAATTACCAGTCTTAGTATTAGTTGTCGACCACCGAGTTTAATATCTTTTAATTTTTTTCATATTTTTAATAAGAATCTCTGCCTATGTGTCACACTTTTTTCTCTGTCTTTGTGGCACACTTTCCTTTATTTTTGTGGTTCCGTTTCATCTGTCATTTTGGCATGGTTTTAATATACCGTAGCAGTTGTTTGGTGCTCGCACAGAGATTTTAACGGCACTAGTTTATGATTATGATGCTGTCAGTGGTCTTAGAAAGTTAGATCCCCACTCAGAAGATAGTTGTTTGCCGATATAATCAGTCCTGGATAGCAGAACATTCTGCCTGATAGTTTGGGTCGCTCACCACTCATTCTTCACCCTGTTATGGAAGTATTCACTTTTCTTTTGATGGTATGATATTCTCTATAGAAGTACTCTATGGAATTATTCACTTTTCTTTTCACATTTGAGTTGTAAGAGATTTCGATAAATTAGTCTTTATTATTCTCCCTTATGGATGCGTTGAATTTGTGACATTTCTATAATTTTTTAATAAAAATTCAATGGCGATTATAAAAAAATCTCTATGAACACCATAATTAATGGTAAGTGTTAATGTAGTTATGCCACAAGTGGGATATATAATTATAAGTGATTTTTATTCAAATCTTAATTCTAATCTTAATCTTACTTAGAGGGAAAAGGAAGGGGTGCTCATAGTGGGTCTAGAACACATGACTTAAGGGAATATGAAGAAACAAAAATGTGCAGCTTGATCAACTGGCCCAATATGATTGCTCGAATTATAAGACTTTTAAAAAGAAAAGTACTATAATATACATCTTTACTACCATGACATCTCCTTAACGAACTATGTTGGAAGACCGACGGACCCAACACACCCACTATAGAGGACCTAAGATTGACCACTAACACTACACCAACTCCCTGAGTCGGTTAGCCTTTTTATCTTCTTATTTCTTAGTGCACAACTTAGGCGGCAGCGCCGACCATATACGAATTAGGCGGTAGAACCGACCATATACTATTCAGGCGGCAGAGCCGACCATATAACTTAGGCGGCATAGCCGACCATTAGTAACCAATTCAAGTGCACTAAGAAATACATAACTAAGGATTAACTGAGAAACTTCTAATTACAAAAAATAAAACATTTATTAATACACAAATATATTACACTACAAGCACGTACCTTAGTATCCTTTCAACACTCACTTATACACTTGCACCTACACACTCACGTCACTTGCACACACTCATTCACACTTCACTCAATCTCACACAAATGCTTAGCATGTATATATAGGCTTATAAGTCGGTGGACATTGGTTCACTATGTCGGTAGACATTGAGATATTTTTACATTATTATTATAATAATAGTATATCATGTTTTATGTTTTTGGAGACTCTAGAAATATGGAGATAATACACCATATATAGATGTCTCTGGAACATTGAAGAGAGTGAGAGAGAAAGCCGATGATTCTCAACACTCCCCCATCAACGACTTCTCTCTTAGATGTTTTGCAGATCATACCGAGTGATTCTCTTATCTTCTCGGACTTTGATCTACTAACACTCCTTGTGAATATGTCTGCAACTTGTTCATCTATCTTTGATGGCCTTGTCTTGATCTCTCTTTGAAAGATCTCATTGATAAACTTGTTTGTTGCTCCATTGTTAACTAAAGCACGTACTAGTTGTCCTCATGTCTTCACTTGCTCGAAAAAAAAAACTTTTCTTTTCGGACATAGGCATCTCGTCATTGGCCTTGATAAAATTGAGGACATGAAGAGATTACATACTCATATCTCCTTGTTGTTGAGTAATTTGCTCTATTTCTCCTTTGTCATCTCTCTTTCCCTTGAAGGTTTCTTCCTTGTATGCTAGTTTTAATCTTCGTCTTTTGTGTGATTTATTTCTTCCCACACCATGGCCTTTGTTTCCCTTTTTCTTAGAGTTCTCGTGTTTCTTAAATTTGGCAAGGGATTCAGAAATAGCAACGGAGCAAACACCACATTCCTTGAAGTGTAGCACTCATAATTGGTTGGATCACAACATCTCTCATCATTGGAGCACTCAGAGTCGACAATCCAATCCTCCTCGTAATCATTTTTTGACTCCATGGTTGTTGCAAGAGCTGGTTCCTCCATGTCGAACTCTTCTTCATCCTTGTAGTTTATATTTGAATCCGTGACTACTATTAGAGACGATTCCTCCATGTCTTCTATTAAGTCTTCTTCAACAAAAAATCCATCATCTACTTTCCATTCTTTCTCGCTGATGGAAACATTCAACATGACCTCACTCTTCTCATCTTTTGTGGTGGTCATGTTTCCTTGGAAAGTGTTTCTCCTGGGTAATCTGCAATCTCAAGCAAATTGGCCCTTCCTTCCATAATTGAAGAATTCACGACTCTCCCTCATGGGTAATCTACAATCTCGAGCAAAGTGACCCTTTCTTCCACAGTTGAAGCAATCACCATTTTGTCTTCTATCGTTCTCCACGTACTATTGGTGATAGTCTTCTTTCCCATGTCGAGCTCCCCCTGAAATGTTACTTCTATCTCTCAAGTGAAACTTGTCTTCTTGCGTCCTTATTTCCTTAGCTACTGTAGAACTAATGTTTTGATATAATAATTGAAAAATGTTTTGGACTGTTTAAAAAGTATTTAAAACATTTCCCAAGTCCAAATATAAGTTTAGGGAATTTTTCAAAAGGGTTTTTCAAGTTTTCAAAGGCCAATTTTCACAAAACTGTCCTAGTGTTTCGAAACACCTTAGGGCGTTTCGAAACAGGTGCCTCCAGTGGCCAAAACATTTCGATACTCGTATCGAAACATGCCTTAGCGTTTCGAAACGGGCTAGGCCGTTCCGATACGCCCACGTGGCAATGACCCCAACGGTCATAAACCCCAACGGCTCTTTCCCAACTAACTTTTAAATGCAGGCGTTTCGATACGGGCTTATAGCGTTCCGATAAGCGTTCCGAAACGGCAAGGGGGTGTTCCGAAACGGGTACCCTGACAGACTGCAACGGCTCTTTCTATATTGAGGGTGTTTCGAAACGGCTTCGAGCGTTTTGAAACGGGGAGCTGCAAACTGCATTTATGGAGGGAATTAAAGGCTCCAACGACTCTATTTCAACCCCAACGGTCCTAAACGGCTATAAACTCAATTGGGAGTATAAAAGGGACCTCCAAGCATCAAGAGAAGGCTAATGCTCATATTGTCAAACAACAAATGATCAAAGATTGTCTTTGTACCTAAATTGTCAATTCTTGTATAGACAAACACTAGTGAGCCTAAATTGTCAAATTTGTTCAAGTGTTTTAGGTTTTGGGTGAGTGCTTAATTGTGCAAACAAACACCTATTAGAGGATTTAAGTTTGCTTTATTGTTTCTCTTTGTAAAGAGGGTTTTGATCAAGGCTTTGGGTAGAAGCTTGATCGGTTGTAAGGGTTTCCTCCTAATCCTAGAAAGGGGGACGAATCAATTAGTGGATTGATTGTGAAATCCTTAGTGGGAAGCTAAGGTAGTGGATGTAGGTGCTTGTTATAAGGCCGAACCACTATAAATCATTGTGTCTATCTTCATTCTTGCTTCCACAACCCTTCCACCCAAAAATCCACCTCTCCACCACTTGGTGAGCATTATTGGTTGATCGAATCGAGCCCCACACAACTCAACAATTGGTATCAGAGCTTGGCTCAATCGAAGAGGATTAACATCCTATTGAGAAGATCCGGCAAGCTCGATCACTATTTCATCAACCGGCTCAAATGGCGCAATCCATCGACAAACCGCCTTTCTTCGACGGAGACCACTATGCCCATTGGAAGACAAAGATGAAGTTCTTCATCAAATCAAAAGATTACAAGCTATGGGATGTAGTTGAAGATGGTCCGTTCGTGCCTCAAAGAAGTAAAGCGGAGTGGAGTGCCGACGATCGCAAGAAGATGGAGCTAAATTGCAAAGCCTTGCACATTCTATTTTGTGCATTTGGTCCATCCATCTATGAGAAGATGTCTTCTTGTGAGAGTGCCAAGGAGGTATGGGACAAGCTTGAAGTCACATACGAGGGGACAAATGAAGTCAAGGAGACCAAGATTGGGCTCCTAACCTTGGAGTATGAGAACTTCAAAATGGATCCGGAAGAGAACATCGAGAAGATGTTTGATAGGTTCTCCACCATCACCAACGGTCTTAAAGGTTTTGGAGAAGCCATCTCGGAAGAAAAGCTTGTTCGAAATCTCATCTACTCACTTCTCGAGTCTTGGGACTCAAAGAGGACCGCCATCATCGAAGCCAAAAATTTGAAGACTTTGAAGCTTGATGAACTCATGGGGTCACTTCTTACTCATCAAATCATGAAGAAGAACAAAGAGGATGAGAAGAAGAGGGAAGAAATTAGAGCTATGGGAGAGAAGAAAATCAAAGGGCTTGGCATCAATGCAAGTGTCATGGCTCTCAAATCCTCCACTTGTCATCATGTCTACTCAAGTGAAGAGGAGGATGAAGATGAAGAGATAGTTCATCTCTTCAAGAAGTGTGCCCCGTTTATGAAGAAAGCCTTGAGAGAGCTTGAACGAGAACCTAAGAGAAAGGAGAGGGCAAGCACTTCAAGCCATAAGAAGAAGGCACATGTGGCTACTTGGAGTGATGAGGACTCCACCGACAATGAACAAGCCAACCTTTGCCTTATGGCCATCGAAGAAGATTCAAGGGTAACTTCTAATTCATCTACTTCATGTTCTTACACTTTTGATGAATTACAAGATGCCTATGATGATTTAGTTTTAGATTTTAAAAGCCACATTTTGAAAAACAATAAATTGGTTTCAAAGTTAAAAATTCAAAATGATTTGCTTTCTAAAACCAAACTTGAACTTGAAGCAAAACTTGAAGAGTTTGAATTAAAATGTTTTGATTTACAAAAATTGCTTCAAAAAGTTCAAGAAGAAAAGGATTTGATTTTCAAAGAGCTTGAAAAGAAAAACAATTTTGGAAAATCAAATTTTTATGTTAGACAATCTAGTTCCCCTAGATTTGTGAATGGAAAATGTTTTAGAAGTGTTTGGGTCCCAAAAGGACTAACCACTTCAACTAAAAAGGATGAAATTGAAAAATGGATTCCTAAGGGGACTAAATTTTGTGCAACTAACGTTTATGGATCCAAAGCAATTTGGATACCAAAAGTCACTTGATTGTCTTTTCTAGGTGTGATGGAGATGTTCAACAAGTCAAACATTGAGGGGGAGCTCCATACACACAAGGAAAAACACTTGGAGAAGGAAGGCTTCACATCCTCCCTTGAATTCAAGTGTTGGTAAAATTCTAGTTGTTTTTGCTTTCTTTTGTTTATTTTAGTTTAAATTCAACTAGATGATCATATATGTTGGACTAACATTTCAATGATGCTTTGAGTAAGGGGGAGCCATTTTTAAAAACCAAAATTCTTATTTTGTCAAAATTTTACCTCTAATGTTATTTTTGAACTTAATGTTTTAAATTCTTTTTGATATAACAAAAAGGGGGATAAATGGTTTGAAAAATTGAATTTTCAAAATGAATAAGGGGGAGCTTTATTTGATTTCATATCTTTAGTCTCTTATTCACATTTTTAAAGTTAAAGGGGGAGAATCCCAAACAATTTTTCAAGAGAGTTTTATTATATCAAAAAGGGGGAGATTGTAGAACTAATGTTTTGATATAATAATTGAAAAATGTTTTGGACTGTTTAAAAAGTATTTAAAACATTTCCCAAGTCCAAATATAAGTTTAGGGAATTTTTCAAAAGGGTTTTTCAAGTTTTCAAAGGCCAATTTTCACAAAACTGTCCTAGTGTTTCGAAACACCTTAGGGCGTTTCAAAACAGGTGCCTCCAGTGGCCAAAACGTTTCGATACTCATATCGAAACAGGCCTTAGCGTTTCGAAACGGGCTAGGCCGTTCCGATACGCCCACGTGGCAATGACCCCAGCGGTCATAAACCCCAACGGCTCTTTCCCAACTAACTTTTAAATGCAGGCGTTTCGATACGGGCTTATAGCGTTCCGATAAGCGTTCCGAAACGGCAAGAGGGTGTTCCGAAACGGGTACCCTGACAGACTGCAACGGCTCTTTCTATATTGAGGGTGTTTCGAAACGGGGAGCTGCAGACTGCATTTATGGAGGGAATTAAAGGCTCCAACGACTCTATTTCAACCCCAACGGTCCTAAACGGCTATAAACTCAATTTGGAGTATAAAAGGGACCTCCAAGCATCAAGAGAAGGCTAATGCTCATATTGTCAAACAACAAATGATCAAAGATTGTCTTTGTACCTAAATTGTCAATTCTTGTATAGACAAACACTAGTGAGCCTAAATTGTCAAATTTGCTCAAGTGTTTTAGGTTTTGGGTGAGTGCTTAATTGTGCAAACAAACACCTATTAGAGGGTTTAAGTTTGCTTTATTGTTTCTCTTTGTAAAGAGGGTTTTGATCAAGGCTTTGGGTAGAAGCTTGATCGGTTGTAAGGGTTTCCTCCTAATCCTAGAAAAGGGGACGAATCAATTAGTGGATTGATTGTGAAATCCTTAGTGGGAAGCTAAGGTAGTGGATGTAGGTGCTTGTTAGAAGGCCGAACCACTATAAATCACTGTGTCTATCTTCATTCTTGCTTCCACAACCTTTCCACCCAAAAATCCACCTCTCCACCACTTGGTGAGCATTATTGGTTGATCGAATCGAGCCCCACACAACTCAACAGCTACGCCTTGTCTTTGTGGATTACCTTTCTTCTTGTTGGTGAAGAGTGCATCCTCTTCTTCTTTTATGGTTACGCCACTCATCTGTTTGGCTAATTCCTCTTGGTTAGCCAACATGTTCTCCAACTCAACTAAGGATGGTTGAGTGGGTCATCCCCTTACAGCAGCGATAAACCCATTGTACTCGAGTCTTAGGCCATGGATGATACTTCTTTTCATCCTTGCCTTGCTAACCTTCTCCTCTGGTGCAAGTTGAGATATCTCACGGCAGATAGATTTCACCTTGGTGAAATACTAAGCAATAGATAAGCTTCCTTGTGAGATGCTCGCGAGCTCATTTTCCAAGAGTTTGAGGCGTGTTTCAATCTTCTTTAAAAATGTTTTCGCCAAAGTTTCTCAGGCTGCCTTTGGTGTCTTCTCATCACGAATATATTCCAATAGGTCCTCCTCGATTGTGGTCTTCAATATATATAAAGCTATCCCAACCTTGATCTTCCATTTTCTCAAGGCTTCGACATTCTCCCCCGGTGGAGGAGTTGTGTCGGTGTCTGCAACTATTTCTCACAAGTCCTGACCTTGTAGGTAGGATTCTATGCATGTCTCCCAATAACCGTAGTTGTGGTTATTAAGCTTCCTAATCTCGTTGCTTGTGCTTCATTTCCTAACACTACATCAACTCCCTGAGTCGGTTAGCCTTTTTATCTTCTTATTTCTTAGTGCACAACTTAGGTGGCAGTGCTGACTAGGGGTGTTCATTTCCGGGTACCCGAAATTCCGGGTACCCGAAATTTTCGGGTACTAAAGGGTCGGCCCGATACCCAGCCCATAAGAACCGGGTACCCACAAAACCCGGGTACCCGCTAATTCGGGTAATAGGGTACCCGTTTTTGTTGTTATTTTTTTTATTTTTTAAAAGAAAATTAAAAAAATAAAATCATATTTATTTTTTAAAACCAATTTTAATTTGAATGCATGTGGTACTTCTCACTCCAAATATCTATTGTTTATAAAAAATACCAAATGTATTTTTGTGTATGCTTTGAAAGCATAATGCTCAGTGCTCACTAGTGGCCAGTGGCCACTGCTCAGTGCTCACAACTTGTGAATCTGTGAGAGTGAGAGTGGGAGACGCAGACGGGTAAATTAGAGAAGTGTTTTGATTGAGAATCTGTGAGGGAGAGAGTGGGAGAGGCAGATGGGGTAAATTTCTTACCTAAAAGGTAAGTTTTAATTAAAATAATAAAAAAGAAAAAAAACAATTAAATCGGGTATCGGGTAGTCGGGTACCCGACTAAGGGGTATTTTATGACCCAGGCCCGACCCGGATACCCGAAAAACAAAGCGGGCCGGGTACCCGACCCGGAAATTCGGGTAATTTTTTAAAAAATACTCGGTAATTTTAAATCGGGTATGCGGGTCTGCGAGTCGGGTCAACCGGGTCGGGTACTTTTGAACACCCCTAGTGCTGACCATATACCAATTAGGCGGTAGAACCGACCATATACTATTCAGGCGGTAGAGCCGACCATATAACTTAGGCGGCATAGTCGACCATTAGTAACCAATTCAAGTGCACTGAGAAATACATAACTAAGGCTTAACCGGGAAACTTCTAATTATAAAAAATAAAACATTTATTAAAACACAAATATATTACACTACAAGCACGTACTTTAGTATCCTCTCAACGCTCACTTATACACTTGCACCTACACACTCACGTCACTTGCACACACTCATTCACACTTCACTCAATCTCACAGAAATGCTTAGCCTGTATATATAGGCTTATAAGTTGGTGGACATTGGTTCACTATGTCGGTGGACATTGAGATATTTTTACATTATTATTATTATAATAATATATCATATTTTATGTTTTTGGAGACTCTAGAAATATGGAGATAATAGACCATATATATATGTCTCTGAAACATTGGAGAGAGTGAGAGAGAAAGTCGATGATTCTCAACAAACTAATAAAAGTTTTTTTTTAACAATTTCTACCTAGAGTGAGGAAGGAAAATTTTTTTCCTAATGAGTCTTGAACCTAGAACTTAAAGGATGGAAAGAGTGTCAACTGAAAGCTTTTAACCACTCGCTCTGAAGATTATTTACATGAACCAATTAAAGTTGAACATAATAACCTAATTTTTTAATCATAGCCGTAAGTTTCACCAACATAAAGTCGACATAAATTCTAGATTGATCCCAAAGAGAGAAAAAAAGGCGGATGATGGAGTCAATATTTTCATGCGCTAAGCATCCTTTGAGAGGATGACACATAATATTCCCAAACTTAACCATTCATCCCTATAAACATTGCCCAAGTAGTCTTTGAGAAAACAACACCATACACCCAAAAGGGAAAGTTAAGTTATTACTGCATGCAGCATAAACAAGTAAACAGGAATATGTTGCCTTTTTTCTATATCTAAAATTATTTTTTTATGTATGGTTTGGGAATATCATACTTATGTCATATGTTTAGTAGTTTTATCGAATAAATAAATAAAAATTAATAAAATTATAATCTCAATAAAAGAATTAAAAGCAAAGGGAAACCTTAGCCGCTTGTTTTCCTTTGCTTGTTCTTTTCCAAACCCATAAACTTTAGTCGCTTGTTTTAGCCGACGATCGACGACATCAGTTTTAGTGTTGGTTGCTGATCGTCGGTGTTCAATCTTCTCCATATTTTCTTATATTTCGTTTTAGTTCTTTTTTAGTTTTTAATAAAATTCTATGTGTTTTGGTTATCTTATTATCGCAAATCTTATTGTGCTTGTTTTTCTTTGTCTTTGTGGCACGTCTTTTTTCTGTCTTTATGGCACTTCTCTGTCTTATGACACGTTATATAACATGTTTCTGGATACTTTTGCGGTCTGCTTGGTGTTTGTGTAGTGTTCCTCACGACGTTTGTTATTGATTTGAATTTTTCGGTAGTTTTGGATAGCTTGATCCCCTTTTGTGGTTGTTTGCTGATGTAATCAGAACTATGTAGCGGATCGGAGCCTATGAAACCTACATAAAAAGTATTTATAGTTTTCTATTGGGGATTTCATTTAGTTCATGTTTTGATAACTCCCCATGGGACTCTTCCTACAATGGACTTCAGAGATTAGCTGTGGTGTAAGGAGGAAGTGTCTATTTTGGCCAGAGCAACCCTTTAGTTTTCTTTTGGATATGTTGTTTTTTTTTTGGATGTTTGAAACTTTTAAAAAGCTATCTTCTTATTTTTCTTTTGTTTATTAATAAAGCTGTATGGTTTTAAATTTAAAAAAAATAAAGAAAATTTTTAAAAACTATCGATGAGCTTAGTTCAGTTGGCATTGTCACTGATATATTATATATGAGGATTGAGATCGAGCATGCTTAAGTGATCATTATCCTCTAATATATAAGTGGGGAAAGGTATGGGTAATATACATATTTTACTAAAAATTATATGTTCAAAAAACCTACAAAACAAAAATAGACTAATCAAATTAACCCGACGTTTTTCCTAAAACCGTCAAAGAGTACAACCTAACCACTAAATAATAAAAATATGTTAAACTGTAAGGATAAATTAACAATATAATTAAATAAACATCAACTATAGAGATGGCGGCAAATATAACTTTAACAAAAATATAGAGAAAAAAAGAAAGCGCTATAATACAAGTGGTTTAGTTTTTCCAACTTCCACTCCAAAGCTTGCCCTTAGTTTTGAAAGGTTGAAAGAGGGATTCCAAAGAGTTTTACAAAAATAAAGAAAATGAAGCCTAGTTAAACAACAATTAATGTAAGCAGATACTAAATATTGAATTGTTATATGATTACTGATCTATAGTGCCGACCTAATCAGGCAGACACATCAGAAAGCTGTAGGAATAAAAATGGGATGACAGCTTGAGTTGGTTGGGTGGGCAGTCGGTGTGTCGGCTCTTTTGTTACCTTTCCAAAAGGATTATTGAAAATAATGATGATATACAAAGGTAAAGATGAAAGGAAAAGAGTTAACAGTGTCTCAAATGGGTTTCTTTTATGAGAGTGAGTGCCAACACTCCCATTTACCTTGCCCATCTCTTCTCAATGTTCATGCAAACGCTCTAATTCTGCTTTACACACATTTGGATCCTTAATTTGTAATACCAACCGTTTAACCGATGCCTACATGAACAAATGCAAGATTTTATATTAGAAAAATAAACATATATTTTAATAATTAATATATAAATTTTATTAATTATATAAAAATTTCAAATTTTCAAGGACCGTCTCAATCCCGGATGCCTAGGACTTGGCGTGATTGCCGCTGCGTCCCTGTTGGTCTTCAACTAGTTTCATGAATCTCCGTTTGAAATACAGGAAAGATGTAGCTGGCAAATTATAAATTATGAGGCAGTAAGTCTCAGTAACATGCCCCATTGGGTTGATAAACTAGTACAAAATCTATGTCATAGTTTCGGCCACCATAAAAGCAAGCCAATGAAGTCGGACAGATTCTATCTTGATTTTATTTAAAGAACTTAGCACCTTACTTATCAAATCAACAAGTAATTAATTACATATTATCTAGATTTTCGTGGCCACCATTAACATTTACTATATTTATTAGACTCACGTTTTGGTCCTCATTTCCACGAGTTCAAATTAAAAGTAACCGGACGATGTCTCCTCAGTTCACTCAGATGTAATTTCTCTTTTAATCCGTAAAACTACGTTTTATTGGCTGTTCAAATTTTCTTTAGTTCAGGCTACAAAACACCATGATTTGATGCCCCTTCCTATAAGTCACACACACTGCCAAAGCAATGGTTGTCTCACATGTGATCCATCCAACCTGGTCACGGCAAACACCAAAAATACATAAATAAATCAAACCCATCAGACAATATGCTCAAACTGACCCAAAATTGCTTTTATATTGTCCCATGAAATCCATTAAACCTGGATCAAGCAAAGGCACGTGTTGGTTCGTGCAGTGCTGCACGAGAAATGCGAAACCTGTGACCGCTTCATTGTAACTTATGTTGCTGTTTGTCTAGTTTTGGCCCTTGGGATCTGCTGGTTTCAGTCTTGAACTGTTGTTTATGTTGTGACAAAATTATTCCGAGTCACTATCAAATTGTCACTAAAAACCTATATTCTTGTAGTGATGGTATCAGTCCCCCTTGGAAACTTCATCAGGCCTTTTTCTAATACCTTTCGAAAACCCTCACCAAAATTATGATGATAAAGAAACGCAAAGGGCATACATGTACATGTATCTTTTCATGCACGTTAGGTTACATTATCCAAAACAAAACTCTTGACTCATCTTTGTGGAATTTTCGTCCCTTTAACGCTTTCTTTTTGTAGTTTTTCTCCATGTCTCTTGTCATTACGTCGGCTACAGATAAAATTGATTGGAAATTTGACTTCATCATAGAAATGATACAAGGAAGAACAATCCATTGACAGCTGACTCTCCTAAGGTCGCAAAAGCCTAGTAAATTACTTGCAAGTTGCAACCCTTGTAAAATGTATGAAAATTCCAAAGCTGCTTGACCTTCACCTGCTATGGCAGGCCAATAGAAAACATTTTAATCTTTTTCAGACAATAAATGGTTTTAAAATGACAGATTTCGTCGGTTAAAAGGTTCCAGTGGGTCGAAATGGTCGGTTCAGTGGGCATCTTTGAAAAGCTCAGCAAAACAATGAGTCCCCATTTTGTTGTCTTGCTAAATTCCATGGTGAAGGGATTTCTGAATACTCACAGCTGCCATTGCTAAACCACGCAAAGGACTTTGAGCTCTTCAAAAACTCATCTTGCCTCTACATTTTGTCACCAACTTGGATCTAATACTTATTTAAGAACTTGATCAAGATAGTTGAAAACTTGTAGTGGAAATTTTTGTTAATTTGGTTACCATAAAAAGCATTTTGACGAGATAAAACACTTAAACCCTAAAATATAAACTTTCTACTCTATCTATATTATAACTCTAAATCTTAATCTTAAACATTAATCATAAGCTCTAAATCTAATATTTTTAATGTTGGGAATAGATAAAAACAAAGAAAACTATGATTTATGTTCGATATACATAGCTCAGCTTTTAGATTTATGGTCTTAATCAAGTTGCTTTCGGGTTCATGTATTCTCATGCGGTAAAAAAGATTGCAAATAACAGTCAACGCTGCTGCGGATCAGGGACAGAGAATTGGACGGTCAAACCAAGGTCTTTGTTCAACAATAATCATTTAGCATTACCTAATCCTTATCTCAACTCCAAATTATTTTAAATCAAAAGAATTCATTAAGTATTTAAATTTAAAATAAAAAGAAATAATTTTTTTATTTAATTAATATTAAAATTAAAAGTATCTAAAATACTGTTATACCAACTTTTTGAGTGGAGCTGCCTTGAATGCTCCATCCTGCTTCTACGTTTCCAACAATTCTTTGACTAAATCTTTTTATTTGATGAGATGTAAAAAAAGAAAACTTTCACCCGAGTTCTCTTTTGTTTAGGATATGTTATATTTTAATTAATTAATTTAAAAAAAATTATTCTTGTCACTTATATTTCGATCATTGTCGTTTTGGTAACCGTTAGCCTCTATTAATCCTCGTTAATAAGATGACGTGACATGTTAATAAAAGAGTTAATTTTAAACTTGATCATTAAACTGTTAAAATTTTATTTTTTTCACCATATTTGATCCTAATAAAAACTTAAATTCTCATATTTATTCTCCTTTTCGGATCAAAAACTTATATTCAATCTCAATTCATCACTTATTCCAAAAATCCCCCTTCAGATCCATAATAACACCAAAATCTCCTTTTTCCCTTGTTTTCTTTTTCAGATCAAAGTCGCAAAAAACAAGAACTCTTTGTTCTTCATCGTATTTCTTATTTGATCCTAATAAACACCAAAATACCTCTTTCCCTTATGTTTTCAAGATCAAAACTAAACACAAACATTCAAAAAAATCTTTTATCTCTTCATTTTTCAATTCAAATAACCAAAAATCTAAGAATATTTTCGAAAGCCTAAATGTTCTAGAAATTTAATTATTTTTTTTGTAAAAAAAATGTTTTAAATTGTTAATTTTGAAAAATAAAATAAAATAACCATGTCACGTGCCATGTTTTGATTGGTTAACAATTTTTTAATTGTAGTTAACTATCAAGCACCTAAAATTATAACGCTATAAACTTTAGGCAACTATTTTTAACAAAAAATACTTTAGGCACCTAAAGTTCAAATGAGGTATACTTTGGGCACTTATTTTTCATTTAAGCCAATTTAAAATTAACTTTTTTATTAACATGCCACATCAACGTATTAACATGGATTAACAGAGGTTGACGATTGGGTGACCAAAATGGTAATGATAAAAAACATAAGGGCCGGGGCAAGAATAATCTTTTTTTCAAATTAGGTGACCAAAATAGTGCACGCCTTATACATAAGGGACCTTTGATGAAGTTTACCTAAAAAGGGACAAGAATCATTTGTCCATTCTCGATGCCCCTTCTATGCCCAACACTAAAATATTAGATTTTAAGTTATAACCCTAAATTTAAAACCTTAAACCCTAACTCTAAAAATACACTCTAAACTCATAATTCCATAAATCATAACCCTAAAACCTAACCACCAAACTCTAAACACTAAACCTATTTTTTAATGTGGAGTATAAATAGGGTCACCAAGGAGGGACATAGATTTGTATTAAAAAAACTACCTACTATTTTTATATATAAGGAATAATTTTTAAAATTTTATATTTTTTAGCATATTAAAAATAAATTAAACTAGAATTATCATACCCATCTTATATAAAAACTACATATATATTTTATGTTTTTAAAAATTAATGATAGTTAATCGGATCATTCTACAATAAACGTTATGTACCGCTATATACCACTAATCATGTGTACCACTTTGCACCATTAATTAATTTAATTACTTTTGAAATCATGGGACCTAAAGCATTATTATCCCTTTTTAGAATAAAATAAAAAACAATTTTTATATATTTTTATTTTTGGGTAAAGTACACAAATGGTAACTAAAGTCTGGTAAATTATTCAATTTAGTAACTAAACTTTTTTTTAGCTAATACAGAGAAAGAAAGCAGGCTAGGAGTTCAAATCCCCCTGTACAAGTAGGTGAATAGAAACTGGTGGTTCCTCGAAATGTTGTTCCTCAACTAGAGCACCTTGGCTCATAGCCGCAAGAGCATCCGCAACGACGTTCCCTTCACGATGAATATGACGAAGTCGTGTAACCCAATTCCGGTTCAGCATCATAAATATTGACGTCACTAATCCATGTCCCTGCAAAGAATGAGAGGCATTCGACAGGATCCGTATTGCTTCCAAGTTATCCGACTCCACTTCGACTCTACGGAATCCTAATCTCCAAGTATGAGTCAACACATCATGAATACCTCATAGTTCCGACAGAAGGACAGAGCAAATACCTATCCTTCGGTGAAATCCAAAAATCCACCTACCATCACTGTCACTTAGAACACCTCCAACCGCCGCACGTCGGCTATTAGAAGCAACGACACCATCAGAATTTGCTTTTATCCAGCCAAGAGGAGGACAGTGCCACCGCTCCAAAGGCTTCTCCACCACCGACATCACATGCTGTCTCCAGAATGACTCATGAAATTCCGCTGCAACCAGCCGGTAGTGCACAACAAGATGTTGTCTCTCCACATAATCAACATCCAAAAGACGACTACAACGGTGCTTCCAGAGCAGCCAACAGGTGGTAGCAAATAAGGCACCCCAAGTGCCACTGTAATGCACACCAATTGCATTCGAGCTCAGGTTGCCAATGAACCAATCTTTAAAAGGAATCTCCATGAACGCGGTTCTATCACTCCTTGGGACAAGGTTTGACCATCTTTAAAAGAAGATGCAATATGTCTGCGCGCTCTCTCGACGTTTGTAAGAAGACGCTCATGAGCCGTGATCCATAAGAAAGTCTGAACTCTCCTCGGAACATACATGGACCAAATAAGCTTCCAAATAGCACTAGTTGCATCCCCCGAGTCAGACTCCAGTGCGAGGTATGCCGTTTTGGTGCTAAAGTGACGTGTTATATCCCAACGCCAACACGAATTATCATCGCCAAGCCTGGTATTGGGCGGAGGCACAGCCGCGATTTTCAACAGAATCTCCTCAGGTATGAAATGTGCAAGGAGCTGCCAATCCCATTCCCCCGTTTCGGTCACCATCCCTGCCACTGTTGTTGGCTCAATTTCATGTGGAACTATGCAGAAAGCAGCAAGGGGCCCTTCCCCATCAAGCCACGTATCAAACCAAAAATCCGTTGAAAGGCCATTCCGAACATTCCAACAAATTCCATTACGAACCTCGCCCCATATACTAGCTAGGCCCTTCCAAACTCGAGAGCATCTTGTTCTTTTAAGGCTCATCAGAACCACACCATGCCAACGATACTTCGCCTTTAGGATTTTGATCCAAAGCTTGTCCTCATCGCTAACCAACTGAAAACCAAGTTTCATTAAAAAAGCATTGTTTTGCTGATGCACATCCTTAAATCCCAACCCACATTGGTTAACCGGTCGTTGAACAACATCCCAACGAATTAATGGGACAACATTGGCACCATTGCTTGAGCCCTAAAAAAATCGCCGGATCATTTTTTCTAATTCCTTACACAAACCCTTCGGCAACCATGTCGACTACATCGTGTACACCGAGATAGCCTGTAGTACGGATTTTGCAAGGGTGATACGTCCAGCAAAGGACAACGTCATTGCCACCCATCCCGATAGCCTTCGTTGAACCATATCAATAAGATAAGCATAGGTTGCCTTAGTGGCTCTAGTGTGAAGAAGAGGTGTAACGCCCCGGTTTTGGGCTTAGGAGTTGTGGGCGTTGACCGGTTGGTCAAAGTGCTGTTCGAATCTAATAAGGTGAAATTAGGAAAGCCTAGTTCGCGTTGCATTAAAAATATGGAAAAATGTTCTAAAATCATCTTTTAATATATATAAGTGAACTGTGAAAGCAATTTTACAAAATGAGGTTTGGAAGGGTGACATTTTGGCTAGTGACCAAAATGTAATTTTTGAAAGTTGCGTGACTGTTTTAGAAAGGGTTAATACTTTGAATCTTTAAGGAGCTATTATTCCAAAAAGAGTTTCTCCAGATTTTTCTAAGATATTTTAATGTATAATTCTGATTTTAAAGCTTAAGAAAAGTGGAGGGAAATCATTTTACTATTTTGTAACCAACTTTCCATTTTCTTCCAATTTTCCTTTTCTCTCATTTTTCTCTCAACCCAAACACTTCCTCTCCAGAGATTTCTTTCTGATTTTGTCACTCAAATCTATCTTTTCAATTCTCTTTGGATTCCTAATCATTTCAACAACAAAACCTTGCAATTTGCTAATTGGATTTTCAAGCTTTTTGGCTCTAAGGAGGAGAAACTCAAGTTTGGAGGTAAGAACGCCCTTCTCCTCTAAACTATCAGTTCTTTACTGAAATTCCTAAGTTCTCAATCCTTAATTGATGTTTTATAAATGGCTTTAAAGGTTAGGAAATGAATCTTGGCTTAAAATGCAAGATTTGGTGATTTTTGGTCAATTTTCGTTAGATCTGTTTAAGCTGTGAATTGAGGTGTTAATTTGATGATAAATGAATGTTAATTTGATAAGGAATTGAGTTTTGATTAATGCAATCCCGGATAGGTTGAGTTTCCTAAGTTTAGTTTATGGTTCTAGGTTGTTTTTGGTGTGATCTTGTGGATCTGATGTTGCTGGAGGTATAAGGATGTTATTAGGTTCTTTTTAGATGTTAAATGATGTAAAAGGATGTTAGGTTTTGATGGTTTGTGGCTGGGCTTTGTTGAGAAGTGGTTTGGATGCATTTTCGGTTGTGTTTGGTGGCCGAAAATGGAGTATGGATGAGAGCAGCGAGTTTTGGTGCTTTCATTGAAGCTATTAATGCATGATGATGCATTAATCCTCTGCTTTGATGTGTTAAAACAGGGGAGGCATCTTTGGATCCAAGAGTTGTTGATCCGGAAGCTTGAATTGGTGCTTTGGCAAGAGGCGAAGTGGAATCGGTGAGTGAAAATGGGTTTTCAGCTTTGAAACCAATGTTTTGGGAGCTTAGTTTAAGTCTAAACAATTTTACTAAGCTCAAGTGTAAGTTTTCGGAAAACTCTCTAAGTGGTGGCCATGGTTTGATTGTTGTGCAATGTGGTTATTGCATGTTTTAAATTCTGTTTTGAAAGCATGATTTAGCATGGTTAATGCTGGTTTTGTAAGCCATATGTTGAAGGAAGCTCAAGGTAAAAGTTCCTTGTTTTTGTGCATGGTTAAAATGTGGTTTGATGCTTATAAATGCATGATGAACATGGCTTGGTTTAAATGCTTTAAAACAGTGGATTAAATGATGATAATGTTGTATATTGGCAAGTGATGTTTGAAAAGGTTAAGGTCACTAAGGTGGTTAAAAGTCCTTGAGTGAGCCTTGTGGTATCTAAGAACTTCATGGTGGTTAAAAGTCCATGAAGATTCTTGTTAAGGTCACTAAGGTGGTTAAAAGTCCTTGAGTGAGCCTTGTTTATTAAGAACATTAAGGTGGTTAAAAGTCCATGAATGGTTCTTGTTAAGGACACAAAGGTGGTTAAAAGTCCTTGTGTGGTCCTTGCCATGGTGTTTAAAAGTCCATGGGCCAAGGTGTTTAAAAGTCCTTGGGGCCAAGGTGTTTAAAAATCCTTGGGAAGAACACAAAGGTGGTTAAAAGTCCTTGTGTGTTCTTGGAAACTATAAGATCACAATGGTGTTTAAAAGTCCATGTGTGAGTCTTATGTTGAACATGTTGTTTTTAAAAGATGAAACTTATCACTTGTGGCCAATATGATATGAAATGATGTGGAAGCATGTATTGCTTGTTTAAATTGCTTTTGAGCATGAGTTAAGTATGATTTGAAGCATGAGTTTTAAAGTGTTTTATAAATGCATTATTGAATGGTTTTAATGAGCATTCCTCACTAAGCTATTTCTTACGCTCTCTTCGTTTTCTTAAACCAATAATGCAGAACATTAAGAGGATTCGAGGGCAGCAAGGAAGGCAAGCAACCAAGGGAAAACTAAGCTCAAGTATGGAAAGGTTTTATTGAACACATTTAGCTTTTGGGCATTTGGCAATGGGGGGAAACTCATGTGGTTGTTTTGGGAGATGTGTTGTACTCCCTAAGAATGTTCAATGTTGTTGTTATTGCTGGTTTCTTGTAATGGCTATTATGTTTTGGTTTGAAGGCTTTTATGCTTGAATGGTTTGCTTGTGTAGGAAGCATGCCATTAGATTTGGGGCTTTTTGTATGTGATGCTATTATGATGTTTGGTTGATGCTTACATGTCTCTTATATGTTGTATTTCATGCTGGTAAAGTTTGGTAGCATTTGGAGCATGTTTGGCTGATCAATTGTGGGTTTGAGTATGTAAAATGCAGCTTTCTGTGCAGGGTGTTTCGGAACAGTGCACACCGTTCCGGAACGGGTGCCTTGAATGAGCCCAGGCGTCTGAAACGGTAGGCACCGTTTCGAAACGGAAAGGCCTCTGCCAGCCCGCGTTTCGGTACGCGTTGCGGAACGGCCCCGCGTTTCGAAACGGGCTCTCCCTGTTTCGGAACACGTGACCGTTGGGGGCTGACAGTGGCAGTTATATGTTTTGGAATGTTTACATTTTGGTCCTGAATCTTGTTTGTGCAATTGTATGAGTTTGGAATGTCCGTTTGAGCTGAAATTTGGCAGTGAAGCATGAAACCTGACTAATTACAAGTTGGTAACTTAAATTTGGGATGAGTCCTCGTAATTATCAGAATTTACAATTTGGTCCCTAAAGTTGCAATTTGTTCAATTGGGTCCTTGTTTGATCTCTGATGTTTATGATCTCTGAGTTGGTTGTTTGTATGACCACAATTAGGGTTAATGTGCATCTAGACAAGATTAAAAAGAAAAAAAGGGTCGTTAATCAAGGTTGACTTTTGGGTTGACTTTGGTTTTCCCCGTGTGACTTTCTTAATTCGGGTCAACTGTCTAGGCCGGGCTAAGGGGGTTACATTTGGTGGTATCAGAGCCAGGTTCTCGAGTAATTGGGAATGAATGTGTGCATGATTGAAGTATGTATGCCTTGTATGCTTGTTGAGTGAAAGCATGTTGAGTGGTTTGTGATTTTGATGCAAATGAGCTGTATGCTGTGATGAAGCATGTTGTGGGTACCCATTGCCAAATCAAAGCTGATGAAATGATGTTGATTTTAAATGAAATTGAGCTTGAGTACTTGGATTGCTTACCTTGCTGGGCCTAATTTTGTGTATTTGCATTGTGATTGCATGGTTAAAGTATGCCACCACGTAGAGAGTTAAGAAGTAACGTGAGAGCTACGACTCCGAATGAGAATGAGAACGAAGAGAATGCGGGTAGTGCGGTGTTACCTCCTCCTCCACCTGGTGGTGGTGGTGCTGAGAGAGAAAGAGCTGGAGCTGCAGCTGGTGCAGGAGCTGCTGGACCTGAGGTTGGTCAGGGGCAAGCTATGCCTGATATGTCTATGTTGGTACAAGCTATTGCGGGTGCTTTTCGAGCAGCAGTAGCTGGAGCTCAAGGAGCTGGGCATCAGAGAGATGCTGGAGTGAGACTACCCTTGGAACACTTACGCAGTCTTGGTGGGACTGAGTTCAAGGGTATGTCAGCTGAAGGTTTTGAGGCTTGGTTAGAGAGTACCAAGAGGATTTTGGGACAGATGAGCTGCACGGATGTGCAAAAGCTGGGTTGTGTTGTATCCTTGCTACAGGATGATGCTTATACGTGGTGGACGACCACTATAGCTGGGATGGCTGAAGCTGACATCACTTGGACATTCTTTCAGAATGTGTTCAAGAGGAGGTATCTTGGTGTGAGGTACCTGGATGAGAAAAAGCGTGAGTTCATGTCTCTTACCCAAGGGAGCATGAGTGTGGCTGAGTATGAAGTGCAGTTTGTTAGACTCAGTCAGTATGCACCTGAGCTGGTACCTGATGAGCGGGCAAGGTGCGAAAGATTCCATTATGGTTTAGTGACGGACGTGAAGATGTATGTGCTGGCCACCGAGTATGATGATTTTGATGTGTTGGTGGGCCGAGCCAAGGACATTGAGATGAACTTGGGTTTATCTGTTAGAGGTGCTGGAGCTAATTCTGGTAAGAGAGCTGCTGAGTATAGTTCCGGAGGTGGACGGAACAAGAGGGGACGCGATCAGAAGTATCAGTCCTCAGCTAAGAGAGGTGGTGGTGTACCTGCTCGAGGAGGCAATGCTAGAGCTGATCCGAGTGCTTGTTGGATCTGTGGTTCACGTGGTCACATGAAGCGTGACTGTCCTCGTGCCTTGAGGGAGGTGCAAGCTCCTGTTGCGGCAGCTGGGAATGGGTGCTGGAATTGTGGATCTGCGGACCACTTGAGGCGAGATTGTCCTATGTTGGCCGGTGGCCAAGTGCGTGCTCCTGTTGTTGCAGCACCGCAGAGAGGTCGTGGGCGCGGCCGTGGTAATTTCCAGAGAAGGGAGGAAGGTGGCCGAGGAGTGGCCCATGTTGTGGCTATTCAGCCTGAGGGCGGTGGTCAAGCGAGGGTGTATGCTCAGCGTGAAGGGAGGAATGACGCGGATGTGATTGCAGGTACCTTTACTTTGCAATCCTTGTCATTACTTTCTTTGATAGATTCTGGATCTACGCATTCATATATTCTGCGTGAGCATGCTGAATTGCTTGGTTTGCCTGTTGAGTCTTTGGATGTTGGTGTTCATGTCACTAGTTCTTTTGGTGAGACTGTTGTGACTCGAAAGTTGTATAGAAGGTGTCCTTTGGTTGTGCAAGAACATGTTTTCCATGTTGACCTTATGGAGTTGCCTTTCTATGGTTTTGATGTAATCCTTGGTATGGATTGGCTTGCTGAGCATCGTGCTGTTGTGGATTGTGAAAATAAGCGAGTTTCGCTGAAGCTTGCGGATGATTATGATGTTGTTGTGGTTGGTGAGAATGTGAAGTTTCTTGCCAATGTGGTGTCTACCTTGGAGGCGAGTAGGATGCTGAGGCAAGGTTGTGAAGCTTATCTAGCTTTTGTGATGAATCCTAGCTCTAAGGAGTTGAGGGTGCAAGATATCAGAGTTGTGAAGGAGTTTCCTGGTGTTTTTCCTGAGGAGTTGCCTGGTTTACCTCCTAATCGCGAGGTTGAGTTTGGAATTGAGCTGTATGAGAATACAACTCCTGTGTCCATTACTCCCTATAGAATGGCACCTAAGGAGCTGAAGGAGCTGAAGACGCAGTTGCAAGAGCTGCTTGATCGTGGTTTCATTCGGCCAAGTGTGTCACCTTGGGGAGCACCGGTCTTGTTTGTAAAGAAGAAGGATGGCACTATGAGGATGTGCATTGATTATCGTCAGCTGAACAAGTTGACTATCAAGAATCGGTATCCTTTGCCGAGGATTGATGATCTCTTTGATCAATTTCGGGGAGCAGCTGTGTTCTCTAAGATTGACTTGAGGTCAGGGTATTATCAGTTGAAGGTGAAGGATGTGGATGTGCCTAAGACAGCTTTCAGGACAAGGTATGGGCATTATGAGTTCCTGGTGATGCCGTTTGGTTTGACAAATGCTCCTGCTGCTTTCATGGACATGATGAATCGTGTGTTTCATGAATACCTAGATAAGTTCGTTGTGGTGTTCATTGATGATATCCTCGTGTACTCGCGTACTGAGGAGGAGCATGAAGAGCATTTGAGGATTGTTTTGCAAGCTTTGTTGGAGAATCAGCTTTATGCTAAGCTGAGCAAGTGTGAGTTCTGGCTTAAGGAGGTGGTGTTTCTTGGGCATGTAGTTTCTGCCGAGGGGATTCGTGTTGATCCTCAGAAGATTGAGGCGGTGATGAACTGGAAGGTTCCTAAGTCTGTTCATGAGGTTCGTAGTTTCCTTGGTTTGGCAGGATACTACCGGAGGTTTGTGGATGGTTTTTCTAAGATTGATGCACCTCTGACGAAGTTGTTGCAGAAGGATGTTAAGTATGAGTGGACGCAAGCGAGACAGCAGGCTTTTGAGAAGCTGAAGGCGGCTTTGACGCAAGCTCCTATCTTGGTTCAGCCTGAATCAGGGAAAGAGTTTGTGGTCTATAGTGATGCATCCTATGTTGGTTTGGGGTGTGTGCTGATGCAAGAGGGTAAGGTGGTGGCTTATGCATCGCGGCAGTTGAAGGTGCATGAGCGCAATTATCCTACGCATGACATTGAGCTGGCTGCAGTGGTTTTGGCTCTGAAGATCTGGAGACATTATCTGTATGGTGAGAAGTGTACGGTGTACACGGATCACAAGAGTTTGAGGTATCTGATGTCTCAGAAGGAGTTGAATCTTAGGCAGCGTCGCTGGTTGGAGTTGCTCAAGGATTATGATCTGACGATTGAGTACCATCCTGGAAAGGCTAATGTTGTTGCGGATGCCTTGAGTAGAAAGGTAGCTGTTGAGCTGAGGGCTATGTTTGCCAGTTTGAGCATTTCGCGCGATGGTGGTCTTGTTGCTGAGTTGCAAGTGAAACCATCTATGGTTCAGTTGATCAAGGAGAAGCAGTTGTTGGATGATTCCTTGGTGTCTCATGTTCAGGATATCGCGGAGGGTAGGCCTTCGGATTTCTGCTTTAATGATGATGGTGTGTTGTGTTTTGGGAGTAGGATAGTAGTGCCTGCTGATGCTGAGTTGAGGCATGCTATTCTGACTGAAGGTCATAGTAGTCCTTTTGCTATGCACCCTGGTAGTACTAAGATGTATCGTGATCTTCGTGATGAGTACTATTGGGTGGGTTTGAAGAAGGATGTTGCAGAGTTTGTGAGCAAGTGTTTGGTGTGTCAGCGAGTTAAGGCTGAGCATCAGGTTCCTTCAGGGTTGTTGCAACCGTTGAAAATCCCTGAATGGAAGTGGGAAAGGGTTACCATGGATTTTGTATCTGGTTTACCTTTGTCTCCGTCGAAGAAGAATTCTGTTTGGGTGATTGTGGATCGCCTGACGAAGTGTGCGCATTTCTTGCCTGTGCATACTACGTTTTCTTTGGATAAGCTTGCGGAGCTGTACATTGCTGAGATTGTGAGGCTGCATGGTGTGCCTAAGTCGATTGTGTCGGATAGGGATCCGAGGTTCACATCGCGTTTCTGGCAGTGTTTGCATCAAGCTTTGGGTACAAGGTTGAATTTCAGTACATCCTATCATCCTCAGTCGGATGGTCAATCTGAGCGTGTTATTCAGATTTTGGAGGATATGTTGAGGTGCTGTGTGATTGAGTTCCAAGGTTCTTGGGAGAAGCATTTGCCTTTGGTGGAATTTGCTTATAACAACAGTTATCAGGCGAGTATACAGATGGCACCTTATGAGGCTTTGTATGGGAGGAAGTGTAGGACTCCTCTTTGTTGGGCTGAAACGGATCAAAAGTTGGTTTCGATGCCGGCTTTGTTGAAGGGAACCACCGAGAAGGTGAAGCTCATTTGTGAGCGTCTGAAGGCAGCTTCTGATCGGCAGAAGTCTTACGCGGATTTGAAGCGTAAGGAGATTGAGTATGCGGTGGGTGACCGTGTGTTCTTGAAGGTTTCGCCTTGGAAGAAGGTGATGAGGTTTGGCCGGAAAGGTAAGTTGAGCCCTAGGTACATTGGACCATACGAGGTGGTTGAGCGTGTGGGTCCTGTTGCGTACAGGTTGAGGCTACCTCAAGAGTTGGAGAAGATTCATGATGTGTTTCATGTTTCTATGCTCCGGAAGTATAGATCTGATCCTTCGCATGTGATACCAGTGGAGGAAGTGGAATTGAATCCGGATTTGACATATGATGAGGAACCGGTGAAGGTTCTGGATTCGGATAGCAAGGTTCTTCGTGGCAAGACCATTGAGTTGGTGAAGGTGCTGTGGAAGCATCGCGGTGTTGAGGAAGCCACGTGGGAACGGAAGGAAGACATGCTGAAGCAGTTTCCTTATCTCTTTCCTTTAGATAAATTTCGGGGACGAAATTTCTTAAGGGGGGAGAGTTGTAACGCCCCGGTTTTGGGCTTAGGAGTTGTGGGCGTTGACCGGTTGGTCAAAGTGCTGTTCGAATCTAATAAGGTGAAATTAGGAAAGCCTAGTTCAGGTTGCATTAAAAATATGGAAAAATGTTCTAAAATCATATTTTAATATATATAAGTGAACTGTGAAAGCAATTTTACAAAATGAGGTTTGGAAGGGTGACATATTGGCTAGTGACCAAAATGTAATTTTTGAAAGTTGCGTGACTGTTTTAGAAAGGGTTGAAACTTTGAATCTTTAAGGAGCTATTATTCTAAAAAGAGTTTCTCCAGATTTTTCTAAGATATTTTAATGTATAATTCTGATTTTAAAGCTTAAGAAAAGTGGAGGGAAATCATTTTACTATTTTGTAACCAACTTTCCATTTTCTTCCAATTTTCCTTTTCTCTCATTTTTCTCTCAACCCAAACACTTCCTCTCCAGAGATTTCTTTCTGATTTTGTCACTCAAATCTATCTTTTCAATTCTCTTTGGATTCCTAATCATTTCAACAACAAAACCTTGCAATTTGCTAATTGGATTTTTAAGCTTTTTGGCTCTAAGGAGGAGAAACTCAAGTTTGGAGGTAAGAACGCCCTTCTCCTCTAAACTATCAGTTCTTTACTGAAATTCCTAAGTTCTCAATCCTTAATTGATGTTTTATAAATGGCTTTTAAAGTTAGGAAATGAATCTTGGCTTAAAATGCAAGATTTGGTGATTTTTGGTCAATTTTCGTTAGATCTGTTTAAGCTGTGAATTGAGGTGTTAATTTGATGATAAATGAATGTTAATTTGATAAGGAATTGAGTTTTGATTAATGCAATCCCGGATAGGTTGAGTTTCCGAAGTTTAGTTTATGGTTCTAGGTTGTTTTTGGTGTGATCTTGTGGATCTGATGTTGCTGGAGGTATAAGGATGTTATTAGGTTCTTTTTAGATGTTAAATGATGTAAAAGGATGTTAGGTTTTGATGGTTTGTGGCTGGGCTTTGTTGAGAAGTGGTTTGGATGCATTTTCGGTTGTGTTTGGTGGCCGAAAATGGAGTGTGGATGAGAGCAGCGAGTTTTGGTGCTTTCATTGAAGCTATTAATGCATGATGATGCATTAATCCTCTGCTTTGATGTGTTAAAACAGGGGAGGCATCTTTGGATCCAAGAGTTGTTGATCCGGAAGCTTGAATTGGTGCTTTGGCAAGAGGCGAAGTGGAATCGGTGAGTGAAAATGGGTTTTCAGCTTTGAAACCAATGTTTTGGGAGCTTAGTTTAAGTCTAAACAACTTTACTAAGCTCAAGTGTAAGTTTTCGGAAAACTCTCTAAGTGGTGGCCATGGTTTGATTGTTGTGCAATGTGGTTATTGCATGTTTTAAATTCTGTTTTGAAAGCATGATTTAGCATGGTTAATGCTGGTTTTGTAAGCCATATGTTGAAGGAAGCTCAAGGTAAGAGTTCCTTGTTTTTGAGCATGGTTAAAATGTGGTTTGATGCTTATAAATGCATGATGAACATGGCTTGGTTTAAATGCTTTAAAACAGTGGATTAAATGATGATAATGTTGTATATTGGCAACTGATGTTTGAAAAGGTTAAGGTCACTAAGGTGGTTAAAAGTCCTTGAGTGAGCCTTGCGGTATCTAAGAACTTCATGGTGGTTAAAAGTCCATGAAGATTCTTGTTAAGGTCACTAAGGTGGTTAAAAGTCCTTGAGTGAGCCTTGTTTCTTAAGAACATTAAGGTGGTTAAAAGTCCTTGAATAGTTCTTGTTAAGGACACAAAGGTGGTTAAAAGTCCTTGTGTGGTCCTTGCCATGGTGTTTAAAAGTCCATGGGCCAAGGTGTTTAAAAGTCCTTGGGGCCAAGGTGTTTAAAAGTCCTTGGGAAGAACACAAAGGTGGTTAAAAGTCCTTGTGTGTTCTTGGAAACTATAAGATCACAATGGTGTTTAAAAGTCCATGTGTGAGTCTTATGTTGAACATGTTGTTTTTAAAAGATGAAACTTATCACTTGTGGCCAATATGATATGAAATGATGTGGAAGCATGTATTGCTTGTTTAAATTGCTTTTGAGCATGAGTTAAGTATGATTTGAAGCATGAGTTTTAAAGTGTTTTATAAATGCATTATTGAATGGTTTTAATGAGCATTCCTCACTAAGCTATTGCTTACGCTCTCTTCGTTTTCTTAAACCAATAATGCAGAACATTAAGAGGATTCGAGCGCAGCAAGGAAGGCAAGCAACCAAGGGAAAACTAAGCTCAAGTATGGAAAGGTTTTATTGAACACATTTAGCTTTTGGGCATTTGGCAATGGGGGGAAACTCATGTGGTTGTTTTGGGAGATGTGTTGTACTCCCTAAGAATGTTCAATGTTGTTGTTATTGTTGGTTTCTTGTAATGGCTATTATGTTTTGGTTTGAAGGATTTTATGCTTGAATGGTTTGCTTGTGTAGGAAGCATGCCATTAGATTTGGGGCTTTTTGTATGTGATGCTATTATGATGTTTGGTTGATGCTTACATGTCTCTTATATGTTGAATTTCATGCTGGTAAAGTTTGGTAGCATTTGGAGCATGTTTGGCTGATCAATTGTGGGTTTGAGTATGTAAAATGCAGCTTTCTGTGCAGGGTGTTTCGGAACAGTGCACACCGTTCCGGAACGGGTGCCTTGAATGAGCCCAGGCGTCCGAAACGGTAGGCACCGTTTCGAAACGGAAAGGCCTCTGCCAGCCCGCATTTCGGTACGCGTTGCGGAACGGCCCCGCGTTTCGAAACGGGCTCTCCCTGTTTCGGAACACGTGACCGTTGGGGGCTGACAGTGGCAGTTATATGTTTTGTAATGTTTACATTTTGGTCCTGAATCTTGTTTGTGCAATTGTATGAGTTTGGAATGTCCGTTTGAGCTGAAATTTGGCAGTGAAGCATGAAACCTGACTAATTACAAGTTGGTAACTTAAATTTGGGATGAGTCCTCGTAATTATCAGAATTTACAATTTGGTCCCTAAAGTTGCAATTTGTTCAATTGGGTCCTTGTTTGATCTCTGATGTTTATGATCTCTGAGTTGGTTGTTTGTATGACCACAATTAGGGTTAATGTGCATCTAGACAAGATTAAAAAGAAAAAAAAGGGTCGTTAATCAAGGTTGACTTTCGGGTTGACTTTGGTTTTCCCCGTGTGACTTTCTTAATTCGGGTCAACTGTCTAGGCCGGGCTAAGGGGGTTACAAGAGGGATACCAAGGTACTTGCCAAGATCATTAACTACTTCAAAACCAAACTCAGAGGCAATAACATCACACAACTCAACATCAATATTTTTAGAAAAGCATATTTGTGGCTTCGCTATACTAACACGATGCCCTGACCAAGAACAGAAATTTGAGAGAATACCTCTGACAACTTCCATTTGCTGAATCGACACCTCAGCAAATAACACTAAGTCATCCGCGAAGAAAAGATGGGAGAGACCTGGGCCGGTCCGAGAAAGACAAATTTGCTTCCAATCTCCATTTCTCACAGCTCCTGAGATGCTTTGAGATAATTTCTCCATGCACAAGACAAACAGATAAGGCGAAAGGGGGTCGCCTTGCCTAATTCCACGAGTTGGTTTAAAAACCTCAGTTAGGTCACCATTCCAAAGAATTTGCATCGACGATGTTCTAACACAGACCATGATGAGCGATACAATCTTCCTCGGCAACCCTGCATCCACTAGAGTTTCCTCAATAAAGTCCCATTCCAGTCTGTCATATGCCTTCTCGAGATCAACTTTGATAGTCATCCAATCTTTCTTGCTTGTTTTGACGCTCATCGAATGTATTACTTCTTGGGCGATAATGATGTTGTCAATTATATTCCTCCCTGGAACAAAGCTAGCTTGTGTCGGGGAAATCCATTTAGGCAGAAACGGTTTTATACGACAAACAAGCAGTTTTGTGATTATCTTATACAACACTGTGCACAAACTTATTGGCCGAAATTGGCTAATAAGTGTAGGCCTATCAACCTTCGGAATTAATACCAAAAGAGTATGATTAATAGTCTGATCAAGGACCCCTGTCCCAAAGAAATTTTGTACAAAATGGAAAACCGACTCACCAACAACCGTCCAATTCTATTGGAAGAAAGCCACCGGCAAACCATCACACCCCGGTGCTTTTAAAGGTTGCATGCTAAATACCACCTCGCGAACCTCCTCCAACTTGACCTCAGCAAGCATAGGACGGATCTCCTCCCTACGAAACACATGAAACTCCCCCATTGGCCCTGTAGCATTGACCAGCCTCGGTTCACATGTATACAATGCAGTAAAGTACTCAACTGCATGAGTTTTAAGCTCATTTACATCACTACACCACCTTCCATCCTGTACTTTCAGTAATCTGGTTGTGTTCCGTCTTCTCTTTGCCAAAGTCGATGCATGGAAATAATGCGTATTACGATCCCCTTTCTCTATCCAATTTGCTCGCAGTTTTTGATGCCATAAACTTTCTTCTTGATCAAGAACTCGTGCCAACTCAAGTTTAAGCTCAGCCTCTAAAGTTTCAAGGAACTCAGATCGTGAATTCTCAAGTACATGCTCAATGCCTCTGATACGTGCTAACAGTAGGGTTTTCTGCCTGCCGATATGACCAAAGACATTCCAATTCCAGTCACGACTATTCTCACGAAAGGCACCAATATTCTCTACTACAGTCCTTGTGCTATCCCAAGACCTTTCCAAGAGGTTAGGAAAGTCGGGATGCTCACTCCAAGCATGGATATAGCGAAACGGTCACATGTTGCTCACTTCAATATTCTCCACCTTTGTATTCAGCAAGATAGGACGGTGATCGGAGCCGAGGCGCTGGAGGTGAAATACTTCCGAAGCAGGAAAAAGAGTATACCAATTAGGACTACAAAGACATCGATCTAACCTTTGTGCTAAGTTCCCCCTATGCCGCGTGAACGCCGGCCCATGGAAACCCATATCAAGCAAGGCAGAATAAAAAAGAAAATCGGTGAATCTCGCACACACACCCAATCGGACTTGGGAGCCACCACTTCGTTCAGAGGAATTACCAATAACGTTAAAGTCGCCTCCTAAAACCCACGGGCTCAAATCAGCAGGTTCTAAAGCCTTGAGTTGTTCCCATAAACCCTGCATGATACCTCTAGTCGGACTCGCATACACAAAGGTGATGAAGAAAGTCATGTTGTTCAAATTATCAAAACAAATGCCATGGATATATTGGTTGGAAACAACAATAACATCGATCTTTACGGAATCCTTTCAAAGGACCCATATGCCCCTAGAAAATCCCATTGCCTTCACTCTGAAGGAGAACTCAAAACCAGAACGGCGAATAAAATCGTCCGCCTTAGCTCCACTAATGCGAGGTTCCATGATCACAACAACATCAAGTTTCTGTGTCCTAACAAACAACTTGAAGTAACGATTAAAGTCGGAGTCAAGAGCTCCTTGTACATTCCAAAACATAATTTTAACCATTAAGGAGAAATAAAGGAAGATAAAGAAACCAATCAAATCTGCATCGCAGACTCGTCCACCGTAGCAAAGGTGGAATTCTCCCACCACTGCACATCATTTTGGGCTACATCCGAGCCTTTACTAATTCGTACTTGTGTACCAGCACCCGTTGCTGCTCGGTTAAGTTCTGATGATATGTCTTGGATCCAACCAGAGCTCGAAACTCGTTCATCCTTTTTCTTGGGTTTTAAACCCTTACGGGTTAACCCCTTGCTTCCCACTAGCCCTTTGGCCAAGCCCTTGGACGTGTTGCCCCGACTTAATGTGACTGAACCACGACCATTTTGGTCCCTCAACACTGGTCTAACATCCTCACTCCCCACTTGGACCGCAACATGCTTGTCCTTGTTCAAGCTAGAACGCACTTGTAGGACCTGGGCATTCGCTGCCACATGAATTCTCCCACCAGCTATACTCGCATCCTGCATTACAGGGTCAAGCACCACCTTTGGGTCAGCCACAATCGTTGTGCTCCTGGTTTGATCCTGATGCTCACGCTGCCGAGCTGGATCATAAGCAGCAGCAGGGGTCTGCTCCACCAGTGTGATAGTTGTAGGCACAACACCATCCTCCAACTCTAATGGCACAACAGCCTGCTCACTGTGCTCCCCTTTACCATTATCCACAGAGTTCACCGGATCCTCAGCTAAGACATTAAACCTTGAACCAACATTCGACCTGCTCCTATTCGAGCCACCCTCATCCTTCAAGCCAGCCTTCGATGTAGTGTTCCCTCTTTTTCGACGGCTAGTGACCTGCATCCAGGGCCCAAAAAGCTCATTCGACTGCTCCGGAGCAACGTTCCTTGCTACAGAAACAGTGTCTTGTTGTATACCCTACCCACACACTTTCTTGGAATGGCCGCACTTACCACAGCCATAGAAAATAGCTGGGAGGCCCTCGTACTCAACAGTTTGACGTTGGACATCTATAAGCAGCCCCGAGATTAGAGGTTTCTCAAGGTCTACAGCCACTGCCAACCTTGCGAATCGACCTCGTCTACCCTCCGTGGTGTTATAGTCTATTCGCACCACATGGCCCAACAACGAAGTAATTGAACGGAATAAGCTCTTGGTGTAGTACCTGTAGGGTAGCCCAGGCAATCTCACCTAGACCATGATACGTGAGGGATACCCTTTCGAAGTTGAGAAGGAACGGCTCCAGGGTTGAACCGTTAAGTAACTGCCATATATTACCCACGGACCACCACTCAATACATTGTTATAATCATCTTCATGGGCAAACCTGACCAAATAATACTCATTATCTAAATCGATTAAGCATATTTCCCCTTTAGGGTTCCAAAGAGCTTCAATCCGGTTGAGAAGTGCCCGATATCTAATAGTTTTCCCCAACAGCCTAACCACTATCGAGTAAGCAAGCTTCTCATCAATGGCAGCATGGACTTTATCAGAAAAACGGATCTCCGACAGTGGGCCATCCAACATCACCCGAACATTCGATTCAAGTACTTCCACATCCAAGTCATCAATGGTACTTCGATGGGAATGCTGGGAATTATCCCCAAACATTATATCACGAAAGGAGGGTTTCATGATAGGAACAATATGTGCAGAACCGTCTCCACGTGAGCCCACAACATTCATCTCTCCACGTGAGACCACATTGTCCACAGGATGCAAATCCTGCATGGGAGCGTCCACTCCATCTGTAACAGCCACCGAGTTAACCTCTCGATTCACATGGGAGAGTTGCCCATCGTTCCTCACTTTCTTGACATTCCGCTGAAGATCCTCATGTAAGGGGGACGCCGGCCGTTCCAACGCACTTGGAAACACCGCAAGACTCGGGATTTCCGGTGGGCGGCCGCTAGGGTTTTCAAAGGGGTTAAGGCTAGGGTTTCTAGAGAGATCAGACATTAGGTATCGTCTATATTTATTTGGTAACTAAACTTTTAATTGCTTCAATGTTACCATTAAACTTTTAGTTTTGCTCTAAATTGGTCACTGACCCGTTAACAACTGTTAAAAAGGTGATGTGGCAGTTAAAATATTTTGTATAAAAACACATTTAGTCATCCACGTTTGCACATTAAAACAATTTTGTCCTAATTTGAAGAAAAAAATTAACCATCATTATTTGCACATTATTTCAATTTCACCCTAAATTAACCCTAAAACCAAAACCATAAACTATAAACCTTAAACTCAAAACCATAAACCCCTAAACCATATTTTGGTTTATTTAACTTCATATGATATGTATTAAGCTTAATATGAATCAAGCTTTCTAATTGAACTTAAAGTTTCACCTAATTATGAAAAGGGGTTGTGAGAAAATTGTTGATAGCTCAAAAGTTAAGATGTACTTATTCCTTTACATTTTGATCATTAATATGAAGCTTTTGTAATTGCCTTGATAGTGAATTACAACTGAAGAATTTCTATAGTTCTTATGGTTAGTAATCAAGATAGTGGGTGAAGAAATCGATTGTAGTCCATCCAGAGATTCTTTTCTTCAGCTTATGTTATTTACTTGTAAAAGGAATTTTTTTTTTTCTAAACCTATTGAGAAAAATACTAGGCACCTTATCAACCTTATGTATAAACCTATTAAACTAATTAAGACTCAATTTAATTGGCCGAGTGGCCAAAGATACTAATTTACTTTCATCTTGGTACGAGTTCGAATCTCAACTTTTACATAAACAATTTAAATACTACTATATTGTAAAAAAATCAAGCCTAAGTTTTAAAAAAAATCAAAGGAAAATAAAAATTTGTCATAAGCAATACCACTTTACTTATAAAACAAATTAAATTAACAAAAATAAATATTGTAATATAATATTATTTTTGTTGGGATAATTGAATATTAGCTAGAAAAAATAAAAAATGAATACTTATTTTAACTTGAATATCTATTCAATCTGAATTTAATTTCTTTTCATTTGATTTGGTTAAGTTAAAATTTTAAATTAAATGCGGATGAGACAACAAAAGTAGAAGTGATAGGGTGTGGAAGTGTATTGTAGACTGAATTTGGAGCGTTAGAGCAATATTCTTTGGTCCAGTTTAATTTCTTGGTTTTGGTTTTAGGGTTAAAGTGTTTAGAGTTTAGTACTTAAGGTTTAATGTTTAAGGTTAAAATATTTTTAATTAAAATAATTCTAAATTGAAATAATATGTAAATATTGAGGGTTAAATTTTTTTTCAAATTAAGACAAAATTGTTTGAATGTGCAAACGTGGATGGCTAAATGTATTACTATACAAAATATTTTAACTGTCATGTCACTCTTTTAACGGTTGTTAATGGGCAAGTGACCAATTTGAAGCAAAACTAAAAGTTTAATGGTAACATTGAAATAATTGAAAGTTGATTATCAAATTGATTAATTTATCAAAATTTAGTTAGCATCTGTGTACTTTACCCAAAAAGAAAAAAAAAATCCGAAAAAATAGTATAAAAATTATTTTTTAGATTTTATTCTAAAAAAGGATAATAACATTTTTAGTCTATATGGTTTTAAAAGTAATTAAAATAATAAATAGTATATAATTGTACACATAATTAGTGATACATAGCAGTACATGACGTTGATTGTAGAATCGTCCTAATTAATTTAAATAATAATAATGTCTACATTATATCACATGTACAATGTGGGTGAGTAAATATTCCGTATTAAAATTTATATTTATTAAAAAAATTATAAGCAGAGCTGTAAATGATTTATACAAAAATTAATATTTCGTACACAGTCAATGGAAAAAAATCACAAATATTTCGTGTTAAAATTGATATTTATAAAAGGTTTTTTAATCAACAAAAATATTATAAGCGGAGTTGTAAATGATTTATAAAAAAATTAATATTTGATACATTGCCAATAAAAAAAGTTTACATAATTTTTATGACGAGCGGCGAATGTAGGCCTGGGCCTACCTCTGTAGCATTGGAGTAGCCAGTTGTTTTGGCACATAGGACTCGAGGGTAGTCTCGTAAGGGGGCAATTGGGAGAAAAGGGTTTGCTAATGAGTTTCCTTCATAGATGGATTTTAGTCATCGGCAAAAAGCTCTTTTGCGGGAAGCTCACGTGACAGTGTAATTAGGCAACTTGATTGGAGTGAATACATCCGGTAGGGAGGAGGGAATTATTCAAGATATTTCTTGAATTATTGTGGACAGTGAAACAACCCTTTAGTATGAGGATTTTGTCCTGGAATGTCTGCAGCTTGGGAAGTGCGGGCAAGAAGAGTGGTGTGCTTGATTTAATTCATAAACAAAGATGTGATTTGGCGATGTTGCATGATTCAAAATTGGAGGATGTATTAGCTGTTGTGGCGAGTAAAATTGGAATTAGTGTTGAGCTTTCGGCACTTTGTGGTTGTCAAAGGGTGCTTGTTGCATGAAGATTGTGCGTGTGGGCTTATTTCTATTTATGCTCCACAGATTGTTCTCGATCAGGTGCAAGTTTGGGACTATTTGTATTTTAAATCAGTTTAGGAGTTTTCATTATGTATTTTAGAAGATTTAGGATCATATTTATGATTTAATTAATTTTATTAAAAGATTTAGATAAATTAAGATTCGAAATGCCAAAATGTCACGTGTAATTAATGAGGTACCGATAACGGGCGTTTGTAGGGGTGCTAACCCTTCCCTACACGTAACCGACTCCCGAACCCGAACTTTTCAAAAAAAAATCTCTGATACATTTTTATGGTGTTCAACCTTCCAAAGTGGCATGTGGCGACTCCAAAAACGATTTTTAAGCAAATAAAAGGGATTTTGATTAAAAATAAAAGATTAATTAATTACAAGATAAAATTCGAGAACTTCACCTCTTGATACTACTCAAAGAATCATTGAACTATTCAAGATTTACAATCATGCCAGAATCAACTAATATCTTGCCAATGTTTACGGAGGGTTTGAATTACGAGTTCGAAATAACATAGCTTATTTATTCAGATTAGGAATGTTGTTTATTTCATTCGGAGTGTTCATCTTTCAAAGATAAATTATGGCTAAACAAAGTTCGTTCATTCAAATTCTATCTTATTAACTATAGAATTTACTCTCCAGATAGAAAAAATTAAAATCTGATTTAGATACCAGAATCCAGTAGAATTTTAATATCTAAATCAAATAATTAAAATTCAAGCTTTCATGCCCTTAATTCGGAGTTAAATTTCCTATCGAGTAATCATTTCTTGATCGATTACTCATTTGTGAGTCTTGGTCGAGAATTCTCACAGACCAGTGGAGAACCTATTCATAATCGAATATGAATAGTTGGTCAAAAATTGCATTCAATCAAGGATTATTGGGAAAGGAATTGCCAATTCCCAACAGTTCGCTTAAATTTTAATCACTCAAATAGGGTTTACGATAGCAGAATCCTTAACTCAACCGAGTCACTAAGATTCGGAAGAGTCGTCAGTTTGTGATGAATATTTGAAATAATGATGTCTTATTCAAAACAAAGAGAGAGTATTCGGAGGTTGTGAATTCTTATAAGAATTTACTGGCCGACTTAATCAGTGGGAAAATTTCCAAAATCATTTAACTTCCTTACTATAGATTTCTTAAATATTAATGGGAAAATTTCTCACAAGATTTCAAAGTTTAATCAAGTATAATTACTATACTTGAAATTAAAATTCTGTGCTGAATATAATTCAACAACAGAGATCGAAGAAGATTTTCTTACGAGTTTGGCAGAATCTAAGATTACTTTTAATATATTCTCTGATATTTTCTGAAATATCCTCAGTTTTTGAGGTAAGCTCTAGAAGCATGATCGTTAAGTTAATCTGATTATGGATATATTAAAAGTAATCTCAGATTCTACCAAACTCCTAAGGACTAATCAGAATAACTTAACGATCATGCTTCTAGAGCATACCTCAAAAGCTGAGGATATTTCAGAAAATATCAAAAAATACATTAGAAGACGTATTGATTTCAAAGAGTTCATAAAACTTATGTTCTTTTCAAATATTGAACTATCACAACCGATTCAATTTACAAATTCCAAGAGTTAAATTAAAATCTTGGAAATCAAACATAAATTGATAAGATTGTGTCAGTCCCAAGTCACGGTTGTTGTACAAAATTTAACTCCTAGGTAGTATATGCAGAATGCAAACATGAAATGAGCCTCGACTTAGTCCAAGAATTGACTAAATTCTATCTTTGATACCAACAAATGTAACAACCCCTATCTGGCTCGGTAGAAAATCGAATCGGAGATGTCACAGGAAACAGAAACAAAAGATTAGAGAATTTAAATCAACACATCATAAATAAATAAATAAGAGAAGATTCAAACATTAATATGAGACCACATGTTATTTAGTCCTGATTTAAGACATTAAGGACTAATTCGTAAGGTTTCAAAAGTTGAGGGGCCAAAGTATAATTTCTTAAAAGTTTAAGGACTAAGTTGTTTTAACTAACTTTATACTAGTTAAACCTTATAAAACTTATTAAGGAAGTTTCAATCAAATTCCAGGGCATACTAACACCCGATAAATTTGAAAGAATTACACCAATCAAATAACAAAGACTTGCACCATTTAAATATCAGACTTACATCAGTCAAATAACAAAACATACTTACACTTTACTACATATATCATATAAGCATCATTGAACCTTGTTTAACATGCATAACGCATAATCATCAACATATAACAGATTCACAAACTCCATCACAACATTTTTTACACCATCACAATAGTAATCATGACAAAATATGTAACATCATCAAAATAGTATTTTATGCCTAGTTCATATGTCACCAACTAGGAGTAAAACATAAATAGATACCTTATACAAAATGGTGTTGTAACCCCCTCATCCCGGTCTGGCCGGATGACCGGTCCGAGTGAGCTATACGGGGAAAACCGAGTGAAAACCCCTAAAGAATTCCCCCTCGGTTAGCAACCCTATTTTTTTCATTTTAAATCTTGTCTAGATGAGTATTTAACCCTATGTGGTCATACAACGGAACAACAATCACGAGACAAACAACCGAACTCAACCTAACACCTCAAAGTCCAATTTTCAACTTAATCTGTAGGCGGTATCGATACACCTAAGGGGGTGTATCGATACCCTTTGACCAGGTCAACTGGTCAAAGTCAACCCGTGGAGACCGTATCGACACACCCTAGGAGTGTATCGATACCCTCCCCAACTGTTGACTTCCATGGTCAACGCTAAGGTGACCGTATCGATACGCATGAAGGCCCGTACCGATACCGAACTGGACAGTAACTCCAGTGGCCAAAATAGTATCGGTACGCCCCCTCGCGTATCGAAACACGGGCCTGAAACATGAAGGCCGTATCGATACGGGACTAACCGTATTGATACCCCTGCTACGAAGACACAGGTTTGAGCTGGTTTAAGGCACAAGTGGCCCTTAAATCCCTCCCAAACCTCAACCAACACACTAACATGTATCCTATGTCAAACCAAGAGTATAGGCATGCTTAAACTTGAAACTAAAGGCACGTTTCAACACAAGATGGTGAATCAATCATACAAGCAACATAAGCTTTCAAGCATGGCATTCCAACAAAAGGCATTTCAACATTCAAGGTCATACAAGGTACTCAAAGCCTCTAAGGCACAAGACAAGCATATAGAGGTTTACACCCACATCTAGGCAACCTAACATTGATAGGCATGCTAGCACACACAATGTTCATCATAGCAAGTCATGCTTACAAACCATAGTCAAGTTAACATCAACACATATAAACGAGTCATACAAGCTCATACACAACCCTTGCCACATTGCTAGCTATTACAAAATTTTCACCATACTTGAGCAACAACTTGGAAAGCCCTTCTTGCCTTGCCTCGAGCTAACACCACGCTAATGATCTGCATTGTTGAACATAGAGAGCGTAAGCTATAAGCTTAGTGAGGGTGCTCTAAAACGTAAAATATCAACAATGCAGGGTTCAAGCATGTTAATCCTAGTCTTACATACATCAAGCATAGGCACTAGAATTAAGTAGTCCTAGCTAGTCTTTCAAGTGGCATGTATGGTCTCTCAATCCTATCAAGTTTAGGCATCAACATCCACGTCATGCAACAACACCATATATCACAATCACATATCACCATCATATATCACAATACATGAACAAGTTAATTGGCCACTTTAAATTACCCCGATTGTGCGGATATAAACCCCAACAACACTTTACCTCGGTGGGATTTCACTCATCATCGGACCATGCATGTGCGGGATTCCACTCATCGCCACATGCCCTACGGATGGGATTCCACTCATCATCCCGTAGAAATAAATAAAAGCTTACGGTGGAATGTTACATCACCATACTCCTCCTTGATGACTTAACGCCATCAAAGACACGTACGTTTTGACTCAATTTGTGTGCACACTATCCTAATGATCGATCATTTACAACCGGTAATTATTTAGTGCCAATTATCATCACCAATCACATACCATCAACACACTCATGCTCACACATATATCCACATCATAATATATATACACATGCACCATATAATCACAAGTACAAGAGCATAGTCATTAGGCACATTAGCATTTAAGGAAAACAAGACTAAATTAACTACTTAGATTATAAGGAAGTGGCCTACCAAGCACACTTTACACACACACACTACTCATGCTCGAACCAAACTTTAAAACAAGTTAAGACCACTCACCGCCCTTCCTTAGCAACTCGAACCAATCCTCCTACGAACCCGGATTCGGTTCCAAAGCCTCCTCAATGTTTCCTCTTGCTTCTAGTCAAACAAAACACATACATTACTTCCAAAATCAATGCTAAACCAACCATCAACTTGCTTTGCAACCACAACTCAATTTCCACAAATTCCCAAACCACATAATATCTCAAAAACCCAAATTTTCGTACTCTAATACTCCTTGGCTGAAACACCCATTTCCAAACACCCAAATGACTTCCAAAACATCCCAAATCACCCTCCTAACATAGGTGGACCATCAGCCCTTCAATTTCAACATTGAAACCACCAAAAACCCAAATTTTTGGTACTTTAAAATTTGCCCTAAAGACCCACTACGAATTTTCACCCAAATTCAGCCAATTTGATATATGTTGCACATTATAACATGATTAACTAAAACCCCAACTCAATTTATCAAAACAAATTGAAGAACCCCCATAAAAACCCAAATTTCAACATAAACCCTAATTTCCAAAACTCTATATTTTTGAAATCTAAGACAATGGTTGAATAGGGGATAAAGAGGAGATTAAGAAAATGACTTTACCTTTCAAAAAGACCCCGGATTGAAGTTGAAAATGAATGGAATAGTAACTAGTGTAGTTGGGAGAGTTTGAACATGGGGAGAGGGGTTTGACGTCAAAACAAGGAGAAATGGGGAAAGAGAAGACACTTTACAATAAAGTAGTCTTGCTTTTAAAAGTTTTGGGTGAAATCACGACATATGTCCCTCCCTCATTATTAAGGTTCAAATAGGTCATTATTTAAAGTTGGTTTATTTTAATTAGATTTTATTTGACTCGAACTATAACCCGGCTAACTCCTAGGCCCAAAACACGGGTGTTACAGGTGTGGTGACTTGCGACTTCCTGGCACGATCGACGATTACAGAGACCTTAAACCTAAAATGCATGAAATGCAACGAAGTAAGCTTATATAGCTTAGTGAGGTAGTCAACATGTGATGAGCAAGTTATCAATGATCTTATATATGAGTGAACGTAATGACATATTTCATATTTTTATTCTTACACTAGTATAATTCATGAGCATAATTCATAAGTATAACATTGTTTATATCACGAACATAACATAATTCATAGTCTTTATCATATGCATATCCTAATATTTATCATAGACATAACATAATTCTTAATGAAAGCATAGCATAATTCACATAATCACATATCATAGTTCATATCAATTTCCATTATTTTCCCTTGGATTACAAATAACACATAGATACACGAACTCTTAGCCAATTGTCACCAAATACGAAAAATCTGAGTGTATGATCATAATCTTTTTATAGAGAATGGTCAATCCTCCTACTGTCGTCAATGACCAAACATAATATCTCTCCTACTGCCGCCAATAAGGATCATAATCCATTGGGTCATAACCCACTCTACACATGAGCTCAATAAATTTTATGGCATGCCAATATATCATTATTTATCTTGTATCCAATGATTCATAGTTTTCTTTCATAAATGAACATTGTGTTCCATAGGTATATACACATAGCTTGTTCATAGTTGAGCCTTGAGCTCCATGTCATACCATATAAAAAATCAAGTCATGTTTGAGCTAAGAGCTCCATATCTTAACATATATCATAGTTAGATCATAACCATGTCATAACCATATCAACGTGATAACGTATTTTATATGAACACATGTTTTTGTTTCATCTTGATTTCATATCATATCAATAGATATATCAAACATAAGCATAAAATAATCTTATCAAGCTTCTATATAAGTGTATTTTCTACAAGCTTGTTCTAATTGAGCTTTCAAAGAAAAAGATTAATAATTATAAAACATCATATCATAAAGAATGCTATTGGGGTGATACCAAGTCAATCCTGAGACTCGAACTACACTCACCGATATATCGAGTCTTGCAAATTGTTAAACCAAGCCTGAACGTTCCTAGCATCCATTTGCCGAAATAAAGATTTCATATCCGGAGGTTGATCTAATCATAAATTAACATATGATTCCATCAATATGCATCATAACATAATCTTTGATTGGTATGAAAACCTAAACTTCAAAGGATTAGGCTTTGATACACCAAAGAGCTACAATTTATGGAAAAATTACCATAGGGTTTAGAATCAAACTAATTTCACATATGGATCCCTAATTCCACTAAACCATCAATTTAGGAATTAGAGTTCATGAACTTATGTACTTCAAATTGAATGAAATCAATACCAAATGAAAGTTAGGGTCAAGGGCTTATCGAATATATAGTCATAACTTGAATTTGATGACTAAAATGTAAGAAATTAAAACTTAAGCTTGATTGTTCTCCGTGGATTCATCGATGGAGAATTGGAATAGGTAGAAGATGAAGTCACGTTTCCCCCTTTTCCCTTTGCTGCTGAATTTGGATAACTCATATTGGTTATTTTCTTTAGGCTTAAGGGTTTAATAAGCCCTCAAACTTTTGTAAAAAAATTAATTAAGCCCTTTAATTTTTTTGCACTCAATTAAGCCCTTAAACTCAAGAAAAAAAGTTCAATTTGACCCTTTGACTAACGTTGACCGTTAATTTTAATAGTTTTTTTTGAAAAGTTTCTTTTGACAAGTGTCGCAATAGTATAATATCACTTGTCATTTCTAGGAATTTTTTAATCTTATTTTTTAAGAAAAATATCCAAAAACAGAAAAAGTTCTATTTTTTTACAAAAACTCTGGAAAATTTTAAAAAGTATTTTAAAAATATAAAAAAATTATTTCGAAATTTATTTAAAAATAATATTTTTTAAAATATTAAAATATTTTTTAAAAAATAAAAAAAAATTAAATATTATTATACAACTATAAAAATAATTTGAAAGAAAAAAATAAAAGTTATTTTGCTTTTAAAAATATATTTAAAACTATATTTTGAAAAATATTAAAAAATATTAAACAATGAAAGTTGTTTTGAATTTTTTATAATTGTATAATAATAATAATAATATTTATTATTTTTATTTTTTAAAATATTTTAATATTTGGGTTTAAAATATTAAAAAAATTAAAAAAAATAAAACAATAAAAGTTATTTTTTAATATTTTAAAATAATTTTCTAGAATTTTTAATTTTTTCTATTTTTTCTATTTTTTAAAATTTAAAAGTTCCTAGAAACGACAAGTGGCATTATCATTGTGTGACACATATCAAAAAATTTCAAAAAAAAAAGTGTTAAAATTAACGGTCAGCGTTGGTCAAAAGGCTAAATTAATTTTTTTCTTGAGTTTGAGGGCTTAATTGAATGCAACAATTTTAGAGCCTTGATTGATTTTTTTACAAAAATTTAAAAACTTATATTGTAACCTTATATCTTTCCTTTACTTTCCACATTTAAAATCAGGGAATAGATATAGGCATGACCTAGGTAGGTAATTCACCAATTATTGGTGTAATCACTAAGCAAGCCATTGTTTTATGCACCTCCTAAACTTTAGACACTAACTTTCCTTTTTTCCAGTTTGGTCCATAAATTTTCATTACTTTGAATTTGAATTTAATATTCTAAAATTAATCTAACCAAATGGTCCAAAATCTAATCTTAATAATTGAAAAATAAATTATGATCACCGAAATTCGGTTGACTACTAGACCAACTTTAAGAGTGTTATCAGTTCGACCACGAGCGCGGGTGTAATTGGAGGTATTCTTCATGATAGTAAGGGTAGCTGGCTGTTGTACTTTTGTAACAACATAGGAGTGATAAATGTCTTGAACTTCTAATGTAGTCAAGTTAATTGAAGATCCCAATGCCATTAACCCTGGTGTGAGCGATTGTCAATCTACGGCAACAGAGCCATTGTGATAGGAATGTACTCGCTGATAGAATAGTCGAATTGACATCGGACCTTCAAACCGACCCGGGTAGAATATTCATAATTCAAATACAAATTCGAAAATTCGAATTCCAATTACATTTTCTCTTCTTTTTTTTAAGTGGAAACTCAAACAAATATATTTTTTAAATAAAATGAATAGACTAACATGATTGGAACTTGTCTTGATCTTAAAACTTCAGTTTCAGCCATTTATAATATTGAGAAAGAGATTAATATTTGAAGAAGATAGGAAGTTCTAGGGGATGACGCTTAAATTAAGGCTAAATGACGGTATATCGGTTAACCGGGTAAAAATTTGTACACAATTTGTTACGAAATTTGTACATAAATCATTACAAAAACTGTAATAAAAACGGTATATACATAACAACGTAAGGATTTGGGTACATACATAATCCATTACAAAAACTGTAAGAGAAAGGGTATAAACATAAAATGTTACAACGTAAGGAATTGTGCATATACACAATTTTCTACGAGAAAATATAACTTGCTACAAAAAGTGTAAGAATTTATGTATATACACAAATTGGTACAAAATGTACTCAAAACCTTACAATAGTAGTAGGAAACACGGTATGTACCGAATTCTTACAAAATTTCACCAAAGGCCAAAAGGGCTCAACTAAGTGCAAGAATTTTCGTACATACGCAATTTCCTACGAGAAAACATAATTTGCGACACAAACTGTAAGGGTTTGTGTATATACATAAATTAGTACAAAATGTATTCAAAACCTTACAATAGTAGTAGGAAAACGGTATGTACCGAAATTATTACAAAATTTCACCAAATGCCAAAAGGGCTCAACTTAGTGTAAGAATTTGTGTACATACGCAACTTACTACGAGAAAACATAATTTGCTACACAAACTGTAAGGATTTGTGTATATACACAAGTTAGTACAAAATATACTCCAAACCTTACAATAGTAGTAGAAAAACAGTATGTACCGAAATTCTTACAAAATTTCACCAAAGGATAAAATGGCTCAACTTAGTGAAAGAATTTGTGTACATACACAATTTCCTACGAGAAAACATAATTTATTACAGAAACTGTAAGGATTTGTGTATATACACAAATTAGTACAAAATGTATTCAAAACCTTACAATAGTAGTAGGAAAAATAGTATGTACCGAAATTATTACAAAATTTCACCAAAGGCCAAAAAAGCTCAACTTAGTGTAAGAATTTGTGTACATACGCAATTTCCTACGAGAAAACATAATTTGCTACAGAAACTGTAAGGATTTGTGTATATAATCAAATTAGTACAAAATGTACTCAAAACATCGAAATAGTAGTAGGAAAACGGTATGTACCGAAATTATTACAAAATTTCACCAAAGGACAAAAGGGCTCAACTTAGTGTAAGAATTTGTGTACATACACAATTTCCTACGAGAAATCATAATTTGCTACACAAACTTTTCGAATTTGTGTATATAAACAATTTAGTACAAAATGTACTCAAAAACCTTACAATAGTAGTAGGAAAAATGATATGTACCGAAATTCTTACAAAATTTCACCAAAGGACAAAAAGGCTCAACTTAGTGTAAGAATTTGTGTACATACGCAATTTCTTACGAGAAAACATAATATGCTACAAAATTGTAAGGATTTGTGTATATAAACAAATTAGTACAAAATGTACTCAAAACCTTACAATAGTTGTAGGAAAAACGGTATGTACCGAAATTCTTACAAAATTTCACCAAAGGACAAAAGGGCTCAACTTAGTGTAAGAATTTGTGTACATTCGCAATTTACTACGAGAAAACATAATTTGCTACACAAACTGTAAGAGTTTGTGTATATACATAAATTAGTACAAAATGTACTCAAAATCTCACAATAGTTGTAGGAAAATGGTATGTACCAAAATTATTACAGAATTTCACCAAAGGCCAAAAGGGCTCAACTTAGTGTAAGAATTTGTGTACATACGCAATTTCCTACGAGAAAACATAATTTGCTACACAAACTGTAAGGATTTGTGTATATACACAAATTAGTACAAAATATACTCAACCTTACAATAGTAGTAGGAAAAATGGTATGTACCGAAATTCTTACAAAATTTCACCAAAGGCCGAAAGGGCTCAACTCAGTGTAAGAATTTGTGTACATACTCAATTTTCTACGAGAAAACATAATTTGCTACACAAACTATAATGATTTGTGTATATACACAAATTAGTACAAAATGTACTCAAAACTATAGACTAGTAATAGGAAAACGGTATGTGCCAATATTCTTACACAACTTTCTACTCGAAACCTTTTTCTACTACAAGTGTTTTAGGGGTGGTTTCGAAACCGCAATTTTTGCTTTCGAAACCCTTACTTTGACATGTATGTACACATTTTACTACGTGATGTACCAGATTTAGTACAAGTTTTGTAAGATAAACGGTATGTATCGAATTTCTTACAGGACTACACCAAAGGCAATGGAGCTGAACCTTGGCTAAGGATTTTTGTATATACACAAATTCCTACCCGAAAACCTTTTCTACTACAAGTGTTGTAGGGGTGGTTTCGAAACCTCAATTGTTGGTTTCGATACCTCTTGGGTAGACATGGATTTAATGGCATTCTACCAAAGTGGTTCCAAAACCACAATCGAGGTTTCGAAACCCCTACTTTGACATGTATGTACACATTTTACTACGTGATGTACCAGATTTAGTACATGTTTTGTAAGATAAACGGTATGTACTAAATTTCTTACAGGGCTACACCAAAGGCCAAGGGAGCTGAACCACGGCTAAGGATTTGTGTATATACACAACTTCCTACCTGAAAACCTTTTCCACTACAAGTGTTGTAGGGGTGGTTTCGAAACCTCAATTGTTGGTTTCGATACCTCTTGGGTAGACATGAACTTAATGGCATACTGCCAAAGTGGTTCTGAAACCACAATGGAGGTTTCAAAACCCCTACTTTGACATGAATGTACACATTTTACTGCGTGATGTACCGAATTTAGTACAGGTTTTTTAAGATAAAAGATATGTACCGAATTTCTTACAGGTCTACACCAAAGGCCAAGAGACCTAAACCATGGCTAAGGATTTGTGTATATGTAACACCCGTGTTTTGGGCCTAGGAGTTAGCCGGATATTAGTTCGAGTCAAATAAAACTTAATTAAAACATTTCATCTTCAAATAATGACCTAATTGAACTTTTGTAGAAAGGGGAGGGCTTATGAGGTAATTTGACCCTAAAGTTTTAAAAAGCTAGACAACTTTAACCAAAAGTTGTCATCTTCTTTCCAACTTCAAAAAAAGGAAGAAATCCCATCTCTAAAACCTCTCAAAACCCTAGCTTCTATTCCATTGACCCTACCACTCGATTTCAACCCCGATTTAAGAGGTAATTACATTTTCTCAACCTCCTTTTCAATCTCTATCTATCCTTTGTTTTAGATTTCAAAAATATGGTGTTTTGGAAATTAGGGTTCATATGGAAATTTGGGGTTTTAATGGGGTTTTTCAATTTGTTTTGATAAATTGTATTGGGGGTTTGTTTAAGCACTATGAAATACACAACATATGTTAATTTGGTTAATTTTGGATGAAAATTCGTAGTATGGTCTTAAGGCTAGTTTTAAGGTTGTAAAACTTGAGTTTTTGGTGGGTTTTATGTTGAAATTAAAGGGCTGTTGGTCTACCTATGATATGAGGGTGTTTTGGGATGATTTGGAAGTCATTTGGATGTTTGGAAATTGAATTTTCAGCAAGCCTTTAGGGGAGCACGAAAATTGGGATTTTAGGAGATTGTGAGATTTGAGAAATTGAGGAATTTGGGTTGTGCTAGCAAAGTATGTTGATGGTTGAGTTTAGCATTGAATTGGGAAGTAATGTGTATGTTTTGTTTGGCTAGAAGCAAGTGGAAACGCGGAAGAGGCTTTGGGACCGAATCCGGGCGCGTAGGAGGATTGTTCAATTTGCTAAGGAAGGGCGGTGAGTGGTTTCAACTTGTTTCTAAAGTTTGGTTCGAGTGTGTGTGTGTGTGTGGGTGAAGTGTGCTTGGTAAGCCACTTCTAGTTGATTCAAGTTGATAGCTTAGCCTTTGATATTCATGTGCTCTTGTGCTTACTAGCTATACTCTTGATTTGTGGTTAATTGATACTTGTATGTATATCATGATGAGTTGATATGTGATGAGCATGTATTGTGGTTGATGATGTTTATATATGATGTGGTTATGAAATTTGGCACTAAAAATTACCGGTTGTAAATGATCGATCATTAGGATAGTGTGCACACAAATTGAGTCAAAACGTACGTGGCCTTGATGGCGTTAAGTCATCAAGGAGGAGTACGGTGATGTAACATTCCACCGGAAGCTTTTATTATATTTCTAAGGGATGATGAGTGGAATCCCATCCGTAGGGCATGTGGCGATGAGTGGAATCCCGCACATGCAAGGTCCGGTGATGAGTGAAATCCCACCGAGGTAAAGTGTTGTCGAGGTTTAAATCTGCACAATCGGGGTAATTAAAGTGGCCAATTAACTTGTTCTTATATGGTGATATATGGTTGTGATATATATGTTGCTACATGATGATGATATATGAGATTTGAACTTGTTAGGATTGAGAGACCATATATGCTACTTGAAAGACTAGCTAAGTCTACTTGACTCTTATGCCTATGTTTGATGTATGTAAGACTAGGATTAACATGCTTGAACCCTGCATTGTTGATGTTTTTCGTTTTAGAGCACCCTCACTAAGCTTATAGCTTACGCTCTCAATGTTCAACAATGCAGATCATTAGCGTGGTGTTAGCTCGAGGCAAGGCAAGAAGGGCTTTCCAAGTTGTTGCTCAAGTATGGTTAATTTTGTAGTAGTTAAGCAATGTGACATTAGGGTGCGTTTGTATGAGCCTTGTATGACTCTTGTGAATGATGTTGTTTTGGATTGATGTTTTGGATTGTAAAGCATGTAATGCTATGTGGATGGATGGTGTGTGATGGCATGTCTTAGATGCTTAGGTTGCTTTATGTAAGAGTGCAAACCTCTTGTGTTGATTTGTGTCTTTTGGGCTCTTGAGCTTCCATGTTTGACTCTAAATGCTGAATTTTACCCTTTTGTTGGAATGCCATGTTTCGAATGCTTGATTCATGTTAAATGCTATCTATGGCTCATGTATGCTTGTTGAAATGGTCATATGTGCGAGTCTTGTGAGTGTTGATTCATGCTTTTGGTCCTTTTTAAGCTTCAATACATGTCTATGCATGATCTTAATGTTTTTTCTTGGGTAGGAAGTCCTTAAGTTGGGCAGTAGGTGACCCCCTGCACTAAGGTTTCGAAACCATGGGTAAAGTTTCGAAACCTTTGCAGAAATTTTGGTTCCAGGGGTCACTGCCAGCCAAAGTTTTGAAACCTTTGGGGTAGGTTTCGAAACTATGGTCAAAGGTTTCGAAACTTTCCCCAAGGTTTCGAAACCTTTGGAAAATTTTTGGTTCTAGGACATTCTGCCAACCAAAGTTTCGAGACCTTTGGGAATGGTTTCGAAACTAAGGTCCAAGGTTTCGAAACCTTCCCTAAGGTTTCGAAACTTTGGGTGAAATATTGGTTCCAGGGGTTTCTGCCAACAAAAGTTTCGAAACCCTTGGTAAAGGTTTCGAAACTTCTGCTTAAAATTGTACTGTTTTGACTCGTTGACCTTTTTAATGGGATAAACACATAGGATTTAATGTGCCTTTAGTCAAGATTGAATTTTGGTCGTTTGATTGTGGTTTGGGGTTCGAAAATGACAAGTTTAAAATGAAAAAAAAATAATTAGGGTTGCTAACCGAGGAGGAACCCTTTGGGTTTCGCTTCGGTTTTCCCCGTGTGGCCCACTCGGACCGGTCATCCGGCCAGACCGGGACGAGGGGGTTACATTTGTTGGTATCAGAGCCTGAGGTTACCGAGACCTCGGGCAGGTAAGTGAGGTAAGGTTAATGTGTTAAATGCTTGTGTTGTTTGATGCATGATTTGCCATGAATCTTTGATGCTTGATTGATCGTATGATGTTTTAAATGCATGAACTGTTGTGTCTGGTATAAAGTGAGTGCCCATTGCTACTATTACTTAATTTAAAAAGATTTTTTGAAAGAGGAATACTTGAGCACTATTGGACCCTTGCTTTGACTAACGTAATCCTTATCTGTTTCTTGTTGTAGTTTACCTTGCTAGTTGAACCATGAGACCACGTGGGAGGCCTAGGATGGTTCGACCGGAACCACGGGCAGAGGCTCCGAGAGTTGAGCCAGTTGTGAGAGTTGAGCCAGTTGTGAGAGTTGAGGCTCAAGTGGGAGAGCCAGTGGTTGGAGTTGGAGCTCCTCCACCACCTCCACCACCACCACCTCCTCCACTGGGAGTGGGAGGCGAGGTCGGGCCCGAAGGAATGGGACCACAAGGTGGCCAAGGACCGGCCGGGATTGACTTAGCTCCGTTGGTTCAGGCAATAGCCGGAGCATTCCAGGCTGCAGTAGCTGGAGGTCAGGCAGCTCATCATCAGGGTGAGGGCACCGGATTGCCATTAGAGAGACTTCGGGGCCTTGGGGCCGAAGAGTTTAGAGGTGCTACTCCGGAGAGGTCTGAGATGTGGTTTGAGAAGACCGTCCGTATTCTTGCTCAGATGGGATGTACTGGTGAGCGCAAGTTGGGATGTGTTGAGTCTCTGCTTCAGGGTGATGCCTACACCTAGTGGGTCACCGTTACTTCGGGGATGGATGAGACCGAGATCACTTGGGAGTTCTTTGAGACAGCTTTCCGGAAGAAGTATTTGGGTCCGCGATACCTCGATGAGAGGAAGAGAGAGTTTATGGCATTGCTTCAGGGGAGTATGTCCGTGACTGATTATGAGATCCGATTTGTCAGACTGAGTCAGTATGCACCTGAGCTTGTACCTACTGAGGTGGAGCGTTGTAACCGCTTCCGGTATGGGTTGAGTGAGGAGATCAAGACCTATACTCTAGCTTCTGATTACACTGATTTTGATGTCTTGGTCTCGAGGGCCAAGGACTTGGAGCACAGTTTGAGTTTGACCAGGCGGTCAGGTGGATCTAGTTCGGGTAAGAGGTCCAGCAACTTTGATAGAGGTGATGCCAAGAGGCATCGGGACAACCGGCATCAGTTTGATCATAGGCGTGGTGGCGGTAACCACGGTAGGGGCCATCAGGGTCAGAGAGCTGGTGGGAAGTTGCCCACATGTGCTACTTGCAGGAGGAACCACACCGGTGAGTGTTGGGGGAATTATCATTCTTGTTGGAGTAGTGGTGCTAGAGACCACATTAGGCGTGACTGTCCACATCAGGTGGGACAGACACCAGCTCAGGCTCCTGCTCGAGCCAATGACTTTCAGAGAGGCCGCGGGCGCGGTAGAGGTAACTTCCAGTCGAGGAATGATGGTCAGAGGAACATAGCACATGTAGTTGCAGTTTAGCCAGAGGGCGGAGGTCAGGCCAGAGTTTATGCTCAGCGGGGAGATCAGAATGACACCGATGTGATCGCAGGTAACTTCTCGATACAGTCTTTGGGTTTGCTTTCTTTGATTGACTCTGGGTCTACACATTCCTACATATTGAGTGAGAATGCACAGTCTTTGAATTTGCCTTGTGAATTGCTAGAGGTAGGAGTTAGTGTTACTAGTTCCTTTGGGGACACGGTAGTAGTTAGGAAGATGTACCGAAGGTGTCCGTTGATGGTTCAGGGACATGTGTTTCCAGTGGATATGATGGAACTTCCTTTCTATGGTTTTGATGTGATTCTGGGTATGGACTGGCTCACGGAGCATAGAGCTAGGATAGATTTTGAAACTAAGCGGATTTCTTTGAAGCTCACAGATGATTATGAGATCGTAGTGGTGGGTGAGAATGTGAAGTTCTTGTCCAATGTGGTTTCAGTGTTAGAGGCTAAGAGGTTAGTGGAGTTGGGGTGTGAAGCATACTTAGCGTATGTGATGAACCCTAACATGAGTGAGGTTAGACCTCAGGACATCCGGACAGTATGTGATTTTCCTAGTGTGTTTCCGGAAGAATTGCCAGGGTTACCACCGGACAGAGAGGTAGAGTTCAGCATTGAGACTTATTCTGATTCAGCTCCTGTTTCGATTGCTCCGTATCGTATGGCACCAAAAGAATTGAAAGAGTTGAAGACTCAGTTGCAAGAGTTGACAGATAGAGGTTTTATTAGGCCTAGTTCTTCACCTTGGGGTGCACCAGTATTGTTTGTGAAGAAGAAAGATGGAAGTATGAGAATGTGCATAGATTATAGACAGTTAAATCAGTTGACAGTGAAGAACAAATATTCGTTGCCTAGAATTGATGACTTGTTTGATCAGTTGAGAGGAGCATCGGTCTTTTCGAAGATTGATTTGAGATCAGGTTACTACCAGCTAAAGGTTAGAGAGGTTGATGTACCGAAGACGGCCTTTAGGACTAGGTACGGTCATTATGAGTTCTTAGTCATGCCTTTTGGGTTGACTAATGCACCGGCAGCTTTCATGGACATGATGAATAGGATTTTTCATCAGTATCTAGATCAGTTTGTGGTTGTATTTATTGATGACATCTTGGTGTACTCGCGAACTGAAGAAGACCATGACCGACACTTGAGACTTGTTTTGAAGTCTTTGCTAGATCATCAGTTGTATGCGAAGCTCAGCAAGTGTGAATTCTGGATCCGAGAAGTAGTCTTCTTAGGACATGTAGTGTCAGCTGATGGGATTAGAGTTGATCCGAAGAAGATTGAAGCCATTGTTGAGTGGAAGCAACCGAAGTCTGTGACAGAAGTACGTAGCTTCCTAGGCTTAGCTGGATACTATAGGAGGTTTGTAGAGGGTTTCTCTAAGTTAGCCGCTCCGTTGACACAGTTACTTCAGAAGAGTGTTCAGTTTGAGTGGACAGATGCAAGACAGAGAGCCTTTGAGAAATTGAAAGAAGCTTTGACCCAAGCTCCGATTTTGAGTCAGCCTGAGTCCGGGAAGGACTATGTGATTTATAGTGATGCCTCGTATGTAGGGTTAGGATGTGTTCTGATGCAAGACAAGAGAGTGGTGGCTTATGCCTCAAGACAGTTGAAGACCCATGAGCGCAACTATCCGACCCATGATATAGAGTTAGCTGCAGTTGTGTTTGCTCTGAAGATTTGGAGGCATTATTTGTATGGTGAGAAATGCACAGTGTACACCGATCACAAGAGTTTGAAGTACATTATGACTCAGCGAGATTTGAATCTCAGACAGCGTAGGTGGTTAGAGTTGCTAAAAGACTATGATCTTACTATTGAGTACCATCCGGGTAAGGCCAATGTAGTGGCCGATGCATTGAGTAGGAAGATGGCCGTGGACTTGAGAGCTATGTTTGCTAGATTGAGTTTGTCCGGAGATGGTGGCTTGATAGCCGAGCTTCAGGTTAGACCTACTCTAGGTCAGTTGATTCGAGAGAAACAGCTCTTAGATAGATCTTTGGCACCTCACGTGCAAGATATAGCCGAAGGTAGATCTTCAGATTACATTTTCAGCACTGATGGAGTTTTGTGTTTCAAGGATAGAATAGTTGTGCCAGAAGATAGTGACTTGAGACGTACGATCCTGACTGAAGCCCACAGTAGTCCGTTTGCTATGCATCCTGGGAGTACGAAGATGTACCGTGATTTGAAGAATTAGTACTTTTGGGTTGGCTTGAAGAGAGATGTAGCCGACTTTGTGAGCAAGTGCTTAGTGTGTCAGAGAGTGAAGGCGGAACATCAGGTTCCCTCAGGTTTGTTACAGCCGTTGAGGATTCCGGAATGGAAGTGGGAGAACATCATTATGGATTTTGTTTCGGGTTTGCCTTTGACTCCTACGAAGAAGAACTCAGTTTGGGTGATAGTAGATCGTTTTACGAAGTGTGCTCACTTCTTGGCAGTCAACACTACTTACACCTTAGATAGATTGGCCGATTTGTACATTGGTGAGATTGTGAGGCTACATGGTGTGCCGAAGTCCATTGTGTCAGATAGAGATCCGCGGTTTACTTCTAGATTTTGGGAGTGTCTGCATACAGCTTTGGGTACCCGTTTGAACTTCAGCACTTCTTATCATCCTCAGTCAGATGGTCAGTCAGAGAGGGTTATTCAGATCTTAGAGGATATGCTGCGTTGTTGTATCATAGACTTTCAGGGTACTTGGGAGAAGCATTTGCCTCTAGTAGAGTTTGCGTACAATAACAGTTTTCAGTCGAGCATTCAGATGGCTCCGTATGAGGCCTTGTATGGCCGGAAGTGTAGAACTCCAGTGTGTTGGGCCGAGGTAGGACAGAAACTGTTACCTATGCCGGATTTGCTCAAGGGGACAACCGAAAAGGTAAAATTGATTTGTGATCGTTTGAAGGCTGCTTCGGATAGGCAGAAGTCCTATGCCGATTTGAAGAGGAAGGAAGTTGAGTTCTCCGTGGGTGAGAAGGTATTCTTGAAAGTTTCTCCGTGGAAGAAAGTGATGAGATTTGGCTGAAAAGGGAAATTGAGTCCGAGGTACATAGGACCGTATGAGATTGTGAAGAGAGTTGGTCCGGTTGCTTATCAGTTGCGTTTGCCATCCGAGCTTAAGAAGATACATGATGTGTTCCATGTTTCGATGCTTCGCAAGTATAGGTCCGATCCATCACATGTTATGCCCGTAGAAGAAATTGAATTGAATCCGGATTTGACTTATGAAGAAGAGCCAGTGGAAATCTTAGCTTCTGACAGTAAAGTGTTGAGGGGTAGATCGATTGAGTTAGTAAAGGTGCGGTGGCGACGTAGAGGTGTGGATGAGGCCACTTGGGAGAGGAAGGAGGATATGGAAAAGCAGTTTCCGTATCTCTTTCAGTCAGGTAATTTCGGGGACGAAATTATTTAAGTGGGAGAGAGTTGTAACACACGTGTTTTGGGCTTAGGAGTTAGCCGGATATTAGTTCGAGTCAAATAAAACTTAATTAAAACATTTCATCTTCAAATAATGACCTAATTGAACTTTTGTAGAAAGGGGAGGGCTTATGAGGTAATTTGACCCTAAAGTTTTAAAAAGCTAGACAACTTTAACCAAAAGTTGTCATCTTCTTTTCATCTTCTTTCCAACTTCAAAAAAAGGAAGAAACCCCATCTCTAAAACCTCTCAAAACCCTAGCTTCTATTCCATTGACCCTACCACTCGATTTCAACCCCGATTTAAGAGGTAATTACATTTTCTCAACCTCCTTTTCAATCTATATCTATCCTTTGTTTTAGATTTCAAAAATATGGTGTTTTGGAAATTAGGGTTCATATGGAAATTTGGGGTTTTAATGGGGTTTTTCAATTTGTTTTGATAAATTGTATTGGGGGTTTGTTTAAGCACTATGAAATACACAACATATGTTAATTTGGTTAATTTTGGATGAAAATTCGTAGTATGGTCTTAAGGCTAGTTTTAAGGTTGTAAAACTTGAGTTTTTGGTGGGTTTTATGTTGAAATTAAAGGGTCGTTGGTCTACCTATGATATGAGGGTGTTTTGGGATGATTTGGAAGTCATTTGGATGTTTGGAAATTGAATTTTCAGCAAGCCTTTAGGGGAGCACGAAAATTGGGATTTTAGGAGATTGTGAGATTTGAGAAATTGAGGAATTTGGGTTGTGCTAGCAAAGTATGTTGATGGTTGAGTTTAGCATTGAATTGGTAAGTAATGTGTATGTTTTGTTTGGCTAGAAGCAAGTGGAAACGCGGAAGAGGCTTTGGGACCGAATCCGGGCGCGTAGGAGGATTGTTCAATTTGCAAAGGAAGGGCGGTGAGTGGTTTCAACTTGTTTCTAAAGTTTGGTTCGATTGTGTGTGTGTGTGTGGGGGTGAAGTGTGCTTGGTAAGCCACTTCTAGTTGATTCAAGTTGATAGCTTAGCCTTTGATATTCATGTGCTCTTGTGCTTACTAGCTATACTCTTGATTTGTGGTTAATTGATACTTGTATGTATATCATGATGAGTTGATATGTGATGAGCATGTATTGTGGTTGATGATGTTTATATATGATGTGGTTATGAAATTTGGCACTAAAAATTACCGGTTGTAAATGATCGATCATTAGGATAGTGTGCACACAAATTGAGTCAAAACGTACGTGGCCTTGATGGCGTTAAGTCATCAAGGAGGAGTACGGTGATGTAACATTCCACCGGAAGCTTTTATTATATTTCTACGAGATGATGAGTGGAATCCCATCCGTAGGGCATGTGGCGATGAGTGGAATCCCGCACATGCAAGGTCCGGTGATGAGTGAAATCCCACCGAGGTAAAGTGTTGTCGAGGTTTAAATCCGCACAATCGGGGTAATTAAAGTGGCCAATTAACTTGTTCTTATATGGTGATATATGGTTGTGATATATATGTTGCTACATGATGATGATATATGAGATTTGAACTTGTTAGGATTGAGAGACCATATATGCTACTTGAAAGACTAGCTAAGTCTACTTGACTCTTATGTCTATGTTTGATGTATGTAAGACTAGGATTAACATGCTTGAACCCTGCATTGTTGATGTTTTTCGTTTTAGAGCACCCTCACTAAGCTTATAGCTTACGCTCTCAATGTTCAACAATGCAGATCATTAGCGTGGTGTTAGCTCGAGGCAAGGCAAGAAGGGCTTTCCAAGTTGTTGCTCAAGTATGGTTAATTTTGTAGTAGTTAAGCAATGTGGCATTAGGGTGAGTTTGTATGAGCCTTGTATGACTCTTGTGAATGATGTTGTTTTGGATTGATGTTTTGGATTGTAAAGCATGTAATGCTATGTGGATGGATGGTGTGTGATGGCATGTCTTAGATGCTTAGGTTGCTTTATGTAAGAGTGCAAACCTCTTGTGTTGATTTGTGTCTTTTGGGCTCTTGAGCTTCCATGTTTGACTCTAAATGCTGAATTTTACCCTTTTGTTAGAATGCCATGTTTCGAATGCTTGATTCATGTTAAATGCTATCTATGGCTCATGTATGCTTGTTGAAATGGTCATATGTGCGAGTCTTGTGAGTGTTGATTCATGCTTTTGGTCCTTTTTAAGCTTCAATACATGTCTATGCATGATCTTAATGTTTTTCTTGGGTAGGAAGTTCTTAAGTTGGGCAGTAGGTGACCCCCTGCACTAAGGTTTCGAAACCATGGGTAAAGTTTCGAAACCTTTGCAGAAATTTTGGTTCTAGGGGTCACTGCCAGCCAAAGTTTCGAAACCTTTGGGGTAGGTTTCGAAACTATGGTCAAAGGTTTCGAAACTTTCCCCAAGGTTTCGAAACCTTTGGAAAATTTTTGGTTCCAGGACATTCTGCCAACCAAAGTTTCGAGACCTTTGGGAAAGGTTTCGAAACTAAGGTCCAAGGTTTCGAAACCTTCCCTAAGGTTTCGAAACTTTGGGTGAAATATTGGTTCCAGGGGTTTCTGCCAGCAAAAGTTTCGAAATCCTTGGTAAAGGTTTCGAAACTTCTGCTTAAAATTGTACTGTTTTGACTCGTTGACCTTTTTAATGGGATAAACACATAGGATTTAATGTGCCTTTAGTCAAGATTGAATTTTGGTCGTTTGATTGTGGTTTGGGGTTCGAAAATGACAAGTTTAAAATGAAAAAAAAAATAATTAGGGTTGCTAACCGAGGAGGAACCCTTTGGGTTTCGCTTCGGTTTTCCCCATGTGGCCCACTCGGACCGGTCATCCGGCCAGACCGGGACGAGGGGGTTACAGTATATATACAACTTCCTACCCGAAAACCTTTTCCACTACAAGTGTTGTAGGGGTGGTTTCGAAACACCAATAATTGGTTTCGAAACCTCTTGGGTAGATATAGATTTAATGGCATACTGCCAAAGTGGTTCCAAAACCACAATGGTGATTTCGAAACCCCTACTTTGACGTGTATGTACACATTTTACTACGAAATGTACTGGTTTTGCTATAGGTTTTGCTACATTTTATCACAATGTTGGTTTCGATACCTCTTGGGTTTTCAATTTTCGTTACTTTGATCTGTATGTACACAACTATTTAAAGTTGTTTCGAAACGCTGATTTGTACTATGGGTTTTCAATTTCACACTTAGGCTTCCCTTATTTCCATACCCTACTTAAACCAAATGAAGCTCCATGTGACACTTCTTTCATACGGTGACTTATTTCTTGTTCCGAGTTCTCATTCCTACTAGAATCTCTTTTCCATTAACCTTTAACTGACCTTCTATTGTTGCCTTACCCTACAAGTAAACAACAATTGTATCAACAATAATCTCATGCATGAAATTGATGAAACATTGATCAAAATAAAAAGTTATACTACTTATACCTTTTTCTTTTTCCCACCGACAACAACATTTTCTTCATTCAAAAAGTGAACATCGTCCATCAACGTGTCATCATCAATATTAAGTCCATCTTTCAGATGTGACTCCCTGACTTTTGCTTTCTCCACTATTGTTTTCTCTTCTTCAAGGACAATGCCAAATTTTTCATCGATTATACACAACGCCTTCTTCATATACATCATGTTTGCACTCAAACCAGCAACCTGGTCAACAACGTGCTTAGATTCCTCCTTCAATGTCTTCAAACTCTTTTCTATTTTTTTCTTTCTCCACACGAGCTTCGAGACTCTCTTTTATTTCACCCAACTCTGAGATAACCGTCTGCAACAACCCCATAATCACATCATTTGTACCATGGCTCCGTCCACCTTCTTCCCCTTGAACGTATTCATAATCAGACTCAACTACTTGCAAACATCATCATTAATTCATTTCATATAATCACAACCTCCTATAGAATACAAACTTGTTTATCTCACTTACTCTAGTTTTTTTTTGCAGGCCTTTTTTCCTTTAGGCGATTTATAATCTTGCTTACTTCCTTCTTGCCCCAAGCATGTATGCGACCACGACCATCAGCGAAAGCAACGCCTTTGCTCGAAATTCCACTCCAATAATCAAATAATCTACACCTACATTTATTATTAATCAAAACATTATAATAAAATGAAAAATTAGATGAAGTAACTACTACGTTGGAACGAAACATACTTTTAAAAATACATTACCTCTAAGATCATGATGCATCCTGTCATGTATGCCAACCCACCATGAGCTTTCCAGCTCGCTACTCCATCAAGTAACCTCTCGTAGGCATATTTACACCAATTTAATTTTTCACTCAGCCCAGCTGGGCACAACAACCGAAAATGTTCTAAGGAAGGCACCAAGTTTGCATTTGGACTTACAAACACACCAAGAATGAACAAAAGTACACGAGCTTTCAACTCATCCCCCTCAAAAGTACCACTAATTATCTCCCCATCAAGTTCTTTCATTGTGGCCTTCCTACTTATTCGGTGCTTCAACGCAAATTCTTTTGCATAAAAAATTCTCGTGGCTTGTTCAACATCCAGACCTTGGTTCTTCAAACCCAAAACTGCTTCCACATCTTCAACCATTACTGGAATTTTATGTCTACCAAATTCCATCATCGAGCTGTGGACATCAAACTTATTCACTAACTCGCGACATAGGTCACGGTGAATTGCTTGCGATTTCATTTCGAATAAAGGGCTAAGCCATAACTTATTAACCAAACCATCAATCTTCAGCTTCTGCATGTCTTTAAACATATTTGACAGCTTCTTCAAGCTACATCTTGAAGCTATCTCCTACAACATTTCATAGAATAATAATTTCTTAACTGTTACGTGAAGCAATATTATGTTACGACATGTTTGAACCCTTAAATCTTTCTTTAAAAAGAAATTTACACATTCACTTACCTTTTTATCTTCTTCCATAATAACTAATTCCTTCACATTGCCTTGTGGTATCCATTCGGATTGAGCTTGCTTCTGCTTCTCGTACATTTAAATATAAGGCTTCTTTTCATCAGCACTCATCTCAGCCCATCTCACACCTAGTGCTTTTCTTGCCTGTTTCAGTCCCACAATTAGTAAAATGCAAATAATATGTACATTTAACAAACTATTACACAACACACAATCAACTTTTCTTTTTCACACTTACAATATTGTTGATTTTCTTTTTACCACCCTTCAATCTTTTACATTCTCTTATACTGTAAAACAACATTTCAGAGTTAGCTTACACAATACATATCGTTAACCAAGTAACAATTTCAACAATGCTAAATACATTCAACTTTAACTTACTGTGTAAAGATGGTGTCAATTTTTTAGGTGCCTCACGCACCGCTTCTACATCCGACTCCTTATCATACTCCATTGTAAACAACGTCTATCTAAAATGATAAATGACATAATGATGAAAGGAATAAATGATAACAAATGATAATTACTACATAAACAAAATTTTCATTCTTAACATGTCTCATTTGAACACAAAGTTTGTCTATACATGAAACTAAAAATTTTATGTGATTATTAAAACATTTATTCCATTACTAAGGAAAACAAACAAAAGAACTTAAGTACTACTAAACAAACATACATAAACAACAAACAATCATACAAACATTCAAGCTATTTTTATGTTCATAAAGCTCATTCTTATCGATTTAGGTCAAATGAGAGGATTCTTCTTAATGGAAAAGATGTGTTCCATTACTTTATCCTTCGAGCAATCCCTAATAGAAGCTCATGCATCTACCCCAAACATGAAGTTTCGATCCTCAAGAATTCTTAGCAACATATTTTTCCTCTATTCCTTAAACATGTTTCGGCCAAATGAGAGGATTCTTCCTAATACACATGTTGCCTTAGCTATTACACTTGTGTAAGAACCATTAATCTAACATAATTTAACATTACCACATATTTTCCTACGTTCATAGCTAAAATCACAAAACTAAAACAATTAAATACACTAAAATAAATAGTTATGAACCAAAGGAAGCTCATGCATCTACCCTTAACATGGAGTTTCAATCATCAAGAATCCTTAGCAACAAAATTTTCCTCTATTCCTTAAACATGTTTCGGCCAACTCAGAGGTTTCTCCCTAGTGCACATGTTACCTTAGATATTACACTTGTGTAGTAACCATTAATCTAGCATAATTTAGCATGCATTCATCATATCTACCACATATTTCTCCAACATTCATAGCTAAAATCACAAAACCATAACATGTAAACAAACTAAAATAGAGACTTACGAACCAAAGGAAGCTCGTGCATCTACCTAACATGGAGTTTCGATCCTCAAGAATCCTTAGCAACAAAATTTTCCACTATTCCTTAAACAAATCCTACAAATTCTGAACCCTAGAAATTTTCCTTATTTTAAACCCCAAACCGCCATTACTTCCTTCAACAATTCAAACTCAAATCACACAACCCACCATTACTTCCTTCCAAACCATTGAATACTAACGAATAATCACAAAAATTTTGAACCCAAACTAAAAATATCAATCTTACCTGAACATCGTTCTTCCTCCGTCGCTCCTTAGCTTCCAATCCAATCTCTTTGTCAATACCCTAACCCTTTCAGCTTCACTTGTCAAATGCAGGGGCTTGGGTTTAAGAGTATCGAAACCCTAAGTTCGTGTTTTTCTCTCCCGCTCGATATGGCATATTTCAAATGTGTTTCAGACTAAATAAAAAATTCGCTCAGTTCAAGGTTACCGGTTCATCGAGTAACCTTTTATTTTTTTTTCAATCTAATGGTTCAGAGAGAACCAGCTTGATCCAATGGCCTCAATTTTCTGGCAAGTTTTTAGTTGCTTCTTAAGCCGCCGTTTTTTAGAATTGTCCGAAGAAGATAGGGCAACATAGTTGTTATATGGGAAAATGGATGACTCAGATTAACTCCTTACTTTTTTGGATCGTTAGATGGAAAATTGATAACTCGGATTAACTCCTTACTTTTTTTCCTAATTATATATATATACCTTTTAGTGCAAAATGAACTTAACTTTCAAAATATTGAAGTTTATATGTTTCGGACTAGGATCAGACCCTAACAGAGTCCATATCCGACCTGTCTTTTATTAGAACTCGATTTTTTTTTTAATTTAAATTCAAATTTTTTAATCGAATTTAAATGATTTTCCCTTCAAGTTCAATTCAAACTAAATTATCATACATACGATAAAGATAGAATTGTAGTAGGAATAAAACCATTATTTATTAATAAATGGTCTTACACTCTTACTCCATACATACCTAACCTAACTCGCATTTATTTTCGTTATTTGTTATTTTTAATAATTTGTTTACAAAAGAGAACTTTTAGTCAATGCAGAACACGTGCTGCCAAAGGGGAAGAAATCAAGAAAGAGCAATCTGTCTTGCTTTTTAGTGATTACGGGTTGCGGCAAATCTGTCTGCTACTGCGCCAATTCCCTCTCTCTTTTTTTGTCTCAATTCCTTCTTCCACTCCCTCTTTTGCCAATTCTATATATCCCCAGGTAAGTCTCTCGATCTCCTTTCAACTATTCCATATCCCCCATTGATCTTGTTTAATCACTTTCATTCAACTCGCAATCCAATCTTGTATGTTTAGTTTTTAAAAAAATTATTTGGTTTAATTTGAATCGAAACGGAATCTATCCAATCCCTTTTCTTTTGAATTTTCAGGGTTTTTTGGATTGGGTTGTTTTAGATTTTGGTAAGCAGTATTTTGATATTTACACAATGAAAAGAGTGCTGTTTAGTCTATAGGAGAGAAGTGGAATCGTCGAGGTGGAGAATTAATAGGAAGAGTTTAGGGTTCCCCCGCCTCCCCAATTGCAGATGGCTTCTCCATTTGAAGTGGAGGATCAGTTGGATGAAGATTTCTTTGACAAATTGGTCGATGATGATGATAACTTTGATTTTACTGGCTCCACCAATGAAAATGTAGTAGGAGCTGCTGATTCCGAGGAAGTAAAAGCTTTTTCTAATTTGATTATTAGTGAAAGTCCTTCTGGGGTTGAGTCTCGTGGAAAGGATGTTGATATTGGTACAGAAGCTGAAAAGGGTGTAGAAGATGCCAATATTTCGGCATTATTGGGTGCTAATGAGGGTGATGTAGCTTTTAATGAGAGCAGTTCGCTGGTACCTGGTAATGCTAATTTGACTATTAGTGAAACGAGTCCTTCTGGGATTGAGTCTGGTGGAAAGGATGTTGATATTGGTACAGAAGCTGAGAAGGGTGTAGAAGATGCTGATATTTTGGCATCATTGGATGCTAACGAGTGTTATGTGGCTACGAATGAGAGCAGCTCACTGGTACCTGCTAATGCAAAGGAGTGCAATGTGACGGGGATGGGAGAGGGTGTGTTGGATTGTGGTACCGGTAAGAGTGATATAGCCTCAGGTACTGGTGTGAAAGAGGTTGATTGGAGCTCATTTGGCTCTGATTCAAATGTTCATTATGGTGGTGGATCTAGGCCATTCTCGGAAATCTTTAATGATTTGGGAGATAATTCTGAGGACCCTTTTTCTGAAGTGGGGAATAAGGATGATCTGGTGAGGGAATTTAATGCGACAGTTGCTGTATCAGATAATTCATTTTTTTATTTGGCTTCGTTTAGTCATCCACAAAATAATGACGTTCAATACATGGGATTAGAACAAAATGTAGATGGGCAGAATTTTAGCAATTATCAGTACTGGGAAAGTCTTTATCCAGGATGGAGATATGATCCAAATACTGGGCAATGGTATCAGGTGGAGGGATATGTTAATACGGTTATGAATTCACAGGAGAGCTTTGGTGTCACACATTCAGACAGTGGCTATTTTATTTCAGATGGAAAGACGGACTCACAATCTTTGCAGCAAACATATCAGTCTGCTGCAGGAACTTTCTTTGAGGACTTTGGGAGTTCAGATACCTCAAACTGGAATCAGATTTCACAAGGAAATGCAGATTACCCTGCACACATGGTGTTTGATCCCCAGTACCCTGGTTGGTACTATGATACAATTACCCTAGAATGGAAGATGTTGGAGTCTTATACTCCAACTGTAGATCAGTCAGCATTCATGGATAATGACCAGCAATACCAAAATAAAAACATTGAAAGCTATGAGTTCCAAGCTTCTTTAGGTAGTCAAGACTTTTATATGAATCAGAGTGAATCTGCAGGAAACTACGATCAGCAATTTTCAAATAGTTTCCAAGACTACTCAGTTTCCAATAGTGGAACAGATTTTTCTTCTGAAACCAAGCAATTAGGAAACATTTACAATCCTGCAGATCATGTAGATAATCATGCAGATAAAAAAAATGGTTCTGAACATTCTAGATCAGTAGTTCCTTATAAACAGCAAACTCAGACTTTTCTACATGATGGTGGGGTGTCTAGGTTTCAAAGCTTTATTCCAGCTCAAAGTTATACTCCATTTAATAATCAGGCAACTGTTCAGCCAGAGCAACATATGCAATTCACACCGGCTTTCATTGATGCTCAGAAACCTGAAAATCATCCTCAACAGCCACTTCAAAGAGGCACTTCATTTTCTTCTTCACCCACTGAGGGAAGGTCTTCTGCTGGGCGCCCGCCCCATGCACTAGTGACTTTTGGATTTGGTGGAAAGCTTGTTGTCATGAGCAACAGCAGTTTGTCTCACACAAGTGCAGTGTATGGGAACCAGGTAGCACAAATTCTTTTCTTGCTTAATTTCAGGCAGTTCTAGTTTCCTTTATGTTGCAACTCTTTGCCTGCTGCTGTAGACATCAGGTCACTGTTTATTTTTCCTTTTTTGGGTGAAGGGCTCCGTAGGCGGTGTGGTAAGTATACTAAATTTGGTGGAAGTTGTCACGGACAGCAGTAATGTTTCTAGCTTCGGATTTGGTGCCCAAGATTACTTTCAGACATTGTGCCATCAACCTTTACCTGGTCCTCTAGTTGGTGGGAATGTTGGAAATAAAGAGTTGTATAAGTGGATTGATGAAAGGATTGCACACTGTGAATCTTCAAGTATGGGCTATAGAGGAGAAGTTTTGAGGTTGCTTTTTTCTTTACTGAAAATTTCGTGTCAGTACTATGGAAAACTTCGGTCTCCTTTTGGTACAGACCAGACTTTGAAGGTGAACTACTCCTAAATGGTCAATTCCCTTTTTTATTGTTACTATGCAACTATCTCATGGACACTATACTAAGCTCTGACCTTAATCTTTCTCTTTCTTCTTATTACCTTTTTATCTTTTTGTTTAACTTTCAGGAGAGTGATTACCCAGAGTTAGCCATTGCTAAGCTTTTAGGGTCTGTGAAAGGGAAGGGAGTGCAATCAGGCTCATACAGTGCTGTCGCTCATTGCTTGCAGAACTTGCCATCAGAAGCACAGATGCAGGTATGGATGGACTACCGTTTTCAGTTTCTCGTAATTCTGATTTTATATTATTGTCACACATTTTCCAAAAAAGGAAAAACTTCAATGCGATATTCTGTAATTGGGATCTATTATTGGTTAAGGCTACTGCTCTAGAGGTACAGAGGCTTCTTGTCTCAGGTAGAAAGAAGGACGCACTAGAATTCGCACAAGAAGGTCAACTGTGGGGGCCAGCTCTTGTTATTGCATCTCAGCTTGGTGATCAGGTTATTGTGATCATATTTTACTTATATTTTATCTATATGTACAGGACATACCATGGTTGATCTATTTTCCATTGGTATTGAATAAACCCTCAAGAATTTGAGACTTGATTTCTGTTTGCTGATAATTGGAATTATTAATGCCAGTTTTATGGCAATACCGTGAAGCTAATGGCACTCAAGCAATTAAAAGCTGGGTCACCATTGCGGACATTATGCCTAGTAGTTGCAGGCCAACCAGCAGATGTGTTTTCCACAGTTTCCTCTAGTAGCAATCTCCCTGGTTATGATAATACTCCCAACCAGCCTGGACAGGTGTACATAATTTGAGTGCTTGCTCTGAAAAGATCATTCTCCTTTTTTTCTAGTTTTCCTGTGGCTTTCTTGGAGTCTTTGAACCATTTTTTCTCCGCTTGTACAAATATATATTGTATACTGCAGGTTGCTGCTAATATGTTGGATGTATGGGAGGAGAACTTAGCCATCTTAACAGCCAATAGAACAAAAGATGATGAACTTGTTATTATTTATCTTGGAGATTGCTTGTGGAAGGAGAGGAGTGAGGTATACAGTTCTTACTAGTTTAAGTCATTCGGTCTCTTCCGAACCTCTCCCCACGTGTATTTCTCTTCCTTTTTTAACTCCTTTCTCTGTGTTCACTGAATAATCTCTCTTTGCCTTTGGAAAAAACTGCACAGCCTGTTGCTGCGCACATATGTTATTTAGTTGCAGAAGCCAACTTTGATCCTTATTCAGATGGTGCTAGACTTTGTCTTATTGGTGCTGATCATTGGAATTGTCCACGGACATATGTTAGCCCCGAGGCAATTCAGGTATCTTAGCATTACTATTTCCTCTGATATTGGTGGGACCATTCAAATAATGATGCAGTTGTTGACCTTTACTTTATTGCATGCTTTTTACTTGCTGATAACTTTTTCAGTTCAGATGCTTTCTCGTTGTCTGGCATGCAAAAATGTTTTGTGCTTAGTTCCCTTTTCTTTTAGTTCTTGTGGAGTTGTTCTTAATTTGAATGTTGACCAACTATTGGTCTCAGATATATTGTTTTGCCGTTCTTTTTATCTCCACCTTCCACAGTAGCACTGTTTAACTGGCCTATTTTGATATCTGGGCAGAGGACAGAACTATATGAGTACTCAAAGGTGCTTGGAAATTCTCAGTTTCTCCTACTTCCTTTTCAGCCATATAAGCTTATTTATGCTTACATGCTGGCTGAAGTTGGAAAAATGGCGGATTCTTTGAAGTAAGTCTTGAGGCACATGTCATTTGATAATGTAACTAAAGTAGATTAAGTCTCTTTTCATTTTTCATGGTATGTCGATTCAGATACTGCCAAGCCATTTTGAAGTCTTTGAGAACTGGCCGAACACCTGAAGTGGAAACTTGGAAACAATTAGTGTCATCTCTCGAGGAACGATTAAGAATCCACCAGCAGGTATCTGTTAGTCCTTAGATCCCATAGCCTTTCTTTCTTAATAGAATTAAGAAGACAATTTAATGTACAGGGTGGTTATTATACAAACTTGGCTCCAACTAAATTGGTCGGTAAATTGCTCACGTTCTTTGATAATACTGCTCGTGTTGTTGGAGGCCAACCTCCGCCTCTTCCTTCTACATCACATAGCAGTGTTCATCAAAATGAGTTTTCTCACCAACCACGGGGCTCAAACACATCTGACAGTCAACCTACAATGTTAATGCAACCACTAACATCTTCTTTATCAACGGAATCAACAATGACCATGCCAGCACTGATGCCTTCTGCGTCAATGGAACCCATTAGTCAACGGACTAGTCAGACTGACCTAGCAGCAATGCCTAGTAGAAGCATCTCTGAGCCAGACTTTGCTCAAAGTGACAGAAAGGTAAATGCTTAAATAGCTTTGGATAATTTCTTTACACACAAACATGCAGAGGAATCATTTTGCAACCATTTTTATACTTAATTGTTCATGATCTTTTCTCAAAGACACTTGAACTTAGTTCAAGTGAATCCTTGGAACAGTGGTGGTGTGTCAGGGTTTTCAGAACGTGATTCATGGCAACAGGAACACCCCCAAAAAATTGAATGTAGGAAGATTTTAAGAGTGTTGCAATATGTGCCATTGAAAGAGTCGTTGCAATCTGTGCCATTGAAAGAGTTGTTGGGATAAGTTTTATGACAAAAAATGATTATCTTGAACTTGAAGTTCGAGTGTTTTTGTTGGTTTTACTTTTTGCTCATATGACATAAGATTAGAGTAGTTTGACTGTTGTTATAGTTGTGCTTGAAAGATTTCGTGTGATGGGTATTAGGAGAAGCGCATATTTTATTGGTGGTTGGGCTATGAATTTAGTTGCAAAGATTTGAAGCTAAAGATCATGTTTTTAGGTTTCTCGGTTCATATTATGCAAGTCCTGTAATTTACCAGTGTGTTAGGTAGTTGTGTTTTGAAATTTTTGGTGGGATAAATCACAAGCATTGTTACTCTAAGTAACTTGGGTGTGAGAGTCAGATACCGGGTATCTGTTGGACGTGGGTATTGTTTTTTTTTCTCTCGAAGTTTTTCCATTTATTTGGTGGATCATATCCCCTATGCCCATGTCCAAAATATGTGTCATACACAGTTCTCCAAGAAAAATAAAGAATCGAAGCAACATAGATGTCACAAATCAAGTTTTGGAGGTGTTGTATTTCTTTGTTCTCTATCATCATGGTTTTAGCTGACAATTATCGAAATAGCATCTATGATATAACATAACTTAATTACAAGAAGCATCATAAACAAGGAAAATGTGAATGCCATTTTCTTTTTACCCCTTAAATTTATATGTTATCAAATATTAAGGTGAGAAGATAAGTTATCATTTTCTTTCAAGTTCCCTGTAAAGGAAAGTTTATCTCTCCTCCATTTGCGCTGTGCCTTTATTATCTTGTTTGGACAAAGGGTGCAACAACAAATGGCTGTGATCTTATGCGCTATTCTTTGTTTTTGATAAGGTTAATTCATCCAGTGAAGCTAACTCATCTGGGAAACAAGAAAAAGCAGCGGTGTCAAGTGGGCCCTCTCGATTTGGTCGTTTTGGCTCACAGCTATTCCAAAAGACTGTTGGTTTAGTCCTAAGATCACGACCTGATCGCCAGGTAATTTATAGTGAACTGAATTTCTGAAAATTACTCTTAATGCATGTATCTTACTTACGTTAATTGAATATTGAGCTTCTGCTGCTTTCCATGTTGAACATTGCACAGGCTAAACTGGGCGACGAGAACAAATTTTATTATGATGAAAAGCTCAAAAGATGGGTTGAGGAAGGAGCTGAACCTCCTGCCGAGGAAACAGCATTGCCACCTCCACCCACTAATGCAGCTTTCCTGAATGGAGTAAATGATCTCAGTCTAAAAGATACCCCCAAAACTGAAAGCTTTCACGCAAGTAATGAAAATAAAAGCTCCATCTCTTCTGAACGGAGCTCAGGTATTCCACCAATTCCACCCAGTTCAAACCAGTACTCTGGTCGTGCTCGAATGGGTGTCCGCTCAAGGTATTGTAATTTAATTAACTAATTAGATTGTTATACGCTTTCCCTCTCTCTTTCTTTCTCTTTCACACAATGTTGTTGCATGCTTAGTCTTCTTAGCTTGTAGCTGTCTTGTTTTCTTAGTACAAATTTTTTATTAGTTCTAGTCAATTTTTTTAACCAAGCCTTTTCTCCTTTATCTGATAGCTGAACCATTTCGAAATCATTTCAGGTATGTTGACACATTCAACAAGGGCGGAAGCAGCCCTGTAAATTTATTCCAATCTCCTGTTCCATCTCCAAAACCAGTGGCTGGTTCTAATCCCAAGTTTTTTATCCCTTCTACGGTTACTCCCGGTGAAGAGATGGTTCAAAATACTGGGGAAAGCACCCAAGAAGCAATCATGAGCAATGAAAGCCCAGCAACATCTTTTAAGCAACATTTACCTCCGCTACCATCACCACCACCGACATCAACGAGCATGCAAAGGTTTCCTAGCATGGATACTATTTTGCACAAAAGCATAGCAGCAGCAGCATCTGATGGCAACTCTCGACGTATAGCATCTTGGAGTGGAAGCCTGAGTAATGCTCCCAATCTTTCTACTACCCAGAACGCAATAAAACCTCCACAAGAAGCCCTAGGTATACCTTACACTGACCCTAACTCTGGGGAAGACCTTCATGAAATCAAGCTTTGAGGTCTGTGGATTGAGGAGTTGTAATTAAACTCTGATTGCACGAGTCAGCCAGTCACCCCCTGTTTTGCAGATGATGAGGTTTGAGTTGGGTTTTTGGTGAAATCCCTTCCCTATCCTGTTTATCATGGTGGTGCCGAGAATCGGTCTGAGTGCACTTGTTTTGGCCATTCCCCACGCTCAAAATGACTTGAGAAGTCAGCTGCCTGCGTTACTACTTGTACAGGTAAATGGGGCATTCACCATTCACCATTCACCCAAAGCGGTAAGACCAATCTGGCTCTTCTGGCAATAAATTTGAACAAGCTGGTACTACTTTACTTGCCAACTTATTTTTTAGAACTATAAACTACTTGGTAGCACTTTGAATAATTTCAGCTTAATAAATGGTGGAAAAGGATCAAAGGAATATGCTTCCGCTTCCTTCATCTGCATTCTCTAATTACTTCTTTTATATAATAAAAAGCTGAGATTTATTTCTAATATTTTTTAAATAACCATTTGGTTTTGTTGTTTTTTAAGCACATAGAAGTAATTATATTAATCTAATATTAAAATAATTGGTTGTATTTTTTAAAAAAATGTGTATAATTTTATTAAAATTAAAATTTTATGCGCATAATTATATCAAATCAAATTCATACTAAATTAAACCAGGGATTTACTATAATTGATTCCAGCAGCCATACTAGAAAGGCGAGTTTAGAAGATGTGGGATCCGAATCCTACTATACGCAACTCATCTTATTCTCTTACTGTAATGGTGGAGGCTGGAGCCTCCTTTGTACCTAAAGGGAGTTTGGTTTAATGGTTAAAGCAATAAACAATTAAACCCTGGATTTCTTATAGTTCATTCGTGTAATCATCTTCAAACATGACTATAGGAAATGTGGGATTCCAATCCCTTAATTTGCATTTTTTTTTGGTTGAGAATCAGTTTCTGTAATATCCTGTTTTAACCTTTATTTAGTGAACTCGTTATTATATTTATTTTAATTTAATTTAGAGGTTTCCTTATAATTTACATAGATCCAATCCCATCAACTACCTGTATAACTTAACATACTTCAACACCTCAAACACTAGACTACAGAAAATAGAAACAAACCTGTAAATCTGTACTAAGAACTGTTTGCAGATGGAGCAAGTGGACTGTTTGCAGAAGGTGCTACAACTTCTCTAACGAGACCCTTAGGCTTTACTTGGTATGAAGATGGAAATGAAAAAGGATAAAAAATTTATTAATCTAAAATTTAAAGTAAGAAAGTGATTATGAATCTCCACTATTTGATTAATAAAGTTTCCGTCCTTTATACCAAACAAAGCCTTATAGAAAACATACGAACTAACCTACGTAACACAAGAAAACACGCAGGCTTGTAATAAAAACAAATCTTCGTTTTCCGGACAATGTGCCCATTCATCAACAAACCCATTATAATTATTTGAACCAGTTTTCCACGTCCTAAACAGCGTGGGGTGTATGAACTTTAGTTGAATGAGTCAACTCACAACGATTTTATCATTATAATTATGGTCTCGTTACTCGACAACTGTAGCTTCGTTGGCTAAGACCGACTCTCTTGTGTTCACAAGATCAAGTTTTCCTTGTCTGAAACAGATCCCCTTAGAGAAAACTAATCAACATCATACGAATCTTGTGAAGACATGAATTAGATAAATTACATGAATGATCACTTAACTATAGGAAGGTTCTAATTTCATCAACTTCGTAGCAGTACTTCGATCTTTCTGCAATGCGGGGTTTGGAAAAAGGTGGGGAAGATGTTTTAACGATGGAGGGGAAAAGAAATAAAAAAATTATAAATGTGAAGGATTAAATGTATAATTATATAAATTATTTTTATTTCGATGGTTAAAATAGGAGTTAAGTAATAGTTTAGAGACTATTTAGATAATTTATTCTTTTTTATTGTGCCAAGTCAGCACGTCTTCAGTGTCTAACGGCAATTAACACTCGAGTGGCCAAATGTTTAAAAAACAAAAAAGTAAGTGATTATAACAATCGATTTTTAAAATCGGTGATAAAAAATGTACACTTACTATATATAAGTGACCATTTCAGTAATTTACCCTATTTAATAAAAGTTTTTTAGTAAGCACAGTTAATCAAAGTTAATAAATAGTTTTTGGGAGGATTTGTTGTGTGCACCAAAAATGTTTACAAAATATTTCAATCTATTACAAGTTAAAACTAAAACATCTAAAAGTACTACAATTTCTAAGAATCTATCTTTAGATATTATGGTTAGTTTATAAAAGATTTGATCATCGTTAGAGTTAATTGCATTGCATGTTCTCAAATTATAACAATTTTTTAAATTGGTCTTTAAATTTTAAAATATTCTAATTTTATCATCAAACTATTGCATTCATTCTAAATTTGTCCCCAAACTTTTGGGCATTTTAGTTTTATCCTCAAATTATAACTCTCATTCTAAATTAATCCTCAAACTTATTAAACTTTCTAATTTCATTCACAAATTATCAATGTATACTAATCATATCTTATGTTAATAAAACCATTATAAAAATTGTTACTTTCATAAAACATTGATGTGTATTGTGTAATAATATGATGTGGCATAAACGATAATTTGAGGATAAAATTGAAATGTTTAGAAAGTTTAGGAACCAATCTAGAATGAGGGTCATAGTTATGGATGAAAATAGAACATTCAAAAGTTTGGAGATCAATTTAGAATGATAACCAAAGTTTGAGGATGAAATTGAAATATTTAAAAGTTTAGATACTAATTTAAAATGAAAATTATAGTTTAAGGACGTGTGATTCAGTTAACTCTAATCATTTTAAATTTTGTGTTTGGATACATCTTTTTGCAAATTGCGGAATTTATAGTAGATGTATATGTTTTGGTTAGGTTTAAATATAAAATAAGTGTTCAAAATATCTTATATTTTTTAATAGATTATATTTTGATACACAAGTGTAAAAAAATTTATACAACCTTTCATATTTAAGCTATAAAATTAAAAACTTAAATTCTTAATTCTAGCGTGTTAAAACTTAAACCTTAAACCCTAAACTTTAAATTCTAAATATAAGCCTTAAATTATACACACTACACACTAAACCCTAAACTTTAACCTAAATCTCTAAACCCGAAAATTGAAAAGCTTGATATTTTCCTTTTTTATTTATATGTTTAAATTATTTAGTTTTCCAATAATAAATATACAATTTTAAAATTATATATTTTTAATTTTAAAGCTATATAGGTAAATAGAATCTATATGGTGTGAATATAGCAATTCTCGTCTCTATCCCTATTTGACTTATAATGATAATATTTTATCGTCCTTGTGAATAACTTTTTTTCCATCTTTTCAGATCCCACGATTTTTTATTATTTTCCACCCAATTATTCTCCCTAATCAAAATAAATATTTGTTTGTTAGTTTAGCGACCATATTTGAACTTTACCCAAATATATATTAAAAATGAAAAAAAACACCATCTTTGTAATTTCCCCAAGGAACCTAACCGTTCCCGTAAAATCCCAAGAAATAAAAACAAGACTATCTTCTCGGAAAAATCTTGTTCAAACACATCCCCCACGCCCCTCTCTCAATCCTACAATTTCCATTCTCAAAACCAAACTATGACTTCCCATTTTCTCCGTTAATAATTAATTACCACCCTTCTTCTTCTTCTTCTTCTTCTTCTTCTTTGTTTGCTCCAAATCTTGTATGGCCCCTTTCGTTGGAATCAGTCGCTACAATCTGATTCCACTCTCACTCACTTCTCTATGCGGTTGCCCATGTCGTCTCTTATCCAGCAACACCCTTTCTCGCTCTCCAAATCCCCCTAAACTCAAGCTTAACTTAGCCTCTCATGGATCCGAACCGCTCTTCCGGGTTCGTCCTACGGGTATTCACGTCAACCGGCGGTTAATTACGGCCGTGGCTCGTGCTGACCCCGAAAGTATCGACGAAAGCAATGTCAATGAGGTGCCTTTAATTATGGTTGTGCTCGTATTGTTTCTGTCAATATATATATATTAACTTAGTACTGCATTTTTAAACGTTCGATTAATCCGATTGTTGCAGTTGATATTGTGATTATAGAAAGAATTTGCAATCGCGAAGAGTTGAATTCTTTAATAAAAAGCGGAAAAGAACTTGGGTGATAAGAGATTTATGTAACTCTGGATTAAAGGAGGAAAAATAGTTACTGAGTTTTAAAGTAATGTCGAAAATTATGTTGTAGGAAATTAACAAAGGCCATGTGTTACCAGCGGCGAAGGATTCTCTTTCTGAGCTACAACATAAATCAAGTCAGTTGAGAAAAAGAATCGTTTTTGGACTTGGTATTGGGATCTCTGTTGGAGGTGCTGTATTGGCTGGAGGATGGGTTTTCACTGTCGCTATGGCCGCTGCTGTTTTACTTGCTGCACGTGAGTATTTTGAACTGGTTAGGAGCCGCGGAATCACTGCCGGAATGACACCTCCGCCACGATATGTCTCAAGAGTTTGCTCTGTTATATGTGCTCTCATGCCCATTCTCACATTGTAAGATTGTATTACAATGGTATCTACTAATGTTTTGGTTCCTTTTTAGAATGCTACACCTTGCCTTTAAAAACTTGTAATTCCTACTTTGCTTGTAAAACATTTCATGTACTCTATTATCAGGTACTTCGGGAATATTGATATTTCAGTGACATCTGCTGCATTTGTTGTGGCTATGGCATTGCTCGTGCAAAGAGGAAACCCTCGTTTTGCTCAGCTTAGCAGCACCATGTTTGGGTTATTTTATTGTGGCTACCTCCCTTGTTTCTGGATTAAGCTCAGATGTGGTTTAACAGCTCCTGCCTTGAATACTAGTAAGAATACGGATTCTCGGACTTCACTGTTTGCGAATCTAAATGTTGGACAAATTTATCTATGAACAGTGGACAGTACTATTTGCTAAGCTGAAAATGGCCTTTTTTTAAGCTGTAATTACTTACATACTGCTGTTGCTGAACCATATGTGGTTTGGTTTAATATTTTGGAGTTTTTGACAATGGATCTCGAAACTGCTTTTATTTCCTGTATGTAATGTATCTTCAAATGCATCGAGGAATATATAAACTCATTTTATGTCCTTAGATGTGGAACTTCATTCATCTTTATTTTTGGATTTGGTGCATTTGCATGTGTGATTGTGCCATTATGGAAAGGAGAACAGGTTATGACTGTTCACCAAACTGTTTTACCAAGAGCTTCTTTCTGGCAGGAATAGGAGCTGGATGGCCTTATATTCTTGGTGGCCAAGCTCATTGGACAATAGGCCTTGTGGCAACCTTGATTTCTGTCAGCAGCATAATAGCAGCAGATACATATGCCTTTTTGGGTGGAAAGGTATGTAGTCTGCATGAAGAAGTTCTTGTTTTACTTATTTAAAGACTTTAAGATGCCCTGAATGCTACATTAGTTACAGCTATTTATTGGCATGGGAATGATTGTTTTCATTACATTTTAAGTGGTGAACATATCACCCAATGACTGTGATTGTGTTTTGTTCCCTGTTGTAATGCAGGCCATTGGCAGGACACCACTTACTAATATAAGTCCAAAGAAGACATGGGAAGGAGCTATCGTAGGCTTGGGTGGTTGTATAGCAACTTCTGTAGTGTTGTCAAAGGTTTTAAGCTGGCCAGCCTCTTTGCTAAGGTTTTCAATCTATCTCACAAGTAATAATGTACTAAAAGATATTTTTGATCCAAAAAATAGATCTCTCTTTCACACACAAAGATATCCATAGTAACTTAAGAGCACTGGCGTAAATTTCCACCCAAGACAGGTTCTCTCATGATCAAGAGTTAGATTTTTTACTATTGATATATCTCACGAGTCTATTAGGTTTGAAGACTGTACAAATTCCAGTAATAATTTAAGCTATCCCCATTGGGTTACAAGCTGATTTATTTTCATTAATATGTAATCTGATGGTTACATCATTAGGTGTTCATGCACCTTCATGCATGCCATTGTTTGATTTCCGAATCTTTCTATCTGTCTACTCACGCATGTACATGAAATTGGATTATAATAATGACTGATTTTTGTTGATTATTTTGAAAGTAAACCAAATCTCTGGCTAGGATCAGTGCAAGCATCAACTTTTGATCACTCCAGGAGTCAAATATTGGGATTACAGGATTGCTTTGTTATTCCAAAAAAAGAACATTAACCCTGAGACTTTACATATTCTTTTCATTGGTGTAGTGCAATAGCCTTTGGGATTCTCAACTTCTTTGGATCTGTGTTTGGTGATCTTACTGAATCAATGATCAAGCGCGATGCTGGTGTCAAGGACTCTGGCTCCCTAATACCTGGGCATGGTAATTATAGTGGCTCGTGATTATTTATTCAATTAATTTTCAGTACTTTGGGGGTGAACTAGAACTTTACTTTAAACATTTGAAAACGAAGACGCTGCTCATGATTTGGCTGGAGTAATTATTCATGGATCATACCCCCCCCCCCCCCCCATTTTGTGTTGAAAAATGGAAAACTATTTGTCATCTCTATATTAACATTTTGTTTTAACTGTCGATCAGGTGGAATACTCGACAGAGTGGATAGTTACATATTCACAGGTGCACTCGCATACTCTTTTGTCAAAATCTTATTACCGCTCTACGGAGTTTGATACGTAAGTTTCTATCAATAGCACAAGAGAGGATGCAACATAGAATTCAATCCATGTTTACATACACATCATATTTATTATATTGAAAAGGAGTGCAGAAGCAGATTTGATGGATTCTTGGTCTTAAGAATCTGTCTTTAAGGAAACTGAGGTTGCAGCGGCAAGTTTGTTACATTTCTTATACAAGTTGTTCTAAGTTGAATGTAATAGTAGGGCAGTGCCAACTCAAGATTCATTTCCATGTGTTACTGTGAATGTTGTAGTCTTAGCTTGTTGATTTATGGAAGTTTTGCTTTCAGTTAGTATTATGTAAATAGATGTCAATGATGCTTTTCCAACGATTTCTTCATCTTTCTCTTTAATTTAATCTCTTAATTTTTGTCACCTGTCCCAACAGGACGGTGCCACATGAGATTTTTAGGATTCTATAAAATTATAAAAAATTAAAGCATTACATATTTATTCTGAAATTATTAAAATTTCATTGAAAATATGTAAAAATATATGATATAGGTCTTTGAATAGAGGGAAGACTTAAGTTATTTTTTTTTGAACTTTAAACAAAAAATATTATCTTTATTGTTAAGTTAAGTTTTATTTCTTTAAAGTTCTCGTTTTCTTTGTCTGAGCTAATTTGTAAAATTTGGAGGGCCACAAACTCTCCTGCTCATAAGATTATGAGTGTTCAATCGTTAACCAATCAAATCAAACCAATTAAAATCTGTTAATTAGTTTTTTTCTTTAACCATGAATCAAATTGATTTTTTTAAAAAAAGTAATCGAATCGAAAAAAATTCGATTAATTCGGTCGGTTTTCAAATTAAATAAAATTTGTTACTTTTTAGGTAAAGTACACAAATGGTCATTAAACTATGTTAAAATGATCTTTGGGTAAACTTCACTGGAGATCCCTTATATTTAGGGTGTATTTCATTTTGGTCACCCAAATTTAAAAAAAAAGTTATTCTTGCTACTTATATTCTGTTTTGGTCACTGAATCATTAGTCTTCATTACTTGGCTAACGGGTAGCTGACATGGTGCCTTAAAAAATTAAAATAATCCACATGTGTAATACACGTGTAATATGCTTATAACTGAAAATATTATTTTAAAATGGTAAAAAGGCAATCAACGTTTCTGATTCCTTTAATTATAGTAAAAAATATTGAAAGATCAAAAGTCATTTTCTTCTCTTTGATTTTTTATGGGTTTTAGATGGTGTTAAGGTTTAGAGAAATAATCTCTAAAAAATCAAAGTAAATAATAAGGGGAATCAATTTATTTTATATTTTTATTTCTTTTTAGTAAAGGTTATCATCAGTCGGAACTCTTTCTTTTTACTTTTAGTATGAGTTTTGAAAAATGGTTAGATGGCGACATCGAAAATTAGGAGAGAAGAGAAATGGTGTATGGTATAGTTAATTTCATCCTTTTTTATTCGTTTTCTAAAACTAAAAATGATTGAAAGAAGGGTTTAGGGTTTTAGTGAGGGTTTAGGGTATAATGTATATGTTTCAGTCTAGTATTGATTTTTGTTATGGTTATGTTAAGTGATTACTATTCTCTTGTTATGGTTGTGTTAAATGGTTAATGTTCTCTTGTTATGATTATGTTAAATGGTTATGCTTTTGAAGACGTTCTATTTTTAAAGAAGATGTTATTGTAGATAAATTATTGTTTTATAGAGATTTAAGATTTAAGGAAGGGTCTTGTTAACTGGTTACATGGTTTAGAGAAACTGTATATTGTTATTCCTCTAAATTAGTACATTAAATTTTTTTTATTCTTGATCAAACCTGGTAGTTACATGAATTTAAGTTTAGCGCATTGAAAACTGCAACGCATTTGTTTAGTGCATTGAAAAAAAAGTTATATTACATTGAAAAAAATTATGTTTGCAGAAATATTCTATTGCAATTTATTATAAAAAAAATGTGGTCCACATTTTTATGCCTTTTATATTAGGAATCTTTTTAGTGCTGTCTGTATTGATTTTGATTTTTTTTTTTGTTTTTGTTGAATTTTTTTTGTTAGAAATAGTTTAGTGTTATGCTTTGATGATATGTATTGATTTGGAGATTGAGAACTCTCTCAGTATTGCTTTCATATCTAATAGACAGAAGGTTAACTCTCTCCATAATGTATTTTACATATGTTTCATTTATTTGAGATACTAACTTTGAATTTCAATGTAAGATTATAAAAAAGTCATTGAAGATTTACTCTCAAATGATAGAAAATGTTCTAGATACATGTACACAAATTTCAAGAAGAAACACAAAGGTCATGCTTTCAAAGATGATGTTTGAAAAGTTACCAAAACTACATATTTGTGAGAGTTTGAAGATGCTATAGACCAGTTGAAGGCACTGTTAGAGGCTGTCTATATTTTGATTAAGGGGAAAGACTCTGCTCAATGGTCTAGATCACACTTCTCCACTATGAACAAGTGTGATATGCTCTTTAATAACCATTGTGAGTATTTTAACAAGGTAATATAACTTGTTTCAACAATTTACAAATTTAGACAATAATTTTGTACTTAATATGTATTTAACTCATTCACTGTCATTATGTTTTATGTAGTATATTTTGGAGGTTAGAGAGAAGCCTATATTGACTATGATAGAGACAATTCGAATAAAAATTATAACTCGAATTGTATCCAAAAGAGAGGCTGCTGAAAATTGTATATGGCTAATGTGTGGAAAAATTCAGAAGCATTATTGAACAATTCATTATGTTACTATTAGGGATGAAAAAACAAGTCAGAACCTGGTAACCTGACTGAAACCTGCCCGAGTCAGAACCTGATATGACCCCAGTTTTTGTTGACCCGAACCTGATCTGCAACCGACTGTTGTTGATCCGAACCCGAATTTGACATGTTACTGTAGAAACCGAACTCGATCTGCGTCTGACTGAAAACGACCCGAACCCGAATCGGACCTGTTAATTTGGACCTGAAACCCGACCTACGTCCGACTGAAAAGAGCCCGAACCCGAAGCCGACCTGGCAAATAACCGAAATTACCCGACTGAATTGACCCGATATCCGATTTTACCCGACCTAAAATGGACCCGACCTGAAATGGACCCGACCTGAAAATGGACCCGACCTGAAATGGACCCGACCTGAAATGGACCCGACTGAAATGGACCCGACCTGCTTTTAAACCCGACCTGTTCTTTACCTGAGCTGAAATTAACCCGAAACCTATGACATGATGAATTAAAAAATTTATAAAAGTTGATATATCATATACATATATAATGTATATATATACACTTACATATATTGATATAGGTGATGTATATGCGCGCATACATATATATATATATATATATATATATATATTAAGTACTAAAGTTTGAAAAAAGAATAAGTAATTGATAATTTATGAAAATAAAAAATTAAATGAAGAGTTGTTTTTAATTTTAAAGTTTATTCATTAACTTGAATAAAATTGTAAATTTACAAATTATAAAAAATTAAATAACAATTGTAAACTTATTTGTAGTTCATAAAATTTACTAAAGTTATAACATATATATGTATAGCATTTGTAGTTAAAAAATTTATAAGTCTAAAATTTTATAAGTCTACAATTTTATTTTTTTATACTTAACAGTTAACAGATTCTTCAAGTTTGTAAAACTTAGTGATATTATAACTTATGTATAACATTTATAATTGAAAAATGATTAAGTAAATTTAGAAATTATAAAAAAAATTTAAAGCCTACAACTTTAATATTTTATACTTAAGAGATTCAAGTTATAAAAATTGTAAGTCTTCCTACAACTTTTTCAGTTCAAAATTGATAAAATTATAAAATATATGATTTTACTTAATTAGAACAAATTAAGTAATTGTTGTCTTAAGTTACAAAATGTAGAATTAAGTTAAGATATAAAATAAAATTCATACACTTAAGTAAAAAAATTAACAGATATAAAATAAAAATAACTAGAATTTCAGATTATGAATACTTTATTACTTAAAAAAATATCAATACAGAATGTAAAAAAAATACAAGATAAAAGTTTACACTTATAATTTTACAAACTGAATGTCACAAAATACAAGTTTGTAATAAAATTAGCCCTCAGATCTTATAGCAAAGCTAAAAGCACTTTGCTACCAGATAATTCTTCATCGGGCTATCTCATCTAAATGCTACCAACAGTTAATTATGGGTAACTGGTAAGAAACCAACATAATTATGGGCAACACTAAGATAAGAGAGGAACAACAAGCTACCAGTAACCAACAGCAACACCAAGCCATTAACAGCAGCAGCAAACAACATCACCAACTCACAAACAGCAGCAGCATTCAGCTAAGAAGCAAGAAAAAAACAGAATCAGTAAGACAATTAAAAAAACAGTCAAAGAAAATACATAACTTAAACAGAATCAAATAACATGAGCATTCAACAAAATCAAATAACATGAACAGAATCACTAAGTCAAATTAAAGAAACAGTCAAGGGAGAAGGATTATACCTCACTTAACAAGAATCACTAAGTCAAATTAAAGAAACAGAATCACTAAGTCAAATTAAAGAAACAGTCAAGGGAGAAAGATTATACATCACTTAACAAGAATCACTAAGTCAAATTAAAGAAACAGAATCACTAAGTCAAATTAAAGAAACAGAATCACTAAGTCAAATTAAAGAAACAATCAAGGGAGAAGGATTATACCTCACTTAACAAGAATCACTAAGTCAAATTAAAGAAACAGAATCACTAAGTCAAATTAAAGAAATAGAATCACTAAGTCAAATTAAAGAAACAAAATCACTAAGTCAAATTAAAGAAACAGTCAAGGGAGAAGGATTATACCTCACTTAACAAGAATCACTAAGTCAAATAAAAGAAACAGAATCACAAAGTCAAATTAAAGAAACAGTCAAATAAAACAAAAATTTAAAAAAACACAGTTAAGGGATTATACCTCACTTAACAAGAAGGATTATACCTCACTTAACAAGAAAGATTATACCTCACTTAACATCAGATGCAACATACACATCAGATACTTCTACATTGAAATGTTTCCTGCAAAACAAAACAAAGTCAGTAACTAAATATAAAAATAAAACAAGAATTGAAAAAACAGAAAAAGGATTATACCTTAACCTTGAAGTGGATCTTCAACAGACACATCAGAGACTGAGGCATCTTTCCCAACAGCAAGAAATTCTTCATCCCTTTCCTCAGGCTCAAAACCATACAACCAATTTCTGGTTGTTACAAATACTTCTACATTTTTATGAAAAAGCCTAGCCCTCAACTTGTTCAAAATTCGACCTCCCATACTAAATGAGGATTCAGAAGCTACAAAGGTGATTGGAATGGCTAACACATCTCTAGCCATGAATGAAAGTATTGGAAAAGACACAAATTGTATTTTCCAATACTCTAAAATATCGAACTCAACATCTGATGTGCGAGGGAGAAGGGGCAAAGAAATGTAGGAGTCAACATCGGACTTACCACTCCTAGAAACTACCAAATTGGCATCAAAGTTCTGCATTAAATAAAAAAATTAGTAAACTGTAAATGAAAAAAATTAACTATAAAAACAGAAGCAAAAAGATAAATTGACCTGAAAGAGATTAGATTTTTTGAAGGTCATAGGCGACCAGAACTTGACAGACTTGAACTATGAGTAGAGTTACTTTGGACAGAAGAATTATTAGAAGAAGTACGTGCAGATCTTGAATAATAAATATACATACTTATAAACTCATTATAAACAACACTTACCCTCCTTTCAACCTCATCCTCAACATAGAGGACACCATACAACTCCTTCAGAAGTTGTAACTTATACCGAGGATCAAGTAAAACAACAAAAGACAGAATAGTTGAATGATCAGACCAGTATTTCTCATACAATTCAAGCATAGGACCAGCCATTGCAGAGATGCCCTCACATGGATCATTGTGAGCATCACATAAAAGTTTCTCAATGGCAACAACATTAGCCAAGTACAAATTAGCAGTAGGATACTTGGATCCTGAGAACAGAGTAGAAATTTCAAAGAAGGGCTCAAGGAAATCACAAATTAATTGAGCAATTTCCCACTCAACATCAGAGATTACATCCAAACCATTTTCCCTATTAACAAACAAGTTAATAGCATGTTTAGCTTCTAGTGCCCTACGAAGCATCAGGTAAGTAGAGTTCCATCGAGTAGGAACATCCAAGACCAACTTACCAGAAAAATCAGAACCACAGTCATTAATAGCAAAATCAAAGCAACAAAGTCTAGAATCAGAAGAATCTATAAATTTAACAATCTCACGCAATTTAATAACAGAGGAGTCGATTACCTTCAAACCCCTTTGAACTATCAAGTTCAGGATATGGGCAGCACACCTTATATGAAAAAACTTACCATTGCATGGCAGAGGAGAAATTGCATGCAAATCATCTTTCAGACGCCTCACCATTCTTTCATTTGCAGAAGCATTATCAAGAGTCATTATAAAAGCTCTCTTCTCAAGACCCCACTCAGTTAACATATTTTTAACAAACTTATAAATAGACTCACCATCATGGGGAGGGGGGAAACGACGAAAATTTAAAATCTTAGACTGAAGTTTCCAGTTATTATCAACATAATGTGCAGTTAGTGCAAAGTAAGAACGTGAAGTGCAAGCAGACCAACCATCAAATGTAAAACAGATATGAATCACAACAGATTGCATGGAATCAAAAAGCAATTTCTTATGCATCTCATGCTTTAACATGCAAGCCTTAGTAATAGAATATCTTGAAATATCTTTCACATTAGGATTTAAATAATTATGCAAAACCCTAAGTTTATCATGCTCAACAACACTCAAAGCATAACCATGACAAAGAGTTACTTCAGGAAACAACTCACAATATCTTTTCTGATCAAAAGAAGCTTCTGAACTACTATTGGGATTAGTAGCAAGAAACTCTTTATAAGCATCACATTTTTCAGTATGCCTTTTAGGATTAGAAGTACCAATATAAGAGTCAGCTTTATACCTTTTCTTTTTGCAGTACTTACATTCTGCAAAAAGCATTTCTGGAAGCTTGATGAACGTGTAATGATCCCAAACATGAGATGTTCTTCTCCCAATGTCCCCTCCAGTTGAAGCTGCAGACTTCCTCTTGGAGGTACGAACTGTCTCAGACAGTTGATCATTTGCATCCTCTTCTAGCAAAAACATACAATAAAAGAGTCAGAAATATACAAAATATAAGTTAAAAAAATCATAATGAACAAGGATTAATAAATTACCTTGAGACAGTATAATTTGGTCATTTAGATTTCTTTCACCAGGAAAGTCCAACTCATAAGAGAAAGAATTCATAGCTGTCACAAAACTGAAAAAGTGCAAATCAGAGAACCAAACATAAAAAATATACAAAATCATATATACAAACATCCATAAACAAAGAATAAAATTTCTAATGGTTTCAGTTTAACCCTTGTACGTGGCGTTGTTACACCTATCCACAGGGACACAATTTAAAATCCCCCTTTGGCACCAGTAGCCCCGCAGGTCAGGTAGTCCAGCCGATATACTCAGGTTAAACCAATGAAACCCTAAAGACTCGGACCATGCATATACATACATGCATAAAGATATAACATGCAAACTGATAGAAACAAACATATATAACATGCAAAAACAGATCTCAGAAAAGAAACATACATATAACCAAACAGACTCGGACCATACAGAAACATGCAAAAACATACAGAAACATGCATAAAAACAAACAGACTCGGACCATACATATACATACATGCATAAAAATAAAACCATAGAAACTGACATGCATAAATACAAACTGACAGAAACATACATGATACAGATCTCAGAAAACAGATATAACATGCAAAAACAGATCTCAGATAACATGCAAACTGATAGAAACAAATAGATATAACATGCAAAAACAGACCTCAGAAAACAATCATAAATATAAACAAACATATCTCAGAAAACAAACATAAATATGAACAAACAGATATAACATGCAAAAACAGATCTCAGAAAGAAACATGCAAAAGGAGATATACAACCTTCCAGCTTGATGAACAGACCCCGCACGCAACAGGAACAGACTGACAGAAGCCAGAAACGATTCTGAGAAAAAAAGGAAAATAGTAAGAAAACTGTAATCAAACAAAAAAATAAATAGAAGAAAACATAATATATAACTTACCCGAACAGATCTCGGAAAATGAAAAGGCAGAGAAGAACAGCTCTCAGAAAATGAAAAGACAGAGAAGAACAGATCTTAGAATCTGAAGAGGTAAGATGAGAATACGAATGGATGTTGGGATTAGAGGTTAAGGTTTGGGGATTAGATGTTTAGGGTTAGGGTTTAGATGTTAGGGTTTCGGATTTAGGGTCAGGGTTTTGGGATTAAGGGTTTAGAGGTCAGAGTTTCAGATCTAGGGGTAGGGTTAAGAATAAATTAGGGTTTAGGGTCAAACAGAAATGAGTTTGGGTTTTGGGTTTAGAAGGATTGAAGATAGAAATTCTCAAGAACACGAGGTTGTTCTTGAGAAAAGTAGGGGGTTTGATCGAAGAAAAACAAGTTTAAGGAAGAAATTTGTGTTTGTAGAAGATCTGGGAGGAAATTTTGGAAGAACAGGGAAGAACTTGGGAAGAACACGAGATTTTGATCGAAAGAAATGAGGAAGATCTGGGATTTTGGTGTTTGTGGATGAGAGAGAATTTGAGACGATATTTCGGTAGAGTAACAGTATGGAGAAATGAGCAATTTTGGTTGAGGGGTGAGGGTGTATTTATAGGCCTCGAGCCGGGTTAGAGGATCCGCGCACTTTGAAACGGGTTATTCGGGTTTTGCTCCGCAAGCACTCCTTCTTTGCTTTCTTTCAATTTCGTCCTTTTTGTTTTGAAATTGAGCTTAAAGCTTTGATTTTTTTTTCAATTGCATCCTTAATTCAGTTTTAACTTTTAATGTTTAGGGTTATGGTTTTAATTTAGGGTTTGTGGTTTTAATTTAGGGTATAAATTAAGGGTTTACTGATTTGTTTATGGCTAATATATTTTATTTAGTTTTTTGTTTAGGGTTAATATGTTAATTTAGGGTATAAATTAAGGGTTTTGGGTTTTTCATTTAATGTTAATATTCTTTAGGGTTTATGATCTTCAATTAGGGTTTTAATTTAAATGTTTAGGGTTGAAGGGTTTTAGGTTTTAGTAATTAATTTTCAGTTTTAATACTTGTAGGGTTTTGATTTAGGGTTTAGGGTTTTATGAAGCAATGTACTTCGAGTGTTTAGTTTTAATGTTTATGGTTTAGTGTTAGGGTTTAGGGTATAATGCTTATGGTTAGGGTATAATGCTTGGGGTTTATGGTATAGGGCTATCATTAGGGTTTGGGGTTTCATGAAGCAATGTACTTCGAGTGATTAGTTTGTAAGGTTTAGGGTTTAGTGTTAGGGTCTAGGGTATAATGCTTAGGGTTTAATGTTACGATAACATGTGACATAGGGTTTTGATTTTATGGGTTTCAATTTAGGGTTTAAGGTTTAGGGTATAGGGTTATCATTAGGGTTTCATGTTTTTTTTAATTTTAGAATTTATATTACAATATATGTATATATAAAATTGGAAACCCTAAACCCTAAACCATAAAACCCTAAGCATTAAACACTAAACCCTTAGATCCTTACCCTAAACCCTAAGCCCTAAAGTATGTAAGTATTTATGCATTTAGGTTTTACGGTAGTGTAATGAACTAAGGTTAGTTCGAGTGATTAGTTTGTAAGGTTTAGGGTTTAGTGTTAGGGTCTAGGGTATAGTGCTTAGGGTCTAGGGTATAGTGCTTAGGGTTTAATGTTATGATAACAAGTGACTTAGGGTTTTGATTTTATGAGTTTCAATTTAGGGTTTAAGGTTTAGGGTATATGGTTATCATTAGGGTTTTGAACCTTAACCCTAAACCCTAAACCCTAAACACTAAACCCAAAACCTTAAGCATTAAACACTAAACCCTTAGATCATTACCCTAAACCCTAAGCCCTAAAGTATGTAAGTATTTATGCATTTAGGGTTTACGTTAGTATAATGAACTAAGGTTAGTTCGAGTGATTAGTTTGTAAGGTTTAGGATTTAGTGTTAGGGTCTATGGTATAGTACTTAGGGTCTAGGGTATAGTGCTTAGGGTTTAATGTTACGATAACAAGTGACTTAGGGTTTTGATTTTATGAGTTTCAATTTAGGGTTTAAGGTTTAGGGTATAGGGTTATCATTATGGTTTTGAACCTTAACCCTAAACCCTAAACCCTAAACCATAAGCATTAAACACTAAACCCTTAGATCCTTACCCTAAACCCTAAGCCCTAAAGTATGTAAGTATTTATGCATTTAGGGTTTACGTTAGTATAATGGACTAAGGTTAGTTCGAGTGATTAGTTTGTAAGGTTTAGGGTTTAGTGTTAGGGTCTAGGGTATAGTGCTTAGGGTTTAATGTTATGCCAACATGTGACTTAGGGTTTTGATTTTACGGGTTTCAATTTAGGGTTTAAGGTATAGGGTTATCATTAGGGTTTGAACCCTAAACCCTAAACCCTAAACCCTAAACCCCTAAACACAACCCCTAATGTATGTAAGTATGTACATATGTACATATTAATAAAGCCTAAACCCTTAACCTTAAACCCTAAACCCTAAACCCTAACCTACATACACTACAACACAACCCCTAATGTACATAAGTATGTACATATGTACATATTAATATATGAACCTCAAACCCTAAACCCTAAACCATAAACCTCATACCCTAAACCATAAACACTCAAACCCAACCATATTGTATATAAGTAATTAAGTATATACGTGTGTACATATTAATGCATGAACGCTCAACACAAAACCCTAAACCCTAAACTTTATTTTTATTCTAAATTAACATATACTTATTGTTTTTTTTATTACTCTAATTTTTATACTTTTAATTTGATATTTTTGTTCATTATAGTCCCTAAAACTTTATTTTTATTCCAAAATACCCATTTTCCTTGTTTTTTTTTAATTTGTCTAATGTTTTATAATTTTAATTTGATATTTATGTTCATTATAATCTCTGAAATTTTATTTGTAATCCAAATTGACCCATTTTCTGTCCAAATCGACCCATTTTGATTATTTTTTTAATTACTCTAATGTTTTATAATTATAATTTGATATGACTTTAAATAATTAACTCAAAATTAATGACGATTGACGAAGGTCAACCTAAAGTCTATCAACTACATATATGGTTGTACGACCGAACTCAAACTGAATACGAATTTCAATCCCAAAAATACCCCGACCTGAATTACCCGACCTGAAATGCACCCGACCTGAAATGCACCCGACTTGAAATGAACCCGACCCAAAATGAACCCGACCTGAAATAGACTCGACCTAAAATGGACCCGACCTGAAATGAACCCGACCTGAAACGAACCCGACCTGAAATGAACCTGAACTGAAATGGACCCGACCTGAAATGTATCCGAACCCGAATTAACCTGCCAATTATCTGCTTCGGACCCAACCCGTTCTAACTCGACATGAAATGGACCCGACTTGAAATGGACCCGACCTGGAATAGACCCGACCTGAAATGGACCCGCACCCGACCCGAGTCGAGTCAATTTTTTTTACCTGAAATGACCTGTATCTGATTTTACCCGACCTGACAGAACCCGACCTGAAACCTGACCGATTACCTGTTTTTACATCCCTAGTTACTATATCAGCTTCCTTATGTTTTTTAATTCTATTTTGAATCGTTAACTACTCATTACATATTAAATGCATGCCTTATGTTTTGGATTGTCCTAAGTATTTCATTATAATATAAATGCATGCCTTTGAACTACTCATTACATATTAAAGGATGAGTTTACTACGTACGACGAATACCGATGAACACCACTAATGATGAACACCGCTGAACACCATTAAATTAATTAATAAAGATTTAAAATTTCAAAGACTCATCATATAATTAATAATTATTTTTAAAAATTCAATTAAATTATTTTTTATATATATTAAAAAAATTTAATAAGTGTAAACTATATATTTAGTGCATCACCTATTTCCGTATTTCTATTGAACCCTCATTATTTAAATATTATTTCAATTTGACCCTATTCTTTATAAAAAATAATTTAACCCTTAACCCTCAACCTAAAACCCTAAACTATTAAACCTTAAACCCTTAAACTCTTAAACATATACCCTAAACTATATACCATTAAAAGTAATTTCACCATCATCGATTCAATGGTATATGGTATATACCCTAAAACATATACCCTAAACCATATCTCCGTTCATCGCCGTCGGTTCTCGATTAATAAAGTAAGGGATCCAAAAAAATAAAATTAAAGAAAACAAAAAAATCATTACTGACCAGTAATCAACTCAAGCTTAATATCGTTTAACATGGCCGCTTAGGGTTTGATGATATTACATAAATTGATTTAGCGTTTAACATGTAATTATTCAATCGCATAAATTTATTGTAGCGTTTAACATGTGTTACGATTCATTAGATGGAAACATCTTAAATTTCAATTTTTTGTCAGATCTTAAAATTTAGATATTTCAGCTCAGTTTCAATGCAGAGATGGCCGCTTAGGGTTTGATGATGATGATTACCTTATCTATTAATTTGATGATGGTGAAATTATTTTTAATGGTATATGGTTTAGGGTATATATTTAAGAGTTTAAGGGTTTAAAGTTTAATAGTTTAGGGTTTTAGGTTGAGGGTTAAGGGTTAAATTAATTTTTTATAAAGAATAGAGTCAAATTGAAATAATATTTAAATAATGAGGGTTCAATAGAAATACGGAAATAGGTGAGATACTAAATATATAGTTTACCCTTATTAAAAAATAAAATTTTAATATATATAAAAAAATAATTTAATTGAATTTTTAAAAATAATTATTAATTGTATGATAGGTCCTTGAAATTTCAAATCTTTATTAATTAATTTAATGGTGTTCAGCGGTGTTCATCATTAGTGGTGTTCATCGGTGTTCGTCGCACGTTGTAGAATTTTCCCATATTAAATGCATGTCTTCTGTTTTGAATTGGTCATTACATATGTTTTTATGTACTGTTTTAGGTTTTGGCCATGTAACACCCTAAACTCGGATGTCACATTTAGGCCTTAAGCTCAAACCCTTATCATAAATTTTCTCAACTTAATTTAACCCAAATAAAATATTTTTCGAAAATATTTAAATTTAACAGTTGAAAATATAGACAAGTGATTAAATCGTTACAAATGAGCTCTAATTTAATTTAAAACGTTTAAACATACGACTTGGTCAAAACAAGTCTAAAAATAAGAGTTACAGGCTCGACCACATAAGGTCCTATGAATACACAGCCGGCTAAATACAAGTATTGTGCTATGGTCATCCTCGTTTGCTGGAATCTCGTACTGATAATGATTTACGATCCCACAATCCAACGATCAACCTACGCACGAAAACAATGATTCCGAGCACTGAGCTTACAAAGCTTAGTGGTACATATCTACTCTAATACACTTCATGCTAATCATAAACATAAGCATGCAAGCTAGTACGAGCAATAAGTAGAAATAAATAAACATGTGGCGCTACCACTAGTTGCCTAAACACATGCTAACATCATAGCAATCCTCATACGTGGCACACAAGGCCCAACCATACCCGAGATCTCATCAGATCATCTAGGAAAAAACAAACATATCAACAACAACAACAACTGTTGAGTGAGGTTTGAGTCACACAGGATCAGAAACGTACACTCCTCATGTGAGGCCGAGTTACGTAGCATCAGAACATACACCATGGGTGAGTCTGTGTCACGCAACATCAGAACATACACCCATACTTGGAATCTCCCATCGAGTATCTTCAAATGAGGCCCGAGTCACACAACATCGGTAACCTTCGTTCGATATCTTTAACCATTGCGTTGCAACATTTTTTTCTCTAGGTATTCGAATCCCATCAATCATCAACCCAACCAATCAAATGTCTATCTGGCATACAAGAAATGTGATCCCAAGGATCCCCTGGTGGTCAGACGACGACGACGAGCTCCAATTTGACGTTTTCGGCCATGCTGATTCCAATGGTGACCTCGAATTTTGATTTTGAACACTTGGAACCCTTCATCTTTAAAACCCAAAATTTCTTTCTTTTAGCTCCTCCAACGGCGACTCCGACGGTGATGCCATGATCATCGGCCGACTCATCTCGACGAGATGAACACAATAGTGTAGGAGGTGTCAAACACGGACACTCTAATGACCGTAGATCAGACATGGAAGCTTGATGAAAGAAAAGAAAAGAGAAAAGATGTGTGTGTGTGTGTGTGAGAGAGAGAGAGAGAGAAAAGAGATAATATCTAATTTCTCCTTCCCTTTTTCCCCTCTTTAATTCAAAATATTGTCTTCCAAACATAGATGAGTAATTTACACTCGAGGTTCTCCATCTTCGATCCTTACTCAAAACGATTAGCCTTTTTTCTTTTAAATTAATCTTCTAAAGTTTCCTTTTATTAATTTAATACTTGAATTAACACCTTCGACCCAAATTTTAGGTACAAATGATTAACCCGAAAATTGGGTCGTTACAGGCCAACCCATGCGGGTGTACATAAATATCAAGTTGAAGCTATCCTATATCATCAACATGTTGTGGACCTTGAGCAAAGTTCATGTACATGCAGGAAATGGTACCCCACTAGGATTCCATGTCCCCATGCAACATCAGTCTTTTGACTGAATAATTTAAGGCCTGAAGATTTTGTCCATGAATGCTACCATAACATTACACAACTAGCTATGTACTCGATTATGATTAAACCAATCAAAGGTAATACTCTAAACTAGCCTCTACCCTAAACTCAATCAATGACTTATTTAAAAAAATATTTCATTCTTTTGTGTACAAGTCCGTACCAGTGGGCTCCAGTAACTTACATGAAACCTACATTACCACTAATCATAAGGAGGCCGTCATGAACACCGAGCAAGAAAAGAAGATTAAAATCTGATGAAGTCACTAACCCTAAGCTAAGCAAAAAAGAAAAATAGGTGCAAATCGACCTATAAGAAGACCCACACTCAGTAGATCAAAACCTAGATAGTCTCAGGAACTTCAGCAAAATCAACAACCTCAACAGCCACAACTACTTCCTATACCTCGAAGGGAAAGAAATTCAATAAGGAGAAAGCATCCTCTTCCTCCTCCAACAATTGTGAGATGGATGCCAAGTCAAGAACCAACTCAAGAATCACAGTCAACAACTAGAAAGTAAAGTTGAGACATAATTATTTTGCTTTTTGTAAACTAAAATGTTTGTGTCACATTTGTGGCCAACAACATTACATTTTTTGTTGCTTAAGTTGGGACAAAATTGTTTTGCAAACTTAACTATCATGTTTGGGTCATTATTTTGCAATTGCTATAGGAGGTTTAGCAATTGATGTCATTATTTTGCAGTTGATATAAGAGGTTTATCAGCTTAGAAACTGATTATTTTGTTCAACTTTTTCTCGGTTATACAAATTTACCTTGTTTACTTAAATTGTTCAGTTTATTTCATGCAATAATTTTATTATTCTTTCAATTTTATAACAAATTATTTAGTTGAATATAACACAAAATTGAGTAACACCGAATTCTAACCAAACCAACTTCATTACTTCATCAAAAAAATGCATACAACAAACTATAAGTTACTTCACACAAACTATACAAAATCATAGCCCATTAAAAATAAAACCTACATACTAAGTTGCTTCACAAAAAAAAATCCATAAAATAACATCATTCTTACAACCCATACAATAAAATTCTATGGAAATAAACCATACATAGTCAATTACTTCATAACCCACACCATTGTCATAGAAAAAATTAGCAAACATAACCAACAAATTCGCTCAATCTTTTTTGCTCTCTCCATTTTCTTCACTTTCCTTAACAACCCAACAATAATCATTCTTGCACGTGGAGTCAAAGGAGCATCATACCAAGCAAAGAATCGACAATGACTCATTCCCATAATTTTTACAGCCAAAAAACTTCTTACCAGGACTGTCATCAGTTCAAGAAGTTTAAATCTTTTATTTGTGTCCACAACGACAAATGGATATGCATGCTTCTATTTTTTTGTGTCTTCTCTTCCTTAGTGTTTAACATTTCTGCAGAAATGGCTAAGAAAAGAGAAATAAATTGAGTTAGGGTTTTTAATTGAAGTAAAGGGGATTATACAGACAAAGGTAAGGGTAAATAAATTTTTAGTCGTCTATTACACGTGTGTTGCACACATGGATTATTTTAATTTTTAAGGCGTCATGTTAGCTACCCGTTAGCCAAGTAAAGGAGACTAACGGTTTAGTGACCAAAACAGAAACTTAGAAAACGTAAGGGGCAAGAATAGCCTTTTTTTAATTTGGGGCGACCAAAATAGAACACGCCCTAAACATAAGGGACCTCTAATAAAGTTTACCCGTGATCTTTTTAGTCACTGAACTTGCAAAAGTTGTAAAAAAACATTAAACTTATCTAACTATTACGAAATGATCATTGTACGTTATAGATTATTGATAAATTTTGAAAAGTTTAATGACCATTTTGTAATAATTTAATAAATTTAATTATCATTTTGTGCTAATTTGATAAAGTTTAATGATCATTTTATAACATATCAAAAAATTTAATGATCTTTATATAATTTTTAAAAGTTTAGTGACCAAATATAATTTATATATATGTAATATATATAATATTTAATATATAATAATTCAGTTAATTAACCGTTTTAGACCCGAATGAACTGATAATCCAAGTTTAAAAAAAAATCTTAACCGTTTACCGGTCATAGCTAAAGTTACACGATCGATTAATTGAAAAAAAAATCGGTCTGTTAATTCAATTAAAACCGAAATTTGAACACCCAAAATAAGGTAGCTCCATTGCAGATTTTGTGTACCCAAAGAAAAGTTTGTAGCAAGTATCGGTGAGGGATTGCCATTGCAGCAAACCCAATTCTCAGTACTCATGTTCCTGTTGGCTCTCTTTGAGTTAACCGATGAGACTACACTATGCACACCATTACAGCCTGCAGGCTACAAGGTATAGCAATGTACTGCAATTCTATAACCAATGAAATTTCACGTCAATCTTCCTTATTTTCAAGCTTTCTCACACTTTGTTAAGATGGGGTTTTTCTTTTCTTTTTTGTTTGTAAACAATGACTTTGTTTAGAGTTGGATAAAAAAAAAAGACTTTGTTTAGAGTTGGATAAAAAAAAGACTTTGTTTAGAGTTAACGCATTATATACTCTTTTATATTTTTTTACATGTAAGAAAAAAAGGGAAACACAGTTTGTAATTGTATGGATTATTAGTTTCTGTTAGAGAATGGGCGTTAATAATTCAAAAATAAAATAAAATAATAATAAAGTAAAATCAAAAGATTTACATTATTATTAAAGCAAACATGATTTAATATAGGTAAATCGAATAATACAGAATCAAATGAAATTGAACATTTGGATTATCCCTTCACTGCTGCTATATTTGAATTTGTTTGTACGACTTCTCCCACGTGATCCACTAAATACTGACACACAACTTCTCCCATATTTTCTTTTCTGCAATTAATAATAAATTGCCAAGAAACTAAACATAATGGAATCAAATAAAGTCAGTGAAAATAAACCGTAATTTGATTGAGTAGAAACGAGTTGAGGCATGTGAGAACACAATTTTTTAAGACAAATTTTCGGTCACTCATGTGATGCTTAAGGCGTTGGTTGTGTCTCCAAAATACAACAACTCGATAATCAATTGTAGTAGCACGTCTGCAGAGATCACGAACTGTATCCTTGTCTTATCACCGAAAACACTTTAAAAATCACAGAGTAAAAATAGTATAAAATCTCTGTATTTTTAATGTAGTTAAACCTAGTAGGTTTACATGTTATTTATAGGGTAGGGGTTTCATTGGAAATAAAACTTGTGAATTATCTGAATTTTATTTAAAATAAAATTCATTAATTAAAGGGTTTTGCTATATACAGCCCTTAGGGTTGTGTATAAGAACTATTAGATTCCTATCATTAATGGATATTTTACTTTTCAATAGAATCTATTAGAATGTAATTAAATACAGATTATTATCTTATACACTGGCGGTGGAAACTTAAAGTTTTCACAAACGCATTAGTTTTTGAGTTTAAGGTCTTAATTTAGGGTGTAGGGTTTAGGGTTTATGTGTATGAGTTTAGAATTTAGGGATAGTAGTAAGAACTTAAGGTTTAGGGTTAGAATTTACGGTTTAGAGGTTAGGATTTTGTTTTTAGGGTAATATGGTTATGATTTAGGTTTCAACTTATAAATCCCAAATCATAACCCTAAACCCTACATTCTTACTATTATCCCTAAATTATAAATTCATACACATAAACCCCTAAACCCTACACTCTAAACTAAGACCTTAAACCCTAAAACTAAGGCGCTTGTGGAAACTTTAAGTTTCCACTACCAATGTATAGGATATAAATCCATTAAATACATTCCTAAAAATTAAATATCATTAATTTATGGTATTTGATAGAATTAAACCATAACCTTTAATCTTAAACTTTAACCCTAACTTTAAGCCCTAACCCATAAAAATTAACCCTAAACCCTAAATCATAAACACTAAACTATAAGCCTTAAACTCTAAAAACCATGCATTAACCCTAAGCCCTAAACTAAAAACCCATAGAAATACAACAACACTAAAACCCTAAAACAATAAACCCTAAACCCTAAAATTATACACAGTCGTAAGGGTTGTGTATAGCAAAACCCTTAACTAAATAGCATTATCACAATAATATCTGAATTAAAAGATAATATCATATAATTTATCCTTATATTTGAGATATTAAAAATGCTAATTAAAAGATAATATTATATTATTTATCATTTTATTTGAGATATTAAAAATGCTATATTTAAGGAAAATTATCTCATGGGTTAAAATATCCGCAAGCCAACGAAGGGCCCGACCAGTCCGAACATTCACGTCACTCATATCATATCAGCTTAAGTAATTAAATAATTATCAAGTAGAGTCTTGTATATAAACATATCTAACGCTTGGTAACCCATCAATATGGGATATAAGTTTTTCTCTTTTTCTTAACTCAATTCACATGCCTACTTTGAGCATCAATTTCTCATTCATCACTCGCCCGTTTTGAGCGTATGAGATATCGTTGTAAATATCTCATTGAATAGAATATGAAGACGTGATTTTATTATTCAAATCTCTACCTTTGTCCATAAGAAATATGCCTCAAAGTTTCCACTTTATCATATTTTTTCCCACAGTTTCCCATCTCCCTTCATCAATCAGTCTCTAAATAGCAAAACCCTTAACTAAATAGCATTATCACAATAATATCTGAATTAAAAGATAATATCATATAATTTATCCTTATATTTGAGATATTAAAAATGCTAATTAAAAGATAATATTATATTATTTATCATTTTATTTGAGATATTAAAAATGCTATATTTAAGGAAAATTATCTCATAGGTTAAAATATCCGCAAGCCAACGAAGGGCCCGACCAGTCCGAACATTCACGTCACTCATATCATATCAGCTTAAGTAATTAAATAATTATCAAGTAGAGTCTTGTATATAAACATATCTAACGCTTGGTAACCCATCAATATGGGATATAAGTTTTTCTCTTTTTCTTAACTCAATTCACAAGCCTACTTTGAGCATCAATTTCTCATTCATCACTCGCCCGTTTTGAGCGTATGAGATATCGTTGTAAATATCTCATTGAATAGAATATGATGACGTGATTTTATTATTCAAATCTCTACCTTTGTCCATAAGAAATATGCCTCAAAGTTTCCACTTTATCATATTTTTTCCCACAGTTTCCCATCTCCCTTCATCAATCAGTCTCTAATGTCTTCCAGTGTTGGTTCTTCAATCTCCATGCAACCTCGCCATACACTGGCTGCAAGCTGGATTATTAGTTTCTCAGAAATTGTATATTTGGAAAGGAAGTGATTTCCCTAAAGTTATAACCAACGATGGTGATATTGATTTATCCTTCAATAGAGTCTACCATCCAAATAAGCTCTTTGGAATCTTTGAATGGTAAATCTGTGGGGGGGGGGGGGGGGGGGGGGGGGGGGAGAGAAAGAGAGGAACCGTCCATCTTTTTAATGCATCTAATAACTCTTCTTCTACAAGAGAGTTAAGAGGGAGACTGGAAAATAATAATCATAATTTATTTTAATTAGATTCAAATGAATTTGTCGATATTTAGTTATAATTCCCTTGTTGTATGGTTCATTGACACTACGCATAATTATACATCGTTAATACATTAAATGTTTATATTCATCCGTCAAGGGAGAAATCAATACCCATTCAATTGCTGGTACTAGTCAAAGGAAATGAAACAAATTAAGTTAAAACATTGAAATTCAAAGATAAAGGTCTGAGCATTTGAAGCACTTTTATGACATATAAGGCTAATGTGTGATATTCATCACCATAAAAGCCTTTATCTTCATAAGAGTTCTCCGTAGCTACGTAGGCTCTTCACAAACACATCAAAATCCGTAACTCAGAAACCCAAACAGTCTTCTAAGACAAACATATCATGAAAAATAATAAGGAAATAAAAGAAGATCAACGAAACCCTAGCAGTAGTTTTCACTTGTTTGGTAAGGGGTGGTGTTCGGCGCAAAGAACCCATCTTTCATCACCAATTCCTCTCCTTCCTATATGCTCCAAAATTGAAAGGAAAAAAAACAATAACAGATTAATGCACAAACTCCAAAGCAATCTGAACATAACTTTAAAAAGAAGGAGAAAGTTAGAGCTTAGGGCTTGAAATACCTGTTGGTGTACGTTTGTTTTCTTCACGGGTTGATCAGGCATAAGTCCGAAATGAATGTGTGGGAAGTGGGCCCACTGAAAAACATTAAATATATTAATACATGTAGCAGTAGTACAGCCTAGATTGTGGAGGACATTTTTTTAATGTTAGAGAAAGTAATGGAATCTTGGGATCTTACATTCTTGGCAGCGGCACTGAAGGCCTCTCTATGGCTTATATCAGGATTCCCAGCTTTGATGCGTTGGATTTCGTCCCTGCACAGACATTTGATTTGATACATGTCAAGATCATCATCATCATCCATAGTGCATCATTACAAAATCATTTTGATTTGGACAGGTCTGGTTAGGACTAAACGAGATTAGTTCAGATAAATCACACATTACTTGATGAAGCGGTTGTAGGCAGATGGGACTCGCTGTCTCTTCTCCGGAGCTGGACATGATAAAAACAGACAAACAAAGAGACAAATGTGCATTAAAATCACCTCGCTGACTTTTTTTGTTAAACATTCTCTCTCTCTCTCTCTCTTCATCATCATCTCTCAACAGTTACACATCTATCTATCTATCTTTTGCATGGATTCTTCTTTTACCATAAACATGGACAACAGTGATAGTAAATTCTTGAAGGCTAGGGTTTGATGAAAATGTTGAAGATAATGAACATTGTGAAGATTTGTCTGAAAGGTATACAATGTCTCTCAACTTTATATATAGGCATGGAACTATATAGCCTTAGGATTTTTGCTGTAACAGCTGCCATATAGGCATGGAATAGCTAAGAGATGACATTAAAAAGGGTGGGTGTTGAAGAAGAAAGATTTTGGAAATACAGGGTCGTAGGCATAGGGTTCTTGACTTTTTGGCTTAGGTTGAAAAGGTTGTGACAATAAGATTTGAGTTGACTCCTCAAAAATTAGACCCAAAATCCATATGAGTACTGTAAAGAGAGATGCGAAGAATAAGAATAAAAAAAGACATAATAATGAAATGTTGAAGAATCTCACGTCTGTTGACCACCGGTGGCTTGGGGATATCTTCAACTCCTCCATGAATAGCAGGCATAATAGGTTCATTAATTGGGTTTGGCTGGTTCATCACCATATTCGGTGTTGCACTGCTTCTGATCTCCTCCTGCCATATACATATACATATACATATGTAAAAGTGTAAATGGAGAACATGGTTCTTGTAGTTGTAGATTTGAAACCCAAATTTGGGGAGAAATGAAAATAGTTGTATGCTACCAGGAGACTCTGCGGAGTAAAGAAAGAATGACCAAGGTGAAGCTGATTAGCTGTAGGAAGAAGCAAACCAAGCATGTTGACGGACAAAAGATTGGTGCAGTGGCCACATCGAACCGTGACAGTCTTGAACAAGCTAGTGCAAGGAACACTCACCTGAGAATGTGGAAACAATTGTGAAAACTAACACTTTTTGAAACACAATAGGAAGGAAAAGAAAAGGGACAGAAAAACGATATCATACAGCTAGAACAGTGTCGCAGAAGTTGCAATGGACATAACAGAGCTGGTCGGAGGGAGAGATGTGGTCCGGTGAGAAAGCAACCGATGAGGAAGAAGACATCCTTTCGGAGGATGGAGATTTTGATATGATAGATTGACCGATCACTAGATAATGATAAGTTCCTCACAGATATATACCAGAAGATGATTGATTGAGGAAAAGATACTAGTAATATAGCGGAAGGTGTTTTCAAATATTGCTCATTTATACATGCATGGTTTGTACAAGTTACGGATGCTTATCTTAAACAGGTCCCGGTCCAGTAGGAAAAGGAACAGAAGAGGAAATAATAATAAACGGCTCAAGAGAAAAATGGATGGTTGCGGTTGGCATTCCCAATGGATGAGTGCTGGTGTTGGAGAGAGAATGGAAATAAGAAAGGGACGTGTGCATGCATGGTAGTGAATAGCTTTGGCTCATTCACCTGTTGTTTTCACAGTTAAGATTAAAGAGACCTCGGTTCTCTACAATTCCATGGGTGCCTTCAATTAAGAGTGTAAATTTGTGGAGTCTGATACTGATGCCAAGTTGAAGCTCAAGTCTAATTAAGGGTGTAATCAAATAGTTGCCAAGCCATCGAACATATAAATCACACAAGAACAAGAAACAAAACAAGGTCAAAATTTTGACAGTTTAACTGTCATTCACCTTGCCAATCCATCCAACTTAGCATCATATTGGGAATCTGTCATTTCACTAATGTGCCCCTTCGGAATTCAAAAAATGATGGCTTATTGGCCAAAGTCACCAAATTCATATATATATTTATATTACCTGCCAAATTGCCTGCAATTCTGACAATGTTTCATTGTTTCCTGATTCCAGTCCAATATCTCTTGGACATGCATGATTCTGCAAACCAAACTTAAGCTTTAGACTTAAAATAAACAGTGTTGGCTAAACAATACACATTCATCTCATTTGATCTGACCCTGTAAATGCAATGCGACAAATAGTTATAGGTTGGTGAGTTGGTCGGTGTCAGCTTTCAGAATCAGAGCAAGCCGGGTGCTGGTGCTGCTAATGCTATACAAGGGAGCCGGTAATAGCTACACCAGACTGGCTGTGCACCTCCTTGGGAGGGAAATCATGGCCAAATAATAACAGAATCAGACAAAAAAGTATTTACCTTTAAAATATGGATTTGACCACTCACGTTATCTTCTCTCTCACACATGTACAAAGAGATACGCAGTCGTCAGTAACTGCACCACCCCCTCCTTTAATCGATTCTACTTTACTTTGTCATTGCAGGGTAGGTTTTCTATTTTACTAATTACTACTTTCCTTTTGGATTTCCATATCTCAGCTCTCCACGGAAAGGCTTCACTTTTTGTTGGCAATATGTTGCCTTAACTTTGCTGAAAAAGATGGCTGTCGTTTCTTGAATACCATCACCATCACCATCATCCATCCTTTCATCTTGATTCTTGCCCTTTAAGGTACTCAATTTGGTTGCGTAAATCACCGTGGGTCGTCTACATAAATGCCATTGGAGCATCGTTGGCCTGCAAAGCAGCTTCTGTTGGGACTTTATGTCATGCATGCCTTCGGAACCCACTCCCAAGAAAACAATGGCTATGCACTGCCCCAAGTTACAAATTCAGCAACTCGTCAGCTTTTTAGTTTCTTGTTTCAACAATTCCTACATAGGAACGGGGAACCAAAAAAAGTGATCATAATGGTTATTAAACTCATAATCTATAGGGGAAAAAATGTCTCAACTGTGTCTTTTCTAGGTTCAACTTTGTATGCTCCGACACTAAAAAAATTAAATTTTAAGCTTTAACTTTAAATTTTAAATTTTTTAAATTTTACACCCTAAAAAATACAGTATATCCTAAATTCTCTAAACCCTGACCATAACCCCTAACCCTAAACCTAATTTTTAGTATTGGAACATAAATAGGGACGGAAGATTTTTATTCGTCTAGGATAAAAATCATCTACCCTTTTCGGTGCCCCTTCCTATGCGCCAACACTAAAAAATACTAAAAAATTAAATTTCAAGCCATAAACCTAAATTCTAAATCCTAAACCCTACACCCTAAAAATACACCATACCCTAAGTTCTCTAAACCCTAATCACAACCCCTAACCTTACACTCTAAACCTAATTTTTAGTATGAAAACATTAATAGGGGCACTGAAAAGGGGCAGAGGATATTCGTCTCGAATAAAAATCATATGCCCATTTTCGGTGCCCTTTTCTATGCCCAACGCTAAAAAACACTAAAAATTAAATTTCAAGCATTAATACTAAATTCTAAATCCTAAACCTTACGCCTTATACCAAAAAATATACTCTACCATAAATTCTCTAAACCCTAACCACAACCTCTAACCTTAAGCCTTAAACCCTAAACCTATTTTTTTGCGGGAACATAAATAGAGGCACCGAAAAGGTGCAGATGATTTCTATTCGTCTCGGATAAAAAAATTTTGCCCCTTTTCGGCGCCCCTTTCTATGCCCTAACACTAAAAAACACTAAAAAAATTAAATTCTAAGCCCTAACCATAAATTCTAAATCCTAAACCCTACAACTTATACCCTAAAAATACACCATAACCTATATTTTCTAAACCCTAACCACATCCCCTAACCTTAAACTATAAATCCTAAACTCCAACACAATTTTCAACCGCGTATTGATTAATTTTAAATTATAAGCATATTTGGGACATTTACGTAACTATGCATTATAGTTGTATGCGTAGGATGATTGTGTTACGAAGGCGAAAGATATTAGGTGAGACAGACATCTAAAGTCCACAGGGATGTATCGAGGGTACTAGTAAAGCTCGTTTCTGAGATTTTGGTGGCCTATGGGTAAATTTAAAAAATAGGCCCTTAATTAAGGGTAAGCATTCGATCGAGTTAAGTTGAGTAAAAAAATTTCATGTTATGCGAGTTTACGAGTCCTTACGACTCGAACTTAAAAATTTATCTACCAAATACTAAAATTTTGAGTTATTAGAATTTTTATTTTATAATTCAAACTTTATTTGAATTTATTTTCGAGTCGAGTAAAAAAATCAGATTTTCTGAGTCGAGTGGAGTTTGGCTCACCCTTTCCCCTAATGACGAGTATTGGAAAAAAAATTGAAATTAGACCCTTAGTAACAAGTGATATATAAAAAAAATGGGTCTCTATTAACAAATTTTGAAAAAAAAATGAATTTAAGATTATTCTTGTAAAAACAAATATATGGGAAAATGGAACCCTAATAACAAATATTATGGAAAATAGACCATAAATAAAAAGTATTGAAAAAAATTAGACTCGTAATAACAAGTATCGGGAAAAAATAAATTTAAGAGTATGGCCCTAATAACAAATATTAGAAAAAATAGACTCCTAATAACAAGTATTGAAAAATTAGGCTCATAATAACAAGTATTGAAAAACTTGTACCCTAATAACAAGTATTGAAATAATAATAAATAATAAAAAAAGGCCTCTAATTACAAGTATTGAAAAAAATTATACCCCTAATAAAAAATATCGAAATTTTTTTAAAGAAAAGAACTCTAATAAAAATTATTAAAAAAATAAATTTTAAATAATAAATATTAAAAAAATATTAAACCCTAATTATAAATATACGAAGAAAATGGGCCCTGGGCGGGCGTCCCTATTGCCCATGCCCAGTGACGACCTTGGTACTAGGGTGTTTATGGTAAGTTAATCATATCGTTAGCCTAAATGGTCGGTTAAATATTATAACGATTATTAAATTTTGTTAATTATAACCAAGTCGTTAATATGGTTAATTGTTTTAACCGCTAACGGTTAATTGTTATTAACGATTCGGTTACAAGTTAATATGTAATCTATTGCAATTTTTTTCACATGTTCACCACTTCTTTTGAGAATAATGAAATTATCTCTCTAATAAATATTATATTATAAGAGGGCCTCGAGATTGATGTAGTAAATCTTGTGAATAAAATATATGTATAAATAATTTAATAATAGTTAATTTATAGGTTAACCATTAACCATCATTTTAAGTGATCCGATTAATTAATCTGTAAAATGTAACGGTTATATGATTAACGGTTACAGTTTAATATGCACACCCTAAAGGTATGACTGTATTTTTTAAAAGTTTTAAATTTTCATATAGTTTAGATAATTTCTTTATATTTTTTAATGAAGATCTAATTTCACACCCTAAAATTTTATAATTTTACGTTACTAAATTTTTAATATAACTACCTAAAAATTTATACATATAATATAAAATTATGTGTACATCTCTAAATACCAGCATCTTAGTACATTCTAATTGTGTGGGACAGTAGGACTCAAGACTCAAGCATATAATTGAGTGTATCATACCAAGGACCTTCCATGATTTAGCCATCCTTCCAAATGAAAAAAAAAAAAAAAAAAAAAAACCTTAACAATAGAGAGCAATGAACTACTTATAAAGTACTTTTAAGCGTTTGGTGTCGGACATATTTAGGTGGATTTAATGCCTCGTTATCTTCTTTCCTCTTATCATTTATTCCCATTCAATTCAAATGTTGATGCATCATGCATGACAGACAGTAGGTTGAAAAGTTCCTCCGGACATTAATTTACTCGAAAATACCAATAAATATTAGATGTAATGATAATTGATAACAAATATTGAACTTCCAACCGATATAATTTATATTCGAATTGTAAAAATACTACAATTGGAGGATAAAAAATGGAGGATAAAAAATTCTAGTGAAATACTACAATTGGCCAAATTTACTCATATCCTATTACCATATTCTCTTTCATTTTGTAAGCATGAGGAGGGCGTTTTCTGACAGTCTCAGCTTCGCCGAGAGTCGTTTAACCCTCCTATTCTATTTTCTTTCTTTTTCGTGTTCGGATATCTTCCTTCGCGGTCCTTGCTTCTCCTTCGGGACGCCGTCTGAAGGTTGGTTGGGGTGTCTCCCTCCCACGAAGACGGCGCTGGTGGAAACGGCAAAGGTCTTTTGCTTTCTTCGGTGTTTTCTTGGTCTGGGCTCTCGGTTTTCACTAATGAAAGATTTGGTGGCTTAACTTCTGGCTCTGTCTCTTCCTCTTTGCTTTCCAGTCACTGACGACTCTTGCATCTTGATGCGGCAATAAAGCTTTCTCTATTCATTTCTACAAATGATTCTACTCTTTTGTGACCCCAAAGCGACATGCAGCTAAAGATCTTAGATTTGTTGGCTGGTTCTTGTCTCTGTTTCTTTGTCAGCCATGACAGATTTGTTGAGAATAAACGTAGAGAGTTTACATTACACAGAAGAAGAGAGAAGATGATTTCCTGATTTTCATTGATAGCAAAGCAAGGTTCGTTTACACAGGTGCAATGCATGGGTATTTAATGCATGCAAGGAAACCCTAATTGTAACAAACATGCTGACTCATGGATTTTTTCAGCTCACGTAACAGCCTCAACAATGTGTGAGCACCAAGGATCCCTAAAATAACAAACTTTTGGTATCATCACAAATCCAGCTGGCTCTTATTTGTTCAACATTCACCCGGTTTTTTGAGCTCTTGAACATCTGCAAGGGCAACAACATGCAACTTGTGTTGTAAGGCTTCAAATCGTTCAAGAGGGAGAGGTTTGGTGAGAATGTCTGCAATTTGGTCTTGAGCTGGGACATAGTTGACTTGGAACTCTCCATTTTCAACTCGTTCTCTGACAAAGTGAAGGCTGAGTTCAATATGTTTTGCTTTGGTGTGTAGAACGGGGTTGGCTGCCATAACCACGACACTAGTGTTGTCACACCAAAGCTTGCTAACAGAGGATGGTGATACAGCCATCTCAGTTAGTACTCCATGCACCCAGACAACTTTAGAGGCATCATCAGCTAAGCTTCTGTACTCAGCTTCAGCTATGAAACGTGACACAACTTGTTGTTTCTTGGAGCTCCAAGTAACAAGGTGACCGTTGTGGAAGACACAATAGCCAGACATGGATCGACGGTCATCTTGATCACTCGCCCAGTCTGCATCAGTGAAAATGGTGAGTTCAGAGGGAGATGAGGGTCTTTCTTAAAGCCCATAGTTCAAAATTCAGCGTGCCATTCAAGTATCTGAGGGTCGTTTTGACTGCACTCCAATGAATAGAGGTTGGCTCCTGCATAAATTGGGCAACTTTAGTGACAAAATACGAGATGTCAGGCATGGTGTGGCAAACATACAATAGTGCACCCAATATGCTTCGATAGTGTTATGCATCAGCCAATTTCTCTCCTTCAAAGCGGCTGGGTTTTGGAGATGTTGCCATTGGTGTTGTAGTGGACCGTGAGTGTAGTATATTTGTTCTTTGTAAAATTTCAATAATGAAGGTCTTTTGAGAAAAGAACAGGTTGTTGAACTACAATCCCCAAGAAGAATTGAAGCATGTCATGGTCCTTAAGAGAGAATGTAGCATCGAGAGCAGTGATGACTTGGTGAATATGAGCATCTGAGTTTCCAGTGATAAGGATGTCATCTACATAGACCACTAAGTATGTAGTGACTTTGTTGCAGCAGTAAACAAATAAGGATGAGTTTGCCCGTGAAGAATGGAAGCCAAGATCATTTAGATATGCTCTGAGTTTCATGAACTAGTTCCTTGGAGCTTGGTGGAGACCATAAAGGGCCTTCTTCAGTCTACAAACGAGTAGGTCATCGTTGGTAGCTCGCTTTTCAAAACCTGGGGGCTGAAGCATATACACTTCCTCTTGAAGGTCACTTTTGAGTAAGGCGTTATTAATGTCAACTTTTCTGAGTGTCCAATTGTTCATAACAGCCAGTGAGAGATGTATGCTGACAGTGGAGAATTGAATTACTGGACTGAAGGTGTCCAGAAAATCAGAACCAGGAATCTGAGAGAATCATTTGGCCACCAAGCGTGCTTTATGCCTGTTAAGTGAACCATTAGAATTGTGTTTGAGTCGAAAGAGCCACTTGCAACCAATTGGTTTACGATTCGCTGGTAAAGGTAAAATGTCCCAGGTATCATTATCAACAAGGGCATTATACTCAAGCATAACCGCATCATGCTATTTGTTGTCTTGTAAGGCTTCCTGAACTGTTGAAGGAACTTCATGATGTTGCAGCTGAAGTATTTTGGGTTTAAATATGCCATCTTTGGCCCGAGTAATCATGTCATGAGTGTTACCAACATTGGAGGGAAGAGAAGCTCATTCAGGTGGAGGAACATGTGTGTCAGGAACCAAGGAGTATGTGGTTGTGACCATGGGAATGTCAGGGATTTCATCTGTAGAACTAGTACAACCAGCCCGTGAGGGAGGAGAGACACGTACATTAGAGTCATTAGGTGTAGCCATAGTACATGCTAGTGTAGATAGCAGAGGTGGGGAATGCACACTGGTGTCATCAGCAAGAGTCTACCCCATAGAATGAGTGCTGGTGTCCTCAGCAAGAGTCTTCCCCATATAATGTGTGCTCATAGTTGAGGGAGATAGAGCTTCAGGGATGATAGATATAGGGTCAAACTAAAAACTCTTGGGGCCTGAAGAGGTTGGGCAGGATTCAGCAGCAAAAGGGAACACAAATTCATTGAATACAACGTTGCGAGAAACATATATCCTCCCATCCTTAGCAAGGCATTGATAGCCTTGATGTTTTGGTGAGTATCCCAAAAACACACACGATTGGGATCAAAATTTGAACTTCTGCTTGTTGAAAGGGCGAATATGGGGAAAGTATTGGCAGCCAAATACTTGAAGCATCGTATAATCATGAGGTTTGCCATAGAGTTTCTGAAAAGGTGACATGTTCCCTAAAGTTGGTGATGACATGCGATTAATGAGAAAGACTGCACTGAGAATAGCATATGCCCAAAATTTTAAAGGGACAAATGCTTGAGCTAATAAGGTGAGTGTTGTTTCAATAATATGGCGATGTTTACGTTCAACTAAGCCATTTTGTTAAGACGTATGTGGGCAAGTAACTCGATGTTTCACCCTTAGCATAGACAATTTGGCTGCAAGAGGCATGAATTCTCCTCCACCATCAGTTTGGAGAGCAATAAGATTGGAATTGAACTGATTTTTAACCAAGGCATAAACTAAATCAAATGCAGTTGATACTTCTGACTTAGTTCGAAGAAGATAAATCCAACAAAACCTTGTGCATTTGTCAACAAAAGAGACAAAAAATATGTAACCATTGGACAATTCAGGGGCAAGACCTTATACATCAACTTCCACTAATTCGAAAGGTAAATTATAAATAGTAGATGAAATAAAGAAGGGTTGAACATGGCTCTTGCCCAGCTGACATGATGCACACACCAAGGACTTGGGAGAAACCATTTGTTTATTAAGAGTTGCGCTGATGACATGAGCTGTATAGTGACCCATTCTTCTATGCCAAAATAGGTAATCTGAAAAAACATCAGTAGTAAAGACAGCATCGAATTCAGGTGAATGAAACTCAAAGCTATAAAGACCCCCAGACTGCTTCCCAGACAGTAGAATTGAACTTGTATGTTCATCCTTCACATAAAAAGAAGTTGCATGAAACTCAATGTAAACAGAATTGTCCTTAGTAAATTTAGATACGGAGACCAAGTTCTTTGTAATTTGAGGCACATGAAGCAGTTGATTTAAAGCAAGAGGGTGAGAAGATAAATTAATTGATGCATGACCAGTATGAGCAATATGTAAGGGTGACCCATCACCAATATAGACCTTACCACTGCCCTTATAAGGATCCTAAAGTTGAAGATGTTCCAACTTGTTGGTGACATGGTGGGTAGCACCTGAATCAAGAAACCATGTTCCACCTGACATCATAAGAGTGTTGACTTGAATATCATCATCAGAAGGAGAGTCAGTGCCTGAAGTGTCACCAGGGGGAGTAACAAATGGAGTGTAAGGAATCTCAGTAGAGTGATGATTGCAGCAACAAACATTGGCATGAGCAGGGGAGTGGGAGGAGGGATGTGAGGTCGAGACACGCTTGAAATCTTTGTTGAATCGATGCCAACAGCAGTCGGCAAGATGCCCCAACTTTTCACACAATTGGCATTGAAATTTTGGACGACCTTTGAATATGCCATTGGAAGAAATGGAGTGGGCATTTTGTCGAGCAGCAGAAGTATCACAAGATGAGAGAGCATCAGGAGATGGGACTAGGGAGAACTTAGTGACATGAACACCAATTGGGAAGCGAGAGAGATCTATGAGTCTAGATTCGGCACCAATGAGAATTGAGACTACACTGTCAAGCGAGAAGGGTTCCTTATTGGCAGTAATGGCAGCAACAGAGGGTTCATATTTCATGGGTAAGCCATTGATGATGGTGGCTATATGTTCAAGCTCAGACACGGGATTATCACAGGAAGCTAGAAGATCACAAATAGTCTTAACTTCAATGACATACTCAGACATGGAGAGACTGCCTTTCTTTAGTGAACGGAGTTTGCAGTGAAGATGCATAAGTTTAGTGGTGGAGAGCTTTGAGTGAGAATTGGTGATGGCAGTCCAAATGGAAGATGAAGTTTCAGATCCAACAAGCTGAGGGAGAATAGTGGCACTGACGGTGAAGAGTAACCACGACGCAAGAGAACTGTCTTGCTTAAAGTGATGCAGGTAGGCTGGATTAGGGACCCGATCACCATTTGTTCCAGCTATCATCTTGTCAGGAACAGGGTGTGATGGATCAAGAAAATTTTCCAGCCCCAAGCCACGAACAATTAAAAGAACATGCTGCTTCCACAGCAAGTACTTTGTATCATCAAGCATGACGATAACGCGTCGATTAGAGAAAACATGAGCCAATGCATTAGGGGCGTCAGAGTCAGACATGTTGAAAATGAAAAACCTGAGAAGAGAGGAGATGATTTCCTGATTTTCATTAATAGCAAAGCAAGGTTCGTTTACACAGGTGCAATGCATGGGTATTTAATGCTTGCAAGGAAACCCTGATTGTAACAAACATATTGACTCAAGGATTTTCCAGCTCACTTTATAGCCTCAACAATGTATGACCACCAAGGATCCAAAAAATAACAAACTTTTGGTATCATCACAAATCCAATTGGCTCTTATTTGTTCAACAGGCTTGATGTGTCTCTTTCGTTTTATGTTTTTGTCTCGTATGTTTTTCTTTGTTTGTGTTTTGATGTGTGTTTTTCATGCATGTTTTCCCTGGGGTTTGTTTTCAACCCTTCCCTTGTACGTTCTTTGTTTCTATGTAATTCTATTTCTTTTGTGACTGTGTCTTTGTTTTCTTTCAATGAAAGCAAACTGATATTTATTCGAAAAAAAAAATTTATGAACCATTATCTTTCAAAGCATTCCACTATCCCTCATGTCTACAAATGTGTCACTTACTAATCCACATGTTTTAATATAAGTCATGTGGCAGGTCCTAGATGAAATTTTAAGAGGGGTTAGATATAAATGGTAATAATAAAATAGAGTTAATATCTAATTATTAAGTCACAATATATTAATTATATAATTATGTCTTGATAAAAAAATGTATAAGTCCAAAAGCAAAAGTTATAAGTTTCGGCTTTTATATTTGGGTTAAAAAAATACTATAGCAAAATAAATTTTTAACGCATTTTTTTATCTTATATTGGCATTTTTTAGCGCAACTAAAAACCTTATAAGCACCGGCAAAAGTGTCGCACCAGCGCTACAAATATTGGCGGCATTTGATATACAAAACGCCACTAATAACCTTTCTTTTGAGGCGTTTTAATGTACAAACACCGCAATATGTCATGATTTTTAGTGACATTATTTTCACAAACACCGTTAATAACCTTTCTTTAGCAGCGTTTTGATGTACAAACGTCATAATATGTCATGATTTTTAGTGACGTTTTTACCTTAAGTGGCGTTTTCATCCTAAAACGCCGCAAAAATGCACTTTTTCCTTCAAAAATTATATATTTAGCATTACTTAAGATTCTAAAGTAATTTTGGTCCCAAAACACTTTTAATAAAACAATGGTTAACGAAACTTTAAAGAAAATGACACATTTTACCCTCATAAACAATACTTTTGAATTTAAACAAAAAGAAAAGGCAATGCTAGTAGGGTCTTTCTTTTGCATATGAAAGCCAAGGAATCAGTTCCTTTTAGCTCCAATTTGATTTTTTGTTCTGAAGGTAAATAATTCAAATCAATTGCATTGCATTTGAGAAAAATAAACTTTGTATTTGTATAAAAGTTTATTTGTATTCAAATAAAATAATGTGATTGTCACAAAGTTATATTTTGAGTGACTAAATAATTATTTTTTTTAAAAAGAGAACTTATTTATTATTAAACTTATAATTAAGTGATGTATGTATTTTATTCTATATTATAATAAGCATGGAAGTCAGCTAAAAAAATTACTTGAGAGAGAGGGGGGTCTGTGGCTGCTAGTTTTCCTCGCTGAATGTTTGGGCGTCGATCAGCAGGCACAAAATTGCAAGGTAAAACAAATCCGGGCGAGTTTAATGTAAGACATGGTACGATGCAACTTCTGTATGGCATCAATCGAAATTGTTACAAGACACAGAACATAAAACTAAAAATATTATATTTTTTTATAATATTTTAGGTTTTTGGTTAAGTATCGAAACTTAGCTTCGAGTATCGATATTTATCGCTTTTGATTTGATAACATTTTAAGTTTTTTTTAAGTATCAAAATTTGTCTCTAAGTACTGATACTGTCGCGGGACACCAACAAAAAATATTATAAAAAAATATAATATTTTTAATCTCGTGTTCCGTATTTTATATCATTTTCAGTTAGTGTCGTACCATAATAATATCGTGACTATGCGACATCGTAGAACTACCCAATCAATCCTTTCTCTCCCCTCATTCATAAATATTCTAACCCTTTCCCTCTTCTGTTGTCAAATGGAATGGCAACACGTCTTTGTAACCTACAATATTTTGTTTTGTGACTTAAAAATTATTTTGTTTTGTGTCGTGGCCTGTTAAAGCGGGAGCGTGGTAGATGCTCAAACTGTATAGTATCTCAGACTGCATATGGGCAGTGCCCCCCTTGACTCACGTTTCTAAAATTATTAAAAAAAGGGTAAACTAATCTTTAGGTAGAGTTTTAAAATGATCATCTTAAAAAAAACGCGTCAATTGATTACCCAAACTATTAAAATGAGATCAATTTGACCACCAGCCGTTAATGGGCTAACGGAAGGTGACGTGTCAGTTAAAAAATTAAAGGTATAATCACACATTTGGTCCTTATGATTATATACGTGTCACCACCTGTTTAAAGGAGAAAAATCAATTTCAAGCAACTTGCTTGCCAAGAGAGTCGAACCCAAGCAACCAAGGGTAGTGGGCAGCAGCATAGCCACTGAGCCAAACCTAATCTTGTGTCTAAAATTACTTCATCAAATATATATTGTTTTTTTTTGTTTTTTACATTTATTCTTTTAATTCAACGTATATAATCATCGAACTAATTTCACATATATAATACTAAATGGTAAACCATAAACCCTATACCCAAAACTAAATACTAAACCCTAACCCAAAAAATTAAATACTAAACTTTAAACCCAAACCCTAAACTCTAATTTCGCGTTCATCGAATTTATTTCACATAATAACCCTAAACCTTAAATTCTAAATGCTAAACCCTAAACCCTAGACTCTAATTTCACGACCATCAAATTTATTTCACATAATATCCATAAACTTTAAACCCTAAACCCAAAACACTAAATACTAAAACCCTAAACATTTATGATTAATATTTAGGGTTTGGGGTTTAGCATTTAGGGTTTGTAGTTTAAGTTTAGCATTTAGGGTTTATTTATATGAAATTAATTTGATAATTATATATGTGAAATTAGTGTTTATGGTTTGAGGTTCAGGGATATACATGTGAAATTAATTTGATGATTATATATATTGAATTAAAAGAATAAATGTAAAAAACAAAAAAGCAATATATATTTGATGGAGTAATTTTAGACACGAGATTGGGTTTGGCTCAGTGGCTATGTTGCTGCCCGCTACCCTTGGTTGCTTGGCTTCGACTCCTTTGGCAAGCAAGTTGCTTGAAATTGATTTTTCTCCTTTAAACAGGTGGTGACACGTGTTACCACCTCTTTGGAAGAGGAAAATAAATTTATTAAATTAAATATAAATAATTAAAGTCCTCCAATAAGGTTTTGACACGTGTCACTATCTAAATAAATAATTTATTTTATTAGTTTAAAATTAGGACAAAATTGAAAGAATGTGTAAATAATAAAGACCAAATGTGTGATTATACCTTTAATTTTTTAACTACCACGTCACCTTCTGTTAGCCCATTAACGGCTGGTGGTCAAATTGATCCTATTTTAATAGTTTGGGTAGTCAATTGACACGTTTTTTTAAGATAGTCATTTTAAAACTTTACCTAAAAATTGGTGATCAACCAGATAGTTTACCCTAAAAAGAAATACACATATCTTCGTCCCCCAAATTCAGGTTCAAGTTTAAAATATTCATATATTAAGAAGCTTAGACGTCAAAAAAAAAACTGTCCAAAACCATACGATTTGATATAATTTTTTTTTTCAGTTATGTAACTAAACTTTATTTTGAGTCAAATTGATGTTTAATGTTTATTTCGAAACTTAAATCATGTTTTTTAGTCAACGGCGGTTAAAAAAATTTCATTATCCAATTATAACATAACACGAGATATGGTTTTTTATTTATTTAATTTTTGAATTTCTTTAAAAATATGAATTCCTAAAAAAACTCTAAAGTTTTAATTTCTTTCAAATTACATCTCCTTCACCGTCCGACATTCTCCACACATCGGCGGTTCACTGTTCACCGCCCAAGCATCGCTTGTCTCACTGTTCGGCAACCCCACTCTCTAGCCTCGATCAAAAATCCAATCGACCTCTTTTTTTCTTTATTGTTAGATGCTTGTCGAAAGAGCAATTGTCGATTCATTTGTCGATTTTTGATGAAGGAATGATGGGGTTTTCAGTTGTAGGAGCCTGAAAAATGCAAGGGTGGTCAGTGGTGCTTGAATCGATGGTCGGAGGGGAAAATTTAATGATTTAAGCGTTTAGGATTAGGGTTTTTAGAGATTTTTTTTAGATTTTTTGGTTTTAAAAAATAAAAGTTGAAGAAAATAATAGAAATATGTCACGTGTCCCGTTTTTATTAGATAACGAAAATTTGTTAAGGTTTGTTACGAAAAAACTTGATTTGGGTTACGAAATGAAACGCTAGACACCATTTTGACCCAAAACAAAGTTTAGGCATCTAATTGAAAAAAGGTAAATTACCGCAATGGTCACTTATCTTTAACTCGCGTACACTTTTGGTCACCGATTTTGAAAATCGACCGTTATGATCACTTACGTTTTTATTTTTTTAAACATTTGTGACTCCAGTGTTAATTGCCGTTAGACACTAACAGTGTGCTAACTAATTTAGGGAGTATCTAGGTAATTTATCCTTCATTTTACTATGCCAAGTCAACACACCGTTAGTGTCTAACGGCAATTAACACCCGAGTAACCAAATGTTAAAAAAACGAAAATATAAGTGACTATAACGATCAATTTTCAAAATCACTGAAGAAAAGTGTACGCGGGATAAAGATAAGTGACCAATGCTGTAATTTACCCTTGAAAAAAAATATAGTTTGGGCACCTTCCTTACTCTTAAGAGACAAATATTGGGTTGAAATAGGTAAAGGGAAAAATAGAAAAGCATCAACATTGGATCATGTTTTTATAAAGTGGTTTTTAAAATGTCAGACATGCATGCTGCTACCTCGCCATAGTTAATTGCAATGGATCGAGCCCCAAAAAAAGCATTCTCGGGAATTAAACAAACAATGCCCTTTGTAGCAAGGCAGCTAAATTTGAAAAAAAAAAGAAGAAAAAACTAAACCAGACCCAGAGTGAGCGTGAGAGTGACCACAACTGAAATTGACCCAACGTGGGAACATCACGAGCAGCCACTCCTTCACTACACCAGTCACCAAGCCTCTGAAATGGACCAATGTAAAAGATTTGCACATGAAATAATATGAGATTTTCTGTGTATAATGGCGCCAAAAAGAAGGTACCACAAACTTAACACACAATCTCATCTGATTCTCTTCTAACAAATTATAAACCAAAAATCTCTTACCAAAACACCGTAGCTTTTAACATTTTGTGTACTGATAATATAAAACCACACATCTCTAGCTACTTTGAGAGCCAATAGATAATAATGAACAACGTACATGCAGCAATTACTGCTGACAAAATAAGAGTGTCCCTCGAACGCCTCCTCCTGATGGAACCTACAAAATAAAGGTGTTTTAATTAGTACAAAAAGATGGTATACAGAATAAAAGCTCAGTAATGAAATTGCAGCATGGAAGTACCAAGCAAGCCACGGATTACAGGGAACTTGTCACTTAGAACTTTTACTTTCCCTTGAACGTCTCCAAACAAAGCTCTTTGAGAGCCCAACACGGCTCTTGTCGTTTGAGCTTGATTAATCACATCATCTATCTACAGAAAGCAAACATACAGGTCAGAAATGGAAACCAAACAATCCCTTGACAAATAGGGAAGAAAAATTAGCCAATAAAATAATAATACAAGCCATTCTGTAACAGGGCACTGAAGCTACCAACGCATGAGATCTCAAAACAGTAGCAAGGAATTAAAGATAGGCAGATAGCAATATATATATTATGAAACCAACTATTAGTGTAAAGTTTACTCTGCATGTCACATCAATCCCATCCATTTAAAGAGGAGTTAAAGTACCTAAATGATCAGTACACAGTGCTAGAGAAGAAAAAGAAAAAGATGCATGAGCAAAGCAAAGAGGGATGCTCGTATGAATCGTTATACAAACATGCACAAGTTTTTGTTTGTACATGAGAAAGATGTAGCATAAAATTCTCATTGGCATATCTGTTCGCAACCAATTTTGTATTTCAACTGAATTCACCTTTCCCTCTTGTAGTCCAACACCAAATCCTTCTCTTTTGGGCAAATAATTAGAACTTAGTTCACACTATATTTCACTTATTCTAAAAGTACACATGATGCAAAATCCACAGCCTCACTGCTGGTATGAAATATGATCCCATCAGCCCCCAACTATGAACAACTTGTGTAAGCAGATAACAGCACCAAGAAGATTCAACTTCCACTGGACACAGGTCATTTACATAGTGTTTGAATTTTAAACCCAGACCATTCAATTTCAAGAAAGCAATCAAGGATGTATTTAGCGATGATGATCAAGAGGTAAACGGTATACATCATTAAGCAACCAAAATCAAACTGATGGAGCACCGTCATCTAAGCTGTAGAGATGCTTGTTGTAGACAAACTTGGAAATGTGGCTTTGTTATTTTGGCTTATATATTTTGAACTTGTATTATTTCTAGGGGATTGATTCCAGGTACATGAATCTCATATAAAAAAATGGTTTTTGTCAAAGCATTGAGTTCGTTTTTAGTAATACAGATTTGAATTTTGAGACTAGATCATGGATATTTGATAATGGTGATTTCAACTACTAAGGTTTTTGGGTTCTACATACCAGGCACTTGCTTTAGGTTTCTGACCAACAGGTTCACCTGTTTGTTCTGTTTATAACACATATGTTTGCCGCATATCTAATCCAAAACCATTAAAGAATTGCAAATAGAACACATTGCAGTAGAAAACAGAAGGGGAAGGTCTTTCGAAAAAGCATGTACCATGATAAACACTGATAAAAGAATATTTAAATCTTACATGAGCAATGCTTCCGTGGATGGCAGCTCGCTCCCTGAGTAATTGCATTCTTGGTGACATACTCCCAGATGCCTGCATGATAGGTGAGCTTAGGAAAACAACATAGTATTGGCAATGGGAGTGACAAAGCCAAGAAATTAAATCATATGACTACCTTATACTCATTAATATCATCTCTGACAGAACTCAGAAGCTCTGCATGTTCCCTCATTGAGTTTATGTTTCCCTTGATTCTTCTAAACTCCTAGCAAAAACATACCATTACTTCAGAAGGATGGAAATACTAATCAACTTTTCAAAATGGGTAATCCATGGAACATTGGTGCATCAATTTACAGTGCAACAAACCAAAGTATCAAATACAGACCATGATGGTAATTGGGGTTAGTTCGATCTATAACTAATGAAAATGAAGGTGCAGCTGAAGATATTTCTATGGAACATGGGAACATAAGTTTATAATGCAATGAACCAGGGTAGCAAATAAAGAACATACAGCAACCCTGAGTTTTGGGTATACAGAAGTGTAAATGTGTGAGGAAGAAAACTATTATTTTTCAGAATTTGAGAAGGAATTAATGAATTTGGGGATTAACTCAATATGTACTGCTACCGGCGTTAGTGCCACTCTTCTGCTTTCCTCACAGTTCAAGAAAAGAGGAGATAAGGGCAATTCTAACTGCAAAATTCAACATGACGGAAAACCACATGTTATCCACACGGAAAGGGTTATAGCCATCCCATTTGCCCATGTAACTTATTTTTTTCTTCAAGTACCCATGTAGAAATTAGAACAAATAAACAACAAAACAGATTATGTAGAGAGTTCAAGCTCTGAAGTTCCTAGAGAACTATACAAAATTGCTGATAATTAAACATAGAAACCTGCGTTCTAATAACAAGTCTCGATAAAAAGTACAGCATAGTCAACAAATAAACCTGAGTAAACTCATGTAGTATGTCTCTATGCCTTGCAAGCTTCTGGGTGACCGAAGCAGTCGAAGCAGCAGATGCAGCACATCTACTCATGGAATCATTTATGTCCAGCAGTTTCTCAAGCAATGATTGAATTTCCATTTCCACAGACTTCCATGACCTACTTGACCCAACCGTGGGCGAGCCAGTATCTAGATAAGCTAAATATGAGAACATATCATTACAAAGGGGAAAAAAGGAAATCTGACCAGATTCCTAGGGCTACTTATTCCTAAATACAAGTAACTAAAATGAAAAGAAATCCAATCTATTAAGCCAGTAGAGCTGTTGAGTTTTTAAATCAGAATTTCAGTAATCTACCAAGAGAATATCAAAATGCAACTAAATGACAGAAAATAACAAGCATTAGCAGTAAACGAGCAAACCTCCTTGGGTGAACCTGGTACCGAGCTTCGCATAAGAAGAGAGTTTAACATCGAGATCACCCTCGATCTTTCGAGCCTCTCTCCTCAGTTCCTCCCAACCCGATTCTTGCAGATCCAGATTTGGATCCGTCATTTTGGATCTTCGCCGTTCAAATTCTGATCCCTCGCTACAGCTTCTTCTGTATTGTAACGCGTTGCGTTCTTATGTGGATCCAATTATGGGGAAATTTGGTTCAGTTATTACGGTTAGTAATCCTCGTTCAGTTACGGAATTCGGAAAAACAAAAACAAAATGCTGCTGAGTGTTGGAAGCTGCTTGCTTCTTCTTCTTTTTCTCTTTCGGTTCGATTTTACTTTCGATCTTCTATTTTTGTTTTCATGTTCCTGTGAGTCTGAATGAGAGAGAACGAAGATCTTCTACGGTTACTTTGCATCTGGACCGTTGAACTTTCAAAGCATATTGGAGAAGGCCTTTACTGCCGTCCAAACATCTCTTGACCCATGCATGGGCCGAACTCAGAAGCCCAATTACTATTTTTAGGGGTAAACTACCACCAAGGTCATTTCTATTCGTTTTTTTCTTCTCATTTTGATAATTGGACTTCTAAATGCTACGTTTACGTTACTTATGTTATTGATATTTTATAATTTGATCATTGGATCGTTAACTCTAATTGTCTCTTTAACATATATTATTCGTGTTAATTACATGTTTTAAATCGACAATTTAACTCTATTTCGACCTTCATTCATCAACATCCATCAAACCCATCATCGATATTATGATAACGACATGATACTAGAAAGAGCGCAAACGATACTTGTAATATGTGTTGTCGTGACTCGATAAATTCAGCATTTGAAATCTTTATTTTCGTGTGCATGTTATAACTTTCTTTGGTTCATGACAAGACACCAACATTTAGATGTGTCTCAATTGATTTTTGCAGGGTCCAATAATCAATTGCTCTAGTGGACATATATATTATAGAATCTTTATTGTCATTTTGATATGTAAACTTGATTTGAAATATTTAGTCTTATATTTTGTTAGAATGTCAAAACTCAGATACACTAATTTTTATTATTTTAATTTTTATTTGAGTATTGAAATATATTTTTAAATAAACTTGTTTTTCAGTCGATTAAAGGGGGAAATGTTATACCTTTTAATAATTGATCATTGCGATGACTCAATGTAGCATTTTGGATCATCTACATTAAATTATTATATAGGCTTAAGTGGTAAGTATGTCCCCGAAATAAACTAAAACCAGTAAGTTTGTCTTTACTTTTTAATTGCATCAAATTTACCCTCTAAGTTATTTAATTGCATAAATTTTGTCCTTGAAGTCATTTAATTTTGGTGATTTGAGTTTACTTCAAGACAAAATTGATACAATTAAATTATTTCGAGAGCAAAATTAATGCAATTAATTGACTTCAAAGGCAAAATTGATGCAATTAAAAAGTAGAAGCAACATTATTGATTAGAGTTTACTTCAAGAGTAAACTTATCACTTAAGACTATATAACAACTTAATGTAGATGATCCAAAATGCCACATCGAGTCATCACAATGACCAATCATTAAAAAGTATAACATTTTTCCTTTTAGAAAAGTACAACAATGACCCATTATGATGATCTAAGATGTCACATTGAGTCATGCGAAATGTGATTTTAATAAGATAAATTATTATTTTATATACGATACTACTATAAGGAAAAAATATTTTTTAACAAAAAAGAAATAACTTTATAATGCTACTTATTTAAGATAATTTCATATGAATATATAATTTCAAATATTTTTATCTAAAAAAACATGAGACATAAGATTTTAAACTCAAATAATTTACTTAAACGTACAAATACTATATTCAAACATATAATTATATCTCGATAAAAAATTTTATAAATTACAAAAATAAACCCACTATAAGATAACAAACGAAAGTTAGTATACTTTTAACTCTAAAAATAACTTTTCAACGTTAGAAAGCTAAAAAATTACTTTAAAAGTATTTTTTCAATGCACTTTTCTTCTAAAAATTATCTGTTTAACGTTATTTATGACTTCAAAAAGTATTTTTAACATGTAATACTTCTTAAAGGCAATACTAGACGAGGCTTTAATAGAATTGAACAAAAAACCCAAAGCTAGTGATCATGCTCGACCTTCTTTTTGACAAATTCTAAATTTAATCATAATCCTACCTAGAGGGAAGGGGGAAAGGGAGACTCTAGGGAAAGGAAACATGTGCTCCTAGTGGGTATAGAACTCGTGATCTAAGGGAATACGAGGGAACAAAGATGAGCAGCTTGACAGTGTCACTAGAGTAGAGTTTATCTTTGTGTAAACTACAACAAATGCCACTTTTATTTCATTTTCTTCTGACTTTGGTCATTTAATTTTTAATTGTTACATTTCAGTCCCTTACATTTATCGATTAGTTACAATTTGATCATTGGTATGTTAATTCTAACATTGATGGCATACCATGTTAACAAAAACAATTAATTTCAATTTAAGCCGTGAACTTTTTAAGTTATCTCTCAACCAACCCTCTAAGCACCCGACACCATCACAATCCATCCGCAACTCCCATCGTGCCCGCCTCCACTCACTATTGTTGAACCAACTAATTCCCACCACCACCCGAGACCCAAAACAAAGATACTATCCGATCAAAGTCTTTACCTAAACTGACTTAAGACTGTCAACCCAACAACCTTCGCCACCACCACGCACCCACCATCTCCATCATAATCATGCCATAAAAAACTATAAACTGAAACCATCCCCCACTCATCTGAGACACCATCAGAACCAAACAAAACCTAAGAATGAAAAAAAAAGTCCACGCACAAACTAAAAAATAAAACAAGAAAAAGAGAGAAGAAAAAACCATAGTTTGACCTCGACGAGTTACCAATGATCGAAACATCTGTAAGTAACTCTCAAAGGTGAATGTGTAGCTTAAATTGAGGAGAATAATATTGTTTGGTTTCAAATTGATCCGACGATTGACAGTTGCATATCACAAAGTTTTATGATTTAGTTTTGTTTTGGGATGCGAGGGGTTTGGAACATTTTTCAAAAAGTCTAAATCGATAGATATGTAAAGAAAGAAAGAAGGAGTCGAATAACAATACTCTTGGTCGAAGGTAACGCTGGATGATAGTGATTCGACGATTTACAAAGGTGGTACATTGTTTTTTTCCCGATTCGAGTATAAGAAAATAAAACCATAGAAGAAAAGAGGAAAGAGAGAATTTTGCTTCAGTGTCATCACTGGTCGAAAAAAGTGGCTGGAGCAAGATCGATGCTGAGAAACAAAAGTGTGGACTAAAAGAGTGATTGTGGAAATTTTTAGGTGTTTATCTAAAATTTAGAGGTTAAATTAGAAATTAATTATTTTCTTAATGTATCATGCCATCAATAAAACTAGAGTTAATATATTGTTGATGCCGATTTTGGGTGACACCAAACAATGGGGTGGATTTGGTGGTTGAACGAAGGTTTGGAGAAGACAATGGGTGGTTCACTCGTCGTGAGACGACTCGAGAGCCATAGAGGACCATGGTTGATCGTTGAGTAAGGCAGTTCACCCCTGGTTGACTTGGGGTTGAGAGCCGCAAATAGTGTAGAGCTGGTGGTCAGAACCATAAGGGAGAGGAGAGGGTGCAAGGTGATGGTATCCCTTGTATAGAGTTTAGGAGGTTATATTTCGTCTTGGGAGTATGTATATCCCTTTAGTGTTGTAGATGGAGTGATGGTTGACAGGACCATGCCAGGCCTAATGATGACTATTGATGAGTTAACAAGTCGTAGCTCAGTTGTCATGCTGCGAGCTCAGTCGAACTTGATGATTGCCTTGTCTTGGCGCAGTGGCCTAGCGTAGGGGTCTCTGGAAGCTAATGGGTCTGGAGATGCAAGGGTGTCCAAGCTTCATTATTGTTTGGAGCGTGACGCGGGGACTGGTGCTTGTCGAATAATGATGCATTTTAGAGCAAGTATACTCATCGATCATGTAATGAAGTGATAGAGTAGAGTGTCGAACCCACGAGGATTAGATCAATAAATACGAAATTATCGTACTTAAGAATGTTTGAGCAAGTAATGGTTTGATGGTTATTTATCAAAACTAAATGCAAAGAAATCTTAAGCGCAATTACTAAGTAATTATCAATTGTCAATCTTCGGCAACGACACCAAAAATTTGATGCTTGCAAAATAGGTATGCAATTAAGAGCAAGTATAGTCGTCGATCAAGTAATAAAGTGATGAAGTAGAGTGTCGAACCCATAAAAATTTAATTAACAAATACAAAATGATCGTACTTAAGAGTTAGTGAGCAAGTATTGGTTTGATGGTGATTTATTAAAACTAAATACAATAAAAGTAAGTAGCAATGATCAAGGACAAACAAATGTTATAGCAAATATACAGATGATTAAGAAAGCTGGGTTTATTGCCTTGGAATTATGCTAATTACTATTCGAATGCTATAGCAGTTGGCGATACATGTCTGTGTAAACCAATTAAGTCTTTACCTATTCGACAAGGTTTTCTAATTAACTTCTTTGACTCTTTCGATGCCTAAAAGTTGATAATAAGGATGCTATGACAATACATGTCTACGTAAACCCTAAAAATTCTATTATTTGTTTAAGTTCCCCATTATTAGCCATTGAAATCTTAAACTTATGTCTAAGCCAGATTAGAACATAAGTTGACAGCTTAAGCTCCATTGTTCACGTTTGTATAATCTAATTCTCTCGATATTAAGCCACAGATCAATAGTTAAAAGTCCTCTCTCGATAGCTCTTACATTAACTACGCATGAAGAACAATGAACATAATAAATAAAGGAAAAGACTATAACATTGGACAAGTAAGTTGACCCGAGACCCGAAACGAGACCTGATTTTGACCCGAACATAATGATATGAAGTTGACCCGAAACCCGAAATAAACTGAACCGAAATCAAACCGTAATTTTTTGTTGAACCGAAATGGAACCGAACCGAATAGACCCGAACCAATTTATAAACTACTCCTAAATGCAACTATACGAGCCTAAACACATGAAAAAAACTAAGTGAAAAGGAAAGAAATATAGGTTGTCTATGTAGTCATCAATCTTGCTGCATCTGAAAAATAAACCCATGCTTGCTTTTGTTTTGGTTATGGAGAAGATGGGTGCCAAAGTCACCTGGACAAAGAATAGCATCAGTGTAACTGGACCACCAAGAAATCCCTATGTGTGCAATCGATGTTAACATGAACAAAAAGCCAGATGTTGTCACGACTCTCGTTGTTGTTGACGATGGTCCCACTGCCATAAGAGATTGTATGATGTTGTTTTTTGGTTCTCTAAGTTACGAGAACACATGGATGGCATTAAAGGGTGAGTAAAAGAATCTTATCTTGAAACTCCACCCTCAAATTGCTCTTTTACCTTTTCATTTTTGTTAATTCTGAGAGCAATGCATTCCATTGGAAGGAACAGGCAGCTATAAAGAAAGGACAAGTAAGAACGTTCTTCCACTGTGTAGAAGCTGCCACCAAATTCACTTGCAAAATGAAGGGTTTGTAGGTGGGTCAGAGTTTGGTGGTATAATCCTTTGAGCTCACTCATTTTTGGTTTGGAGTCGCCAAAAGAAAGCATTCATCACGTGGGGATTGGTGTTGTATAATCCACATGCTGCTAACTTAGCTTAACATAAATTGCAATCCAAGATATGTGCCATGGAAACTTCCTTTTGCCTTCATTTCAAGTCTGCTTTGAAAGATATATTAACCCTAGAAAAATGGATTCAAATCTTACCATAACTTGTGAAGATTTACACATTTTAATAGATTTATATAGCAATTTGTTTAAAATTATGCAGATGCCAGACACCTGAATTATCAAACAAGAAACAGAGTTTCTATTCGCATTTTTAGGCAATCATCAATGGGCATAATAAACCTCAATTCTTGTATGTGGCAGTAAATTACCATCGAAATCCTCTGGAATTAATTTCTTACCTCAGCCTCAGGGTTAAATATAGATGAAGGGGGCTGCTATTCTCACTCCAATCTTAACCCTCCATATTTTTAACTGTTTCAAAAAAACCCATCTCCCAAACTTGTCTTCTTTTTAAAGCAAAAATCAAATCTTGATTTCTCCTTACTTTTCAGAGCCGTTGAGAGAACTGTGTGTACGTGAACCAAAAGAGATTTCAAGATTCTCATTTTCATCATCAAAATGAGACGGAGGTAGCCAAAGTCGCTCACAGCTACATTACCCCCACCGTAACCGGCCGCCTGGGAAACCCAAAGAAGTTCATTTTCTTCCTCCTCCAGCGCCGCCGACGAAGCAGAACAGTCCCAAACCCTAACCCCGAAGATACAGGAAGAAGAGATTTCTCCAAATTCTGGGTTTCATCGACATCAAAGCAAATGTCTCATCTTGACAACACTCCATCAACGCCCGGGAAATTCAAGATGGAAAAATCACCCTACGTTCACCATAGATTGAGGTGGCACTCCTCTCTTGCAAAGCTCACGTTTTGGTCCTTCATGTTCTTGGGCTTGATCTTGATCTTCTTCTTTCGATCCCCTTCTTCCGGCCCCCTTCCCCAAGATCCTTCTCGCCGCTCTCTCCGTACCTACAACTGGGGTGGACCCGCTTGGGAAAAACGGGTCCGTTCATCTGCCCGCATCCGTTCCCGCGACGGCATCTCTGTTTTGGTCACGGGAGCCGCCGGTTTCGTCGGTACCCACGTGTCGGCTGCTTTGAAAAGGCGTGGAGACGGTGTTCTTGGACTTGATAATTTCAATGACTACTATGACCCTTCGTTGAAAAGAGCTAGGCAAGCGCTTCTGGAACGAAGTGGGGTTTTCATTGTTGAAGGAGATATCAATGATTCGACTCTTTTAAGGAAACTTTTCGAGGTTGTCGCATTCACCCACGTTATGCATTTAGCTGCTCAAGCTGGCGTCAGGTATGCAATGGAAAATCCTGGCTCTTATGTGCATAGCAATATTGCAGGTTTCGTTAGTTTACTTGAAATTTGCAAGTCTGCTCATCCGCAGCCTGCGATCGTGTGGGCGTCCTCCAGTTCTGTTTACGGTCTTAATACCAAAGTCCCGTTCTCTGAGAGTGATAGAACCGATCAACCTGCTAGTTTATATGCTGCTACTAAGAAAGCTGGTGAAGAAATTGCACATACGTACAATCATATATACGGCCTTTCTTTAACCGGTTTGAGGTTTTTCACCGTTTACGGTCCTTGGGGTAGGCCGGATATGGCATATTTCTTCTTCACTAGGGATATATTGAAGGGGAAGTCGATATCGATATTTGAGGCAGCGAATCATGGTACGGTGGCGAGGGATTTTACCTACATTGATGATATTGTGAAAGGTTGTTTAGGTGCATTGGATACTGCGGAGAAGAGTACCGGTAGTGGAGGGAAGAAGAAGGGTCCGGCTCAATTGAGGGTATACAATTTAGGGAACACCTCGCCGGTTCCGGTTTCAGATCTTGTTAGCATCTTGGAGAGGCTTTTGAAGGTCAATGCGAAGAGGAACATTATGAAGTTGCCTCGAAACGGGGATGTTCAGTTCACACATGCCAATATTAGCTTGGCTCGGAGGGAGCTCGGGTATAAGCCCAAAACTGATTTGCAGACTGGTTTGAAGAAGTTTGTGAGGTGGTATCTGAGTTACTACTCTGATGGGAAGAAAGCCTCTGAATAAATTCATTCTTTGAATTTGTGGTAGAATTCTTGTGCATTATCATTCTTAGTCATTGCCGGATTATTGTTATTTCTTGTATCCATATAAGGAGGGATATCATGCCCTAGTTTGAAGAAGTTTTGAGATCAGTAGGCATTGTTTGCTGGGCAGGCTGTATCGAAAGAACACCAGAACAGCTTTTCTTTTCGTTCTTGTGGAATGTAATTGTTAGGTTTTTTTTTTGACATTGTTGTAGAATTCATGACTGATTGGTAGAGACATGTATCATTGCCATGCAATTCCAATAAAATAGCACAGGATAATATGTTGTTTCATTCCTTGGCTTGACTTTGCTTTCATTCAAAATAAAACAGGCTATAAGACCATCGACATTAGACAAGAATCAACAATAGTAAATTCAAACAAGAGAAAACCACCATATAAAGAAATGCAATTGAAGCTGGTTCATAATGTGCCCTTGTTCTAAGCCACAAAAGTACTGGCGGTAGTTGACTTACTGCACAAGGAAAAAGTACGTTAAGATTTGCAGGTTACAATCAATTTTTCAGCGACTGAGTTTGGGGGGTTGATTTTGTAAATGACCATATGCCTCTCGCTACGATTCATGCCAGAAAACACTGTGATGGCAACTGCTTTCTTAATCAGGTCTCGGGAGCAAGTCCTGCCAGAAAACAAAGACGAGTTCAATGTTATCTTCAAAATGAAGCAGAGGATAATGTTTTACAAAGATGTAGGTACCGTGGGCAATTCAGTATCCGCAGAATCTTGCTGCCTGTAACACTCTTCACCTGAGCAATCCCGTGAGAATGACACCAATTTGTGATGGGGTCAAGCCTTTCTTTGCAAACTTGCAAATGTTCTCCTCCACCTAAATGAATATTGGCCAAACAATAATAAGAACATTAATGGGATGCAAAACCAGAAACCATAGTCTCTACAAAGTTAGATGAAGAAAACATAAGAAAAAAAATGAAGCTTCCATTTCTCAAACATCTGAGCATAATAAATTCTAAAAATAGAATAAAAATTGGGAGTATAATCGAGATAACAGACTCGCATCTTGGGAAGAGATCTTCAACCAACTTGGTGGAGTACTCTTGTAGGGCGTTAAACAGTTCACACATTCGATTTGTGATGCGGAAATACCACTGCAAACAAAGTCAGATTAGGATGTAAAAACAAGTAATCGGATGAGTTTAAGGTCGGGTTATGTCAAGTCGAGTCAAATCGAATACATATTATTTTCAGGTCGATTTGATGTTTTGAATCGATTCGGGTCAGGTGTTGGTTAGTTTCAGGTCGGGTTCATTTTAAGTCGGGTCAAAACAGTTCGAGTCCGAATCAGTTAATTGACGGGTTAATTCGAGTTTGGGTAGACTTCATGTCATTTCAGGTCGAGTAATTTCAAGTCGGGTAAATTCGGGTTTCGAATTCGTATTAAGTTTGAGTTTGGTACAAATGGTCGATAGACTTTGAGTTGGGTCATTTCGAGTGAATTATTTAACGCCTTTCGCGAACATGAATCACATTAAGTCTGATTAGGAATATGCTTTTAGGGAAACAATAGGGGTCAATTTGAAATAAAAATAAAGTTTAAGGGACTATAATGAACAAAAATATTAAATTAAAATTGGGACAAAAATGAATCAAACTAAAACTAAAGAATAAAATTGAGACTAAAATGAATCAAACTAATACTTGTAATCACTAATTTTGTCCGGACCTTGAACCCCTTTTATTTGTGTTGTTAATGGGCTTATATGGGGCTGTTATGAAATATAAAAAAAGGAAAAAGTGGAAAAAAAAAAGAATATATATACATATATATACATATCATACATATTATTATCTTACTATTATGAGTGTTATTTATTGTATATAAGTACATGTGACATATTAGATATATGTGTAATTAAGTAATAATGTGAGTGTCAACATGTATAATTATGATTATTATTAGTAGCATTATTATTTTATAATATTATTCATTTAAAAAAAAACCCCTAAACATTACAAATATGTTTTAATATTATATTATTATGTGTTAGTATTATCATTGCTATTATTATTATTTACTATTGTTAATTATTATTGCTATTATGATTAGTGTGCTTTTGTTTTACTATTATTAATCGTTATTATGATTATTACTTATTAATATTATTTGTGTTATTATTATTATTATCGTTATTATTATAAAAATAAAACATAATAAGTAAAAGCCCAAAAGATTGGTTAAAAGTAAATAATGAGAGTCCAAAAAATAATAAAGAGTCCATCACAAGCCCGTTCTAGGCTCAAACCTAATAAAACCCTAGAAATCTAAACCTAATTATCCTCTTTATTGTGCAGCCGCCGCTATACTCTACAGCCCTTGGATCTGGTCTCAGATCAAGGCTCCAGATTCGATCTCGAGAAAACCCTAATTCCCCTTTTTTTTAATGCAGCCGCCACGATCTGAACCGTTAGATCTGGCTCACGATCTAACGGTCCAGATCAGCCAGAAGCCAAAACCCTAGATGCTCATCGTATGATCAAACGCCGCGCAACCTGAGCCGTTAGATCGAGTCGATCTAACGGTCCCGGATGACCAAGAGAAGGTTCCAGATCTCCACGCTCCGCACGCTCGTCTCCCCGGCTCCCACCACGCGCGCGTAGCCGATCCCGTGACCATCCGTCTGCCCCTGCACCGGCACGCCCTGCTGCCTCTCCCAACCGGGAAATCCGACAACATGCACAGTAAAGAAGGCCAGCAATCAGAAACCCAAAAACAGCAAAAAAGGAAACATAAAAACAGAGGCAATTAAAACTCAACAAAAGAAGATCAGAGAAGAATTCAGCTTTATGTTCCCTTTGAATCATATCTCGGTTATATAGGAAACCGAAAACGAGAGATCAGAGGGAGCATAGAGAGATATCAGTGAAGAGAGAAAAAAAACCAGAGAGCATACATTGTAAACCCAAGAGAAGGGGATTTTTGGGATTCGATTTTAGGGAAAAAATCGTTGTAACCATTTCAAAAATCAATACAAGAGAAAATTCAGAGGCACTTGGATCTTTTTTTTACTTTTGTTTGCATTTCGAATATTAAAAAAAAAACTTTTATTTACCTTCTGTTTCAACCTCGCCGGCGGCTGGAGCGCATTTCAGACGATCCCAACGGTGAAGGGCTTCATCCCGGTGAGGCGAACGTAGTATCAAAAGATCGCGGCGATCCAACGGTGGACGGCGGCTAGCCAAGGCTTCGAAACGTCGGGACTTTCATCTCCCGTCCACGACTTTCTGACCATCTCCGGTGAGATCCACTCAGATCAGGTGAAAGAGGAGCACTTGGGGATCTCGTTGGCGGTCTTGCATGGCCGAAAAGGCCAGCGGAGTAGCGCCGGCGACGACCTGAAAGCTCGACGGCGTGGGCTTGTTTGAGAGAAGAAGAAAAGGGTAAAAGTGAAGTAAAAAATATCCCTAAAAGTTTGACTCTCCCTTTTTTTACGCGTTTTTAATTAATGCCCCCGTTAATGACTAATTTTATGCTTTTAATGCCATGATTATCAATTCCCCCATTACTGCCGGTTTTTTATTTTCCTTATACATGTATATATATAATCTATGTTAAGGCTGCTAGTTTATAATCTTATAGTTTCCCTTCTTATAGTTACCTATTTTAATATATAATGTATAATGCGTTAAGACTATTAGTTTATTTTCCTTATTTATTACATTTTCCTTCTAATTACCTATTATAATCTCTAATATATATATATATATAACGAATAATGTTTAGTTATAATATACGGTGGATGTATATATTAAGTAACCGTTGGTATGTGGTTTTGATATGTATATATCCTATAATGTTCTCTTTTTGTGTATACGTGTTGTAGTTTTTATACCCTTTTTATATATGCATGTATTTGTATAGTTTATGTCTTCTCATATTTTTATACATTCTGCTTGATTATTTGTATATTTTTATGTCCCGTTTATGAATTTATAAGTTGCATTTCGGTTTATAAATTGCAATGCGAGTGTTTTTTTTATTCGGGAACGAACGAGGCCAGTACCAGTCGTAGTGGTGGTGGTTCGGACGTTCCTTCTCGAATATTAAGACCTTTAAAATTTACTCACTCGTATAACCAAATTTCGATACGATTCGTCACTTTAATTCGCAAAATTTAATATTAATTAAGCGGTAATGTTTTTGGTACCAATTTTCGGGCACGACGGGGGTGCTCATCCTTCCTCGCGTGTAACCGACTCCCGAACCCCTTTTCGAAAAGAATCTCTGGTTTTATTTCGGTGTCCGGTCTACCATTTTAAATGGCCGGTGGCGACTCCTCTATTTTTTATAAATCCGACTAATTTTTCAAAAACCATCTCAAAACCCGGTTCTTCTAAGTGACACCGAGGTATTTTTTATTTTTTTTAGTCGCAACAATACTAAACTTAAATTGGGACCAAAATGATTCAAATCATAAACCCTAAACTAGGGATGACAGGCGAATATAATTTCGTGGATTCCGCACCGCACCCGCCCCAATTAGGGTGGGGATGGGTATAAGTTTGGTGAGTAGTGGGTGGGTGTGAATGTAAAAGGTCATACCCGCCGCAGGTAGTGGGTAGGTGGTAGATTTAAGACCTTACAGTCCTCGCATCCGCCCGCCCCATACCCGCTCGCCCTGCATACTACCTGCCATATAAATTTGGACCATTATGAATTTAGATGTAATTTCACAAACTATTCTATAAATCCTAAAATTTTATAGAATTTAAAGACTTTGGTTTGTTTATGGTGTTTTATGATTGAGCTTGAATTTATACTTATGATTGTTCTTGAACTTATGTTTTATGTGATATGGTTGCTACCAAGCGGGCGGGTATAAGTGGGTACGAGATGGACAATGGGCGAGTATAAGTTGGGTGGTGGGTGTAGGGATGGATTTGAGAATATACTTGCATGGGCGGGTGTGGATTTAAAAATTGTACCCGCTGTGGGTGGTTGATAGATGGTGGATATGAAAATTTTACGTGGGTATGAGGACGGGGAGGGGGTATCCACACCCGCCCCGCCTGTTTACCATCCTACTCTAAACCCTAAACCATGCTTTGTAAAACTTAAATCATAAAATGAATCAAACAGTCACTAATTTTGGGACTAAACCGTAAACCGTAAACCATAAATCTTAAAATGTAAAGTATAAACTCTAAATCTTATACCATAAACCATAAACCCTAAGAAAACTAAACTAAAATTGGGGCTAAAATGAATCAAACTAAAACTAAAGAATAAAAGAAGACCTAAATGTAAAGCTCCTAAAGTAGTAATGACCTAAAGTGCAAATAACCTCTAAAAATTAAAAATGACCGTCTTCCTTCTTTTGATTTGAGTTTTGAAATTTGAAATTGAAAAGATATGGTGGCGTGCCTATATATGGGATTGGACAACCGTTTGGCTAGAAATTTTGGGCGGTTGATTTCCCTCCACAATTGGGCGGTTGATTTCATTCCACAATTCTGTCATTTTCCTTTTATTTTTTCTAATTATTTTTTAACCTTTTTAAATTAAAATTACCTGCGTTAACTTTTAGTTTTAGGTTAAAGGTGATTGATTGTTTAGCCATTCTAACTTTACATGTTTTTTTGTTTAAATCCCGATTTTTTATGTTTTAGTTTAAATCAATTGAGTCCTAATTTAAATTAATTTAATTAAAATTCCTTATTTAGTTTTAGAATTATTTTAACATGTGCATGATTTATGCTTCTAAATTTTAGTTTAACTCAATTAGATTCTAAGTTTAACAAGTTAATTCGATTAAGACGTTATTGTTATTGTTATTACATACAAACTTTGGTTTAATATAATTATATACAAATTTTTGATTTGGATGTAAACGTGTAATTGTACACATAAAAGTTAAAACTTTAATTTAGTTCAATTGTACACATGAAGCTTTACTTTAAATATTTAATCAATTCAAATTCATAAATTAGCAAGTTGAATCAGAATTAATCCAATAAATATCTAAATCCAACCTTTCCTTATATATATAATTGATTATATATGTATATATATAAAAAAATTATTTAACACTTTAAATTGATTTTTAAAAAAATAATACTTTACATTTAGCAACACTTAATACTTTACACTTATCAACACTTTAAATTAATTAAATCATCAAATCATAGACTTCCTCAATTACATGTCAGGTAAATATCAAGCCAGGTCAAAACCAATTTAGTCAACAACAGGTTGGGTTCAAAACATGTCGGGTTCAAAACAAGTCGAGTAATATCGGATATCGGGTCTATTCAGTCGGGTAATATAGGTTATCTTCCAGGTTAGTCTCAGTTCGGGTTCGTTTCAGTCGGGTGCAGGTCGGGTTTCGGGTCTACAGTAACATGTTCAATTCAGGTTCAGGTCATTCTCGGTCGGATATAGGTCGGGTTCGGTTACTACAGTGACATGTCCAACTCGAGTTCAGGTTAACAACAGTCGGTTACATATTTGTTTCGGGTCATCGCATCCTCGGGTCAAACCAGGTTTTAACTCGAGCAAATTTCAGTTAAGTTTTCAGGTCGAATCAGTTTTTTACGTCCCTAAGTCAGATCAATAATGATAAAGGCAACACTGATTCATTTAAAATAGATAAACAATAGGGTATTAGGATTGTTTTCGGAATCATGTGTCAAGTGCAAATACAAACCCTCGGCTATGCATACGACCCATGGTTACTGACTTCTGGGCTCGATTGTTTTTGTCCTGCTTGGGTTAGGGTTTATTATTTTTGAGGTAAAGTTCATAGATGGTAACTAAACTTTAGTCTATTATTTAATTTGTTAATTAAATTTTTAATTACTTTGATGTTACGATTAAAATTTATGTTTTGCTTCAATTTTATCACTCACCCATTAATATTCGTTAACAACCGTTAAAATATTTAGTATAATAATGCATTTAGTTTTAATTTAAAAAAAATAAATTTAACCTTAAACCATCAAAACTCTAGCCCCAATCTTTTATTTCTTTTCACCTTCCATCCTTCCTCAACCATCATCCACCCTTACTGCCATACACAAACCGATATCTTACACTCACTCTTACAATAATTTAGTGCCATTGTTATTTGGAGAAGATCTCTTATTTGGAAAGTGTGATCTCTCTTTTATCGTATCAAATTCTAGCCTAGAAGATCTGTAAATTTTTCTTCCCCTTTTTTCTGTTGTTCTAGTGTGAACATGATCTGAGATTTTTATTTTATTGTTTACTATTTTGGTTCATTTAGATCACGAGTTCGTATAATATTTTGCATATACTTCTTTTCATGTATTGCTTCAATCAAATATCAGGAAAAATATTAGATTATCTGTGTTTGTCTTTTTCTGGTTAATTTGATGGTTTATTTAGAGTGTTTCTTATAAGAGGGGTGACAAGTAATATAATTATGAGGTATTTTAAAAAAAAAAATCATGGTGGATGATTGCTTTTGTTTACTTGGTATATCTGTGTTGACTGCTAAATTGAACAAGAGTCGAAGATGGCAGTTCGATGGTGGTCGTTGGTATGGATTTGGGTGTAATCTCTCTGGTGTGGTGCTAGTATTCTTAAAGTGGAAGATCACATCTTTCTCTTTGTTGTATGCATTCTTATATACTGCCCAGAGAGGTGACACGACATGGTTGTCGTGACTTTATGATTGGACTGCTATGAGTTGACGTCTTAGGTTTGATGTCTCATTGGTAGTGATTGCACATGCAGGCACATGGCCGCCAAGTACTATCTGCCTAGGTACGTTCTCAGTTGGTTTGCCTATTACATATCATCTTTACTTGTTCGCATATATGGGGTTCACAACATCAGTTTGTCATTGTTCGCCCGCAATACATGTTAGCCGATCGTGATTCCTTGACATGTAGCGGTGGATGTTCGTGGGTACTAACACTTGCCCCCAGGTGGGGAAAGGTTATAAAGTGACCTTGGTGAAACTGAAAATTCTGGTGGGCTCCTACGGTGGGTGCTTTCATTGGTGAGAACATTTCACGGGCTGTGATTTTTTTCACTTTATTTTGATTTGCTATTATACTTGTTATGATAAAAGGAAATGATTATTATTATTATTATTTTCTCTTCTGCTAATTACTGTAAGGTATCTGTTAAATCGCTCATCGAAGGACGTGAGCTTTAAATTTTAAAAATTTTAATTCTTTATCGGTTAGTCAAGTTTCCCTTTTAAAAGTTTGATATTCACGCCATATCATTTATCTCTTGTTGGCTATAAATGAGGCTTCCACCAGGTGCATCCTATTACTCACAGTTTCTGTTCTTTTCTTGTTTTTGTTATTATTAATGTGTCTGTTGTGGCTAATTTTTAACAAATATCATGTCTAGAGAGATTTTATTCTCTTATGATTTGTCTCTAGATATTGTTGTTTGTTAGAAGTTTGTGACCGCCTTGTGCTATCATTTTTTAGATAGAGGGAGATACTCTTCTTGTTCTTTTTTTTCTTTGTTAATCTTTTCAAGTTATTAGTTTTTGAGGTTGTTATTGTAACATCCTAAAAATTAGCTTAGAAGATTAGAGGTTTAATTAAATGATTAAATAAATAATTAGGTTGATTTCTTAAATTTTCGAAGTGAAATTAGGTTCGCTATGGACCAAATTGAAATGTAAGTAAATGTATAAGACGAATTCGGTCAATATGTATAGTGACCAATTCGAACAAGGAAGAAAATAAAAGGCTTGCATGCTAAAATGAAACTACATGGATTTACACTATTAATAAGATGAGATCATTGTATAACTAAGACTTTATATATGAGTTAGTGGAATTTTTAAGGGGTTAATTAGGGGATTAGTTGGGACATGACCCCTTGGTCATATCTCATTTAATTTGTTCCCCATTCCCACTTTCCTTAGCCGGCTACCCCTAAGCCAACTCACCTAACTCAATTGTTCTTTCACACCCAAAAATACAACATAGAAACTTGAGAGAGAGTTGAGAGCTCGGTGGAGAAGAAAGAAGCTTGTATGGTGGTGTAAAGTCCTTAGAAAATTAAGAAGAAAATCAGAAGTAAGTAGATCCTTCCCTTCTTAATTCGGTTATGGTAAAAAGTTCATTAGATCACATGTTATGAAGTGTCTAGAAAATCATGAAGATGGTGTCTTTAAAGGTAGTTTCTAGAAAATGTAAAGATCCATATGAATCCTTAAGGATTAAGAGATATGAAATATTAAGAACATGCATGTAAAGTATGTTGGCAGATTTGTAAAGTTCAGGACATGCATCTTTGAAAATTTATAGAAAATTTTATAATGTGAGTTTTGATTTGCATTTTGTATATGTATCACTTTGACATGTTTAGAATAATAGAAAAATGATAAAACATGGTTCTAAGGGCTGTGTAAAAAGCTGGAAGTATGAAATGGAGTAACATGCAAAACTGTCCAGCACTGATTCGAGCTGAACAGTGAACTTTGGAAAATCGTAGAAATAAATATACTGAGAGTCTTGATCTGAATTTTTGATATGTTAAAATTGGATATGTAAACTGAATTTAGGAACAAACGGTGTCTGATTTGGAGTTGTATACAGGGAAAACGAAGGGAACCAATATAAGTGGTCAGAAATGAGTATAAATGAAAATATGCGAAATTAGAAATTGGAATTTATAAAATTGGTAAAATTGGATCATATGAAGTATTGTTAAATTGAGTTATAAACTATAAGATATGAAGTTCATTAATTTTGGTGGTCAATTTGAAGGATTAAAGGGTTAATTAAAGAAAATAGGAAAATTGGAAATTAGTCGAATTGGACCAAAATAGTTAAGGGACTGTTTTGAATAGAAATGCAAAATTCAGTCTTTAATTGCATAAATTGAATTCTGAAAAATTGTTATTTACTTGGCTTGAATGCCTTAGTTCCTAGAAGCGAAAAGGTAGAAGAAGAGATTACACCGGGAACGGCTTCGGATCGGGCGAAGGGCATCCGGATACACAACTAGCTCGGCGAATTGTGAGTGAAACGAATCTTTAGAGTTGGAATTAGAGTTCCAACTGCTTTAATTTGATTTTTAGTTACGATAAGCATGCAATTTGGACTAATTAACTATCCGACTATAGTAAGGGAAGAAGGAATTTAAAGGAAAATGACCATATGCATGTGACTTGTGATTTTGGCATCTTAAATGTTGGGTTTAAATGTGATGCTTATCATGTTAGTTTGAATCTGAATTTCTATGTATGTTGGACTGATTTTGAATGTATTGGACTGCTGATTGTTAGCATAATTGATATGATGATTAATTGATTAATCTTTGATTTAATTTGGTTAAATCCATGAGTATGCTTGATATGCTTACCTTGAAGTTTAAATATGCTATGTGAATTCTTGAAGAATTACATGTGTGAATGGAACATGATGTTGCCATGCTGATTTGATTACTGCCATGTTTATACATGTTTGATAAGCTAAATTGAAATGTGAATTGTGAAATGTGGCTTGACTATGTGATTTGAAATTGACTATGGATAGGCCGATTTGATAATGTTAGATTGATTTGGAAATTTATGATTTCAATCGAAAGGATTGAAGATTTAATTCTGATAATTTCTGAATATTAAAATGACAAATTAAAGACTTAAATGCAAAGCCCTTGGTGTGTACAGTCTGTTTAGGTAGTACGGCTAGCCTAGAGTCTGAGCTCAATAAGAAAATCGGTACGTTAGTGTACTCGATATTGTGGTACGTAAGTGTACCTTCTTGCTTAATGTCTGCGGACATTATGATATGTTATATGTGATACGATTTGGTACGTGGTACCTTTACATGGTGAATTTGATTCACAACCTCTGTTATACGTGACTTGATTACCTATCATACTCTACTATCCAAGGCATTGCTAAATGAATTAAATGAACGATTAAAGTAATGAAATCTGAAATTGGAAGTAAATTTGTGAAATTGGTTATGGAAGCATTCAAATGAAATGTTGAATTTTATGATTTTGCCATTCTTGATATGCTATGAAACTTTAATTGTGATAATTTGATATTTGGAAGTCAAATTTAGGTTTCATGGCTTGTATGTGAAAATTTAATATGAATAATGTGAAATCAATTGCATGTATTCGAGTAGAATTACATGATTCCTTGATGCATATATTCGAATGAATTCTATGGTGCATTATTAATTTTGGATTGATTATATTGCTTGGTTCATTCGAATGAACTAATGTGCAAAGTGAAATTAAATTTGTTTGATCACAATGTTTAATTTGGAAACCGAATAGAATATGGTTTCCTCACTAAGTACGAGAAGTACTTACCACTCGAACCTTCCTGCCTTCCCCTAAATTTCAGGTTCTAACATCGTTGACCTCTACCCGTAATCTTTCCGTACGAAGCTTAAGTATGATTTTCCCTATCTTTGTCGTACTCATGATGGGTGGCCTAGCGTTCAGCATGTTAGTCCAATTTGGTTTAATAGTTATGTTCATGAACTACTACTTTGGTTGATATAAACTTTTAATATGTTTCCCTATATTTTGTTATGTATGTAAGGGGGTAAATATTAGGGGTATAGATCGCCCGCGTATATGTTTAGGGCTTGATTCTTTTCGTTGGAAGTCACTTTTTGTATAGGCAACCGATAGGTTTAGCCGTTATGATACCCTAGTTTATTTTGTAAAAAGGGAAACTAAAACATTATGGATATATGATTCGGATGATGCATTATATATATTTATATATGATGAATGTTTCGGCTATGTATGGATTGTATTAATCTTGTTATGAATGGTAAATTAAATTACTCGAAATGAATTATATGGTTGATAATAGAATGATTAATTTGGAGGATTAATAATTAGAAATTGTATAAGCCAAATGGAATTTGACTATGTCATTCGAATGAAAGTATAAATTTGTAAATGTTCACCAATTTGGATGGATTAAATGATGTTTGAATGAAATAGGATTTTGAATTGATCCATTCGAATGAAGTATAGTTAATAAATTTAGAAATTCGATGTATGGTTCATATGTATATGTTACCTTGTATGCAATCGGTAATTTAATTGGTTGGATTATAGATTAAAGATTGATATCCGAGTGGTATGAGCCCACATTAGAATCGATAGAATGATAGAATGAGAATTTGTATATCAAATGTTTATTGATAGAATTGATATGCTTATTATACATGTGTATTGTTGAGAATACGATGGCTATATATGTATATTGTATTCGAAATATATAAAAAAGAAAAAAAAATATTACACGAATTTGATAACCCTTCCGCTGCCTAATAATCCGAATTCTGTTTAAGTTAATATAACACTCCTTGCCCCTAATCCGGGTGAGGGGTGTTATAGTTATCTTCGAATAAGAAACATATCTAAAAATATTTTATTCTCTGTTTGCTTCTTTCTAGATATTGTTGCTTATTTGATGTTTACAACCGCATTATGCTACTGAAAATGAGAATTTATTATTGATGGTTCTTGTGGTGATTGAAGAGGTTTCTAGTATCACTAGAGAGAGATGTTGATTGCTATATACCGATTCACACTTGTTTGGAAGTGGCGAACAATTAGCTTTCTTATTCTCGTGAAATGATGTCACTTACTTTTCCCTATATCGCTAACTGTGAGCAACTTTGCTATTTTTTAATTCCGTGTAGATGTCGGAAGTAGTATTATCTTTTATTTGATAGCATATGTTAACTTTCCTGTGAACACTTAGACTATCCATTCTTTTGGAGATTGTTAAGCTGATTCCTAAATGTACACTTCTTAAAAGTTTTTGACGCTTAAATGATCCTGTAATTTTATCGCTTCTGAAAAGTGGTGATCGTTAAGCTGTTTCCTTAATGCACACTTCTTAAAAGTGGCTGACGCTTAGACGACCATGTAATTTTCTCTTATTTGCTTCTGGTCATAAATTTATTTAACTTGTGGTAGCCTTTGTTTCTTTAGAAGCTTGGTTATTTAACACTGAGAGTTGATACTCAAACATAAAAAATTCATATTTCTTGCATTCAAGGTTCGAGAGACTTCTTTACCATTCATCTCTAAAAGCTTGTACGCGCCAAAACTGAGCGCTTTCTGTATTTTGTATGGTCCTTCCCATGTTAGAGTCATCTTTTATCACTTTGTTGGTGGCTTACTAGCTTCTATGTTCCTCAATACCAAGTCGCCTACTTAAAATTGCTTGTTCTTCACACGAGAGTTGTAGTACCTAGTGACTATTTGGTTTCTTACCTCTACAACCATCTCTGACCTTGCTCTTGTTTCTTCCAACATATCTAAGTTCATTCACAAGGCCATGTTGTTATTATGTTCATCAAAATGAGCACTTTTGTAGGCATGCATGCCTATCTCTACTGGATTACTACGTCCGTGTCGAAGGTTAGGTTAAAGGGTGTTTCACCTGCTTTAGGATAAGGTATTGTTGAGTGCATAAATGTTCTATATTTTAACCCTCATTTACCCATATTATTGATGCACCCAAGCATTTTTAGTTGCATTTTAGGATAGATTTTGCATAAACATCACAATTGGGAAATATTGCATAGATACTGCTGATTTTGGTGTATTCTTGCAGGTACCTGTCGTGGCAGTATCCAGGGCAGCGGATGAACAAAAGATAACAGCAGAGCTGGAGTGAAGGATTGCAGGAGATGACCTACTTCAACATTTTCGTGGCATCTGACGTGGCAGAGGAGGTGACAGTGAAGACTATGGTGATGGAAAATGCAAAGTGGAGTTCGATCGATAGAGCTTTTAAAGCCTGATTTTTGTGAACCACTTGCATAACTGTCGGAGCCCAGAAGCACAAGGAAGGCCTTGCCCAAAGTTTGAGAAAAAAGTCAAAGCAAGAAGATAAGGCAAATTAAAAGACATCTACTTAGAGATTTAGTCTTTAATAGAGTTGTACTTTAATTCAAACTAATATTCTTGGCCATTAAGAAAACTCAAGTCCATGACCTATATATATATGAATGTAATTTGACAAGGCAAAGGATATCTAGCTCCTAGCCGTCTTCCCCCAAAACCCTAGTCATTTCTCTCTTTCCATCATGTTCTAAACTCCCCCTAAGGCTAAGGGTTGATCTTGTACAATAGTTGTAAGGATTGTACTGTTTCTTAGGATTTTTCTGTTCATTTAATAAAAGCTCCAAGTTTATTTACTTTGGTTTCAACATCTCATAAGAGTTTCGGGAGAGCATTGTGAGGTTATCAATTTACTTAATATCGGGAGAGTTAAGTATACGAAAGGAGTAAATACAAGTTTTCCAGTTTACGGTTAAACCATCTTGGCCTAGGGATAGGTACAAGGTTAAGTGGCTAAGGAAGAATTCAGAAACATCGGTGTTCATCCTTCGATTCACGCCGGAAGGTATCATCCAAGACGTGTTCATCGACAAAACTTGGGCCTAGGGATAGGACAAGTCACAATAGGGATTCTTGCCAAACTTGAAGTACATAGTTGTTGGCCGCTGTCGCGACAACAATAGACCTCTGCCGCGACAGGCGCAACGATAGAAACAAGAGAAGTTCCTCTGAATAGTGAAATACCTGTACTACTATCAACCTATTTTCTCAATCTGATTTCCTCGTTTACTTTAGTTTATATTCAAGTTTTCCAAAATCACTTCATTTATATGATTTCTTTTCTTGTGCAGAGATTCAAGGATAAATGTATTTCCAGTCCCTGTAGAGACGATACCCGATACTTAGTATCACTTTATTACTTGCGACGTGTATACTTGCACCCAATTGCGATAGACTATTTTACACGTAACATGTACATTTAATATTTTCTATTCATCCACAAGGCATATGCTAGTATAAAGATTTATAGGCTTATGTACCACATGTTTTACTTGTACTAGTATGAGAGGTTGTTTGCAATGCCCATATTATTCCTGGTAACTCGTCCACCCATGTTGTTTTTGCTTCTCCAACCTTTTTTAGTGCTAGGAGGATTTTCTTGTTGGCTGCCTCTACTTGGCCATTGGTTTGTGGTGTTTTCATAGAGCTTTGGGCTAACATGATGTGCAGATCTTCACATAATTTTTTGAACTTCTTCTGGAATTGCATACCATTGTTTGTGATCACATTGTGAGGAACGCCAAATCTACAAATTACAAACTTCCACAAGAAACTTTCCATTTGCCTCTCCATAATGGTGGCCAATGGCTCGACTTCAATCCATTTTGTAAAATAATCCACAACAATGACCAAGAACTTCTTTTGACCAACCACCAATGAGAAATAGCCCAAAATGTCTACTCCTCAAACTGTAAAAGGCCACAGACTCGTAATAAACTTTAGCAGCTCTATTGGTTGTCTCGAGATGGATGCGAACTCCTAGCATAGTAGACATTTTGAGACTAGCTCCTTCGTATTCTTTTTTATTGTTGGCCAGTAGAACCGTTGCCTTATGACCTTCTACATTAAAGACATCGAACCTTGGTGGTGTCCGCAGATCCCTTCGTGGATTTCATGTAGTACATATTGTTCTCTTCAAGGCCCAAACATTGTAGTAAAGGCTGGGTAAAACCCTTTTTGTACAATTTGCCCTATAAAAGTGTGTATTGAGCTGCTCGCCTCTTTATCTTAACTTGTTGGACGCTTTCCTCAAGAAGTGTTATTGTTTTAATATATGTAGCAACCGACATCATCCATGTATTGTATGTATTGAGTTTGCACACTTTTTGGTCTACTACTTATGCTAGTTGTTGTTTATATTCCATGAGGAACTTTCCTTTCTTCTGAATCTCCAATGTTGCGGCTAGTCTGGCTAGAGCATCTACCCTTGTATTATTACCTCACATGGGGATTTTTTTGATGGTGTATCTTTTAAATCTTACTAGAAGCCCTTTGATCAATTGATAGTAGTGGACGAGTGTTTTTTTGTGGACTTCATATTCCCCTGACATCTGCCTCCCCACTAGTTGAGAGTTTGTGAAAATATGTACGTGTTCAACCCATAATCTGAATGCTAACTCTATTCCAGCTATAAGGGCCTCATACTCTACTACATTATTTGATATGGAAACGACGAAGGTAATTATGTACTTCCATTCTTCACTTGCATCAGGTTCGGTCAAAATGACACCAACTCCTGCTCCGTTGGCAACTACAGAACCATCCACATGCAAGGTCCATTCTTGCAATCCAAGCTCCTCCTAATCCTTCTCCTGAGGAAGCTCATGTCTGGACTCGATTGTTTGGGTGTTCGCATCTTCAGTCTGTTGGGCCAGTTCCTCCATTGGTGTAGAGAACATACATTATTCCATAAAATTCACCAATACTTGGGCTTTGATTGCCTTTCGTAGCTGATAGTCGACTCTGAATTCACTCAACTCTATCCCTCACTTTAAAATCTAACCCTACACATCCACCCAATTTAAGATATCCTTCAGGGGCTGATCCGACAAAACCGTCATTTGGTGGGCTTGAAAGCAATGATAGAGCTTCATGGCTGCTGTCACCAAAATGAACACTATTTTCTTAACTCTTGTGTACCTTCTTTCTGCGGGTTTAAGGACTCTACTTACATAATAAACTGATCTCTGGACGTATTCCTCCTTTTTGACAAGTACAATTGTGACTGTCTCGTTGGTGGCTGCTAGGTACATGTATAAATTATCCTCTTCCTTTGGTGTGGCCAACATGGGAGGTCTCATCAAGTATTGCTTCAACAGGTCGATAGCTTGTTAGCACTCTTCTGTCCACTTGAATGGTCCTTTTAAAGCCTTAAAAATGGAAGGCACTTGTCTGCCAATCTGGAAACGAATATGTTTAATGCTACCATATTTTCATTGAGTTTCTGGATTTCCTTCGTGTTCGCTGGGGATCGAAGGTCTGTGATAGCTTTAATTTTTTCTGGGTTCGCTTCAATGCCTCGTTTTAAAATAATAAAAAAAACTGAGAAATTTCCCCGCTCCTACCTTGAAAGCACAATTATCAGCATTCAATCTCATTCCATACAACCAAAAGACAACAAAAACTTCATGTAGACCCACTAAGTTCTATTCCAAAGAGGTGCTTTTAGCCAATATTTCATCCACATAAACTTACATATTCTTCCCAATCTGATGGTGAAAAATATTGTTGGCCAAGCATTGGTACGTTGCCCCCGCGTTCTTAAGTCCAAATGCCATCACTTTGTAGCAGTAAAGGTCATCCTTTGTTATGAAGGATGTCTTCTCTTTATCTTTCTCTGTCATCACTATTTGGTTGTAGCATGAAAAGGCATCCATGAAGCTCATATATTTATGCCCAGTCGATACATTGACTAATCTGTAAATCGAAGGTAGTGGGAAGTTGTCCCTGGGACAAGCCTTGTTGAGGTCAGTGAAACCGACACACAATTTCCATTTCCCGCTTGATTGCTTGACCATCATTACATTGGCGAGCCACTGGGTATTTTACCTCTTGGATGAATCATGCTGCAATCAATTTCTCAGTTTCCTATCTAATCGCTTGCACCTTTTCTTCGAAAAATTTTCTTTTCTTTTGTCTGACCAATCTAACGACTTGATCAACCTGCAATGAATGTTTGATTATCCTTGAATCTATTCCTGACATGTCCGCCAGCAGACCACGTGAATGTTGACACTACTCCGGTGAACATAAAAGCTCAAAAACAAAGAGAATCAATGGTGAGAAAGTCATTAGAAAGGGAATTTACAGAGAAAGGGTAAAGCATGAAGAAGAGAGAAAGGGGAAAGTTTAACTGAATGTAGGCCAAAGAGATTGTTGGGCCAGTGCCACATAAGTGGTTAATATAGCCCACTTCTTAACAGAATTAGTTACAAAAACTAATCTGTTATATTAAGAAGTTGGGTCGGTAAACAATCCATTTACCTTTACCTTCTTTTATTACTTCAATATTTCCCCTACTGTCTACACTTCTTGGTCTGATGGAAGAGGCCACACTTGTAGAAGCTGCCGGAGTTGAATAAACCGATCAGTAGCAAGAGGCTTAGTCAAGGTATCAGCAAGTTGGTCAACGACTGGAACATAGTTGACCTGAAGTTGTTGACGCAGAACCTTTTCGCGAACAAAATGCAAGTTGAGCTCAACATGCTTTGTTTTGGAATGAAGAACAGGGTTTGCGGCCATGGCAATCGTGCTAGTATTGTTACACTAGATCTTGGGAATATCTTCGAGCTGCATTCCCATGTCAGACATAACAGCCTGCATCCACACAACCTCACAAGCTGCATCTGCAAGACTTCGGTACTCAGCTTCAGTAGTGGAACGGGAGACTGAGCGTTGTTTTTTTAGCTCCAAGATAACAAATGCATACCAAGAAAAACACAATGCCCAGAGATGGACCTTCGATCATCGGATCACTGCCCCAGTCTGCATTAGAGAAAACTTGAAGATGAAGAGGGAGAGTTTGCGCAGAGAACCAGAGACCATATGTGATTATGCCTTTCAAGTAGCGTAAAATTCTCTTCACAGCCAACCAATGATCATCTGTTGGTTGCTGCATATATTGGGACACCTTGTTAACGACAAAGGATATGTCAGGCCGCGTGTGACATATATAGAGTAGAGCCCCTACAGTGCTACGATATTGTTCTGGATGTGTACACAATTGACCAAAACCTCTACACAACTTGGGGGAAACAACAATTGGTGTATGAGCAGTTTTAGCATCTGTCATACCAGTCTTGACTAAAACTTCAGCAATAAACTTCCTTTGAGTCAAGAATATGCCTTTGTTATCATGAATGGCCTCAATTCCCAGAAAGAAATAAAGCTGACCAAGGTCCTTAAGGGAGAATTGATCATGAAGGGCTTGAATGAGAACAACAACTTGACTATCAGACGACCCAGTAATTAGTATGTCGTCTACATAAATAGCAACATAAGTAACAACATCCTCAAGTCGTCGAACAAACAGTGAAGTATCAGCATTTGAGGAGTGAAAAGCTTGACTAACCAAGAACTGTTTAAGCTTCAAAAACCAGTTTCTAGGTGCCTGCCGGAGACCATACAATGCCTTGCGAAGCCTGCACACCAATGGTGAACCATCTTCTGCAGTTTAAACAAAGCCTTCTGGCTGTACCATATACACCTCCTCAAGAAGGCCCCCCTTAAGAAACGCGTTGTTAACATCTACTTGTCTAATAGTCCATTGATTAGTAACAACAATAGACAAGAGAACATTCACAGTGAAAAACTTGATTACAGGGCTAAAGGTGTCAGCAAAATCAGTGCCTGGCACTTGTGAATATCCTTTAGCCACTAGACGGGCCTTGTACCTTTCAACCGTCCCATCTGCATTAAGCTTAATCTTGAAAAGCCACTTTGACCCAATTGCCTTACGATTAGAAGGTAGTGAAACTAACTCCCAAGTACCATTGGCCACCAAGGCATCAAACTCAGCTTGCACTGCCTTTTTCCAAGATGGATCTGCAAGAGCTTGCTTAACCGAAGAAGGTGTGCAGCTTGCAACAACATTGTAGATTTTCGGCTTAAAGATACCAGCCTTACTACGTGTCACCATGGAGTGAGCATTAGTAGATCTGTCAGGCATCCGTCCAAGTGAAACAGATAAAGGTTCATTCTCAGGATCTGCAGCTTGACTAAGTAACTGATGCAAAGAACCATCAGACTGATTAGCACCTCGTAGCTGCCCAGTTAGGTGACCTACAGTACCGTTATCAACAGGTGCCTGAACTTCAGTAAGTATAGGAACATCTTGAATATCAGTAGTCACATGCACAGTGACCTCAATACCCACATTCAACTCAGAACCATGAGCATCAGTGCCTGATGCTGTAGGAACCGCAGACACACACTCAACCACATTATGTTGATTCAAAACAGAGCAACCATCACCAGTCTCATGAACACTCTCATGTACATGACTAACTGAACTTCTAAACACAGGTTCCTGCACAGGGGCCACTGGCAAATCTACAAGTTCCTCAGCAGAATGAAAAACATCACTCACAACAAGACATGGTTGAGTAGTTTCCTCAACCACTACTGAACCCTCATGAACATCAGTATTATCAAAACAGTCAGAACCATTTTCCTGAACAGAGCTTGGAGAAATATGCTCTCCAGCAGAACCACCAAATGTTGTGTCACTTCTACCAGCAGAGCCCTCATCTGTAGAACCTGCAGGAATATCATTACCAGCAACCACAATAGTCTCATTTGTATCCACATTCACATGAGGTTCCCTTGCAGTAGCATTAGTATCATTCATAAAGCTTGAAGGGAACCGTAAGGACATACTAGGCACCTTTGTAGGATCAACTTGTTCTGTAGTAGATTTAGAGGCAAACGGAAACACTGACTCATTGAACTTCACATGCCTTGACACAAAAACTCTACCAACATCATTTAAACATAAATACCCATGATGTTTAGGAGAATAACCAAGAAATGTGCAAACTGTAGATCTAAAGTCAAACTTATGACTATTATAACTTCTAAGGCAAGGAAAACACTGTGATCCAAACACTTTCAGGAAACCATAGTTTGGAACCTTACCATAAAGTTTCTGATGAGGTGATATACCACCAAGACCATCCATAGGCAACCTATTAATCAGATAAACAGCACTCAAGGCTACAAATGACCAGTATTGAAAGGGAACAGATGCATGAGCAAGCAAAGTCAGAGTAGTATCAATAATATGTCTATGCTTTCATTCCACTACCCCATTCTGAGCTGAAGTATAAGGACAAGTAATTCTATGCTGAATACCCAATTCAACTAACTCAGGCTCTAAAGTCATAAATTCACCCCCCATCTGTCTGTAGAGCACATAAAGTAGTGTGAAATTGATTCTTAATAAGGGTATGAAATGCTCGAAAAGCAAAACGAACTTTAGATTTATTTTTTAACAAGAACAACCAGGTATTCCTGGAATACATGTCAATGAAAGTAACATAATACTGCCAACCAGAAGACCTAAGAGGAGCAGGTCCCCACACATCAGCCTCTACAAGTTCAAATGGCCTAGTGTATGAAGTAACAGAATCAGAAAAAAGGAAGAGCATGATTTTTGCCAAGTTGACAGGCCACACAACAAGAATTATTAGGCACAGTCACAGTTTTATTTAATACTAAGCTAACAGTACGAGGAGAGGGATGACCCAGCCTTTGATGCCAGAGCCAGTAAGCAGCATTCCCATGTTCAGTAGACATAGAATCAGAAGCAGTAACAGTATGACACAACCTAGAATGCGAAATCTATTCAATAGTGAAGAAGTATAGACCATCCTCAACCTGCCCTTGCAAAAGCACCTCACCAGTCTGAATGTCCTTCACAAAACAACTATCACAGTGAAATTCAAAGTAAACTGAATTATCACTAGAAAACCTAGATACATAGAGCAAGTTCCTAGTGATCTGAGGGACACACAAGAGGTTCTTAATCAACAAAGGCCTCGAAACAGATTTAACCAAGGTACTGCCAATATGTGAAATAGGAAGCATTGAACCATCACCTAGGAAGACTTTACCGTTACCTGAATATTGATGATGCTGCTGAGCAGAGTTGAAAGAATGAGCCACATGATGCGAAGCTCCAGAATCAGGATACCACTTGTTGTCCACAACTATCACTCCTTTAGCAATTAAAGAATTCACATGCACTGTATCCTCAATTGCAGCAACTTGCCCTTCAGTAGCACCTGCAGATGCACTAACAAAAGGATTATAGCAGGGATCCTCCACAACATCAACATACTGACATAAATTTGCTTGAGTAGAATCATTCATAGTAGACTCAAGTTATTGTGCAGAAACTCCCTTAAAACTCTGATCAAATCGCCTCAAACAGTGATCAACTAAGTGGCCAAGCTTGTCACATAGCTGACACTGTATGCATGAACGGCCTCTGTAGAAATTTGATTGTGGTTGTTGCTCCTTAGACTGATCTCGTGGGCGATTGTTGAAATTGGGCCGTGATGTTGATCGATCAGGTAAGCCACCACTGGATCGATTGTTAGAGAGCTGATTGAAATTGCCATCACCAGAACGCGAAGTTGAGTATTGCGTCATGTTAATTCCAACAGGAACTCGAAGCGCATCGTGCAACCTTGTTTCAGCATCAAGCAGAGTAGAGGTTACGAAGGCCAGTGTATAGGCTTCACGACTGACAGTCAACGCCGCTATGAACGGCACATATTCTGCTGATAAACCGTTGAGAATTGTTGCTATTTGCTCAACTTGAGCAACCGGACTTCCACTAGTTGCCAAGAGATCACAGATCTCTTTAATCTGTGTCGTATACTCTCGAATTGAAAGCGTGCCCTTCTTAAGACCTCGAAGTCGACAATGCAAGTTCATCACCTTCGTGGTTGAAAAATTTGAATATTGTTTCTGCACAGCATTCCAGATTGCCGCTGAAGTCTCTGCTCCCACCAATTGCGGTAAGACATTAGCACTGATTGTTGACAGAAGCCAAGAGGCCAAAGCACTGTCTTCCTTCCTAAATCGTCGATAGAGAGGATTGAGAGTGAGTTGCCCAGACGCATCTGTAACAACTTTTGCCGGCACAAGAGTATCCAGATCCAGATAATGCTCCATTTCATGTCCGCGAACCATCAATATTACTTGCTGCTTCCATAGGAGATATTTATAATCATCAAGTCGAACACTAACCTGCTTGTTGACGAAATGTGACTCAGTTTGTGTTGTCACTGTCTGCAACGCTTCAGATTCAGACGACTGTGGATTAGTACTATCAGCTCCTGGCATCTTGGATGAAAGAAAGCTCAGCAATAAGATGAATCAAAGCGAAAACGAAAGAAACCCTAATCGAAAACCAACAACAGAAAGAGGCAAAACGAAATACTGAAAGATAGAAATCAGAGACGATGAACAAGATCGTGACTTAGATTTGGCTCTGATACCATGTTGACACCACTCCGGTGAACAGAAAAGCTCAGAAACAAAGAGAATCAATGGTGAGGAAAGTCATCAGAAAGGGAATTTACAGAGAAACAGTAAAGCATGAAGAAGAGAGAAAGGGGAAAGTTTAACTGAATGTAGGCCAAAGAGATTGTTAGGCCAGTGCCACATAAGTGGTTAATATAGCCCACTTCTTAACAGAATTAGTTACAAAAACTAATTTGTTATATTTAGAAGTTGGGCCGGTAAACAATCCATTTACCTTTACCTTCTTTTACTACTTCAGTAGTGAACACATCTTCATTGTCTATTAGCAACCTTACAAGCCTTCTTCTGCAATGCTTGTCTAATCCTAACGCTATCCTGGTAACCTTTGTAGGCTCATCAGGGTAAAGCCCTACATCCTTCATTTTATCTACCGACTCTGGCTTGTTGCATCGGTCTTCCTCTCTTACATCCAAACTTCTTAAGTTCGTCATAGGTTGGGTTAAAATGTTAACCTCGGGTCATCTCAACTGCACTACATCCCATTTTCTATCATGCCCATGACTCTACTGTTTGTAGGCCAACTAGAGGGACAAAATGTGACATTGCCTCGTCACCTTCTGGTATGCTTGCATCAAGCCTTCCCCTGAAGGCATGGGGAACTTGACTTGAAGGCAGAATGGAGTCGCGATCATCTTAGCTTTTTGCACCAAAAGTCTGCCAAAAATGGCATTGTACGAAGACGAGTTATCTATGACTAAAAAATTAGCCATTTGAGTAACCTTATTAGCATCATCACCAATAGTTATTGGCAACTAAAGGGAACCTTTCAATTCAATGGGTTGATTACTAAACCCATACACCGGACTCGGTGGCTTTAGCTTTGCTTCCAGAATCCCCATCTGCTTAAATGCATTCTAGCATAGTACCTCTACTGCACTGGTCGTGTCCACCAAAATTCTCTTTATATCAAAACCATCTACCAAGGCCGTGACGAAAATGGGGTTATTTCTCTCTTCATCCAAGATCTTGTCCTCTTCTCTTTCAAAGAAAGTGATTTACCAGGGCTCTGGTACTTCATTCTTTTCACTAATCTTGCCGATACTGACATCATATTGTGCATATACGTCTTACGCTTGGTATTCGACTAAGACCATTCTTCGTTTGCCCCTATAATCACATGAATGATGCCCCGTGTTCTTGATTGTTTCGTCTCCCATCTTGTGTTCTCGGTTGTTCTACTCATCTGTCATCATCAACCTGTCTACAATGGGAGACCAAGAATCTCTCCAACTGACCCTCTTGATTGCAAACTCAATCGCATTTCTCAAATGTACGCAATCAGCAATGTAATGGCCCTAATCTCCGTGGAACTCACATTTCTTCGCAGAACGCTCCCTTTGGTCACTTTGTCTCATCGATTGTGGCGGTTTCAAGATTTCAGTATGCTCTATTTAATTCAGGATTTGTGAAGGAGACTCCTTTAGCTCATGGTAAGTTCGGATTGTAGCCAGTTTATCTCTTGTTACTTCTCTCTATCCGCCATCTTGCTAGCACCGTTAGGATTGACCACTGTGTTGGCTGTATTATTGTCTGACTGGTTCCTTTTGCTAGGTCCATGGTGAAGTGGGGGTCTTCCTCTCCTTGAATAACAATTATCCTGTTTCTCGACCGCCAACTACATGCTCTGGGCTTGGAACCTCATCATGTCCACTTCTTCGTTCTCAGTGTAAGGTTGTACCTTCTCATATAACTTTGATAAGGTCGACAACGGTCTATCTAACATATTGTACTTAAGGTGCCGATGTGAAGTTCCGTTGATAAAGGCGCTGATAACAAATTCGATGGATACTTCTTTGTTTGCATGGTCGCGACATGAAATCTCTGTACAAAGTCCCGCAAAGGTTCACCCGACCTTTGAAAGGCATACATCAAGTACACTGGAGACTTTTTTAATACATTGTTCGCCAGGAAACGACTCATGAACAAATCTCTGAGTTGATCAAAATTAGAGATCGAATGCTCCGAGAGTTAAAGTTACCAAGCTTGAGCGGAATCCTTCAGGGTCATTGAAAACGTTCTGCACTTCACTTGGTCTGAAGCTCCAAACATATCCATGTGATTCAAGAAATAGAACAGGTGATCTTGAGGGTCACCCTCCCCATTATACATTAACTTTGGGAACTTAAAAGTTGGTGATGCATGGTGTTCTAGAATACGTTCAAATAAAAGCTTATTCTTGTATCTTCGCAGATCCTTAGAAGAGTCTCTCTGCTGCAAGCTCTATTTTCGCCCTTAGTGCATGTTGTTCATCATCCTCCACGAGGTTATAATTTGGATCATCACTATCGAAATCCTCCTCAAAATCTTCCTATTGATGCCCCTGAAAATCCTGCTGAGGGACGCCCTGTTCCGTTGCCTGTTCATCTCCAACCACTTTGCCTTTACCCCTTGCAGATAACTCCCGTATTAATCTCCCATTCCTTGCTTCAGCGCGCCTATGCTGCTTGGCCTAATCTTGCATGAATTTCTGTTGCTGCTCGTACTATTTTCTTGAGTGTAACAAGGAATCATCCATACTTCTCAATCTCTCTTGTATGTCCAGGACTTGCTGATTACTCCCTTTCGATGGTGATGCTCCTCTGGGTTGTTGTGCGCCCGCTCATGTCGTCGTAAACCATGAAGGAGGTTGGTTCTATAACTGTTTTCTGAAATACTGCTGAAACTGTTGTAATTGCTGCACGACTTTTACCGTTAACGAATCGAGATCCTCCATACTCCTTCCACTCATATCGGCTGGTGGGTCTCCACCCATCTTGGAGAATCTAGAAAATCTGGGAAAATTGGAAAACTTGAAGGTTCTGAAAAAAAAAAAAACGAAGGTCGCATGTTCGATCCATGCTCACCACACCAATTGATGACTTCTAAAGTGAACAAGAGTCGAAGACGACGGTCCGGTGGTGGTCGTTGATCTGGGTTTGGGTGTAATCTCTCTGACGCGGTGCTAGTATTCTTAAAGTGGAAGATTGTGTCTTTCTCCTTATTGCATGCATTCTTATATACTACCCAGACAGGTGTCACGACAACTGTGATTGGACTGGCTACGAGTTGACGTTCTAGGTTTGTTATGTCATTGGTAGTGATTGCACATGCAGGCACGTGGCCGCCAAGTACCCTTCGCCTAGGTACGTTCGCAGTTGGTTCACCTATTACAGATCGCCTTTATTTGTTCGCCTATACGGAGTTCGCAACACTGGTTTGTCATTGTTCGCCCGCAATACATGTTAGTTGGTCGTGATTCCTTGACACGTGGAAGTGGATGATTGCAGGTGCTAACAATCTGGATTCTGGGCTGCTTTGTTGATAGCCTAACTAGTTTAAAGCTGCATTTCTCTTTTAAATATTTTGAAGAGAATCTAATTTAATTTTCAGTTTTCCCCATGAAATTTGTAAAGTAATATTTGAATTTAATTTAAGTATTGCCTTCCGATGCTTGTTACATAGTGCTTGTTTTCAATTGTCCGAGGAACTTGAAATCTGAGTTTTTGCTTCAGAATCCGAATTTTGCCTCTATGTTATCCATATTTAGAATGAGTATTGAATACGACATGAGTTTGCTCAATATTTTTCATATTCTTTTCGGTATATACTTGAAAACGAAGCGTTCGAACAACATAAATCTGCAGAGATTGTTTTTACACGCTCGATTCTTTATTGTAAGAGTAAGTGTGAGATACAAGTTTGTGTATGGCGGCAGGGGTGGATGATGGTTGAGGAAGGATTGAAGCTGAAAAGAAATGAGAAAAAAAGGGGAAATACATAAATGATTTAATTTTCTAAAATTTGGGACTAAAGGTTGGGGTTAGAGTTTTGAGGGTTTAGGGTTAATTTTTTAATTAGCACTAAATTGTTTGAATGTGTAAACATAAAGGACTAAATATGTTATTATACTAAATATTTTAATGTTTGTTATCGGCTGTTAACAGGTGAATGATAACATTAAAACAAAACATAGAAATAGTTCTGTCATCATTTGTAAACTTTACCCATTATTTTTCTGGTCCTTTTGCTAAAAATTTACTGTGCATTGAATAGTGGAATTTTTACGAATTGGGCCAGACTTCATTAGGCGATGCTGGATGGGAATGAAATAGATATGATCATCTGGCGAACACAATGTGGATTGCTAAAATCTAACGTCGATTTCCATTTGCTAATTTTCCATTTCCTTACAAAATTGTCATCTTAAAGAGTTCACTTTTCTGAGAAATTTTATGAGGCAAGAAACAAGAAAATAATAAAACTTTGCTCTTCGTTTTCCAATCATTAATACAAGAAATCTACAAGAACTAAATTAATATTACAACGTGAAATGTTACATTGGGTTTCCGAAAATATAATCAGATGTAAAAATTGAAACTAAACTTGTCAGTTCACCACCACCATTTTCACAACCGTATGCTGTTTTCCCTGATGTTTTTTTTCTCACTCTACAGCTATTTCTACGTGTACATGCCCGAGGAATGAACGGTTTAGAAGCCAAAACTGTCTGCAGCGTAATATACCTGTCAGGATACATGGCCTTCCGTATTGATATAATTATAAGAAAATCCTCCAAATTTCCTGGCTTGGAGGGTTCTTTTATTAATAACATTTATGTTAACCTTTTAGAACTCCTGTGAATCAAAATCAGGCTTTGATGGATATTCAAGGCCCTGAAGTGCTGGCATTCGGCGTAAATCCTCGTCTGTATAAGCTGGAATGAACCAGTATCGCTTGTCTGTTCCAAACACCTGTATTCAGACAAGCACCAAAGCATGAGTAAACTGATGCTATTAAACAAGGGAGACAGCAATGTATAGCAAAAGCAGTAACCTGTTCAAAATTTTTCTTCCGACCAAGGTCGTAACGCCATTTTGGAGAGGTTTTCTTCTCATAGGCCTGTCACAAAAGACAACAACAGGTTTTGCTGGTAAATTTGAGTCCATTTTATACTGCATTCTGGGGGAATACAACACATAATCTGGTTGTCCAAAATTTTCATTTAATCTACTTGGTATTATGGTATTGAGTTTGTTGGAACATTAATTACTATTTCTTTTCCTCCCCCTAATGAGCAGGGAGAGGGATCAATATTCATACATGTGAAGTGGAGCATATCTCTTCAAATCAACGTTAAAGTAATAATACAGACTAGTGCTCGGAACATCGAATATCATGACATGGTACTAAAATTCGAGATGAAGCTAAATACCTCGATAGTTGTTGTATTAGCAGCCACCAAAGATATGTGCATGATCAAAAATCCCATGACACTCAATGCAAATGCCAGATTCAAAACTGCCACAGCAGAACATAGTCATACATTTGTACATACTTTATGGTCACTAAAATAAAATAAGATCAGAAGAGCAGCCGGAGAAGCCCGTACCAAAGGCAAGGAAAGTGGTAGCCAAGGTTCCAGGAGTTCCTGGAATTTCTACATCACTAAAGAATACTACGAAATGAGGCAATAAGCCCAAAGTCACAAGGCTAGTCTCGAGGAATGTGTAAAACTGCATTGAGGTTTAAAATCAGTCAAAGAAATGCCAAGAATCCATCAACATCTCATGAATTGCAATAAGTTATATTACTAGAATCAATGCAAATAGGAAAATGTCAGTGGAAAGAAATACTCCACAACTCGTGCCATAAGAAATTCTTGAAGCAAAGAATAAAGCAAGTAGAGCCTAGGGGGCAAAAATGTACAAGACTAATTCGAAAAATATCGCAAACATACCAAGAAAAGAAGGAAATACTTGTAATTTAATGCACCAACGCAATTGACAACCCACACGCAATGATGGTCCATCTTTAGCACACACCGTCCACCTGAAACAATGAAATTGATATGGAACTTCATCGAGCACATGAAGAGAAAGAAACGGAAAACTTTAGTGTATGAAAAACGCACAAACAGAACAATGATGGCAGCGAGGTGGTTTCAGCTGGTTGCACTTCCGACAATATCTAATTCTTTGATTCGATGGGTTTTGCTGCAACCCGGTGAAATCTGAACCATTCAAAGGGTCAATTTCCCCTCTCTCCTCATCCAAAGCTGGCCTCCAGTTAGCTGGTATGCTACCCGGATCAGTGAAAACAACAGAAAAGTAACTCCATAACAGCATTGCCAGCTGCAGATAACATAAAATTTTACATCTTTAGACTCAGTTTTCACCTTACATATAACAAAAGGCAATAAATATAAATTTTTTTTAAGGATCCATAACATTTAGGAGAAAAATCAAGATCCTGAAAGATGATGAGTAAGCAAACACAAATTTGAAGAGTTAACATTTTCAGAACCATTCAGGAAAAAGAAAACGACCCTTTACTTGGTTGGATGTAATTTCACAGTAGCTGATTTTCAGTGAAATTGCAGAAACAGAGCGAGATTTAAAATGTCAATCTATTTAAACAGAGGTGCAATTCTAAACCTAACAAAGTCCCAATAAAGAAACCAATTGAGCAAATGAAGTTAATATCGGAGAATTACCAGACAATGAAATAAGATCAAGACGATAACAGCAGCAAGGGAATCAAGTCCGCCGTCAAACAAAGCTGGACCAAACGTGGTCAAAACGACAGAGTAGTAAGTAACACCCACGACCCCTAAAACCAACAGGATCATGATCGAGCCCAGACCCCTCAGAGCCGTACAAAACCTGAACACGTTCCACGCCATCGCTGCTCCAGATCTATGCATATTACCCAGGTAAATAAAACCCACACCGAAAAGAAAACGAAAGGTGATCCTTTTGTTTGTTTGTTTGTTTTCTGACAGTTCTAGCAACCGTTTAAAACCTTAAATATCTAATTTAAGGTTGCCGGGATGACTTGGGAGTTAAGCTAATCTAAGTGAAAGAATTGGAACAGAAACAGAGAATGTAAGAGTTTTTTCTTTGTTGTCGGTGTTGTTGTGGTGAGGGTTTATAAGGGATTTAGGATTCCGGGGAAGGTGTGGAATGCATGATTGCTTGTTCGCTCGACAGAAGAGCAGAGGGAGAATTTTTTGGTTTAACTGATTAAAAAGGAACTAAATGCAGATTTTCTTTTAATCATATTTAAAAGCAAAAATTAAACAAAAGCTATAACCAACTGGAGTAATAAACAAGACGTATAAGACAACAGCTGAGCTGCTTTAGTTTGTTTTTCAAGGAAGAGTTTGTTTGGGCCCAGTGGCGCACCAAGTAAATATTTCTACTAAATTCAACTATTGTAATTAGAACGCTTAACCATCATAAAGGTGTCCAACCTATATAATTTTTTAGTTTTTTTCCGGGTTACTTTAGTGTTTAATCCGCATAAATCAAATCAGGCTTTTTCATAAATATTGTTAACAATTTTTTATTATCTAATAAAAACATGACATATGACATATTTTTTATATATTTTTTAATATTTTTTTAAAAAAATTAGATAATCTTTAATTTTATAAAAATAACTCAAATATTTAATTTTTCTAAAACCCTCTAACTCTAAATTCCTCCCCTCCCACTACCAATTCAACCACCACGGCCACCGTTGCATAGAGGTGGCAAACATGTCATTCGGTTCGGGTCATTTGGAATCTGACTACATTCGGTTTAAGTTCAGTTCTTTGGTGATTTCGGTTCGAGTATTGGGTGGGGTTGGTTGAATTTTGGTTCGGTTAATATCAAGTCAGTTATTTTCGTGTCAGTTGATTTCGGTTCGGGTCAATATCCGGTTAATAAGAGATCGATCGGTTTCAGTCGGATTTTAAGGTCGAGTTAAGTTTTTAAACCCTATATATGACTTTATATAGCCCATATATCTGGCTTTTCGGTGAGTTATGCGACATTTCACATCCCATCTTTCTTTATTTATTTTAATATTTTTTCTTTATTTTGGGTTGCCTTCAGTTCGAGTCGTTTTGGTTCACATGAAAATCGGTCCGGGTCCATTCAGTTCAGTTGAAAATCGGTTAGAGTCCAGTTTCGGTTCAACTAAAATTTGGGCTGGTTTATTTCGGGTCTTAGATCAAATTCGATTCATCGTGTTCTGGGCGACTTTGGGTCTCGGTTCGGGGAAAATCAGTTCGATTCTCGAGTCAAGTTTTCCAAGTCTACGTTTGCCTTCGTCGGACCCCCACAATTGAAAACCCATCACCCCATTATCGAAAATAAGCGAATGAATCGTCAATTCCTCTATCGACGAACATCAAACAATAAAGAAAAAAAGACCGATTGTGCTTCGGACCGAAGGCTAGGGGTGGGGGATGCTGAACTGTGAGGTACACGATGCTTGGGTGGTCAACGGTGAACCAACGACGTATGAGGATGTTGGATGGTGAAGGAGATGTGATTTGAGGGTTTAATCGAAAGAAATTAAATTTTAGGGTTTTTTAAGAAATGTATATTTTTAAATAAATTTAGAAAATAAATAAATAAATAAAATGACACATGTCATGTTATAATTAGATGACGGTTTGTTTTTAACGACCGTTGATGAAAAAACATAATTTAAATTACGGAAGAAAACGTTAGGCACCAAACAAAAAGTGTATAGATTGGACACGATTTTTACGGTTAAGCCTAATTAAAAAGCTTAAAATTATTTTAAACCGCCAGCCGTTCCCTTTTCTCCCTACCAGCCCTTTTTCTTCGGGCAGTTCTGTTGTGAGGCGATTAATATACGGCGTGACCGGTTAAATATGTGACCGGTTAAAATAACAAAATAGGTAAAATTACTTATTTTGTTGATAAGAGTATAACATATTAGGTAGCGCCTGATGGGGCCTTGGAAAATATCTATACTTTTTGAGTAATTTACTTGTTTTGTTGATACTTTTGAGTAAATTACTTATTTTGTTGATACTTTCGAAAGTATCTATACTTTCTTAAAAGTATCGATACTTTTTTAAAAAGCAATGTAACCAGTTGCAATGTGGCTCGAAAGTATCTATACTTTTTTAAAAAGTATTGTAACTGGTTGCATAAAAGTATAGATACTTTCGAGCCACATTGCAACCAGTTACATTGCTTTTTAAAAAAGTATCGATACTTTTTGAGTAAATTACTTATTTTGTTGATACTTTTGAGTAAACTTATTTTGTTGATACTTTTGAGTAAATTACTTATTTTGTTGATACTTTTGAAAGTATCTATACTTTTTTAAAAGTATCAATACTTTTTTAAAAAGCAATGTAACCGGTTGTAATGTGACTCGAAAGTATCTATACTTTTTTTAAAAAGCATTGTAACCGGTTGCATAAAAGTATAGATACTTTCGAGCCACATTGCAACCGGTTACATTGCTTTTTAAAAAGTATTAATACTTTAAAAAAAGTATAGATACTTTCGAAAGTATCAACAAAATAAGTAATTTACTCAAAAGTATCAACAAAATAAGTAATTTACTCAAAAAGTATAGATACTTTCCAATGCCCTATCAGCTTAAACTTTAATAACATAATAGGCGCTAACTAATATGTTGATACTCTTATCAACAAAATAAGTAATTTTACCTATTTTGTTATCGTCGGATTTCCAAGGCTCCATCAGCTTAAACACTAATAACATAATAGGCACTACCTAATATATTGATACTCTTATCAACAAAATAAGTAATTTTACCTATTTTGTTATCGTCGGATTTCCAAGGCCCCGTCAGCTTAAACTTTAATAACATAATAGGCGCTACCTAATATGTTGATACTCTTATCAACAAAATAAGTAATTTTACCTATTTTGTTATGTTTGTATAGATACATACTGATAACTTAAGTTTGCCAGTTACCAATTTTTTTTTAATATTTCTTCATGTTTTCTATCAGATACATTATATTATATCAACATATCCAGTAGTGCTTTACCTATTTTGTTACTTATCTTATAATATTTCCGGTAACGATGTTTTTTAGCGGTATATTAGTCCCCCTTTCCTTAGAATTTCCTTTTTTCTTCTCTCTTTTTTTTAATTTTTGTGTAGCCGACAACAACATTAGTTTTGGTGCTGATTTTTTACTTTGTTTCACGTTTTTCTCTACTTTTTGGTACGTTTTTATGCCTTTTGACACGCTTTTCTTTCTTTAATCAGTTTTTTGAACGCTTCTTTATTTATTTAATTTTCTATCATTGTCGGATTTGATGTTGCCACGACTAATCAAGATGACGTTCTTTTGATTATCATATGTTATCTCGCTGTTTTGGAACTTCGAACTGGACTTAGATACAAGCTCACATCACCACTCTCGTTCATGATTGAGTTTGGGTAATGGCCTTGTTGTCAATATATTTTATTGTAATATGTATTTTTTAATGTTATTTGTTGTTGGTTTTTACCTTTCATCATCGAGCTTTGGTGATGTTTGTATCTCTTTTGTTTTGAGTCTTTGAGTTAGGGTTTTTTTTACCTTTTTTGTATGATTTTTTATGATTTAGAGACGTTAGTTTTCGTGTTGCTTTGTTTATAGAAATATGTCTGGATCATGTTTATTTACCTTGAGTTGTAAACTCTCATTGTATTTTTATATTTTTCCCTTCAAAAAAAATAAAATTAGAAAAAAATAAAGAAAATATACCATAACAATAGCAATATTTGTTAAGAAACTCACGTTTTCTAGGGATGTTAAATCAGGTAATCGTTCAGGTTTTAGACCAGGTCATGTCAGGTCAGATCAAATCAAATACGAGTTATGTTAGGTCAATTTAATTATTCGACTCGGATCAGGTCTAGTTTGGATCGACTCAGATTCAGGTCATTATCAGGTTGTTTTCAAATTAGATTGAGTTCGGGTTCGGGTCGGGTTAATTTCAGATCGGGTAAGTTTCAGTTCAGGCCCAAACGGTTCGGGTCCGAATCAGTTAATTAACGAGTTAATTCAGGTTCAGATGGACTTCAGGTCGGGCCACGTTCAGGTCGGATCACGTCGTTGACGGATAAAATTTAGGTCAAGGAATATCAATTTCGGTTGAAATTCAAGTTGGGTCTTACCGTGTACAAATAGACTTCGGTATGATAATTGTGTGTAAATTTTAAATAAAAATAAATTTTTAGGGATTAATATGAACAAAAATATTCCTTATGATGCCAAAATATTTTACAATTAAAAAATATATATATATAATTATGACTAAATTGAATTAAACTAAAATTTAAAAGTGAATGTTAGGACTAAAATGAAAATTTTAAACAAATGAAGACCTAAAAGGTAATTAATCACTAAGCAAAAAAATTATGAGGCAAATGTCAAATGAACAATTAATTATGAAATCAAATTTAAAAAGATTCCATTTGGATTTTGGAGGGAAAGAACCTAAAATCAGGGGCTTAATTCCCTCCAAATTTTTGTCCTCCCCCCTAATTTTTTTCATGATTTTAATTAAACTGAAACGGTGGGAGGGAAAGTTTCTCACCCGCGTGGGTTTTTAAGTTAGGATAAACGTTTTCAGTCCTTCCAACTTTAGATTTTTTCATTTAAGTCTCAAATTTTCACTTTTAGGTTTTAATTTAATTCAATTGAGTCCTAATTAAAATTCCACATTCAGTTTTAGAATTCTTTTAATTATGTCCGTTATTTATGCTTCTAAGTTTTAATTTAGCTCAATTAGATCTTAAGTTTAATGAGTTAATTCAATTCGAACGTTGTTATTATTATACCATATAAATTTTGATTTAATATAATTATAGACAAATTTTTTATTTTGATGTAAATATGTAATTGTACACATGAAAGTTAAAACTTTAATTTAATTCAATTGTACACATAAAACTTTGATTTAAATATTTAGTCAAATTCAAATGCATAAAATTAACAAGTTGAAACAGAATTAATCTCGTAAATCAATAACCCTATACTAAACCATAAGCCATTAATACTAAACCCAAAACCATAAACCTTAAGGAATCAAAATTAATCTCATAAACTAATAACCATAAGCTAAATCATAAACCATTGATACTAAACCCTAAACTTTAAGGAATCTAAATTAATCACATAAACCAATAACCCTAAACTAAACACTAAATCTTAAAGAATCGGAATTAATCTCATACTAATAACATTAAACTAAACCATAAACTATTAATATTAAACCATAAATCATAAAGCTTAAGGAATTATGTTGACAACATTTAAATATTTAATAAAAATTTTAAATATTTTTATATACTATAATTTATAAATATAAAAAAATAAAGATATTAATTTAATTATCATAGTTAATCATGTACCTTAAATTGTGAAAATGCATTTTGTCACACTATAATATAATAAATTATTACAAGTCAGATAAATATCAAGTCAGGTAAATATCAGATCAGTTCAATAACAAGTCAGCTCATTTACAGGTTGAGTCAATTACAGACCAAGTTCATAACATGCCAGGTTGATAACATGTCGGGTAATATCGGTTATTTACCAGGTTAATCTTGGTTCATGTTCATATCATGTCAAATGCAAGTCGGGTTCAATTATCACATTATCAGGTTGAATTCGAATTCAAGTCGTTCTCAAGTCGGGTGCAGATCCAAAAGTTCCAGGTCCAACTCGGGTTCAAGTCAACACAAGTTCAGACTCGAATTGATTTCGGATCACTACCACCTCGAGTCACAAGCAATTTTAACTCAAGTCGGTTTCAGTCAGTTTTGCAGGTCGGGTCAGCTTTTTACATCCCTAACGTTTTCTTCTATCATCTTCATTTTTGTCGATAAAAAGTCACCATAATCATCTTCATGGCTATTTTAGAAATCATCATCACATTCAACTATCGTTATCGTCATCGTCTATAACCCAAATCTCAATTCATCACCATTACCATTACCTAAACCTCGACCAAATCCAACATACTTCACAGTTCACCCTCACCAAACTACTCTCTGCTCCACTCACCACTGTCATTGTTGTTTTTAAGTCTCATTAGTCTCAAACATTTGACATTGTTGTTTAAATAATAAATGATTTTTAAAACAAGGTGACAAATCAAGGAATAATGTGGAGCAATAACGATGATTAATAAGCGATTGTAAATTTAAGTACAGTTTTGTAAATCTAAAGCCTTAATCTTCGATTTGGTGGTGTAAATTCCTAATTTCAAGTAAGGTAATGAACCTTAAATCCTAATTTGGTACCATTTAGATCTGTATGATTTTGATTTTTTAAATTGATTTGTGATGTGAGATTGGTGTGTTTTTGGAGGCCAATAATTGGTGGGTTTATCAAAGTCTAGAAGAAAAAAAAAAGGAAAAAATTGAGTAATCGACCAAATCGAGGAATACCGTAATTGAAGGTTATAGCTTGTTTTTTTGTTTATTTGATTAAAAGAAAAGTACGAATACATCTGGATCTTAAAATTGGCTTATTTGGTCAGATTTTTCTTTTTGGAGAATTATTTAGAAAAATACTCCCTTTGAAGAACATTTGGAAAAATATCTTTTATTTGGCCCACGCCAGGGTAAATCGCGTTCTGCAGCACGTGATATCTAAAAGCGCGTTGTACAAGGCGGGACTTCAGTCTGATATGGATTATATTATCCGGTTTTTTTTAAAAATAAAATGAAGTCGCGGTCTGTAGGACGCGACTTCCATGAGAATTTCAAACGACTCTTGCGTAAATCTGTTGTTTATAAAATTCAGGATATGGTTGTTTAGGGTTAATTTGCATGGTCTTGGGGGATAACTTTTCATGATTTTGATCTTTTACCTCATAGTAGTGATGCTTCTCTTCAAAACGGTGTAAAAATCGGCGTATATAAGGCATCCGAAATAGTATTTAAATCGCGTTAAAAACGCTACCTTGCCATGTTTCTTTGATTGAAGGAAATGGGAACATGGGTCGATAGGGTTGTTTATAGTTGATTTGCATGGGAATTTCACGTCGTAGTACGGGAACACATGTTTACAATGGTGCAGAAATTGACGCACAAAAGGCATCCTAAATAGTGTAGAAATTGTGTTAAAAATGCTATCTTAGTATATTCCTTTGCATTAAGAAAATGGAAACATGAGTCGATATTCATGTTTTAGTCGATTTTGTTGTTTTACAGTATGGTCGTGAGATTTTTTGTTATATAACTTTCACGTGGTAGTACGAGAACACATGTTTGCAATAGTACGATAACACGTGTTATTTAGGATTAAAATATTAGAGTTACAATTACAATTAGTTGATTCGAGGGCGGCTCTTAAAAGGACATTTTCTGATATCGTGTCCAGGGTTTCTACAATTTCCACACAACAGATGTTGGTCGGTCAGTTCTCGAGGAAACATATCCTCGGTACAATGAATTTTAGTTGACTTTAGGCGACCTTTTTTTGCGTTGCAGGGATTTATTTGGCCAAATCTTAGGTTCATTTTAAACCACATTAGGATGACGTTCATTTTCGATCGGAGGAAACTCGGATCGATATACCTTGAAAACGTTTTCAAGTTCGTATACAGGATCAACGAGTGTCATTGCGTCGAGATGAACAGATACACATGCAGTGAAGACGTGAGCACGAGTACTTGAATGTCTGAAAGACTCCGTAATCACATGTTCGCTCTTGTAGATTAACAACGTAGTTATGGTGCATAATTCCTTCAAGTGGTCGTGAAAATTCAGTAACCGTAAACCTATGTTGGTGATGAGAGAATCATGTGGCACCCATCGCGTATGCTTGCGCACGGTATATCTGAAGTTTTTGTTGGAGATCTGGATGGAACTTGTGGCCACCTGCCATCTAGTTCATAGCTTGTTTTCCGATGGTTGCAAAAAGGGTACCCAGTTGATAATATGTTGTCTTCACAATTGATGTGATAGGTAAATGACGCGTTCCCTTCAGAGACGAATTGATCGCCTCGGCCAAGTTCATCGTCATGTGACCATATCGACAACTCCCATCATAACATCGCAACCATTTCTCCCTCGGGATATCAAGAAGATAGTCATATCCAAATTAATTTCTAACTTTCAACTCTTCTAGCAGCTCCTCAACCACCTCAACTCGATGTGCGTTTCCTATTCAAAAAAATACAGAATAATTAACGAGAGTTAATAATAATTGGCAATTTAATTTATAATTTTGAGAGCAAAAGGCGTACCCATACGAAGAACCATTATACGTTAATCATTGTTCTTATACCTCTGGTAGTAATTTGCAGCAATGTGCCGCAAACAGTATCGATGGTGAATATATGGAGGTTCCCAAGACTGTCCCAAACGTTGGATTGATCCTCAGATCCCTGCGCCTCTATCTGGAATAATACATATTCCGTCTAGTCTTACCCGTAGTACTTGGCGTAAGACATGGGCCCGCAGGTTGGTAAGAAAAAACGTTCACAAAGGGATATATTCCTTTTCAACAATGGCGAACGCTATCGGAATACATTTTTTATTGTCATCTTGTGCAACTGCCACTAGTAAGATCTGGGTGTATATGCTGTATAAGATTGTGTTGTTGATCTGCAGTGGCAAAATGCTTTAACGCATTGCGGAAATGTCCAAAATAGGCGGAGAAATTCGCTCTCCCCAGGTACGACACGATCCATTTCGTATCTTGGCACTGTCTCAAGTTCAACAACACTTAATGGGTTATATTTCTGCATACAGTTGAGCCACGTTCACAACTCGTTGTAGGATTCCTCCCACTGCCCATACAGTTGTTGGATGGCACGATATTTTGCATACCACACCTTATCGTAATTAGCAATGTGCTTGTAACGAGAATGGATTGATACTATACATACCGGTATAGATACGCTTGAATTTGCTTTCACGAGTGGAAGGATATGATCAGAGAGCATGTGCACATCCAAGTTAGGATGGTCTTGATTCAGGCTTCTCATGAAGCTTGTATGGGGTCCTTCGTGTTTCGTTATCTGCCAGAGGTTGTTCAACCTCTTCAAACGTGATGCACATACCCTCAAATTACATCCAGAATTCTTGTGGGGGCATTCAGAAATATATTTGTTCGCTTTAGTTTTCCGCACGGTGGACGAAACTGATTTGCGTATGTTGTAATGCTTGATGGCAGCCTCTGCAAGTTTTTTAGTCCTGAAGACCATCCCAACATGCAGTTCACCATTATTACGTTCGTTCAACAGGTCCAACTGTGGGTATTCTGGAAATTCTGTAGCGTAGAATCCTTCCATATCCACTGTTGTGAAGTGGAATGGTGGATCGTAATACACTAAATTAGTGTGAGTTCTAGTAAAACTTCCCAAGGCAACAACGTCCACAGATTCGTCCTTTGCAATATCCTCTGTAACATCGAGTGCATCATCATCGGCATTTACGGGCTTGTCAAGGTCTGTTGGTTATTCTGGAAATAAATCCATCTCGTCACCTTCAGGGCCGGGCTCTCTCAGTGGTTCCTCATCCCCTTCAAAATTGTATAGTTCTAATTCATCAGCAACATGTACTCCATTAGGTTCTACAGCCGGAACCCGAACATGAGGCCTATGTCCAATATCTTGGTCGACATCAGTAGCGCATGAATGTATCCCCGTTGATGAGAAATCAATTGCGTTTGCCTCACTAGAGATATAAGTTGAGTGACGTCCGGAAGAGAAGTCGTCAAACTGGTAAAACTCTTCATGGTAGGACGGTCCCATAGATGATGACGGCCCTACACCTGGGATATAAGTTGAGTTTAGCCCGTATGAGGAATCATCTACGTTTCTCTGACTAGGGATATAAGTTGAGTGTCGTCCGTATGAGAAATCATCTATGTTTGTGTCACTGGGGATATATGCTGAGTGATGACCAGAAGAGAAGTGATCGAATAGGTTAAACTCTTCATGGTGGGATGGCCCAGTAGATGATGACGGCCCTACACCGGCACTGTATGGATTGTATGTTGAGTACTGGGTTGGCGGCATATTCAGGTCAATGTCGAACCTGGCTACGAAAGAATGCCTTGGCCTCGAGCCAGAAGACGATGAAGCCTAGTCATTGCTTGTACTTAGCCAGTTGAAGCCTTGTCGCAAACTTGATGTTGGACTATTAGCATTTGGGTCGAAGTCAAGATTTGCTTGGATCCAATTTGGAACAACGGTTTGGAATCCGACGTTTCGTTCAGAAAATGTAACAAAGAGCTCTAGGGGCCATCCCATTTGCACATCTTTGTCGTATTTCACATCGAATATTGTGAAATAAAGTGGATCTATCGACGAAGGTAGTTAATACCTCACTGAGTATAACTCCCTCTCGAAAGTATGTGGAATCTTCCTCTTCAGCGCTCACTTCAGCCTTTCATACGTTACCCCGTTCAGAATCTGCAGCGTAACATTGTTAGGGGACTGGAATATGACACCGATTTCGGTATCAGGGATCATCTCAACATCGTAGTGAGCTAGAGCATCAACTTTTTCTGACATTGTTGAAAAAATGAGGCAGTGTTTTATAGAACGCGAGGTGACGTGACATGTGAGCAGAAAAAAGTGAGAGGAATATAATTTGTCAGCTTTGTTGGCTGTAAAATTTTTATCCTCCTATTTAAGAAAATGAGAGGTGACGTGACATGTGAGCAGAGACAAAGTGTAACTCATGTCGTATAAAATGCAAGTTGTGCCAGCTTTGCAGATTCCTGATGTGTCAGGAAAAATCGCGTTTTATAGAACGCGAGTTGTGCTAGCTTTGCAGTATACATACCGTGTCAGGGAAAATCGCATTTTATAAACACGAGTTTTGCCAGCTTTGCAATATACGTACCGTGTCAGAGAAAAGCACGTTTATAGAACGCGACTTCTTCAGTGTATATATACACCGGAATGGATTTTACATCAAAAAACAAGAAAATTTTGATTGGTTGAAGGTTGGAATATACTTTGTAAGGACTTCGATCGATATAATATGTCGAGACGAGAAACTATTACAACTTTGGTATACTACGATGGGCACATAATCGATGATGCATCTCTCGGCGTCATTTTTCAGTCCTCAAGTACTATATTTCTTCTGCTGCCATACAACTTATCATATAAGAAGTTGATGAATGAAGTGAAGAAACATGTTCCACATAGTCCTAGAAAAAAGCTGGAATCGTTGAAGTTTCGAATGTTGACGTCGTTAGAACTATTAACGTACTCATTATTCTACATTATGGATTGTCGCAACCCTTTCGAGCTTCAATTTTTTGAAAACTTTAAAAAAACACGGAGTCGCCACCAATCTTTTTGAAAAAATGTGATTGGAACAATTTAAAACATGGTTATTTTAATAAAATGTTTTGTTTTAATAAAACAATAGTTTTGGTCTACGAAAACCAGAAAACAGGTTCGGGGGTCGGTTACGCGTGAGGAAGGGTTAGCACCCCCACGACGCCCAAAATTGGTACCTAATTGATTTTAAAATCGTTTTCAAAACTGGAATTTGCAAGTTCACGAAGGTTCGATTTTATTTGTCCGTTTAATGAATATCAAACTATTTTAACGATCTTATCGTCTGAGAGATGAACTTTAATCACCGCCAACATTTCTGGCGATAACCCATCATTCCCGTTTGATAAGGCACCACATTAACTTAATTTCATTTTTCAAGAAACATGAAAATTCGATGTGTTGAGCATTTTATATTTATTCTAGGTTTGATTATTTAAAAAAATCCTAAAAAAGTCTAAGTCTTTTATTCCTAATTTAAGGTTTAAGTTTGCTTAAGTGTGTCTTATTCTTTTGTGAAGTAAATTTTTCTACAAACATGTCTTTTTCTAAGCTTTTTTAGAACCTAGTCTTAAGTTTTAACCTATTTCTAAAGAACAAACAAGAAACTTAAATTTTCTTTTGTGTTTTTTTCCCTTTTTATTGTTTTTTTTTAAAAAAACTTATTCTTTTTTACTTTTAAAATCAAGACCCTTCCTTTGCCACTTTTTACATTTTTTAGTTTATTCTATTTTTATTCTTTTTATTTTCATTTTAAAAAAGAATTTTTCCTTAAAGACCTCTTTTTTTTCATTTTTAAAGGCTTTTCTTTAAAATAAACCTTATTTTTGAAAAGATTTTTCTACATGCCTTTTTTTTTCAAACTTTATTATTCCTAAAACTCTAAGCTTTTATTTAAAGCCCCTTTTAAAAAATTATTTTCTTCTTTTTTTTTGAAAACTTATTACTTACTTTAAAAAACGTCCTTATTTACTTTTTCTTCAAAAAAATTCTTAAAAATAACTTAACCACCTTTATTATTAAAACTATATTTCAAGAAAACTCTTTTATTTTTTTCCTACAAATTAAGCCATTTTATTATTTTTTCCACCCATGAATTATTATCTTCTAATTAAATCCCTTAGTTTTACTTTTTTATTTAAAACAACATTAATTCATTTTTTATTCCTACATTTAAAAATAACAGTTTTAAGGTTCAATTATTTTATCTCTAAAGATCAAAACTCCTAAAACAACATTTTTTAAGCATGATTAAACTAAAAATTAATCGAAAATTTAGAACAAAAAATATTACTGGAACCACGAAACTATTTTCCAACTTCAATGAACACAACCTAAACTCCACATAAACACAAGCACAAGAATTCAACCAAGAACAAGTATGGAAATCACTAAAAAACTTTAAAAGAAAATAGAAGAATTTTACCGAAAAGCGAAGAACTCGAATGCGATATTTCATGAATTACTTCCCAAACTCCTCCGAAAAATTGTCCCGAGCTTGAACTTCACCCCAAAAATTCCAGCAAACTCAGAGAAATTTTTTAGAAAATTTTTGGTTTTTTAAAGCTTTGCTTTTTTTGCTTTTTTCAAGTGTGTTGAACAATGGGGTTTAGGGGGGTTATAGTTAAAATTTTAGCTTACAATTAAAGTCAAATCGAGATTTAATCCCCAAATTGAAGCCTAAATCCGACACAAGGCTTGATCCTCGGAAAATCCCCTCAAGAATATCCCAATTCGGTTCAAATTCAGGATCGAATTTTCCCTTGATTGGAGCCTAAACTTTGACCACTTCTCCTAATTTTTTTTGCAGATTTTGGCAGCTACGGTGGACGGCGGCGAGCGGCGTTGGTGTCGTTGGGTTGGTGACGGTGAGACGCGTCGATCGACGCCAACGACAACGGCTGTCGTGGCTGGTGGACGATGAACGGCCATGGGCAGCTGCGTCGAACAAGGGTTTCAAGGAACCAGCCCGCGCGCGTGCGGCACACACGCTGGTTCCCTTTTTTCTCTTTTTTGTTGTTTTTATGTTTTTTCATTTATTATATTTTTTGTTGTCATTTTTGTTTCCTTTTTATTATCTACATTTATTATTTTTTATATTATTTTACTCAAATGGGTTTTTAAAGGTGGGCTTATTATTTATTTTTTCTAAAATGAGTTTTTACAAAATGAGCCTTTTGTGATGGTTTTTTGGGTTTGTTTATTTTAGAAAGGGACCTTTTATTATTTTAAGAATTTTTTTTAATTTTAATTTTTTTAATAACGGTGGGTGAAAATCTAGTGACAACAGCTGCCCCTCTTTGCTTATCGTTGTGCAACAGGGATAAAGCAAAGACCAAGAGGCACTGATTTTCACCGATTTTCCGGTTGGCTCCATTCTCCTGTTTCCCGAACGAATAGTTATGTTCTATTTTCCTTATGCTCGAATAGCTGAGTCGAGTTCCATTCTCCAAATGCCCAATAGATGAGCAGATTCAATTCTCCAAATGCCCGAACGGATAGGCTGGTTCTATTCTCCTTATGCTTGAATAGTTGAGCTTGGTTCCATTCTCCAAATGCCCAAACGAATAGGCTGGTTCTATTCTCCTTATGCTCGAATAACTGAGTTGGGTTCTATTCTCCCAAATGCCCAAACAAATAGGCAGATTCTTCTGAAAAATTTCTTCCTTCTTATGCTTGGATGAATAAGCAAACTCCATTCTCCTTATGCCTGAACAGATAGGCGAATCTTCTGAAAAACTTCATCCTTCTTATGCTTAGATAATAAGCAAACTCTATTTGAACAGGTCTTCCATGCACCTGAAAAAAAAAACAAAATGCGACATGCAATACAATTATGATGTGCATGCCCCTAGGGATGCCTAAAACATGAAGGCATGACACGTTTTTCCCTTTTTTAAGAATTCTTTTGCAAGGATTGTTTTCTTAATTCTGATGAAATTTTGGTTATCGATTCCAACCCGACTAACATGAACTTCCTCCAAACATTGTGTAAATAAGAAGGCCAGCTTCACTTCTCTTTCAATTCTTCTTGGCTTTCCCAACTTCATCCACCATTCCTTGGGATAGAGCCCTCTCCCTTGCCTTGGAATTCATCCATGAGTCATGAGCAGCTCTGGCTTTTGCTTCATTTTTTATCTTCTGCATACCTAAACTAGCACTCTTAACTAAAAGGTCTGACTTTACCTTCACATCTTACTCTTTACTTCATTGGAGACATTTGATCCTCGTCCGTCTTCTTTAGTCAATATTTTCGTATTCAAGGACAAGTTTCCTCTAAAGCATGTTTGAAAATCCTTAAGTCAAGTTTCGACATTGTAAGACTGCTCTCAATATCGTGTAAGAAATACCGACGATTAGGAAACTGCATAACACTATTTAGGCGCCAATACACTTGTAAGGCTTTTCTTCCTATTTGAGAATTTTTCAACAAGGCTTTATATCCACTTCAAGCATTTTAACGTCTCGTGCCCCAAACGATAATCTTAATTATGAAACACTTCATAGTCTCTGTATTTTCCAAAACCTTCTCAAAGTAATGCTAAAAATCTTTTGTATATCTAAATGATTGTCAAATCCACTGATCCTTCTTTCAAAGCAAGATGCTAATAATGATAGGGAATGAATTAAGAAAAAAAAATCCATGAAACTAATTTTATTAATGTTGTGGCAAACACAAAAAAGTTTATAAAAAAGAAAGGGAAACAAGTATTCATATATCAACAGCCCAAACTAATCCTATCAAACGCAAGAAGTAATCTTGAAAGCCACCATTTTCGAGGAAACTTTGAGTACAATACATAATTTGTGAAGCCCTGAAAACTATCTTACGAATTATCCGAGCATCCCTTTACGAGTTTTCAACTCAGATCCTCCTTTGGTTTCAAAACGCCCTTTGTGGGTTTTCATTGTGAACCCTCCTTTTCTTTTTCCTTTTTCTTTTTTTCTTTTTTTTTGTTTTTTTTTTGTTTTTTTTTTGTTTTTTTCGTTTTCTTCTTTTTTTCTTCAAGCATAACACTTCTTAATAGTCTCAGAGTTCACCGGGTTTTGAAACTCATCTCCATCCATCTCGGCTAAAATCAATGCTCCACCTGAAAGAACTTTTGTCACAATGTATGACCCTTCCCAATTAGACGTCCATTTTCCTCAAGGATCACTTTGAATTGGCAAGTTCTTCTTTAAAACCAGATCGCCTTCTTGGAACTCTCTAGGGCGAACCTTCTTTTCATAAGCTCTTATCATTCTCCTTTGGTACATTTGACCATGACATACGACTTTCAGCCTCTTTTCCTCAATTAAATTCAATTGGTTATGCCTCGCCTGAATCCATTTTGCTTCGTCTAACTTGGCCTCCATCAAGACAAACAACGATGGTATCTCAACCTCAATTGGTAGCACGACTTCTACTCTATATACTAATGAGAATGGAGTTTCCCCAGTAGATGTTCGTACCGCTATTTGATATGCATACAAAGCAAATGGCAACTTTTCATGCCAATCTTTATAGGTGTCAGCCATCTTTGCAACTATCTTCTTGATATTTTTATTGGCCGCCTCTACTGCTCCGTTCATCTTCGAGCGATATACTACTGAGTTGCGGTGCTTAATGTTAAATTGCTCACAGACCCCAGCAATCATTCGGTTGTTACAATTAAAGGCATTATCGGTGATTATGCTTTCTGGTTGACCATATTGACAAATGATCTCCTTCTTTAAGAAATTGCAAACAGTGGACCTAGTTACATTTGCATACAAGGCCGCTTCCACCCATTTTGTGAAGTAATCGATGGCTACCAGAATAAAGCAGTGACCATTTGACTCCTTCGGATGAATCTGCCCAATGACGTCTATGACCCATATAGAGAATGGCCATGGAGATGACATAACATGTAGAGACTGAGGAGGCGCATGAACCTTATCGACATGAACCGGGCACTTGTGACATTTGCGAGAATAATTAATGCAATCCCCTTCCATCATTGACCAGTAATATCCAAAATGCATAATTCTTCTTGCCATAGTGAAACCACTAGGGTGAGTTCTGCAAACTCCCTCATGAACCTCTTCCAAAATCAACTCTGCTTCTTTTGCATCCACACATCTTAATAGCACCTAATCTCGACTTCGTTTGTAAAGGATTTCTCTATGGCAAGAAGAATTATGTTCATATTCGAATCATGTTAAACATGTAATTATATTCGAATCATGTTTAACTGGTAATTATATTCGTATTATGTTCATATTATATTCGAATCATATTAAAATTATTTTCGAAATATAATTTGAATATGATATTTCGAATGTAATTTGAATATGATTCGAATATAATATAAACATGATACGAATATAATTCTAATATAATTACATGTTTTTTCAACTATTATATTCGAATCATATTCAAATTATATTCAAATTATTTTTAACATGTAATTGTATTCGTATCATGTTCGTATTATATTCAAATCATGCTCTTATTATATTCGAACCATATTTAGAATATAATTTGAATATGATTCGAATATAATATGAACATGATACGAATATAATTAACTGTTAAACATGATACGAATGTAATTACCTATTAAACATGATTCGAATATAATTACCTGTCAAACATGATTCGAATATAATTACCTATTAAACATGATTCGAATATAATAGTTGAAAAAACATGTAATTATATTAGAATTATATTCGAATCATTTTCATATTATATTCGAATCATATTCAAATTACAATCGAAATATCATATTCAAATTATATTTCGAAAATAATTTGAATATGATTTGAATATAATATGAACATAATACGAATATAATTACCTGTTAAACATGATTCGAATATAATTACATGTTAAACATGATTAGAATATACTATGAACATAATTCGAATATAATAGTTGAAAAAACATGTAATTATATTCGAATCATGTTCATATTATATTCGAATCATATTCAAATTATATTTCGAAAATAATTTGAATATGATTCGAATATAATATGAACATAATACGAATATAATTACATGTTAAACATGATTTGAATATAATTACATGTTAAACATGATTCGAATATAGTATGAACATAATTTGAATATAATAGTTGAAAAAACATGTAATTATATTAGAATTATATTCGAATCATGTTCATATTATATTCGAATCATATTCAAATTACATTCGAAATATCATCTGCAAATTATATTTCGAAAATAATTTGAATATGATTCGAATATAATATAGACATGGTTCAAATATAATTATAATATAATTTGAATTTTGCTCAAAAAATATATTTCGAATATAGCAAAATTCGAATTAATAATTCGAATATAATTAGAAGATGATTCAAATATAATTTGAATATGATTCGAATATAATACGAACATGATTCGAATATAATTTAAATTTTACTCAAAAACTATAATTCAAATATAGTGAAATTAGAATTAATAATTAGAATTTAATTGGAATTCGAATCTAAAAAATTACTAATTTAGTATTAAAATATTTGTTTTTATTTATTTTTATTAAATATTAACATTTTAATAAAATAATATTATTAATAATAACAAATAATGGACTAGATTATAAAAAATTTTAACAAACAGGGGTCAATTTAAGGTAAAAATAGACTTTTCAGTGACTAAATTGAACAAAAAAATAAACCTGACAGACTTGACATGTAATTTACCCTTTAAATAAAACCAGACGGATTAACTTAAGTCAATCTGTTGATGACGTGGCAGGATGTTATTGGCCGAATTTTTTTTTAAACGGAAAAGGGTAACGGAATGGGGAAAATGGGTAACGGCGAATTGTTTAAGAGGAAAAAGTGGGCAAAATGAAGTTTAGAGGGCAAGTTGGGAAATCGGGTATACTTTAGGGGGAAAAGTTGTATTAAGCCTTTTCTTTTTTATAAACATTTTTGTGTTTGCCACAACATTAATAAAATTAGTTTTATGGATTTTTCTTTCTTTCATGTTTCCTTCCCTATCATTATTAGCATCCTGCTTCGAAAGGAGGATCAATAGATTTGACAATCATTTAGATACACAAAAGATTTTTGAGCATTACTTTGAGAAGGTTTTGGAAAATACAGGGACTATGAAGTGTTTCATAATTAAGATTATCATTTGGGGCACTAGACATTAAAATGCTTGAAGTGGAAATAAAGCCTTGTTGCAAATTTCTAAAATAGGAAGAAAAGCCTTACAAGTGTCTTGGCGCCTAAATAGTGTTGTGGAGTTTCTTAATCGTCGGTCTTTCTTACACGATAATGAGAGCAGTCTTACAATGTCAAAACTTGACTTAAGGATTTTCAAACACGCTCTAGAGGAAGCTTGTCTTTGAATACGGAAATATTGACTAAAGAAGATAGATGAGGATCAAATGTCTCCAATGAAGTAGAAAGTAAGATGTGAAGGTAAAGCCAGTCCTTCCAGTTAAGAGTGCAAGTTTAGGTATGCATAAGATCAAAAATGAAGCAAAAGCCAGAGCTGCTCATGACTCATGGGTGAATTCCAAGGCAAGGGAGAGGGCTCTATCCCAATGAATGGTGGACGAAGTTGGGAAAGCCAAGAAGAATTGAAAGAGAAGTGAAGCTAGCCTTCTTATCTACAAAAAGGAAAAACTTGTCATGCCTTCATGTTTTAGACATCCCTAGGGGCATGCACATCATAATTGTATTGAATGTCGCATTTTTTTTCAGGTACATGAAAGACTTGTTCAAATGAGAGTTTGCTTATTCAACCAAGTATAAGGAGGATGAAATTTTTCAGAAGATTTGCCTATCCATTCAGCCATAAGGAGAATGGAGTTTACTTATTCATCCAAACATAAGGAGGTTAAAATTTTTTAGAAGATTCGCCTATCCGTTCAGGCATAAGGAGAATAGAGTTTGCTTATTCATCCACGCATAAGGAGGATGAAAATTTTCAGAAGAATCTGCCTATTTGTTTGAGCATTTGGGAGAATAGAACACAACTCAACTATTCGAGCTTAAGTAGAATAGAACCAGCCTATCCGTTCGGGAATTTGGAGAATGGAACCCATCTTAGCTATTCGAGCATAAGGAGAATAGAATCATCCTATCCGTTCGGGCATTTGGAGAATGGAATCCGCTCATCTATTCGGGCATTTGGAGAATGGAACCCAGCTCAGCTATTCGAGCATAAGGAGAATAAAACATGCCTATTCGTTCGGGCAATAGGAGAATGGAGCCAACCAGAAAATCGGTGAAAATCAGTGCCTCTTGGTCTTTACTTTATCCCTGTTGCACAACGATAAGCAAAGAGGGGCAGCTGTTGTCACTAGATTTTCACCCACCGTTATTAAAAAATTAAAATAAAAAAAAACATTTTTCTTAAAATAATAAAAGTCCCCCTTCTAAAACAAACAAACCCAAAAAATCATCCCAAAAGGCCCATTTTGTAAAACTCATTTCAGAAAAATAAATAATAAGCCCACCTTTAAAAACCCATTTGAGTAAAATAATATAAAAAATAATAAATGCAGATAATAAAAAGGAAACAAAAATGACAACAAAAAATATAATAAATGAAAAAAATAAAAACAGCAAAAAAAGGGAACCAGCACGCGGGCTGGTTCCTTAAACCCTTGTTCGACGCAACTGTTCATGACTGTTCGTCGTCCACCGGCCACGACAACCGTTGCCGTTGGTGTCTGTCGACGCGTTTCACCGTCGCCGACCCAACGGCACCAACGCCGCTCGCCGCCATTCACTGTAGCTGTCGGAATCTACAAAAAACAGAGGAGAAGTGGTCAAAACCTAGGCTCGAATCAAGGGAAAATTCGATCCCAAATTTGAACCAAATCGGGATATTCTTGAGGGGTTTTTCCGAGGATCAAGCCTTGTGTCAGATTTAGGCTTTAATTTAGGGATTTAATTCTCGATTTGGCTTGAATTGTAAGCTGAAACTATAAAAATCCCCTAAACCCCATTGTTCAACACACTTGAAAAAAGCAAAAAAAAAAAACAAAGCTTTAAAAAATCCGAAAATTCTCTAACATTTTCTCTAAGTTTGCTAGAATTTTTGGGGCAAAATTTGAGCTCGGGGCAATATTCCAGAGGAGTTTGGTAAGCAATTCGTGAAAGATCGCATTCAAGTTCTTCGCTTTTCGGTAAAATTCTTCTCTTTTCTTTGAAATTTTTTTAGTGATTTCCATACTTGTTCTTGGTTGAATTCTTGTGTTTATGTGGATTTTAGGTTGTGTTCATTGAAGTTGGAAAATCGTTTTGCGGTTCTCGTAATGTTTTTTGTTCTAAATTTTCGATTAATTTTTAGTTTAATCTTTTAAAAATCTTGCATGCTTAAAAAATGTTGTTTTAGGAGTTTTGATCTTTAGAGATAAAATAATTGAACATTAAAAGTGTTATTTTTAAATGTAGGAATAAAAAATGAATTAATGTTGTTTTAAATAAAAAACTAAAACTAAGGGATTTAATTAGAAGATAATAATTCATGGGTGGAAAAATAATAAAAGGGCTTAATTTGTAGAAAAAATAAAAGAGTTTTCTTGAAATATAGTTTTAATAATAAAGATGGTTAAGTAATTTTTAAGAAGTTTTTTTTAAAGAAAAAGTAAATAAGGACGATTTTTAAAATAAGTAATAAGTTTTCAAAAAAAGAAGAAGAAAATAATTTTTTAAAAGGAGTTTTAAATAAAAGCTTAGAGATTTAAGAGAAATAAAGTTTGAAAAAAGACATAATTTTTTTTAAAAAAATAAGGTTTATTTTAGAAAGTCATATTTTAAAGAAATGCCTTTAAAAATGAAAAAAAAGAAGTATTTAAAGAAAAATTCTTTTTTGAAATGTAAATAAAAAGAATAAAAATGGAAAAAATGTAAAAAAAAACGGCAAATGTATGGTCTTGGTTTTAAAAGTAAAAAAGAATAAGTTTTTTTTTAAAAGAAGCAATAAAAAGGGAAAAAACACATAAAAAAAAATTAAGTTTCTTGTTTGTTCTTTAGAAATTGGTTAAAACTTAGGACTATGTTCTAAAAGCTTAGATAGAGACATGTTTGTAGAAAAATTTACTTCACAAAAGAATAAGACACACTTAAGCAAACTTAAACCTTAAATTAGGAATAAAAGACTTAGACTTTTTTAGGATTTTTTTAAATAATCAAACTTAGAATAAATATAAAATGCTCAACACATCAAATTTTCATGTTGCTTGAAAAGTGAAATTAATTTAATACGGTGTTATATCAAACGGGAATGACGGGTTAGCACCAGAAATGTTGGCGGTGATTAAAGTTCATCTCTCGGGCGACAAGGTCGTTAAAATAGTTTGATAATCATTAAACGGACAAATAAAATCGAACCTTCGTGAACTTGCAAATTCCAGTTTTGAAAACGATTTTAAAATCAATTAGGTACCAATTTTGGGCGTCGTGGGGGTGCTAACCCTTCCTCACGCGTAACCGACCCCCGAACCTGTTTTCTAGTTTTCGTAAACCAAAACCGTTGTTTTATTAAAACAAAACGTTTTATTAAAATAACCTTGTTTTAAAGTGTTCCAATCACACTTTTTCAAAAAGATTGGTGGCGACTCCGTATTTTTTAAAGTTTTCAAAAAGTCGAAGCTCGAAAGGGTTGTGACATAGACGACGCATATGTGGAAATGATGGTGGAACCTCACCTACAGTTTTGTTTAGGGTGGGCCCTTGAGCTTGAGCTTTATGTAATGTTTTCTGATGATAATGATGTTATCAGAGTCCCAAATAATATGTAAATTATATATATATTTTTATCGTTCTTTGAAGATTCGTTAAAACACGCCAATTTTAGCACCATATACACGAAAATTTTAGCACCTTTGTAAGCAAGCTCCAAAATGTTTGAGTTGATTTCAATGACAATTTTTATCACCATATACATGACAATTTTAGCACCATATACACTTCTTTCAATGAGAAAATCACAAGAGATGAATTGTTTGAGTTGATTTCAACATGGGTTAGAGAGTCTACAAGCTCCAAAATTTTTGCCTTGTGTGTCAAACTTCTAGTGAATGAGCCCGGCCGAGAAGAACACTACATGCTAACACTATCCAATCAGAAAGATATGCGCAAGATATTTCGGGCATACAAACATGCCGGGGTACGAACATCAAGCTTAGTATAAACTTTGATGACGGCTCCAATTCATCAACAATACTTAAGCTTGAAGACGAGGACGCGATATCTACGCAAAATTATAGGAGACGACAGGAGAAGGAACAAAAAATTGAGGAACTAAACTTAACTTCTGACATAAGTACCGACTACAAGGGCAGCGAAAATGATTCATTCTCGTAGATTTTAAGTATGCTTAGTAATTTAATGCTTGTGTACTTATGTCAATTAACAACCTTGTAGTATGTTTCATTAATATAATTTTCTACATCTTATCGCATCGATTTTCAAACAGTTAACAATCGCAAAATATGTAATTAACAAAATGTATTACATGCCAATTACATTGGAACAACTAGCATGTATGAGGTTCGTCGTATCTTGTTATCTGCCAAACATTGTTTAGCCTCTTTGTTCATGATACACGAATCCTCCAATTACAGCCGTTGACCTTTTTGACACATTCTGCGATATAGTTGTCCACAATCGTTTTCTTCACTGTCGAACGAACTGATCGGCATATGTTGTAGTTTTTAATTGCATCCTCTGCCATTATCTTCGTAGTGAATATCATCCCGACTTCTAGTTTACCGTCAGTATCGACATCAACATCGCACGATTGTCTCCCAATATATGGGAAATCATCTACGTTTGCAACCAATATGGAACTAGAATGAAAAAATAAAGTAAGAGAAAATTTGAGGGAATTACAATAAAAGTAAAGGAAATAATGAGTTTTTGATGAAGCGGAGAGGTTTATTTATATGGGTGTAAATAAATCAGTGAAAATGAATCGGTGTTCTTTCAGATTATTGTTTTTATAGAAGACATACATTGAAACCCGTAAAATATTACATATGAATTACATATGTAAATTATATTTTTATTTTTTGTATGTTAAAAAAAATTGTACCCCTAAACATGTGGTCAATTGTACCCTTAAACATGCAGACTCAAATAATTTACATATGAACTGATAAATGGCCGACAAGAGGTGTGTCATTGTTGTAGATAAATTGCCGACGAGAGGTGCAATAGTTATACTAGTTGTTGGAGTCTTCAAGCTTCGTGGATTTCGCGAGTATGCGATAATCATCTTCCACGATACATATGTCACCTACACCGTAACATGCAAGGGTTTTAACATAACTTCGAAAACACCGAAAATGGTAAAAGCTTTGACCCGCATTATCAAATGTAACCGAAACCCGCCAAATGTTGTAACCCTGGATAGGACAACTAAAGTTGCAGTTGTTGTGATTTCGTGGTACTGATCATTTTCGTGGCACTCCACCATGCGTTTTCGGATATTGTGATTTGTCGATCATCTTGAACAAACACAAATGATACACATCGTACCACAACTGGTATCCTACCAAATCCATCTACTAATCATGCAAATACATATACCCACAAATTATAATACAAGTGAAAATACTCACCAACGTTCATAAAGGGGGCTATATATAGACCAAACTCTCATCTATTGGCGATGAAATCGCGACTTGCAGAAAGTGACTTTGGCCAGGATTCCTGACGTGTAAGGAATATCGCGTCTTACAAAACGCTACTTTTCCAGGATTCATGACGTGTCAAGAAAGTCACGTGTTACAAAATGTAACTTTTGCGACTATAAGTACCTACCCGGTTGATCGAAGTCCACACCACTCAGTCGAAGAGAAAAAAACTACATTGTAGTGCTTGAAATTTTCGATTGTAACTACTAATGCCAACAAACCACGTATTTGGAAAATTTATTCGCAAACAGATTTTCAAGATATTGTGATTTGTCGTTATTTGTAGTTGCATCTATATGTTGAAAAGATGTTGGCAGGTTATTAGCTCTTGTGAGATGACTATTCGGTGTTTTTTTTCACGAGGGTCGGCAACAACAAATGACAATATCTAGAAATCCAAGGTCTTTTTTAATGGAAGACATGTTTCTTAACGTTTTGGTCTACCCTACGGCCCCGCATGTAACCGGAGTTAAAGACCCAACAATGAAAGCATGTTTAGGTGTACAATTCGGCTCCAATAGACCACCGAGCTTGAAGACATGCATTGAAACAATTGTAATTTGTACTCTTAAACACGTGGTCAATTGTAAATTATTTTTCTTAATATAATACATGCATTGAAACACGTAAAATATTACATACGAATTACATATGTAAATTATATTTTTATTTTTGGTATGTTAAAAACAATTGTACCCTTAAACACGCGATCAATTGTACCCCTAAACATGCAGACTAAAATAATTTACATATGAATTGATATAGACGAGAGGTGCAATAGTTTGTCCGATTTGTATGGCCGACGAGAGATGTGTCGTTGTTGTAGATAAATGGTCGATGAGAGGTGCAATAGTTTGTCCTAGTTGTTGGAATCCTCAAGCTTTGTGGATTTCGTGAGTACGCGATAATCATCATCTTCCACGGTACAATTGTCACCAACAACGTTACATGCATGGGTCTTAACATAGCTGTAAAAACACCAACAATGGTAGCAACTTTGACCCACGCTATCAAATGTAACCGCCACCCATCAAAAGCTATAACCCTGGACAGGACAGATAAAGTTGCAACTATTGCGATTTCGTGGTACCGATCATTTTCGTGGCACCCCACCACGCGTTTTCAGATATTGTGATTTGCCGATCATCTTGATCAAACGCACGATACAAACATCGCACCACAACAACTGGTATCCATCCACAACTGTATATACCCACAACTCACAATACAAGTGCGACTTTGCCAATAAGGTTCGTAAGGGAGGGCATGTATAGCATGAAAATCGCGTCATACAGAACACGACTTTGCCAGGATTCCTAACGTGTTAGGTAAATCGCGTCTTATAGAACACGACTTTGACAGGATTCCTGACGTGTCAGAAATATTGCGCCGTATAGAACGCGCCTGTAACCACCAAATATATGGAAAATTTATTCACAAAATGATTTTTCAGATATTGTGATTTGTAGTTGCATCTCTATATTCATTAGATGTTAACTATTCAGTACTTTTGTTCACAACGATCGACAACAACAAATCACAATATCCGGGAATTCGAATAAAATATAAACTAATTAAAGAATAAAAAATACAAATTAAAAAACATATACTAATTAATTAAACAAATAAAATACAAATCATGATTATACTAAAATATATACTAATTTAAAAACAAAATAAAAATATAAAGTTCAATATTTCCAAATAAAATAAGCAAAAAAAAACTAATGGCGCCTATGTCCACCGGTACCACAAGACGGTGCATGACGATGTCGCTTCAGATTGCGTCGAGGGAAAGCGCTGTCACCATCATCATCACCATCCCCGGTTCCAGCTCATGTAGTACTGCTCGTTCCACTTGGCCCACTAAGGTAGAAATCGATTGTGGTGGCGTTTGTTGGACAATCCCGGTTCAAAATGCGACTGACATCGGGGGGAACGACATGAAGGGCACGTAGGGCATATAACATGTAGGATAGCTAGAGGCACCACTCATCATCGCTGAAACTTGAGCAAAGTGGTCTGACATAGAAGACGTTAAATAACCTTAACTTGGACTTTGGGTCAGCTATGGCCGCATCGGTGGTGGGGTTGCATTTGATGGTGGTGGTGGCGGTGTTACAGAGGCAGGACCACCATCGGAGGTGTTCTGTGCTCCCCTCCCCCTCGAACGCTGAGACCGTGGGCGGTTGTGTTGCTAACATCGGTACGATCGCTACCTCCTCTGGAGTTAGAATAAATGGCTTCCCATTCGCCCTAAACCAGTCCCCGTAATCATCGCTCATCATCGTATCAAACAAACGATACTCACTCTGGGGTTGCTAACGATGATTCAGCCTATCCCTCAAGTGAGCGATATAAGAGTGGTGATGCACCGACCAATCAACCTACAAGACAATCAAACAATTGATTTATTCTTTTTAGATATGAATTACGTTTTAATTAATATAAGAATTCGGTAAGTATATAAATATTTAGGGTAAACTATCTGAATGACCATCAATCTATTGGGAAAGTTTTAAAATGACCACCATAGAAAAAAACGCGTCATTTGACTACTCAAACTATTAAAATGGGATCAATTTGACCACCAGCCGTTAATGGGCTAACGGAAGGTGACGTGGCAGTTAAAAAATTAAAGGTATAATCACACATTTGGTCCTTATTATTTACACATTCTTTCAATTTAGTCCTAATTTTAAACTAATAAAATAAATTAATTATTTATTTAGATAGTGACACATGTCAATACCTTATTGGAGGACTTTAATTATTTATATTTAATTTAATAAATTTATTTCCCTCTCCAATCAGGTGGTGACACGTGTCACCACCTGTTTAAAGGAGAAAAACAATTTTGAGCAATTGCTTGCTAGGGGAATTGAACCCAGGCAGCAAGGGAAAATTGGCAGCAGCATAACCACTGCGCCAAACCCAACCCATTGTTTAAAACTACTCCATCAGATATATGTCAATTGAAATTATGCAAATGGGCTATGCTAAATTCGAGAATTGCAGATGGAAGTGCACGGGACTATAAGCCGCTACCAAGTGGTCCTGGAAGCCATCCAGATGATGAAGTAAGTTCAAGAACAGTTCGGTTTTCGTACAACTGTAGTCTTGTTATAATTGATCATTGTTGTTATATTCAATTCAGGTATCTCTACTGCAAAACATATACTGGAAAGAGGTGATGCTGCTTGTCTACGTGTGGATCGGTTTTCTTATTGTTCAGATTATCAAGGTATGCTAATATTGTCCACAACGTCACAAGAATGATTTTGATGATCTTCTATCTTTACATGGTCCACATGTTTGTTTCTGCAGGAATATCTTCCAACCTGCTCAATCATGTATTGGGTTGTGAACTCCTTGCAGGTAAAATCTGGAAATTCTTTCCAGATAGAAAGTAACTGATTCTTAAGTCTATTTTACAGTATGATTGATCCATGTTAGTGCCTTGAAATAAAGCTTGAGAAGCACTGGTTTACAAATCAGAAAATCTAGAGTTTCTTGGGGTAAAAGCTCTTCGACTCGATAGTTATTGTTTTGTTTTTTTGTTTTGATAGATACCCATTGCTGCCTCTGTGACACTCTTCGAAGCCGTAAGCCTATGCAAAGGAACCAGGGTGATTGCATCCAAAGGAAAGGAAGTCATAAATTGGAAGGTATATCAGATTCTTTTATACTGCTCTTGCGGAATTATAGCCGGTATGGTTGGCGGCCTGCTTGGACTCGGAGGTGGCTTCATCAACATTCGCATACCAACACGCATTCTGCAGGTAGCTAGTGCAACATCAACATTCGCTATGGTATTCTCATCCTCGATGTCAGTCGTACAATATTATCTTCTCAATCGTTTTCCTGTCCCATATGGTAAGTGACAATATCAATGAAAGTTTACAATTACGATTGATTATTTTACCAATTACAATAAGCAATATATATCTGATGGAGTAATTTTAAACAATGGGTTGGGTTTGGCGCAGTGGTTATCCTGCTGCCAATTTTCCTTTGTTGCTTGGGTTCGATTCCCTTGGCAAGCAATTGCTCAAAATCGTTTTTCTCCTTTAAACAGGTGGTGACACGTGTTACCACCTGATTGGAGGAGGGAAATAAATTTATTAAATTAAATATAAATAATTAAAGTCCTCCAATAAGGTGTTGACACGTGTCATTATCTAAATAAATAATTAATTTATTTTATTAGTTTAAAATTAGGACTAAATTGAAAGAATGTGTAAATAATAAGGACCAAATGTGTGATTATACCTTTAATTTTTTAACTGCCACGTCACCTTCCGTTAGCCCATTAACGGCTGGTGGTCAAATTGATCCCATTTTAATAGTTTGGGTAGTCAAATGACGCGTTTTTTTCTATGGTGGTCATTTTAAAACTTTCCCAATAGATTGGTGGTCATTCAGATAGTTTACCCAAATATTTATTACCTCGGGCTTCCCTTGTCAAGTGAGTTTGTGCAACTCATCCAAATTTGGAGGCTCAGTTGGGATACGTTGGAAACAACCAAGTTTCCGTAGGACGTGGTCGGTCGGATGCCACTAAATTGTGGCATAGCATATGAATGGTACAGAGGCTGTCCAAACAAGCTTCGTCTTGACCGAAAATATCGGGATGCAGTGCTGCAACTCCATATTCGCGTACGACGTCCATAAAAACTGTATATAATGTGTATATTAAAAAAAGAAATTATGTATAGTTAAATATAAAATTTATTTTATATAAATACACCAAAGTTTTACCTAATCTTTTGAAAAATTCTCAATATCTTGTCTGATAACCTTCAGGCCCTTTGCAACACCAATATGAGTTAAACGAGCGGTCCACCTACAAAATAAGAAGATAATTTTAATTAATTATAATAATACATATATTAAAAAAATTAACAACTCTTTCCTTACCTCCGGGCTAGCAGAAAAACATATGGAGTAGGCTCTAGAAGCTCAGGGCGTAAAAACGACATTTTCCACCACACACAGGACTGGAGCAACACCAAACAATCTCTGGTGGAATATTTTCATGGATTAGTGTTCTCACACAGCTCCCTAAATAGAGTGGCCAAAACTGTGGATCCCCAGCTTAGTTTACCGACATCTTCAAAATTCTGCAAATGCCACAACCAAATCGTGTGAACATTGTCCCGAGTTTTGTCAGGCATCAATACCCCATCGATCATCTGTAAAATATAAGCGCGAGCATATGCCTACAATACTAATATATATATATATATTACCATATGTAAAAAAACTATTATTTCAATAATACTCACTAAAAAAATTGTTGTCACCTTCTTCACTTCTTCACTCGCGTCAACGGGTACATCACCAAAATTATTCCGTAGCCACACTAATTGTATTTTTCCGCCGTAAAAATGTTCCGGCGCAACCCCTAGCCCACTCAAATATAAGTCCACCCAAGCATCAGCGCCGAAACTAGTGATAGCCTCTCCATCAACAGGCAAACCCAGGATATGGGACACGTCCTCCAGGGTAATCGTCACCTCACCGTAAGGAAGGTGGAATGTGTGTGTCTCCAGCCTCCACCTCTCCAAAAGAGCGTTGACCAAATCAACGTCTATTTTTGCACCTCCAACAATTTTGGATGCATGCAAAAACCTGGCCTGCTCTAAGTACGGTTCAATCAAAACGTCAGGTAATCTCGTCATCCGGTTGTATGAAACCTCCAGACGTCGTTCCATATTCTAAAAAAATAAACGCGTATGTATAAATTAAACTATATAAAAAATATGTACATATAAATAACAATATATAATAAAATAATAAAAAAATAAATAAAGCGGGATAAAACTTATATCTTCGATGATAATCGAACACGTGCTTGTGATCCAACCTTATCAATCCCACCATTATATCAAACACGAAAAATCAACCAAGAAATTTAAAGAAAGAAGATTTGAGAAAGAGTGAATTTTTTGGTGTGGGGTAGAAGGGGAGGGTGGGGACCAATTTATAGTGGAAATCACGTCCTGCAAAACGCGACTTTGGAAATCGCGTCGTGCATAGCGCGACTTCTTCATAACCCTAAAGCGGTAACTAAAATTTTAATTGTTCCAATTTGTTAACGCGAAAATCGCGGCACACACAACGCGACTTCAGCTTATCGCGGCGAGTCGTTTGAAATTCTCGTGGAAGTCGCGTCCTACAGACCGTGAATTCATTTTTTAAAAATAAAAACCGGATAATATAATCCACATCGGACTGAAGTCGTGCTTTATACAACGCGCTTTTAGATATCGCGCGCTGCAGAACGCGATTTACCCTGACGTGGGCTAAATGAGGGATATTTTTCCAAATGATCCCCAAATAAAGTATTTTTCCAGATAATTCCTAAAAAAATATCTGACCAAATTATCCCTTAAAATTAGTCTTTTATAATATAAATACATGTCGGTCCCTAAAAGATAATTATGATGATTAAACTCATAGTTGGAAAGAGAGAGAAAAAGAATAAAAGATGGGACTTAAACGTCATGCGAGAGTTTCGGGTGAGAAGGTGACAGGGTATGGGCATTTGATGTGTAACCCCAAACTCGGCTTAAGAAAAATATCGAATCTAAAAAGTTGTGATTGAAATCTTATACCTCAATAAATCGATTTTAGATTTAAGTATTTTAAAATATAAAATAATTGTTAAAATATAAATACTCTCAATAATGTTTTATATTATAAAACTCAATCGTTTAAACAATGTTCCAATAATTTGATAAAATAATCGTAAACAATCTCATAAGTGCATGCTAAATAGTAATCCCAAAATAATGAAAGTTCATTATCTGAAATTACAAAAATATCCTAAAATAATAAATAAAAGTCTGAGTAACTGAAAAACAGTCCATACTGATAAATAATAAAGTCTGATAAAAGGATGAGATCCTTCAAGTACAGTAACGCCTAAAGTCCGAATATCTGAAAAATGAACTACGTGGAGTGAGCTGTAAGACTCAACGTGTCTCTAAAGTGCAATTAAACATAAATACAAAACAGAATAATCACAACATCATGCTCAATCTCATATCATACATACATATATATATATATACACATGATAGGATGCACTAGACACAATGTAATGCACCCCGCCAGGGACGAAGCCAAGATTTGGGGTAGGGAGGCAAACTATAAATGTTAAAAGTGGGAGGGGACAAATTCATAAATAAATCAATTTTTAAGGAAATTTAAATATGTGGACAAAATTGAAAAATAAAATTCAGGGGTAGGGAGAAGCAACCGTCCCTGACCCCAGCTACGTCGAACTAGAAGATGAATAAGGTTTCTCGAAACCATTCATTACGTCACACCATCTGAAGTAGAATTTAGTCCGAAACGTGAAATCATTGAACTTCCTCGTACAATTCTCAACACAAAATATGTTATGATGTCTCAAATTTTCAATCTAAATACAATCTCTTTTAATTAGTTAGGATGCATAACACAATAGGTATGATATTTAATTAGTCTCATTATGATATATGATGCATGTAATGTCATCATATACATCAAGTCACACAATTCACAATTCAAATATATATATAACGACCCGAATTTCAAGTTAATAATTTGGATCTTGGTTCCGAGTATGAGTATCTTGATGTTAAGGATTTAATTTGAAGAATTTTAATTTTTGGAAGCTCATTCAAATGGAAATGAGGACTAGAGTGAATAAGGATTGAAGTTTTGTGTCTAAAGTTAAAAGAAGGAGATGAGTAAAATTTTTATAATAGAATTTGTCCAAAGGTGATTATGGAAGTTTTACCAGCAAGTGTTTTGGACCATTAGATTTGGATGGGTTTTTCATCTTTGAAATTTATGAGATTTATTTTAATAGAAAAAAGTCGTATAATATTATATGTACGTGAGAGAGAGAAAAAAGAGAGAGGAAGAAATAGTTTATTTTCTCCTCTATGGCTACCCAACGTGAGAAAGAAAAGAAAATGGGCAAGTTTCTTCCTTTGCATTTTTTTTCTTCAAATTCACTTGTATTTTTGGCTTGAGTTGTGAAATATGAAATTGATTTCCATCTCATTTATTTTTCTTTTTGCCATAATATTAATGGGTCAAATCTCCTATAAAGGTGGATGGCAAGTTAAAAGAAAAAAAATAGAGGTAAGGATGTAAAATTCGTTCTTCAAATTTCTCTTTATTTTGTTGGATTTGGGGTAAATTCATGAGAGGAAAAATTGTTTATCTTATCACTCTCTACACGATAAATGTTTTGTTGAAGACTATTAATTGGGTTTAAGTAAAACTTAAATTTTATTATAGGTGACAAACAGATCATTCGGGTCGGGTTCAGTTTGGGTCATTTCGATTTTGATTATATTCAGTTTCGGTTCAATTTGGATCAAATATGGTCTAATTTGATTTTACTTCGGGTATCAAGTGATTCGGGTCGGGTATCGGACCAGGTCACATCGGTTCAGTTGCTTTTGGTTCGATTGATATCGAGTCGGTATTTACGAGTCAGTTGAATTCAGTTCGGGTCAATATCAATTCAATAGGATATTCGTATGTTTCAGTTGGGATTCAGCCCGGATCAATTTTTTACACCCATATATGGCTTTATAAAGCCAGTATATTTGACTTTTTGGTGAGTTGTGCGACAGTTCACATCAAATCATTATTTATTTTTTAATATATTTTATTTATTTCGGGTTGCCTTTGGTTTGGATGAACTCGGCTCAGGTCCATTCGGTTTGCTTGAAAAACAGTTTGGGTCCATTCGGTTCGGTTAAAAATCGGTTCGAGGCCATATTGGTTCAATTAAAAATTGGGTCGATTTCGGTTCGATTCGGTTTACTTCGAGTTTCGAATCAAGTTCAGGTCAAAATATCGGGTCTCAGATCAGATAAAATCGACTCAAGTCTCGGGTCAATTTGCCACCTCTAAATTTCATGGAAACCCTAGAGTGAGAAAGCTTGGGTTATGATACATAAAATATAAATTAAGAGTGAATTGTGAGAAGAAAAAATTAAGTATTTGAGTTGGGTTTTGGATAAACCCTAAAGTGTTTCATAATTAATATTGGGAGATCTTATTGTGGGTTTTTAAAAGATTGGTTTTAAGAAGGATTTCAGTTTAGCTGGTTAATTAAATTATTTAGTGATCTTTATTAATTTTTTGAAAAGATAATAATTCGTTCTTACACTGAAAAGAGAAAAATTGTAGAGAATTGGTCAATAGTTGCCCGTGGAGTCTATGTTTAAGGTTTGTACATCTCAAATTTTGAAATGTTTCCTGCATTTCATAATTGTGACTGCTTTGCAAGTTTAAACATTTGATGAGTTTTTCGGTGTTTAGCATGTTGGCCATGGTTGCTCTTGAGATTATTGTTCTTATTGCTAAAAATGTGATTAAATAGTCATCGTATGCTAATAAAAATCCTAATAAGCTTTAAGAAGCATGAAACTATATATATGGGTCGAATTTGAGGGGACTAAGTTGAATTTCGTAGCTTGGGAAGTCATTTCTGGGCTTCAATATTGGTACGCGTGAGGTTTGTACCGGTACCCCTTGTTAAACTCGAAGAACAAGGATGAACTAAGTGTAGCGTACCTGTACGGACTTCAACCATTATTAGTACACCACTCAGGCAATATCGATACGGGATACTGAAGGCCGTGTATCGATACCCATTGCACTAGAAGAGCATTTAATGCTATAAATTAATTTTTTAACGACTTTAATCAACCTCCAACGACTCTAATCATTTATTTATGGCACTAGAACAAACACACCTTAAGCAACTAATAGCTCTATCACCGAGAAGGGCGACTCTTACACTCAGACTTATCACTTGGCCTAATTGAATCAGAACCTACGAGATAAGACTTTCTATATTATTAGCTGACACTAACACTAAACCACCAACTAAAATCATAACTACTAATTAGAAAGAACACTCTCGTTTGTACCTCAGAGAACATGTACGGTCAGACTGAACAGAAGGAAGTAACTCGTCAACCTTAGAGTCAATACTTGAACACGAGCAATGTATAAAATGGCGTAAGACGCACTAAGGCGATAGGGGGTCTTATAGCCGAGGCGCGCGCCTTATTTAAGTGAGGCACAATTTTTGAAAATTAGAAATATATTAACTAAAGTGCAAATAAAATTATCAACTAAATGTTATCCACTATTTCCCCCCTTCCTTTTATGTTAAGAATGCAAATATGTGATTTTAAATTAATAAATATGTAATTATGTTAGATTTTTTATTCATTATTGAATGAAAATGTTTCGAAACTAAACTTATAAAAATTAAAAATTACTTATTAAATTTATTTAAATATTAAAATTATTGCTGACAACTTATGTATTTAAAGTGATTTCTTTTCTTAATCTTCATTTTTTAACCAAAGGAAATGGGTTTAAAATTATAGAAATAAAAGGTTAGAATTTATAGAAATAAAAAGATTTTAAATTCTTGGGAAATAAAGAAAAATACGTTGCACAAACGTGTAAAAAGCTTTGCCCAGTAGTGGAGTCCACACCTCTTTTTTAGGTTAAAAAATTTAGGGAAAACTACACCGGTAGTTCTCTAACTATCACCGTTCTCCTGTTTTGGTCCCTAAACTATGTTTTTTGGCAAACTCGTCCCTTCTATTACATAGTTCTCTTATTTTGGTCCCCGACGTTAAATAGCTAACGATTTTGCTGACGTGGCATTTTTTAATATTCTTTTAATCATTTCTCTCTCCTCTTATATTATTTTTATTTAATTTTATTCACCCAATCATGTAGTGACACATGTCACTACCTTATTACTTGGAAAAAAACCTCAAAATCCTTAAAAATGCATTTGGTGTCGCTGGGATTCAAACCCAGGACCACCAGCGCATAAGGCATGCACGTGAACCAACTATGCTAGGCTAGTTACTTGATTCACACGTCTACTAACATTTATATTTAAGATGTACAAATTAACTCAAAAAAACCTAAAAACACAATTGGTGCCACTAAGATTCAAACCCATGTAACTAGCATGGAAGGGCCAGCGTGTAAACCAATTACACTAAGCCAATTATTTGGTTTAAGTTTTCTAACATTTATATTTAATATATACAAATTAGAAACAACACATTCGAACACAATACCTTATTAATAAAATTTTAAATATTTAACCACCTAGTTAAACTAATAAATTGTGCTATTTTTAAATTAAATATATTTAATTAAATTATGTTTAAAATTAAAAAATCAAACTAAATTTTTTACTTTGATTGATAATAACAAAACTAATTAAATATTTATTTATTATTATAAAATTATTATAAATTAATATTTATTTATTATAAAATTATTATAAATTAATATTTATTTATTATATTTAATATTTTTTAATCATATATCTCTCCTCTTATATTATTAATACATATTAATTTATAATAATTAAATATTAATTTATAATAATTTTATAATAATAATAAATATTTAATTAGTTTTGTTATTATCAATCAAAGTAAAAAAATTAGTTTGATTTTTTAATTTTAAACATAATTTAGTTAAATATATTTAATTTAAAAATAGCACAATTTATTAGGTTAACTTGGTGGTTAAATATTTAAAATTTTATTAATAAGGTATTGTGTTCGAATGTGTTGTTTTCAATTTGTATATGTTAAATATAAATGTTAGAAAATTTAAACCAAATAGTTGGCTTAGTGTAATTGGTTTACACGCTGGCCTTCCATGCTAGTTACATGGGTTTAAATCTTAGTGGCACCAATTGTGTTTTTAGGTTTTTTTGAGTTAATTTGTACAGCTTAAATATAAATGTTAGTAGACTTGAACAAAGTAACTAGCCTAGCATAGTTGTTTCACACGCATGCTTTATGCGCTGGTGGTCTTGGGTTCGAATCTCAACGACACCAAATGCATTTTTAAAGATTTTGAGGTTTTTTCTAAGCAATAGGGTAGTGACACGTGTCACAACATGATTGGGTGAATAGAATTAAATAAAAATAATATGAGAACAGGAGAACGGTAATAATTTGGGGACCACCGATGTAGTTTTCTCAAAAATTTATATTTTCTTATTCACTCACCTGTTCCTCTTCTTATTCGACAACTTTTTTTTCTCCTGCAAGCTTCTCCCCAGCCACACATCTCTTCTTCTTTTTCAACAAATTCCTCCCAATTTAATTTTTTTTTTTTTCTGTTTTTACCAAGTTTTCCTCCCATGGCTGCTGGCCATATTCTGTATAATTTAGACTAAATTTTTCTTTCTAATTTTTCTTTCGGTGATTAAGCGTTGCCTTTTAGCGCCGCGGCACCTCAGGCGCTCCTCCTTCCGCTTCATTAATGTCGCCTCGCCAAAACACAAATAGGCTTTTAGCACTCGCCTCGCCTAGGTGCACCTCAAGTGCGCCTTTTTAAATATTGAACATGAGAATAACACGAATCAAATCAATATTCTAGTCTGATAAAGGGTTTAGGTGGCTATCGGTGCTTGATCGAAAAGAGTAAATACCATGGGGTTTCATATTCTGATAAAAGGGTTTAAATACCCTAATGAACGAGTAAATCACGAAGAAAGGGTCTCAACTTTTACCCGCTTAACAAAAAGGTCCCATAGTTCTAATTTTAACAATTAGGTCACTGAATTCTGAATTTTTTCAATTCAGCCCTCAATCTCAATTAGGGTTTTTGAATTAAATTCCCAAATTCCTAAGATTTTCAATTTGGGATTTTTTCAAATTAAGGTTTATGAATTGGAGACAAATTGGGGTGTTACAATTCTCCACATTAATTACGAACAACATGCTTTTCTTAATGTTAATTTGAAGCCCTAAAGCTAATTCAAACAAACACAAGACCCTTCTAATAGCCAACACTTGAGCTTCCAACACTCCATAGAAGATCAATAGGTCATCGACAAATTGAAGATGAGAAATGCTTATATAATTATCGTCGTTCCCAATCAAGAATCCAGAGAAAGGACCAATAAGCATTTCTCCCACTAAGTTGAAGAGGAGATGGGATAGGGGCAACCTTGTCGAAGCCCACTGACACGCGTCGTATAGTGTCAAAAATAAAACCTTAAACTCAAAATAAATAAGATTTAAATTAATATAGGGAGAGTAAGGGTCGATCCGCAGGGAATAGGAATTCTAACACCTTTCTTCTGATTTAGACCAATAACCTGTGAAAAATAAAGGGGGATTTTAGAATAGTGATTTGAATGAGAAAAAATAGTAAAAACGTAAAAATAAATTGAGAATGAATTATGGATAGAAATAGCCTCAAGCCACGCTTTTCCACGACATCTTCGATCACTGAAGTTGATTTTTTTTCTTCGACTTTCCAGCAGGTTACAGTCTACAAGGCCCAACCCTTGTAACTTACTTCTCGTTGGTAGATTCAACTCCCAGGGCAATCCTTGAAGTCAAACTTTGGTGAATTAGCCACGGCAATCGATGCTAACTCAAATCTAAGTTAGTGCTGGAGAAGCCCGTGCTCGGATATTCGTCTCGATGAGAATTATTTCCGATTTTGATTCCCCTTAGTGGACCGCCACTAAGTTTGTTCTTAGGGAGTTGAATTGGCTACAAGCTTTTCCTTGTCCCCAACGATGGATCTAAACCACTTCAAGCCGATGCACGCTCTCGGAATGAAACAATTGCGATGCCTAAAGATTAGGCCGATTGCCTAATCAATTTTGCAGAGAATCTAAAAAGGAATTATCGAAGGATTGAAGTATTTTCCTAATCTCACGAGGTTTGTCGGGTTTGGCGTTGCTTTTGGCTAAAAGGGATTTAGTTAAGCATGGTTTGTGAAAAAAACATACTTAATAAAATAAATAAAAAAATGGAGAAAAGAAAATGGAGAATAATGGAGAGCTTTATTACTCAAGGAAGAAGAGAACAATGGAAAATGTTTGATGAATAATTCACCCTCAAAGTGGGGTATTTATAGTAGTTGAAAAACCCTAAAAACCTAAGATGATAAATCCTAAAAAATTTAAATAAAATTACAAAAGATAAATATCAAAGTTTTGAATTTAAAAGATAAAATTCGGATGATAGACTATCTTGATAAGTGGACTGATAGGTTATCAAGCTTGCTGACGTCATCTTCTAGAAGGTGCTGATGTGGCGCCCAGTCAGCATTCATGCCCTGGTTCATGCCCATGAATTCAGTATTTTCTGCAGCACTTCAACTCGTTTCTGGCATTACGTAACCTGCACAAGAACAACACAAAAACAACCCAATTAAGTCCTTCAAACATATATATTCGATCTAAACAAGGACTAAAAACATAACCAAAATAAATACTTATCAAATTCCCCCTCACTTATCCGATGCTTGTCCTCAAGTATCTCAAAATTAAATAATCTTAAGTTCAAGTTTTCATCCTTAATTTCACGAAGTCTCAAAAGGTTTCAATATGATTAAGCATCTAAATATGAAAGAAAATTAAGGTGCAAAAATAGATAGATGGCAAGATTAATAATTTAAAGCAAAAACAACATTCTAAAACTCTACTAACATCAATGATGCAAACCAAGTACCCTCACAAGGAATCGCTCATGTCACTCAAAGTGTTTAAGGGTAGAGAAAAATCACTCGAGCCAAAGCTAATTAGAGCATAACCATAAGCTTGTGTTTAAATCTAATCTCCACTACTAACATGAATATGATGCAAAAATCAAGAGGTCTTAAATAAGGGTTGTAATGGGGCTAAGGTAAGGGTAGGATAAAGGCTGAAAATAAGGGCTAAAATTCAAGACAAAAAAATCATCTCTAAATATATTCGAAACTGTTTTTTTTTCATTCGAACCAAATCTGCTCGACAGTGTACCCTTTTTCTTTTCGAACTGCACTGTTTTTTTCCTGGTTTTATTTTTCTGCAGACTCGAACAATTTCCTGCACTGTATATTCAAATCAATTCTGCACAGTTTTTTTTTTGCACAGTGTAATACACTGCTGCACTGCATTTATTCGAATCAGTTTTTTTAAGACAATTTTTGTCTTGAAAAAAAAGGGAACAAAAGTGATGGATTTGAGAATAAAATTGGATTAGGCTTAAAATGTGGTAATTTTCAAGAAAAAGGCTAAGGCTCAAAGATTGTTTCACTAGGGGAAATTAATTAAAGGGTAGGTGATTTATTTGGGAAGAGAAGTGGTTAAAACCTAGTGCCTCTATCATATTAAAGCATCATAATCAATCAATGTAATCTCAAAAAGAATTTAAAAACAAGTTCTAGAATGCAACTAATTCAGCTAGGCACACTCAAAGAAACAAAGAGCAAATATCATGCATGCTCATTAGGCTAAAAAACTCACAAATATGTCTTGTGTACTTAGGTAAGCATCATGTGGATTAATAGAGAAATAAAATGTCATATAAAAGATTAAAAATTAATCATGCCAAAAATTTATCATGCAACCTAGAGTTTTCTAACAAGATAGATTCAGAACCATGTGAAAACAGTGAGACAAGGCGAAATTAAGGATTTAAACAAAGAACTTAATTTAATAAATCCAAGATTTCAAGCAAACAATCAAGACGGATAAGCAATATAAAAATTGATAAGCATATCTCCCTCCCCCTCACTTAGATGCATTTTGTCCCAAAATGAATAATTAAAATAAAAGAGAGGAAAGGAGAGACTCCCCTAATCAATTGCGGCCACGACCGCGGCCACGTCGTCCGCGGGAAGTGCCGGGGCGAAGATAGGATAAGATCTCGGCCAAGTTGGTCTCGATGGAATGGAGGCGCTCATCCATATCTCTTTGGGGTTGGTCGTCCTGTGTTGGTTGTGATTGGGCGCGTCGACGAAACACTCGTTCTCGACGAGTTGAGAGAGTGTCCGGGGGAGCAATATAAGGTGCATCAGGGGTGCCTGCAAGTAAGCCCATTGCATCTAGGCATCTCTCATCTAAAGCACTCATAGAAAACGCATAAGTAAACTGAGATGGATCAAAAGTAGCAGAAAAAATACGCAAGGCTAAATGGGTAATATAGGGGCCCATAATTAATGGTCGTGACCTAGAGGTTCGGGGGACACGATGAAATGTGTGGGCCAACCAAAAACCAAGATTTACCTTAATATTTACCTGCATACACCATAGAAAGAATAACTCAGTTCTACTCACGGTTGATGGAGTGTCGTTTCTGCCGGACAGGTTGTAAACGAGAAAACGATGGATATATCGTAAAGCAGGGCTATGAATAGTGTGGTCCTTAGTTGTTTTCGGATTGTATTGCACCCCTGCTAAACCTGTCAAAGTCTCGAGAGAAAGGTCGTTATCGAAATCTTCCGGTATGTCTAAAAGTGCAGATTGATAGTTAGGGTCCGAAACATTAGTGACGAAACCCATATAAACATTAAACTCAGTGATGGACAACCGAAAGTATTGACCCAGTAATCGAAAAGATATTATATTTGGTGTATCAAGAGACCTAGCGCGACTACGATCAAACGAAAATGTAGAATAAAATTCAAGAACTAATTCGTAGTACGTGTCACAAGTAATAATATGAAATCGACGCCATCCAATATTATCAAAATGGGCTAGGACCGACTCACGTATATGCAAACGATCTAAAGTTTGATCGGGAATGTACTTACAGACCGGAAGTGGGCGATGTCGAATATGATTAAACATATCGAGTTCGTCTCCAGTAAATTGTAAAAACCCTTTCAAGTTGTCATCGTTAGGTGTCGTAAATCGTTGGCTACGTCGTGGATGTTCTTCATGGTCCGATGGAATATCATTGTGTTCGTGAGGCGGTGATTCCGGTTGGGCAGCGTCCGAGGGATTTTGGGCAGCAAAATTAGCGTGCATGTGATATGCATATTCAGAGGTAGGGTTAATAACAAATAATGGTGGAAAAAATTCAGAACTTACCTCATCGGCTGCCGAATAGTTATCCGAGTGCCCGGACGTGTTGGTGTGCATGTGATAGGAGGGCACACGGGTTGGTGACTGCGTGGGCATGTGATGACGCTGTGAGGAGCCGCCAGCCGCATCGGACGCCAAGGGGTGGTAAGGGGAAGGTGGCGGCGATGGTGGACGTGATGAACGGCGGAGTGATGACGGTGGTGTTTCGCCACTACCGGTCACACGAGCAGTGCGGCCGGTGTTGGTCTGTCCGGATCTGTGCGTGGGAGTGCCCCTCGCCATGGCCGGATCGTCGTGGTGCGAGGGAGATGAGTGGTGCGTGCGGGCAGTGGCGGTGTGCATGGATGTGGTCGGCGTCGCAAGGGAGTGGAAGGAAGGGGATGGGGGTGACGGCGGTCGCTGCGGTTGGTGGTGCGGCGGTGCATGGTCGACGGAATGGGGGATGGTGATGGGATGTTCGGGAGAAGGGATGGTGGTGGGCTGCTGCTGTGGATGCTCGGAGTCGCTGCTGAGGGCGATGTACTGCGGCGGCTGGAAACGTCGGCGGCCACCGATGACGAGCGGCGGCTGCTGTGGAAGCCGGCGAGCCTGGTTCCTAGTGCGAGGCATGGTGGTTTGTAGGGTGTTTCGGGTGGTTGGTAAAAGAAATAAAGAAAGGAGGTAGGGTTTATTTGCGGGTCTGGTGAAGAAGTAAAGAGAGGGTAGGGGTTTTGGGAAATATGCGGCTGGTGACTATAAAGGGAAATAAAGCTATGGGATTAATGGGGGGCCCACGGGATTTGATTGGGTGAAAGTTTAGGTGAGGGAATATATATAAAAGGAAAAAGCTGCGGCTAGGGAGGTTTAATTGGGTGTTTGACCGGGTGGGGTTTACGAATGGTGATTGGGTTGAAAAATGAGTCTTGACCGGTGGTGGATAAGGTATATAAGGTGATGTATATGTTTAAGATATGGACGGGTGATAACAAAACCATTTAAAAATTGGGTCCACCTAATCTTGTTGAAAAGGATAGCTTCTCATCTTTTATTTGACCTAACTTATCTGCAAAAATAAAGAAGAGATTAGATAAAATAAAATTCAAAATAAAAATAAAATGATGAGATAATAAATTTGAAAAGATAGATAGAATGAGATAAAAATAAATTTAAAAGTAGATAAGAAAATATTAAAGATAATGAAAATAAATTTGATAAAAGATAAAATCAAAATTAAAAAATCTTTAAACAGATTAGTTGATTTCGATTCTTCTCCTTTTATTTTTTTTATTTTTTTATTTTTTTATTATTATATTTTTTTAAAATAAAAAGAAAATTTAAATAACATTAAAAATAAAGAAAAATAAAATAAAAAGAAATGGGTTGCCTCCCATCTAGCGCTTGTTTATCGTCGCTAGCTTGACGACCTCATTTATGCATTTGGTTCCTCGAAATAAATTTCTTCAACCAAACCAACTGGAACATTTTCGAAAAATTGTTTTAACCGTTGTCCATTAACTTTAAAGCTATGTCCTTCGGTGTCTTGAATTTCTACTGCTCCATGTGGAAAAGATTGAACAACAGTGAACGGTCCGAGCCATTTGGAACGCAATTTTCCTGCAAAAAGTTTAAATTTAGAATTAAATAATAGAACCTTTTGACCAACGGAAAAAGATTTAAATGAAATATTTTTATCATGTAAATCCTTTGTTTTGTCTTTAAAATTTTGTGCACTATCGTAGGCATGTTTCTGGATTTCCTCGAGCTTTTGAATGTGTAACTTGCGTTCCCTTCCAATCGCATCCATTTCCATGTTACATTGCTGAATTGCCCAAAATGCGCGATGTTCCAGCTCGACTGGTAAGTGACAGGGTTTACCGTAAACGAGACGGTAAGGTGACATCCCTATGGGGCCTTTGTACGCGGTACGGTATGCCCATAACGCATCGGATAGCTTAATGCTCCAATCTTTGCGATCCGGCTTCACGATTTTTTCGAGTATGGTCATTACCTCTGCTTGACCATTCGTTTGCGGATGGTAAGATGTTGAAATCCGGTGAGTGACACCGAACTTTTTCATGAGAGTATCAATCACTCGGTTAATGAAATGCTTCCCTCTGTCGCTTATTATCGCTCGCGGTGTGCCAAACCTGCAAAAGATAGATTCTTTTAGAAACTTAACAATGGTTTTAGCATCATTATTTCGGGTTGCTCTAGCTTCAACCCATTTAGAAACATAATCTACCGCAAGAATTATATAAAAGTTACCGAATGAAGAGACAAAGGGACCCATATAATCTAATCCCCAAACATCGAATATCTCACATACAGTAATGGGATTAAGTGGCATCTCGTTTCGTTGACTCAAATTACCAACCCTTTGACACTTTTCACAAGATTTACAAAATAAATATGCATCACAAAAAATGTTGGGTCAGTAGAAACCACACTCAAGAATTTTATGTGCAGTACGTTTAGGCCCGAAGTGACCACCGCAAGAATAAGAATGACAGAAATTTAGGATAGAGTTTACCTCTCTTTCTGCTACACATCGTCTAATTACCTCATCCGAACAATGTTTCCAAAGATAGGGATCATCCCAAATGAAGAACCGAGACTCCCTCTTTATCCGTTTCACTTCCGCTCTCGGTAAATCTTGTGGCATCTTACCTGTGGCTAAGTAATTCACCATGTCTGCGAACCATGGAACGTTAAGCTGAGCTGCCATCAATCCTTCGTCAGGGAACTCCTCTCTAACCGGTGGATCCGACATAGATAATGGGATGCGACTCAAATGATCGGCAACAAGGTTTTCACATCCCTTCTTATCTTTAATTTCTAGGTTGAATTCCTAGAGTAATAGTATCCACCGGATCAGTCTCGGTTTTGCCTCCTTTTTGCTCATCAGAAAGCGTAAAGCTGCATGATCAGAAAAGACAACGATTTTAGTACCGAGTAAATAAGATCTAAACTTTTCTAAGGCAAAAACAATAGCAAAGAGTTCTTTTTCCGTTGTCGAATAATTTTTCTGCGCAGGATCCAAGGTACGTGATGCATAGGCTATAACATGCGGTTCTTTGTCGATTCTTTGACCCAACACTGCTCCAACGCTAAAATCGGAAGCATCACACATTAATTCGAATGGGTGGTTCCAATTCGGTGGTTGAACGATAGGTGCGTTTACAAGCTTCTCCTTGAGTATGTCAAATGCCTCCTTGCATTTCTCGTCAAAATTGAAGGGTTGATCCTTTTGTAATAGACTGCAGAGAGGTTGCGCCAACTTTGAAAAATCCTTAATAAACCTGCGGTAAAACCCTGCATGGCCAAGAAATGATCGAATATCCCTCACAGTTGTGGGGTATGAGAGTGAGCGTATAACATCTGTTTTAGCTTTATCAACAGTAATACCTTTTGAGGAAACAATATGTCCTAGAATTAACCCTTTATCTACCATGAAATGACATTTTTCATAATTTAAAACAAGGTTGAATTCAAGGCATCTTTTTAGCACATTTGTTAAGTTTAATAAACATTCTCCAAAGGAATTACCGTAAACTGTAAAGTCATCCATGAATACCTCTATACCTTTTCCGATGAAATCTGAGAAAATGCTCACCATGCATCTTTGGAATGTGGCCGGCGCATTACAAAGCCCGAATGGCATTCGACGATAGGCGGACGTGCCAAAAGGACATGTAAAGGTTGTTTTCTCTTGATCCTCGGGCGCCATAGGAATTTGGAAAAAACCTGAAAATCCGTCAAGACAACAGTAGTGAGTTTTACCGGCTAATCTTTCAATCATTTGGTCTATAAAAGGAAGTGGAAAATGATCTTTTCGAGTTAGAGAGTTTAACTTCCTGTAGTCTATACAGACTCGCCAACCATTTTGGACTCTTGTTGGAACCAACTCACCTTCTGCGTTTTTAACCACCGTGACTCCGGTTTTCTTAGGGACTACATGGATCGAGCTTACCCAGTCACTATCCGAAATTGGATAGATTATATCCGCATCTAGAAGCTTTTGTATTTCTTCTTTAACTACGTCCATCATAGGTTGATTCAGGTGGCATTGTCCTTGTCGAGATGGCTTAGCCCCATCTTCGGTTTTTACCTTATGCATGCAAGTGGAGGGACTAAGGCCCTTGATGTCTGCAACGGTCCACCCTATGGCTTCCTTATCTGCTCGCAATACTGTTAGCAAGTCCTCCTCTTCTTCGTTTGATAGCTTGGTTGAGATAATAACCGGTAGGGTCTCTCTTTCCCCTAAAAATGCATACTTTAGATGCTTGGGTAATTGTTTAAGTTCGATCTTGGGTGCCTGCAATACAGAAGGTAAAGGTTTAGTTTTAGATGCAGTAAGTACTAAGTCTTTATTTACCGAACAAAGATTTTCAAACTCCCTGTCTTCTTCGTCGGAATCCGCGATTTCTTTGTACAAATCATCCATGAAGTCAGTAAAACTAGTGTCAAAGAAATCATTTATGGCAGGTTCAATGACATCAACAAAATTTAAACTAGCAACATTTTTCAGGATGTCTCATAGCTTTGTAAACGTCCAATTTTACTACCTCACCATCGAATTCCATTGTAAGGATCCCACTTCTTACTTCGATTTTTGTGTTTGCAATGCTTAAAAATGGGCGGCCAAGGAGGATCTTAGAAGAGTTGTTTGCTCGATCGTTTTCCATGTCAATGACATAGAAATCCGCTAGGAAGATTAAATCATTTACCTTTACGAGAACGTTTTCCAGTAATCCTTCCGGGTAGATTATGGATCTGTCCGCTAGTTGTATTGTTACCCTCGTATCCTTCAAAGGCTCAGCAGAAAGTGAGTTATAAAATGAAAGGGGCATAACATTAATTGAGGCCCCTAAATCACACATTGCTCGTTTAATACCCACTTTACCTATTTTGCAGGGAATGGCGAACATACCTTGGTCCTTCAATTTTGGTGGCAACTTACGCTGGAAGACCGCCGATACATGTTCTCCTAGATTAACCTTTTCAACTCCAATAAGACGACGTTTATTAGTACACAAATCTTTAAGGAACTTAGCATACCTTGGAATTTTTCGGATTACGTCGAGGAGGGGAATGTTGATCTCTACTTTCTGGAACACATCTAGGATTTCCTTTTCTTCTTCTTGTTTGTCTCTTTTCATCAATCTTGACGGGAATGGTGGTTGGACAGCATAAGGGGATGGTTTAGGGGTTGGATTTGATGTATCTTTTTCGACTGGTGGAGTTGGTTTATCTTTTTGGGTGTTTACCTCTGAGGTTTTGGGTTTATCTCTGTTTGTGAAGGGAGTTTACCTTTGGATTCAAGACGACTTACTGTTTGGGCTAGCTGGCTCATTTGCTTGTCTAACTCTTGTAAGTGGATTTCGGTACGGTTCTGGAACTTCTCTTGGGATATCGCTAGTCGTTCAACCAAGGTTTCTAGAGACGTCTTTTGTTGTGGGTAGGGTTGTCTTTGTTGGTACGGTTGATTTGGCCTTTGGTTGTTCGCGTACCCATAATTTGATTGGTTCCTCCACCCAGAATTATAAGCATTCCCTATGGCGTTGGCTTGGGCGACATCATCTTCTTGAATCATCGGACAACAGTCTGTCGGATGTTCTTGGCTGGTACAGATTCCACAAAGTCTAGCTGTTTTTCTCTTATCTACAACAAGAGTTTGCACTATTTTAGCTAATTTATCGATTTTGTTTTCTAATGAAACTGTACTTACCTCGCGAACCCTTCGAGATGGTTCGTTAGACTGATTGAATCTTTGAGAGTTGGCGGCCATGGTTGATATCAGTGTTTTAGCCGCCGTTGGTGTCATGTTGACTAGAGCTCCGCCACTTGCTGCATCTATCACTTTCATGTCCATAGGTGTCAATCCTTCGTAAAAATATTGGAGGAGGGTTTGTTCTGACAACCCATGTTGTGGACAATTTGCACACAACTTTTTAAACCTCTCTCAATATTCATACAAGGATTCAGCTTCTTTTTGTTGAATGCTTAGGATGCTGCGCCTAATTTCGCTCACTTTCGCTGCAGGGAAGAACCTGTCAAGAAAAATTTTAGCCATGTCAGTCCATGTTGTAACAGAATTAGGGGGTAAATCAAATAACCAATCTTTCGCTATATCAGCTAAGGAAAAAAGAAAAGCTCTAAGTTTGATTTGGTCATCGGATACTCCCTGTGGCTTTGTACTTAGACAAACCATGTGAAATTCCTTCAAATGTTTATGAGGATTTTCTGTCGGTAAGCCGTGAAAGGTAGGCAAGATATGGATCAAACCCGTTTTTAGCACGAACGGTGTTTCGCCATTCGGGAAAGTTATGCACATAGGTTGTTGGCCATCGGGCGCCGCATTTAGTTGGCGAATGGTTTGATTTTCGTCTCCCATCGGATTGGGCTCGTAACTCGATTCTGCTTCGGATGTGATTTCTAGATCGCGTTCGAGTCTCTGTTGACGTCTTTTGTTTTTCTTTTCCCGAAGTGTTTGTGCGTTCAACTTTCGGGCTAGTGCTTCGATTTCCGGGATGAGATCAAATTGTTCTCCCAGATTGCTCCTGGTCATAAATCAAATAAAACGATATTAGTACTTTGCCGTATTCCCCGGCAACGGCGCCAATTTTGACACGCGTCGTATATTGTCAAAAATAAAACCTTAAACTCAAAATAAATAAGATTTAAATTAATATAGCGAGAGTAAGGGTCGATCCGCAGGGAATAGGAATTCTAACACCTTTCTTCTGATTTAGACCAATAACCTGTGAAAAATAAAGGGGGATTTTAGAATAGTGATTTGAATGAGAAAAAATAGTAAAAACGTAAAAATAAATTGAGAATGAATTATGGATAGAAATAGCCTCAAGCCACGCTTTGCCACGACATCTTCGATCACTGAAGTTGATTTTTTTCTTCGACTTTCCTGCAGGTTACAGTCTACAAGGCCCAACCCTTGTAACTTACTTCTCGTTGGTAGATTCGACTCCCAGGGCAATCCTTGAAGTCAAACTTTGGTGAATTAGCCACGACAATCGATGCTAACTCAAATCTAAGTTAGTGCTGGAGAAGCCCGTGCTCGGATATTCGTCTCGATGAGAATTATTTCCGATTTTGATTCCCCTTAGTGGACCGCCACTAAGTTTGTTCTTAGGGAGTTGAATTGGCTACAAGCTTTTCCTCGTCCCCAACGATGGATCTAAACCACTTCAAGCCGATGCGCGCTCTCGGAATGAAACAATTGCGATGCCTAAAGATTAGGCCGATTGCCTAATCAATTTTGCAGAGAATCTAAAAAGGAATTATCGAAGGATTGAAGTATTTTCCTAATCTCACGAGGTTTGTCGGGTTTGGCGTTGCTTTTGGCTAAAAGGGATTTAGTTAAGCATGGTTTGTGAAAAAACCATACTTAATAAAATAAATAAAAAAATGGAGAAAAGAAAATGGAGAATAATGGAGAGCTTTATTACTCAAAGAAGAAGAGAACAATGGAAAATGTTTGATGAATAATTCACCCTCAAAGTGGGGTATTTATAGTAGTTGAAAACCCCTAAAAACCTAAGATGATAAATCCTAAAAAATTTAAATAAAATTACAAAAGATAAATATCAAAGTTTTGAATTTAAAAGATAAAATTCGGATGATAGGCTATCTTGATAAGTGGACTGATAGGTTATCAAGCTTGCTGACGTCATCTTCTAGAAGGTGCTGATGTGGCGCCCAGTCAGCATTCATGCCCTGGTTCATGCCCATGAATCTGCCCATGAATTCGCCCATGAATTCAGTATTTTCTGCAGCACTTCAACTCGTTTCTGGCACTATGTAACCTGCACAAGAACAACACAAAAACAGCCCAATTAAGTCCTTCAAACATATATATTCGATCTAAACAAGGACTAAAAACATAACCAAAATAAATACTTATCACCCACTGAAAATTTTGAACCGCTCCGTAGGCGAGCCATTAACTAAGACTGAAACAGAGGAAGTTGAAATGCAGTGATATACCCATTGCGTCCATCGCTCACCAAAGCCCATCTCCTTCGTAACTCTGATCAAGAAGCTCCAATCCACTAAATCGTAGGCTTTCTAAAAACTATCTTAAAAGCCACACCATGAGAACCATTTTTGTATACCGAGTCAATCGTCTTATTAGCTATCAATGAACAATCAAGTATTTGCCTTCTTGGAATAAATGTGAATTGAGTTTTACTAACCAAAGAATTCAGTCAGTTTTTGAGTGCGAGAACTTTTGCAAGAATTTTGTAGACACAATTAACAAAACTAACGGGCATGTAATCATCCAAAGATACTGAATTCAATATATTTTGGTATAAGAGTAATGTATGAGTGGTTAATTCCTTCGTCCCAGCTGTGATTATGAAAGAAATCAGAGAAAAATTTCATCAAATCCTGTTTCAAGTCCGACCAATAACGTTTAAAAAAGTTCTTATTAAAGTTATCCGGCCCCAGAGTTCGGTTGCCATCTGAAGAGAGAATAACACTCCACACTTCTTCTGTGAAAGGAGTTTCAAGGGACATCACTTGATTTGAGCTCAATTTCTTAAAAGGGGGATTAAATAATTCGATATCTAGAGCCGTATTCTTTTATTTTATGAATTAAATGCTTCATTTTTTTGATCCGAAAAGAAAAGGAAAATGCATTAAGAAGAAAAGACGTTACAACGCCACAAGCCAATATCAACGAACAAAGCCCAGAAGACATACAGAAGCATGCAACCCGGGACACAAACAAAGGTAAACACACAATAGGGATCCTCCATGAGCAAAATGACAACTAGCGAAAAACAAAAACATACAATTCCAAAGACATGGCACATAGGCCAAAAGCAAACGAGGGTGTTCCCATAATAATGGGATGTCCCTAACCATAGAAAGAAAAAAGAAAACGGCACAAAAACCATTGCCAATCTTGGAGTCGGTCTTGAGGCTCAATCGAAGCATCCGAGTGAGAGCTCCATCCGGAGGCAGGCTCTCCTGTCGGTAGACAAGGGTCTTGTCAATTGGACTGCAATGATCGAAGAACCAGACTTTGGGATTGACCTAACAAGGTTACGAAATCTAGCATCGAACAATGCCTTCAATTCGTAGCTGGAAGAGAACAAGAGAAACCTTAGATCCCTCGCGAACATAAAACTCCTAAGGATCCGGGGGAAGGGTTCAAGTGAACCACCAACTCTCGACCCTTCCTATCAAGAGAGGTGGTGTCAAAATTGATCATTTCTGATGCGGATAACCCTCAGGAAAGTTATCCGCTTGCCTGATGAAGGTGGAACTCTCGACCATAAAGGATTTCTTTTTACCACACTCATGGACCCGCATAAAAGCCGTCGTAGCTTTGAAAATAGGAATAGTGGAGCTAGGTTCACTATTTGGGGCCCACTTAAATTTTTTTGGTGGAGTCGAGAATGACCTGACAACACCATCTAAAATGGGATACAAAATCCCATAATGTCCGGTCCTAGGTTGCAGCAACGAGTAAGAGCCAAAAATTTGAGACAACCTACAAGCATGGGGAAACTAAAAAAGGGGAGAAAAGACCAAACTGTCCCATCTTCAAGCTCTTTCCCATGCACAGGCTGAAGACCCTCTCCTTGGCAGCAACAGTCCCACATCTCGCCCTCGGGACTAGGGATAGCCCTTTGAGAACCCCAACATCCGAACCCTGCCACACAACGTTCGGAAACGGTCGTCGTCCCATAATTGTACGTTTCTTTTCAAAACCGAGCAGACCAGGCTCGCTTGAAGCCCGACGCTGTCCCTCAATCTGAAGTAAATTGACGGTAGCCGGCGGCCGTCGAACGCGCCTGCCCAGTTTCTTTGAACCTGCAACCATCGCCAAAACACAATTTATCCCTAACGAACTCATGCCCATCTCTTCCAGGCACCCGATAACAACAAACTCTTTAAAGGTAATCCCAGTGCCTCGGAGAGTCGGTAAACGCACCAGCCTTAGAATCACACAACAGAAAGGGGAAAGGAGCCCACTAGGTTCGATGTTGGTTCCAAGGGTCATATCTCCGCCGCTTCCTGACCAGACTCACAAATGGAAACCAACGATGCCCTCTAGGGGGAACTCCACACCATTGGAAGTGACAACAAAGCAACAATTCATCAGAGAACCAGAACTGGGATGAGGGGATAGAGGGAAACAGAGAGGGGAAAGAGGGAAACGGAGATGAGACCATCTCTTCCTCACATGCTACCGGGCTCAGCTAACATATATATTTTCTCAACAAAAATATGAAAAGAACTAACTAAAGGTTGAATTTAATGTTTCTTGTGTTTTAGGTTTGAGGGAAAGTAGATACATTTACAAAATCACGACATCATTGGTTTACGTTTAGCTTCCTTTCATCATGTAATAACTAATGGAATAATTAAATGCTCCATTTTAAAGTCTGAACTGGACAACTTAAGAAATCCATATTATAAACTAATGTTTGGTAATAATAGTATAGACATGGACCAGGGGTTTTATAATAATTCAATCTTTGGACAATAATAACAATATAATAATAATTCAACATAAGCGTCAATCGTCATTGCATACGCAACAACCTCTAACAAAGGCAACGTAGGCCACTAGCCCACTAGCCTAACAAAATTTACATAAGCAACTTGATATGAATTAAATAAATTTTAAATTTGAATTTTGTGTATACAATAAAATGTTGAAAGATTTACCCATTAAAATTAAGTGTGTGACAAAATTAAAATCATTAACGAATATATAAGGTGCACATAAAAGGATAGACAATTCTATTTGTCACTAGGTAGAGTGCAGCCAGTAAAATGAACATCAATACACATATATACAGAGGTAAAGTAGAGCGGTGAACACTGACGCTAACCCGTCCAGAAAGTGTGAAGTCAAACTTGGAATTGATCAGCAGAATACGTATAAAAGACATAGTCAGAGGGGAGGATCAAATTCACATCTCAAAGTCAAAACAAAGAGATCGGGAGATGGAAGGAGATAAAGGAAGTGTGTGCGTGACAGGAGGAACCGGCTACATAGGCTCCTGGTTGATCAAGCTGCTTCTTCAACTGGGTTACTCTGTTAATACCACTGTTAGAGCTGACCCAGGTAATGATCAATTTTGTGTTTAGGACTTGGGAGTTTGCTGTTTTTACCCAGCAAAAGATTAAGACCTCAATTTTGTTAAATATGAGGCAGGTAACAAGAGAGACCTTAGCTTCCTCACCAACCTACCAGGAGCAGATGAAAAGCTTAGGATCTTCACAGCAGATCTTGGTCATCCCCAGAGTTTCGATGCGGCCATCCACGGATGCAAAGGGGTTCTTCACGTTGCTTCTCCCATGGATTTCCATGAGAACGAACCCGAGGCACTAGTGACCCAAAGGTCAATCAATGGAGCTCTAGGCATCCTGGAGGCATGCTTGAGATCCAAATCAGTGAAGAAAGTTGTCTACACTTCTAGTATCGCCGCGGTGTATTTCAACAAGGAGAGTGTGGAGATGATGGATGAGAATTATTGGACTGATGTGGATTACGTTCGATCGGAAGTGAAGTCGGTGGTGAGTTCTTACGCCATCACCAAGACTTTGACAGAAAAAGCACTTCTTGAATTTGCTACTCAACATGGATTGGATCTGGTTACGGTCGTTCCTCCCATGGTTGTCGGTCCATTCATCTGTCCGAAGATGCAAGGCTCGGTGCGCACAGCATTGTCTCCGATCCTTGGTATAAATTGAAGTTGTTTTTCTTACCTTGAACCAATTTAACATAAAGATAAAGTTTGTCCTAATGAGTATTGCAGAGAGTATGAAATTCTTGGATTAATATCTGTTCAGGGAGTGGGAATGACTATAGTCTTCTTATCAACGTCGCAATGGTGCGTACCGATGATTTGTCAAGGGCACTTATCTTCCTGCTTGAGCATCCTGAGGCAAAAGGAAGGTATAATTGTTCCTCGGACATGGTTACGGCTCCAAAGATATTTGAAATTCTTTCAACAAAGTATCCGGAATTCACAATTTCAGAGTGAGTAGATTAGATATTTTTCTTTTAAAAGAATCTTTCTCTTGGTCATTTCCGATTAATTTGACTTATCATCTTGGGAGTAAAAGAAAGTTTTTGATCATTGGCAGTTCCCTAGAAGGAATTAAAGGAGCTAAATTGCCTGGTTTGTCATCCAAGAAACTCTTGGACTTGGGTTTCAAATTTGATTATGGTGTTGAGGATATGTATGATGGAGCTATTAAAAGCTGCAAGGAGAAAGGCTTTCTCTAGTAAGCATAAACATCATCTCAAGCACTGCTAGTCTGTTATCACGGTGCGGAATCTGCAGGAATTACGTTATTGTTTCGACTTGTTACATTGCAGGGCCTGGTGTGATTCAATCAATAGATGGTGATGTACTTCTTTTAGGATTCCAAATAAGTATTAGTAGTGATGTTGAGGAAGCTCATTATTCTTGTCTCTAAACATGGAAATTAATGCATTTTCCTGCTGTTTTTCATGTTTGGATGCTTGTGTTTTCAAGTACGGACCTAAGGAGTTCATACGCACATGTCGGATATCACTTGAACCGAAAACTTAAGCTGATAGATTCCTCGATTTCCTTGTTCTATATACCACAGATAATCGCGATAGCATGTAATTCTCAACAACACCAAAAAAATCATGAATATCACTGTAATCAAAACATATAGTCTTGCAAAGATGAAGTTGAAACTATTTGGATTGAACTGCATATATACATATTACCAAGTGATTACTCTTAATCAAGACAAATAATGATCCAACCGATCATCGGAAGATGCAAAACCAGAAAAAAGAATTCATCATTAAGGAAAGGAAATATGATAAAAAAAACTTGGTCATGACATAGCATTATTGTTAAACTAACACTAAAAAATATGTAATTGAAGTAGGTATCATGACTTCACGAGGAAGAGAATCTAAATGTTTTATAATAGAGGAATATATTCTGTTTATGGAGCTAAAAGAAGGGGATATTTCAGTTTCCTCACCAGTCTACCGGGACCGGGAGCATCCAAAAAGCTCAAAATCTTCACTGCAGGTCTAGACGAACCTGAGAGTTTCAATGCAGACATTGAAGGATGCAAGGTAGGGAGTCCCTCCATGTTGCCGCTACTATGGACTTCGGAAACAAAGAGGCCAAGGAAGTCAATGGGGCACTAGGCATCTTTAAGGCATGCTTAAATTCAGGAACCTTGAAGAAAGTCATCTACCCTTCTAGTGCATGTGGAGATGATGGATGAAAGCTTTTGGACTGATAGAAAGGCAGCTCTTGAACTTGTAGCAGAACATGGACTAGGTGTGGTGACAGTGGTTCCTACTTACATTTTTCGTCCTTTCACTAACCCCCAAGCTCCCCGACACACTGCACTCACCATTGGGTCTGGTATTAGGTACAAGCTAGTCATTTTCCCCACTAATAATTTCCAATTTGTTTTTAATTGTTTATACTGATTCCTTTAAGAGAATATGCACTGAGATTGTGAAACTATACAGGGACCGAGCTTGAAAACATTGATCTCAGCATATCGATGGTGCATATTGATGATGCAATGAGAGCACACATTTTCCTGCTTGAATATCCAGATGCAAAGGGGAGATACAATTGTTCCAGGGACACAACAAGTCTCCAAAAGCTGGCTGAAATTCTGTCTGCAGATAATCCATAGTGTGTGAAGTGTTTTTTTGCCTCTGCGGTTCCTTCTTTTACCTCAGCAATTCATACTCGTGTTAGAATAACCTTAAACTCAAAGCAAAGATTCCCCAATTTCTTACTGGCTTCAAATGTTACATGTACAAAAGTAAGCCTCTTGACCATCCATGAACTTGCGTGATTGAATTGAGTTTATCTTTTTGTAACCATTGTGACATCATTGTACACGCATTCGCAATTCAGGATCGAAATGTACATTTCTCCTGCTTTGGCCTTGATATTGGTGGACTCAAGGACAAAAACAAAACCATTATGGGTATGGCCTTACCAGTAGTGGACTTTAAGGAATAAAGACGAGCATTACGACCATGGCCTTGACAGTATGATTAAGATGTGGCAAAGAGATTTGCCTTTAAACTGACACCACACGAAGAGATGCACATGGAAAATAACAGATACCAACCTACAGAAATTATTATATATTACAAGAAATATAGATCCGTTTCATAATTATTTTTTAAGCAAATATTCCAATAGTGTATTTTGAGAATGATAAAATAAAGAGTAAATAGTAATGGAAGATGTTAAGGGAACAGTGTGTGTGACAGGAGGTACCGGGTTCATAGCTTCATGGCTGATCAAGAGGCTTTTAGAGGAGGGTTACTCTGTCCATACCACTGTTCGACCTCATCCAGGTAACAATGCTTAATTTAATCTCTCTCACATATACAGACATAAAAAAAAAACCAATTCTTCTCTTTGTCTTATTCTAAACAATGGTGTGGCATATGAGCAGAAAATAAAAGAGACCTTAGTTTCCCCACAGTTTCGATGCAGCCGTCGCGGGAAGCAAAGGAGTGTTCCATGTTGCCACTCCTGTCGATTTCGAAAACAAAGAACCCGGGGAAGTGGTAACGGAAAGGGCAATCAATGGAACACTAGGCATCTTGAAGGCATGCTTGAAATCAGGAACTGTGAAGAGAGTTGTCTATACTTCTAGTGCATCCGCAGTTGTTTGCAACGGCCAAGATGTGGAGATGATGGATGAGAGTTTCTGGTCTGATGTGAATTTCGTTAAGGAAAAATTAACCCCAAACTTTCGTTCTTACATGATATCCAAAACCATGACAGAGAGGGCTGCTCTTGAGTTTGGTGAACAACATGGATTGGAAGTGGTGACACTCATTCCTACTTTTGTTGTCGGTCCTTTCATATGCCCCAACTTCCCTGGCTCAGTCCGCTCATCACTGGCTCTGCTCTTAGGTACAGCCTTGCTACTTGTCCCGTCAAATATTCTTCAATTGCTTGGGATTTCTCGATTCACTAATATTTATCTGTTTCTGCCTAAATTGACATTTTAATTTGCTTCAAAGTATTCATCTGCAACAATAACCACATCTAATCTAAGTTCCCAAATGGAGCAATAAGTTATACTATAATTCATGGAAGTTCTTATGTTATGCTGATTTGTGTCATATAACTACAACTACGTGTTCGCCAAGCGTATATTTAACTCTCTAAAAATCCTTTTTTATATATTGATTTCATCATGAGAAAGATAGGTGTAGTAAGACTGTGAAGGTGGATAATTTTGTACAGGAAACCGTTCTGAATATAGCTTTCTTCTAAATATGTCGATGGTGCATGTTGATGACGTGGCAAGGGCACATATTTTCGTGCTTGAATATCCTGATGCGAAGGGGAGATACAATTGTTCTTCACACACGACCAATCTTGAAAAGTTGTCTGAATTTCTTGGTGGCAGGTACCCAGAGTACCCAATTCCAGCACCGGAGTAAGTAAACCTCTCTTCCTCTGCAGCTTTTTTTTTTTTTAAACTTAAGTTACAATAATCATGGAGTAACAGCAGATCAGTTGCCCCTAACGTGTTCTTGCATTGGCAGATCCTTAGCTGAAATCAAAGGTACAAAGAGTCCTGGCTTGTCATCAAAGAAATTGTTGGATACAGGTTTCAGGTATAATTATGGGTTGGAGGAAATGTTTGATCACGCTATCAACTGCTGCAAGGAAAAAGGATATCTCTAGTTACCCTACATTTTCCATCTCTACTACTGTAACCTATGTATTGGTTCAAGGATGATACTTTGTTATAATTATGTAAATCTAATAAACCAATGTGTGTTGATGTTGTTTTACGGTTCTGTTATACCTCCGGACACAACTATCACATCTCTGCCTGCCCATATTTCCAGAATATTTAGTCTCCACACCGCACTTCAGCTGTAGAAATGATAGCCATAAGGACTGCCTGATCGGCCAACTCAAATTATGGACCGAAAACAATAGGCTATTATGTCCATCCACGTGACCGGACTGAAAAACCTACTCCTATTAAACCATCAATAGCCTTCACTAGGCTTGACCTATGTTCCATCAAACAATACCATTCCACTATAAATACCCACTAAACAGAAGTAGAAAGCATGGTGAACACCCCCACTCAATCCTCCACCAACCCTCTCTACTTCAGTCCGGCCACCACCATTCTTGGTTCTCCGACTACATCAGAATGGGTGAACCACCACGAACCACCACCGACACCCTCCTCGATATACATCTCCACCACCCTGTTCTATGCCCAACATTATTGGCATCAACAATTGATGCGGTGAGCGTTGGCCACTTTCCGACCAAAAGAATTAGTCGTGACCTCTTCCCGTCCAAAGCTATTTCAGCCTTAAAGAAGGAAGGAGTAAAAAAGTTGGGATGTCAACTTCTCTTCACATGCATCCGAGTGTTACGTCGAGGTGCCAACTTCTCGCCACATCCACTGGAGAAGGTTCAACATCCCCAGAACCCCAATGATAGAAGCCTCCGGGCCGCCTCGCAAAGGTAAAATCGAAGAAACAACTATAGAAGCCTATGTGAAGGACACCGAAAGTTATCATCTCCAGTCAGTCCACCAAGGGAGGCTCCTCATCCTGAGGAAGCGTGGAGTCGGATGCAAGAGCCACGAAAACCAACCCACACGAGGCTGGTGCGCTGGAGAAGCGCCATCGGCTCCAGCCTTTTTCTTTCCTTTGCTGCCCATTTTATAATTTTGGGTAAAGTTGACAATTGGTCAGTGACCTTTGTTAAAAAAAACAAAACGGTAATCAAACTTTCAAATGTTATAAAATGATAGTTAAATTTTATGGTTTGTAACAAAATGATAACTCAACCATTAAAGTCCATTAATGAGATAACATTGTAATTATAAAAAATTGAATAATAACGCATTCAGTCCTCTATATTTATAGATTCAATCAATTTAGTCGTATTTCAAATCAAAACCCATAAACTTTCAGATCATTCTCTATACTTCATCTCTGCTATTCTTCAAAGCTTTGAACTTAATTTTCATGGTTTCCTTCACACCAAATTTCATCTGCAACCATTATTTAAAAAAGGAACTTTAACGAGATACCCTTCCAATCTAACCCAATTCCCATTTTTGTTTAAAAATCTCTGCAATCCAAAAAGCAAAAGAGGGGGAAATGGGCGTGATTTGGATGTTGGTGATGATGGGTATGAGGGTGATTTGGATGATGAGTTGATACCGAGTGGGAAACTCGAAAGGCAAAGGGTTAGGAAATTGGGGAAAGGGCGTTTGCGAAGATGAACAATTTGAAAAGGTCACAGATTTTGTATGTGAAGGCTGGGTGTGTTCATGGCAAGCATGGGCTGGGATTGAAGCATTGTTTCTAGTTACCAACTTTGGGTATGTGTTGGAATCTTCATTTGATTCTTAACTTGTAATTATTAGGGTTGGATTGTTGCACAAATTGTTAGGGTTGGCATTGTGGCTTCAAGTAAATCAATGGTTTTGTAACCCCTAGACCGGCCTATGCGGAATGACCATGTCTAGCAGGGTACATCTCATCTATAAAACTTAAGTACAAAACCTGTTGAAAAACTCAAGTATCTAGTTAAAAGTAGACCAAGCGATCATAATAAGCAAATATGTAAAAACATATTCATATGTAGTTATAACATAAGTCATATCAAGTGTAGCAACCAAAATACCCAGAACATAAATCTTTATACACTACAAACCATAGGCACATGCCACCCTGAATTACAAAAGCGGTGGATAGAAACATTACAATCTATGTAGAGTACAAAATGTGTTGATCCTCTAAGTGTTAGGTATAGGGTGACCTATCCAAAATATCTGAAAGGGAGAAAAGATTTGAGGTGTGAGCTAAAGAGCTCAGTGTGTTCCAACAATGCAAGTAAAACATTCGCATCATTTACATAATAAATCATGTCATGAAAAACATGTCGTAAAAGCATCAAAATTTCTATGCAACCTATCTACCCTCCAACCAAACACCATGATATAGTTTCCCAGAACAATATCGTATATTGGCATTAACCCAAGCTCATTGGGTGCGGGTACCATCCTAAGGAAATACCTTAGAATACGAGCGACCTTAGTCGAAACATAGGAATCGAAAACGGGGTAGGACCTAGCCAAAGCTTAGGAACCGAATACGGGCGGTCTTACCAGCTGGATCAGGGCTGAGCCGATAGTGACTTCACATCATACCCAAGAACCCCTACTAATTAGTCCAGACAGTAACATAGTACGCAACAATGACAATTATAGCAATGCTTAATAACATATTTCTACATTGATAACCGGAAATCATAGAGCATGCTTGTCATATCGGGTGCTAGGGCATATATCAAACATATAATACATTCGTGTTTCTTTCAGAAAAAGAAAACATGCCATTTGTTATACAAAATCAAGTTTGACAATCATGTGCACATGATCCGTTTCATTAAAACATATAAAGCAGGTAAAACAGCAAATATGCAAACGGTCATATATCACACAAGGAACACACCTCAAAAGGTCAGGTCGGTCAGTCAGATGGCCTATCGAGCACCAGTGTTACGTTCCGTAGCCGTGCTTGAACTTAAGATATAACAAACTTTTGGATTAACATAAGGGGACGTCTGAATAATGATAATTCTCAAGATTTTGATACATACGAGTCACAACGAGATCACGTTGTTGCTCATATCGAGAGGAATTAAGCTGGGCAGATACACGGTTGGGAGAGCCTCTTGTACCTATAGACAAGTAAAATTGTGAGTCAGCCCTTTAATTTACCACTTCTCTTAATAAATTAACTTTGGAGAATTTCGGGTTATAATTTCGCGAAACAGGCTTTAAAAACAGACTCATGACGTCAAAACAACATAAAATAGGGCCTTTATAAAAAAATTAACTTTTTGGTCAAAGTCAACGCTAACGTCATCAGTCAAAGTCAACACTTAGAGTCAACTAAGTTGACTCGGACAAGTTGACTCGGTTCAGATCAAACGGGTTTGGGTTGGGTCGGGTGGACACGGGTCGGGTCGGTTATTGGGCTTAACGGGTCGGCCCACTATTTAATTAAAGGGGCTCGGTTTAATTATTATCGGTTCGAACCGATTTAGAAGCTGGACTGAATCGATCAAGGGACCAGGCCGGGTCTGGCCAGGCCGGTTCAACGGCCACCGCCTAGAGCGGCCGGAATACAGCCGGTGACGACGTATGACACCCACGCACGGCCAAAAATGGCCGAAAATGGCCCAAAATGCACCATTTCCCCCGATTTCACAACCCACACATCCCCTAACTCGAGAACAAATTAGAAATTCAACCAAACTTACCCTATATCGGACAAACGGGGGCGATCTCCGACGAGGCTTCAAATGACATAGATCTGATGGTTAGTGATCGGTGCTACGCTCGCCTCAACACCGGGAAGACGATGGTGACGAGCAAAACGCGAGGCGACGTTAGAGGCGGTCGGAAAAGCAAAAACCCGAAAGGGTTTCACCCTAGATTCGTCGAACCTGTTTCTCTTGATTGCCGGTGATTGGAGCGGTAATTGCACGAGTGGTCTTAAGGGTTTTGGTCGGGATGTGACTGCGGTTTCAAGGTCACCAGCGGTGAGCGACACGGCGCAGCGGTGAGACAAAACGGACAGTAACCGAGATTTAAGGGAGGTGAAAGGTCAGTGATGAAGGGTATGATACCCTTTTGGGGGGTAGATGGTCCCTAATTAATGCCACAAGGGAGGGCAGGTAAGATATTTTGTTTATTTTATTTATTTTTAATCTTTATGAACCATTTAAAAATTAATTGGTATAACATATAACCAAAAGCTTTCATAGTTCAACCGGTTAAGGCATGAACTTATGCAGCCAGCCAAGGGTCACTGGTTTAAACCCCTTGGCTGCAATTCAATTCATTTTTCTTTTTTTAACGACATTATGGGTGTTATAAGTTTCATCCCATTCTACCAGTGGAGAAGTATCGTGGAAAAACCTGGTCTTAAGCATGGAGCCACTTGATTGCTTCGATTTGCTGCTGAATGGGTGCCTTAAATTAACAAATTATCAATTTCAACATGGTCTTCATATGTTATAATGTGAAGATTTTGTGTAAAGGAAGCAATGAAAATTAAGTTTCAAAGTTAGGAGGAATTGCATAAATGGAGTATAGAGAATGAATTGAAAGTTTATGGGGTTTTATTTGAAATGCGACTAAATTGATTGAATTTGTAAATATAGAGGACTAAATATGTTATTATCCAAATTTTATAATTACAGTGTTACCCCATTAACAGACTTTAACGGCAGAGTTACCATTTTGTTACAAAACATAAAGTTTAATAGTTATTTTGTAACATTTGAAAGTTTGGTTACCATTTTATTTTTTTAACAAATTTTAGTGATCATTTGTGAACTTTACCCTATAACTTTTTTACATGTAAAATATAGTTGGCTGCCTTAGGTGGCCTAGAACAAAGACATCTTCGGAGTAGGTTTCCTTCGATGTATATGTAAAAATACATGGTTTAAAATTAAAGGTAACCTCATCCTTTGGGTTGTCGATGTGTGCAGGTGTGAAGGAAACATCGAGGATCTCCGATAATAAAATGGAAAGCGAAATTAGCCCGTTCTAAACTCTTCACAAATGTGTCTCCCTAAAATGTCTCATCCCCCAAGTGTATTCTCCTCCAAACCTCCAGGTACTAGAGAAAACCCCTGTGTTTAATTGAATACCCTCGGAACTTGGTACAATCCAAGGACTTGAATGAATGTTGAACAACCACAGTCCACATGTTTGTTTAAATGACAAAGTAGTGGAATGCACGAATGGGTGAACAAACATTGACGTGTTTACCAAGGCATCTGCAACTTCATTCTCCGGCATAGCCACTGCCCAGACATATCAAATTTCCCTCCCCCATTCAGCATCCTCAAAATTACGACTGCCCCTAAAAATATCGATGTAACTCCACCCAATCATGCGTCTAATCCTCCAAGAGTGTCGAGAAATCTCCACTCAACTTACAACTTTTTTCTAGAAAACAATGAGATACCTTTGTTCACCCAATGCCACCGGAATTGCGAATCTAAAAGGACGTTGAGATGCCCAACTTCCGCTGGTCATTGTGGATTTATGAAGAATGGGGATGCTTCCTCCCACCCAACATTTCAAAGAATTGGGGGAGATCTTCGTTGACATCACATAGAGCATGCGAAGGACAACCCCTCATTAAGGGGCAAAATGCCTATGAGAAAACAAGGCTTGCAGTTTAAAGCGATCAAAATAAGCATGTCCGTTGAAAAGGACGTGAACATTCATGACACTGCGACTTGGACAAATGAATAATTCGACCCAAGGCACACCTAAAAACCGGAAAATGAAATGCAAAACACATCTGATCAATTGACAACTTCATTAAACTATCAAAAAGTTACAAAAGCCCAACGCTATCGTACAAAGGCTAAACTATCGAGTGACCTCAAGTGCATCACCCCGAAAATGGGCTTAGAGGAATCAATGGTTCAGTAGGGTTAGGTTCGGTTTAGTATAATAAGGTTAATTGATTAAGTACGTTTCAGGAAAATGAATATTTTGAAATGAGAATTTCAAAAGTATAAAATTTGTTTAAGCTTTTAAAAATGTTTAAGTATTTTATCAAGCATTTGGTGTTGGAATCGGAAGTTAATTTAATCAATTTAAATGACATTTTGGATTTAGTGACCAAAATGTAATGAATGCAAAACTTTTTTAAGTTATTGATTTGTAAAAGGGCTAATACTAAGAATCCTTAGAGAGCTAATTTTCCTAAATGTCTTAATTGAGTTTACCACCTTAATTGACAAAAGGTTTTGACGATTAATTGTTTTATCAACAGCGTTTCCTCATTTTCCTAATTTTCCAACATTTACTCTCATTTACTCATCACTTTCCTTCTCATGATTTTCTGAATTTTTGATTGTTTTCAATGGAAATGTAACTCCCTCGACCTGGCCTAGTCGCTAGACCCGAATTAAGGAGATCACATTGGTTTGTCGAAGTAAACCTGAACTAATTTACTCGAATTTAGGTCAATTATTTTCTTTTATCTTATCTAGATACATTTTTAAGCCCTATAGTGTACATACAAGCAGTGGTTCAATTTTCATTCGAAACGGACATCGATTCGGCACTCAATTGCAAATACGGGCATTTTAAGGACCAAAATGCAAATATGAAAATTACAGTGACTTGAAAATTTTCAGGTTATCAATATTTAATTAATCACGTTTCATGCTATCATGTCGATTTTCAGATCAAACGGATTACAAAGAGGCATCCAATTTAACAAATTATGGAATTAATGACTAAATTGTAACATTGCCAAAACACAAGGACTTTAAAAAATTATGAAATTAACAAATTATGAGATTACAAGAAGGTCAGAATTCAGATGCTATATCCGTAAATAAATTTCAATGGTGTGACATTCGTTATTTGTTAGGAGGGTAATACATCTAGAGAACAAACAAAATCAATTGTGACCGTAGACCATGGCTTTAAATGAACCAAACGTTCAACGAACTATTCGTGAACCGTTCGGTGGAAAGTTCATTTATTTATTAAACGAACGAACATAAATAAGATTTTCTGTTCGTTTAATTAAATGAAAGAACATGAACAAATGGCTCGTTCATTCATTTATGTTCGTGAACGTTTGGTATTCTGTTCATTTATGTTCGTTTTAATTTATTCACATATATTCATTTATATTTATTATTTTTCATAATAAAAAGTATTATATTTTTTTAAAATAAATTTATTCACATATGTTCGTTCATTTATGTCCGTCTAAATTTATTCACATATGTTCGTTCATTTATGTCCGTCTAAATTTATTCACATATGTTCTTTTATGTTAGTCTGCTTGTGTTCGTTTACCATTTTAACAAACGAACATGAACAAGCTACATTCCTTAGAAAACGAACACGAACAAGAAATTATGTTCGTCTAGTTATTTGTGTTCGATTAAAATTAAACAAACGAACATGAACATACCATCGTTCGTGTTCATTCGGTTCATTTACATGCCTAACTGCGACTTTGTGATTTATGCTATATCTATATGTAAGACTATTTTATCAAAATATTTCATTTTAATTCTAATTTATGTTTCTGAAACTCAAATAAAATTATTTTTAGATCTAACATCTTTTTGCAAGAACTCGCCATATTGATGCTAGACTCAAAAATAATTTTATTTTTGATGTTCAAAACGTAAATAATAATTAAAAGTGGGATATTTTAGTAGAAACATCTATAAATATGTTGTCATATCTTTTTTGTTTAAATAAAAAACCAGTTATTAAACTATATTTTTAAATTTAATTTTAGTTTTCAAATTATTTTTAGTTAAAATAATTATCTAAACTATTATTTCTGACCACCTTAAGTACGACCATTATTTAAGTTAAAAAAATATTCCTCCAATTAGATATTGAAACGCCACAAAAAAATTAGGTGTTTTTTTATGAAAATATTTCACTAATTCATATGCTAAAACGTTGTAAGAAGTATTTGAAAGTTCAATAAATAACTCGAATAAAATTAATAAGTGAACCAAAGCAACACAACCTACTGAATGATACATTTCTCGCTATCAGAAGTATTAGGCTTAGATGTATTGGTACGTGTAGTCCTCGCAGTATGTGCACAATCAGTCTAAACATGCATATGTGGCAATTCGTCTTTCTCAGAGTCAATATCGTCAAACACTAAAAACGAAAAAAGAGGACGGCAGAGCAAACGATGACGCAAGAAAAATCGAACGGTCTCTAAGGCTTTCCTTGCTGACGGAAAAACGAAAAGATGAACATGAGGAGGGTTCGACTCGAGAAATGAAGGGGAACACAACGATAACCGCCGTATAGAACATAAACGATAAAAAATAAGTATTTATTTTAACTAAAAATATAATTTAAAAACTAAAGAAAAAAACGTAATTTAAATTTTTTATCAAAACATAAATTAAGTACTTAAAGTGTCAGAAATAATAATTTAAATATTTGTTTTGACAAAAATAATCTAAAGTTAAAAAAATACATAATTTGAAATCCGATTTTTTTTCATCTAAACCTTTTCTATTTAAAGAGTTGATATTTTCCTTGTTCAAGCAGTGCAAAATTAGTAACGTAATTTCATACGTATTACTGATTTTTTTCCTTGTTAAAAAAAATACATTCTCCTACTTTTGCCCTCACATAGTCACATTCCAGTAATCTAGAGTAAAACAATTTAATCTAAGGCTAAAATACGAGACAACCAAAATGTTGAAAACGTAAAATTTAAAATATTATAACACAATTTAAAATAGGTAGAAAGTCAAAAATTACCCCAAAATGTTTGACTAAATAGTCACTTTAGCCCCAATTCTTTTTTGGAGCAATTCAACCATCAATGTTTCGTTTTGGATCAAATTGACCTCTCTGCGAATGAAAATTGATAAAATAAATGTCAAAGTGACTATTCAGTCAAACATTGAAGGTTGAATTGCTTAAAAAAAGAATAGAGGCAAAGTGACTATTCAGTCAAACATTGGAGGTATTTTTTAGTTTTATGACCTTAAAATATTATACTTTTCGATAATATTTTAAGTTGGTGATTTTTTGACAAGTTTCAAAATTTAGTTTGTGATTTTATGATATGTTTGGAAACTTGCAATGAAAACAGAAAACTTAAACTATTATAAAAAATATAACATTTCGGTTGTCTATTAATATTTTAAATTACGTATTTTGGGGTGGCTCGGTATAATCACTGTACGTACCAACAAAACAAACAAACCATTGTGGGCTTGCGGTCAATGCAATTAAGATGGTCGGTACGATAACGACTAAAGGCGTAAATGAGTTGAGTCGAGCTCGAGTAGTGCTAAGCTCGACTCAGCTCGATAAGATTTTGAGTCGATCGAGTTCGAGTTTGAGTAGGTTTTAACGAGCCTGAGTAATTTAAGCTCAGCTCTTTAAGAACTCGAGTTGAGTTCGAGCTTGAGTCGAGTCCAATTGAATTGAGTGTTGACCGAGCTTTCACTGAATCGGACTCGAGTAGCTCGCGATCTGTCTCATCCATTTAAAGCCCTATTAGGAAAAAAAAACTTTAATACACAACTTTAGGGTGTTAGTTTATGGTTTAGAGGTTTAGGTTGTTGGGTTTATAATTTAGGGTTTAGGACTTATGTTTAGGGTTTATGTTTTAGGATTTTAGGTTTAGGAATTTAGATTTTAAATTTTAAAAATAATATATTATATTTTCGAGTAGCTCGCAAGCTTTTCGAGTCGGGTATTGAGTAGCTCGGCTCGTTAAGGACTCGAGCCGAATTCAAGCTCGAGTCGAGTCCAATCGAATCGAGTGTTGACCGATCTTTAGAATCAAACTCGAGTAACTCGCAACTTGTCTCGTCTCATTTAATTTGTGATTTTATGACAAATTTAGATACTTAGAACGAAAACAAAAAACCTAAACTATTATTAAAAAAATTGACATTTCGGTTGTCTATTAATATTTTAGACTACTTATTTTCTAAAACTTTAAATTACGTCTATTTTAACCTTTAATTAAGACGCTGCACCTTATAATCACTCTACGTTCCAACAAAACAAACAAACCATTGTGGGGTTGTAGTCAATGCAATTAAGATTGTCGGTACGATAACGACACAAGAGCTGCAGAAGATCCAATTTATCTTTAAACTAACTTCACACAATGTATTGTGCGTCGAAAACAACGGACCAACTTACATAAATTATTATAAATAAAATGGGTAAACTGCAACATTGGTCACTAAAGTTTAGGATATGTATCAATTACGTCATTGAACTTTAATATGCTTCAATTTTTGCCCTGAGCTTTAATTTTCGTATAGATTTGATTATTAGGCTACTAAATCGTTAACAGCTAAATTATGTGACAATTTGGTGTTAACAAGGCCCTCAAAAATTATTTTTTATTCTACATTGCCATCTTCTTCATCAAAATTAAGGGTTTTTTTATCCATTTTTAATTCAGGCGAAGGTCTGACGTCTTTTCTGGCCATTCTAAGCACCGAACTTGTCGTCGTCATATTCTACCACTTTATCAATTTTGAATTTTCCAAAATCTTTTTATAACTCACAAATTAAACATAAAATTCTACTATTTTTAGGGTTTGGGGGCTTTTTGGATTTAAGGGGTTTGGAGTGTTTGTTTGAAAATTCAAATAGTGAGAAATATTCTTTCGAGAAGAGAAACAACATATTCTAAAACTAGCATCATCGGATGGTTTTCGAGAGAGGTCAGAGCATTAAAATGTAAAACCTTTAAATAGATTTTATCAATTTTTAGTTGGTTTCATGGAAAACCAATTTGAGAAGAAGAAAGGTGAGAGAAATATGAACATTTTGGTACATGTTTTATCGTGAATGCTAATTGTTGACGAGCGACGATTGACCAACAACGGCGGTCGAAGGTGTTGAAGATTTTTTTGGAGAAAAACGAGGAAGAAACAACCATGTCATCGCGTTATTAAAGATTTAACGGCTCAGTGACCAATTTGATATGAAAACTAAAATTCAATACTAAAATTGAAGCGTTTTAAATTTAATGACTAATGATATAGTTTATCCTAATTTTAAAAGCAAAAGCACATGATTTAATAATGATTTTTTAAGCAGATATTCTAATATAGTATTGTGAAAAAAATATAGAAGAGAGTAAAAACGAGATGGATAAGGGAACGGTGTGTGTGACAGGAGGTACAGGGTTCATAGCTCCATGGCTGATCAAGAGGCTTTTAGAAGAGACTTAAATTTTGTAAAATTTAAAGTTAATGTGATCATTTTATTTTTTAATATATTTTATGAACTTTACCCTGTTTTTTCAGCTCCTTTCTTAGTGTTTTGTCACCCATTTAAATTAGATTTTTGGGATCAATTACGAGTTTGAGGCAATAGTGGACCACTATTTGTGGGTGAGAGATTTTAGGGATATTACAGAATAAAAATTTTAAGATTTATTTTTAAATTTTAAATCCTAGACTCTAAATTATAAGTCCTAACAAAGGGATGAGTCTACCATGTGCGACGAACATCGATGAACATCACCAATGATGAAAATTTATGAACACTATTAAATTAATTAATAAAGATTTAAAATTTCAAGGACCCATCATACAATTAATAATTATTTTAAAAAATTCAATTAAATTATTTTTTATATATATTAAATTTTTATTTTTTAATAAGGGTAAACTATATATTTAGTACCTTACTTATTTCTGTATTTCTATTGAACCCTCATTATTTAAATATTATTTCAATTTGGCCCTATTCTTTATAAAAAAAATAATTTAACCCTAAACTATTAAACCTTAAACCCTTAAACTCTTAAACATATACCCTAAATCATATACCATTAAAAATAATTTCACCATCATCAATTCAATTCAATGAATCGTTGAATTCTCCTCAAAATTCTTGCTGCATTGTTTTTGTTTGTCTAAACTTTTATGGTTATCTTAAGCAACTTTGCAAATGAGAAAGTTCTGACCTTAACATTTGTTATTGCAGTTAATCCTCGATGAGATTCGATCCGAAAAGAGTGAAAGAGATTTATAAAAAGCTTGAAGAAGATTATGGAGAGACAGTGCTTTATGCCCCTAAGTTCGACCTGCAGACTGCTGCCTTGTGGCTATCACCGGTCGGTTAAAGATCTTAGAACCATCAGATGTTAATTGAATAACTGTATCTTTATGTCTTTCGTATTTAAACTAAAATAGAATATTTCCGCGTTCAACTTCTTGTTGCAAGTAGGGATGTAAAAAGCTGACCCGACCTGAAAACCCGACTGAAACCTGCTCGAGTCAGAACCTGATTTGACCTGAAAATTTAATGACCCGAACTCGATCTGTAACCGACTGTTGTTGACCCGAACCTGAATTCGACCTGTTACTGTAGTGACCGAACCCGACCTGCGCCCGACTGAAACGAACCCGAACTCGAAGCCGACCTGGCAGATAACCGATTTTACCCGACTGAATTGACCCGAGATCTGATATTACCCGACCTGTTTTGAACCCGACCTGTTTTGGATCCGACCTGTTTTGAACCCGACCTGTTTTGAACCCGACCTGTTTTGGACCCGACCTGTTTTGAACCCGACCTGTTAATTGACCCGACCTGCTTTGAACCTGACCTATTTTTAACCTTAACTGATATTGATCTGACTTGATATTTAACTGATATATAGTTGAAGAAGTCTACGATTTGATAAATTTAAAGTGTTGATAAATGTAAAGTATTAATTTATTAAATTCATTTAATACTAACTCGTTTAATATAAATTATTTGTGAAGTTTAATAAGAATTAACATACTTAAATTTATTTTATTAAAAATATTCAAAATTTAAAAAAAAAATATTAAATTAATAAGTTGTGATGGATGAATTTAAAACAAATTATTTAAAATTTAAATTAATTTATTAATTGTGATCATTAAATTTAAGAAATATTTTATTAAAAATTTTAATTATAACTATTAAAATAATAAAAAAATATTTTAGTTTAGGGGAAGTTTTTTTTGAATTAATAGGAGGAAAGTTTTTTTGATTGATAGGAAATTATAGGAGGATTTTGGCTCCATATCAAACAAAATGGGGGGAAATTTTGGCAACATATCAAACAAAAACAAAATTGTGGGGGGGGGGGGGGGGGTGGGGGGGGAGGTTGCCGCCGGTCAAGGAAATTGGGGAGAGGGGGAATTTTGGCGCCATATGAATCAAATTAAGAGTGGGGTGGGATTTATTTATTTATTTAGGGGTTAATTATCTTTAGGTCATTCATTAATTAGATGGTTAGGGTTTAAGTCTTTTAGGTTTTAGTTTATTTTTTTAGTCTTAACTTTAGGTTTAGTTTCTTTAAATTTTATTTAATTAGGCCATGTTTCATAAATTAATTAATTATTAAGCTTTTTGGTTTGCTTTAAATTTTATTTGGTCTTCGTATAAAGATTTGGTAAGTAATTAGGTTTAATAATTTTATTCATTTGTGATTTGGGCTCTAATTAATAATTTATTTTTAGATTTGTTCTTTTTATGTTTCAATTTGTTTTGTTTGTTAGATTTATGAGTTTATGTTTAGGGTTTAAGGGTAAGTGTGTCAAGTTGATTGTTTGGGGCTATGAGATTAGTTTAGGGATTATGTGATTAGGCTTGCACTCTAATTATTAGTGAATAGTGTCTGTAAGATTTATATATTCATGTTTGGGGTTTAGGGGTAAATGTGTCAACTTAATTATTTGGGGTTATGAGATTAGTTTAAGGATTAGGGGATTAAGCTTGTACTCTAATTATTAGTGATTATAAGATTTAAGGGTTGAAGTTTATGGGTATTGTTTAGGGGTATACATATATGCATACAAATATGTATGTTCTAGTATATATATATATAACAATATACACATACTAAAACTTACATACATACATATATATATGTATATATAAAATTATAACAATATATATATATACTAAAACTTACATACATACATGTATATATATACTAAAACTTAAATACATGCATATATATATGTGTTTTAGTATGTATGTATACATGTGTGTTTTAGTATTTTCTTCATTCTAGTCCCTTAACTTTATTTTAATTTGTCCACATTTATTATTCCAAATTGACCCACATTTATTTTTTTAATTTGTCCAATGTTTTATTATTTTAATTTGATAGTTTCTTATTTCTAGTCCCTTAACTTTATTTTAATTTCATATTGACCCTTATATATATTTTTTAATTCATCATATTTTATCATTTTAATTTGAAATTTTGTTCATTCTAGATCCTAAAACTTTATTTTTATTCTAAAATGACATCTACTTATTGTTTTTTTTAATTACTCTAATTTATATACTTTTAATTTGATATTTTTGTTCATTACAGTCCCCAAAATTTTAATTTTATTCCAAATTGACCCCTTTTCATTGTTTTCTTTTAAATTTGTCTAATGTTTTATAATTTTAATTTGATATTTTTGTTCATTATAATCCGTGAAACTTTATTTTTAATCCAAATTGACCCATTTTCAGTCTAAATTGACCCCTTTTCATTATGTTTAATTACTCCAATGTTTTTATAATTTTAATTTGACATGACTTTAAATAATTAACTCCAAATTAATGACGATTGACAAAGGTCAACCTAAAATCTATCGACTACTTATACGGTTGTACCGAACTCAAACTCAATACGAATTCCAATCCTAAAAATACCCCGACCTGAATTACCCGACCTGAAACTACCCGACCTAAAATTACCTGACCTGAAATGCACCCGACCTGAAATGAAACCGACCTGAAATGAACCCGACCTGAAATGGACCCGACCTGAAATGGACCCGACCTGAAACGGACCCGACCTGGAATGGACCTGACCTGAAATGGACCCGACCTGAAGTGTATCCGAACCCGAATTAACATGTCAATTATCTGCTTCGGACCCGACCCGTTTTGACCCGACCTGAAATGGACCCGCACCCGACCCGAGTCGAGTCAAAATAGAAAAATGACCTGAAATGACCTGTACCCAATTTTACCTGACCTGACAGTACCCGACCTGAAACCCATCCGATTACCTGTTTTTACATCCCTAGTTGCAAGTGCTGCTGCAGGGGTCTGGGGTTACAAAAAGCATAGACAAAAGACGAATGTTCACATCATGGCCTTGAACCTTGTTAGAGGTGTTTCATTGACAACAAAGGAGAAAGAAACTATGTTAGACCTCTTCACACATCCTCCTCCACAAGGAGCCATTCCTTCTTCCTTGTGGAATCGGTGGTGAGGTCGATGATGTTATTCAATTTTCTATTTCTGTTAATTATGATTGATTCTGATAAAAATAATTTAATTAAATTTTGATATATATAAAAAATAAGGGTAAAATACTGAAATCATCACTCAACTTTGGTCATTTGACCTATTTTAGCCACTCAACTTTAAAAACGCTCAATTTGCTCATTCAACTTTCAACATTGTGGTTTTTTTCATCATTCCGCCGTTAAGTAGTTAACACTGTTATAAAGTGTCATATATAATTATTAAAATAATAATAAAATTACACGCCAGTTAAAGAAAAGAAACAAAATGACGTTGGGGAAGAGAAAAGGTTGGGCTTTTCTGGGATTTGAGGCTTCGGAGGAGACATTAGGGCGGTGATTGTGAGGGAGACGGATGAGCTGGTGGCGTTGGGGGTTTAAGAGGGCTTTGAAATGGCTCGGTGACTAATGGAAATTTTATGGGTTTCTGCTTATATTATACCGCCAAGACGAAGCTGAGAAGGAAACCACTCAGTGTTTCTGCTTTTCTCCTTCTTTCTACTGCTTTAATTTTATGCCCTTTTTTTTGGGCTCACGTTTATAGCTTACAGCAGTAAACGTAATATATGGCATTTGCAGGGTATTCGTTGCAACTTGGAATGTGGGAGGAAAGGCACCCAATCTTGACATGAACCTTAAAGATTTTTTTATAACAGAGGACTCTGCAGATATTTATGTCTGCGGGTATGATTGTCTCAGGCTTCAGTTCTAATTTGTTTGATTTCTGTAAAATGCCAAATTTTTGAAACTTGTCCAAGTCTGACTTACAACATTAAGTTCCCAGGTTTCAGGAAATTGTTCCACTCAATGCAGAGAATGTTCTAGTGATTGAAGACAACGAGCCTGCCGCAAAATGGTTGGCCCTTATAAACCAAGTACTTAACAAGCCCAACTACGATTTCACGCACCCATCTCCCGACTATAGCCAAAGTTTGAAACTCTCCCATTCCCATACCTTAACCAAGGAGTCAAAATCTCCCAACAATCACTTCTTTTACAAACCGTCGCTTAAATCCTTCGTAAGAATTTCAGGGCGGAAAGCAGCCTTCTCAAGACCTGCAATTGTCCGATCGAATCCACACTTGGGACGAAGCGAGGCAAAAAAAAAGCTTAGGGATTTATCCAACAAACTAGACCTCGGTCTCCTCCCCTCGCATCGCGATTGTGCCGATGATAATGAGTTGGTTGATCTTTCTAACATGCCCCAAAATTTTTCGACCGGACAAATGGGTTATCAACTCGTAGCTAGTAAGCAGATGGTTGGGATTTTCTTCTCGATATGGGCTCGAACTGAGTTAGTGCCATACATTACTCATCTACGAGTTTCATGTATAGGAACAAGAATATTGGGACGTCTCGGCAACAAGGTTAGCTTATGAATCTTCCATGTTATAAGTTCACTTCGTTTCATAAACAATGAGAAAATTGCAAGGATGTATAGCAGTAAGCATGGCATTGCACCAGACCAGCTTTTGCTTCGTCTGCAATCACTTAGCTTCGGGCGAGAAGGAAGGCAATGAGCTCAAGAGGAATGCAACTCCGTCTCCCTCACAATCACTGCCCCAATGTCTCCTCCGAAACCTCAAATCCCCAAAAAAGCCCAACCTTTCCTTTCCCCAGTGTCGTTTTGTTTCTTTTCTTTAACTAACGTGTAATTTTATTATTATTTTAATAATTATGTATGACACTTCGTAACAATGTTAACTATTTAACGGTAGAATGATGAAAAAACCACAATGTTGAAAGTTGAATGAGCAAATTGAGCGTTTTTAAAGTTGAGTGACTAAAATAGGTCAAATGACCAAAGTTGAGTGATGATTTCAGTATTTTACCCAAAATATAATTCAATTCAATTAATTATGATTAATTGTAATGGCCTATTCATCTCAAATAAGATGATAATGTTAATTCTAGGAGATTCGAGTTTAATTAATTTTGATATATATAAAAAATAATTTAATTAAATTTTTTAGGAGAATTCAACGATTCATTGAATTGAATTGAATCGATGATGGTGAAATTATTTTTAATGGTATATGGTTTAGGGTATATGTTTAAGAGTTTAAGGGTTTAAGGTTTAATAGTTTAGGGTCGGGATCTAAGGGTGAAGGGTGGTTGACGTAGAATGCTAGGAACGGGAGCATGCTATTGGGGAGAGTGCGTGCGTGTGTTGGGGATCGAGCATCGCGACATCGGTAGTTTGGAGGGTGGGGATTTTGATTGTGGTCTTTTGCATGCGTTTTTGCTTGTGGGATTTGTAGTTCGGATGTCCTCTTTGGGTACTCTTTTCCTCCATCTAGGTGTAGAGAGATTTTTAATGAGGCCCGGAGGGATACGTTGTATGATTTTTCCGACTCAATAAAAATCATACGTTTGAGCAAAAAAAAAGTTTAGGGTTTTAGATTGAGGGTTAAATTTTTTTTATAAAGAATAAAGTCAAATTGAAATAATATTTAAATAATGAGAGTTCAATAGAAATACGGAAATAAGTGAAGTACTAAATATATAGTTTACCCTTATTAAAAAAGTAAAATTTTAATATATATAAAAAATAATTTAATTAAAATTTTAAAATAATTATTAATTGTATGATGGGTCCTTAAAATTTTAAATCTTTATTAATTAATTTAATGGTATTCATCGGTGTTCATCATTAGTGGTGTTCATTGATGTTTGTCGCACGTTGTAGAATTTTCCCCTAACAAAATATACCATACACCCGATATTTTAAACCTAAACTATAAATTTTAACCTTAAAAATTAATCTTAAATTCTAAATCTAATTTTTAATATTAGAGTATAAATAAGTACACCGAAAAAAATATTTTTAAGCCGTACAAAATTAGTAACGTCATTGTACACGAATTTCTGATTCAGGATTAAGATGTATGTTTCTCCTGCTTTGGCCATGACATTAGAAAAAAAACCATTATGGTCAATGCAATTAGGGATGTAAAAAGCTGACCCGACCTGAAAACACGACTGAAACTTGCTCGAGTCAGAATTTGATTTGACCTGAAGATTTGATGACTCGAACCTGCTCTGTAATCGACTGTTGTTGACCCGAACCCGAATTTGACATGTTACTGTAGTAACCGAACTCGATCTACGTCCGACTGAAAACGACCCAAACCCGAATTGGACCTGAAACCCGACTTGCGTCCGATTGAAACGAACCCGAACCCGACCTGGCAGATAACCGAATTTACCTGACTGAATTGACCCGATATCCGATTTTACCCGACCTGAAATGAACCCGACCTGAAATGGACCCGACCTGAAACGGACCCGACCTGAAATGGACCCGACCTGAAATGAACCCGACCTGTTTTGAACCCGACCTGTTAAGTGACCCGACTTGTTGTTGACCTGAACTGATAAAATAAAAAAAGTTTGTCTGTAATAATATTGGCTCTCGGATCTTATAGCAAAGACATACTTCATCTCACATAAAATACTTTATTTCAATGCAAAGGAGAAATCAAGATTGAACATTTGGTGGAATTAAAATATTGAATTTCAAAATTATACGGACTTAATAAATATTCAAACTCAAAATTTAAGGACAATACGCAGTTTATCTAATAATTATACTTATATAGACCTAAATTGTTATTAGACCAAAAAATTGAGGACACATGTAAGTTGTGACATGCTCATCCTTCTTTTAGTTCAACCATGTTTAATTAAATCTAAAGAAACTATACCAAAAGTTAGCACTAAAAAAACAAACTAAAACTTAAATAATTTAAACCCTAAGCATCTAATTAAGGAAGTGCCTAAAGGGTGATTAACCCTTAAATAAAAAAATTAGGCATCTCTCTTTTCAATTAAAAAAAAACTCTTCCCTATCAATTTTCACTCAATTTGGCGGCATCCCTCCCCTCCCTCATCAATTCTCCTCCCACCCCCAATTTTTTTTTTTATCAAAATCCCCCCTAATTTGGCTGCGCAAATTTTCCCCCTAAATTAAAAACTAAAGTATTTTTAATTTTGAACTTTTTCCCTAATTAAAATTTTTAATAAAATAAATTTTTAATTTAATGATCATAATTAATAAAATGATTTAAATTTTAAATAATTTATTTTTAATTCATCCATCACAAGTTATTAATTTAATAAAACTTTTAAGTTATTAACGCCACAAATAATTTATATTAAATGAGTTAGTTTAAGCATATTAAATTATTTAATAAAATTTAAAACCTAGAAGCGTGAAATGAATATTTAAATACAATCTTTTTTTATACATATATATTAAATTGATTATATATGTATATTTAACAGAAAAATTATTTAACACTTTAAATTGGTTTAAAAAATTAACAGTTAATCTTTTACATCTATCAACACTTTAAATTCATCAAATCATAGACCCTAAACCCTAACCCTAAACTCTAAACTCTAAACTATAATGTATATAAGTATGTATATATATCTATCAATGTATGAACTCTAAACCCTTAATGAGTTTTACATTAAACCATAAACTCTAAACTAAACCCTAAATCCTAAACCCTAATATATGTAAGTATGTATGTATATACCTATCAATGTCTAAAGCCTAAACCCTTAATGAAGTTTTCCCTAAACCCTTAAATCCACACCCTAAACCCATAAACCGTAAACTATAAACCATAAACCCTAATATATGTAAGTATGTTTGTATCTATCAACGTATAAACCCTAAACCCTTAATAAGTTTTCGCTACACCATAAACCCTAAACAATTAACCATAAACCTTAAACCCTAAACCCTAATATATATATAAATATGTATGTATGTATGTATGTATGTATGTATGTATGTATGTATGTATGTATGTATGTATGTATGTATGTATGTATGTATGTATGTATGTATGTATGTATGTATGTATGTAGCTATCAATGTATGAGCCCTAAACCATTAATGAATTTCTCCCTAAACCCTAAACCTAAACCCTAAACCCTAATATATATGTATGTACCTATCAATGTCTAAACTCTAAACACTTAATGAAGTTTTCATAAAACTCTAAACCCTATACCATATACCATAAACCCTTAAATCTACAACCTAAACCCTTAAAACATAAACTCTAAACCTTAAACCCTAATGTGTGTAAGTATGTTTGTATCTATTAATGTATGAACCCTAAACCCTTGACGAGTTTTTGCTACACCCTAAACTCTAAACCTTAAACTACAAACCCTAATGTATGTAAGTATGTATATATGTAGCTATCAATGTATGAGCCCTAAGCCTTTAATGCATTTTACCATAAACCCTAAATCATAATGTATGTATGTAAATGTACTTATAAATGTATGAACCCTAAACTCATATTCATTATTTTTTTAATCCGTCCAATATTTTATAATTTTAATTTGATATTTTCATCATTCTAGACCCTAAAACTTTATTTTTATTCCAAATTGACCTACATTTATTTTTTAATTTGTCCAATGTTTTATTATTTTAATTTAATATTTTCTTCATTCTAGTCCCTTAACTTTATTTTAATTCCGTATTGACCCTTGTATATATTTTAATTCATCATGTTTTATAATTTTAATTTGAAATTTTGTTCATTCTAGACCCTAAAACTTTATTTTTATTCTAAATTGACCTCTACTTATTGTTTTTTTAATTACTCTAATTTTTATACTTTTAATTTGATATTTGTGTTCATTATAGTCCCCAAAACTTTATTTTTATTCCAAATTGACCACTTTTCCTTGTTTTCTTTTAAATTTGTATAATGTTTTATAATTTTAATTTGATATTTTTGCTCATTATAATCTGTGAAAGTTTATTTTTAATCCAAATTGACCCATTTTCAGTCCAAATTGACCCATTTTCATTATTTTTTTAATTACTCCAATGTTTTATAATTTTAATTTGATATGGCTTTAAATAATTAACTCAAAATCAATGATGATTGACGAAGGCCAACCTAAGTCTATCAACTACTTATACGGTTGTACCGAACTCAAACTCAATACGAATTTCAATTCCGAAAATACCCCGACCTGAATTACCTGACCTGAAACTACCCGACCTGAAATTACCTGACCTGAAATGCACCTGACCTGAAATGAACCTGACTTGAAATGGACCCGACTTGAAATGGACCCGACCTGAAACAGACCCGACCTAAAACGGACCCGACTTAAAATGGACCCGACCTGAAATGGTCCTGACCTGAAGTGTATCCGAACCCAAATTAACCTGTTAATTATTTGCTTCGGACTCGACCCGTTTTGACCCGACCTAAAATGGACCCGACCTGAAATGGATCCGACCTGAAATAAACCCGACCTAAAATGGACCCGACCTGAAATAGACCCGACCTGAAATGGACCCGCACCCGACCCGAGTCGAGTCAAAACAGAAAAATAACTTGAAATGACATGTATTCAATTTTACCTGACCTGACAATACCCGACCTGAAACCCGTCCGATTACCTATTTTTACATCCCTAAATGCAATTATGTTTGTTAGTGTGATAATAACCCAAGAGCCTCAAAAGGTCCATGACAATGAATTTTGCCTTTAAACTAACACCAAACAAAGAATAGTACCTCGAAAATAATGGACCAACATACAGAAAACTATTATAAATAAAATGGGTAAACTACATCATTAGTCATTAAATTTTAAGTTTATTGATTAGATCATCAATCTTTAAGTACTTCAATTTTAGCCCTGATGTTTAACTTTAGTATATATTTGGTTGCTAGGCCGTTAAATCATTAACAACTAGATAGTGTGGCTGCTTGGTGCTGATATGGACCCAAAAATATTTTTTTATTTCACCTTGTCATCTTCATTAATATTAGGATTTTCAATTTTTAGCTGTCATCGGAGAAAATCATTCTCCAATGTCTTTTATGATCATCTTAGACATTAAACTTGCTCATTGTCTTCTACCATTTTATTGGTTTAGAATTTTCCTAAACCTCTTTAAAACTCACAAAATTAAACATAAAAATATATCATTTTTTCGTGTTTGAGAGTTTTCTCGGATTTAAGAGATATGGGATGTTTGTTCAAAAATTCAAACGGTGTAAAACATTCTTTTTGAAAAGACAAACAACATACTTTGAAACTAGTCTCATCAGATGGCCGTCAAGGGAAATCGGAGCATTATAATGTCAAACTTTAAATGGATATTCATCAATTATTAGTGGATTTCGTGGAAAACCAATTTGAGGAGAAGAAAAAAATAGTGGATTAAAAACATTTTTGGTACTAATCTTGAGGCAAATGACAACTGGTAGTGGGCGGCGATTGACCGACAACGACGGACATATTAGCTGAAGATTTTTTTTGCAGAAAAAATGCAAAAGAAACAACCATGTCATAAACTCCGTTAACAATTTAACGAATCGGTGACCAAACTGATACTAAAACTAAAGTTCAATGCTAAAATTGAAGCATTTTAAAATTTAGTGACCAAATCGATACACAACTTAAAGTTCAATGACTAATAATATAGTTTACTGTAAATAAAGAGCAGAACCTCATGATTATATATATTTTAGATTAGAGTGGTTTGATAACAATTTTTTATGCAAATATTCAAATATAGAAGAGAGAGTAACACGAGATGGATAAAGGAACGGTGTGTGTGACTGGAGGAACAGGGTTCATAGCTTCATGGCTGATCAAGAGGCTTTTAGAGGAGGGTTACTCTGTCCGTACCACTATTCGACCTCATCCAGGTAACTTAAACTCGGTTTTAGTCAACACATCTGTTTCTGAGAACTCTATGTTTAGTTGTGTCAGCTTCCCTTTGTTTCTTAATCTAAACGTATGAGCAGAAAACAAAAGAGACCTTAGTTTCCTCACCGGTCTGCCAGGGGCAGCCGAGAAGCTCAAAATCTTCACTGCAGATCTTAGTGATCCCCTCAGTTTCGATGCAGCCATTGAGGGAAGCAAAGGGGTGTTCCATGTTGCCACTCCTGTCGATTTCGAAAACAAAGAACCCGGGGAAGTGGTAACGGAAAGGGCAATCAGTGGAACACTAGGCATCTTGAAGGCATGCTTGAAATCAGGAACAGTGAAGAGAGTTGTGTACACTTCTAGTGCATCCGCTGTTGTTTGCAACGGCCAGGATGTGGAGATGATGGATGAGAGTTTCTGGTCTGATGCAGATTTCGTTAGGGATAAATTACCCCCAAGCCTAGCTTCTTACATGATTTCCAAGGTTTTCACAGAAAGGGCTGCTCTTGAGTTTGGTGAACAACATGGATTGGAAGTGGTGACTGTGATTCCTAGTTTTGTTGTCGGTCCTTTCATATGCCCCAAGTTCCCCGGCTCTGTGCATTCAGTACTGGCTCTCATATTAGGTACAATACGAAGAAAATCTGTTAGTTTTGGATTGTCTTTGACAGCTGAATACTTTGCGCAGGAGAGAAGCGTCGATATAGTGGTCTTCTGAACACGTCCATGGTGCATGTGGATGACGTGGCAAGGGCTCATATTTTTCTGCTTGAATGTCCTGATGCAGAAGGGAGATACAATTGTTCTTCGGACACTATAAGTCTCCAAAAGATGGCTGACATTCTCTCTGCGAATCATCCAGAGTTCACAATTCCATCAGCAGAGTGAGGGAACCTCTTTTCCTCTGCATCTTTCTCAAACTGACAACAAGGTTTAACCTAACTTGTTATTGTCTTGGCAGATCCTTGGCAGGAATCGAAGGTCATAAATATCCCGGTTTGTCATCGAACAAACTGTTGGAGACGGGCTTCAGATTTAACCATGGGGTTGAGGAAATGTTTGGTGATGCTATCAACTGCTGCAAGGAAAAAGGATATCTCTAGTTCAAACATTCAAAATAACGACTTCAAATAATGCTCCTGAAAACTTGTTGTAATTTGATTCTAAATAAGCTTGATAACGCCAACCAATGTACTTCAACATTTCACATTATCTTGTGCTGCCAAATGTCCTTAAAATGATTTTCGATGCGGCTGTCGTAAGCTCGGATTTCATGACAGAAAATAAAGAGGAATCAAACAAAAATAAAAAAATGTAGTATACTTCAGCAGACCAAATGTTCCTCTTCCAATTAAAATTTTATCAAGTCTATAATTATTTCCCAACACCAGATAAAGTCAACTGAAATCAAGAAACTAGTTCAGTTCAAACAACAAGCAGAGAGTAGAAAAATCAATCTTTGCGGAGATCCATGTATTCCCGACGGATCCCATCAGCATTTATGACAACGATTTCCAGTTTGTCTCCCTGTTTGTTCATCACAAATTTTTAAAAAAGAAATAAAAAAGTTATGAGATTGAATTCACATTATTAGCAAAATTCAACCAAGAGCAATAGGAAAAAAAATTCGCTAATCAATGTTGCAGTTTCAGAAGAAAAAATTCCATCTTTAAATAAACTAAATAAAATAGAACTCACGGTGTATATATCTCTTTCAGATGCCGAAGCAAAAACAGTTTTCACTAAATCAACAGCTTCAGCTTCTGCAAGCGGAGTAACAGCATCCTGTAACACACAATGTTTTCGAGATTAAAAAAAAATCACAAGGTAAATGAACCAAACATAAAAGAATCAAAAGTAGGAGCATACCTGGACAGGCAACAGGAGCGGGCTTGGAGATTTCAGTTGGTTATCCAAGAAAGGCATGATAAGTGTTGAACCAGAACCTTGAGAGCTGTACCCAACCTTCTCATAGGAACCGACGGCATCATATGTGAAGACACAACCCTTTCCTAATGGTTTGAGATAAGACTATTCAATTTATATTCATAATAGAATGAAAGGCTTAAAACTAGCAACTAAGGATCAAGGAAGATTACCTTCCTTATCAAGTCCACCCAAAACATTAAAAGAATAATAAGGAAAGAAGCGCTTGTAATAAAGGGTGTTTGACAGCAGTTGAGCCATTGCCGGGCAGCTCATTTGCTTGTTGTGCTGATGCTGATAAATCTGTATTTTGAGAAGCACCAATAAAATCATAATTTACTATATCAGCTATGGTAGACGTTTTACTTTTACCAGTATTACTCATCATGCTCTTGTCCTTAAATTTCTAAACTACATCAAGATTAAACAAGTTAAGCTAACATTCAATTTTGAAAACGGAGCAAACATTCACGTGCAAAACAAATATTCCATCATTTCAAAAATTGAAAACTCACCAGGTGCCTAGCTGCCAGATGCTTTTGTAAAGCCTTCACATCAGCTTGAAATCCTGAGGATGCCATAACACATTTATCCGCTCTACAATGTAAACGTAAGAGACACTAATGAAAATTCCCAGATGGAGAAAAAAAAAAAGCGGAGAAAATTTTCAAGTCAATAGCTAGAGATAATCCCCATTAATACTGACAATAGCACAAACTAAAGTGCTATTGTTTAAATATTAGCTATCATCTTCCAAATATAAATACCAGAGATCTTAGTCTAATTGTGGAGATCGAATAAACTATAGCACACCCTTCTCTTTACTTAACTATTTTGATATGAAAACAAGTAGGCTCCTTATCTCTGGAGTTCCACAACAATAACAATATCAATCAAATTATATCCAACCATTGGAGGCAAAAACTACTTTACAAATTCCTTGAGCAACAAATATTTCTAACAACTCACAAAATTTCTTTAGCTTCTACCCAAGAATCACCATTTCATTCAATGCAGCTAACCAGTTATTAAAGATTAAAACTTGACATTCCTGTTAATTACGACTTAAAAATTTCTTATGCCACAAAATAAAAGCCTCTTTTAATTAAAAAAAAAAACAATCAAACACTATTATTTTCAGAAGAAATTATTAGGTACCTTCCCCTCCAAAGTTGTATTATTTAAGTAAATTTTCTCATTAATTTCCCATTTTTTAAAAACAAGGGATTGCATTAAAGAACTTACAGTTTACATATTTTAGAGTAGTCACGGGTAAGAATATTGTAACCCGTCGACATTCGAGTGTCAGCGGCGATTACACAATAACCGGCGCCGGCAACTGCAACGCAAGATCTGCAATTAACACACACAAATAACATTAATAAACAATGAAATCAAACAAAAAAGAACATGGCCTTTACTTTGATGAAAGAAAGAGAAGTACCCTCCATTGTTGTCGTAAGGAGACCAGTTAGCTTGCTGCTTGGGCATGGTGAAAAGGAGCAGAGCTCGACCGAAGAGAAAAACAAAGACTGCAATATGAGGGGCAAAGCTTTTTGTTCCGCAGATTTATTTTTAGCTTTCCCAACAAGAAAACAAAGGTAAACTACATAAATGGTCACCGAGCTTTTAGAATATTTTTCATTTTGACCAGTAAACGTTTAAAACCTGTGATGTAGTCACCGAATTTTTAGTTTATTTTTTACTATGGTCCCTCCTATTACCTTTCGCTAGAACTACTACGGAACATGTTAGTTTTCATTTGTACTCGATAAAATAATGGATAAACTACACTTGTCACTCAACTTTCTTCCCATTTCTTTTTTGGTCACTAAAATGTAAATTTAAAAATTCAACTTTTAAATTTTTCCCATTTTAGTCACTCTCGAATGACATGGCTTTTTATCACGTGAGAGTTGTAACGACCTAATTTTCGAGTCGAATATTTAGTTCAAGTATTAAATAAAAGAAATGAGATCTTGGGAGATTAATTTTATGATAAGTGATGATTGTTTTGTGTAAAGATGGGAGGTTGGGGGCTTATGATGCAATTATACCAATATGTGTTGGAAGGGTTTTCTTTTGAATTAAAGTGGGGAAAAGAAGAGGAAAAAATCAGATTTCATCTTCTCTCTCTCTCTCATTTTCTCCTTCGTCTTTCCTCTCTCTCTTTTCCTTTTCTTCCACAAGCTTTCAAGTTCGATCTACCACTATCGGTGTGTCCGTTTTCGACACATCCACTATTGAGTAAAATGAAGACTTATTAATATGTTTTTGGTTTTTTGGGCTTCAGCTTATTTTGTTAGCTGTTATAACTGCCCATTTGTTTGTTATAATTGATACTCTTTAGTATTCAGTTGAAATAGATTGGGTTATATTAACCCATCTTGGGAACTGGCCCAAATTATCTTTTGGCCTACACAGATCCAAATCCCTCTATTCTCTCTCGTTCTATTTGGCAATTTCAGAGAGTTTTTCCTTTTTTTCTGTTTTTCCTTTTCTTTTCGTTTCTGTTCATCATCTTCTTCACTTTGTTTCTGTTTGATCTCACCGGAGCTGCATCAACATGGTATCAGAGCTACGGATTCGGTCAGAATAACGTTTATGTGGCCGGCTGCGGTGAGTGCGTGAAGTCAGAGAGCTTCTCTGGGTCGATTCGTGTTTCTTTGCTTGATTGCTGTATCAAATTTGTGCGTTTCCTTTTCTTGATCTTTGTGTTGCTTGTGAGATCCGCTAACTGCTTCTAATGGCACCGGAGGCTGTCGAGGTTACCAATCTGACTGACGAAGCCGATGCAGTTCAGTTCAGTAACGACTCTAATAGTCCGGCATTCGCTAATAAACAGGTTAGCGTCAAACTCGATGACACGAATTTTCTGCTTTGGAAACAACAAGTTATACTTATGATTCGCGGCAATGAGCTAGAACACTATCTAGACTTTGAAACTCTTGTTCCGTCGAAGATAATAAAGGATTCCACTAGTAAACTCATTCTTAATCTTGAGTTTAGGCGATTTCGAAAGGAAGACAATGCCCTAGCCTCGTGGCTTCTCTCAACAATAAGTCCTAGGGTTTTGCCTCAATTAGTTGGAGCTGAAACGTCTGCATCTATATGAGCATATGTTATAAATCTATATTCTAAGTTTTCCACAACAAAAGTTATGAATCTACACTGCCGATTAAGAGTGTTGAAGAAGGGTTCCCTGTAAATTCGAGAATACACAACACAAATCAAAGAGATTTGTGACCTTCTGGGTACAAGTGGTAGCCCTGTTGCAGAGGTTGAGCAAATTGCGACGGTCTTGAATGGCCTTATTCCTGAATTTGATCCGTTCGTTGCTGCCATTACCATGAGTCGTGAACCATATACGCTAGAATTAGTGGTCTCTGGATTGATCGATGTTGAATCCAGACTTGGTGACATTGTTCGTGTTCCCATTGGCATTAATCTGACTCAAGCCGATGAAGATAGGTCACGTGAATTGTATGGTGCTGGCAGAGATGCATCTCGTTCACAGTATACACCCAAGCCACCACGCAACAATATTCAGACTAGAGGAAGGTTCAGAGGAGGGCGTCCCAGGCCTCAATGTCAGTTGTGCGGGAAGATCGATCATCTGGTGGACCGTTGCTGGCACAGATTTGACCAGAACTTCAAAGGAGTCATGTCTCAACAATCTTAGCAATCGAAGGAGTCCACAGACACTCAAGCTAATGTGTGCAGATATGTAGATCCTTCAGATGATGTCTGCTACAATCCGTTTGTGGGACTTGCACCTGGGTCCAATGAGGACAAACCTAAGGAAACATCAGACACTGTTCAGATCAATACTCTCATTGTAAGAGGAGATCTCACCCTGGATGACAAGTGGTTTCCAGACTCTGGGGCCACTCACCATATCACCAAAAGCTTTGTGAATGGTAAGTTATACACAGGCAAGGGTAAGGTTTTCCTAGGTGATGGTTCTACTTTAGATATTTCACATATTGGTAGTTGTGTTATACATACATCTGCTAAATCTTTGGTTCTGGATCGGTTGTTGTGTGTTCCTAAAATTACAAGGAGTCTTTTATCTGTTTCTCGCTTTACCAGTGATAACAATGTGTTTCTTGAGTTTCATGCTGACAAATGCCTCGTCAAGGATGAGGTGAGTGGTGATGTGCTGCTTAAAGGTACTCTTGATGATGGTTTGTATAGCTTCAGCTTTTCTCATGCAACATCTGGTCTTGATTCTGTTTGCAATACTGTTCATCATACTGCCTCTGCTACTGATGCATCAGTTACTACACAAACTATGCCTACTAGCAATAATGTTTCTCAGTCTAGTTATTGGTTGTGGCACCAGAGATTGGGGTACCCTGCACGTTCTGTTGTTTGCAATGCTTTGAATAAGACTTTCCCTGTTGATAAATCTGTTCTTTGCCAAGCATGTCAATTAGGGAAAAGTACTAGGTTACCATTAACCTTGTCAAACACTGTGTATCACAAACTTTTTGAATTGGTTGAGGCTGATGTTTGGGGTCCCTCACCCATTAAGTCATTAGGATATCAATACTATGTTTCCTTTATAGACATGTATTCTCAGAATTGTTGGTTATACTTGTTGAAACAAAAATCTGAAGTAAGAACTGCTTTTGAATTGTTTGCTGATTTGGTTGAAAATCAATTGTCTGCTAAGATTCTTGCCTTGCAAACTGATGGTGGGGGTGAGTTTGTAGCTTTATCTAGTGACTTAGCTAAGAGGGGAATACAACATAGGGTTACTTGTCCCTACACCTCTGCTCAAAATGGTACAGTGGAACGTAAACATAGACATATAGTAGACAACACTTACCATGCTAGCTACTGCCTCAGTACCTTTTAAATATTGGTCCTTTGCTGCTTTGAGTGCAGTATATCTTATTAACAGGCTGCCTACTGATAGTTTAGATGGTTTGTCCCCACATAAAAAATTGTATGGTAAAAAACCTGACTATCAATTGCTTAGAGTGTTTGGTTCTAAATGCTTTCCTTGCTTAAGGGATTACAACAAACACAAGTTTGATTACAGGTCAAAGGCATGTGTTTTCTTGGGATACTCACCTAAACATAAGGGTTACTAGTGCATGGACACCTCTGGCCGTGTGTATGTCTCACGACATGTCAAGTTCAATGAGCATGTGTTTCCTTTTGCCCATACTTCTATCAAATCTGTTCAGACTCTTGATTTGTTTCAACCCTCAGCCACATTGAATGTTCCTAACATGTATCATCCACCCAAACGGCCTGTAGTGGTACCTTGTCCCAATTCTGAAAGTTCTTCTAGCCATTCTACAACACCTTCAAATACTGAGTCATTTATCCACCCTATTTCTTCTCCTTCCCTGTCTTCAGCTTCTTCTTTGCAATCATCAGATGCTAATCCTAATACACAAGATGAGCTAGAGTTAGCTGCTGACTTTGTGGAAAGCTTTGATACTACAACTGAGGTTGTTGATAATGTTGTGCAATCACCTGCTGCAACTATTGACCACACTGATGATGTTGCACATGGTGATTCGCACCAAGGTGCAGACACTGCAGATGCTGAAGATGTGTCTATCTCTACTAGAAATGGTAACATTCACCAAGGTGTGGGTACTGAAGATATGAGCTCCTCTCAAGGTGGTGGTTTTATGAGTATTAATTCTTCATAGGATGCTGGTGCAGAAGCTCTAGAAAATGTTCCTTATACTTCTGTTAGTGTTAATCCAACACAGGATAGAGCCCATTTATTTGATAGACCACTATGTTTTCCTTCTACATCTACTCTTGCAGACAATGTTATGCCTACAGATGATTTTGTTACAAGGCTTGCTACTGAATTAGATAATCATGATACTGAGTGTGTCCCTGCCTTAGATACCCATACTCATGTTTCAGAACCTGCACCTGCCTTGTCTATAAACACACATCATATGACTACTTGTAGTAAAGTTGGGATTTTTAAACCCAAAGTGTACTCTGCTGAAACACATTTTACTCCCACCACTTTTCAGCAAGCTCTTAGTCATCCTAAGTGGAAAGAAGCTGTCCTTCTTGAGTATAATGCCCTTCTCAATAATCAAACGTGAGAGTTAGTTCTTTTACCATCTGATAGAAGACCAATAGGGTCCAAATGGCTTTTTAGGATCAAGTTAAACTCAGATGGAACTGTTAGTCGTTACAAGGCTAGACTTGTGGCAAAGGGATATTCACAGATTCCTGGTTATGACTTTGGTGAAACATTCAGCCATGTTGTTAGATTTTTCACTGTAAATATTCTTCTCTCACTTGCTGTGTCTAATCAATGGCTTGTTCATCAAGTTGATGTTAACAATGCCTTCCTAAAGGGTGATTTATTGGAAGATGTTTACATGACACATCCAGATGGTTTCATACAAAGTGGTGTTGGTGGTGATAAGTTGGTTTGTAAACTCAAGAAAGCCTTGTATGGCCTTAGGCAAGCCCCTAGAAATTGGTTCAGCAAATTAAGAGACTTCAGGTGTTCTGGTGCTGATAACTCTTTGTTCATTAAGATTGATCCATCACATACAACTTATGTTGTAGTTTATGTTGATGATATACTCATCATAGGAATTTCAGAGGTTTACATTGCTCATCTTATTCAGCAACTTGATCTTAAGGTTTCTCTCAAGGATCTTGGTTGTATTCAGTTTTTCTTGAGGATTGAAGTTGTGCATCACAAAGATGGTCTATTTCTCAGTCAAAAAAAAATTATTAAAGAGTTGCTTGTCAAGACTAATATGGTCAACACCAGAGCTGTTGACACACCTATGGTACCAACTCTAAAACTTAGCAAGAATGAGGGTGAGCTGTTGGTGGATTCTCAGATGTACAGAAGAACAATAGGGGCTCTTTTGTATGTTTGTCATACACGTCCAAATGTCTCATTTGCAGTTAACAAGGTCTCTCAATACATGCAACAACCAACTGACATTCATTGGGGGGCTATGAAACGTATACTCAGATATTTGAAGGGTACTATTAATTATGGTATATGGTTTAGTCCTCAGTCTCTCCCTAATTCTCTACAAGTCTTCTCTGACTCAGACTGGGCTGGTGATGTGGATGATCGAAGATCTATCTCAGGGCATTGTGTCTACCTTGGTTCTCATTTGTTATGTTGGAGCTCTAAGAAACAACGGTCTGTCTCTCGGTCTACTGCAGAAGCTGAATACCGAAGTCTTGCTGATGCCACGAGTGAATTGATGTGGGTTCAAGCTGTTCTTTCTGATATGGGTATTCAACTACATGATGTTGCGAAGGTGTGGTGTGATAACACCAGCACTGTTGCTTTGGCAGCAAACCCAGTTCTGAATGCGAAAACTAAGCATGTAGAACTTAATTTACATTTTGTCTGAAAGAAAGTTCTTCGTCAACAATTGGAAGTCAACTATGTTCCTGCACAGAATCAGATTGCTAACATTCTGACTAAGCCTCTTTCCTCTACTCGGTTTCATGATCTGCGTACCATGCTTCAAGTTGTGACTACACCTCAGAATCTAGAGAAGGAAGAAAGCAGGGTGAATATTGAGTAATATGAAGACTTATTAATATGTTTTTGGTTTTTTGGGCTTCAGCTTATTTTGTTAGCTGTTATAACTGCCCATTTGTTTGTTATAACTGATACTATTTAGTATTCAGTTGAAACAGATTGAGCTATATTAACCCATCTTGGGAACTGGCCCAAATTATCTTTTGGCCTACACAGATCCAAATCCCTCTCTTTTCTCTCGTTCTGTTTGGAATTTTCAGAGAGTTTTTCTTCTTTTCTGTTTTTCCTTTTCTTTTCGTTTCTGTTCATCATCTTCTTCACTTTGTTTCTGTTTGATCTCACCGGAGCTGCATCAACATCCATCATCATCGTGTTCATCTTGTCGAGACGATTCGATCAAGGGAGTGACATCACCGTCGAAATCGTTGTGGAGAGGGGTGAACGGAGTGAAGTTTCATATTGTTCAAATGAAGAGGTTCAAGTGCTTAAAACCCAAAATTGAGGCCATCGTTAGACTTCTCGTCGTCGAAAACATTGATCTGGAGCTTACGGTCATTGTCCAGCCACCGGAGGCCGCTGCACGTGTCACCCTTAGGCGTGGGTGAGCTTTGGCCGAAGGTGAGGCAGCTATATTAAGTTGGTTGTTGGGCCAACTGTTTGGGCCCGCCTCCTGAGTCGAGCCACAGGCCTAACGAGCCAGCCTACTAAGTCGAGCCAATCTTCGTTGACTATCGCATATTTTGTTGACCGTTTATCGGCGTTGACTTTTTCTGGGGACCTTACCCGGAGTTTCTCCATGTTCTAAGTGACATCACCATGTGCCTCGTTAAAAAATCTCTTTAGAACCTAAATAGAGAAACACAAGTGCAACATAATAATGCATAACACAACACGATTAGCAATCTAAAACAAAACCAACACCAAACACGATAAAAAAAAAACACTACATGAGGAGAAACAAAACAAACACAAGACAACATCAACCATTAAAGACAAAATAAACTCTTCCCCATGTAAACCAAACTGACCCAATACCTCAATCTTCATAGGAACGACAAACCAAATGCATCATTTCTCAAACCGACAAAACAACTCGTTTATCACAAACTCACAATCGACTACATTTTTTCTTGAGCCCCTTCCTTATCGCACCATGAGCCCTTATCCTTCCAAGCAAATTGTCCCTCACCCCCCCCAAATCACCCTTCACATTCGCATTGCTATGCTAAATCATGTCTTGCATACCCTCTTGTACCTCCACCTTATTTGGCAATTCTTGAGACTTATATCACAACATTTTACCGTTGTAACCAGCACTCCTCGATGCATTCAAATCCTCCTCATCACCCGCCTTCGAGACTACCTCCTCATGACAAACACAATATGGAGCAAATATGGGCATATATTCAACTTCCTTTACCCTTATTGTATACAAATCTCTATCAACCACAAAATCCAACACTTCATCAATACAATGAACAATCTCAATTTTGTACAAAACCTTACTTATTTCAAAGGAAGAATGTTGTTGTGTTCCCCCATCAATGCGAATAAAATTACCCGACAACCGGGCGATCGACATGAACGATTTTTGTGACCACGCATGAATTGGTACCCAAAAATGGACAACCACCCAGCTTCTTCTGGTGTGCACTCCTTCACTGTAGACAACCAACGATCCAATCTTTCTTCAAGAAGTGCTTCCCGTCATGCTTCAAAACTATCAAACATGAGTAGTAATCTCGAACCTGCAATTAGCAATATATGACAACCCTTTAACTTTAATTCCTTTGCCAATTCAGTAATGGTGATTGGACGTTTGCACCATCCCATAGTGCAATGACAAAGAATCTCAACTTTGTCGTCATCAATGAACCCGAAAACCGATCGCCTACCTGAGTTTCTCAATTGACATTGTAATTTGACATGTTGTGTCATCTGGTCTATAAACGGTTAGATTTAACAATTAACGTTGATCAATGGGGTAACTTTCATCTTTGAAGTATAAGGGTTTAATTGTCTTACCTTTGCTTTTGTTCGTTCGTTTATTAAACAGACATAAAAATTTGTTCATACTTGTTTATTTAACTTAATATACGAACAGTTCACTAACAATTCGTCGAACGCGCAGTTCATTTCCGTCTTTAGGTTGAACTAAAGAAGAATGTACACGTGTCCTCAAATTTTGGTCTAATAATAATTTAAGTCTTTATAAATTTAAATATTAGATGATTAGACCTTGCCCATGAATTTTGAGTTCAAATACGTAATAAGTCTTTGCATTTTTTTAAATTCAATATTTTGACCCTGCTAATATTCGATGTTCAAGATACCCTTAAAGTTTTCTTTGTTTCTTTTTAATTTTAGGTTAAAAGAGAGAGCAGAAAGCATAATAAAACAAAGTTCCTAACGTAACTTGCATACCTAACAGCTCTCAAGTCTTCTAGATAAGCTGCCGGTATGTGTTTTAAAAATATTTTTAACACTTGATGAACAGTAACACAATAATAACATTGGGTAAATATTACAACAAATTAGTCCATATCCTCTTGGAACTACATGCATGCCTAGATAATACGAATATTGAGGGAAACATCATTCATCTCTTGGACCATCTAGGAGCTCATTCTTATCTGGGTGACCGCCTCTGCCAGCCAAGGTTGCAGCACCTCATAATTTCTTTCAAGATAAACTTAATATAGTAAGTCGGTTTACATGAAATTCCAAACACCATGCATGGCACAATCATACACGAAATTCAATAACGTCGAGGTTTGGTAATGTATAAAATTTACAGTCATGCTCACCATAACTTCTTAAGCTATTATAGTAAGTCGGTGGTATGAAATTTTAAACTAGTTGTAGAGAAATCATACACGAAATTCAATAACGTAGGGATTTGGTTCTTTTTCAAGACTCAAGTAAGTATATAAGTGTATGGCTGGCTTGTAAACAGAATAAAAAACAATATGGATTTTCTAACCATCATACCGTTGTTGATAGCTTTGCCACTTCTCTTTGTTGCTCTAATCCTCTTTATTCCCATTCTCAAAGTATTGTTTGCCAAATTCGTGGATAACAATGGTTACGCACCGGTGGAGGGCACTGTTTTCGGCCAGTTCTTGTACTACCACCATTTGTACGACTACCAAACTCAAGTTGCAAAAAAGCTGCCCACTTATAGGCTAATCGGTTTAACACACAGTGAAATTTCGACCACTGATATGCGGAACGCAGAGCACATACTGAAAACCAGTTTCGACAAGTACGCAAAAGGAAGACATCTGCGAGAGAATGTTTCAGATCTTTGGGGCGATGGGATTTTTGCTGCCGATGGAGACAAGTGGCGGCAGCAGCGGAAGCTTGCGAGCTATGAGTTCTCCACCAGAGTTCTTAGAGACTTTAGTTGCTCGGTTTTCAGAAAGACGGCTGCAAAATTGACTCACCTACTCTCAGAGCTTGCGGTCTCGGGCCAAGCTATTGATTTACATGTGAGTAATCCCAAATTCCATATAATATTTGTGTACGTTTTGGTTTCGTTAAATGTGAATTAATCGGTAATTAAATTATATTTTATTGTAATTTGAGTGGTCGAAAATATTTGGTAATTATATTTATTTAATACCTATATATTTATATTAGATGAAAATCTTATGTAATAATCTTGGTAATCGGTATGCTTTATATATTTAACCACTTACATCCAATTTATTGACTGACTAGTTCAGATCATGTAAAATTATAAAGTCCCACTATGAAGGACCCTCCCAACTCATTTTTTTTTCCATTCACAACTTCAAGATTCGACCCCCTTACCTTGCTTAAAGAATCTACGGCCTCGTCCTATTAAATCAAGGATAAAAATCTTCTGCCCCTTTTCGATGCATCTACTTATGTCCCAACACTAAAAAACACAACAAAATTAAATTCTAAGTCCTAACCCTAAATTCTAAATCCTAAACCCTACACCATATACCTTAAAAAATACACCATACCCTAAATTCCCTAAACCCTAACCATAACCCCTAACCTAAAACCTAAAACCCTAAACCCTAAACCTAATTTTGAGTGTGGGGACATAAGTAGGGGCACCGAAAAGGGGTAGAGGATTTCCATCCATTAGATCAACCAGTTGTTAGTATATATACATTTGTACTTTTTATGTTCTCTACATTTATACTGAACTATTTGCTTCTCTCATCCTGTAAATGTAGACAAGACCAAACTACGTTAAATATTGTCCCTTGCTCGTGTTGATCTTACTTTAATTAATTTTCCACGTACAAATTCCTAACAGATTTGGATGGCAGGATTTGTTCATGAAAAGCGCCATGGAATCGATATTTAAAGTTGGGTTTGGAATAGATTTGAATTGCTTGGATTGGAACAATAATGACGAAGGGACAAACGTTACTAAGGCTTTTGATGATGCGAATGAGATGATGAATTTACGTTTCTTTGATCCTCTTTGGAAGCTGAAAAGGTTTCTTAACATCGGCTCTGAAGCTTCCCTGAAGAAGAACATCAAAGTTGTGGATAAGTTTATCTACAATATCATAAGCACCAAGAAGAAACTGCTGGAAATCAACCAAAATCCTGTAAGTAGTCTATTTTTGTTTTTCTTTTGAGTTGCACCAATCACCATACTATAATTATTTCTCTTTTATTTTTTTTTTTGGTGATTTTAAGAATGTGAAAGAAGATATACTTTCAAGATTTTTAGTGGAGAGTGAAAAGAATCCAGAAACAATGGGAGCTGGATATTTAAGAGACATAATTCTGAATTTCTTGCTTGCCGGTAAGGATACAACTGCAAACACTTTGAGCTGGTTCTTCTACATGCTCTGCAAGAACCCCTTGATACAAGAAAAGGTCGCACAAGAAGTGATAAACAACACTTGTAGCGAACCAAACTGTGCTAATTTTGACGATTTCACCACCACCATAACCGATGCAACTCTTGAGCAAATGCATTATCTTCATGCAGCATTAACCGAGACCTTAAGGCTATATCCTGTTGTTCCCATGGTAAACACACTGCACCATACGTATATACTATATAGTGTTATTAATTGAATTATCTTCCATGTTTCAACTTTGTTTTCGTTTATTATAATTGCAAGGATGGAAGGTGCGCACAAGAGGATGACATTCTACCCGATGGGCACAAAGTCAAGAAAGGAGACGAGGTTTACTACCTGTCCTACGCCATGGGTAGAATGCCTTACATCTGGGGAGAAGACGCCGAGGAATTTCGACCGGAACGATGGCTTTTGGACGGAGTTTTTCAACCCGAATCGTCTTTCAAGTTCATATCATTTCATGTTAGACCTCTTTCTCTCTTTTTTCCCCCTAAAGGTAAAATATGTTTATGCATGTGGTAAGTGTCCAACTCTAATACTTCTCCTTTGGCTTCGGTGTTATTTTCAGGCGGGTCCTCGGATTTGTTTAGGAAAAGAATTTGCATATCGACAAATGAAGATACTGTCAATTTCCCTGATTCGCTACTTTCGGTTCAAATTAGCCGATGATGCACAGGACGCAACTTATAGAACAACATTTACTCTTCATTTGAAAGGGGGCCTTCATGTTTGTGCTACTCCAAGAACAACTTAACCAGCTACTACCAACTTCAAAAATGTTGGAATATATCTTAAAGAACAATTATAAGAGGATTGTAATAAATGTTGTTTACCATATTTTATTAATAAAGTCAATCCCATTTTATATTAGTTTCATTTATATGTATTAAATAAATTGTTATTTAAAATTTTATAGAATAATATGATTATGTCAACGATCTTTAGAGTAAATGATTAAAAGCTATCGGTTCATACTCTCCCTTAGATTGTGAGTTCATTACCTATTAGTAGCAAAATTCTCATTATCTCGATTCTATTTTGACCACAAATCATTCAATTCTATCATTAGACCACTTAACTATTTCCATGATATCTATTAAAAATTAACAGAAATACTAATGTGGCAGCTAAATGAATTTATATAATTGTACGTTTGGTCCCATTACTTACGTATTTTTAATTTACTCTTGGAATTAGAAAAGCTTTCCACACTTTCCCTAAGTTCCAAAAAACAGAGCCTTAAAGCTTTGTAATTCTTTTAAACCATTTTCACTCACCGATGCATCTCGAGCTTTTGAAATGATCTGAAATTACAAGGCAACCTCGCTTTGTTCTTTTCCTGTTTCTACAACATAAAACTAGAGGAATAATGCATCAAAATATATCCAAACCTATTTGAAAACGTCAAAAATAACCTCAAACTTCGTCCAATCAACCACAAACCTATGATTCTATCATCTAAAGTTAATCAAAAATCACCTTTAAACATAATTAAAACATCTTTATACCTCCAGCAAACATTAATTATCAATAAAAGCCTCAAAATCAACTTTTTTTAAGGAGAGGAATTTTTATTCATATAATGGCTATGATACGTGACTCGTTAAAAAATTTCTTCTAAACCTAGATGGGGAAAAAGAGTGTGACGCACCATAGCTTGAAATGGTACACGAATAAAACCAAAATGGTTCCCAGTCACACCAGTTAAACCAAAATACAGATGATACACGACCAGGCACAAAAAGGTTTCCCAACCACACCGGTTAATCCAAAGTACAACCCCAGGGAATGATAAAGTGACATTTCCAAAGATGCCCAGCGAAAGTGTTGTTGTCCTTCAGTTTGTGCACCTGCAAATCCAGATCAACGATGCAACACCAAATCTTGTTTTCGAGAAATACATTTTTAGCTAAGTTATCTGTCAGAGTATTGCCTTCTCTCAGGACATGTTGAATGTTCCACTCAAAACTTTCACAAACGTTTAAACACGCAACGATCAATGATTTAAAAGCAGAAAGACAACGATGAGGTCTCAACATCCACTCCACAGCAAGCAGGTTGTCACTCTCTAACTTGAAAAGTTTACATGCTTCAAAGACAGCCAAGATCTCAGTAGAGGTAGCATCTGAGATCCCTATCGATTTGGAGAAGGTGATGATTTTCGACTTATCATTGCGAAGACAACCTCCAATACCGGCCTCACCGAAACTTCCAAGAACCGCGCCGTCAGTGTTAAATTTAAGAGCATCTGAGGGCTGAGGAATCTAGGCTACCGCTCTTATGGCATCTGTATCATAGGTTGTATGCACAAAATTCTCAGGGAAGTTGGTTAAGTCGTTTGACGAGATGATGGCATCAGGTCATTTAGCCTTGCACCATACACACAGCCGATGGATGCACAAGTCAAACATAGATTCTACAGACATCCTAGATGTCGTGACGACTCCGGTGATGATGAAACAGATCGGAGAAGGTAACGGGAAAGAAGAATAGTAGTTGCTGGAGTAACGAAGAAGAAGAAGATGAAATCCCTAGGATTTTGGGGGAAAATAGAGTCTGCTTGTTTTATTAATCATAATAAAAGAAAGTCTGATTACAACAGTGATATTGACTCTCTCTTACTCTTTTTGGGCTAGACCCAATACATACTTATACTAAAAAGCCTAACAGACTTAAACAAATATAACAACCTTCAACAAATATAACAAATTAGGCCAGCTGTGATGACTTCTAATATAAACCAGAAGGTTCCAGTGATAAATCGAGCATTCCTGAATTCCTTGGATAATTCTGGAGGCTATTTTGGTGATGCTCTAACATTCACCCCGCTTTTTCTTTCTTCTTGAAGAACAGAAAATGGCATCACATTAAGCTTGAGACGAAAAGAAATAAACTGTTGAGATGGTAAAGGCTTGGTAAATAGATCAGCAACTTGGCATTGAGCTGGGACATAACCAATCGTAAGTAGATTTCCCAAGACCTGTTCGCGGACAAAATGCAAGTCAAGATCGACATGCTTCGTCTTGGCATGCATGACCGGATTAGCAGCCATGGCGATGGTGCTAGTATTATCACACCACAGTTTGGGTTGATTAGGCAAGGGGACCTCCATATCCGTTAGCAAATTGCGAACCCACATAATTTCAGAAGTTGCATCAGCCAAACTCCTATATTCAGCTTCAGCCGTGGATCATGAGACCGATCGCTGTTTCTTCGAGCTCCAAGACAAGAGATGGCTGCCGAGAAACACGCAATGCCCAGAGATAGACCGGCGATCATTAGCATCGCTGCCCCAATCAGCATCGAAAAAGGCAATAAGACTAGGAACAAGACGATGTGAAGAGGAGAACCACAGTCCAAAATCAAGAGTTCCTTTAAGATAGCGTAGGATACGCTTAACAGCAGACCAGTGAGGAAGAGTAGGAGCTTGCATAAATTGCGCATTTTTATTAACCGCAAAGGAGATGTCCGGTCTAGTATGGCAAACATAAAGTAATGCCCCAACAACACTTCGAAAAAGAGTAACATCGGAAAAGGACTCACCATCAAACTTGCTCAACTTTGGTGAAACTGACATTGGTGTATCAACAGCCTTCATATTTTCCATATGCAGGCGATGCAACAAATCAGAAATGTATTTGCGCTGAGAGAGAAAAATACCTGCCTCACTTCGAGAAGCCTGAATGCCCAAAAAATAATTCAAAGCACCAAGATCTTTGAGAGAAAATTGAGTATGAAGCTGATGCTTAACTTGCTGAATATGATCCTCCGAATTGCCTGATATCAAAATGTCGTCGACATACACAATAACATAAGTAAGCACAGTCGCAGACTTGTATTTGAACAAAGAAACATCAGCAACCGAGCATTGAAAATGAAGAGAAACAAGAAATGTTTTAAGCTTAAGGAACCAGCTCCTCGGAGCTTGTCGCAGCCCATACAACGCCTTAAGCAATTTACAAACAAGCAAGGAACCAGTGGAGCTGTGCTGCTCAAAACCGGGAGGCTGAACCATAAAAACCTCCTCACTAAGATCGCCTTTCAAGAAGGCATTGTTTACATCAACCTGATGAATGACCCAGTTATGTTGTACTGCTAAGGAAATAAGAACATTAATGGTGAGAGACTTGACAACGGGACTGAAGGTGTCTGTAAAATCATGACCAGCAACCTGCGAATACCCTTTCGCAACCAACCGCGCCTTATAGCGACTGATAGAGCCATCAGCATTATGCTTTATTTTGAATAACCACTTGCAGTCGATGGGTTTACGATCGAGAGGAGCATCAACTAAGGTCCAAGTCCCATTAGCAATCAAGGCAGAATATTCTTCTAAAACAACAGTACGCCAGTGTTCATGTTGCATTGCTTCAGTAATTGTGGTGGGAACCTCATCACAACCCAAAGAATAGAGTTTCGGTTTAAAAACACCACACTTACTTCGAGTTAACATTGTGTGAGTGTTGCTAGGTGCAGCCGAAACAGAAGAAGAGACTGTATCAGAGGGACCAGCAAAATTACCAGAAGGAACTGAAAAATCAGCAGGAGGTTCAGATGAATGTTCAGCAGGAGACTCAAACGAAGAAGCAGCAGAAGATTGATCATCATGAATGAAAAGACCAACACTGTCTTGAGCAGGGGATAAGGGATGATCATGAGAACCAGAAGATGAAGGAGAGGGTGAAGAAGCTGCTGGAGAAGAAGGACCAGCGGACGAGTTTACAGGAATCGCTGAAGTAGGGGCAGATTCAACCTCTGATGAAACAGCTGGTATGACAGGAACAAGGGCTGATTCAAACTGATCCAAAGTAGCTGACGGATCAGACGTAATCTTGGAAGGTGCTGATGGGAATGAAGATGAAGAATCTGCCGAAAAAGGAAACACCCCTTCATCAAATTTCACATGACGACTGATGAAAATCCGACCCCGAGAATCAAGGCATTGATAACCTAAATGCTTCGGTGAATATCCCAAAAAAGTGCACCTCCGAGAGCGAAAATCCAGTTTGTGTTGATTGTAAGGACGTAAATAAGGGTAACACGCACATCCGAAAACTTTAAGGAAACTATAATCAGGCTTATGTCCCGTGAGCTTCTCATAAGGTGATATGTTCCCAAGCACTGGAGTAGGCAAACGGTTGATGAGAAATGTGGCACTAAGGACAGCATAAGACCAAAACCGAAGAGGAAGTGATGCTTGTGCAAGAAGACAAAGAGCAGTTTCGACAATTTGACGATGCTTCCGCTCGACCACGCCATTTTGTTGCGACGTGTGAGGGCACGTGACACGGTGCTGAATGCCCAATGTGCTTAACTTAGAAGCAAGAGGTCGAAATTCACCGCCTCCATCCGTTTGAACAGCTTTAACTACCATGGAAAATTGAGTCTTAACAAGTGCAAGAAACGAATCAAAAATAGCAGTCACTTCACTTTTATTTCGAAGAAGGTAGGTCCAACAACTCCTAGTACACATGTCTACAAACGAAAGATAATAAAAGAACCCAGCAGAGGAAATTGATGCAGGACCCCAAACATCCAATTCAACAAGCTCAAATGGAACATTGTAAACAGTAGAGGAAGACTTAAAAGGTAAGGCATGAGCCTTCCCCATCTGACATGCTTGACAAACTAGTTGTGGATCGGGCAACAACCTTCTGTTAAGTGCAGAAGAAACAACAGCAGGTGACGGATGGCCAAGTCGTTGATGCCACAGCTGATAGACCATACTGTCCTTATTTGCAGTAAGACTATGAACGGAAGCTAATGAAGACTGAAACGGAATGGAAAAGGAGTACAAACCACCTTCTTGTTTCCCACGTATCAGAACTTCTCCTGTCTTTTCATCCTTCATGCAACAATCATAAGGATGAAACTCAAAATAAACATGGTTGTCCGCAGCAAATTTAGATACAGAAAGCAAACTTCGAGTAATTTGAGGAACATGTAATAGCTTATCAATGACCAAAGTACGATTGGATGCAGAAATGCAAGCATGACCAATATGTGCTATATCAAGTGTTGTATTATCACCCAGATGAACTTTACCAAAGCCATTATAAGTCATGCTGGAGGTCATAGACAACTTACTGTGAGTCACGTGGTGTGTGGCTCCCGAATTCGGATACCACGAGACAGAGGCAGCACCAAGATCATTTGCAACCAGTGAATTTACTTGCACAGATTCAACAGCTTTTGGTCCTTCAGAAGCATCTGATTTTCCTGCAGCAGCATTTACAAAGGGCTCATACAGCTGATCAAATGAGTCTCCTTGGCAGTGACAAGCATTAGCGTGAGGCACACCATTGGATCTGGACTCACGAGTCTGTTGGTTGGACTTATATTCCTCATCGAAGCGATGCCAACACGCATCTGCCAAGTGACCAAACTTTCCACAGATCTGGCATTGGGGACGACCAGATGATCGACTAGTGAATCTTCCTCGAAAACGTCCTCCGCGATACGAACCAGAGCGAGAGCCTCTACCACGATCGTGAGACCCAGTGGATTGTGTGTACTGATTATGTGAATCACCAGTATGAGCTTGAGTGAGATTAATCCCTACAGGTGCATCAGTAGAATCTAGGAGCCGAGACTCTGCATCAACAAGGACAGAAATCACACCATCAAGTGTATAGGGAACTTGACTTGCTGTGATGACTGCAACAAATGGGGCAAATTCTGAAGGAAGACCATTCAATATTGTAGCAATATGTTCAACGTCAGATACCTTATTTCCAGATAAAGCAAGTAAGTCACAGATTTATTTTATTTTCACTGTGTATTCTCTCATTCGAAGCATGCCCTTCTTCATGGATCGTAACTGACAGTGTAAGTGCATTACCTTTGTTGTTGACAGTGTGGAATAGAGCCCAGTAATGACTGTCCATACCTCAGCTGATGTCTCTGCACCAACAAGCTGCGGCAACACGGTGGAGCTCACGGTGGACAGCAACCAAGATGCCAGAGAGGAGTCTTGTTTCCGGAATCGAGTGTAGGCTGGATTTACGATCTTCTCACCATTGGCACGCTCAATAATCTTCGACGGTTTAGGAGTGTCTGGATCGATGAATTCCTCTAATCCAAGACCTCGAATGGTCAAAATTACTTGCTGCTTCCAAAGGAGATAATTCGTATCATCCAAACAAACCTTGATCCGTTTGTTTGAAAACATTTGAGAGACAGCGTCATCATCGCCGTAGGTAACACCATCTCTGTCACCAGTGACCTCATCGACATTCACCATTTCCTCAGAAAGGAGAATTCAGAACGGAAGGAACAAAAAATCAAAAAAATGGTAACCGTCTGTTACGCGCAGATTACCTCGTGAGCCCACCGTCGATAGCTTGTCGTCGATCAAGAGAGCAACCGTAGCTCTGATACCATGTCGTGACGACTCCGGTGATGATGAAACAGATCGGAGAAGGTAACGGGAAAGAAGAATAGTAGTTGCTGGAGTAACGAAGAAGAAGAAGATGAAATCCCTAGGATTTTGGGGGAAAATAGAGTCTGCTTGTTTTATTAATCATAATAAAAGAAAGTCTAATTACAACAGTGATATTGACTGTCTCTTACTCTTTTTGGGCTAGACCCAATACATACTTATACTAAAAAGCCTAACAGACTTAAACAAATATAACAACTTTCAACAAATATAACAAATTAGGCCAGCTGTGATGACTTCTAATATAAACCAGAAGGTTCCAGTGATAAATCGAGCATTCCTGAATTCCTTGGATAATTCTGGAGGCTATTTTGGTGATGCTCTAACACTAGAATCTTTAAAAATAATCTCATTTTTGTATAACCATACTAACTGACCGTATAAAGCAAAAGAAACTGAGTTGCCAATCCTTATGTTGAAGTTAAAAATGGATTCTACAGACATCTTAGAATCTTTAAAAACAATCTCATTTCTATATAACCATACTGACCATATGAAGCAAAAGAAACTGAGTTGCCAAACCTTGTGTTGAAGGCGATTAAACTAAGTTGCCAAACCCTGAGTTGCCCCAAAATCAACCATATAACACCTTAAAAATTAAGAAATTAAACAGTTTCGGGATTTATATAAAAAACCTCATTTCACATTATGTTTATACAACTAAATGTGAATTAACCTAATTAATCACCAACATTCATCTTCTCATTTAAGAATTTAGGCAAAACACCAAAATCACCATTAAACATTAATTTCTTGAATTAAACTTCAAAATCAAGTTATAAAGCAATAAATAAGAGCCAATTAGAGAATATTAATAAAGAACTTTAGTTTTAAGAGAGAAAAAGAAAATCATCTTTTGAAACATTCTATCAAAATTGACATAACTTTTCTTTTGAAAAGAAATTTTTTTGTAAGTTTTGTTATGAAACAAATGATGAATCAAATGAAGTAATTTTCATTGAAAATCAAGAAAAAATCTAGAAATTATGAGAAAGAAAGTGTGAGGGAAAACGAGAGAAAATTTGGAGAGAAACTCTTAGGAAATTAGGAAAATAAGAAAATAATTTTGAGAAACCAATTACCTGTCAAAACATTTAGTCAATTAAGGTAGTAAACTCAGTTAAAACATTTATAAAATATAACTATCTAAGTATTCTTAGGATTGTCCCTTTTAAAATTTAGTCACTATAAAATTAGTTTTACAAATCTTACATTTTAGTCATTTAAACCAAAATGTCACTTTAACCAATTTAATTAATATTTAATTTAAATACCAAAATGATTAATAAAATGGTTAAAAACTTTTATAAGTTCCAACATGTTGTAAATAAAATAATGAACAATAATACAAACAAAGATCAAGAATGAAAGAACAAAGAGACGAGAGAAAGAGAGAGATTTGTATTATTCTCAAATATAAAATTGTATATATAATGCCTTAATCAAATCATCTATTTATAGGCATAAGAAGTACATAATACATTAAACTCTAATTAATGAAGATAATATTCTTAATAATAAAGTAAATCAAATCTCTTTGATAAAGTTCTTATCATGATAGACACCCACATAGATAAATATTCATAACACTCCCCCTTGGATGTCTATGAAGATAATGTGTCTCGTTAAAACCTTACTAAGATACAAACCCGATGGGAAAAAAATTTCTTTAGTGAAGGAAAAAGAGTACACACATCTTTGATACGCATAACATATTGCCTCATTACAAACCTTACCAGGAAAACCCATTAGGATAAAATCTCGGTTAAGGGAAAAAGAGTGCAACGCATATTTACTCCCCCTCATGAAAACACCACAAAAGTTCTATGAATCTTTATAATTCAATCTTGAATACTTTTTTCCTAAAGCTTGCAAGTGATTAAACTTTAGAGTAATATTTTCCATGATGTATTCACCTTTCATTATCTCTACACAAGATATCATTTGTATCATATATTGTGAAAGTAAATCATATATCTTCTAGATATGTTGGGTCAATGGTCTTAGCCAAATACATTTTTGGCTTGCCTCGTGCATAAAAATTATTTCTACAAGATTTAAGGAGGCATCGACGAATGTTTGAAGATCTAAAGGTAATGATCTTTGTATATCTATGGATATTTCTTGACCAACTAATATGTGTTGCTTCAAGACCAAGAAAAGATATAGTTATCTTTATTCACATCCAATAATCTTGCAATTATTGGGGTACTCAATGGATATGATTTATTCATATGTAATCTCGTTAAGATTCTTTCTACATGTGTCTATTCATAGACAAAAATGCATATTTAAATGCTCGATCTTTAGGCCGAAACAAAACCACATCTCAAGATTATTTTTCTCAAACTATTTTCTTAAATAACCAAATGTTTTGAAAGCTCTTCAGGAGTTCTAATAATATTTAAATTATCGTAATGAATCTTGATCAAACTCCTTTTATAAAAAGCATAAGAAAATATGATCATTCTTATAGTATTTCCTCAATTAGTACTCACTAAGGCGATTATATCAAATGCGCCAAAATATTCAATGAGACATGTCTACATAAATTTCCTCAAAAATTTCCAAATGCTTCTAACATTTTAAATCCGTCAAGAACAACTATCTTTTATAGGGATCCACAAAATGTTTAGACGCATATAAAATATTTCATAACTGCCAAGGTTATTGTACCCACCATGAAGTAATAAAAAATCTTTATAAATCATAATTCAAGTCGTATTTATGACTACTTATGTGTGTCTCACTTGTATTACACCTTTAGGTGTTTGACCTACTGGTCCAAATACTTCTCTTTTAGAAGTTCAAAGCATCTTTCTACATTGGCCAATTCAATGTTTATACTTCTAGATAGATTTCTATACAAGATCCTCATTTTCTTTTTTTACTTCTATAGAAGTATTCCATGTAAAATTGTTTGTAGAATCATTGTCGACAACTTTTCAATTTTTTGGTTTCATTCTCGTAGTGGCATAACTCATCGAGATCTCTTCAAGATTTCAATATTTATTTTAGGTATCTAAAACTCTTTAAGAGCTATTATTAGTTATGTCTTGGGTCTCTTCAAGAGCACCCGCCTCCAATGTATGATCATCTCATATTACTTTTTATTTACGAGAATTTTGATCATTATAACCAATTTCAACTATCATGCTTCAGGCATGATTTACATCCATTCGATCTAACATGTAATTTAAACTTAGAGCATTTTCAGTTGATATATGAGACTTGATTACTCTCATTAGGTCAGTAAATATATCTGGCAGTTAACATATAATAGCATGAATTATCTTATGAACTTCTGGTTCATATATGAGGATCTAGATAACGATAATTCATTTTATTTTATCTAGCTGATTATTATCTCCCCTGAGAAAAAAGTCACGTCATAAATGATTCTCCAATTAATGTTTAAGAATTTAAACATAAAAGGAGACTCGTACTCAATATATATTCTCAACCTTTTTTATTTACCCATTTTGTGCGTTGTGGTGGAACAACTCAATAATATATCGCTCATTTAAAAATTATAAAATGAGAATGTATGGTTTTTGACCAAAAACCAATCATAACGGGGAGTTTATTATAACTCATTGGCTTGATGCGTATAAGTGCTGCTAAATGGAAATATCATATAAATAATAATTATTTTGTTCTCATAGTTTATTAGAATCGGGGGTGTTCTAATTATCGGGAATTGCATCCTTTTGCATTCAAATATCCTTATGTGTTTGAAGAATCTTTGGGCATATCATCATATATTTGTGTTCAAATATGCATAAAAACACATAGGACTATAGTACTTCAAAAAGAATTAAGTTTTTTTTAACATCATCAATTTCACCATTAACATTACTACGTATAAACATTCTTAATTGCTCATGCACTTTATCACGACCTATTATTGGTTTATTATTGAATTATAGGATTAGAGAAGAGCTACTAGAAATCGAGTTAGACGAAAATGATGGCCCTCTCAAGCTTTCTTTGTTCATGGAGGCCATAAAGCTAAGATTTCATATTTCTCATATTACAAAAATGAGTTATGGGTGATTTCGAGTGTAGCCGAGGATAACACTCTTCAAGTGTGGCAATTGGCAGATAGTATATGTTAAGAGGACGATGACATTCAAACTGCGGAGGAGTGAGGATCGACTATCCATAGTTCATATATATTATTTTAAAGTCTTAAGAATCACCTTTTAAGTGAGTAAATGCTAGTTATTATCATATTTTCTATATGAACGACTTTAAGAGTGTTGTCACAAAAACAATTTTTTTCGACGTTGAAATCCAAGCAAATTGTGACCAAATGTATTTTTTTGTGATGAAATGAATATTTATTTTAACAAATATAATGTCCTTATAAGTAACATTTACTTACGAATTAAAGTAGTGAGAAATTAAATTTTCTTATAATATGTTTTTTGGTAACGAAAATATTTTTCATTCGATGTTAAAATTTAAGTTAATTGTGATAAAGTTTATTTTCTTATGAAATAAATATTTTTTTTCTAACAAAAAAATTCTATGTGAGTTAATTAATTTAATGACAAAATAAAAGCATGGAGAAATTAATTTTTGTTGCAATTTAGTGACCAAATTAATTTTTTTTCTTCTTATAAGTAATTTAGTTATAAAAACCTTTTATATTTGATGCGAAAATACAAGTTAGTTGTGACAAAATGTACTTCTCGTGAAGAAATAGTTAATTTATAGTGATAGATTTTTACCGTGATAAGTTAATTATAGTAATAAAATTTCATTGTAACGATAAATAGTATAAAATGGTAACAGACACAATTTCGTCACAATATACTTTACATGGCGGGGTTGTTCTAACAAACAAAATTTGTCAAAATAAATATATCGTAACAAATTTAGCACTTTTAGTGACGAATAATTTTATTGCAATATTATAAATTTCTTGTAGTGATACTTGTTTAGAGGATTTAAATCACATGACTAAAATAGAATTAGACACCTTAGTGTAGGTCACTTAATTTCATAATTGAATAGAAATAGACCATTGTAGCAAATAGATGAATATTTGAAATGAAATTTGATTGTTAAAATTGATTAGTGTCACATTAAAGAGTGATGTTAATCAATGAATGTTCGAATGAAGATTTCAATGTTTCATTTCAACCTAGAAAATGGAAATATCACAAAATTAGAATAAATAAAATTAAAATAGAATAAATGATTAGATTCACCCTAATTAGGAAATATTATTACTTTTGGATAAAATAAAGGTACTGTCCAATATCATTTTGGGTGTTACCATTTATGTCTAAAAATTAATAATATTCCTAGATTTCTTAACTAATTAAATTAATGGGGTCTAATTAGGATTTACTTAAAAATGGAAAGACAATAATTTGTCATGCATTAAACTTTTTGTGTTGAGATATATGTTGAATATAAGTTGAAGTGTCCCAATGTAATTGGACATTTCAAAAGTATATTCGATCAAAAATATATTTTCTTGTAAAAGGATACCTCCATTTGGAATAAATTCATCTTACAATTAAAAGAATTAATTAAATTCAAATCAATGTCTGAAATGCCAAAATGCCACGTGTAATTAATGAGGTACCGATAACGGGCGTTCGTAGGGGTGCTAACCTTTCCCTACACGTAACCGACTCTCGAACTCGAACTTTTCAAAAAAATCTCTGGTACCTTTTATGATGTTCGACCAACCAAAGTGACCGGTGGCGACTCCAAAACGATTTTATGCAAATGATGAAATTTTAATTAAAAATAGAAAATTTTAATCGCCATGCTATATTTCCAAACTAAAAAGCAGATTTAAAAAAAGAAAACGGTCGCGACATGTTCTATCTATTTTAATTTTTGTATCATTTCTCACTAAACAAAACATTTACATATGTGTTTCTTTGTTAATAGTAAAAATTTATATTTTAACAGAAACTGAAGCATACATGAAGCGAAGTTGAAAGGCTTGATGAAATTACAAATAATAAAAAAAGAGACCAACATCAAATTCCAAAAAGACTATTGAGAAACAAACCATGAAACTAAAACAAGTAAGAAATTTATTTGCACTTTTAATAAATAAAGGGTTAATTTAAATCCGTTATCTAATGTATCTCAGTTGAATTCTACAACTCATGATGTATGTACAAATATTAAATAAACAAGTTTAGATTCTAACTAGTTCCATATCACAATGCATAATTATTTTTTATACTAATTAACATTTTCTTTTTTTAATTGTCTATTTTTGTAAGAAATGATGAAGTGTGAACGTTGGCGTGGAGTATTTTGCTTGAACCTCGAAATACTTTGTTATCTTGAGATTACAGTACTTATACAAATGAATTATTTGATTTTTAAAAATTTTAAGGATGTTATTTTTTGATATTTTAATAATAATTACATTTTAGTTGACTTGTTTACTTTTAAATATGATATTTCTTTATTCGTATCGAGAAAAAGAAAGTGACTTCATTTCTTTGCAAACACCATTTTTAATTAAAATATTTTTTTGGTAATTATATATTTTTATGTACGATATTTTTAATAATTTAAAATTTAGAAATAAAACATATTAATTTATTAGTGACAATACAAGTCTAAATAGTTGTTATAATAATTTTGTTACAAATTTAACTTTTAAGGCATGTTTGGTAAAGAGAAGTTTGGGCAAAAATTAGAGGTTTGAGGCATAATTAGAGGTTTGACCAGTCAAATTTGCTAATATTGTTGTTTGGTAAATAGCGGATTGAAAGAACGAATTGGGGTGAAACCGCTAATTTTGAAAAACTCATAATAGGAGCTTGTTGAGATTAGAGGTTTGATATTAGAGTTGTAAAGACTCTTTTACCCTTACCAGTTACCAAAAATATCAAAATAACTTAAACTAAATATTTTCTCACCCTATTTATAAGCTAATCATATTTAATTTTTTTTATTATCACATATTTATATGTGTATTTAAATTTATTAATTAATTAAATTATATTAAAATAATTATATAAACAATAAATTAATATATAAATTATTTGAATATGTTTAGAAAAATTATATTAAAAATAATTTTATAGATCTAATTAATAATAAATATTAGATACAAAATATTGATAACTAATAAACTATTCAAACAAGTATTGAATATAATCATGTCTTTATATGTCATTTTGCTTGTTTAAATAATCTAACAACTATCAGCTATCAGTTAATTTTACCAAACACTTTTATACAATAAACTAATACAATCCGCCAGTCAAATCAGCTAATGCAATCAGCTATCCGCTAATTGTCAAACAAGATCATAGTGTTAAACAATTTGGTCATAATTCAAAGAGTTATTATGACTATTTAATTTATATTTTGTGACAAAGAATAATTATTACAATTTCTAATGATTATATTGTCAAACATTTTGATAAAAAAACATTTGTGGCAACGTTGTTGGTCACAACTAGAGGTGGCAATCGGGTCATTCGGTTCGGGTCATTTCGGGTCTATCTAGAATCGGTTTAGATTCGGTTCGGGGCGGTTCGGTTCGGGTTCGGGTCTAATTCGGGTCTGTGATGAGTCGGATTCGGTTCGGGTATTAGATCGGGTCAAAATCGGATCGGTTGTTTTCGGGTCGGGTCAATATCGGATTGGTCGCTTTCGGTTCGGGTCAAAATCGGGTCGTTCAGGTCGCTTTAGGTTCGGGTTAAAATCGGGTCAATTTCGGGTCGGGCCAACATTTAAATTTTCGGGTCAATTTGATTTGAGTTGGGTTAAAGGTTTGAGGTTTAGTATTTATGGTTTAGTTTAGAGTTATTGGTGTATGAGATTAATTCTGATTCAACTTGTCAATCTATGCATTTGAATTTGATTAAATATTTAAATCAAAGCTTCATGTATCCATATTTTTTTTTTGTATAACTATATTGAATCAAAGTTTATAATAATAATAATAATAATAATAATAATAATAATAATAATAATAATAATAATAATAATAATAATAATAATAATAATAATGTCTGAAATGAATTAATTTATTAAACTTAGGATCTAATTGAACTAACTAAAATCTAAAAGCATAAATCACGGACATAATTAAAATAATTTTAAAACTAAATGTGAAATTTCAATTAAATTAATCTAAACTGAAACTCAATTAAATCAAGAAAAATAGAAAGACAAATGGTAAAAATAGAGAGGGAAAAAACAAAATTTTAAAGGGAAATAAGCTACCAATTTTTTAAGCTAGATTGAAAAAAAAAGAAAAAGACAATTGGAAAAAATATAGAGAGAAAAGACAAAATTTTGGAGGGAAATAAGCCACCAATTTTTTAAGCTAGAGATTAATTACTTTTTAGGTCATGTTGCATTTAAGATGTTACATTTTAGTCAACTTTAAGTTTTAATTTAATTGAATTTAGTCACAAGTATTCTCACGGTTTAGACTTCAGATATAGAAATCCCCTCCCCGTAGTGATATTTAGTCTCTAAAAATTTACTTTTAGTTGAAATTGACTAATCTTTGTAATTTAGTCTATTAATTTAATATATTGATATTTTCGTTCATTTTAATTTCAAAGATTTAATTTTTAGCCAAAATTGACCCCTATTTATTTATATGGTATAATTACAAAATTGATCATTGGACTCTCAAATTTCTCCACTTCCAAATTGTCAATTTAGTCTACAATTTCAATTGTATGCTATATTTTATGATGAAATTATAAAATTAGTCACCAAGATCTCAAATTTCTATACTTCATTTTATTATTTATTATATTGTTAACAATAGATATTCGGGTTAAAATCGGGTCAAAATCGGATTAAAATCGGGTCGATATTCGGTTCAGCTTTCGGTTTGGGTAGCATTCGGTTCGGGTCCATTCGGTTCGGGTCTATTCGGTTCGGGTCTATTTCGGTTCGGGTCCATTTCGGTTCAACAAAAAATTTTGGTTCGGTTCGGTTCGATTCGGGTCGGTTCGGGTTTCGGGTCAACTTCGAATCATCATGTTCGGGTCAAAATCGGGTTTCGGTTTGGGTAATTTGGTTCGGGTTTCGGGTCTCGGGTCAAGTTTACCAGGTCTAGTCACAACATATATTTTTAGTGTCAAACAAATTCATTACAATTCTATTGATTGTAATGTCCAAAATTTTCGTCACAAATAAATTATTTCGTGACGACCTTTTTTATCACAATAAATACATTTTATTGTGACCATTTATTTTCTTGTGACCATTTATTTTCGTCACTGATATTAATGATAATAGTGTCGAACAAAAGGACACAAAAAAATTAATAATTATGATAATTTTTCAAATAATTGTCACTAATATAATACTAACGGAGTTATTAGTGATGACAGACGACAAATTAAAAAGTTTGCCACTGTGTATTATAGTGTCTAAATTTAATACTTTTAGTGACTATTTTTATTTTCACTAAAAGGTGCATTTTTTTGTAGTGAGACATAATTTATTATTGAATCCAACTGTAATAACGCAGTTACATTATAACACCCGGGTTTAGGGGTTAGATGAAAATAATATTTTAATATTATTTGGGCTCGGTTTTATAATTAAAACAATGTTCGGGTTTTGCTTTCAAAATAAATTGTGTTGGGCCTATTTTGATTTAAACCCAATAGTCATGGATTCCCACCCTTGTAAATGTCTCCCTTCATTAAGGGCAAAATGGCCTTTTGACCTTTAAGATGAAACAAAACAATTAAAAGAGAAAACCCAACTCCCCTATTCATCTTCTTCTCCACCAACGTGAAATGGAGCCCCCCTCACCCTCTCTACTATTCCATCACCATACACATTTATCCTTGGTGATTTTTGAAAGGTAAAAACGTTTCTAACTTGTCCTCACTTTCCTCTACATGTCTATACCTTTAGTTTTCATTAAAACCCTTGATTTTGTATTTTGAGGTTTTTGAGTTTTGAATTAAAAATGTTAACTTTGTTAACTTTAAGTTGAGCTTTTGATTTGGTGATGTTAGATGAGTCATTTGTTGTCCAAAAGGTCCAACATACCAAATTTTTACAAGGTTTTGTAATGATTTTCGGATTTGTGTTTCAATGGGGTTTTAGAAGGGTTTAGAAGTGAGTTTTAGGGCCGTTTTATGTTGGAAAGTGAGGGCTGATGGTTGTATGATAGTTAGGGGTTGTTTTGGAAGCTATTAGGTGTGTTAAAAGAGTTGGAATCATCGGTTTTGGACTGTGCTAAAGGGCTGCTCGGAAATGGCTTTTTGGGGTTGTTCTTGGTTCGAAGAATAAGTGTTTGAAGTTTGAATTTGTATTTCGGGTTTGCTATATTGTTTGTGGACTGATTTGAGGTTAATTTACTTGTGTTGAGGCGATGAGAAGCAAGGATTTGCGTTGGTAAAGCTTTGGGATCGAATCCGGAAGTGAGGAGGCTTGTTTCGGCTTTGCTTGTTTTGCTTAAGGAAATGAGGTGAGTGGTTAATGTTTTAAATTGACTTCAAAGGTTGGTTCTAGCATGTGGAGGTGAAAATGTTTTCAAGTAAGGTTTTGGTTCAAAGATGGTTTTGAAAGAATTTAGATTTGGCTTGAAAGTGAATTAAACTCAAGAGTAAGTTGTTGTGAATTGCCTCTTTAATTTCTCCTTTTACCATTTGTTTTTCATTGCTTGAAATGATATTTAGTTATGTATGAAATTCCAATACTTTGGGAAGAAGCTTGTTGCTATTCATTATATCGTTGCTCATGTATGATGGTAATAATGTGGATGTTGATATGCCTTGTAAGGTGTGAGTAAGTTGGTGCAAGTTGTGCACGAAAATGGTGAGTAAGACCATTTGTGGTTTGGTAAGATTCCAAGTAGTAAGTGATGCCTAATTGTGGTTTTTGTCACATCTTGTTTGGTTGTGCATGATATAGTGAGTACATGTCGCATGATAGTGAGTGTATATTGTGTTGTATGGTTGGTGTCGAACCTCACGTGATGGTTGTTGTTGCTTCGGTGATGTGTAGTCCCGCCGGTAGCAAGTGGTATAAGACTCCGGTGATGTGTAGTCCCACCGGTAGTGACTAGTAGAAGAGTACTTTGATGTGTAGTCCCATTGGAAAACTACTAGTCGAACGGTGATGTGTAGTCCCACCGTGTGTGTTTTGGTTATGCTTGTGCATGCCATGTAATGCTCATGTTGTACCTCACTATATCATACTCATTATGACGTTGCTTTAAAATTAGAATCATGCCTTTATGCATACCATGAAGTGTAATGCTATGATAAATGCCTATAGTGTTGACCCTTGGTTGAACTCGGATGTTAGTAGAAGGATTAGGTAGTTGGATGATTTGTATGCGTTGACCTTTTTTTTTTTAAAGAAAGCTTTGAACCCTGCATTGTCGTAGTTATGTTTTAGAGCTCCGCTCACTAAGCTTTATGCTTACGCTCTCCTTTTTCCGACAATGCAGATCTTTGGCTTGGAGTTAGCAAGGAGCAAGATAAGGGCGTCCAAGCGTGTGGTGGTTTGCTCAAGTATGGTTTAATTAAATAATGTAATAGTCTAGCAATGGGGAGTGCTACGTGTTTTAGGAGCTTGTATCTAGACTCCTTTGTGTTGGCCACATGTTGTTAATGCCTTATGTTGATGTCTTAGTTTGATTATGGTTTGTAATGCATGTTATGCTATGATGGATGTTGCGTGTGTTGGCATGTCTATTGGTGTTTAGGTTGCCTTGTTAGAGAGGGTCAAACCTCATATGCTTACCTTATGCCTTTTAAGACCCTTGAGATCCATGTATGACTTGTATGCCTAATTGCCTTTGTTGGAATGCCAAGTATGTATGCCTTGCTTATGTTTGGATGCTAAGTTGATTGCATGACTTGTGTATCATCTTGTGATGGATTGTGCCATTGATTTCATGTTAGAGCATGCTTATATGTCTGATTTTGCCTTAGGATTGATGTTAGTGTGTTGGTTGAGGTTTGAGAGGGATTTAAGGGCCTTATTGTGCCTTAAATCAGCTCAAACCTGCCTTTTCGTAGCTGGGGTATCGATACCGTTGGACTGGTATCGATACTGCCCTTTGGTTTCAGGCCTCGTGTATCGATACTCGAGGGAGAGTATCGATACCTTTTTGGTCACTGGAGCCACTGTCGATTTCGGTATCGATACCGGCCTCGAGGGTATCGATACCGTTGTCTTAGCTTTGACCGTGGGAAGTCAACTTTTGGAGAGGGTATCGATACCCTTGAGGGAGGTATCGATACTGTCTCCTCAGGTTGACCAAACCCTGTTGACCTAGTCAAGGGGTATCGATACCCCCCTAAGGGTATCGATACCGCCTGCAGTTTAACTTTAAAAATGGGCTTTTAAATGTTAGTTTGGGTTCGTTTGACTGCTTTGTAAATATCGTTCCGCTGTATGATCACTTAGGATGTAATTTTCATCTAGACAAGATTAAAATGAAAAAAAAATATAGGGTTGCTAACCGAGGGAGAGTTCCTTAGGGAGTTTTCACTCGGTTTTCCCCGTGTAGCTCACTCGGACCGGTCATCCGGCCAGACCGGGACGAGGGGGTTACATTTATTGGTATCAGAGCCTGAGGTTTCCGAGACCTCGGGTAGGTAAGTGAGGTAAGTTTGATGTGTTATGTTGTTGTTATGTCTCGGTGAATGTTTTGCCATGTATGCTTAATGTTTTCTTGTTAGTACGGTGTTTGAAAGCATGTGTTAGCATGATGCTTGTGTTGAAGCGTAGTGTCGAGTTCCCATTGCTACTATTACTTATTTAAAAAGATTTTTTGTAAAGGAATATACTTGAGCACCTTGGACCCTTGCTCTTGCTAACCCTAAATATTCTTGTTTGTGTGTTTTGTTTATTATTGAATTGTTGTCTTTGGTAAGTTGAGGCCGAGGCGTGGGCCTAGAGCTGGAAATCGTGAATCTGAGGTTTTAGAGGATGTGATTGATGAGAGAGTTCATCGCTTTAGTTCAGGACAGTATGACCGTACCAGAGTTGGAGTGCAGTTTGTCAGTTTGGGTCAACAGGCACATGAGTTGGTTTATGTTGAGGGAGAACAATGTGATCGATCTTGATATGAGATGGTAATAGAAGTGAAGACTTAAGAGTTGGCTTCGGAAGGATGTCGATGTTGTAGCAAGTAATTCCTCGATAAAGTCATTGGGCTTGTTTTCTGATTAATCCTGGATCTACGTGACCGTGCATTTTGAGTGAGTTTGCAAAGTTGTTGAAATCCACCTTGTGAAGTACTAGAGGTAAGTGTTAGTGTTACTAGCTCCTTCGGGGATACAGTCATGGTCAGAAAAATGTACAAGGGATGTCCGTTGATGGTTCAGTGGCACGTGTTTTCAGTGATGCGATGAAATTACTTCTTACGGTTTGATATGAAGCTGTGCATGGATTGGCTTGTAGAACATAGAGTTAGGGTAGACTTTGAGACAATGGGAGTTTTCTTAAAGCTACGGATGACTATGAGATTGTAATGGTAGGTAGGGATGTGGATTTCGTATCGAATGTTGATCCAGCGTTAGCGGTCAAAGACTGATTGAGTTAGTTGACAGACCTGCCTAGCCAATGTTATGGGTTTGATTTTTGAATGGGGATTAGACCGTGGACTGTTAGAAAAGTTGTGTTTCCTAAAAGTGTTTGGAAGAACTTCCCGGTTTGCCTCCTGTTAGATAAGAAGAGTTTGTTTTTGAGATCGTCCTCGAGTTTGCTCGTGTTTTGGTTGCCCTGTACCTTATGATCCTCGACCGACTTGAGAGTGTTGAAGAATCAACTACGAGTTTGTTAGACCTTAGATTCTTTTGTCTTAGTGCATCATCTTAGAGGGTAACAGTACAAATTGTGAAGAAGAGAGAAGACGATACAAGAATGTGATTAGATTTCAGACAACTGAAACAAGTGACAGTGAATAATTAGTATCCGTTTACGAGTGTCAGTGGTTTGTTGGTCAGTTAGTGTGTGCTTCAGTCTATTTGAAGATTAATTTGAGATCCGATTATTACCAGTTGAAAGTGAGAGAAGTTGAAGTATCGAAGACAGCTTTCGGGGCAGATGTGATCACTTTGGGTCTTGAGTTATGCCGTTTGATTGACTAGTGTGTTAGTTACTCTCAGAGAGATGTTGAGCAAGATGTTTTCCTAAGTTCTTGATCAGCTTGTAGTAGCTCTTTTAGATGATACGTGGGTATATTCATGTACTGAAGATGACGATGACCAGCTTTGAAGTAGAGTTGTAGATCCTATTAGGAAATCAGTTGTATGCTAAGTTGTGCAAGCGTGAGCTCCGAGTTAATGAAGATGTTCTCCTAGGACATGTAGATCAGCCGAGCGTATTAGAGTAAATCCCAAGTAGGCAAAAGAAGATAGGAGAAGGAAGAAATTGAAGACTGTGGCAAATATCTATAGTTCCTAGGTCTAGCATTGTTACTTTCAGAGAATTGTAAACAGTCCTTTGAAGATAGTTGCTCCATGGATAGGTTACTACAGAAGAATGTTCAGTTTGTGTGGTTAGATGCGAGATAATGAGCCCTTGAGAAACCGGAAGACACTTTGAAGTGAGCTTCGACCTTGAATCAGCTTATATCAGAGAAAGAGTTTATGAACCATAGTGATGTGTCACATGGTAGAGTTAGGTTGTGTGCTTATGCAAGACAGAAGATTGTGACTTGATCATCGAGATAGTTGAAAGACCGAGAAAATAGTTATCCGACACTAGACTTAGAGTTAATTACAGTTGTGTTTGCTTCGAAGACTTAGAGACAAAGCTTGTATAGTAAGAAATGCACAGTGTGTATGTACATATCATCAGAACTCGAAATATTTGAAGACTTAGGAAGGGTTGAAACTTGAATAGCATAAAGTGTAGAACTGCTTGAAGACTATAGTATCAAGATTGAGTACTATCCGAAGATAACCAACGTAGCAACCGATGTTCAGAGTTGTAATTGTTGTTAGGTTAGTAGTCGAGTTGCGAGTTGTAATTGCCGCATTTCATGTTGAACCTACATTGAGTCAGAGTGTTTGAAGAGAAACAATTGCAAGATAGATTCTTGGCACCTCACGTGCAAGGCATATCAGAAAGAAAACCTTCAGAGTACAGTTCAGAGATGATAGAATTTGTATTGTTAGAGACAGAAATGTTGTACCGATTGACATAGTGTTTTGAGACGTATTGTGTTGGCCGAAGCATATGACAGTTTATTTGTATGGCATCAGAATAGTATGAAGAGGTATTGTGGGTCGAAGATGAGTACTTCTGGGTTGAGTTGATGAATGACGTGGTTCAGTATGCGAGTAAGTGTATAGTTTGCCTGTGTGTCAAGATCGAGTATCAGTTTTCTTCTAGCTTGTTACATCTGTGGGAGATCCGTATTAGAAGTGAGTAATAGATTCGAGAGACCTTGTGTCTGATTCGCCTTCGATTTCCTCCGTGAGAACTTAGTTGAGTAATCAATGTTAGTTGCACTGTATGTGGTCCTTTATACATGATCGCGTTACTTGTACCTTGTGTAAGATGGCGGAGTTGTGCCTTAGCAAGAGCGTGATTTGTACAGTATCTTGTGTTTGATAGTGGCCAGTAGAGATTCGAGTTTTCTGCTAGATTTTTGAAGACGTCTGCATAGTGTTTGATTACTTGTTGAAGACAGAGGATCAGTTAGAGAAAGTTATGAACCAAGTGTTCAAACAGTGTTGTATGAGATTGTGAATCGGGCTAGTTTTGTTGTTTATTTGTTGCAGCTACCACCAGAGTTAGGGAGGGGATTCGGTGATGTGTTTTGTATATCTGTGATTCGGGAATGTGGGTCAGATCTGTGTTGTGCTATGTTTGTCGAAGAGATTGAGTTGAGTTTGAAATTTGCGTGCAACGAAGGATCAGTTGAGATCTTAGAATCAGATATCTATGGTTGTGTGGTAAGTCCACCAATATTGGTTAGTGTGCTGTGATGTGAGAGAAAGTGGGTTCATGTCCGATAAATTTCGAGGATGAAATTTCCTTAAGTAGGGGAGAGTTGTAACACCCGGGTTTAGGGGTTAGATGAAAATAATATTTTAATATTATTTGGGCTCGGTTTTATAATTAAAACAATGTTCGGGTTTTGCTTTCAAAATAAATTGTGTTAGGCCTATTTTGATTTAAACCCAATAGTCATGGATTCCCACCCTTGTAAATGTCTCCCTTCATTAAGGGCAAAATGGCCTTTTGACCTTTAAGATGAAACAAAACAATTAAAAGAGAAAACCCAACTCCCCTATTCATCTTCTTCTCCACCAACGTGAAATGGAGCCCCCCTCACCCTCTCTACTATTCCATCACCATACACATTTATCCTTGGTGATTTTTGAAAGGTAAAAACGTTTCTAACTTGTCCTCACTTTCCTCTACATGTCTATACCTTTAGTTTTCATTAAAACCCTTGATTTTGTATTTTGAGGTTTTTGAGTTTTGAATTAAAAATGTTAACTTTGTTAACTTTAAGTTGAGCTTTTTATTTGGTGATGTTAGATGAGTCATTTGTTGTCCAAAAGGTCCAACATACCAAATTTTTACAAGGTTTTGTAATGATTTTCGGATTTGTGTTTCAATGGGGTTTTAGGAGGGTTTAGAAGTGAGTTTTAGGGCTGTTTTATGTTGGAAAGTGAGGGCTGATGGTTGTATGATAGTTAGGGGTTGTTTTGGAAGCTATTAGGTGTGTTAAAAGAGTTGGAATCATCGGTTTTGGACTGTGCTAAAGGGCTGCTCGGAAATGGCTTTTTGGGGTTGTTCTTGGTTCGAAGAATAAGTGTTTGAAGTTTGAATTTGTATTTCGGGTTTGCTATATTGTTTGTGGACTGATTTGAGGTTAATTTACTTGTGTTGAGGCGATGAGAAGCAATGATTTGCGTTGGTAAAGCTTTGGGATCGAATCCGGAAGTGAGGAGGCTTGTTTCGGCTTTGCTTGTTTTGCTTAAGGAAATGAGGTGAGTGGTTAATGTTTTAAATTGACTTCAAAGGTTGGTTCTAGCATGTGGAGGTGAAAATGTTTTCAAGTAAGGTTTTGGTTCAAAGATGGTTTTGAAAGAATTTAGATTTGGCTTGAAAGTGAATTAAACTCAAGAGTAAGTTGTTGTGAATTGCCTCTTTAATTTCTCCTTTTACCATTTGTTTTTCATTGCTTGAAATGATATTTAGTTATGTATGAAATTCCAATACTTTGGGAAGAAGCTTGTTGCTATTCATTATATCGTTGCTCATGTATGATGGTAATAATGTGGATGTTGATATGCCTTGTAAGGTGTGAGTAAGTTGGTGCAAGTTGTGCACGAAAATGGTGAGTAAGACCATTTGTGGTTTGGTAAGATTCCAAGTAGTAAGTGATGCCTAATTGTGGTTTTTGTCACATCTTGTTTGGTTGTGCATGATATAGTGAGTACATGTCGCATGATAGTGAGTGTATATTGTGTTGTATGGTTGGTGTCGAACCTCACGTGATGGTTGTTGTTGCTTCGGTGATGTGTAGTCCCGCCGGTAGCAAGTGGTATAAGACTCCGGTGATGTGTAGTCCCACCGGTAGTGACTAGTAGAAGAGTACTTTGATGTGTAGTCCCATTGGAAAACTACTAGTCGAACGGTGATGTGTAGTCCCACCGTGTGTGTTTTGGTTATGCTTGTGCATGCCATGTAATGCTCATGTTGTACCTCACTATATCATACTCATTATGACGTTGCTTTAAAATTAGAATCATGCCTTTATGCATACCATGAAGTGTAATGCTATGATAAATGCCTATAGTGTTGACCCTTGGTTGAACTCGGATGTTAGTAGAAGGATTAGGTAGTTGGATGATTTGTATGCGTTGACCTTTTTTTTTTAAAGAAAGCTTTGAACCCTGCATTGTCGTAGTTATGTTTTAGAGCTCCGCTCACTAAGCTTTATGCTTACGCTCTCCTTTTTCCGACAATGCAGATCTTTGGCTTGGAGTTAGCAAGGAGCAAGATAAGGGCGTCCAAGCGTGTGGTGGTTTGCTCAAGTATGGTTTAATTAAATAATGTAATAGTCTAGCAATGGGGAGTGCTACGTGTTTTAGGAGCTTGTATCTAGACTCCTTTGTGTTGGCCACATGTTGTTAATGCCTTATGTTGATGTCTTAGTTTGATTATGGTTTGTAATGCATGTTATGCTATGATGGATGTTGCGTGTGTTGGCATGTCTATTGGTGTTTAGGTTGCCTTGTTAGAGAGGGTCAAACCTCATATGCTTACCTTATGCCTTTTAAGACCCTTGAGATCCATGTATGACTTGTATGCCTAATTGCCTTTGTTGGAATGCCAAGTATGTATGCCTTGCTTATGTTTGGATGCTAAGTTGATTGCATGACTTGTGTATCATCTTGTGATGGATTGTGCCATTGATTTCATGTTAGAGCATGCTTATATGTCTGATTTTGCCTTAGGATTGATGTTAGTGTGTTGGTTGAGGTTTGAGAGGGATTTAAGGGCCTTATTGTGCCTTAAATCAGCTCAAACCTGCCTTTTCGTAGCTGGGGTATCGATACCGTTGGACTGGTATCGATACTGCCCTTTGGTTTCAGGCCTCGTGTATCGATACTCGAGGGAGAGTATCGATACCTTTTTGGCCACTGGAGCCACTGTCGATTTTGGTATCGATACCGGCCTCGAGGGTATCGATACCGTTGTCTTAGCTTTGACCGTGGGAAGTCAACTTTTGGAGAGGGTATCGATACCCTTGAGGGAGGTATCGATACTGTCTCCTCAGGTTGACCAAACCCTGTTGACCTAGTCAAGGGGTATCGATACCCCCCTAAGGGTATCGATACCGCCTGCAGTTTAACTTTAAAAATGGGCTTTTAAATGTTAGTTTGGGTTCGTTTGACTGCTTTGTAAATATCGTTCCGCTGTATGATCACTTAGGATGTAATTTTCATCTAGACAAGATTAAAATGAAAAAAATATAGGGTTGCTAACCGAGGGAGAGTTCCTTAGGGAGTTTTCACTCGGTTTTCCCCGTGTAGCTCACTCGGACCGGTCATCCGGCCAGACCGGGATGAGGGGGTTACATACATGGTTGAGGAACCCTAGATGCACTCCTGCTCCATTCAAAGATCTGGTGGAGTCTTGTTTCCGTGTCTGGTCCAACCTTAGCTGGAGAATTGTTTTTGCCGGGAGATCAAGCAACCACACAGCTGATTGCCTTGGGAAAACTGGGATCAATAGGAATGAGGAGTTTCTTTACATTGCTGAGTAATGTCGTGTCCAGATCTGCCATGATCGTCACGTATCTGGGTGGGGGTTAGTCACGGTTGCTGTCTCTTGGCTTCCAAGGGTCCATTGCCCTATTCCGAGTGAGTCCAACAGTTGCGATGAAAATTTGGCAAAGAGGGGGATTAATTGGTCCGACGAGTTTAAACCTATTCTTACTGGATCTCATGTGGTGCTACTGGTTTGTTTTTCTTGTGGGTCAAGTGTTTAATTCACTGAAATCATGGTGCATGCTTGTTTAGGCTTTGTTGGTTCTAAGGGTATAAGGGGGTGTTTTTTTTGCTCGGCAAATATAATTTTATTGGATATTTAAATCATACACAATTATGACCTAAATTGTGTGCCTCATTAAAACCTCTAATCTTAATCGGAAGAAAAGAGTACAACACAACTAGGCACAAAACGATCCAAAAAACACACCATACAGACTTCCCACACCTAGAACTAATCCACCTGACCCGCGTCAAACCATTACTTTTCAATTTAAACTCCTTGCAAAATCACCCTACATCCCCATCGTAGAAAAGCAAATGGCAGATTCACCCCATGCTTACACAACAATGCTTCTTAATTTACTTCTCTTTTTGGACCAGGCCCAAATATATCGATAGTCAATCAAATAGCGCCAAAACCAGTTCTACACTCCACGCCACCCCTAGTATCGTGAGATGTTTGTTTTTGAGTTCCTTTTGTATTGGCTTCTACTTGGGTACTTTTTTTCTTTTATTAGGGTTAAGAGATTTTTTAACGAGTCTTATGTTTAAGCATCGATTCGGTACGAATAAAGCAAGAAATTCATACTTTCCAAAAAACTCTAGTCAATTTTTTTAAATATTTTTTTTAACGAGTCTCATGTCTAAGCATCGATTCGATATGAATAAAGCAAGAAATTCATACTTTCCAAAAAAATCTAGTCAATTTTTTTAAAAAATAATTTCTAAAAAAAATCAATACTAACCAAATTTAATGGGACCAAATAAATATAATTTTAACGATATTAAAATGTTATTATATAATTTAATTTTCTTGTCACTAATCGCATTAACATGGTTTGTTATTGTGAAATTTTGATCAAATATGTAACAACAATAAGGTTCAAAAAAATATGTAACAACAAAATATGTTGTATTAAATATTAGACTTAAATATATATTTGGTACGTGAATTATACACTTTCTTCTAAATTGGTACCTAAAAAATTTTGTTTCTAAGTTGGTACTTAAAGAATTTTTGCTCCCAAGTTGGTACTTGAACTAGGCACCTTCTTCCAAGTTGATACCAAAACTTATACATTTATCAATTTGGTTATAATTCGAAATAATTCAATAAATTTAATTTTCTATATTTAAAAATCTTATAAATTTACTCTTTTTTCTTCTCTTAAATTATTTTTTCTCTCCTATAAATGTTTTATCACTTTTCTGGTATAAAAACTTTAACGGTAACTTTATGGTAGAACACAATTATCTTATTGTTGCTTTGAACCGTTAGGCTTGTTTGATTTGACAATATGACAAAAATGACTAAATCGATGTTGTTCTAAAATACAAATGGTTAAATTTATTGAAATGTTTTGAATTATGACCAAATTGATAGAATGTATGAGTTTTGAAACTAAATAGTTTCATAAAAGTATCATAATAGTGAATGAAATTAAAGTTTTGGTACTAAAATGAGAGCAAAAGATCTTTAGGTGTCAACTTGAGATAAAATGTCTAATTCAGATACTAATTTTGAAGCAAATATTTTTTAAGTACCAACATGAGAGAATTGATATAGTTCAAGTTACAAATATATTTAGGCCTATTGTTATTATATTAGAAGCAATCATCAACCGTCGTGGTCAAAATGAAATTTCTATTAGTTAATTGCAACAATAAAATTTGTTGTTGAAATATTTTAATTTTATATGTACCAGAAAATATAAACTATTGCTAAACATATTTTCATGAAAAACAACTTTAAAATATTATATATATTAGGGAATTCAGAAAAATATTATTAATTGTGCCCATATAAATAGAATTTTTTTATCTAACTTAACTCATATATATGGTTCATAATTTAAAAAGTTTTCTATAATTTCTTTTTGAGTAGATCGAATAATCGATTTAAGCTAAGAGGGGGTGAATTGGATTTTTAAGAATTTTGGTGGTGGAGTGGATAATTAAAAATTGCTAGACAAGAGAATTTAGAGTGGTTTAAGTTCCAATTGAACTCTACATCCACTACCTTAGCTACCACTAAGGATTTTCCAACAATTCACTAATTGCTCCTCCCCTTTTCAAGGCTTAGAAAGTAACCTTTATAATACCGGTCAAATTTTCTACCCAAGATTTGACCAAACTCTCACAAAGATACAAAGAAGAAATTAAGGCAAGAAAGATATTTTTCAATACAAGATTGCCCCTTTAAATACAAGCACTCAACCTAAATTGAAAAATAAGATTTGAATTACACACAACACAACTTGGGGTTTACAAAGAAATATGGGATTTTTGGACAATTGCTTGAATTTGATGTTTGGATGATTCTTCTTGGATCAATAGTTGTTGCTGGAGCTTTTAGAGGTCCATTTTACACCTTCTCATTGAATTTTAGCCGTTGTGATTGTTGTCTTCATTATTATAGCCGTTGAGATGTTATCTTCCCTCCATAAATGTAGTATGCAGCTACCCGTTCCGAAACGCCCGACCCTATTTTGAAACAGATCAAAATAGAAAGAGTCGTTGGGGTGTAATAAATAGGTCGTACTGAAACGGACACGATCATTTCGATACGCTAAGAGCATGTTCTGAAACTCGTTTCGAAACATTTTACCACTGTCAAAACATGTATCGAAACGGCTTAGAGACGCTTCGATACACTTTAATTATTTCTTAAAAAATTAGTTTAAAAGCTCAACGGTCATATTTTGAAACAAAGTTTGAATTTCGTTTCAAAACGTTTGAGGTCGTTTCGATACTGCCGTATCGAAACGATTCAAACCATTCTGTTATTCTTCATCCGTTTTGAAACACGTTCTGAAACAAAGGTTAACGGTTTCAAAACGTTTCGAAACGACCAAAGGCCGTTCCGAAACGATGACTCGAGAATCACTGTTTTGACTTGGTAAACACTTAGAAAATATTTGATAAGTTGAAGTTTTGACTTATACATTTTTCTTTAGACACATAGAGAAATTTTGAGGACTTAAAAATTTATTTTTTCTTTTTTAATTTAATCATTAAATTCTTTGTTATATCAAAATCAATTTATTAGTTTTACATTTCTTCTTATTTTTTTAATGGATAACTACTAGTTAACTTACGTAAAATTGGATCACGCATAAAAGAACTTTTATCAATATTAATTATAGAATTATATCTAGATTTCTCATAAGAACATAAGTAGATGTCCTTTGAATTGCATCAACAATTGTTTCAATGGGAGTATTAGGGTATGCATTCTCAACTATGAATTCTGAGGTGTATTTTAATTTTAAAAAATATGAATCAATTGTTTTTATCTTCATATTTCAATCTATGCAAAATAACATAAACAAGGTTCATCCCTAACATCTTAATTTCATCATTTAAAGTGGATTAACAATACATCTTTATCTACCATGACAAAAGGAATAAAGAATCAAACGAAAAATGAAAACAACAAAGAAACAATGAATAATCTTTAATTGAATAACATAAGATATGAAAAGGGGTATCCTTTGAGCTTTTACTGTAACCTTACAATAGAATTAGAGAAACAAATAGAGTCTTCAAGGCTTCAACCTCTTACATTATGATTGTTTAGCAAGGCTGGCATATGGTTGTCCATGATTTATTTGCAGATTTTAGTCTCACTTTAATATATGTTTTAGAATCTTGATCGTGTCTTTAATTTCTTTTTACAAAAATATCTTAAGAGATCTCTTTACAAATAGATTATTGTCATACTCAACTTTTATATTCACCTTATTAGAATTTCCTATTTAAATCCCACCTCAAATTGTAGTTTTTTAAAATTCATCCTAGCATTATTTTATTTAATGCACCTAATTTCACTATAAAATATAATTTCATTTACTTCCAGGGAAAACTACATGTCACCAAATTATTACTATTTTCTTGTTTTGGTCACCCAATTAATGTTTTATCAAATTCATCTATCTTGTTCGATACCTTTTATGTTTTGGTCCCTTCCGCTAAAAAGCTAACGGAATCGTTAACATGATATTTTTTTTATTTTCCATGTCATCACCTCTTTCCTTTATCATGAGGTAAATAGTAATTTTTGTATTCGACGAATCAAAAGGTGACACGCGTCACTTTCTAATTTTGAATCAATGAAAAAATAAATGTCTTTAGTGCACGGCAAGGTAGATTCAAACTTGGGACCCATTGCACAAGCATTGCAATGCCTAACCATTTAGCTAAGTTTAGGGTTTAGTTAAGTTTTAACCAAACGAATATTTAAATATGTATACCTCCGCAACCTCAAAAATAAGCAAAACTACCTAAATGGAAATTTAAGCCAATAACACCTTGCACCAAAAGCAAGGCGTTTAACCACTAAACTAGGTAGAGAATATAATTTATATTTACAAAATTTAATCTTTAATTTAAGATGTAATATCACCTCAAAATTAAATCAAAATATTACTAAAATCAATCTAAAATTATTTTTCTAATTCATTTGGGAATAAAAAACTAATTATTTATTTCTATACCAATGTATTAGATCATTCTAAAAATTAATTAAATGTAAAATAATTTATTCATATACATGTCAACGAATTAAATATTATTTAAAAGTTATATTTTATTTCCAAAAAATATTTTGTTTCGAGTGTAAGGATTTTAAAATTTCACTGTGAATTCTTAAGCAAGTTTTCAATTTTTGATTTTGTATGTGAGTGAGTGAAAGGTTTTTAATATCTTGTTTCAATTTTTGATTTTGTATGTAACATACTAATATTTCAATTAAATTAGAAAAGCATATCCAAAAATAATCCTAAAGAGAATAACGGTTATTTAACCATATTCTAACTTAGTTTCAAAATATAGTTAATTCTAACATTGAGTCTACCAGAGTTTTAATATTTTTTTAAAATAATAAATAAAATTAATAGTGTGTAGTGGTGTGTGTTGCTCATTCTAGACTCATATTTTAGATTATAACTTTTAATTGTTATGTTTGATTTTTGGTAATTGGTAAGGGTAAAAGAGTCTTTACAACTCTAATATCAAACCTTTAATCTCAAAAAACTCTTATTAGGAGCTTTTTCAAAATTAGCGGTTTCACCCCAATCCGCTCTTTCAATCCGATGTTCACCAAACAACAATATTATCCGATTTGACTGGTCAAACATCTAATTATACCTCAAACCTCTAATTTTTATTCAATTCGGTTTTTACCAAACAATGTCATTGTATTTAAAATGTATGTTTTAATAAATCATATATAAAAATATTATTAATGATTTACCATAAAATATTTTTATTATGTTTAAGTTGATATATTTCATGTGTCATATTATTAATGTTTAAATGTAATTTAAATTAATATATTTTAAATTTTATAATAATGTCTAAAATATATATTTCCTTTTTCTTTCTCAAAAATATTTTTGACAACCTTCTCAAACAGTTAAGTCTTAAATTCAAGTTTTTAAACGGACTTCTTCAAAAACACATTTCAAAAACAATATCAAACATAGTAGCACGTGGTGTAATTTATCTTTTAACAATTTACAAACTAAAGATGATGGATTATTAAGCGGTCCCCACCCTTTTTTCGCTAGAAAAGTTATGTTAACTTTTATTTCGTAACAAAAAGAATTAAAAAAGAAAAACATCTCATCAACTATTAAATAAAATAAATTGAAAAAATACACGTAAACAACAAAATCAAACATAAAATGACAAATTCTCATAAATATAGAGTGAGTTTAAAAGAATTCGAGGAAAATTTGAGAGAAATTTAACAATAATGAAGAATTTTGATGAGGTAAAATGTTAAAAAATATATAAATAGTTCATAAAATAATAGTAATGAAGAAGAAACTCGAAAGAAAAGGAAAAAAAATAAAAGAAAGGATACGAGAATGGTAGGGAACAACTTATGGTTTAGAGTTTATAATTTAGTTTTAGGGTTTAGGTTTAGTAATTTAGGATTTAGGTTTATAGTATAAATATGTAAGCTTGTGCAAAATAAATTTTACACAGCTTGTGTATCAAAATTAAACATATATGTTAACCAACAACAAGTTGATTCATATAACATGATGAATCGTTATGTTCTATAGGTAAGATTAGAGGTTCGAATCCTAGCTTTATGAATGAAGAAAATTAAGTTGGGAGGGTCGTTACATGATGGGCCTTTGCGATACTCAATCCAAATTAACCGTCCAATAAGTCAGATAACAGTGATTATACAACAAAACACACTTATGAAGATATTATAAAAACAATAGGATGGATGGAGTCAGATAACTTGCATCATAAATTCAAACTCTTCCTGACTTTTCTTGTCCTAAAACCCATCTAACACCATCTCAAAATCCAAACTTATAAAAAATCTATCTCTAACAAAATCGGATCAAGTCAAAACTTATTGGATTCAAATCAAATTAGAAATATATTGATTTTGGGGACCTGGATTCAAATAAACAAAGCGCGTAGTGACCACGCCCCCCCAAATTTTCTCTCGACCAAAGTTCTCGAGCCTCAAGTGTCTTCTTCGATCTTTCTCTCCGCCTTGTTGATTGGCCGTCGGTTTTGGGCGTCTTCGTCCCTATCGGTGGTCAACGGATTGCCGGAGTGCTAGAGGATGGTGGTGTCTTGTGGTTTGCTCTGTGGAGCCGCGGTGTTTTTTGAATTTTGGGTGGTTTTGCGTTATGAGCTTTCTCTGGTTTTCTCCCCCATTCTGAGTGTTGACGATCACTATCTTCCTCGATCTACCAAAGCATCACCGACAATCTTGTTTATCCGAAGCTTCATCGACATTTGTTTATCCGAAGTTTCACTGGCAGTTTTGGTCTTCCGTGGCTATTCCGGTTGCCTCTCCTTACCGTATGGTGACGTTCACATGCTTCTTCGATTTACTATGGCTTCACCGGAAGCTTTTGATTTTCCAAGCTCCACCGTTTTCTTACCATCCGATGTCGGTGTACATTTATCGGTAACGCTCTATTTTTATTTTTTTCCCCTCTCCGGTGACATCCCCGCCCCTGGTTTGCTCTCCCCTTCCCTCGCCTTTCCCCATCTCCTTGTGGCTCCATACCATTCTATGTTTGTTCAGTTTAGCTCTTTGGTGATAATCAGATTCAGGTTTTTGCTGCTACATTATATCTTAAGGAAGTAGGCTTATTTGTTTACTGTGCTTTTGTGGGTCTGCGAGTTTTCTTGGTATCTGGTAGTTCAGTGGCCCAGTCGAGGTCGATTTTTACCTTGGCTATCTTTTTGTTGTGGCTTCGCGCCTCTCTACCGGTTTGAACTCGCCTTGGTTGGGAATCAGGGGCACTTCTACAACTGGTTTTTGCTTTTGTTTGTATCATAAATGTCCCTTCTGATTTCTGACTGATCGGGGCTTAGTCAGGTCTACTCGAGGGGCCTTGTTCTGTCTCGAGTTGTTCTCTGCCGATCCTAGGAAGCTGCTGATCTCCCTCAAGCGGGGTTTGTTTTCGTCTAGCTAAGGGGTGGCTGCTGTTATAGCCGTGGTCGGAGTTGAGGGTCCGATTTCTGTCTTTTCAGGGCTCCAGTGCACGCGGTTGATTGTATTAAATTGATTTCATGTCTATTCTCGCGTGGAACGTCCGTGGTTTGGGAAATCGGAAAACGGTCAGAGCTTTACGAAATTTCGTGGATAAGAATAGACCGAACATCATTTTCCTTAGTGAGACAAAACAGAAGAAGAGATATTTGGAAAAAATCAGAATGAAGATGAAACTAAGCTCCTCATTCTATGTAGAACCTAATGGCATAACGAGTGGGCTGACCCTCTGGTGGAATGATGACGTTTCTATTACCATCCTTAATCATACCAAGAACTATATTGACACAAAAGTGGTTCTTCAGAATGGAGAAGAGTGGCTAGGAACTTTTATTTACGACCCCTCGTATAGAGAAGAAAGGCAAGCGTTCTGGGAAAGTCTTTCAAGTCTTAGATCCTCCATAAATGGAAAATGGCTCATTATAGGAGACTCCAATACAGTCCTCAGGCAGGAGGAGAAGGAGGGTGGAAACTCGGTGAGTTCAGAGGAGACAAAATTCTTAAATGATTTTGTCATAGAAATAGCCATCGCTTCGGACCATGCTCCTATTGTTCTTCTCACCCAAGGATTCACCAGGAGATACAAAAAGGACTTCAAATTTGAAACTAAATGGATTCTTGACGAGGATTGTCCTCAGACAGTTTCCGAGGGATGGAATATTTCGCCGGGGGAGAGAGTAGCATCTAGATTTGGCAGGAAGATTCGTAACACCAGAACGGTCCTTACCCGCTGGAACAAGGAAAAAATGAAGCAAAAGAATGAGAGAAAACATTTGTTGATATCCATGATTGATAAGCTCCAGAGGAGAAAGCTTACTGAGACGGAACTGACAGAGTACATGAAGCTTAAGAAAGAGCTTGATGCGGAATGGGAAAGCGAAGAACGGTAATGGCATCAACGGTCTAGGGTTAACTGGTTAAAATGGGGGGACAGAAACACTAAATTCTTCTATGCTACTACAATTCAACATCGCAGAGCCAATCCATTGTTATGTTAAAAGGAGATGATGGAATCTGGTTGGAGGATGATAAGGATATAGTATCCCACCTACATCATCATTTTAGAAGGTTTTCTCTAAAGACCAGGCGGTCGATTTCCAGTGCCTCAGGGACTACATTCCAAACCTGGTAACAGAAGAAATGAACCACCAGCTAAGTAAGGCAGTGACAGAAGAAGAGATTAAAGAGGTAGTTTTTAGCATGGGTGCAACGAAAGCTCCGGGTCCGGATGGCTTTCCAGGGTGTTTTTACCAAACTTTCTGTGACATGGTGAAAGCTGACTTGATAGGAATAGTATCATCCTTCTTCAGGGAAGGGGTCATGGGCGCGGGGCTTAACAAGACTAATATTGTGCTAATCCCAAAGAAAACAAATCCCACTGAAGTGTCACATTTTAGACCCATCAGTCTTTGCAATTTCTCTTTCAAAGTCATCACCAAGATTTTGTCCTCGAGGCTCAAGGTCTTGCTCCCAGATATCATTCCTAATTCGCAATCAACTTTTTTACAAGGTCGATCAATTTTCGACAATATTATCCTTGCCAATGAAGCCTTTCATGCTATCAAGCGAGCAAGAAAAGGAAAAAAGAGATTCATGGCCCTTAAAATCGATCTTGAGAAAGCTTATGACAAAGTCGATTGGGAACTTCTCAAATTTGTCACGACAAGGATGGGCTTCGATGAGTGGTGGATATACAGAGTCATGAAATGCGTTACGTCGGTGTCATTTTCCCTAGTACTTACTAGAGAATGATCTAGGGAAATCCAAGCCGGTAGGGGTCCGCGACAGGGAGATCCCCTATCACCCTCCTATTTGCGGATGATTGCCTTTTGTTTTCAGAAGCAAACGAAGGAAATTGTGCAGCTATTCTCCGTATTCTCCAACCGTTCCAATCTTCTGTAGAACAGTCGGTCAATTTCCAGAAATCCTCCGTTTATTTCTCTCCAAATATCAACAATGATCTTAAAGCTCACCTGTCTAATGTCCTGTGATTCATACCTATGGAGGAAGACCTAGATACCTTGGCCTTCCGTCTTTCTGGGGAAGAAGTAAAAAAGAAGCTTTGAGTTTCATTAAGGAGCGAATACAGAACATATTAAAAGGTTGGAAATCCAAATTCCTGAACTTGGCCGAGAAGGAAGTCCTTATCAAGGCTGTAGCACAGGCCATTCCTACATACGTCATGCAATGCTTCCTGCTTCCTGTCACTTTCTGCGATGAGCTTAGTTCGATGGTGGCAAAATTCTGGTGGAATAATTGCACAGACAGGGATAAAAGTATCCATTAGTTGAACTGGCATGATCTCTGCCGTCCAAAGGACAAAGGTGGTATGGGATTCCGAAACCTTCGAACCTTTAACAAAACTCTCATTACAAAAGTTGCTTGGAAAGTGATAAAGAATCCGGACTCCCTCTTGGCTCGAATCCTCATAGGAATTTATTATCCTAACAGAAATATCTTCGACGCCCCCAAATGCACCAATCCCTCCTGGGCCTGGACAAGTATTAGGGAAGGAGTTAAGATCATAAAGGAAGGAGCCCTCTGGCGAGCCGGGAATGGCAGGTTCATCTCGACTTGGAAAGATAATTGGGTCCCAAATTTACCAAGTTTCTGGATTTCCACCCGATGCCTCAAAATGCTCCATCCCCAACTGTTAGCTGTGTCATGAATCCAGACTCCCGCTGTAACCCCCTCGTCCCGGTCCGGACGCTTGACCGATCCGAGTGGGCTACACGGGGATAACTGAGGCGAAACCCGTTAAGGCTCCACTTCGGTTAACAACCCGAGAAAACTTTTTCATTTATATTATATTCTCTAGATGAGATATTAAACCCTATGTGAGAAAAGCAACAGCGGAAGAAACGATGAGGTAAACAACCAACAGCCCAATTAAAACAGCCCATTTTAATCTTATACAGCAGGCCGTATCGGAACGCCCATAGGGTGTTTCGATACGCCTTAACTAGGTCAACTGGCCAAAGTCAAACCGAGGAGACCGTTTCGAAACAAGGGTGGCCTGTATCGAAACGCCCTCAACGGTCAACTTCTCGTGGTCAACGATACGAAGGTCGTTCCGAAACACTAAAGCTTGTTTCGATACTTCATTTTATCGTCAAATTCTCAGATTTCCAGTAGCAAAATCGTATCGAAATGGCCCCTAGCGTACCGAAACGTCTGGCTAAAAACAAAGGGACCGTACCGAAACGAGACCAACCGTTTCGAAACGCCCTCTGTCTACAGATTGGTTTTAGCTGGTTTATGGCACAAAGCTGTCCCAAAACTCCACTAAAACCTCCTGCAACACACATACAACAACTCCAAGGCAAACCAAACGTCTACAAGCATGCTTAACACTCCAAACATAAAGAAGCCATACATTAAAGGAATCAACAACATTCAACACATGCTTCATACATAACATTTAAGGTTCATGCTTCAACAAACATACACTTAGGCATCCATAAAGGCACAAGGCCAACAACATCATAAAAGAGTCTAACATGCTCCTGAAACCAAACATCCATAAACGTCCAAAAGCTCAAGACAACAAATACATATCCCATTGCTTGACTATTACACCTTAAAACTTAAATGTCCATACTTGAAAACTAAGATAGCACCACAAAGCACACTTGGATGCCCCCTTCTTGCACTAGCAACCCACAAACTACGGATCTACATTGTCGAACAAAAGAGAGCGTAAGCATAAATCTTAGTGAGGGTAGCTCATTAAAACAAACCTAGACAACGCAGGGTCCAAGCACGAGGACAACCAAGGTAAAATGCATGTTCTTGCCTTCGATCCACATGAGCCAAAATACACATGATGCATGAATATATATTCAATATTATGCCATGCTCAACAAGTCAAAAGCTCAATACATGAGAATACATATATCAATGTATTAACAAACACATTTCTCAATCCATATTGGTACACATATCATCTCATATTGGCACCTAGCTATGACTCGAATACGCAGATAGCCGTTGGAACTCACATCCAACAACAACCATTACCTTACGGTGGGATTACACTCATCACCGTTCACGCGGAGGAGATTCCACTCATCCTCATGCCCCGTCGATGGGATTACACTCATCACCGACTAACATATACCAGAAGATTTTCTGGGCGAACCCGTACTCCATCTTGATGACTACCATCACCAAGACCACGCACACATTTGACTCACGTGTGCACACTAAACATCCTAATGATCGATCATTGTACCCAAGCATACTAGTGCCAATAATAAACACAATCCACAACATCGTTTCATAACAACTTCCGTGCTTAGCACGTACTCACCATGATCACCATCATGCATAATCCACATGCATATCACAAAGCATCAATACCATGCCTCAACATACATGTATAACACATTATACATAGCCACCATAAACACAATTAAACATGAGGCATAAACAACAATTAGAGTTCAACCAAGGTCTCTAATTAAAGCTTGGGATTAGACTACCAATCTAATCCCAACTCTAGGTGGGTCTACCAAGCCTGACCTAGTCCACATGCTTGAACCAATACTCGAAAACCATTTAAAAACATTTAACCACTCACCGACTATTCCAAGCTCAACCCACTAGCCGATCAAGCTTCCAACGATTTCGGATTTGTTCTCGACGCTTCATCAACACAATTTCTCGCTTCTAATCAACTCAACACAATAAAAACAACCTCAAATCAGATCACACATCAATGTAGCAAACCCGGAACGCTAATCAAGCATAAAACACAAGATTTTCAAGCTAAGAACAACCCTAAAACTTCAAACCCGAGAAGCCATGAAACCCAGTCCAAAACTCATGATTTCAACCTTTTTAACACACTTAAATGCTTCCAAAACAACCCCTAACTATTACACTAACATCAGCCCTCAATTTCCAACATCAAACACACCTAAAACTAACCTTTGAACCCTTCAAAAACCCAAATCCGAGAATCATTGTAAAACTCTTTAAAATTCATATATGTTGGACCTTATGTGTTATAAACAACTTATCTAACAATAATAAATCAAAAGCTTTGTTAGAAATTCATAAAGCTTCAACCTTTGACAAAACCTTTGAAAATCCAAAATACAAAATACATGGTTTTAATGAAAACTAATGGTATCAAAATGAAGAGGAAGATAAGGCCAAGTCAAAAATGCAATTACCTTTTGAAAATCACCAACAAGAAGCAAATGATGTAATGGAATAATAAAAATGGAGAAGAGAGCTCTTTTGGTCGTTGAGTTTGAAATGAGAGTGAGGAAGAAGATGAGCACATGTCTTCTTATTTTGTTTTTGTTTTAATTTATCAAAGAAATCCTATTTACCATTATGCCATTAATGAAATGGCTAAAAACTCCCATCTCCTAAAGCCTATGGAATTTGGACTTAGAAGATAGGCCCAACATAGACTTTAATTATTTTGCAAGCACGAAGCCCATAAAAATATTTTATTATTTTAATTATAAAATCAAAACCTGAAATATTATTTTAATATTATTTTCACCGACCCCCAAACCCGGGTGTTACACCCGCTCGTGGAATGAATCAAAGATTAATGATCTGTTTGACCCGGATGAAGCCAAGGCTATTCTTTCCATCCCTATCGGAGGACCTCAGGTTAAAGATTCGTTCATTTGGTATGGAACAAGAAATGAGGAGTATTCAGCTAAATTAGGACACAGGTTTATAGAGATCTCCTCTGAAGCTAGGTGCAATCCTTCTTCTAGCGAAGACCCGAGTGGCAAAAAGGAATTCTGGAAATCTATATGGAGTTTAGGGTTTCATTCCAAAGTGAGGACTTTCTTGTGGAAACTATGTCATAATATTGTTCCGACAAAGGGTATTCTAGCATCTCGCTTTCATGGTAATTTTCAGGATTCAGATTGCTGTCCTCGGTGCGGAGAGAAAGAGGAGTCAATCGAACATCTTCTTTTCTTCTGCCCGTTCGCTCTTGCAACTTGGAAGGCTTCAGGTTTCAGCTACTCCCCGTCCCCTCTTGGGTTCCCTGACTTTCCAAAGTGGTGGCGTAAAATAAATGATTTCCGCCTTCTCGGTAATTTCGACGACGGTTGTGCTCTTATAGCTCATCTTTTGTGGTCCTTATGGAAATCACGAAACGCCTTGGTCTTTGAGAGTAAAACGGACCTTCCCTGGGATGTTTGACTGCGGGCGGAACGATCCTTCATAGAATACCAGCTGGAATCATGTTCCAGTCATCCTTTGCAACCTCGTCTATATTCGGAATCGAGGCAATGGACACCACCCCTCCGGGTTCGATCAAAATCAATTGTGATGCCGCTTTCGATACTCACTTTGGGAATGTATCAACTGCGGCAGTTGCACGAGATAGCTCTGGGTTGTTTATCCAAGGAATTTCTGAATCTTCTATCGCCTAATCTGCTACTGTGGCGGAAGCTTTGACAATCAGACTGGGAACTTCCCTGGCCCTTAGGCTTAGTTTCGGCAACATCATTATCGAAGCCGACTGCAAAGCTGTGATAAATAGGATTAACGAAGGTCTTATGGCTGATTGGACCACAACAACTGTAGAGGAGGATATCAGATGTAAACTAGATCCTTCAACTCCTGTATATTTTCTTTTGTTCCTCGTTCCTGTAACCAGGCTATCGAGGTTAAACTCTGTGGTGACCTGACTCCTCCCCACCCCACATTTTATCTCTGTAAGTTTTTCGGTGAAATGAAGTTATCCTTTGAAAAAAAAAACTTGTTGGATTCAAACCAAATGGCCATCCTACATAACTAAGAAAAATTAATATCGTATCCCCTAAAACACATCACAATCAAATGGACAATCATCAAATGACTATACACGACACCTGTAATTTATATATTGCAGAAGCATTATACACGAGATTCGATATCCTATCCCCTAGGGAGCTGATAATATAGAAAACTGGCATTTTTTATTCATGTATATAAGTATACGGCTTGTAAATGGAATACCCAGAAGATAATATGTATTTTCTCACTATCTTATCATTGTTGATAGCATCACCACTTTTACTTGTTGCTCTCATCCTCTTTATTCCCATCGTCAAAGTATTGTATGCCAAATTCGTCAACAATCACGGTTACGCCCCAGTGGAGGGCACTATTTTCGGCCTGCTCGGCTACTTGGACTATCTCTACGACTACCAAACTCAAGTCGCCAAAAGGCTGCCCACTTTTAGGTTTATTGGTCTAACACACAGTGAAATCTCCACTGCCGACACGCGAAACGTAGAGCACATACTGAAAACCAGTTTCACCAAATATGCAAAAGGTAAACATCTGCAGGAAAATGTTTCAGACCTTTGGGGAGATGGGATCTTTGCTGCCGATGGAGACAAGTGGCTGCAGCAACGGAAGCTTGCGAGCTATGAGTTCTCCACCAGAGTTCTTAGAGACTTTAGCTGCTCGGTTTTCAGAAAGAAGGCTGCAAATTTGGCTACAACAATCTCAAAGAATGCGATGTCGGGTCAAGTTATTGAATTCCAAGTCAGTTATCCGATCCCACTTTATTATTAACAAAGAAATGCCTAATTTGTGTGTGTGATTTTTGGTTTCATATTTGTAGGATTTGTTCATGAAAACGACCTTGGAATCGATATTTAAAGTTGGGTTTGGAATAGATTTACATTGCTTGGATTGGTTAAGTAACGAAGAGGCGTCAAACTTTTGTAAGGCTTTCGATGATGCCAATGACGCGGTGAATCTTCGTTTCATCGATCCCTTATGGAAGCTGAAAAGGTTTCTTAACATCGGGTGCGAAGCTACCCTGAAGAAGAACATCAAAATCGTGGATAAGTTTATATACAATATTATAAGCACCAAGAAGGAATTGTTGGCAGCGAAGTCAGATCCTGTAAGTCTTCTTTTCCTTCTGTTTGGTGCCAAAGAAAACGAATTGCTTTACAGAATTTGAAGGGGTTTTAATGTTGTTTCATGGCGATTTTAGAATGAGAAGGAAGATATACTTTCAAGGTTTTTAGCACAGAGCGAAGAGAATCCAGAAGCAATGAGCACTCGATATTTAAGAGATATAATTTTAAATTTTTTGATTGCCGGTAAGGATACAACTGCAAACACTTTGTGCTGGTTCTTCTACATGCTCTGCAAAAACCCCTTGGTACAAGAAAAGGTCGCACAAGAAGTTATAGACATCACTTGTAGCAGACCAGATGATGCTAATTTCGTTGATTTCGCGGCCACCTTAACCGACGCAACTCTCGATAAGATGCACTATCTACATGCAGCATTAACCGAGACCTTGAGGCTCTATCCTGCAGTTCCCTGGGTAAACACACTATTCCACAAACATACACATATTTTATGTTATTTACTGAATGTTCCATTTATTTGTACTTGGAACTTGGAAGGATGGAAGGTGCGCACAAGAGGATGACATTCTACCCGATGGGCACAAAGTCAAGAAAGGAGATGAGGTTTACTACCTGTCCTACGCCATGGGCAGAATGCCTTACATTTGGGGAGAAGATGCTGAGGAATTTCGACCGGAACGATGGCTTAAGGACGGAGTTTTTCAACACCAATCGTCTTTCAAATTCATATCATTTCATGTTCGAGCTCTGTCTAGTTTGTTTCTTAGAGTATTTATGCATATGGTGATTGTCCAACTCTAATCATTCTTCTTTTTTCTTTGGTGGTATTTTCAGGCGGGTCCCCGGATTTGTTTAGGCAAGGATTTTGCGTTCAGACAGATGAAGATATTATCAATTGTCCTTATTCGCTACTTTCGGTTTAAATTAAGCGACATTGCAGAAGATGCAGCTTATAAAGTTACATTTACTCTTCATATGAAACGAGGACTTCATGTTTGTGCTGTTCCAAGAAAAAATTAACCAGCTTCCGGCACTGTAAAATGTTACAATTCTTTCTGGTTGTGTTGTAATTTCTTCTTCTTTTTTGTGCAACGTAATAACGAGGTCATGTATTTACTAGTATTGGTTTCGAATCCTTGGAAATGCAACAATTAATTTAAGGGGATGAATCAAAGAATGCGCGTCCCTCTGCATTTGGCTGTTTAAATGATGTTGATTTCAAAAAATAATTGAATTTTATTTTAGTTTATATGATTGTTATTATAATATTTAAGAGGATATAAACACAAGTATATTTTTTGAAATTTAGATACATATATCTTTTTTTGAACAAAGATACATATATATATATATATATATTTAAATGCTCGTTATAGTTTCATCTAAGGATTTGAGCTTTATTTTTTAAATTTACAACATTTAAATTGAATGTATAAAAAGAAATCAATTATTTGAAAAGTAATTTGGTATTTATTAAATGATTGACGGATGGATGAGGTGAGAGAGAATTAGAACAAAATATTCAAGTTGAAGTTGGCACGAGCCTTTTTAAAACTCAAGTTGTATATGATGTGCATCCAAATATGTACAAAGTAGTTAGACAAGCTGTTATTTTGTTATAGTATCAGTTAGTTAAAATGGATAGAAATTTTCTGCTTCAAATTATACCTTTTTTGGTGCCCTACTTAAAAAATGAGTTTAGAGTTTAAGGAATTATGAGTAGAGTTTAAGATTTAGGGTTTAGGATATGAAATTTAGGGTTAGGATTTAGAGTTTATTTATTTTTTATTTTTTAATGTGGGAAATAGAAATGGACATGATTAGGAGGTAGAAAATTTTTGTTTAGTTAAAATTTACTTGAGCTGAAATTTATATAAACTTTGTACTGTACATTGAATCAATGTATGAGGAATTATTTAGTGATTTTTTATTAAATATTTTAGTGTGATTACATGATAATATTTATTTTAACTCTTAGTCATTTGAAAACGTTGTTCGAATTCAGGTCTCTTAAAAATAACAATGCTCTCCTTTCTATTGTGACCAAAAAATGAATTCACATTTTTGTATTTTAAAAAAACTGTCGCTATCGCAAAAGAATGTTATTCGGTGTGGAGTAAGCTGCCACCTAAGAGGAAGTACCCAGGTAGCTTTGTTATCCCATGCTCTATTGGCGATAAGTTTGTTGGAAGAGCACTTTACGATTTGGGATCAAATGTTAACTTGATGCCTAAGTCGATTTTTCTGAAACTGAGAATATGAGAGGCACAACCCACCAAGGTTGTGCTACAACTAGAAGATTACTCTCATGTTCGCCCAGAAGGAAGAATTGAAGATGTCGTGGTAAAAGCGGGCCGATTTATCTTTCCAGTCGACTTCTTAATCTTCGACTGTGAAGCTGACAACAACACACACATTATCTTGGGTAGGCCATTTTTAGCCACCGAGTGAGCTTTAATCGATTGTGAGAAGGGTGAGTTCACGATGCGAGTGGCTGATCAAACAGTCACGATCAAAATTCATGACACCCTCAAGTATGCAGACAATCCGGAAGCATGCCAATATATAGATGCTACAACACAAAATGAAAATGTTGAGTTTTGCTGTAGCAATGAGATGCAAATGGAAGAGTTTGAAGCACTTTGCAAAGATGATGATTCAAATCTAGAAGAACTCTCAAGGGAACTGGAGCAGTCTAGTCGACTCGAAGCTAGACCAGGTACGCACTTTGAACCTCTCAATTTTTTAAAATTTGTACCTCCTAAGCCTTCCCTTGAGCATGCACCTACTCTAGATGATCATCTATCTAGGATAGAAAATACTATCATATAAGGTAGTGAATATGAAATTAAGGAGGAATTCCCTGACGAGAAACTGTTGTTCGCTACGGCAATTCTGTGGTATGCTGATATAGTTAACTATTTTGTTAGTGGTATTTTGCCTCCTAATTTATCTAGCCAGGGACTCAAGAAATTCAGACATGATGCAAGATTCTACTATTGGGATGAACCCTACTTGTTCAAGCAATGTCCTGATCAGATCATAAGGAGATGTGTTCTAGAGGAAGAATACCATAGCATTTTGCACCATTGTCATTCATCATCGTGTGGAGGGCATTTTGGTGGTGCTAGAACTGCTGCAAAAATTCTTCAAGTAGGATTTTATTGGACTACACTTTTAAAGGATGCACACGAGTTCTACAAGACTTGTGATAGATGCCAAAGAATGGGGAACATCTCCAGGCGGAATGAAATGCCACTGTAAAATATTCTGGAGGTTGAAATCTTTGACGTGTGGGGAATTGACTTCATGGGCCTGGTTCTCGCATCATATGGAGATTTATATATTTTGCTAGCAGTCGGCTACGTGTGAAAATGGGTGGAGGTTGTTGCCACCCCGAGGAACGACTTCAAGACGTTCATGAAGTTCCTTCACAAGAACATATTCACGATGTTTGGAGCACCCCGAGCCATCATCAGTGATAAAGGAACTCACTTTGACAACAAACTTATTGTTAAAGAATTACATCGATATGGAGTCAGGCACAAGATTTCTACAACATATCATTCGCAAACGAACGGACAGGCTGAAGTTTCCAATAATGAAATCAAGCAAATCTTGGAGAAGGTGGTCAAACCTAAGAGAAAAGACTGGTCCCCCAAGTTGGATGAAGCACTATGGGCATATAGAACAACCTTCGACGCCTTTTGTCATGTCACCCTTCAAGCTCGTATTTGGCAAGGAATACCATCTACATGTTGAGCTTGAACACAAAGCTTATTGGGAAATTAAGAAACTCAACATGGATGCCCAACTAGCTGGTGAAAGAAGGTTGCTAGAGCTTAATGAGCTGGAAGAATTTTGAGCCCAAGCATACGAGAATGCCCGCATTTACAAAGAGAAAACCAGAAGTGGCATGACAAACATATTTTTCCAAGGCATTTCTCAAAAGGTCAACAAGTGCTTCTCTACAATTCCAGGCTAAAGCTTTTCCCTGGAAAGCTGAAATCGAGATGGTTAGGACCATTCATTATACACAAGGTGTACCCTCATGACACAGTTGATATCAAGAAGTTGGATGATGATGAAGTCTTCAAGGTCAATGGAGAATGCCTGAAGGTGTACATTTGAGCCCCTATCCTCAAAGACAAGTCACACCTGGATCTACACAATCCTTGAGAGTTTGCTTCTCTAAACTCTCTCCTTTATGCTATAGCATGTTCATAAATAATGATTTTATTTTTAGTTTAGTTTTTGTGATATCTTTGTCTTTATTTTCTTATCTTTTCACGTGACTCTCGTACAAGCTTTCTCTTTCATAGTACCATGTCAGGTGTAGAGGTAGGTGAGCATGGTCGCCTACAAGGTTGGTAGCAAAAAGGCAAAGGACTTGGAGTTTTGTTTTTATCTACTTTAGGGAGTACAAAAAAAAAAGAGGATAAAAGGATGAGAGGTTTTATCAGAAAAGTGGGCAAGGGGGAACAAAAGAAAAGAAAAAAAACTAAAAAGCAAGGGAAAAGTGAGAGAGAGAATATTCATCCAATTAATGTAGTAAAACCCTAGCCACAAAACCTATTTATTCTCTCTCCAGCCATCACCCATCACATTAACTCCCAGTTTTTTATCTCTCCCTTAAAGCCGACATACGTCGCCATTACTCTCCTCTTCAATTTAATTCGTCTGTTTCCTTCCCTCACCTTTTTCAACTTCCCACACTTTATCATCATCATCAGTCCCTTCATCTTCTCCATAATCTTCTTCTCCAACACTCAAACCCTTTTCTTCTTCCCTTATATTTTCTATTTTCTCCAAACAACGAAAACTATCCATTACTTTCCCTTCAACCATTCACCCCCTACTTTTACTAAATCACCATGGCACGTTGCAAAAACGCCCTTGAAACCTCTGACCGCCCTAAAAAACCCCAAGTCCTGGAGATTACCAAGTTCGTTAAAGACGCCACAAAAGAACGGTGGAAGAAACTGAAGGACAAAACCATTCTTCCTAAGTTAGGCTTGAAATACCCTAAGGGAGGGGAAGACCGGTTCGACCAATCTGTTATAGATATTGTCGGTAGGCATGAATGGAAGTCATTCACTGCCCACCCTGAGGAAATTTGCACTTCACTAGTCAAAGAGTTCTACGCCCATGTCACAAGCCCTACTCAGCCCACTATTTATGTACGTGGCGAGCAAATCAAGTTCACCGCTGCAGCAATCAACAAATACTATGGGCTGAAGCATATCGTGGACCATCATTCCACATTCGTAACGACTATGGACCCACAAACACAACGCGAGGTTTTGGAAGACATCTGTTTCGAGGGCACAATGCTAGACAATAGCAGATCTGTAGAAAGAGGCTTCAAGCCAGAGGCTAAGGTATGTAATCACTTATTGCGACACAAGATAATGCCCACGTTGCACACATCCACTGTCCATATTTCTAGGCTATTTCTTCTCCACTATATACTGCATGGTAGACTTATAAATATAGGAAAAATTATTGTGGATGAAGTTTATGCTTGCTTAAAAAGGCCTCGTACTCCTTTAGTGTTTCCTAACCTGATAACAACCCTGAGCAAGAGGAAGGACGTCTTTGTAGACGCGAAAATTTCAGGAAAAATAGGTCTCACACCAGTCCTAGTCACTGAGCTCCGAGGATTTAACAAGGATGTCCCTCAGCAGACGGTGGAGGGAGGCGCTAAAAGCTTTACTGTAGCAAGGGTATCTGTATTGGTGGCCACGACAGAAGACTTGAGCGTTGAGCTTAATATGATGAAAGCACATTAGCTGACGTACTTTAGGTATGCCCACCATTGTGATGGTGCTATAGCATCCTGCTTCACCAAACTTCTCCCGGACCAGAACATTTCATTTCCTTTATTTCCCCTAGAGTTATTGCAAGCCCCCACCACTGCCACAACAAACCAAGCCTCTCCCAGTCAAAGCCCCCTGCTAAGAAAAAGACTGCAAGAAAGAAAACGCCTACGACTCCTCCTACCCAACCTGAAAAAGCAACCCCCTCGGTTCCACCTCCTGTAGAAGAAACCGCCCTTGCGCCCACCTCAAGTAAAAAGAGAAAACACAGTAGAAAGGAACCCAACCATGTGCCTTCACGACCAGATAACCCACAATCTGAGTCAGACCATATACCCAGTGATCACGAGGACCCCCTCAAAAGGAAATAACCCCAATACCCACACTTGAGCCTACCCCGCACAAACAAAGGATGCTACAACATCCAGACCTAAAACACTCATCAAACGTACCCTTGGTTATACCCGCTCTTCACCCAGTGCTTTAGCAAGTCTCCTCCGAGAGTGTGGACGATCTCCCAGATCCCAACCACTTCTCTTCTGAAACTTCCATGGACAACACCAGCAGCACCACATAACCTCTGCACCCAGGAGGTAATTTTTCTTTTTCTTTTATTTCATTTTTCATTATTCTTCATTGTATGTCATATAGTATAGATTAGTTAATGCATTGAGGACACTGCATTCCTTAAGTTTGTGGGTGTTGGTGTTCATAGTTAGTATTTTTCATAGTTAATATTTTGCTTTAGCATATTCATAATAGAAAAGAACAATTTTTTTACTATGGCATTATGTTTAGTCTAAAGACAACTTATGAATATATCTATGATGTCTAATGACGAAAACTTAAAGGCTTGAACTAGTTTAGAACAAACAGAACTAGTTGAGATCTGTAGAACTGACCTTAGGATCTAGTTGTTAAATTTTTTTACACAACTGCCCTCTTTCTATAAGTAAGTTCGTTAGAAATTATTTTTAGGGATGAACCCTAGTGAACTCTGGTATGTAAACTCTAGAGAACTCGAAAAAAATTTAGACGTCCCTATGCTAAAATGAATGAATAAATGCTACGACATATCTGTAGAAGGACACTCTGCTGTGCTTTAGCATAATAAAATGCAAAAAAAGAAATAAAGTTTTGCTATAGCATACGGGTGAATGAAAGTTGTCACGGGATGACTCTATCTACTAGATCGGGGGTGAGAGGTTTGCTTCCTACTCATCTAAAGCTAAGGACGGTAGGTGTGATGAGCTGACACCCTTCGTAGCAGAAAACCTATATCTTTGGGAGTCTGAAAATTAGAAAAGAGCTAGAGAACATGGTTATGGTATAACTAGGGAGCTTCCTTGAAAATTTGTCTTACTAGCTTAAGTATAGGAGGAAGGCAGCCACGCACACACACACACAACTTAGTCCTAAGGAATGTTCTTAAGGATCTCACATCTAGTTGTTTATATTTTAATTGCCTATGTCATTTCTGAGGACTGAGATTTTGTCATAGAAATTCTCTAGGGTAAATCTTTGCCATAGTATTTCTTTTGTTCTGTTCTACTCATTGCTTGAGGACAAACAATAGCTTAAGTTTGAGGGTGTGATAACTGCATGAATATCCTTGTTTTCATACCTTTTTGCTATAACATTTGCCTATTCTTGAGCCCATATCATAGCATTTAGACTGCATTTAGGTTGCATTTTCTTCTTATGGGTGCATCTATATTTTTGTTGGTTATTAGTCCATGTTAAGGGGTACTGCTCAGAATGTTGGTTTTGGGTTTGATGATGCGCAGAAAGGGAGTCTAGAGAGAGAAAGCTAGCGCCAGGAATTGATGTACCATAGTGGAAGTGGATATTGGCAAACAAATGAGCTATGAGAACACGTGAGTTGCAGTAGCACGTGAATATGCAGAAAAAGGGCAACCTGATATGTGCAGCAGCCGATACCCATCTGCAGACTGTTCTCCTTGTCCCCTCGTGGCAGAGCTTGTTGGTGGATATTCCTTGAGAGTATCAAGGAATCTTTAGGGCACACAAAACCCTAGGAGCCTCCGCTATATAAAGAGGGAGAGAATAGTGAAAAGAAGAGAGCGCGAAGAGAGAGAGGTGTGTGCTAAACAAGGAGAGAGAAGCGTTCTTTTTCATCTTCTCCAACTTGGTGTCCTCCATCGTTGAAGCTCCAAGGAGTGGCCTCGCCGGCCTTGAGAGAGGTGGTGGGCCTAAGCTAGTCGGGCAGTCTATGGTAGAGAGGGAGTTCACATTTCTTTTTGTCACATTAGCATTTCCTGTTTATATCTTTATCTTTGGGTATGTTATCACAATGATACGTTGGATGATATTTCCCAGCCACGAACTGTTTTAGGTGGCTTGGGTTTGATGGATGATTTTATTTTAAGTACTTTTTAATGCACACTATAGCTTTCTAGTGTTTATCATGTTCTATGCTTTGCTTATGCGTTTTATTTCCTTAAAGTTGTAAGAGGCCACAAGAGTTGGCCGATTTTTAAGTATTTGTTGAGGTTAGTAATCGAGAGAGCTAGCCTTAGAACCCCCATAAGCAATGGAGTGGCTGTTGAGAGGCAGGCTCTAACCTACCTTAGAGATAAGTGATAGGTTTCAAGGGCTAAAAAGGATAGTTCGCGAAGGGTAGGGGAGTGTTAAGAGTTTACGCCGAGAGGTATGACTGTAGCATTTCCGACTCCCAGTCTCCTGGCTAGAGATAGTTTAGAAACACTTTTAGCAAATCCCGCCTAGCATAGAAGATAGCTTCTATGCTGAAGAGCCTTAGTATCATTAAGAAGTTTAGTTTATGTTGTCCATCATTCCCAGCAGTCATTCCGTAGTGAGTTTCGCATACGGAAGGGGTCCTGTTCATCATATTGTTATCTCTACTTTCTTTACATTGGTTTGCTACAACATTATTTTACACCATCTCTTTTACTATAACATTTGCACCTGTAAAAAGTTCATTCAATATTGTTACAGCAAATCGTGAATACCTCCAATCCTTGTGGAGACGATACTCACTCACTCACTTTATTACTCGTTCGACATGTATACTTGCACCATATTTGCGTATCATTTATAGTACAGTACAGTACGCGCAAGCAAACATACTAGTCCGCTAGCTATGCATCCGGGTATCACGAAGATGTACCGAGACTTGAAAAATGATTATTTCTGGGTTGGTTTGAAAAATGATGTGGCTGAATTCGTGAGTAAATATATTGTCTGTCAGCGAATGAAAGCCGAATATCAGTTTCCGTCAGGATTGCTACAACCTTTGCGGATTCCGGAATGGAAATGGGAGTGAATAACTATGGATTTTGTATCGGGCTTGCCTTTGACCCCTTCGTGAAAGAATTCAATTTGGGTGATAGTGGATCAACTCACCAAGTGTGCACATTTCCTAGCCGTCAACACGACTGATTTTTTTGGATAAATTGGCTGGTTTTTATATTCGTGAGATAGTGAGACTGCATGGTGTGCCGAAGTTGATTGTATCAAATAAAGATCTGAGGTTCACATCAAGGCTTTGGGATTGTTTGTATAGTGCATTGGGTAGCCGATTGAATTTCAGTACTTCGTGTCATCCTCAGTCAGATGGTCAGTCAGAGAGGGTAATACAAGTGCTTGAGGATATGTTGCGTTGTTTTGTTATTGATTTTTAGGGTTCGTGGGAGAAACACCTACCATTGGTTGAGTTTGCCTACAACAACATCTATTAGGCTAGTATTCAGATGGCACCGTATGAGGCTTTGTATGGTAGGAGGTGTAGAACTCTTGTTGTTGGGAAGAAGCTAGACAAAAATTGGTATCATTACCTGCTATGCTTAAAGGTACTACCGAGAAGGTAAGGTTGATATGTGATCGCTTGAAAGCAACAACCGAATGACATAAATCTTATGCAAATTTGAAGCGTTGAGAAATCAAGTATGTTGTTGGTGAGAAAGTCTTTTTAAAAGTATCTCCATAGAAGAAAGTGATGAGATTCGGTAGGAAAGGTAAACTGAGTTCGAGATTCATTGGTCCGTATGAGATTGTTGTACGAGTTGGTCATGTTGCATATAGATTGAGTTTGCCTCCGAAATTAGAGAAGATTCATGATTTATTCCATGTTTTGATGCTTTAGAAGTATAAACCAGATCCGTCACATGTAATGCATGTTGAAGAAATTTAATTGAATCCAGATTTGTCATATGATGAAGAGCCGATCGAGATATTAGCTTCGGACAACAAAGTTTTGCGTGGTAGATCCATTGAGTTGGTCAAAGTGAAGTGGCGACACCTAGGTGTTGAAGAATCCAATTAGGAGAGGAAAGACGACATGAAGCGTCAGTTTCCGCATCTTTTTCCATCAGGTAAATTTCGAGGACGAAATTTCTTAAGTGGGGGAGAGTTGTAACATCCCGATTTTGGGTCTATAAGATTTGGTAAGGTTTCAATGTCTGAAAGATCGTGTTGGGAGTTGTGGGTGAGTTCAGGGAAAGTGGTAAAAGGCTTAAATATTATAAAAAAGGCTTTGGTAAAAGCAATTTTTGAAAAACGTTTTCCAAACCATGACATTTCGGTTTAGTGACCAAAATGTAAAGATTGCAAAATCTATTTTTAGTGACCATTTTGTAAAAGAGTCAAAATATAGAATATTTAGGGAGCTAAATTGTCTGGGCAAATATGGTATTTTCCCCCCTCTTTATTTTGACTATCAAAATGTTTTAAAATGGTTTTACAAATATCTAATAAAAGGTTTTCTCATATTTCCTCATTTTACGTTAAAACACCATTTCAAAGCTTTTCTTATTTTCTCTTCAGCCAAACAACCTTTGAAGCTTGATTTTATCAAGGTAAATGGTGTTTCTTATTGATTTAATGTTTTCAAAAGGATTTCCTATCTTCTATCTCTAAAACCCATGTTTTATTCTTAGTTTTCTCAAGTGTTCTTTGCTAATCAAGGGGGAAATACTATCATTGGAGGTGAGCAACGAAATTCTCCTATGATCTAAAGTTCTTTATTGATATTCCCATGTTTTTTATTCTTTTATGTATTAAAGTTAAGATTTTCTAAAAGTTTCTAATGAAAATTGGGTAAAATATGGTAAAATGAGTTCTTTGGAGTGTCTTTCGCTGTGATATGTTAAAGCTGGGTTTAATGTTGCTTTGGGCTTTGTTTTTTTATGTGAAATAATGTTGAGATGATGGGTGATTGATAGAAATCCCAAAATTGGGTTTTGTGTTGAAATTTGGTGGAAGTAAAAGTGGGTTTTTGGGTGAGTTTTGTGATCAATCAATGGCTGATGGTATTCTGATGGTGGGTTGATATTTTTAGGTGTTTATTCATGTATTTTGATGATGTATAATGTTGGGTTTTGATGGAGGTTGTTCAAGTTGAGTTTTCTAATGTTTTCGGTTTGTTTCGGCAAAGTTTCAATAGACAATTTGAATGAGTTGTTGAATCTCTGTTTTCCAACAAGTTAGAGTGTGGAAAATATCTATAATCCTCTGTTTTGGGCTGGTTAGAAGCAGGGGTTGAAGATTCAGAATCGTTGGATACATTTGTGGACGAAACGAGAAGCTAAAAAATGTTTCGGCTTGACTTTGGTTACCGCTGGTGAGTGGAAATGTTTTTAACACCTTATCGAGGTTAAAGAAGAATTTTGAGAGTTTGGGTTGTGTTGTTAGGCCAATCCAAGCTCAAGAGTAAGTTTTGAGTTATTTTAGTATTTTCGCTGTTTTATATGTTGATCATGTTTTGATCACGAGCGTATCATTTTTAATTATGTTTTTCCACTGTTGTTGTGCATCAATGCATGTTGATTTTTGTCCCATGAAAATACCATGTGATTTATGAAAATGTTGCTTGAGTTCATGCTATGCATGAGCTTATGTTTATGGTATTTGGGATGTGTTTGGGGAGGTGTTTAACCCCGGTGTAAAATAGTGGAATGAGATGTTGTGATGAGTATATTGACCAATGTGGATCCTTATATCGGATAGATTGATCGATCAATAGGATGTGAAGTGCACTATAAATACAAAAATCGCGCGTGAGATAAATTCTTCGGTTTCACAATAGGGGTTGTGCTATTGTGATACGAGTGATAGGGGTTGTGCTATCACCAACGGGCAATGCGGGTTGTGACATCCCGACTGAAGTGAGATTGTGGTGAGGGTTGTTTCACCATGTAAATTGATGGGGGTTGTGCCATCAAGGTGTCCGCTTATCCAAGCAATGTGTCAATGATGTCGATATACTCATTCGCTTATGGTTCTAATGTGAGCTTCGTAAACTCATATGGATATGTTTATATTCTTGAAGCATGTGAGTTGAAATGGAGCCGATAGGCTTAGTTTGCATCTGTGGTTTACATGTGGTTTATGCATGGTTGATGCATGTGTTTGTGCTTATAGCATGTGTTGCTGCAATTGCTTAAACTTGATTTAAGTATGGTATGTTTGGAAGGAAATGATTTGTGTTTGTGGCTATCTTGGAAGGCAACAGTGCAAGGGAAGTGATCCAAGTGTCCGCTTCAAGCTCAAGTATGGTTGGTTTAGATAGTAGTGTTTGTGGCAAAGGGGATAAACCTTGTTTATGTCTTCAGAGTGTTTTGTAAACTCCTTCTGATGCAAGCATGTTGGTTATGCCATGGTCAACTTGTTTTTACCTTGAGCTTAATGGTTTTGGCTTTCTATCTTGTTTTGCTTAGTTTATGGATCTTGATGTTCTTATCTTGTTGCATGTCTATCGTTGGTTGGTTCTCTTGCTTAAATGTATGGTTGGATGTTCTTTCTTGGTGTGTGTGTGCTTATCATGTTGTTACTTGGTTGTATGTGTTGATTGGAACCAAGGGGAACAACCTTGGAGATGCTTGGCCTACAGATTTTCTATTATAGCAATAGGGTGTTTCGAAACAGGCTTGAAGGTTTCGAAACGACCCTTATTTTGGTCTTTGCGTTTCAGAAAGGGTATTGAAACGGGCTTTGCAGGGCCGGAACATGTCTAACCATTTCAGAACTAAAGCTTTCTGGGCAGACCCGTATCGATACCATTGAAAGTGTTTCGAAACGGGGGTCGTTGGAATTTAGTTAAGAGCATCTTTGAAGTTGTTTTTCTTGCGTTTTGGTCCAAACTTGTTGTGTTATCATTTATGTTCGATTGTGGGCTTATTTTGAATTGCATTTCAGCATGGAAGTATGAAATGAGACTAATTTCAAAGTGATCGCCTTAATTTCATCATAGGTCCCTATTTTATGCTTGTTTTGCATTTTGGTCCCTGGTTGCTCGGTTGATCGTTTGGTGCTCGTTTTGTCGTGTATTCTTCCGCTATGTGTGTTATTAAATATAGGGTTTAATTCGAGCATCTAGAAAAGATATTAATCAACACGTTCAGGGTTAATGATCGGAGGGAAATCTCCAAAATTTTCTTTAGTTAGTCCCGTGTGATCCGCTCGATACGGTCTGGTGGCTAGGCCGGGTCGAGGGGGTTACATGGAGAACCAAAGTGCGATTTGTAGAGCAAAAAATCCTGATTCTATCGATGTTGTTTTATAAATGAAATCGGATATAGTTAGCCGACTATATGATTAAGTGCACTATAAACAAGTCGTCTTGGATGTTGAGGGGTTGTGATTGTACCAAATACTCCATCCAAGTACCCTAACGATTGAGGATTGTTTAAGGTTGCAACGATTGAGGGTAGCTCCCGGGTGCGAACCTTGTGTTTTGTCCTGTCTCTGGTTAGTGGATTTTACACCTACTGATGAGTGGTGTTGAGGTGTTGTGATTGTACCGAATACTCCACAACGGGTGTCACAACGATAGAGGGTTGCTCTCGTGTGTGAACCTTGAGATGCCGGTAGTGGGTATTAAGGGTGTGGGACAACCCTTGGTAATCTATGTATCCGATACTTTGTTTTTGAGATTGTTGTTATCACTTGTGAGCCAATATAATTGAATTGTATAATATGGAAAAAGTTGCTAATGCATGTTTTGGTTTAAGCTTAGAATAATGGTGTTTATGCTTGGAAAGCATGGAAAATGAGTAGAAATGTTTTAATTGCATCTTTTGTTGTAGCAAAAGCAGGCTCCTTCTCCGGTGTTTCTTTTGCTATGACTTCTTCCGCATCCTTCTTTTTAGCTGGAGGGTCTTGTGAGTTTTCTTCTTCGTGAGGCAAGTTGGGCTGAGATTCCTCCTTCTCCTTTCCCCCAAACTTGTCTTCCTTGTTAATTTCCTTTCCACTTCTTATTGTGAGCGCGCTGCATTTCTCCTTGCTATGGTGCTTAGTGGCTTCAGTGTCACTAGGCAGGCTTCCTTGTGGTCGTGTATGTATGGTTTGAGCTATCTGACCAACTTGCATCTCTAAGGCTCTGGGAGAAGAACTATGTCTTTGCAATAAGGCTCATTGATTCTTAATGTTTGTTGCATGGTTCTGTAGCAAAACCTTTGTGGTTCCCATAAAATCTTTTGTCATAGCCATAAATTCTTTGAATGTAGTCTCCAACGAACTGTTTGATGAAGATGTTGCTCCCTTGTGACCTTTCCATGGCATCATCTGGTTAGAAGATGGTGCTTCGATTAGATTTTTTGTGGTGCTGGCTGAGCAGAATTGATGTGCCTTTGTTACCCCAACTGAAATTTGGATGCTGACGCCATCCTGGGTTTTAGGTATTAGAGTATGGATTGTTGTTGCGGTTATAACTCCCCACATAGTTGGCTGAATCTTGATTGTGAGGGCATTCACTCAAATGTTGATTGCCATCGAATCTGAGACATGGGGTTGTAGACTTCACTTCCTTGACTTCGCTGGGACGTTGGAGGTTCTTTAGCATATCGGTGATAGAAACTAACTGGGTGGCTACCGAGTCACCAGCTTCACTTTCTCGAACTACTTGGGTTCTCCTCCTCGTTCCAAGCCTTGTGGTCGGAAACTGGTAGTCATTGTTGGCTACCCTATCAAGAATGTCGAATGCTTCCTCCAGTGATTTGTCTAACAAGGTCCCATTTGCTGAAGCATCTAACATCATCCTTGTAGGAGCATTCACTCCATTATAGAACATAACCACTTGGGTCCAATCATGAAAACCATGATTTGTGCACTTCCTCAGTAATCCCTTGAATCGATCCCAACACTCGTATATGGATTCATCATCAGCTTGACGAAAAGAAGCAATATCATTTCTCAACTGAGTGTTTCTATTGGGTGGGTTATACAGTAGCAGAAAACTTTTGCATAGATCTGTCCAAGTCTCTATTGATCCAACTGGCACTCCACTTAGCCATGCTCTAGCACGATCTCATAAAGAATATGGAAACAATTTAAGCTTTAGCACATCCTCGTGCACTCCTTGCTGTCTGAATGAGTCACAAACTTCCAAGAAAGAACGAATATGTTGTCTTGCATCTTCGTGAGGCATACCTCCAAATTGACCAATAGTGTTCAACATGTTGAACATAACAGGTTTAAGCTCGAACTGGGCTGCTCGAATTTTTGGAGCTACTATTCCGGGATAGAGATCGTCCAAGATAGGAGTCAAATGATCTCTAATGGCTCGAGGTCGAGCTGCTTCTCCCTGACCATTTGCCATAGCATCTTCGTTACCTGGAGGTTGTGGTATTTCTTCGTTCATGTTTCTGGTCTCTTCTCTTCGAACACGTCTCCTAAGTCGCAAAAAATGCTCGATTTTAGAAATAGGTGATTACAGGGGTCTTCTAGGTCTTCTTCTAGTCATGCACTAGCAGGACGCCTGAAAAGAAAAATGAAAAATCCCAAATAAATATGTACTAAAACAAAGAACAAGTGATATAAACAAAAAAATGTAAACAACCAATAGCTAATCCCCGAAAATGGAGCCAAAAACTTGTTACTTGCGCATACTGTACTATAAATGATATGCAAATATGGTGCAAGTATACACGTCGAACGAGTAATAAAGTGAGTGAGTGAGTATCGTCTCCACAGGGATTGTAGGTATTTAGGGTTTGCTGTAACAATATTGAATGAACTTTTTGCAGGTGAAAATGTTATAGTAAAAGAGATGGTGTAAAATAATGTTGTTGCAAAACAATATAAAGAAAGTAGAGATAACAATACGATGATCAGGTCCCCTTTCGTATGCGAAACTCACTACGGAATGACTGGCTGGGAATGATGGACAACAAAAACTAAGCTTCTTAACGATACTAAGGTTCTTCAGCTATCTTCTATGCTAGGCAGGATTTTCTAAAAGTGTCCATAAACTATCTCTGGCCAAGAGACTGGGAGTCAGAAATGCTACAGCCATACCTCTCGGTGTAAACTCTTAACACTCCCCTACCCTTCACGAACTATCATTTTTAGCCCTTGAAACCTATCACTTATCTCTAAGGTAGGTTAGATTCTGCCTCTCAATAGCCACTACATTGCTTATGGCGGTTCTAAGGCTAGCTCTCTCGATTACTAACCTCAACAAACACTTAAAGAACGACCAACTCTTGAGGGCTCTTACAACTTTAAGGAAATAAAACGCATAAGCAAAGCATAGAACATGATAAACACTGGAAAGCTATAGTGTGCATTAAAAAGTACTTAAAATAAAACCATCCATCAAGCCCAAGCAACCTAAAACAGTTCGTGGCTGGGCAATATCATCCAACGTATCATTGTGATAACATCCCCAAAGATAAAAATATAAACAGGAAGTTCTAAAGTGACAGAAAGAATGGTGAACTCCCTATCTGCTATGGACTGCCCGACTGTCTTAGTCCCACCGCCTCTCTCGAGGCCAGTGAGGCCACTACTTGGAGCTTCAACGATGGAGGACACCAAGTTGGAGAAGATGAAGAAGAACGCTTCTCTCTCCTTGTTCAGCACGCACCTCTCTCTCTCTTCGCGCTCTCTTCTTTTCACACTTCTCTCTCTCTTTATATAGTAGAGGCTCCTAGGGTTTTGTGTGCCCTAAAGATTCATTGATACTCCCAAGGAATATCCACCGATAAGCTCTGCCACAATGGGACAAAGAGGATAGTCTGCAGGTGGGTACCGGCTGGTGCACATGTCAGGTTGTCATTTTCTTCATATTCACATGCTACTGCAGCTCTCGTGTTTGCCAATATCCACTTCCACTATGCTATAGCAATTCTCGGCGCCAGCTTTCTCTCGCTAAACTCCCTTCCTGCGCATCATCAAATCCAAAACCAACCTTCCGAGAAGTACCCCTCAACATGGACTAATAACCAACAAAAATAAAGACGCACTCAGAAGAAGAAAATGCAACATAAATGTAGTTTAAATGATATGATATGGGCTCAAGAAAAGGCAAATGCTATAGCAAAAAGGTATGAAAACAAGTATATTCATGCAGTTATCAATGTGCTTCACTCAAAATGGTGCGTCTCAAATTGGTATCATCAGGTACAACAACTCTATCTTTGAAACACAAAACATTATCATGACCAAAATTGTACTCGATCGGTTTACCTTCTGTAATGTCCTGAACATATGAAGCTAAAGAACTATCTTGCAACTGTTTTTCACAGATCAACTGTACTAGCGAAGGTTTCAGCTGCAATTCGGCGATCAATCCACCATCACGTGATAAACACAATCTGTAAAACATCGCTCGAAGTTCAACTGCCACTTTCCTACTCAAAGCATCGACCACCACATTGGCTTTACCTGGTTGGTACTCAATAGTAAGATCATAGTCCTTCAATAATTCAAGCCATCTACGCTGTCGGAGATTCAAATCTTTTTGAGACATCATATATTTTAGACTCTTGTGATCGGTATACACCGTGCATTTCTCACCATACAATTAGTGTCTCCACAACTTCAAAGCGAAGACAACAGAGGCTAACTCAATATCGTGCGTGGGGTAATTCTTTTCATGAATCTTCAGCTATATTGACGCATATGCAGCAACTTTCCCATCTTGCATCAACACACACCCTAAACCTATATACGATGCATCACTGAAAATCACATAGTCTTTCCCTGTTACCGATTGCACTAACACGAGTGCTCTAGTTAAAACATCTTTCAATCAATCAAAGGCCATATATCTCGCTTTTGTCCACTCATATTTGACATCCTTTTGTAACAATTTCGTCAACAGAGCAACTATCTTTGAAAATCCTTCAACAAACCGATGATAGTAGCCCGCTAAGCCTAAGAAACTGTGAATCTCAGTCACGGACTTCGGTTGCTTCCAATTCACAACAGCTTCCACTATCTTAGGATCAACTCTAATGGCATCAGCTGATACAACATGACCTAGAAAGACTACCTCTCTAATCCAAAACTCGCATTTGCTCAACTTCGCGTACAAATGATTGTCTAGCAAAGTCTTCAACACAAGTCGCAAATGTCTATCATGTTCTTCCTCAGTGCGCAAATAAATCAATATATCATCAATGAACACCACAAAAAACTGATCTAGGGAATCATGAAACACATGGTTCATCATGTCCATGAACGCGGCTGGTGCATTAGTCAACCCGAACGACATTACCAAAAACTCATAATACCCATAACGTGTACGAAAAGTTGTCTTCGTTATGTCTTGTTCCTTCACTTTCAACTGATAGTACCAGGATCTCAAGTCTATCTATGAGAACACTGACACACCCCACAACTGATCAAACAAATCATCTATTCTCGGCAAAGGATACTTGTTCTTCACAATTAATCTATTCAACTGACAGTAATTAATACACATATGCATACTTTCGTCTTTCTTCTTAACAAACAGTACCGATGCACCCCCAAGGCGATATACTCGAACGAATAAAACCACGATCTAATAACTCTTGAAGCCGAGTCTTTAGTTCTTTCAAATCTTTCAGAGCCATCCGATATGGAGCAATCGATACGGGAGCTGAATTAGAATATAACTCAATATCAAACTTGACTTCTCTATCAGGTGGCAAACCAGGCAACTCTTCCAGAAATACCTCAGGAAAGTAACAAATTGTTCTAATGTCCTTTGGTCAAACTTTACTGATATCCGGATTCATCACATAGGCTAAGTATGCTTGACATCCCTGATCCATCATCTTCTGAGCTTTCAAAGCAGGAACAACATTGGATAAGAACTTAACGTTCTCACCGACCACTACCACCTCGTAATCATCTAATAACCTCAACCGCACTCGTTTAGTCTCGAAATCTACTTTTACCTTGTTTTCTAATAACCAATACATTCCCAAAATCACATCAAACCCTTAAAACGACACGTCCATCATGTCGACCAGAAACACGTGACCCTGTACCATCAACAGACATCTCCTATACATCTTTCTGACTACAACTGTCTCGCCGAAAGAACTAGTAACACTCATACCCACATCAAGAATCTCACACGGTATGTCCAACATCTTAGCATGCTCACTCAGAATATAAGAATGTGTAGAACTAGAAACAATCAACGAAAGAAATGTTAGAGACTGTAACATGAAATTACCTGTAATAACATCAGTGTCGTTCCTGCCCTCTCTATGTGCATACACCCTCGCTGGTCCACCTCCCTCGGGCTAAACTGTGACTACATGCGCGACATTCCTCTGACCATCGTTCTATGGCTAAAAGTTCCCTCGGTCGCGCCCACGACCTCGCTGGTACTCAGCAGCTCGTGCTAGTGCTTGACCACCTCTAGCTAGCTGGGGGCAATCTCGCTTGAGATGATCCTTCAATCCACAATGTCAGCACGAACCATAAGTTCTCCAACATTCTCCCGGATGAGATCTACCACACTTTTTGCACTCGGGTGCATGGTGAGCAAAACCTTGGCCTTGATGGCCTTGCCCGAGGTTACCACCCCCACGTCTGTTATCAAAATGCTACCTCTTGTCCTTGTCCCTCTTGGCACGATAACGATTCCACTCCGCAGGCCATTTCCCTAAACTGGACCCGCCTCCTCTAACAGACAAACCAAGACTATGCTTTATATCTTTGGCTTGGGTGACCAACACATCAAAACCTGTATAATCAACAGCCAACATGTAAGTCTTTACTCTCTAAGTCAATCCATACCGAAACCTCCCGCAACCTTCCCTCTTAGTGGGAACCAGCTCGGTCGCATACTGACTCAGTCTAACGAACTGAATCGCATACTTAGAAACGGTCATGCTTCCCTGAACCAAAGCCATGAACTCATGTTTCTTCTCATCCTAATATCTCGGCCTTTAAAGTGTCCACAAGTCCTATATTTCATGCACATCCCACCTCTTATTATTATTATTATTGTTTTGAGCTCATTTTAGGCATAATTAGGTTCATGCATTGCATTTTACAGTATCCCTTCGCTTTACCTTGTTATTATAGATTATCCTTCATTTGGTAAAGAAGAGATATTGTTTTAGTGTATTTTAGTTTTTAGGTAATAAAGGCTGAAAGAGGGAAAGAGGAGCTGAGGATGCAATGCTGAGGCAGTGAACCAAGGGGATGTACCGATACAGTTCCGACTGAAGACAATTGCTGCCAAGTAACTGTCGAGTAAAGTTAACGCCGACTTTGCTACCCACGACAGCAAACTATGCAGTTGGAGAACCGAAGCGCAATTTGTAGAGCTAAAAATCCTGAGTCTATCGCCACCATCCACTCAATTTTTCGACATCTGTAGCAGCGGGCAGAGCTGCCAAAGTGAGATCTCAAGGTTACTTGCGGGCTAAGGCAAACGAGATAAAGTCCACATTCAATGCAAAGAAGTCGGAGTTTAAAGTCACATTAAATGTAGAAAGCTACTTTTGAAGACTTCTACTTTAAGAAGGACTTAACCTAGTTATTTGTCTATAAATACTCATTGTACTCTTAGTTCAAATTATCTTAGGTTTACTATAGACATAGCTAGAGTTTTCGCCGCCGCCATGTTCTAAACTTATCTTGGGTTAAGGGTTATGTTGTAAATTAGTTGTGTGACGGTTGTGTTAGGTTTTTAAGTTGTTTCAATAAAATATTTCAAGTTTACTTAATTAATGATCTTCACTTCTTCAATTAGTTCCAAAAGTTCAATTGAAGAAATCCATTTTTCGGGCACGAAAGTGTAAGGCTCACGAAAGAATTAAGTACGGTCTCATCATGTCGAGGGGTTGACTAATTCGACTTAGACATAAGTTCGAGTTTAAGCGGCTAAAAGGAACAACCAAACGTCGACTGCCTGTGTTAGGTTTACGCTTATATTGCTAGGTATTACCTACAACACGTGGTGACATAATCCTTGCCTAGACATAGGAAAGATCACTTAAGAATTGCTCTATCGAACTTGGAGTATCTGCCAGACTTGCCGCCAGGACCTATTTCCATTCTACCTACCGAGACAGAGAAAGTTGCAAGGGCAGAGACCCGTTGCGGCTGCGTGACAGGGACGTAGATGACGTACATTACCTGCTGAGGCAGCATATCGTGGCAGCATAAAACAACTTAGCCTTTACAACGCAGTTTCACACTAAGTGGTAGCATAACCCTTCCCGCTTTATCAACCTGAATCACCTCTTTTCTCATTTGTGTTTTATGTTAGTTTACTCTTCATCTCAACAATCACCTTACTTGTGTTTTTACTTTACCTTGTGCAGAAACTACAAATCGAACCAAGCTGACCAATCCTCGTGGGATTCGACATATTTTATACTATAACTTGGCAGGAGTGTGCACTTGCGCACTCACAAAAAAAGAATACCTACATACCCTACAAGTTTTTGGCGTCGTTGTCGGGGATTGGTAACAACGAATTTCGTTTTCAATTGCTACATTTTTTGTTTATTTTTATTTTATCTTTATTTTTAATCGAAAAAATTACCGTGTCCTTTGCTAGTGTATGACTAGGGATAACCCAAAAGGTGAACTCCTCTTTTACGATGATATCAAACGTCAAACAAGAGAACTTAAGAAGGAGCTTAGGGAAGTCCTTGCGAAAAACAAAGACGACAAGGGAAAAGCGAAGGTAAACATGGTAAACGAGAACCCACCAAACGGAGTCGCACATGGGGGGGCGGGCAACATGACTTGCCGCCCAGAGGTCCGTAGGATCCCCCACTTCCACCCATACCGCCCCAGATTCAAACCACTAGAGACTATCTCGAACATGACTTTCGAGGGTTCGATCCCACAGTAATGGAACCTTATATAGAGGCAGACCACTTCGAGCTGAAGCCCGTCATGTTCAACATGATAAACACATTAGGGCACTTTAGAGGGACAACTACAGAAGATGCTCGACAACATTTGAGAGGATTCATGGATATCTGCAGAGCATTTAAAATACACAGGGTCCACCATGATTTACTGAGGTTGAGGTTATTTCCCTATTCACTGAGGGATAGGGCTAAACAATGGTTGAATAATAAGCCGACAATATCCTTTAACACATGGTCAGAACTATGTAAAGACTTCCTAGATCGATTCAGCCCGTCCAATGTCACTGATAGATTGCGGAATGATATCGCATCCTTTAGACAAGGAGATGACGAGCCGATGTATGAAGCATGGGAGCGGTACCAACAGATGCTGAATAACTGCCCGCTACATGGTTTTCCGGCTTGGACGCATGTATCTATATTCTACAACGGGGTGAACTACCCACTCGGATGATGATAGATGCCTCGGCCAATGGGATCATTCTCGATAGACCTCCAGAGGAAGCACTGTGGCTGCTGAATCAAGCCGTAAAAAATGACTACAAGTATCCAACAGCCCACGAGGCGGCATAAGGCGGCCAACAACTGTAAACGATGTAGAAGCGTAAGACTCTGTTAATGCCCGCCTTGACACGCTAATGGAACTAGTCACGAGCATCGTGAAACCCGCTAGGAAGGTCCATGAGGTAAAGGTTGTGGAACCGTTATGTGGCGAGTGCGGGTGTAACCATGATTCTTCTGACTGCGCCGCATCCGTAAACTATATGGGAGGATACGAGAGGAATTGCAGACCTACTTAGAATACCTACAACCCTGGGTGGAAGAATCATCCTAACTTCTCTTGGAGGAACCCAAGGACTGCTGCTAACCCACCATAGCAATGGGGGAGCTTATCAAGAGAACATGTCACGACCGCTACCACCACAATAATAGGATACAAGCACTTCTTCTTTAAAATCTACCCTGCATACTTTCATGTCTCGCACGAATGATTTTAATTTTGATACAAATAAATTCATTGATAAAACTGAGTCTTTTATGTACAGGACGGAAAGCAGGATGAACATTCAAGAGGAAGCTATAAAAAATTTGGAGTCCCAATTCGGGAAATTTGCTCAGATTATCAGTACTAGGCCAATGGGTGGATTACCGAGTGACGCTGAAATAGTGAAAGGGAAATCACATGAATAGTGCAAAGCTGTAACAACCAAAAGCGGGATAACACTACAGGACCCATCCATGCCTGCTGTAAGAGAAACAACACTTGTCGAACCAGCTCAAGCCGTCGAACAACCTGCCGCGGCAGCACCTGATGAAAGCAACAAGGAACATGAACAGGAACTGACAAATAACATCAGAAATGAACGGTCAGATCCTGAACCAATCACCTCTTCCCAAGAAATGATGCCCAACAAAGCAAAAAACTGTCAACCTTGTACCTCCACCACCATTTCCACAAAGATTAAAGAAACAGAAACATGAAATTCAATATAGAAAGTTCATGGATGTTCTAAAACAAGTAAAAATCAATCTTCCACTGATAGGATTGATTAAACAAATGCCCAGCTATACCAAGTTCTTAAAAGGTATGGTGTCCAAGAGAACAAGGATCGGGGAATTTGAAAATGTGCCGGTAACGAAAGGATGCATGGCTATGTTGCACAATAAGGCGCCGCCCAAGTAGAAAGATCTGGGCAGCTTCATAATCCCCTGCAAAATAGGTATCAATCACTCCGTACGAGCACTATGTGACTTAGGGGCGAGCATAAACTTAATGCCGAAATCTGTTTTCTAGAAACTAGGGATAGGAGACGTCCACCCAACAATAGTGATGCTCCAGCTGGCTAACAGAACATATGTACAACCTGAAGGAAAAAGTGAGGACATCCTGGTAAAGGTGGACAAATTTATTTTTCCTGTCGATTTTTTGGTACTAGACTGTGAAGCAGATGAAAAGGAACCAATAATCTTGGGGCAGCCATTCCTTGCTACGGGCATAACACCAATCGATGTGGAAAAAGGTGAACTTATGATGAGGGTAGACGATCAACAAGTGAAACTAAACATCTTTCAATCCATGAGACAAGCTGATGATCCGAAAGAATGCTGGCTAATGGATGCCATCTCAGAGTTCAACCTTGAAGTCAGCAAGCCCTGCCTACAACAAGACTGCCTGGGCAACATCCTCGGCAGCTGCCTCTGTAGCCATTTAGAAACATGCCCGGGGGATGAACAACGCAATGAGTGAACAGAGCAAGAAATGGAAGAGCAGGAAGAGGCATACTGGATAGCAAACAAGCCAGGTAGGTATTTTGAACCACTGAATTACACAGAAAAGGGGGGACAGATGTTCAAACCATCCACCAAACAACCTCTCATTCTTGAGTTAAAAGCCTTACCTGCACAGTTTAAATATGTTTTCTTAGGACCTAATGATACAATGCCATTAATAATTTCTTCCAAGTTGCAGCCCAAACATGAACAACAATTGACAGCGCTGTTGTAGCAGCATAAGAAGACAATAGGCTAGACCATTGCATATATAAAAGGAATAAGCCCTGCCATTTGCATGCATAAAATCTAGCTTGAATAGGACCATAAACCAACTGTAGATGCCTAGAGAAGATTAAATGAGGTCATGAGAGATGTTGTCAAAAAAGAGATCATCGAGTGGTTAGATGCGGGCATCATATATCCAGTCTCGAACAACGAATGGGTAAGCTCGGTACAATGTGTACCGAAGAAAGGTGGCATAATTGTGGTAAGCAATGACAATAATTAGTTAATACCAACTAGAACAATAACTGGTTAGGGAATATGCATGGATTACCGCAAGTTAAACAAAGCAACAAAAAGGGATCATTTTCCATTACCTTTTATTGATCAAATGCTTGACAGCCTTGCCGGCAAACCCTACTATTGCTTTTTAGATGCATATTCAGGTTATATCCAAATCGCCATCACACCAGAGGACCAGGCCAAAACAACCTTCACCTGCCCATGTGGCATCTATGCCTTTCGAAGAATGCCATTCGGTTTGTGTAACGCCTCGGCCACATTCCAGCGATGCATAATGGCTATCTTCTCCGACATGAAAGAAGATTTCATGGAAATATTCATGGTTGACTTCTCAGTCTTCGGCAACAGTTTCAACAACTGCCTCGACAACCTAGAAAAATTCCTGACCAGATGTGAGGAAACATACATGGTGCTTAACTGGGAAAAATGCCACTTTATGGTCGACGAAGGCATAGTTTTGGGGCATAAAATTTCTGCACAGGGAATAGAAGTAGACAAAGTAAAAATTTAAGTAATAACCAACTTTCCACCATCGACCGCTGTCAAGGACATTTAGAGTTTTTTGGGACACGCAGGTTTTTATCGAAGATTCATTGAATTTTTTTTCTAAAATCTATAAACAACTGTGTACTTTGCTGGAACAGGACAAACCATTCATCTTCGATGAAGCATGCCCAGAGGCATTCAAAAACTTAAATGAAAAGCTAGTCATTGCACCTGTGGTAGTCCCCCCTGACTGGAGTCAACCTTTCGAGCTCATGTGTGATGCTAGTGACACTACCATCGGCGCTACCCTAGGACAGCGTAGAGATAAGATCTTTCACGTAATATACTATGCTAGAAAAACACTAAATCATGCCCAGACCAACTACACCACTTCAGAGGAAAGAACTGATGGCAGTAGTATTCGCTTTCGATAAGTTTAGGTCCTACCTAATTGGCACAAAGGTGATAGTTCACACAAACCATTCTTCCTTAAGGTATCTGTCGCCAAGGACGCAAAGCCCCACCTCATCCGGTGGATCTTGCTGCTGTAAGAATTTGACGTAGAAATTTGAGACAGGAAGGGCACAAAAAATCAAAGGGCAGATCATCTTGGCTTGAGCATAGACAAGAGAACACCTCTCACGGTGAAATTCATGATGCATTCCCTAACGAACAGCTGCTACTAGCCTCTGCGCTGGTAGCCGCCCTGGAAGCTGAAGGCATCTCACTCGCTGCCAACACAGACGTCGCGGTAGCAACATCAATAGACACACCCTGGTATGTAGATATTGTAAATTATTTAGTATCTGGTGTTTTGCCCTATGAACTTAACTTTCAAGGAAAGAAACGATTCCAACATGATGCTAAGCATTATTTTTGGGACCAGCATTTCTTGTTTAAAAACTGTGCAGACCAAGTTATCAGACGGTGTGTCCCGGAGGATGAACAGCAGGCCATACTCTCACAATGCCATGCAGCACCATATGGAGGCCATTTTGGAGGGCAGCGCACAACAACAAAAGTGCTACAATCATGGTTCTTTTGGCCAACACTGCATAAAGAGGCTCAAGCATTCTACAAACAGTGTGACAACTACCAAAGAAAAGGAAACACATTAAGAAGGAACGAAATGCCCCTACAAACAATCCTGGAGGTCGAGCTATTCGATGTTTGGGGGATAGATTTTATGGGGCCATTCACATCTTTGTGTGGAAATATGTATATCCTTCTAGCAGTTTACTATGTTTCCAAGTGAGTAGAAGCCATTTCCACCCCTCACAATGATGCAAAGATCTCCATAGATTCTTACGAAAGAACATATTCACAAGGTTCAGAGTTCCAAGAGCAATCATTAGTGACGAGGGCACTCATTTCGACAACAAACTAATTGCCAAGGTACTCCAAAAAGTGGGGGTCAAGCACAAGATTGTTGCAGCCTATCATCCACAAACAAATGGGCAGAAAGAAATTTTGAATAGGGAAGTCAAGACCAGCTTGGAGAAAGTTTTAAACCCTAATAGAAAGGAATGGTCATTAAAACTAGACGACGTTCTTTGGGCATATCGGCCAGCATATAAAACACCATTAGGAATGTCCCCATATCGTCTAGTATACGGAAAAGTCTGCCACCTCCCTGTCCAAATAGAACACAAGGCATATTGGGCAGTCAAGGCAGTTAACACAGACTGGAAACAAGCTGGGGGAAAAGAGACTACTAAATTTGACATGAATGGAAGAATTCCGGTTGGAGGCATACGAGAATGCCAAGTTGTACAAGGAAAAAGTCAAAAAACGGCACAACAGCAAGATTAAGCAGCGGCAATTCTTGCCAGGGCAGCAAGTGCTGCTATTCAATTCTCGCCTCAGACTGTTTTCCTGGGAAGCTAAAATCTAGATGGTCTAGACCGTTCGAAGTAGTACAAGCCTTCCCACATGGTGTCGTGACAATAAAACCAGTAAATGGAGGGACAGTGTTCAAAGTCAACGGGCAGCGACTAAAGCACTATACAAGAGACTCTGCCCCCAAAAGAACATGAAGTATTCATATTGGGGGATGCCCACCCCACTGTGACATAAACTTATCTTTTCATCTCTTTATCGCTTTAGTAGAAGTAGTTTTTAGGACTAGGTTTTATTTGTTTTAATTTTTCTTCATTCCCGTCTCACAATTAGTTTTGCAGGACCAAACCCAAAAAAATCAAAGACCACAAAGCACAAGGCAGCAATGCCAAGCCCGCTGCCATAACTCGCTAATGACAGCAACCTAAGTCTTCTTCCCCTTTTTGTTTCATTAATTTCTCTTTTATTTATTTTTCCTATTTTGTGCATTGAGGGAAATGCCCATCTCGGGTTTGGGGGATAGCTCTCGCATCTTTTGTCTAGGTATACTTAGTTGCATCTAGGTTGCATTGTACTTTCCTTAGTAATAATCGAAAAAGAAAAATTAGTTATTACTTGTGCCTATGATAGGATAGCCAACTAATTTATTTTCGCACCTAATTAAAATTGAACCTAATCTTGGGAAAAGCATGAAATATGACTTAGAATTTTTTTTCTTTTTGCCTAAAAATGTCAAACACCTCTATTACTTGCTGAATTTGTTAGAATATTTGATGAACATTGCCTGTTTAGTTTTAGAATTCTTTGCAAAGTTCTAACAATGATTGCAGGTACCCGCCGAGGCATGCAAAAGAAATAGAAAAATATAGCACTGCCACGGAAGCAAAATCAAAAACAAAGAATAATGTTGTTTTACCCTAGAGGTGCCCACAACAGGCTCTAGGAAGAATCATGTGCGAGCACACTTCGCTGCTATCAAAGTCTATAAAACTGAAAGCATTGAAGTGACATACAAATTAGCATGAGTGAATGAAAGTCTTCACGGGATTACTCTACTCCAAGGGTTCGGGGTTTTGTAGTTTGCTCCTATCTTAATTTCATACCTAGAAGAGTAGTTGTGATAAGTTGAAGCTTTCATTACCATGATTAAAAATATTGTGCTTAATTGTGCTACCTTGGCAGCAACCTTTAAATCATAACAACGTCTTTGTTTAATTATCTATTCTGCATACTCAGCCTGTACACAGACATGCACTGGCATGAGAAATTTAATTCTGAGTTACTTTCTTGCTTTATTTCCCTTCACTAATTTAATATAGGTGCCACTGCCATTAGGCATGATATCAAGTTGAATAGATGTTTATCTTTCTAATTATTATTAGAGCAACTATGTTAGGTTGCATTGCTTGAGGACGAGCAATAGTTTGAGTTTGGGGGTTTGTAAAGTGTCTTCAAGTCCTATATTTCATGCACATCCCACCTCTTATTATTACTGTTTTTGAGCTCATTTTAGGCATAATTAGGTTCATGCATTGCATTTTATAGTATTCCTTCAATTTGCCTTGTTTTTATAGATTATGCTTCATTTGGTAAAGAAGATATATTGTTTTAGTGTATTTTTGTTTTTAGGTAATAAAGGCTGAAAGAGGGAAAGAGGAGATGAGGATGCAATGCTGAGGAAGCGAACCAAGGAGCTGTACTGGTGCAGTTTCAGCTGAAGATAGTTGTTGCCGAGTAACTACCGAGTAAGGTTGTCGCCGGCTTTGCTGCCTACGGCAGCAAACTATGGAGTTGGAGAATCGAAGCGCGATTTGTAGAGCTAAAAATCCTGAGTCTATCGCCACCATCCACTTAATTTTCAAATGTCTGTAGCAGCGAGCAAAGCCGCCGAAGTGAGATCTCAAGGTTACTTGCGGGCTAAGGCAAACGAGATAAAGTCAACATTCAACGCAGAGAAATAAAGAGTTTAAAGTCACATTAAATGTGAAAAGCTAATTTTGAGGACTTCTACATTAAGGAGGACTTAACCTTGTTATTTGTCTATAAATACTCATTGTACTCCTAGTTCAAATTATCTTAGGTTCTCTATAGACATAGCTAGAGTTTTCTTTGCCGCCGCCATGTTCTAAACTTCTCTTGGGTTAAGGGTTATGTTTTAAATGAGTTGTGATACGATTGTATTAGGTTTTTAAGTTGTTTCAATAAAATATTCCAAGTTTACTTAATTCATGTTCTTCACCTCTTCAATTAGTTCCAAAAGTCCAGTTGAAGAAATCCATTTCTCGGGCACGAAAGTGTAAGGCTCAGGAAAGAATTAAGTATGGTCTCATAATGTCGAGGTGTTGACTAATTCGGCTTAGACATAAGTTTGAGTTTAATCGGCTAAAAGGAGCAACCAAACGTCGACTGTCTATGTTAGGTTTACGCTGAGATTGCTAGGTATTACCTACATCACGTGGTGACAGAATCCTTGCCTAGACATAGGAAGGATCACTTAAGAATTGCTATGCCGAACTTGGAGTATCTACCAGACTTGCCGCCAGGACTTATTTCCCTTCCACCTGCCGAGACAGCAAAAGTTGCAGGGGCAGAGACCCGCTGCGACCACGTGGCAGGGTCGTAGCTGCCGTTCATTACCCGCTGAGGCAGCATATCGTGGTAGCACAAAACAACATAGCCTTTACAACGTAGTTTCACACAAAGTGGCAGCATAACCCTGCCTGCTTTATCAACCTGAATCACCTCTTTTATCATTTTTGTTTTATGTTATTTTATCTTCATCTCAACAATCACCTTACTTGTGTTTTTACTTTTCCTTGTGCAGGAACTACAAATCGAACCAAGCTGACCAATCCTTGTGGGATTCGACATCTTTTGTACTACAACTTCGCATGAGTGTGCACTTGCGCTTTCACAAAAAGGGAATACCTACACGCCCTACATGGCCCTAGATACTTCTTTCAGAAGGCAAAATGGAAGAAATCCCAAGTGATATCTGCGGTGGCCATACCCGTGGTGATCATAGTCCACCAAACATATGCGTCACCCTAAAGCAAAGATGCCACACAGCCAAGCTTCCATGCATCACTGCACTCCATCTGACCCAAAATCATGGTGGTGCTCGCTAACCATGGCTCGGCTCCTTCGGGCGATAACACACGGAACTCTACTCCACCCAATCTACGAAGCCTCTCGAGGGGCAACCCATCCCTCTGTCCATGCTGCGGTGCAGCCAACAGCAACCCAGCCACAGCAGACTGAAAAGCCCCAACATTAGCCTCTTGCGGATTCCCGACATCCTCAACCTGATCACCTCGTTGCTCACCATCCACCTGACCTCTTCTAGGTCTAGCCATGATACACAGATGCAATGCTACTACAACAACAGATAAAACAAAAGGAAATGATTTGGTTAAGCAACGTCAAGGGTCCAAGGTGCTCAAGTATCTTACAAATATTTTTCGGATAATAGTATGTGGCAATGGGTGCCTTACATAGCAAGCAAACACCAAAAACAATCACCCTACCTCACCTACCTTTCTAGTTGCACGACAACCAACGCACACCTTTCTGAATCTGGATCTGATACCAACAGATGTATCCCCTCGACCCGGCCTAGCCACCAGATCGTATCGAGCGGATCATACGGGACTAACTGAAGAAAAATATGGAGATTTCCCTCTGATCAGCAACCCTAAACGCGTTGATTAATATATTTTCTAGATGCTCAAATTAAACCATGTATTTAAGAACACACACATCAGAAGAAAACACGACAAAACGAGCACCAAACGATCAACCGAGCAACCAGGGAAAAAATGCAAAACTAGCATAAGATAGGGACCTATGATGAAATTAAGGTGATCACTTTGAAACTAGTCTCATTTCATACTTCCATGATGAAATGCAACTCAAAATAATCCCACAATCGAACACAAACGATAACGCAACAAGTTTGGACCAAAACGCAAGAAAAACAACTTCAAATATGCTCTTAACTAACTTCCAATGACCCTCATTTCGAAACATTTTCAATGGTATCAATACGGGTTTGCCCAGGGAGCTTTCGTTTCGAAACAGTTAGACTCGTTTCGGCCTTGCAAAGCCCGTATTGATACCCGTTCCGAAACGCAAAGACCAAAATAAGGGTCGTTTCGAAACCTTCAAGCCTATTTCGAAACACCCTGCTGCACTAACAGAAAATCTGCAGGCCAAGCATCTCCAAGGTTTTTCCCCTTGGTTCCAATCAACACATACAGCCAGGTAACAACATGATAAGCACACACACACCAAGAAAGAACACCCAACAATACATTTAAGAAAGATAACCAACCAACGGTAGACAAGCAACAAGATAAGAACATCAAGATCCATAAACTAAGCAAAACAAGTTATAAAGCCAAAACCATTAAGCTCAAGGTAAAAACAAACCGACTATGGCATAACAAACATGCTCGCATCACAAGGAGTTTACAAATCACTCCCAAGACATAAACAAGGTTTATCCCCTTTGCCACACACACTACTATCTAAACCAACCATACTTGAGCTTGAAGCAGACACTTGGATCACTTCCCTTGCACCGTTGCCTTACAAGATAGCCTACGAATATGCATTGTTGGAAAAGATAGCGTAAGCTACAAAGCTTAATGAGCAGGACTCAAACCAAGCTACAACAATGCCGTTATGAAAACCAATTTCATTTTTGGAAACCAAAACGCTTTCTTAAAATCACTTTCACAAATAATTTCCTTCCAAACATACCATACTTAAATCAAGTTTAAGCAATTGCAACAACACATGCTATAGGCACAAACACATGCATCAACCATGCATAAACCACATGTAAACCACATATACAAACCAAGCCTATCGGCGTCATTTCAACTTACATGCTTCAGGCATATAAACATATCCATATGAGTTTACCAATCTCATATTAGAACCATAAGAGAATGAGTATACCGACATCATTGACATGTTGCTCGGATAAGCGGACACCTTGATGGCACAACCCCCATCAAGCTACATGGTGAAACAACCCTCTCCACAATCTTACTTCGGCCGGGATGCCACAACCCACTTTGCCTGTTGGTGATAGCACAACCCTTATCACTCGCATTGTTCAGTGTGTAAAATTTCTATATTTTACCCCTTATTTAACCCATATTTATGCTGCATTCAAGCATAAATCATTGCATTTAGGTAAAGTTTCGCATATACATCACAATTAGATAAAATAGCACAGTTGCTACTGATTTTGGCTACTTTTGCAGGTACCTGCTGTGGCAGACTCAGGACAGTGAAGGAGCAAAGCTGGAACATAGGACTAGAGTCGAGAAACAAGATGTTGCCGTGGCCACTGCCGTGGCAGCCATGATGACAGTGTTAGTAAAGGGAAAAGTGAAGTGGAGCTCGACATATAGAGGAATTCAAGCCGGTCTGTCGTGAATCACTCCTATATTTTTCTTAACCCTAAGGCATAATGAAGGCCAAGCCCAAAGTCCAAGGAAGAAACCCAAATCAAGAAAAGAGGACGAATTAAAGGCATATACTCAAAAGATTTAATCTCCAATAAGAGTTGTACTTTAATTTAAACTTGTATTCTTGTCATATTAGAAAACTTGAACCCAAGGCCTATATAAAGGCATGTAATTCGACCTAGGGAAGGATATCTCATCTCTAGCTGTCTTCCCCAAAACCCTTGTCGTTTTCCCCCTCTCATCATGTTCTAAACTTCCCCTAGGGCTAAGGGTTGATTCTGTAAAGTAGTTGCAAGGATTGTACTGTTTTAGGAATTTTCTGTTCAAAGCAATAAAACTTCAAGTTTATTTATTCTGGTTTTCACATATCGCAAGAGTATCGGGAGAGCATTGTGAGGTTATTTATTTGTTTGATATCGGGAGAGTTAAGCATACGAAAAGAATAAAGACGAGTTTTCCAGTTTATGGTTAAACCATCTCGGCTTAGGGATAAGTACGAGGTTAAGTGGCTAAGGAAGAATTCAACAACATTGGTGTTCACCCTTCGATTCACGCCGGGAGGTATCATCCAAGAAGTGTTCATCAACAACACTTGGACCTAGGGATATGGCAAGTCATAGCATGGGTTCTTGCCAAGATTGAAGTACAGAGTTGTGAGATCGCTGCCGCGACAACAACATGCTTCTGCCGCGACAGGGACGGCGACAGAACAAGAATTTCTCTTTAGTGCAATACTTGTACTACCGAGCAAATCAATACCGACCTATCTCTTACCCGTGAATCTTTTATCTTTTATATTCATTATTTTCCAATATTACCTTCCAAACAATTTAAACTCTTTCTCTCTCTCGTGCAACAATTATAGGATAAAGCTATTTACAGTCCATGTGGAGACGATATCCGATACTCCAAGTATCACTTTACTTCTTGTGTTGTGTACACTTGCACTACATTGCGATAGGACTTTTGACACGCAACACGCATCACAATAGCACATCCCATATTGTAAAACCGAAGAATTTATCTCACGTGCGAATTTTGTATTTATAGTGCACTTCACATCCTATTGATCGATCTATCATTCCGATATAAGGATCCACATGTGTCAATATACTCATCGTAACATCTCATTCCACTGTTTTTCACCGGGGTTAAACACCTCCCCAAACACATCCTAAATACCATAAACACAAGCACATGCATAGCATGAACTCAAGCAACATTTTCATAAATCACATGGTAATCTCATGGGACAAAAATCAACATGCATTGATGCACAACATCAGTGGAAAAACATCATTAAAAAATGATACGCTCATGATCAAAACATGATCAACATATAAAACAGGGAAAATAACAAAATAACTCAAAACTTACTCTTGAGATTGGATTGGCCTAACAGCACAACTCAAACTCCCAAAATGCTTATTTAACCTTGATAAGGCGTTAAAAACATTTCCACTCACCAACGAAAACCAAAATCAAGCTGAAACACTTTTCTAGCTTCTCGTTTCGCCCACAAATGTATCCAACGATTTCGAATCTTCAACCGCTACTTCTAACAACCCAAAACGAAGGATTAAAGATATTTTCCACATTCTAGCTTGCTGGAAAACAAAGATTCAACAACTCATTCAAATTGTCTATCGAAACATTACCGAAACAAACTGAAAACATCGGAAAATTCAACTCAAACAACCTCCAGAAAAACCCAGCATTATACATCATCAAAATACATGAATAAACATCTAAAAATATCAACCCATCATCAGAATACCATCAGCCATTGATTGATCACAAAACTCACCCAAAAACTCACTTTTACTTCCACCAAACTTCAACACAAAACCCAATTTCAGGATTCCTATCAATCACCCATCATCTCAACATTATTCCACATCAAAACAAAAGCCCAAAGCAACATTAAACTCAGCTTTAACAGATCACAACGAAAGACACTCCAAAGAACTCATTTTACCATATTTTACCCAATTTTCATTAGAAACTTTTATAAAATCTTAACCTTAATACATAAAAGAATAAAAAACATGAGAATATCAATAAAGAACTTTACATCAGAGGAGAATTTCGTTGCTCACCTCCAATGATAGTATTTCCCCCTTGATTAGCAAAGAACACTTGAGAAAACTAAGAATAAAACATGGGTATTAGAGATAGAAGATAGGAAAACCTTTTGAAAACATTAAATCAATAAGAAACATCATTTACCTTGATAAAATCCAGCTTCAAAGGTTGTTTGGCTGAAGAGAAAATAAGAAAAGCTTCAAAATGGTGTTTTAACGTGAAATGAGGAAATATGAGAAAACCTTTTATTAGATAATTGTAAAAACCATTTTAAAACATTTTGGTAGTCAAAATAAAGAGGGGGAAATACCATATTGGCCCAGACAATTTAGCTCCATAAAGATTCTATTTTTTTTACTCTTTTACAAAATGGTCACTAAAACAGATTTTGCAATCTTTACATTTTGGTCACTAAACCGAAATGTCATGGTTCGGAAAACGTTTTTCCAAAATTGCTTTTACCAAAGCCTTATATATAGAATATTTAAGGATTTTTGAAATGCATTTCATATTTTTCCATTCATCCGAAGACCACTTTCCTTGAACTCACCCACAACTCCCAACATCGGTCTTTCAGAAACCGAAACCTTACCAAATCTTCTAGACCCAAAATCGAGATGTTACTCTCCAAGTCCATAGTCTGCTGTCTTGGGAGGTAAGGTAGGCAGCGGCACTCGACAACTGTTGTCTCTGTCTGGAACTGCATTAGTACAGCTCCCTGTTCGCTGCCTTAGCATCATATCCTCAGCTCCTTTTTCCCTCTGTCAGACTTTAGTACCTAAAACCAAAAGTACACTAGAACAATACATTTCTTCACCAAATAAAAGATAATATATAAAAACATGGCAAAGCAAAGAAATACTATAAAAATGCAATGCATGGTCCTAATTATACCTAAGATGTACTAAAAAACAACAATAATATGAGATGGAATGTGCATGAAATATAGAACTTATGGACACTTTACACACCCCTAAACTCGAACTATTGCTTGTCCTCAAGAAATGCAACCTAATCATACTTGCCCTTATAATAACCAAAAAGAGAAACCTGTTTTTCAACTTGATTTCATACCTCAAGGACGTGGCACCTATATTAGAGTAGTGAAGGGAACTTAGGACGAAAATAACTCAGAATTAATTTCTAATGCTAGTGCAGTGTGTGCAAAACTGTATACGGGCTGAATATGCAGATTAACTAAATAAACAAATATGTTGTTACGATATATAAGGTTGATGCCGAGACATCACGGTTTAATACAATATTTTAATCATGGCAATAAGGGCTTCAGCTTATCCCAACTACTCTTCTAGGTCTGAAATTAAGATAAGAGCAAACTACAAAACCCCGAACCCATGGAGTAGAGTCATCCCGTGAAGACTTTCATTCACTCATGCTAATTTGTCTGTCATTTCAAAACTTTCAGATTCATGGACTTTGATAGCAGCGGAGTGTCCTCGCACATGATTCTTCCTAGAGCCTGTTGCGAGCACCTCTAGGGTAAGCAGCAATGTTCTTTGTTTTTACTTCTAATGCCATGCAGTGTTGCATTTTTCTATTTCTCTTTACTGCCTCGGCGGCTACCTGCAATCATTGTTAGAATTTCAAAGATGTCTAAAAACAAGCAGGCGGTGTTCATTATATACTCTAACAAATCCAGCAAGTAACAGTAGTGTTTGACAGTTTTTGGCAATTGAAAAAAATTCTAAGTCAATTTTTCATGCTTTTCCCACATTAAGTTCAATTTATTATTGGTGTGAATATAAGTAATCGACTAACTATCATAGGCACAAGTTATATAACAATTTTTTCTGTTCTGATTATTACTAAGGCAAGCACAATGCAACCTATATGCTACTAAGTATACCTAGACAAAAGATGTGAGAGCTATCCCCCCAAACTTTAGATGGGCATTGCCCTCAATGCACTAAATACAACAAAAAAGAAAATAAAAAGAAAAAATTAAAGGCAAGAGAAAGGGAAAAAACTTAGGCTTAGTCAGATGGTGTAGAGGAATTCGAGGGGTTGTCTGCTGTCATCTACAAGTTACGGCAGCAGGCTTAGCATTGCTGCCCTTTCCAATGCTTAGCGGTCATGGTTTTTAAGGGTTTGGACCTATATGATTAATTGTGAGATGGGAATAAATAATAAAGAAAATGAAAAAAATAAGACCTAGTCCTAAAAAACTATTCCTACTAAAGCGGTAAAGTTATTGAAAAGATAATATTATATCACATCGGGGTGGGTGTTCCCCAATGTGAATTCTTCTTGTTCTTTGAGGACAGAATCTCCTGTATAGTGCTTTAATCGCTGCCCGTTAAATTTGAATTATGTCCCCCCATTTACTGGTTTTATTGTCACGACACCATGTGGGAAGGCTTGGACTACTTCGAATGGTCCTGACCATCTGGACTTTAACTTCCCAAGAAATAGCTTGAGGCGGGAAATGAACAACAGCACTTGTTGCCTGGGCAGGAACTGCCGCTGTTGAATCTTGTTGTCGTGCCATTTTTTGACTTTTTCCTTGTACATCTTGGCGTTCTCGTATGCCTCCCACTGGAATTCCTATATTTCTGTCAGATTAAGAAGTCTCTTTTCGCCAGCCTGTTTCCAGTCCATGTTTACTGCCTTGACTACCCAATACGCCTTGTGTTCTATTTCGACAGGGAGGTGGCAGGCTTTTCTGTATACTAGACAATATGGGGACACCCTGAGTGGTGTTTTATATGTTGTCCAGTATGCCCAAAGAGCATCGTCTAATTTCAACGACCAATCTTTCCTACTTGGGTTCACAACTTTCTCTAAGATGGTCTTGACTTCCCTGTTCGAAATTTTTGTCTACCCATTTGTTTGTGGATGATATGTCGCAGAAATCTTGTGCTTGACACCAACTTTTTGGAGTGCCTTGGCAATTAGTTTGTTATCGATATGGGTGCCCTCGTCACTAATGATTGCTCTTGGAACTCCGAACCTTGTGAATATGTTCTTTCGTAAGAATCTATGGATGGTCTTTGCATCATTGTGAGGGGTGGTAATGGATTCTACTCACTTGGAAACATAGTCAACTGCTAGAAGGATATACATATTTCCACACGAAGATGGGCATGGTCCCATAAAACCTATCCCCCAAACATCGAATAGCTCGACCTCTAAGATTGTTTGTAGGGGCATTTCGTTCCTTCTTGATATGTTTCCTGTTCTTTGGCAGTTGTCACACTATTTGTAGAATGCTTGAGCGTCTTTATGCAGTGTTGGCCAAAAGAACCCTAATTGTAGCACTTTTGTTATTGTGCGCTGCCCTCCAAAACGGCCTCTTGTTCATCCTCTGGGACACACCTTCTGATAATATGGTCTGCACAATTTTTAAACACGAAAGGCTCGTCCCAAAAATAATGCTTAGCTTCATGTTGGAATCGTTTCTTTCCTTGAAAGTGAAGTTCATAGGGTAAAATACTAGATACTAAATAATTCACAATATCTGCGTACCAGGGTGTGTCTGTCGATGATTCTGTCGCGACCTCTTCATGGGCGACAAGTAAGATGCCTTCAGCTTCCAGGGCGGCTACCAGAGCAGAGGCTAGTAGCAACTATTCATCAGGGAATGCATCCTGAATTTCACTGTTGGACGTCTTTTCTTGTCTATTCTCAAGCCGAGAGAGATGGTCCGCCACTTGATTTTTTGTGCCCTTCCTGCCTCAAATTTCCAGGTCGAACTATTGCAGCAACAGGATCCAACGGATCAGGCGAGGCTTTGCATCCTTCTTTGCGAATATGTACCTCAAGGCAGAATGATCAGTGTGAACTATCACCTTTGTATCAATAAGGTAGGGTCAGAACTTATCGAAAGCGAGCACTACTGCCAGTAACTCTTTCTATGTAGTGGTGTAGTTGGTTTGAGCGGGATTTAGTGTTTTGTTGGCGTAGTAGATTACATGAAAGATTTTGTCTCTGTGTTGTCCTAGGGTGGCGCCGACGACAGTATCACTGGCATCACACATGAGCTCAAAGGGTTGACTCCAATTAGGGAGAACTACCATATGTGCTGTCACTAGCTTTTCCTTTAAGGTTTTGAATGCCTCCTAGCATGCCTCATCGAAGTTGAACGGTTTTTCCTGTTCCAGCAAAGTACACAGCGGTTTAGAGATTTTAGAAAAATTCTCAATGAATTTATGATAAAAACCTACGTGACCAAGGAAAATCCGAATGCCCTTAATAGCGGTCGGTGACGGAAAGTTCGCAATTACTTCAATCTTGGCTTTGTCTACCTCTATTTCCCGTGCAGAAATTTTATGCCCCAAGACTATGCCTTCATCGACCATAAAGTGGCATTTTTTCCAATTAAGTACCAGGTCTGTTTCCTCGCACCTGGTGAGTACTTTTTCAAGGTTGCCGAGGCAGCTGTCGAAGCTGCTGCCGAAGACAGAGAAGTCGTCCATAAATATTTCCATGAAGTCTTCTATCATGTCGGAGAAGATAGACATCATGCATCGTTGGAATGTGGCAGGGGCGTTGCATAAACCAAACGACATTCTTCGGAAAGCATAAATTCCATATGGGCAGGTGAATGTTGTTTTGGCTTGGTCCTCCGGTGGGAGGGCGATCTGGTTATAACTTGAATATCCATCCAAAAAGCAATAGAAAGGTTTGCCAGCAAGGCCGTCAAGCATTTGATCAATAAAAGGTAATGGAAAATGATATTTTTTGTTGCTTTATTTAACTTGCGGTAATCCATGCATATTCTCCAACCAATTACTGTTCTAGTTGGTATTAACTCGTTATTGTCATTGCTTACCATAGTTATGCCACCTTTCTTTGGCACACATTGTACCGAGCTTACCCATTTGCTGTCTGAGATAGGATATTTGATACCAGTGTCTACTAACCATTTGATGATCTCTTTTTTGACAACTTCTCTCATGGCGTCGTTTAATCTCATTTGGGCATCTACAATTGGCTTTTAGTCCTACTCGAGCTGGATTTTGTGCATGCAAATGGTCGGGCTTATTCCTTTTATATCTGCAATGGTACAGCCTATTGCCTTTTATGCTATCGCAGCAGTGTTGTCGGTTGTTGTTCCTGTCTAGGCTGCAACTTGGAAGAAATTATTACTGTAAGTGTATCATTAGGTCCCAGGAAACATACTTAAGTTGTGCAGGTAAGGCTTTTAACTCAAGAGTGGGAGGTTGTTCGGTAGATGGTTTGAACATTTTGCCCCCATTTTCTATGTAATTCAGTGGTTCAAAGTACTTACCTGGCATGTTTCCTATCCAGCATGCTTCTTTCTGTTCCTCCAATTCCTGCTCTGTCCACTCATTGCGTTGTTCATCTCCTGGGCAGGTTTCTAGATGGCTACCGAAACAGCTGTCGAGGTCTCTACTCGGGCAGTCTTGTTGTAGGCAGGGTTTGTTGATTATAAAGTTGAACTCTGAGATGGCTTCCATTAGCTGGCCTTCTTCTGGATCATCAGCTTGCCTCATGGATTGGAAGACATTCAATTTTACTTGTTGGTCGTCTACCCTCATCGTAAGTTCACCTTTTTCCATATCAATCAGTGTTCTGCCCATAGCAAGGAATGGTTGTCCCAAGATTATTGGTGATTTTTCATCTACTTCACACTCTAGTACCAGAAAATTGGCAGAAAAAATAAATTTGTCAACCTTTACCAGGATATCCTCAATTTTTCCTTCAAGTTGTACGTATGTTCTGTCAGCCAGCTGGAGCATTACTGTTGTTGGGCGGGCTTCTCTTATTCCTAGTTTTTGGAAGACAGATTTGAGCATTAAGTTGATGCTCGCCCCTAAGTCACATAGGGCTCGTACGGAGTGGTTGTTGCCTATTTTGCAAGGAATTATGAAGTTGTCTGGATCTTTCTGTTTGGGTGGTGCCTTATTGTGTAGCATGGCCATGCATCCTTCTGTCACTGTCACTGTTTCAAATTCCCCGAACATGGTTCTCTTGGATACCATATCTTTTAGAACTTGGCATAGCTGGGCATATGTTCGATCAACTCTACCAGTGGAAGATTGATTTTGACTTGTTTTAGAATGTCCATGAATTTTTTATACTACATATCCTGTTTTTATTTTTTCAATCTTTGCAAAAATGGTGGTGGAGGTGTTGGGCCGCCAGTTTTTGCTTTGAGGGGTATCCTATCCTGGGAAGATGTAACTGGTTCAGAATTTGACTGTTCATTCCTGGTGTCATCTGTCAGTTCTTGTTCTATTTCCTTGTTGCTTTCGCCTGGTGTTGCCGCGGCAGGTTGTCCGACGGCTTGAACTGGTTCGGCATGTGTTGTTTCTCTTGTAGAAGGAATGGATGGGTCTTGTAGTGTTATCACACTTCTGGTTGTTATAGCTTTGCACTATTCATGAGATTTCCCTTTCGCGATTTCAGTGTCACTAGGTAATCCACCCATTGGCCTAGTATTGATAACATGAGCAAACTTTCCGAATTGAGTCTCTAGATTTTTTTATCGCTACTTCTTGGTTGTTCATCTTGCTTTCCATCCTGCACATGAAAGATTCAGTTTTTTCAATAAACTTATTCGTATTAGAAATAAAATCATTAGTATGAGATATGAAAGTATGCAGGGTAGATTCTAAGGAAGAAGTGTTCGTATTCTATTGCTGTTGAAGCAGCTGTCGTGACATGTACTGTTGATAATCTCCATGTTGTTGTTGTGGGTTTGCAGCAGTCTTTGGATTGCTCTAGGAGAAGTTGGGATGGTTCTTCCATCTAGGGTTGTAGGTGTTCTGGGCAGGTCTGATGTTCCTCTTGTATCCTCCCATAAAGTTGGCAGATGCGGTGCAGTTAGAGGAATCATGGTTGCCCCCACACATCACAAAATGGCTCTACAGCCTTTGCCTCATAGACTTTCCCAACAGGTTTCACGATGCTCATGACCAGCTCTGTCAGCTTGTACAGGCGGGCATTGACAGATTATGAGGCTTCTACCTCGTTTACAGTGGCAGGCCGCCTAACGCCGCCTCGGCGGGCTGTTTGTTACTTGTAGTCGTTCTTGGCGGCTTGGTTCAGAATCCACAATGCCTCCTCTGGTGGTCTGTCAAGGATGATTCCATTGGCTGAGGAATCAATCATCATCCGTGTTAGGGAGTTCACCCTGTTGTAGAACATTGATACTTGTGTCCAAGCCAGAAAACCATGTAGCGGGCAGTTGTTCAGCATCTGTTGGTACCACTCCAATGCTTCATACATTGGCTCATCATCCTCTTGTCGGAAGGTTGTTATCTAGTTTTGTAGTCTGTTTGTGACATTGGACGGGCTGAATTGATCCAAAAAATCTTTACATAGCTCTGTCCATGTGTTGAACGACCCTGCTGGCTGGTTAATTAACCAATGTTTTGCCCTATCCCTCAGCGAATAGGGAAATAGCATCAGCCTCAGTACGTCTTGATGGACCCCATGTATTTTGAATGCTTTGCAGATGTCCTGGAATTCTCTCAAGTGTTGTCGAGCATCTTTTGTGGCAGTCCCTCCAAATTGCCCTAACGTGTTGATCATGTTAAACATAACGGGCTTCCACTCGAAGTGATCTGCCTCAATCTCATGTTCTACCACTGCCGAATCAAACCCTCTGAAGTCATGTTCAAGATAATCCATAATGGTTCGAACATTATGGGGCTGCCTGGGCGGAACTTGCTGTTCTTTGAGCGGTGGGTCTTGCTGCCCATTCATGCCGTTCACAGCATTGTTGGTAGGGTTGTCATTATCCATGTCCTCTTTGGTTCACAGCATCGTCATAAAAGAGGATTTCCCCTTTTGGATTTGCCCTGGTCATACACTAGCAAAGGAAACTGTAAATTTTTTTATTAAAAATAAAAAGTAAAGAAATAAAAGTACATAAATTAAAGACGAAATTCGTTGTTACCAATCCCCGGCAATGGTGCCAAAAACTTGTAGAGCGATTAGGTGTTCTCTATTTATGAGCGCAAGTGGACACTCTTGTCAAGTTATAGTATATAAGATATCGTCTCCCACAGGGACTGGACAGCTTGATTCGAATTTTTGTTCCTGCACAAGAAAAGCAATTGCACAAGTAAGATGGTTGTTTGATAAGAAAAGTAAAATAAAACACAAGGAAGTAATCATGTTGATAGAGAGGGCAGGGTTATGCTACTGCTTAGTGTGAAACTGCGTTGAATAGGTCAAGTTGTTTCGCACTGCCACGATCTGCTGCCTTGACGGGTAATGGCGAATTGAGGCGGCGAAAACTTTCGCTGCCACAACGGAACTCTGCTCTTGCAACTTTCGATGTGCCGGCAGGTGAGATGGAGAGAAGTCTCAACGGCAAGTCTGGAAGATACTCCAAGTTCGGCGAAGCAATTCTAAAGTGATCCTACCTATCTCAACGTAAACCTAACACAGACAGTCAATGTTTGGTTTCACCTTTTAGCCGCTGAAATTCCAACTTATGTCTAAGCCGAATTAGTCAACACCTCGTCATGATGAGAATGTGCTTAATTCTTTCGTGAGTTTGACACTTTCATGCCCTACAAATGGATTCTTCAACTGGACTTTTGGAACTAATTGAAGGAAGTGAAGCACATGAATTAAGCAAAATAAGAGTATTTTATTGTAAAAACAATCTTGAAAACCTAAACAATCGTTCTCACAACTAATTACAACATAACCCAAACCCAAAGAGAGAATTAGAACATGTAGGCGGCAAGAAAACCTAAAGTATGCCTAAGGAAAACCTAAGTTATCTTGAATTAGAATTACAATGGGTATATATAGGCATTAGCTAGGTCTAGTCCTTCTTGAAGTAGAAGTCTTCAAAGTAGCTTTCCACATTAAATGCGACTTTAAACTCTGACTTCTCTGAGTTGAATGTGGACTTTTTCACATTGCCTTGTTCCGCAAGCAATCACGAGATTTAACTCTGGAGGCTCTGTACGCTGCTACATACGTCGAAAAATTGAGTGGACAACATCGATAGAATCAAGATTTTTTGCTCTACAAATCGCACTTCGGTTCTCCAAGTCCATAGTCTGCTGTCTTGGGCGGCAAGGTGGGCGACGGCAGCTACTCGGCAGCTGCTGTCTCTGTCTAGAACTGCATCAGTATAGCTCCCTAGTTCACTGCCTCAACATCACATCCTCAGCTCCTCTTTCCCTCTGTCAGCCTTTAGTACCTTAAACCAAAAGTACACTAAAACAGTACCTTTCTTCACCAAATAAAAGATAATCTATACAAACATGGCAAAGCAAAGAAATACTGTAAAATGCAATGCATGGTCCTAATTATGCCTAAGATGTACTAAAAAACAACAATAATATGGGATGGAATGTGCATGAAATATAGAACTTGTGGACATATTATAGACATGCAGGAACAGGACAAACCATTCAACTTTGATGAGGCATGCTTGGAAGCATTCAAAACCCTAAAGGATAAGCTAGTGACAGCACCTATGGTAGTTCCCCTTGATTAGAGCCAACCCTTTAAGCTAATGTGTGACGCTAGTGATATTGCCGTCGGCACAGCGCAAAGACAAAATTTTCCATGTCATCTACTACTCCAGCAAAACACTGAATACTGCCCAAACCAACTACACCATTCTTGGCAGTATTGTTCGCCTTCGATAAATTTCGGCCCTATCTAATGGGAACCAAGGTGATAGTCCACACAGATCATTCTGCCTTGAGGTACCTGTTCGCAAAGAAGGATGCAAAACTTCACCTGATCTGTTGGATTCTGCTGCTGTAAGAATTTGATTAGGAAATCCGAGACACGAAGGGCACAGAAAATCAAGTGGAGGACCATCTATCTCGGCTTAAGAATGGACAATAAAAGACATCCACCAGCGAAATCCAAGATGCATTCCTTGATGAACAGTTGTTACTAGCCTCCGCCCTGGTAGCTGCCGTGGAAGCTGAAGGCATCTCACTAGCCGCCCATGAAGAGGTCACGGCAGGGGCATCGACATCCACCCCCTAGTACGCAAATATCGTGAATTACTTGGTATCTGGTTTTTTTTACCTTATGAACTTAACTTCCAAGGAAAGAAACGATTCCAACATGATGCTAAGCATTATTTTTGGGACGAGCCTTTCTTGTTTAAAAACTGTGAGGATCAGGTTATTAGACGATGTGTCCCAGAGGATGAACAACAAGCCATACTGTCATAGTGCCATGCAGCACCATGTGGAGGCCATTTTGGAGGGCAGCGCACGACAGCAAAAGTACTCCAATCATGGTTTTTTTGCCAACATTACATAAAGACGCCCAAGCCTTCTACAAATAGTGTGACAATTGCCAAAGAACAGGAAACATATCAAGAAGGAATGAAATGCCTTTACAACCATCTTAGAGGTTGAATTGTTTGATGTTTGGGGGATAGATTTTATGGGACTATTGTCATCTTCGTGTGGCAACATGTACATCCTCCTAGCAGTCGATTATGTTTCCAAGTGGGTAGAAGCCATTGCCACCCCTCACAATGATGCAAAGACTGTCCATAGATTCATACGCAAGAACATATTCACAAGGTTTGGGATTCTAAGAGAAATCATTAGCGACGACGGCACCCATTTTGATAATAAGCTAATTGCCAAGGCACTCCAAAAAGTTGGTGTCAAGCACAAGATTGTCGCGGCATACCCTCCACAAAAAAATGGGTAGGCGAAAATATCGAACAGGGAGGTAAAAACCATCTTGGAAAAAGTTGTCAATCCAAGCAGAAAAAATTGGTCGTTGAAATTAGACGATGCTCTTTGGGCATACTAGACAGCCTACAAAACGCCACTGGGAATGTCCCCTTATCGACTAGTATACGGCAAGGCTTGCCACCTCCCTGTCGAAATAGAACACAAGGCATATTGGGCAGTCAAGGAAGTGAACATGGACTAGAAATAGGCTGGCGAAAAGAGATTACTCGATCTGACCGAAATGGAAGAATTTCGGCGGGAGGCATACGAGAACGCCAAGCTGTACAAGGAAAAAGTCAAAAAATGGCACGACAGCAAGATCCAACACAAGTAGTTCCTGCCTGGGCAGCAAGTACTATTGTTCAACTCCCGCCTCAAGTTGTTTCTTGGGAAATTAATATCCAGATGGTTAGGACCATTCGAAGTAGTCCAAGCTTTCTCACATGGAGCTGTGACAGTAAAACCAGTGAATGGAGGGACATAATTCAAAGTTAACGGGCAGCAATTGAAGCACTATGCTTGAGATTATGTCCCGAGAGAACATGAAGTATTCACATTGGGGATGCCCACCCCACTATGACATAATTTTATCCTTCCACATATTTATCGTTTTATCTAATTAGGAGTAGATTTTTAGGAATATATTTTATTTCTTGTTCTTTTTCTTTACAATTTATTCCCGTCTCACAGCTAATTATACAGATCCAGACCCTTAAGAATCGAGTCGTTGTGCACAGCATAGAGCAATATTACTAAGTCTGCTGCCGCAACCCGCAGTTGACGGCAAAACAGATAACTCCTCCTCCTCAGCATCAAAGACCCAAGCCTCTTCTCAACCATCTGCCAACTTCTAGTTATTTTTCTTTTCTTCTCATTATTTTATTTTTCTATTTTTATATCAATTGTATTTTTTCTGTTTAATTTTGTTTTTATTTTGTGCATTGAGGGCAACGCCCATCTCGAGTTTGGGGGGTTAGCACTCATTATTTTGTAGGCATACTCTAGCGCATTTTAGGTTGCATAATGTACTTTCCTTAGAAAATTAATCAAAAAAATTGTTACAACTTGTGCCTATGATAGGATAGCCGACTTTAAATTTTCACACCAAGTTAAAATGAACTTAACTTTGGGGAACATCATGAAGTAAACTTAGGATTTTTTATAGTTGCCAAAAATTAAAACACTACTATTACTTGCTGATTTTGTTTGAGTTTCTGATAAACACTGCCTGTTGAATTATTTGTAAAATTCTAACATGGTTGCAGGAAGCTGCTGCGGCAGACAACAAATAGAAAAAAAAACAAAAGCACTGCCAAGACAGGCAAAACAAAATTTTTATGATGTCTATCCCTAGAGGTGCTCGAAATAGGCTCTAGGAAGAATCATGTGCGAGGACACTCCGCTGCTATCAAAGTCCATGAATCTGAAAATTTTGAAGTGACAGACAAATTAGCATGAGTGAATGAAAGTCTTCACGGGATAACTCTACTCCGTGGGTTTGGGGTTTTGTAGTTTGCTCCTATCTTAATTTCAGACCTAGAAGAGTAGTCGTGATGAGTCGGAGCCCTCATTTCCATGATTATTTAAATTGTGCTTAAATATGTTGTCTCGGCAATAACCTTGTATATCATGACAACATCTCTGTTTATTTAGAATATTTATCAGATTCAGCATGTACACAGTTCTGCACACATATCACTAGCATATTATAGTTTAATTTTGAGGTAATTCATGTTATTCCCCTCTCACTAATTGAATGACATGTGGCATGGCCTTGAGGTGTTAAATCAAGTTTGAAACATAAAATTTTCTTTTTGATTAGTTTAAAGGGCAAGTATGTTTAGGTTGCATTGCTTGAGGACAAGAAATAGTTCGAGTTTGGGGGTGTGTAAAGTGTCCATAAGTTTTATATTTCATGCACATTCCATCTCATATTATTGTTGTTTTTAGTACATTTTAGGCATAATTAGGTTCGTGCATTGCATTTTACTGTATTCTTTACTTTGTCATGCTTTTTATTGATTATCTTTTATTTGGTAAGGAAAAGGTATTGTTTTAGTTTAGTTTTAGTTTCAGGTACTAGAGGCTGACAGAAGGAGAGAGGAGCTAACGACATGATGTTGAGGCAGCAGACTAAGAAGATGTACTGATGCAGTTCCAGACATAGACAACAGCTGCCGAGTAGCTGTCGCGCGCCCTACCTGCTGCCCAAGATAGCAAGATGAGAAATTGGAGAACTAGAGTGTGATCTGTAGAGCAGAAAATCCTAATCTTAACAATGTTGTCCACTTAATTTTCTGATTACTGTTGCAGCAGGTAGAGCTACTGAAGGAGGAACTCAAGCTTCCTTGCGGAGCAAGGCAACGTGATTAAGTCCACATTCAACTCAAAGAAGTCAACATTTAGAGTGCCATTTAATGAAAAAGCCACATTGAAGAGTTCTACTCCAAGAAGGACTAGACCTAGCTAATGCATATATATACTTATTGTAATTGTACTTCAAAACAACTAAGGTTTTCCCTTAGGCATAGTTTAGGTTTTCTTGCCACCATTATGTTCTAAATTTCTCTTTGGGTTTGGGTTATGTTGTAATTAGTGTGGGAACGATTGTTTAGGATTTTAAGTTTGTTTTTGCAATAAAGCTTCAAGGTTTGCTTATTCTATGTTCTTCATAGTTTTCAATTAAGGCGAAAGATTAGTTGATTACTACCCATTTGTTCGATATCGAGAGAGTCGAACTCACGAAAGGAGTAAGTAAGATCTCATCTATAGACGATGTTGATCAATCCAGCATAGATATAGTTTAGGGTTTAAGACGGCTAAAAGAGGACGAATTAACTTTGATGTCTTTGCACGATTCACGTCGCGACTGGTATTTTCTACATTGGGCATCAACAACATTCTGAATTAGACATAAGCAGAATCACTTTTGAAGCATAATGTTGAGCCTTGTAGTTCTGCCGAGTTTGCCGCCAAGACACACATCCATTCCACTGTAGGGGCAGCGAGAGCGTCACAGAAGCCAATCTGCCATCTTCCGCCGAGGCAGCGAAGTCTGGCAGCGCAAAGCAACTTATCCTATTCAATGCAGTTTTACACTAAACAACAGCATAACCCAGCCCATTCCATCAATCTGATTTCTTCCCTTTTATTTACTTGTGTTTTATTTTATTTTCTTCTTAAACAAACCAACTTATTTGTGCATTTACTTTTCTTGTGCAGGAACAACGAATCGAGTTAAGCTGTCCAATCCCTGTAGGAGATGATATCTTTTATACTATTACTTGACAGGAGTGTGCACTTGCGCTCATATTTAGAGAACACTAAAACGCTCTACAAATATCATCAATACTAGAAATGGAAATTTTAAGAGAGCAATATGAGTTCGCAAAATATTCCTTTGGGAATTATAGATAACATATGTTTTCAATTAGCATTTGAAATAAACCAATGTGGATATAAGTTCTGGTAGCCAAAAAGTCAGTTGAAAGCTCTAAAAGAGATATATATTGCTACCAAAAGATAATTTCCATTGAAAGCTCCAAAAGAGCTAAATATTCCTATTCAAAGGAACAATTTTGATGGTCGTACTAGACGTGTACGAGTGAGATTGAATCACATGTTCTGGTTTACCAAATTCAGAAATGTATATACACACTTGTATATAGTTGGCATGATCAGTTAGACCATCCTGATTAATAATGATGCGAAAGCTATTAAGATTTAGATGCACATTTACGAAAAGAACCTAGAGTTCTTGTGGTGCTTATTCTCAAAGAAATTGATTAAATTCCATTTACTAAAAGAACACGAAGTTCTTATGTGTTGAGTGCCTAAAAGTTATATATTTTACCCCTCATTTATCCTTATTTTTGCTGCACTCAAGCACGTTTAATTGCATTTTAGGCTAGTTTTTGCATTTACATCACATTTAGATAAAACTGCACAGATGCTACTGAAATTGGTCACTTTTGTAGGTATCTACCGTGGCAGCATCAAAGGCAGCTGAGGAGCAGAGGCGAGTTGCAGAAGTGGCGAAAGAAACTAGGTCTGTGGTCTGTCGTGACCGCTGTTGTGGCAGAAGTGGCGACAGTGAAGACACTTGCGGAGGAAAACACGAAGTGGAGATCGACAGATAGAGGATTTCAAACCGGACTATCGTGGGCCACTCACAAAATTTTGGGGACTAGAAGCAGAAGGAGCTGTACTGAAGCAATTCTAGTTGCCACCAAGGACGTTGCCGCCGCAGAATGCCGCCCGGACGGCAATATGCAGACATAGTCAAGATGGGTCTCGTTTGATAAAGGACATTTTTCTGAGTCCATTGAGCCCAATCTTGCATTTTTCTGAGGCCGGGAGCGGAGCATAAAGCTGATCAAGGATCGATAAGTAAAGTAACTTATCTTTACTTGTTAAACAAGGATTTCTACTCCAAGAAGGATTTCTACTCCAAGAAGAACTTCTACTCCAAGAAGGACTTGGACTAGATCTTTGCCTATATATACCCATGTATGTAAGGGTAAAGTAAGACATCACATCACATACCTCTCATCTCAAAACCCTAGTCGTTTGTCTTTCTTCACCATGTTCTAAACCTCCCCTAGGGCAAAGGGTTGATATTGTAAAGTAGTTGTAAGGGTTGTTCTATTCTTAGAATTTTTCTGTTCAATGAAATAAAACTTCAAGTTTGCTTATTATGGTTTCAACATCTGGCAAGAGTATCGGGAGAGCATTGTAAGATTATCTATTTACTTAATATCGGGAGAGTTAAGTATACGAAAGGAGTAAGTACTGGTTCTCCAGTTTATGGTTGAACTATCTCGGACCTAGGGATAGGACGAGGTTAAGCGGCTAAAGAAGAATTCATAAACATCAGTGTTCATACTTCGATTCACGCCGGGAGGTATCATCCAAGACGTGTTTGCTGACAAGCTTGGATCTAGGGATAGCCTATCGAAATTAGTACAAGTGTACACAGCGCAAGTAATAAAGTGATACTAGAGTATCGAATATCGTCTCCACAGGGACTGGAATACTTCTATCCTTTAACTATCTACATAGAAGAAAGAAGGAGTTTTAATAAATTGATTAAGATTGTCACGAAAATAATTAAGTAAAAAGATAAATCAAAAATATAAAATAGGCAGGAATTGAATTGCTCCGTAGTGCAGGTATTACACTGTTCAAGGACTTATGTTTTGTGTCTGGCTCCTGTCGTGGCAGCGGTCCGTTGCTGTCGCGGCAGCGATAAGCAACTTAGTTTCTTCAAGTTCGGCAATAATCCCTGGATTGACTTGTTCTATCCCTAGATCCAAGATTGTCGGTGAACACATCTTGGATGATACCTCCCGGCGTGAATCGAAGTATGAACATCGATGTTTATGATTTCTTCTTTAGTCGCTTAACCTCGTCCTATCCCTAGGTCTGAGATAGTTCAACCATAAACTGGAGAACCAGTACTTACTCCTTTCGTATAATTAACTCTCCCGATATTAAGTAAATAGATAATCTTACAATGATCTCCCGATACTCTTGCAAGATGTTGAAACCAAAATAAGCAAACTTGAAGTTTTATTTCATTGAACAGAAAAATCCTAAGAAAAGAGCAACCCTTACAACTACTTTACAATATCAACCCTTTGCCCTAGGGGAGGTTTAGAACATGGTGAAGAAAGAGAAACGACTAGGGTTTTGAGATGAGAGGTATGGGATGTGATGTCTCCCTTTACCCTTACATACATAGGTATATATAGGCAAAGATCTAGTCCAAGTCCTTCTTGGAGTAGAAATCCTTCTTGGAGTAGAAATCCTTGTTCAACAAGTAAAGATAAGTTACTTTACTTATCGATCCTTGATCAGCTTTATGCTCCGCTCCCAGCCTCAGAAAAATGCAAGATTGGGCTCAATGGACTCAGAAAAATGTCCTCTATCAAACGAGACCCATCTTGACTATGTCTGTGTATTGTTGTCCGGACGGTATTCTGCGGCGGCAGCATCCTTGGTGGCAACTGGAACTGCTTCAGTACAGCTCCTTCTGCTTCTAGTCTCCAAAAATATGTGAGTGGCCCACGATAGTCCGACTTGAAATCCTCTATTTGTCGATCTCTCTTCGTGTTTTCCTCCTCAGGTGTCTTCACTGTCGCCATTTCTGCCACAACAGCGGTCATGACAGACAATAGACCTCGTTTCTTCAGCTTCTGATCCGCTACTCGCCTCTGCTCCTCAGCTGCCTTTGATGCTGCCACGGCAGATACCTGTAAAAGTGACCAATTTCAGCAGAATCTGTGCAGTTTTATCTAAATGTGATGTAAATGCAAAAACTAGCCTAAAATGCAATTAAACGTGCTTGAGTGCAGCAAAAATAAGGATAATTGATGGGTAAAATATAGGACTTTTAGGCACTTAACACACCCCCAAACTCGAATCATTGCTTGTCCTCAAGCAAATGCAACCTAACTAACATGCATGCATGCATACACACACACACACACATACATACATATATATATATATATATATATATATATATATATATATATATATATATATATATATATATATATTCTTGGCTTAAGTCAGTGAACAATCCTTACCCACAACAACATCCCTATCATGTTTAGCACCTGTTCAAATATTTAAAGATCTACTTAGAGCAAAAGTATAGTTCTCGTGCATGTGTGTGCATTTATTGTGAACATACATGAATATAGACTTCCCTAGCAACTAGAATATTATACTTAGCTTGTTTAGAGTTTTCCTTCGAGACTTAATTCTTTTTTATTTTATTTTATTTTTTTACTAGAGCCAGTATCGGGCACCTCTAGTTGTTTCCTTCTTTTTCTGAATTTTTCTCTTTTCTACTAGAGCCAGTATTTCAGGCACCTCTAGTTAACTATCTAGAGCCGGTGATAGACACCTCTAGAAGTTTTTCTCTGGTTATTTTCCTAGAGCCAGTGATAGGTACCTCTAGGTTTCCTAAGTTTCTAGTCTCTTTCTACTCTAAGTTCTAAGTTTTATATTCTATGTATGCTAGAGAAGGTATGTTATCAAGTAAGTCACAAAGTGTTTCAGGTTTTCAGAACTATACTAAGGTTCTACTTACTATCACAACAGAGATGGCAGCAGCAGATAATAAAAGTTCAATAAATTAAGCCAAATTTTTTGGCATAAAAACTAAATGCATTATTATATGAATAATTAGGAGGACTCCCTACCCCCAAACTCAAAGGTTGCATTGTCTTCAATGCATGACACAAGACATAAAAATGTAAAACAGAAAATAAAAATGACAGAAAAGTGAAACATCACAAAAAGATAATATATACAGCAGGCGACAGAGAAAAAGGGAAAAAAGACTTAAGTTGTGTGGTTGTCGTCGCTGCTGCTGGAGTTTTGGATAAGGAGTTGTCACCGGGCAGTCTCCTTGAACTTTGTCGGAGGAGCTGTGGTTGCTACCCTGGGAGTTGGAGACGCGGAGGCTGCCTTCTTCCTTGCGTCACTATCTTCACTATTGTTGGCGACAATCACTTTGGAATTAATCTTAGGGAGTATCAGTGCTGCCGCGGTAGGGTGGAGGCAAAGCTTCCTCGGGTTGCTTGTATCATCATTGCAAGGGTTCTCTCTATTTACCTAATAACACAATCAAACTAAAAACTAATACTACCTGCGTCCCACTTAAGATGTCCATTGTTGACTTTTCACGCAGTTTTAGGAAGAAAAAGTTTGTGTAAGAAATGTGATATAAATTAATTAAAAAGACAATTTTAACCTTAAAAGTTAAAGTTTGTTTTGTTGGAAAACTAAAAGAAATGATAGAAAGGGAAATGCACTTTGTAAAAGTAGTTGATTTTTTCAATGAGACATTTTAAGTGGGACAATTTTAAAACACAAAAGAGACATTTTAATTGGGACGGAGGGAGTATCAAATTTCTAATTCCTAAAACAATAAAGATAAAAATAAAATAAAATAAGTTAAATTAGGAGTGCCTTGAAGGGCATCTCCTAAAGTAACTACTCTATGTTCTATTGATGCTTGAGGGGTCATTTCCGGTACTTCTTGAAGTCCATCCGTACCCTCCATCTAGTGATTATTCTCATGGTGGAGGCTCCTTTCTTTCTCTTCCCTTTGTAGTCCATGAAGTCCTCCCTTCTTGGTAATGTTTCTGAGGACATGAATATGTAATTAGAAAAAATTAAATTGACATTCGACCACAAACTTACCTTGTTTTCGTTGAATGTTGCTGTGGTTGAATGTAGCCCCTGCTGTTGTGTCTGCTGCTGTGGCAGCCAGTTATTTTGACAGTCCTTTTTCAGGTTACTTTGCAGGTCAATGGGGCATTGGAAAGTACCATAATTCTCCATATCAAATTTTGTTGGCCACTCAAAGGTCTCCATCAGTAGAGATCTCGATGATTCTAAATCCACCGGTGTTGGTTCCTCAAATACCTGCAATAGAATTGGTGAGTTTTCAAAGAATTCAAAAGGTTCGTTTATTACATGCTCATATTCCATTAGCGAGGCATTGTCATCGGGTTTCTCTTCTAGGTGGTTGTGTGAGTGCCATGACAGGGATGGATGTGTGCAATCTTGGTCGGGCATAATCGAGGTAGTGGGTTGAGAGTTTGCCTCGGATGTGGTTGTCGCAGTGCCATTCTCTTGAATTTCACTCAGCGTTGTTGCGGTGTTGCTCCATTTTGGCTCCTCGATCATTGCCATGGCAATTTGTTGCTCAGACTCATCATGTGTTGGGTATTCCTTCACATGGGCATCCTCTTCATCTTGCCTGAGGATTTCAGGTTCATACGTGGCATGAATGAGGATCGGTCTGCTCAAGAGTGCATCCATCTTGGCGATACTTGTGTCCATAGAAGCCAACAATTTTTGCATGAGTGCCACGAAGGCTTGAAGTGTACCTTCTAAGGAATTCGTTTGCTCTTGAGGAGGACTACTTTCCCATGGCATGTCAGTTTCTTCATGGTAATTGCGAGAATTCTCCCACATCAGCTCTCGAATAGTTTTTCCTGACATGTTTATGCTCCTTAAACATGTATTTCACCTGAATTTTTGATAGAAATAGAATAATAATAATAATAATAATAAGAAGAAGAAGAAGAATAAGAATAATAATAATAAAGAGAAAAGAAAAGTGCAGAAGTTAAAGGTAAGAGTATGTTGCCAGTCCCCGGCAACGACGCCAAAAACTTGTTGCGTGTAAAATAGCCTATCACAATTAGTGCAAGTGTACACGTCGCAAGTAATAAAGTGATACTAGAGTATCGGATATCGTCTCCACAGGGACTGAAATACTTCTATCCTTTAACTATCTGCATAGAAGAAAGAAAGAGTTTTAATAAATTGATTAAGATTGTCACGAAAATAATTAAGTAAAAAGATAAATCAGAAATATAAAATAGGCAGGAATTGAATTGCTCCATAGTGCAGGTATTGCACTGTTCTAGGACTTAGTTTCTTCAAGTTCGGCAAGAATCCCTGGATTGACTTGTCCTATCCCTAGATCCAAGCTTGTCGGCGAACAAGTCTTGGATGATACCTCCCGGTGTGAATCGAAGTATGAACACCGATGTTTATGAATTCTTCTTTAGCCACTTAACCTCGTCCTATCCCTAGGTCCGAGATAGTCCGACCATAAACTGGAGAACCAGTACTTACTCCTTTCGTATATTTAACTCTCCCGATATTAAGTAAATAGATAATCTCACAATGCTCTCCCGATACTCTTGCAAGATGTTGAAACCAGAATAAGCAAACTTGAAGTTTTATTTCATTGAACAGAAAAATCCTAAGAACAGAACATTATGTTGCTTGTTTTTAAAGGAAATTATTAAGATCCCACTTACCAAAAGAACTTGAAGTTCTTGTACTAAAGTTGAGACTGCATGTCTTGCATATATGAATGAAATATGGGCCCATTTATCCACAAATGTGGAAATTTTATATGATTTTAGTAGATGCATCTATGTTTTGTCAACTTACAACCAAAAAATTGTGAGATTGATTATAAAAGGATTCAGATTATGCCATTAGACCATTCGTCTTGCAGAAGCTAGTGAGTTTATATTTTAGGCTATATCAGTTGTTACAAAGCCTATTGATTATGAAAAATACAGTTTAGCAAAATTTTATTTGGATGCCTCCTCTTTGATAGCTAAACTATGAGAACAAAAAAATTATTATTTATATGGTATACGCATCAAGCCAACGAGTTATAATAAACTCCCCGTTATGATTGGTTTTTGGTCAGAAGCCAAAGATTTCTCATTTTATAATTTTGAATGTGTGATATATTATTGAATTACTCCACCACAATGCACAAAATGGGTAAATAAAAGGGTTGAGAATATATATATTAAGTATCAGTCTCCTTTTATGTTTAAATTCTTAAACATTAATTGGAGAATCATTTATGACATGATTTTTTTCAACATCATGGGGAGATAATAGTTAGTTGGATAAAGGAAAATGAATTATCATTATCTAGATCCTCGTATATGAACCAGAAGTTCATAAAATAATTCATGTTATTACATGTCAATTGTCAGACATATTTATTGACCCAATGAGAGTAACAAAGTCTCATATACCAGCTGAAATGCTCTAAATTTGAATTACATGTTAGAACGAACATTTGTAAATCATGCATGAAGCATGAAAATTGGTTCCAATGATCAAAATTCTCGTAAATGAAAAATAGTATGAGATGATCATATATTGGAGGCGGGTGCTCCTAAAGAGACCCAGGGCATAACTAATAATAAAACTCTTGAAGAGTTTCATGTACCTGAAATAAAGATTGAAATCTTGAAGAGATTTAAATGAGTTATGTCACTACGAGAATGGAACCAAAAAATTGAAAAGTTGTCGACAACGATTTTGCAAACAATTTTACATAGAATACTTTTATAAAAGTAAAGAAAGAAAATGAAGATCTTGTATAGAAATCTATCCAGAAGTATAGATATTGAATTGACAGTGTAGAAAGACGCTTTGAACTTTTAAAAGAGAAGTATTTGGACCAGCAGTTTAAACATCTAAAGGTGAATACAAGTGAAACACAAATAAATAGTCGTAAATACGACTTGAATTATGATTTATGAATAGTTTTGATAAACTTCATGGTAGATGTAATTACTTTGACAGTTATAAAATATTTTACATGCGTTTAATCATTTTTTGAATCCCTATAAAAGGAAAGTTATCATTGACGAATTTAAAATGTTAGAAGCATTTGAAAATTTACAAAGAAATTTATTTAGACAAAATTTATTTACACATGCTAGAAGCATTTTTTAAAAATAATTAGTTTTTAATCTTAACAAAATTAAAAACTAGTAAAATATTTTTTTAATTTTTAAATAAAATATGTTTACCTCCTAAAACATTTTTCTAATCGTATAATCATTTTCATTTGAAAAAATTTTATGGTTCAAACAATTTTGAAACCTATATTCCTTTTTTGAATTTTTTTATTCCAATAGGGTGTAATCGATTTGAGTATTTGATATCTAAACGATTTTGATTTTGTAATTTTTTTAAAAATCCTAGAACTTCAAATAAGTTTTGAATATAAAACTTAAGCTTGCTTGCACAACAATTATCCCTTATCGATACATTATTACACCGGTGTAAATTGATTCTAAATTATTAAACTAGTCGATGAATTACCAAGTTTAAATTTACGGATCCACCCATGTGTGTGTTAACCAACAATCAATTGATATAGCGGGATGAGACGCTAAATCCCTTAAGGAAGATAATGGGTTCGAATCTTGATGTTGTAAATGGAGAAAACTGAGTGGGTCTCTGCATACCCTAACCAGGTTAGGCACCCAATAGATCGGATATCAGTAGTTATACTAAGGTAATATAAAATGGGTAATTATTCTATACACAAGCGTTTGTGAAAACTTTTTTACACAAGCGCTTTGGTTTTAGGGGTTATGGACTCTATTTAGCGTTTAAAATTTAGGGGTTTAAGTATAATAGTTTTGAATTTAGGGCCTCTTGATAGAATTTTGTGTTTATGATTAAAATTTAAGGTTTGTAGGTAAAAGCATAAGTCCCTACCTATATTACCTTAAACCCTAATTTCTAACCATGAATCCTAGATTCTAAACCCCTCAACTAAAGCCGCAAACCCTAAAATTAAGGCGTTTATGGAAACAAAAAATTTTCACCGCCTGTATATAGGATAATAATCCTATAAAAATATCAAGATGAGTCGAACCAGAGAATTCTCATCTTCATTCGAATCCGTCCCGACTTTTCTCCTCCTAAAACCCATCTAATCACATCCCAAAATCTAAATATTAAAAATATCCATCTCAATCAAATCGAATCAAGTCAAAACTAGTTGGATTCAATTCAAATGGTCATCACTACATAACTAAGGCGGTGAAAAACATCACAATCATTTTTTCAAGCCAAAGAGGACACCACTTTGGTCATTTGATATATTTTAGTCACTCAACTTTAAAAACACTCAATATACTCATTAAATTTTATTTTTTAGCCTATTTTAATCACTTTGAATTATTTTATTAATATTTAAGTATGACATGGCATATTTTATTATTATTATATATATAAATAATTTAAAATATAAATCAATAATTTTTTAATAATAATTAAAAAAATAATTTAAAATAAAAACCTTAATCCCAAACACCTCAAATATCCCAAATATCTCAAATCTAAACCACCAAACATCCCCGGCGGCCACCACCCCCTCTTTCTTATTCATTAACTGCTCTTTCTTGTTCAGACTCAGTGAACCATTGATGTTGCTCTTGCTTTGCTCCATCATCCAACAACAAAATCGAAGAAATTATATTTATAGATCTGTTATTCTTAAATTCTTCATTAACTAAGGATTCTTCACTATCTTTTCTACCCATTTTCCTGCTATTTTCGTTGGACCCATTTTTCATATACTAGAATGAAAAAAAGTCGCCGCTGCTAATGCTTCGTCTTTATATGAAAAACTTTCAGAAGAAAGAAATGTGAAAGACCCAATTTCCATGAAACGTGTATTGGTTTGTTTTTTATTGAAAAAATATGAATGTAAAATTATTTGAAATTGTGCATGAGAACGAAGTGAAGAGGGTGACCGGTGGAGGTGAAGGGCAGAGTTTGATCGTGGAGATGGAGCTGAAAGTGAAGGGTTTTTATTTTTGGGTTACTTGGGGTTAGGGTTTTTATTTTAAATTATTTTTTATTTATTAATAAATAAAATATATTTTATTTTCATTTTAAATTATTTTTTTATATATAATAATAATAATAATAATAATAATAATAATAAAATATGTCATGTCATACCTAAATATTAATAAAATTATTCAAATGACCAAAATAGGTAAAAAATAAAATTTAATGAGCAAATTGAGTTTTTTAAAGTTCAATGACCAAAATAGATCAAATGACCAAAGTTGAGTGATGATTTCAGCATTTTACCCTTATTTGAATTTATAATTGTAGAAGCATTATACACGAGATTCAATATCCTAGTCCCAGGGAGTTGAAAATATAGAAAACTGGCATTTTTTATTCATGTATATAAGTGTATGGCTTGTAAATGGAATCATATTTCGAAACCCATAAGATAATATGGATTTTCTAACTGTAATTTATATATTGCAGAAGCATTATACACGAGATTCGATATCGTATCCCCTAGGGAGCTGGTAATATAGAACACTGGCATTTTTTATTCATGTATATAAGTGTATGGCTTGTAAATGGAATCATTCCAAACCCAGAAGATAATATGTATTTTCTCACTATCTTATCATTGTTGATAGCTTCGCCACTTTTAGTTGTTGCTCTCATCCTCTTTATTCCCATCGTCAAAGTATTTTATGCCAAATTCGTCAACAATCACGGTTACGCCCCAGTGGAGGGCACTATTTTCGGCCTGCTCGGCTACTTGGACTATCTCTACGACTACCAAACTCAAGTCGCCAAAAGGCTGCCCACTTTTAGGTTTATTGGTCTAACACACAGTGAAATCTCCACTGCCGACACGCGAAACGTAGAGCACATACTGAAAACCAGTTTCACCAAATATGCAAAAGGTAAACATCTGCAGGAAAATGTTTCAGACCTTTGGGGAGATGGGATCTTTGCTGCCGATGGAGACAAGTGGCTGCAGCAACGGAAGCTTGCGAGCTATGAGTTCTCCACCAGAGTTCTTAGAGACTTTAGCTGCTCGGTTTTCAGAAAGAAGGCTGCAAATTTGGCTACAACAATCTCAAAGAATGCGATGTCGGGTCAAGTTATTGAATTCCAAGTCAGTTATCCGATCCCACTTTATTATTAACAAAGAAATGCCTAATTTGTGTGTGTGATTTTTGGTTTCATATTTGTAGGATTTGTTCATGAAAACGACCTTGGAATCGATATTTAAAGTTGGGTTTGGAATAGATTTACATTGCTTGGATTGGTTAAGTAACGAAGAGGCGTCAAACTTTTGTAAGGCTTTCGATGATGCCAATGACGCGGTGAATCTTCGTTTCATCGATCCCTTATGGAAGCTGAAAAGGTTTCTTAACATCGGGTGCGAAGCTACCCTGAAGAAGAACATCAAAATCGTGGATAAGTTTATATACAATATTATAAGCACCAAGAAGGAATTGTTGGCAGCGAAGTCAGATCCTGTAAGTCTTCTTTTCCTTCTGTTTGGTGCCAAAGAAAACGAATTGCTTTACAGAATTTGAAGGGGTTTTAATGTTGTTTCATGGCGATTTTAGAATGAGAAGGAAGATATACTTTCAAGGTTTTTAGCAGAGAGCGAAGAGAATCCAGAAGCAATGAGTAGTCGATATTTAAGAGATATAATTTTAAATTTTTTGATTGCCGGTAAGGATACAACTGCAAACACTTTGTGCTGGTTCTTCTACATGCTCTGCAAAAACCCCTTGGTACAAGAAAAGGTCGCACAAGAAGTTATAGACATCACTTGTAGCAGACCAGATGATGCTAATTTCGTTGATTTCGCGGCCACCTTAACCGATGCAACTGTCGATAAGATGCACTATCTACATGCAGCATTAACCGAGACCTTAAGGCTCTATCCTGCAGTTCCCTGGGTAAACACACTATTCCAAACACACCCACAAGGCACAAACATACACATATTGTTTTATTACTGAATGTTCCATTTGTTTGTACTTGGAAGGATGGAAGGTGCGCACAGGTGGATGACGTTCTACCCGATGGACACAAAGTGAAGAAAGGAGACCGGGTTTACTACTTGTCCTATGCCATGGGGAGAATGCCTTACATTTGGGGAAAAGATGCTGAGGAATTTCGACCGGAAAGATGGCTTAAGGACGGAGTTTTTCAATCCGAATCGTGTTTCAAATTCATATCATTTCATGTTCGAGCTCCGCCTAATTTGTTTCTTAGAGTATAATGTATGTATTTATGCATATGGTGATTGTCCAACTCTAATCATTCTTCCTTTTGCTTTTGTGGTATTTCCAGGCGGGTCCCCGGATTTGTTTAGGCAAAGAATTTGCATACCGACAGATGAAGATAATATCAATTGTCCTTATACGCTACTTTCAGTTTAAATTAAGCGGTATTGCAGAGGATGCAGCTTATAAAGTTACAGTTACACTTCAAATGAAACGAGGACTTCATGTGTGTGCTGTTCCCAGGGAAATTTAACAAGCTTCCGGCACTTCAAAATGTTACAATTGTGATGTAATTTCGTATCAACTTTCTTCTTTTGTGTGCAACGTAATAATGGGATCATGTATTTACTAGTATTGGTTTCGAATCCGATAGCCACTATTGGAAATGCAACAATTAAAGGGTATTCTTCTCTTTTCCTCATGTCCTGCAACATTACCAACACAAAATAAAATTAGATTAATACGGAAAAGGTATTCGAACTCATGTCCTCAAAAGAGTGACTATAATGCTTATTCACTTAGATAAATTAAAATTCTAATGTAATTTTAACAAAACAAAATTTTAACTTAAACTATAATTAAATTTACAAATCAATCTAAAATTATTCTTCTACTTTGTTTTGGGAATAAAAATATTTATTTATTTATTTTATAAAATTATTATTAAATTCTAAAATTTAAATTTAAAATAATTATATATTTAGCGTACTCGCTAAGTGCCTGGACGGCTGGACCCTCGTGCAAGAGCTCTAGGGATCAAATCCTACTAAGTCCATTTGAGCTCTATTGTATTTCTTTGTTAAATAAAGTGGTGATACATAACACCACTTTACTGGTCGAATAAATTTAAATAAAAATAATATGTGAAGGATAGAGAAAATTACAAAAAATGAAAAAAAAAACAAACTCACGTTAGCATCATAATTATTTTTTAACGGTCGGTGATCAAAACAAGAAACAAAAACATAAAATTAATGATGATTTTGCCAAAAAATAGTTCGGTGACCAAAATAGAAAAAAACATTAATTCTGTTACCATTGGTGTAGTTTACCCAAGAAAAAATGATAAAATTGTGATCTTGTCCATTTAGTTTTATTCATAAAAAATAAAATAAAATTGTAAGTATGCCCTATATTGTTTTTTTTTCTAAAAAATGTCATGTGACGATCTTAATAAATTACATGTGTTTCTATCATGTCATCATTTAACATCTTTAGTATTTGGAGGTATTTTAGAAGACAGAAATAAAATATAGGGGCGCATTAAACATTAACAATGTTTAGAAACCACATTGAAAATGTTGAGAAAGTACAAAGGTATTTGTGCCATTATTCCAAAAAATATATGGGGTTTAGAAAATTTGATATTAATAATTTTTTATATGTAAAGTTTATAATAAAAATATTTTTGTATAACTACCAATATCTAATTTATTTGTTGACTATTCTAGATCGGGTACTGCAAAAGTCTGTTATGAGGCGACCATTTTAACTCAATTTGTTTCATTCACAACATTAAGATTAAAACGCCTGACATTGCTTAATAAATCTATTGCATCAGCCCACTAAATCAATCGGTTATCGATAATTAAAATATTTATTTGAATGTTAATATAAAGACATAATACCATAAAACGTCTCTAACGTTTGATTGAAGAGTCACTTTGGCTCATGTTCTTTTTTTAAGCAATTTAACCTCAACGTTTCATTTTAGGTCAAAATGGTCCATATGTTGATGAAAATTGTTAGTCAATTAATTGTAAATAATTTGAAATGACGTGACAAACTTACATGATAGTGTCATATAAACAAATGTATTGACTTGAAAGAATATCACATCAGTCAAAATATAAGTTAATAAAATATATAAAATATAAATTATTTTTTTCTGCTGATGTGTCATTTTGTCAAGTAATTTTAAGTTGTTTATCGTTAGTTGATTAAGAGTTTTATCCGTGAGGGAGTTATTTTAACTTAAAATGAAACGTTAACAGTTAAATTACTTAAAAAAAAGGGTAAACTACTTAAAATACCATTATACTATCATTTAAGATTCGATTTGACCACTATACTTCTAATTGCAGCAATTAAACCACTGAACTATTAAATTAGACCCAATGTGACCACCTGTCGTCAAAACCTAACGGGATAAGTGACGTGTCAGTTAGTAAAAATTTGTATAATTATACATTTAGTCCTCGTTACTTATAGACTATCAATTTGGTCCTAACTTTAATTTTAAAAAAATAAATTAATTATTTATGTAGGTGGTGACATGTGTCACCACCTTATTAGAGGACTTTTTAGTTATTAATATTTAATTTAATAATTCTATTTTCTTCTCTAATCATCTGGTGACACATGTCACAAATTGGAGGAAGAAAATAAAGGCATGGCATATGTAACCCCCTCGACATCGGTCTAGTCGCAAGACCAAATTAGGAGAGTCAGACGGGGATAACCGGACAAAAATCTGAGAATTTCCCTCCGATTAACAACCCTAGATTAATATTTATCTTGTCTAAATGCAATTTAACGGTCCTAAGGTGTTAAGGATTACAGCGGAAGATCAACGTCTCAATCGGACATAAATCGGATGTCCAATTGGAGCCAAATAGTCACGAATGACCATTTTTCAAAACCACACCAAAATAGGGGCATAAAGGTAACTTAAACCTTACCAAATAGTTTATTAGTCATATTTCAAGCACATGAGGCAAGACCAACACAAATGAGACATTTGAACTCACTTAGGAAGCATACAAGCATTAGGGACTAAAACGTAACATTTGGGAACCTTCAAAGATGTCTTTTAACCACTTTAACTGCCTGTGTTTTGAAACAAGGGTTACCCGTTTCGAAACACGGGCTCTCAGCAAAAAGTAAAACTAGTTCATTCTGAAACGACTCCTCTTGGTTTTGAAACGGAAGTTTCCAAAGGCAAAACGTACCGAAACGGCACCACCTCGTTCCGATACAGGTGCCCCAAAAGCCTGGTCGTTTCGAAACCATACCAGGTGTTTCAAAACGCCTAAGCACATATTGGCCCGAAAATGCATTTTGGCATCCCCAAACATTCCCAAACTTACCCCGAAAGAGCACAAATCACAAAGCAACATATTCAACAAACATTCTAGAGGCAAAACACCCTAAAAACAAGTTTCAAACATACATACACACATGCATGGATTCTAAACTCAAAAGCTTATAAGGAACACTTTAACTTAAAATACCAACAAGCCAAAACACAAGGCATTTAAATAAAAGCCAAAACAAGCCTCAACATAGCATGGTTTCAACATTTAAAACATGTAGCAACATGGTCAAACTCATGAGAGTTTACAACAACCTCCCTAACACAAGGTGTAAGTATTCCCATTGCTAAATTTATTACAACTTAAAAATTATACTTGAGCTTAAGCTACGATCACCAGAGCCTTTCCCTCGCCTTTTTTTGCTTCTCGGGTCGCTAACGATCTGCATTGTTGGAAAGGAGCGCGTAAGCATAAAAGCTTAGTAAGTGGTGCTCAAAACCAAAACAACAACAATGCAGTTTGAGTAAAACCATTTAAGAATTGAAAATAAAACCACAATCATGATTTTCGTCAACATGATTATCAACAATCTTACATATGCTTGGCATCTTACATCAAGCAATGCATCAACACATAATCACATAACATAACTCTTAACAATAAACGTGTAACATTCAACCTTCCAACACAAGAGTATTATGGAAACTATGGTTACATTACTCGGATACGCGGATTGGATTCGATGGCATCTAACATCACCGAGGTCGAACAATAAAGCTTCTGGTGGCATCTTACATCACCGTACTCCTCCCTAATGGCATCTTACATCACTAGGGCCACACACGAATTTTACAAGTGCACTCTAATCCTATGGTCGACCAATTATACCCGTTAAGACTCTCATATTTTCCAATACTCAACATCATATAAACCAACATAACAACTCCACGCTCAATAACCAAAGACACACATTCATCTCATATCAACAATGCATAACACGATTGAAGTATAAAATTCCGGAAAAGTAAAATGTAAACATTAAATACTTACTCTCGAGCTTAGGTTGGCCTTTCAAGCTCAACCTAAACTCTCAAAAACATTTCCAATCACCGGTGTAACCCAAACGATAGCCGAAACACTGATTCAAGCCTTCGAACTACCCGGTCTCGCGTCTAAAGTACCCAAACTTGTTTCCCTTGTTTCTAGCCAAATCAAAAATGATGCATTAGACCCAAATCAAGCCCCCCAAACTCGCAACAACATAGAAACTCATCATTTATCATAAAAAACGAATCGATTCACACTCGCAAACACTTGGAAACACCATCAAAATGACCCAAACCAACTAGCAACCAAAACCCAACAAATTTACCATCAAAACTATATCTTTCAACATCCAAAATACTTACCCAAGGTCTAGAAACCATCAACCCAAAGTCCTTCGCAAGAACAAACCAAAAACCCAAAATTTCCACTCCAAAACCCCTCATTTTTACTAGTTTCAGGTTTCCCTACATTTAGCCACTATCCCAACATTTTTAGGACACCAAAACAAGGTTAGAAACACCTTTAAACATGGCAGCAAACAACCCAAACGAAAATCCCTTCTTTTCCCTCTTTTTCGAGATCAAAGCATTTTGGAACAAATCTAAACAATGGGTTTTAGTAAAATTTTCACCAACAATAAATTTAAGGAAGAGGAAATCAAAACAAAAGAGGGTTTACCTTGAAAACTTGCTTGGATGAATGGTTGGAGAAATGGAATAGTAGAAATTAGGTGTTTGAGAAAAGTGACGTGAAAAGAGGAAGAAGAAGAAGAAGATGGGTGTATTTTGGAAAAACCTTTTTTTCTTAATTTTTAATTCCAAAGTTTCCTTTTTACCATTTTCCTTAAAAACCTTGTAGTGTTCATTAAAAATGCTTTCTCCCAAATAATTTAACCTGAACCGATTTAACCAAACTTAATTATCTCTCGGACCCTAATCCCGGGGTGTTACAACTCTCCCCCACTTAAGGAATTTTGTCCTCGAAATTTACTTGATGGAAAGAGGTACAGAAACTACTCTTCCATGTCCGCTTTTCTCTCCCAAGTGGCTTCTTCCACACCTCGATGTCTCCACAAGACCTTCACCAACTCTATGGTCCTACCCCGCAGTACCTTGCTATTGGTAGCTAGAATCTCGACTGGTTCTTCATTATACGACAAATCTGAATCCAATTCAATCTCTTCCACTGGCATAACATGAGACGGATTTGATCTATACTTTCAGAGCATCGAAACATGGAACACATCATTAATCTTCTCAAGCTCGGATGGCAATCTCAACCTATATGCAACAGGACCAATCCTCTCAACTACCTCGTAAGGACAATTGAATCTTGGACTTAACTTTCCCTTCCTACCAAACCTCATTACCTTTTCCCATGGGGAAACCTTTAAGAACATTTTTTCGCCAATAACATACTCAATCTCCTTTCTCTTCAAATATGCATATGATTTATGTCTGTCTGAAGCTGCCTTCAAGCGATCACAAATAAGTTTTACCTTCTCAGTAGTGCCCTTAAGCAAGTCTGGCATAGGTACAAGCTTTTGTCCGACTTCGGCCTAACAAACATGTGTTATACATCTCCTACCATACAGAACTTCGTACGGTGCCATCTGAATACTAGCTTGATAATTGTTATTGTACGCAAACTCTACTAGCAGTAGAGGCTTCTCCCATAAACCCTGAAATCGATGATGCAACATCTCAACATGTCCTCTAACACTTGAATAACTATCTCTGACTGGCCATCTGACTGTGGGTGATACGAAGTACTGAAGTTCAACCATGTTCCCAAAGCACGATGCAAACACTCACAAATTCTACCTGTGAATCTCGGATCTTTGTTTGACACAACAGACTTTGGTACACCATGCAGTCTCACAATCTCACTGATATACAACTCGGCCAACCTGTCTAAGGTGTAAGTAGTATGAACAGGTATGAAATGGGCACACTTAGTGAATCTGTCAACTATTACCCATACTGAATTTTTCTTCGAATGAGTTAACGGCAAACCTGACACAAAATCCATAGTGATCCGTTCCCACTTTCATTCCGAAATTTTCAACGGCTTTAACAAACCTAAAGAAAACTGATGCTCGGCCTTAACTTGCTGACAAACCATACACTTACCCACAAACTCGGCCACATCTTTCTTTAACCCAACCCATAAGTACTCATCTTTCAACCCACGGTACATCTTCGTACTACCTGGATGCATAGCAAAAGGACTGTTGTGAGCTTCATTCAAAATAATACGTCTCAACTCGGCATCTTCTAGAACAACTACTCTATTCTTAAAACATAAGATCCCATTCTCACCAAAGTAGAAATATGTGGGTCTACCCTCAGCTATATCTTGCATGTGAGGTGCCAAAGATCAGTCTTGCAATTGTTTCTCTCGGATCAACTGAACTAACGAAGGTTTAACCTATAGCTCGGCTATCAAACCGCCATCTTGTGACACACTCAATCTCGCAAACATAGCTCGCAACTCAACTGCCACCTTTCTACTCAAAGCATCACCCACTACATTTGCTTTACTCGGATGGTACTCTATTGTCAGGTCATAGTCTTTAAGAAGCTCTGACCACCTACGATGTCTAAGGTTCAACTCTTTCCGAGTCATCAAATATTTCAAACTCTAGTGGTCGGTGTAGATTGTGCATTTCTCACCATAAAGGTGGTGTCTCCAAATCTTCAAAACAAAGACCACGATCACTAACTCTATGTCGTGGGTAGGGTAATTCTTCTCGTGAACCTTCAACTGTCTCGAAGAATAAGCCACAACTCTTCCTTCTTGCATAAGCACACAACCTAAACCTACATATGACGCATCACTGTAGATCATGAACTCTTTCTCTGATTCAGGCTGAATCAAGATATGAGCTTCTGTCAATGCTCTCTTCAACTTTTTAAACGCTTGATGTCTTGCATCTATCCATTCATACTGAATATTTTTCTGTAACAGTTTAGTCAAAGGTGCAGCAATCTTCGAGAACCCCTCAACAAACCTTCGATAATATCCGGCTAAACCTAGAAAACTACGGATTTCAGTCACTAACTTCGGTTATTTCCAACTCATTATTGCTTCTATCTTCTTGGGATCCACACTAATCCCACCGGTTGAGATCACATGACCTAGAAAGACTACTTCCCTAATCCAAAACTCACATTTGCTCAACTTGGCATACAACTGATTTTCAAGCAAAGTCTGTAGCACTAATCGCAAATGCTCATCATGTTCTGCGTCGGTCCTGGAGTACACTAAAATCTCATCCATGAACACTACTACAAACCTATCCAAAAACTTGTGAAACACTCGGTTCATCTTGTCCATAAATGCAGCTGGGGCATTAGTCAAACTGAATGGCATTACCAGAACTAGTAGTGCCCATATCGTGTACGGAAAGATGTCTTCAGTATATCCACATATTTTACCTTCAACTGATAGTACCCCGATCTCAAATCAATCTTCGAAAACACTAAAGCACCTCTCAACTGATCAAGAAAATCATCAATCCGCGGCAAGGGATATTTGTTCTTCATTGTTACCTTGTTCAATTGACTATAATCTATGCACATCCTCATATTGTCATCTTTCTTCTTCACAAACAAGACCGGAAGACCACAAGATGAAATATTAGGCTTAATAAAACCTCTATCTGATAGTTCATAAAGCTGTGTCTTCAACTCTTTCAACTATTTTGGTGTCATTCTATACGGAGCAATCGATACAGGAGGATAATCTGAATACATCTCAATAGCAAACTCAACATCCTTATCTGGAGGCAAAACATGCAATTCTTCTGGAAAAACACTCGGGAAGTCACAAACTGCCCTGATATCTTGCGATCTAACTTCACTCATATTCAGATTCATTATATAAGCCAAGTAAGCTTGATAACCCAAACTCATCATCCTCTGAGCCTCTAAAGCTGAAACAACATTAGACAAGAACTTAACGTTCTCGCCAACTACCACTACCTCGTAGTCATCAAAAAGCCTCAAAGAAACTCTTTTAGTCTCAAAATCTATCCTAGCTTTATGCTCCACAAGCCAATCCATACCCAGAATTACATCAAAACCATAGAAGGGCAACTCCATCATGTCAACAGGAAACACATGACCCTGAACCATCAAAGGACATCTTCGAAACACTTTGCTAACTCAACTGTCTCACCAAAAGAACGCATAACATTCATACCTATATCTAACAACTCAAAAGGCAAGCCTAACGGTCTTGCATGCTTACCCAAAATATACGAATGTGTCGAGCCAGAATCAATCAACGAAAGCAAAGATAAGGATTGTAACATAAAATTACCTGCGATCACATATGTCTCATTCCCAGCCTCACGTTGTGCATAAACCTTATCCAATCCACCTCCCTCGGGTTGTACCACGACAACATGAGCCATATTCCACTGACCATCATTCCTAAGCTGAAAGTTACCTCGGCCACGCCCACGACCTCTCTGATACTCAACAGCTCTAGCAGGTGCTTGACCATTCCTAGTCGGATGAGGACACTCACGCCTCAAATGTGCCTGAGATCCACAGTTCCAACAAGCACGAAAAGTACCCCAACACTATCCAGAATGGTTCCTCCCACATCTACTACACTCGTGTGTGGGAGCAACAAAACCTCAACCCTGATGGCCTCGTCCCATGTTACCACCTCCACGCCTAAAGTCTGGTTGGTGCCTTTTATCCTTGTGCCTCTTGTTACGGTCTCTCTCCCACTCAGCAGACCTTTTCCCTAAATTGGATCCACCCGATCAAGCAGCCAAACTTAGACTTTGCTCAATGTGTTTGGCCCTAGAGACCAAGATATCGAACTTGGTGTAATCAGAAGCAAGCATGTAGGTCTTCACCTCCGTAACAAACTCGTAATGGAACCATTCGCACTTTTCCCTCGTAGTGGGAACCAACTCTGTAGCATACTGACTCAAGCGCACGAACTGTACCTCATACTCAGATATGGACATACTGCCTTGCACTAAAGCCATGAATTCTCTCCTCTTCTCATCCTGATAATGAGCACCAAGGTACTTCTTGCATAACGTACTATGGAAGAACTCCCAAGTAATCTCAGCCTCGGGCATACCTGAGATAAATGTGGTCCACCAAGCATACGCTTGGTCCATCTAACCCAGCTTAAGAGTGTCTGAGCACTCCATCTAACCCAAGATACGAGTAGTGCTCTCAAGCCATGCCTCCGAACCCTCGGGAGACATACCACGAAACTCGACTCCAGCTAAGCTACAAAGTCGCTTAAGGGGCAAACATGTCCCCGCACCATGAGGTGGTGCTGCAACATGAAGACCAGCAACAACCATCTGAAAAGCTCCGGCTATAGTCTGAAGTATCTGAGCCATGTCTACACCAGCCTGACCCTGGCTACCTGAGGCACATTACCATCACCTCCAACATTGACACCTGTCTGAGGTGCATTACATATGAAATTCACCCCATTACCATCGGGAGCAGAAGAGGAAAAGAGGCGCATTCTCGGGTGCCTAGTCACCAGCTCTAGGCCGTCATCTCGGTCTCACCATAACAAATAAATAACCAACACAGAACACGAGAAAAGAACACTGGTTAGCAAAGACAGGGATCCGTGTGTTTAAGCTCCTTTAAGTCAAAATCATTTTTCCATAGTAATAATACCTAGAAATGGGAATGCTTAACCAACCTTCAAACATCAACAGAAACAGAAAGTCATGCTCACAAACACCATGCAAATCAGATAAACATACACAAAAACAACTTACCCGACTTACCGTCCCGGGAAACCTCGTAACCAAGGCTTTGATACCACCAAATGTAACACCTTCGACCCGGTCTAGTCGCAAGACCGAATCGGGAGAGTCACACGAGGATAACTAGAGAAAAATCCAAGAATTTCCCTACGATTAACAACCCTATATTAAAATTTATCTTTTCTAAATGCAATTTAACGGTCATATGGTGTTATGGGTTACAGCGGAAGATCAACGTCTCAATCGAACATAAATCGGATGTCCAATTGGAGCGAAACAGTCAAGAAGGACCATTTTGCAAAACCACACCAAAATAGGGGCATAAAGGTAATTTAAACATTACCAAATAGTTTATTAGTCATATTTCAAGAACACGAGGCAAAACCAACACAAACGAGACATTTAAACTCACTTAGGAAGCATACAAGCATTAGGGACTAAAACGTAATTTGGGGACCTTCAAAGATGCCTTTTAACCACTTTAACTGCCTTTGTTTTGAAACAGGGGTTGCCCGTTTAGAAACGCGGGCTCTCAGCAAAAAGTAAATCTAGGTCGTTTCTGAAACGGCTCCTCTTGGTTTCGAAACGGGAGTCTCCAGAGGCAAAACGTACCGAAACGGCACCACCTTGTTCCAATATGGAGGCCCCAAAAGCTTGGCCGTTTCGAAACCATACCAGGTGTTTCGAAACGTCTGGGCATAGACTAGCCTGAAAATGCATTTTGGCATCCCCAAACATTCCCAAACTTACCCCGAAAGAGCACAAATCACAAAGCAACATATTGAGCAAATATTCTAGAGGAAAAACACCCTAAAAAAAGGTTTCAAACATGCATACACACATGTGTGGATTCTAAAATCAAAAGCTCATACGGAATCTCACATCACCGTACTCACTCGTCTAGTAAAAACATAATTTTCAGTGGAATCTCATATCACCGTACTCCTCCTTAGTGGAATCTAACATCACTAAGGCCACACACGAATTTTACCTCATATCACCGTACTAAGGCCACACACGAATTTTACCTCATATCACCCTCATACTAGACACTTCCGGTGGAATCTCACATCACCGTACTCACTCGTCTAGTAAAAACATAATTTTCAGTCGAATCTCATATCACCGTACTCCTCCTTAGTGGAATCTAACATCACTAAGGCCACACACGAATTTTACCTCGAGTGCACTCTGATCATATTGATCGATCAATTATATCCGGTAAAAACCAAACACATGTCTATATACTCAACTACAACCACAAGCATTACTGATGCTTGAACAACTTACCAAGTCCAAACTTCCATGCAAAGCATGTACTCACAAATGCAAGTATAAACATAAGTCCCACCTGTCAACATGCATAACAATGCAATTCAACACATAACAACATAACATGTTCAACTTGCATTCAAGAATCGTAAAACACAATTTAATTGCATAAAACCTTTAAAACTTACTCTTGAGCTTTAATTGGATTTTCAAGCTCAATCCAAACTCCTAAAACATTCTCTTAACCACGTTAAGGATTTTAAAATAAATCCACTCACCAGCCCACACACAACCGATGTCCGAGATGCCGAATCAAGCCCCCCAAACTACCCGAATTTCCGTCCACAAAGCCTGAATCCAAATCATCTATTTTGAGCAACCCAAAATCGAACATTAGAACACAAACACACTTACAAACACAACGAAGACTCGGAACTCAACAACCTCGCATCTATACACATCAATTCTAACCCAAACTTCACCCGAAACATAGCCAAATCAAACCCAAATTACTAGCAGCCACAACCAACGAATTTACCATTAAAAAACCACCTTTTTACATCCCTAAACATCAATCCAATGCTACCAAACCTCCGGCTGCCATTTGGACTCAAAACCCAACCAAAAACTCAAGCTTTCTAACCCTTAAAAATCACCCACAACACCCATTTCGGATTTCTATTAAAAACCCACCATTTTTTATGTTATTCTTGTGTTAAAACAAAGATAAAACACTCCCAACTCAGCCCTAAATCAACCCAACGAAAACCCAAAGATTTCTTTTCATTTCCAACCAAACTTTAAAAATCAAAGTTATTTTTATCCATGAGTTTTACAAAAATATTGACAGATAGGACTCAAGGAAGATGAGACTAAGTTAGGAAACCATTTACCTTGACGAAATCACTTAGTTGAGAGCTTGAAATCCAATGGAATAATAACTAGGGTTTAGGGAGGTTTTTAGAACGTGAATTTCAAATGGAGAAGAATATGACTTTTTTATATAAAAATCCATTTTTTCCCTTTTATAAAAAATCCCCTTTTACCCTTTTAGTCTTTTAAAACTCTTTTTGTTGTATTAAAATTAGTTTTTCTCCAAATTAATTTAACTGACCCGGTCTAACAAACCTGATAACTCCTGGCCCTTAACTCGGGGCGTTACAACTCTCCCCCACTTAAGGAATTTCCTCCCCGAAATTTACCTAGCAGAAAGAGATGTGGAAACTGATTTCTCATGTCATTCTTCCTCTCGGTGTCGCCACTTGACCTTAACCAACTCAATGGTCCTTCCTCGCAACACTTTGTTGTTCGAAGCCAAAATCTCAACTGGTTCTTCACCGTAGGTCAAATCCGAATTCAATTCTATCTCCTCAACTGGCATAACATGTGACGGATCTGATCTATACCTCTGAAGCATCGAAACATGAAATGCATCGTGAATCTTCTCTAGTTCTGCCGGCAGTCTCAATCTATAGGCAACGGGACCAACTCTCTCAATTATCTCATAGGGACCAATGAACCTCTGGCTCAACTTGCCTTTCCTACCAAACCTCATCACCTTCTTCCAAGGCGAGACTTTCAAGAACACTTTGTCGCCCACGACATACTCTATTTCTCTTCTTTTTCAAGTCTGCATAGGATTTTTGTCTATCTAAAGTTGCCTTCAAACGGTCACAAATCAAATGTACTTTCTCGGTAGTATCCTTAAGCATATCAGGCAAAGGTATCAATTTTTGTCCCGCTTCGGCCCAAAAAACATGTGTTCTACATTTTCTGCCATACAAAGCTTCATAAGATGCCATCTGAATGCTTGCTTGATAACTGTTATTATAAGCAAACTCTACTAACGGTAGATACTTCTCCCATGAACACTGAAATTCTATAATGCAACATCTCAGCATATCTTCCAACACTTGTATGACTCTCTCTAACTGACCATCAGTCTGAGGATGATATGAAGTGTTGAAATTCAGTCGAGTACGCAAAGCACTATGCAAACTCTCCCAAAATCTGGCCGTGAACCTCAGATCTCTATCTAACACTATAGATTTCGGTACACCATGCAGTCTCACTATCTCACTGATATACAAATCGGCTAACTTATCTAAAGTATAAGTGGTGTGAATGGCCAAAAAGTGCGCACACTTCGCAAGACGATCAACAATTACCCAAACCAAATTCTTCTTAGAAGGTGTTAACGGCAAACCTGATACGAAATCCATAGAGATTCTCTCCCACTTCCACTAAGGAATACTCAATGATTGTAACAAACCTGAAGGAAACTGGTGCTTGGCTTTAACTCGCTGACAAACCATGCACTTACTCACAAACTCGACAACGTCTTTCTTTAGACTAACCCAGAAATACTCATTTTTTAAATCATGATACAATTTCGTGCTTTCTGGAAGCATAGCAAACAGACTACTGTGAGCTTCAGTTAGAATGGTGCGTCTCAAGTCAACATCTTCCGGAACAACTACTCTACTCTTGAAACACAAGACTCCATCACTAGTAAAAAAAATCTGTCGGTTTACCCTCCGCTATGTCTTGTACATGAGATGCTAAAGATCTATCTTGCAACTGCTTCTCTCTAATCAACTTAAGCAAAGAAAGTCTAATTTGCAACTAGACCACTAAATTACCATCTTGAGACAAACTCAATCTAGCAAACATAGCTCGTAACTCCACTGCTACTTTTCTACTCAAAGCATCAGCCACTACATTGGCTTTACCCGGATGGTACTCAATCGTGAGGTCGTAGTCTTTAAGTAACTCTAGCCACCTACGATGTCTAAGATTCAACTCTCTTTGGGTCATTATATACTTCAGACTCTTGTGATATGTATACACTGTGCATTTCTCACCATACAAGTAACGTCTCTAAACCTTCAAAGAGAAAACTGTTGCAGCCAATTCTATATCATGCATAGGATAATTACGCTCATGAGTCTTCAACTGCCTAGACGCATAGGCCACTACTCTTCCCTCTTGCATAAGCACACAACCCAAGCCAACATACGACACATAATTGAAGACTAAAAACTCTTTCCCTGACACAGGCTGAACTAAAACAGGAGCTTCGGTCAAGGCTTCCTTCAATTTCTCAAATGCTTGTTGTCTTGCATCAGTCCACTCAAACTGAACATCCTTATGTAGCAATTTAGTCAAAGGTGATGCAACCTTCGAGAAAATCTCAACAAAACGTCTATAGCAACCGGCCAAACCTAAGAAACTACGAACTTCGGTCACTGTCTTCGGTAGCTTCCAATTCACAATTGCCTCAACCTTCTTGAGATCCACTCGGATTCCCTCGTCCGACACAATATGGCCTAAGAAGACTACTTCCTTAATCCAGAATTCACATTTGCTCAACTTGGCATACAACTGATTGTCTAACAATTTCTGCAACACCAAACGCAAATGCTGATCATGATCTTCCTTGGTATGAGATTACACTAAAATATCATCAATGAACACTACCACAAACTGATCTAAGTACTCATGAAACACTCTATTCATCATGTCCATAAAAGCTGTTGGTGCATTAGTCAAACCAAAGGGCATCACTAAGAATTCGTAGTGCCCATAACGAGTGCGGGAAGCTGCCTTTGCTACATCTTGATCTCTTACTTTCAACTGATAATAACCGGATCTCAAATCTATCTTCAAGAACACTGAAGCACCCCTCAACTGATCAAACAAGTCATCAATTCTCGGCAACATATATTTGTTCTTCACTGTCAACTTATTCAACTATCGGTAATCGATACAGATTCTCAAACTACCATCTTTCTTTTTCACAAACAACACAGGTGCAACCAAAGGTGAAGTACTCGGACGAATAAACCCTCGGTCTATCAATTCTTGAAGATGTTTCTTCAACTCTTCATTTCTTTAGGAGCCATTCGGTATGGTGCAATCGATACTAGAGCTGTATCTAAATATGTCTCAATAACAAACTCTACATCTCTATTTGGAGGCAAACCAGGAAATTCTTGTGGGAACACACTCGGAAAGTCACAAATTGTTCTAATGTCTCGTGGTCGTGCCTCATCCATATTCAGATTCATAACATAGGCTAGGTACGCCTGATAACCCACATCCAACAACTTCTGAGCCTCTAAGGCTGAAACTACATCGGACAAGAACCTAACGTTCTCGCCCACTATTACTACCTCGTGATCCTCTGAAAGTGTCAAGGACACCCGCTTCATCTCAAAATCTACCCTAGCCCTATGCTCTACAAGCTAGTTCATGCCTAATATTACATCAAAACCATGGAACGTCAATTCCATCATATCCACGGGAAAGATATGACCATGAACCATTAAAGGACATCTTTTGTACATCTTTCTGACCGCGACGGTCTCACCAAAAGAACTAGTGACATTCATACCCACTTCTAATATCTCAACCGGAATATCTAACAATCTTGCATGCTCACTCAATATGTACAAATGCGTAGAACCAAAATCAATCAAGGAAAGCAAAGTCAAAGATTGTAACGAGAAATTACTTGCAATCACATATGTGTCATTCATGTCCTCACGGTGTGCATACACTATAGCTGGCCCACCTCCCTCGGGCTGAACTGCTACAACATGAGCTATATTCCTCTGACCATCATTCCTAGGCTGAAAGTTACCTCGACTGTGCCCATGGCCTCTCTGATGATCGACAGCTCGTGCAGGAGCTTGTCCATCTCTAGACGGATGTGGACAACCGCGCTTCTAGTGTGCCCTAGACCCGCAGTTCCAAAAAGAGCCATAAGTGCCCCAACACTCATCGTAATGACGTCTACCACACTTGTTGCACTCGGGAGTACGATTCTTAGTCCCTTGGCCGCGATGGCCTCTCCCCAAATTACCACATCCGTCTCTATGATCATGATGAGGTTTCTTATCTTTGTGCCTCTTGGCACGATCTTTGTCCCATTCAGTCGTCCTCTTTCCTGAACTAGATCTACCCTTGTGATTCGCAAGTCCCAAAGACTATTCAATGTCCTTGGCTCTAGCGACCAACACATCAAAATCGGTATAGTCGGAAGCCAACATGTAGGTCTTCACATCATGAACCAACCCGTAACGAAAACGCTCACATCATTCCGCCTCAGTGGGAACTAACTTAGATACATACTGACTCAGACGTACAAACTGCACTTCGTAGTCTACCACGGTTAAGCTACCCTGAACAAGAGCCATGAACTCTCTCTTCTTCTCATCTAGGTATCGAGGATCTAGGAACTTCTTACGGAAAGCATTCCTGAAGAACTCCCAAGTAACCTCGACCTCTGGCATACCCGTAGTGATAGTAGTCCACCAAGTGTAGGCATCTCCTTAAAGCAAAGAGACAATGCAACCCAACTTATGTGCTTCAGAGCACTCCATCTGACTCAAAATACGAACTGTGCTCTCAAACCATGCCTCTGAACCCTCGGGTGACAGACTACGGGACTCGACCTCGCCCAAGCTACAGAGTCGCTCTGACGGTAAACTGGAACCTGAACCCTGAGGCGGTGCTGCAACCTGAACCCTGAGGCGGTGTTGCAACTTGAACACCCGCTAAAGTTGTCTGTATAGCCCCGACTATAGCCTGAATCAACGGATTCACATTAATACATGCATGTCCTTGACCAGTGTTGAGTGTGTAAAAGTTCTATTATTTACACCCTTTTTAACCCATATTTCTGCTGCATTCAAGCATCATTGCATTGCATTTAGGTTAGTTTACGGCAAAACATCACAAATATATAAAATGCACGGATTCTACTAAAAGATGGCTTATTTTGCAGGTTGCTGCTATAATAGACGGAGAAGGCAGTCGCAGGGCAGAGAAGCAGAAGAGCTGAACTGGACAAGCAGACGAAGAGGACGATGCTGCCATGGATCTGTCGTGACAGCAGAGGACGACAACAAGACAGTGGAGGAAAAGCAAAGTGGACCTCGATAGATAAAGAAAATTATGCTCGTCTGTCGTGTGAAAACCCTATATTTTTCCAAGCCCCGGATCAAAAGATATGTCAAGCCAAAGCTCAAGGAGAGGAAATCCCAAGAAACAAGGAAGGCGGTTGAAAAGTAGGATACTTGGAGATTAAGTCTTTATTAGAATCTTAATTTTAATTAAAGTTGTAATCCTTGTTAACTTAGAATACTTGAGCCCAAAGCTTATATAAAGGCATAGATTTTAACCTAGGAGACATCATACCCCATAACTGATAACCAAACCCCTCCGTCGTTTACCCGCCGTCGATATGTTCTAAATTCCCCCTAGGGCCACGAGTTGTTTTGTAAAGTAGTTGCAAGGGTTGTTTTGTTTTAGGATTTTCCAAGTTCAATAAAATAAACTTCAAGTTCTCTTATTTTGGTTATTAATATCTTGCAAGAGCATCGGGAGAGCATTGTGAGGTTATCATTTACTTAGCATCGGGAGAGTTACGTATACGAAAGAAATAAGAGCGAGTTCTCTAGTTTATAGTTGAACTATCTTGTGCCTAGGGATAGGGCAAGGTTAAGTGGCTAAGGAAGAATTCATACACATCGGTGTTCATCCTTCGATTTACACCGGGAGGTATCATCAAGACGTGATTATCGAAAGACTTGGACCTAGGGATAGGCCAAGGCAGATCTGGGATTCTTGCCAAACTGGAAGTACGGAGTTGGTGTGTTTGCTGCCGCGACGACCAACGGACAGCTGCCGCGACAGGCGCGATGACAGAACTGGAATTCCTAAGCATTGCAATACCTGCGCTACTGAGCAATTAAATACCAGCCCATTCTCTCTATCTTGATAATTCTACTTTTTTATTTATGTTTTCTTCAATATTTTCGTGAAAACTTTCTAAACTATTTTCTTTACTTCGTGCAGTAAAATAAGGTGAAGCTATTAGCCCAATCCCTGTGGAGAGGATATCCGATACTTCGTATCACTTTACTACTTGCGTCGTGTACACTTGCACTACAATTGCGATAGACTCTTTTACACGCAACAAGTTTTTGGCGTCGTTGCCGGGGATTGGCAACATAACTCTACCTTTCTTTTATTGCACTCTTCGTTTTCGTTTTAATTTTTATTTTATTTTTATTTTTCTGTTTTTCCGTTGGTACATTCAACTCTTGCTTTTCACGAGGTTCTCTAGTTTATGCGCAGATCTAAAAGAGGTGAAGATCATGAGTATCCATTAGATCTGGAAATCGAACGTTCATTCAATCTCAAGAAACAACTTCGCCACCTTTTAGCCAGAAACGAGTACCTTGAGGAACAGCTAGAGAAGATGGCCCACGTTGGAAATGACCTGCCTGTCGGCGAAGTTATACAGCCTGTCGATAACCCTGCCGCCGACAGACGACGGTCATGTCGTGACTACATGCTGAACGATCACGTAGAACTAGAGACCACACTGCCGGATATTGAAGTTGATAACTTTGAGCTTAAACCTGTCATGTTTAGTATGATCAACAATGCCGGGCAGTTTAGTGGTGTTGTGACAGAGGATGCTAGGGAGCATCTCAAGACATTCCAGGAGATCTGTGGTTCGTTTAGACTGCCAGGAGTTAATCCGGAGATACTGAGGCTTCGGTTATTTCCCCATTCATTGAGGGACAGAGCTAAAACTTGGTGGAATAAACTTACGCCGGGTTCAATTAGAACTTGGGCAGATTTATCTCGTGAATTCTTATCTCGTTTTAATCCTTCGCATTTATCTGAGCGATTACGTAATGAAATTGCTACTTTCCAACAGGAAGATGACGAGCCGATGCACGAGGCCTGGGACAGATTTACTACTCTTCTTCGAAACTGCCCTATGCATGGATTCCCCGTCTGGAATCAGGTAACTAAGTTTTATAATGCTGCCAACTTACAAACTCGCATTCGAATTGATTCTGCAGCAAATGGACTATTATTGGATAAAGACCCGGACGAGGCATTGCAAGTTTTGAAAAATCTGGCTAAGAATGAGGATCAGTTTCCGATAGCAAGAAGAGGGGGTAAACGGGTACTTGCTGTCAAGGATTATGAAGCCGACAGCACTATGAAATCACAGGTAGCATTCCTTACTAAAGCAATGAAAAGGTTATTGAATGATGATGGATTACAAGGATTTGCTGTTGAGGAAGTTTGTACCATCTGTGAGGGAAATCATAGTCGGGATGAGTGCCCAATACAAATAGAAGAGGGAAAATATGTTGGAAACTACAAGCCAAATTATAATTCCAACAATTATAATCCCAATTGGAGGAAGGATCCCAAATTTTCCTAGAGTAATCTTAACAATGCCCCGAATCCTCAAGCACATAATCAGAATCAGGGAGGACCTAGATTGCTGACGCGACAGAAACTGCCGCCGCAACTGCCGCCGCAGCAGCAATAGCAGCCACCACCTGCCACGAGCAGTATATTGGAACAGACTTTGACCACCTTTATGTCTCAGATCGGTACGTATATGGAGAATATGAATCAGTTTGTCAAGAAGACAGAAACCTTTATGGATAAAACAGAGATGAGGATGACAAATCATTAAGCTACATTGAAATCTCTGGAGACACAAATGGGTCAGGTTTCCCAACATATTAAGCCGAGGCAGAATGAAGGATTCCCTAGCAATACTGAAAATGCTAGACCGCCCACACATGAGCAATGTAAGGCAATTACTACTAGGAGTGGGAAGAAACTACCAGGGTCGGAAAAAGAAGCTGAAACAGTAAAGGAACCTGCCGAGGAAGCTGCCCCGACAGGTGATAAACAGACTGCTGCCGATGAGCCTGTCACGACAGCAGAAGCGATAGAGGAGAGAAACGATGATATTCGTCCTCAGATTCGTATGCAGTGGGAAGGGCGTATTGCTGATTACCGTCCTCTGCCACCTTTTCCTCAACGGATACAGCAAGCTAAGCATGAATCTCAACTTAAAAAGATTTATGATATTTTTAAGCAAGTTCATATTAATATTCCGCTGTTAGATGTCGTTAGGGAGATGCCCGATTATGCTAAATTTCTCAAGGATGTTATGTCGAAAAAATCTAAACTTGGGGAGTTTGAAACGGTAAAGATGACAGAAGGTTGCATGAGTATTCTTCACCGGCAGCCACCCCAGAAAAAGAAGGATCCGGGGAGCTTCATCATACCTTGTGTAATCAGAAACAAATTTGAGGGTAAGGCACTTTGTGATCTTGGTGCTAGTGTTAATTTAATGTCAAAGTCTGTTTTTCAGAAATTAGGTATTGGAAAGGCGCGACCCACGATAGTAACTCTGCAGCTGGCAGACCGCTCTTACGTTCATCCAGAGGGAAAAATTGAAGATATTCTGGTAAGAGTGGATAAGTTTATTTTTCCTGCTGACTTTCTTGTTTTAGATTGTGAGGCAGACGAAAACGCACAAGTCATCCTTGGGCTACCCTTCTTAGCCACGGGAAGATCACTGATTGATATGGAGAAAGGAGAACTCACCATGCGAGTGAACGATCAAGAGATTAAGTTAAATGTTCTCCAAGCAATGAAACATGCTGATGTGGACGAGGAATGCAAGGCTATCACTGATGTTACCCTTGATCAACCCTGCATCAGGTCGGGCTGTCACGATATTAAATTTGGTCACTGCCGCGGCAGCCACCTACAAGACTGTCACGACAGCAACGACGATAGCATCGACGACAGCAACTCCTCTGATTCTGATACATCGGATATTGAAGGTCAGGAGGAGGTAAACTGGTTAGGCAACCGTCCAGGTAAGTTATTCGAACCCTTGAATTATACTTCGGATAACCATTTAATCCAAAAGCCATCTACTGTTGAACCACCTGCCTTAGAACTTAAACCCCTGCCAGGGCAGTTAAAATATGCTTTTCTTGGTTCAAATGACACACTGCCCGTAATCATCTCTTCTAAGCTGCCGCAGGAACAGGAACGGCAGCTAATCGGCATGCTAAGGCAACACAAAAAGGCGATTGGATGGACGATTGCTGACATACAAGGCATTAGTCCGGCGTTATGCATGCATAAAATCCTTCTAGAGGAAGATCATAAGCCGACTATTGATGCCCAAAGGCGGCTAAACCATGCGATGAAAGAGGTGGTGCGTAAAGAGATAATCAAGTGGTTAGATGCTGGTATTATCTACGCCATCTCCGACAGCAAATGGGTGAGCCCGGTGCAATGCGTTCCAAAGAAAGGAGGAATGACCGTGGTAACCAATGAGAACAATGAGTTAATCCCAACCAGGACTGTGACCGGTTGGAGGGTTTGTATGGACTATCGAAAGCTTAACAAAGCTACTCGAAAGGACCACTTTCCTTTACCCTTTATTGATCAAATGCTTGATAGATTAGCGGGTAAACCTTACTATTGTTTTATTGATGGTTATTCAGGTTATAACCAAATTGCTATCGCACCGGAGGATCAGGAAAAGATGACTTTCACATGCCCCTACGGAACGTACGCGTTTAGGAGGATGTCGTTTGGACTATATAATGCACCTGTCACCTTCCAAAGGTGCATGATGGCTATATTCTCCGACATGGTAGAGGACTTCCTGGAAATTTTTATGGATGATTTTTCCGTCTTTGGAGACGATTTTGAGAGCTGCCTCGGCAATCTACAAAAGGTACTTGAAAGATGTGAAAAAGCTAATCTTGTTCTAAATTGGGAAAAATGCCACTTTATGGTGGACGAAGGGATAGTCCTTGGCCATAAGATTAGCTGCCGTGGGATAGAAGTCGACAGGGCTAAGATTGAAGTAATTGAGAAGCTGCAGCCGCCAACAACAGTCAAGGGCATTAGAAGTTTTTTAGGGCATGCTGGTTTTTATCGAAGATTCATTGCAAATTTCTTAAAAATCACCAAGCCCATATGCCATCTCTTAAAGCAGAACCGACCCTTTGACTTCAATGAGGAATGTACTGAAGCATTCAAGGTTCTGAAAGAAAAACTGGTAATAGCCCCCATAGTACAGCCACCAGACTGGACAAAGCCATTTGAGATTATGTGTGATGCTAGTGACTATGCTGTCGGGGCAGCACTTGGGCAGCGCAGAGATAAGCTGTTTCATGTCATATACTATGCCAGCAAGACATTGAATGACGCCCAAGTGAACTACACCACCACAGAAAAGGAGCTATTAGTTGTAGTATTCTCAATTGACAAGTTTCGTTCTTACATACTTGGAACGAAAGTAATAGTGCATACAGACCATTCTGCCCTGAAATATTTGTTCGCAAAGAAGGATGCAAAGCCTAGATTGATACGGTGGATCCTGCTGTTGCAAGAGTTCGACATTGAGATCAAGGATAAAAAAGGGACAGAAAATCAGGTAGCAGACCACTTGTCAAGGTTGGAGAAGGGACAGAGTCTGCCACTCGATGAGACACACATACTGGAGACTTTCCCAGACGAGCAGCTATTTGCTGCCGCAATCGCTGCCGCAACATCCTTGGCGGCATGTAAGTCTTTTGAACTCCCCTGGTATGCTGATTTCGTTAATTTTATAGTTAGCGGAATACTTCCTTCTGATCTTAATTATCAAGCCAGGAAGATGTTCCAAAATGATGTTAAGCATTATTATTGGGACGAACCTCTTCTTTTCAAACTATGCGCAGATCAAGTCATAAGGAGGTGTGTACCACAAGAAGAGCAAGAAGACATTCTCCATCACTGCCATGCTTCACAATATGGAGGTCACTTAGAAGGTAACAAAACTGCTGCCAAGGTGCTGCAGTCAGGGTTCTACTGACCGACACTGTATAAAGATGCACAGGACTTCTACAAGAACTGTGACAGGTGCCAGCGGACAGGTAACATCTCGAGAAGAAAACGAGATGCCACTGTAGAACATTCTAGAAGTCAAGATCTTCGACGTTTGGGGGATTGATTTTATGGGACCTTTTCCATCTTCATGTGGAAATATGTACATCCTCCTAGCAGGGGATTATGTCTCTAAGTGGGTTGAAGCCATCGCCACTCAAAAGAATGATGCCAAGACAGTCCAAAAGTTTTTACACAAAAACATTTTTTCTAGATTTGGCATCCCTAAGGCGATTATCAGTGATGAAGGGAGACATTTTGATAATAGGGTAATTGCTGCCGCCTTGAAGAAATATGGTGTCAAGCACAAGATCGCGACAGCATACCACCCACAGACCAATGGACAAGCTGAGATAACTAATAGGGAAGTTAAGAACATTCTTGAGAAGATGGTTAAACCAACTAGGAAAGATTGGTCTTTACTCCTTAATGATGCATTATGGGCATATAGGACAACTTTTACAACTCCATTGGGCATGTCTCCAAACCGACTGATTTATGGAAAAACCCTGTCATCTGTCTGTCGAGATCGAGCACAGGGCATACTGGGCAATCAAGGCAGTAAATATGGACTTGGACAAGGCAGGCCAGAAAAGGCTGTTAGATTTGAACGAGATTGAAGAAATAAGAACAATGGCCTACGACAATGCAAGAATTTACAAGGATAAAACTAAGAAGTGGCATGACAGGAAGTTGCTGCCACGACAGTTTTGCCCAGGGCAGCTTGTGTTGTTGTTCAATTCTAGGTTGAAACTTTTCCCAGGGAAACTGAAATCTAGATGGTCTGGCCCGTTCCAAGTTGTACAAGTTTTTCCTCATGGTGCCATCACAATCCGATCATTAAAAGACGGGCACCAATTCAATGTCAATGGACACTGCCTCAAGCATTATCAGGGGACTGAAGCCCCAGGAATACAGGAAGTGGTTACTTTGGGAGATGCCCCACAAGGCATCCCTAATTTAACCTAAATTTTTTTATTATTATTATTTATTATTTATTAGGAAATTAGGTTTATTTTATTCGAATAATGTTTTTATATTTTCTATTTTAGGAAATAAAGGAGTCAAGAAGAAAAGGAGAAGTGACCCAAGCCCACCATCCATCCATCAGCCCAACAGAGCCCATTTATTGAAGCCTGCCGTTCCAGCTGTCGCCGCAGACACGGATAAGACAGGCTGTCAATAGACTGACACGGCAGATGCAGAAGCGTGTGACAGACGCGTAACAGACGCATAATTACGTTTCAGACACGCAAAATCGCACCAGTCGCCCCGTTATTCACGCCTGCCGTTACATCATTAAACGGGCAGCAACTCGACCGCTATAAAACCTCGTTCTCATTTTCATTTTCCTCACTTCTGCTTATTCTTACTTGCTTTCTCCTCTCGTTTTTATTTGTTTTCTTTACTTTCACAACCCTTGCAACTAATATGTCTTCCAGACGTACCCGCTGCAGTGCTGCTTCAACCTCTTCAGCAGCAGCACCCACACCGCAGTCGTTCGCAACCAAAGAATTATGGGAGGAAAGAGGATTCATCTACGTCTGCAAGGCAGCAAACATGGGGCTCCGACCATTCATCGCGAAGGCGATAAGGGCTCAGTTATGGGAGCAGTTCGCAGCACAACCTGCAGAATTAAATGACACATTGGTGAGGGAGTTTTATGCTGCCATTGATAGTAGGACAGCAACATCCGTAACTGTCCGAGGGGTAGAGGTACCATTCACATCAGATAGTATCAATCATATGTATGGCCTCTATTTTGGTCCCAACGACGATGCCCACCAGCAGTTCTTAGACACCCTCGACTCTGCCGCCTACGGTGCTGTCATGGCAGAGGTGACAGAGGAAGGAACGGAGTGGAACACGAGCAAAAAGAACCCCAACTCTGTAAAACTAGGGCAGCTGCTTCTAGAAGCCAAGCTATGGAACGCTTTCATCAAGAAGCGTATCCTGCCGTCCTCCCATCACACGACGGTGGACCAGCAGAGGCTCGCCCTCATTCATTCGATCATGAACGACCAGCCTATCAACGTGGGCCGCTATATGAGGGAAAGCGTCTTGGATTGCACACATCGATCAACCTCCTGCCTCTGCCTACCATTCATGATCACTTCTCTCTGCCGCTGCGCTGCTGTCCTAGAGGCCACCACCGACAAACTGGTCCAAGGCAGAGGCTGGACTGGCAACAACATTACCAGCCTCATGGAGCTGATAGTCGCAACCCCCTCTCCTCCTTCAACCCGGCTGCCTCCCCAGCAGAATCATCCGAGGAGCCTGCCCCTGAACCTGCCGCCGCCACCGCCCAGACAGACCAATCTGCCCAAATCCTTGCTGCCATACAACGGGTGGAAGACAGACAGATGGGGCTGATGACATTCATCCGGGATTTCGCCAACTCAACGGTAAATTTCATTACCAATACTTTACATTATCCCGATGTTGTTTTCCCCACTTTCCCTGCCCACTATTTCCACATCCCCACCCCTGTCCACACACCTACACCACCTGCCTCCCCACATGCACATTATGTTGCTTCCACCCCATCACCTGCCCCGACGGCAGCTGGCAGCCCTCCGGTCGACACCTCCGCCCGAGGAACGAAGCGACCGCCCTCAGATGACAGCGAGGTAGAACCCCTTATTAGGAGGAATTTGGAGAATGGATTCACCCCTGTCAAGAGGCAGAAACACATGGCCGACAGGAAGCTCATGCCAAAGGCCAGCACCACCACCAGCAGCAGCAGCACTTGGGATAGCGGCAACAGCTCTGATATCCAGGTTGTGGAGCAACCTGCCCAACCAGCCCAGCCTGCCCCACAGCCCAGAATCCGCCGCCAAATCCGTGTCAGCAGCAGCAGTGAAGACAGTGATTAAAATCTAAGTCTTTTATTTTTCTTTTCTTGCTGCCTGCTTATATATATTTTGTGATGTACTTGCCTTCATTTTATCTGTCATTTGCATTGAGGGCAATGCAACCCTCGAGTTTGGGGGTGGCAACCCTCCATTTTAATTGAGTCTTAGTACATCTTTAATTAATTGTTGTGTCGTTTATTTAGTTAAGTTCTCAAAAAAAAACTATTGGCTTAAAACTGTGAAGTAAACTTACCTGTCATGACAGCTCTGTCGTGGCAGCATCTTTAGAATAGTTTAAGGAGAAGTTTAGAACCTTTCTATAGTTCTGAAAAACTTAAACACCATTGTGACTATTATACTGCTTAGATTTCTTTTAGCCAAACTAGAATATGAAGCTTAGTACTTGAATAGCCCCTAGAGGTGCCTAACACTGGCTCTAGGAAAGAAGTTTAGCAAAAGAAACTCAAAAACCTAGAGGTGCCCGAAACCGGCTCTAGGAAGCTAACTAGAGGTGCCCAAAACTGGCTCTAGAAAAATTTTAGCTTGAAAATAGAAGAAAAAGAAGCATGAAAATGTGTCTTCAAGAAAATAAACTTTGGCATAAAAATTCGAGTTAAAAAGTTGAATATTCTAGTGAAACTAAGAGAGTCTTAGCATATAACTGTTCACAAGCATGCACACACTGCACGAGAACTATAGTAAGAGTTCGGACAGATCCTAAATTATCCGACAGGTCGCTGCCGCCACAGGGAATGAGCGACGGGTAAGGGACAGTTCACTGTTTGAAGGCCAACACAAAAATTCTCATTTTTTTTTAAGTCTTAATTGCTTGAGGGCAAGCAAAAACTTGAGTTTGGGGGTGTGTTGAGTGTGTAAAAGTTCTATTATTTACACCCTTTTTAACCCATATTTCTGCTGCATTCAAGCATCATTGCATTGCATTTAGGTTAGTTTACGACAAAACATCACAAATATATAAAATGCACGGATTCTACTAAAAGATGGCTTATTTTGCAGGTTGCTGCTATAATAGACGGAGAAGGCAGGCGCAGGGCAGAGAAGCAGAAGAGCTGAACTGGACAAGCAGACGAAGAGGACGATGCTGCCATGGATCTGCCGTGACAGCAGAGGACGACAGCAAGACAATGGAGGAAAAGCAAAGTGGACCTCGATAGATAAAGAAAATTATGCTCGTCTGTCGTGTGAAAACCCTATATTTTTCCAAGCCCTGGATCAAAAGATATGTCAAGCCAAAGCTCAAGGAGAGGAAATCCCAAGAAACAAGGAAGGCGGCTGAAAAGTAGGATACTTGGAGATTAAGTCTTTATTAGAATCTTACTTTTAATTAAAGTTGTAATCCTTGTTAACTTAGAATACTTGAGCCCAAAGCTTATATAAGGGCATAGATTTTAACCTAGGAGACATCATACCTCATAACCGATAACCAAACCCCTCCGCCGTTTACCCGCCGCCGACATGTTCTAAATTCCCCCTAGGGCCACGGGTTGTTTTGTAAAGTAGTTGCAAGGGTTGTCTTGTTTTAGGATTTTCCAAGTTCAATAAAATAAACTTCAAGTTCTCTTATTTTGGTTATTAATATCTTGCAAGAGCATCGGGAGAGCATTGTGAGGTTATCCATTTACTTAGCATCGGGAGAGTTAAGTATACGAAAGAAATAAGAGCGAGTTCTCTAGTTTATAGTTGAACTATCTTGTGCCTAGGGATAGGGTAAGGTTAAGTGGCTAAGGAAGAATTCATACACATCGGTGTTCATCCTTCGATTCACGCCAGGAGGTATCATCAAGACGTGATTATCGACAGACTTGGACCTAGGGATAGGCCAAGGCAGATCTGGGATTCTTGCCAAACTTGAAGTACGAAGTTGGTGTGTTTGCTGCCGCGACGACCAACGGACAGCTGCCGCGACAGGTGCTGCCGCGACAGGCGCGACGACAGAACTGGAATTCCTAAGCATTGCAATACCTGCGCTACTGAGCAATTCAATATCATCCCATTCTCTCTATCTTGATAATTCTACTCTTTTATTTATGTTTTCTTCAATATTTTCGTGACAACTTTCTAAACTATTTTCTTTACTTCGTGCAGTAAAATAAGGTGAAGCTATTAGCCCAATCCCTGTGGAGACGATATCCGATACTTCATATCACTTTACTACTTGCGTCGTGTACACTTGCACTACAATTGCGATAGACTCTTTTACACGCAACAACCAACCTAGGGTCCAACACCTTCCGCATTCGCTCCACCACCCGGAGCCGGAAGAGGAAGAGGAGAACGAGGAGGCAAGTTCTCTCCTCGCACATCCTCAACATTCTCAATCCGCTCAACCCTTAGGCTTCTTCTCGGTCTCACCATGCTAACAGATGCAAAGCTAAACAACAAACACAACAAGTGAAATGTTTTGGGTTCAGCAAGGAACAAGGTCCAAGGTGCTCAAGTCCTTAAATTTAAAATCACTTACTATAATAGTATACTAGCAATGAGTGCCTTTAACTACTTCTCAACCAACACAAGAATAACCACAATCATGCTACAATCATCATGCAATCATAATCAACAAGCTTACACCATAAAACTTATCTCACTTACCTTTCGGCATGTGGAAACTCAACGAACCTAGGGGGAACCTAGGCTCTGATACCAACAAATATAACCCCCTAGACCCGGCCTAGCCGTCAGACCGCATCGAACGTGTTACACGGGGAAAATCGAAGTGAAACCTGTTAAGGCTCCACCCTGATTAACAACCCTAGAAAATTTCTTTTAAAGTTATCTTGTCTAGATGCTTTAATTATATCCTATGTGAGAGGACACACAGCGGAAACACACACGGATATAAAACACCCAAGATAGGCAATTAACAAACCCTTTCTATGTTTTACAATAGGCTATATCGGTACGATAGAGAACCGTATCGATACGCATGGACCTGGTCAACACCCCAAAGTCAACCTAGGGAAACCGTATCGATACGCTAGAAGACTTTATTGATACGCTCTCAACGGTCAACTTCCTAAGGTTAAACTACGAAGATCGTACCAATATCCTCAGGACCCGTATCGATACGCAAAAATCTCGTCAATTTCTCAGATTTCCATAGAGCTTTTGGTGTATCGATACACCCTCGCGTACCGGTACGCATAGCCTAAAACAAGGTTTATAGCAGGGGACCGTATCGATACAGCCCTTGAGCGTATCGATACGCCCTGCACTGCAAACCTTATTTTGGCTGCTAAAAACACAAGGACTCGACTCTAGAGGTGTTTAACAACTAGTCAAGCAACATACAAACTCCAACACAACATAAGACATCCATTGATAAACATACAAAGCAATTTAGACACCGAACGATGAAACATTCAACAAGTTAAGATTCTTAGAGGAAACATGCATACTTAGCATTCACCAACTTAGCCAAAGGTTAAACAAAAGCATACTTCAACATAGCATAAGGCAATACAAGCCTAAAACAACTAAACAAACTTGTCTAAGCAAAAGAACATGCCATCAACACTTCAAACATAAAGGTCCTATCCCATTGCTTAAATACTAATTATCGAAGTGTAAACCATACTTGAGCAAACTAAATTCCCTAGGAATCTCCCTTGTTCCCCGAGCTGCTTCGAAGGTCTAAGCGTCTACATTGTTGGAAAGGAGATCATAAGCGTTTAAGCTTAGTGAGCGGTGCTCAAAGAGTAACTACAACAATGCAATTTTAAAACATAGTTTGCTTGAAAACCAAAACCACTTCCAAATCATTTCCACATGTTTGAACAAACAATGTCATGCATTTACCTTCACGTGCATTTACTGAATGCAACTACAAGCCATAGGCTTACCATATGCTTATTCTCACAACGCAAGCAAAGTAAATGACAATGCATAAGCATAAATATAAGGATTCAACAACATGCTTAACATGAGAATTAGAGCAATCATGGCTATATTGACATTCAACACTTTTACTCGGATATGCAGATAGTTTCTCAAACCCACTAGACACTTCTAGTGGAATCTCACATCACCGTACTCACTTGTCTAGTAAAAAACATAATTTTGGGTGAATCTCTCATCACCGTACTCCTCCTTAGTGGAATCTAACATCACTAAGGCCACACGCGAATTTTACCTCGAGTGCACTCTAATCCTATTGATCGATCAATTCTATCCGGTAACAACCAAACACATGTCAATATACTCAACTACAACCACAAGCATTACCAATGCTTGGACCACTTACCAAGTCCAAACTTCCATGCAAAGAATGTACTCACAAATGCAAGTATAAACATAAGTCCCACCTCTCAACATGCATAACAATGCAATTCAACACATAACAACATAGCATGTTCAACTTGCATTCAATAATCGTAAAACACAATTTAATTGCATAATACCTTTAAAACTTACTCTTGAGCTTGGATTGGTTTTTCAAGCTCAATCCAAACTCCCAAAACATTCCCTTAACCATGTTAAGGCTTTTAAAATAAATCCACTCACCAGCCCACTCACAACCGATGTTCGAGATGCCGAATCAAGCCTTCAAACTACCCGAATTTCTGTCCACAAAGACCGAATCCAAATCCTCTGTTTTGAGCAACCCAAAATCGAACATTAGAACACAAAAACACTCACAAACACAACAAAGACTCGGAACCCAACAACCTCACATCAATACACATCAATTCAAACCCAAATTTCACCCGAAACATTTCCAAATCAAACCCAAATTACTAGCAGCCACAACCAACGAATTTACCATAAAAAATCTACCTTTTTACATTCTTAAACATCAATCTAATGCTACCAAACCTCCAGCTGCCATTTGGACTCAAAACCCAACCAAAAACTCAAGTTTTCTAATTCTTAAAAATCACCTACAACACCCATTTCGGGTTTTCGTTAAAAACCCACCATTTTTATGTTATTCTTGTGTTAAAACAAAGATAAAACACTCCCAACTCAGCCCTAAATCAACCCAACGAAAACCCAAAGATTTCTTTTCATTTTCAACCAAACTTTAAAAATCAAAGTTTGTTTTATCTATGAGTTTTACAAAAATATTGACATATAGGACTCAGGGAAGATGAGACTAAGTTAGGGAACTATTTACATTGAAGAAATCACTTAGTTGAGAGCTTGAAATCCAATGGAATAGTATCTAGGGTTTAGGGAGGTTTTTAGAACGTGAATTTCAAATAGAGAAGAATATGACTCTTTTTTGATAAAAATCCCCTTTTTTATTCCCTTTTATGAAAAATCCCCTCTTTGCCCTTTAGTCTTTTAAACCTCTTTTTGGTGTATTAAAATTAGTTTTTCTCCAAATTAATTAAATGACCCGGTCTAACAAACCCGATAACTCCCGGGGCGTTACACCAACACAAGAGTATAATGGCAACTATGGTTACATTACTCGGATACGCAGATTGGATTCGATGGAATCTCACATCACCGAATCTAATAAGAACAACAAGACTCATTATGGCATCTTACATCACCGAGGTCTAACAATAAAGCTTCCGGTGGCATCTTACATCACCGTACTCCTCCTTAATGGCATCTTATATCACTAGGGTCACGCGTGAATTTTACAAGTGCACTCTAATCCTATGGTCGGCCAATTATACCCGGTAAGACTCTCATATTTACCAATACTCAACATCATATAAACCAACATAACAATTACACACTCAATAATCAAAGACACACATTCATCTCATATCAACAATGCATAACAAGATTGAAGTATAAAACTCCGGAAAAGCAAAACATAAACATTAAATACTCACTCTCGAGCTTAGGTTGGCCTTTCAAGCTCAACCTAAACTCTCAAAAACATTTCCACTCACCAGTAGAACCCAAACGATAGCCGAAACACCGATTCAAGCCTGCGAGCTACCCGGTCTCGCATCCAAAGAACCCAAACTTGTTTCCCATGTTTCTAGCCAAATCAAAAACGATGTATTTGACCCAAATCAAGCCCCCAAACTCGATGCAACACAGAAACGCATCATTTATCATCAAAACCAAATCGATTCACACCCGCAAACACTTGGAAACACCATTAAAACAACCCAAACCAACTAGCAACCAAAACCCAACAAAGTTACCATAAAAACTACATCTTTCAACATCCAGATACTTACCCAAGGTCTAGAAACCATCATCCCAAAGTCCTTCACAAGAGCAAACCAAAAACCCAAAATTTTCACTCTAAAAACCCCTCATTTTTACTAGTTTCAGGTTTCCCTACATTTAGCCACTATCCCAACATTTTAGGGCACCAAAACAAGGTTAAAAACACCTTTAAACAAGGCATCAAACAACCAAACGAAAATCCCTTCTTTTTCCTTGTTTTTAAGCTCAAAGCATTTTGGAGCAAATCTAAACAATGTGTTTTAGTAAAATTTTCACCAACAATAAATTTAAGAAAGAGGACATCAAAACAAAAGAGAGTTTACCTTGAAAACTTGCTTGGATGAATGGTTGGAGAAATTGAATAGTAGAAATGGGGTGTTTGAGAAAAGTGACGTGAAAAGATGAAGAATAAGATGGGTGTATTTTGAAAACCCCATTTTTCTTAATTTTTAATTTCAAAGTTCCCCTTTTACCCTTTTTTTTCTTAAAACCCTTTAGTGTTCATAAAAAATGTTTTCTCCCAAATAATTTAACCCAAATCGGTTTAACCAAACCCGATATCTCGGGGACCCTAATCCCAGGGCGTTACAGGATACATGCTTTTGGTAGGAATTGAACGTGGGTTAGCTTGATAGGAGGGTTGCATGTTTACCACTAGGCTAATTATGTCATTGTGATACAATGTACAAAATCAAATATATATCTTAGTTTGTTGCTCATACTAGTAAAATGAAAATAAATTTGAATTAAGGGGAATCGAACATGACACTTTTGGGATGCATAAAAACATCTAAACTACTGAAATAAATCTAATAATTAATTTATTAATAATTTTATTTTTATTAATTTTTAATTAAATTATTATATTAAAAATAAAAAATTATATTAAAAATTTATGTTTGTGAGTTTATATTCGTTAAATAAATTTTTATATTAAAAATAAAAATCTATGTTCATGAGTTTAGATTCGTTAAATTAATTTTTAATTAAATTATTATATTAAAAGTGAAAAAAATTATGTATCAATGTCATATTGTTATTAATCTTATTAATTTATTATATATAAATATTTTTTTGAAAATAATAAATATTATTAATTATATTATTTTTTACCATCAAAGTGACCTTTAAAACTATATTTATCAATTCATGACAACTAAAACAGGTTAGCTAAGACTGGCAACAGGTCGGATTTGGGTGGGTTGGAGCTTCACCCACCCCATCATTCGTATCCTAAATCGTCACCCAACCCACCCACCACCCGCTTGCTCATTAATCCAAATCCGCCACACCCATCAACCGCGGATGAGGCGAGTGGATCGAATCATAAATGAGTTCTATTATTAGAAAATTATAGTTAAAAATACATGTAAAATCTTACTAAAAAATTTAATATTCAATACATTAAAGTCTAACTATTATTAAAGTTCTAAATTTTCAAATAATCTTACATACAACAGAACCTACATAAACAAAATTCTATTTTCCCAATAATAAACAAAAGCTTAAAAAAGTCTAAGGTTCAAAATATTTTTTAAAATTAATATTATACCGATGGATGGGGCGGGTGATGGATCGGATGGTGGGTTGAAAATTTTTCACCCGGATCCATCACCCGCTCCATCCGTCATCCACTTCAAACGGATCAAACCCTCATTTTATCGGGTTTTCGTCCATATAGTTGAATTGGGTGGGTCGGGTGGGCCACCATCCATGGGTAATTGCCGGCCCTATGGTTGTCCTAGTGGTTAGAGCGCCAGCTCTCTAAGCTATTGGCTTAGGTTCGTTCCCCAGCCAGGTTATTTGCTTTTTTTATTTCTTTGTTCCTTTGTTTTCAACCAATGAGATGGTGACACGTGTCATCATTCGATTGGTTGATTAAATATATTAAATTGATATTAAAATCAAGAGAAATATGATGACACATGTCACCATTTGATTGTTTGATTAAATTTTTATTAAATTAAATTAAAATTAAGATCAAATTGATATAATATGTAAGTTTCGAGGACCAAATGTGTAATTATACATATTTTTTTAACTGCATGTCACCTCATCTGTTAAGTTTTAACGGTAGGTGGTCACATTGAGTCCAATTTAATAGTTCGATAATTTAATTGCTGCAATTAAAAATATAATGATCAAATCAAATTTTAAATGATAGTATAGTGGTCTTTTAAGTAGTTTACCATGAAAAAATAAAAATCAAAACATTTGACCGGTTGAATAAAAAACTTCAAACCACCCTCTTTGAACAAAAAAAAAAAGGAGAACACCCTCCTTCACAGATCATATGTGGCTTACACGTTCCTTCCATTACCGTTTACTTCAAATTTTATTTAAGCTACTAAGAATCCCAGATCTCAAAGCTATGATTAAACAATCAGATCAAACGCGCAAATTCACATTCAACCCTACTCATGGCTTCCAACACCAGACTCAATCTAACGCTGCTCGGCCTCCTCATCGCTGCCTCCACTGCCAACGCCGCAACCGCTTACACCAACCACACCGTTGGCGGTGACGCCGGCTGGTTCTTTCATTCCAAAACTAACACATCCGCCACTAATTACACGTTTTGGGCCGCTAATCAAACTTTCAATCTTGGCGACTATCTCAGTAAGAATCCAAAGTTTTAAAACCTTTTTTAGCATCCAAATCCAATAATATTTATTCCATTCCTCACTTTTACGTTTTATCTTTTCTTTCTTATTTAATTTTTTTTACATAGTATTCAGGACCAGTACAAATCAAACGGTGATCCAGTCCTACAATGAGACTACGTATCAGAGCTGTACAACGGACGACGCTTTAGACACCGATACCTTCCAATACGACGGCGGAAGCCCTGAGTTTGAGCAATCGTTGACCATCGCGGTGCCGTTGACCATCGAGGGCGTAAACTACTACTTCTCCGACGGTGACGATGGTGTCCAATGCCAGCGTGGGATGGCATTCGAGATCCTCGTTCGTCACGGTAATGGGTTGCCTTCCAGCCTCAACCAACCTCCTCCTCCTCCCTACGTAGAGCCTCCCGGTGACCCAGCTCAGTCTCCGCCGGTCACAATTAACGGTGGCTCACCAGCGTTGAATAACAAAGCCTCGGCCGGCAGCATTGACACGGGAGCGATGCTGTATTCACTTTTCTTCGGTGTTACAAGTTTGTTAATGAGTTTCATCATGTGCTGAACTGAAGTGATGGGTGGTGGTCACGTGCCATGTTGGGCGACCGGGACTTGTTCCGAAGTGCCCGTTATTGGTTTCGAGAATCATTACCCAACGGAAGGCATCAAATCTTTTAGGCTAAAGGGTCAAATTTGTCCCTGTATTAATCCGAAATCAGTAATGTTATCCTTACTTTTTTTCTTTGTAATTTTGCTCTTAAAGTCAATCAATTGTAACAATGTTGCTGTTTGACCGACGTTGACCGTTAAAGTGTTGATGTGGCAGTTAACGGTGAAGTCAGTCATGCAATTTTGCCCTTAAAGTCCTACAATTGCAGCAATTTTGCCTTCGGTTTATTTAGTTTTTTCGAGTTGAACTTTTACAAACAAAATATATAAAAAATCGATTAAAAAATTAGTGTAAATATTCTTTGGGTCCATGCTAATTTTAAAAATAAACAAAGTGAGAACTCTCACAAAACATTCTTCAATTTTAAAAAATATATAAATTTAATAAAAATAAATAAGATATTCAAAAATATTAAAAATAAAAACCAATATAAAAAATAAAATATATTAGAAATTATAAAATAATAAAAATATAAATACAAAAATTTTAAAAGTATTTATAAAGTATTAAAAATGAACAATTTCATCAAACGATAAAATATAAACATAAAGTTATAAATAAAAAATAATCAAAAGTGAAGTAAAAAAACAGAAAACAATTGGTAAAATTCTTCAACTTTTTAATATTAAATACTTTTTAATTTTTTACATTTATATTTTATTATTTTATAATTTTTAATATATTTTAATTTTTATATTAGTTTTTGTTTTCAATATTTTCTTTATTTTTATTAAGTTTATGGATTTTTAAAAAAATGAAGAATGTTTTGATTTTTGTGAGAGTTCTCACTTTGCTTATTTTTAAAATTACCGGGGACCCAAATGATATTTACGCCAATTTGTTAATAGTTTTTTTATATATTCTATTTGTAAAAGTTCAACTCAAAAAACTAAATTCTTTATGCAATTTTATTCAAAAACTAAATAAATCGAGGGTAAAATTGCTGAAATTGTATGACTTTGAGGGCAAAATTGCATGACTGACTTCACTGTTAACTACCACATCAGCACTTTAACGGTCAACGTCGGTCAAAAGGCAAAATTGTTACAATTAACTGACTTTGAGGGGAAAATTACGAAGAAAAAAAAGTAGGGGCAACATTGCTGATTTCGAATTACTACAGGGACAAATTTAACCCTTTAGCCAATCTTTTACATATCGGCTCTCTCTTACCTTTATTTACTAAATTAAACTACAAAATTTGTGGCTCTCTAGAGTGGCCTACTAAATTTGCAATGTAAAATCGAAAGAATTTTCGTTGAAATAAAATTCGGTTGACATTATATTTTAATTTTATTCAACAAATATTTGAGAAGAGAATCATAAAAATTCTTGGCAACTATAAGAGGAATAATATTATTTGAAAAAATAGAAAAATGAGGTCGTCAGAATATATTCAACGATTTAAAAGTTTTTTTTTTTGCAGTGTTGGAGCAAAGTTGTCATATAATCTTGTTGATATTACAAAAGTCGTCCGCCATATTTGGTAAAGAGATTCTTTAGCCAAAATTAAAGGTTTGAGTTAAAATTAGAGGTTTAACTGGTCAAATCTATTAATTTAAATGTTTGTTAAAGAGCGGATTAAGGTAAAATCTTTAATTTTGGACAAGCTGCTAATATAAGCTTTTTGAAATTAGAGATTTTGACATAAGAGTTATAGAGACCTTTTATCCTTAACAATTATAAAAAAATCTTTAAATAATCTAAATTTAACAATTTATATTTTAATTCTTCAACCTCATGTATTTACATTGTGACATTTGTAAACTAATATTTTTTTTGGTTTTTTATTTTTATTCTCACACATTTATAAATATTAAATTAATATATAAATCCTTCAAATATGCTTAGTAATGTTATATTAAAAAAATTCATAATCTGACGTGTTGGAACTTCAAGGTGCTTGGGATATGGGCTTCCGACTTGTTTGGGTTGAGGTGGATAGCTCTGATGTTGCTCAGCTTTTGAATGCCCGTGGTAGTAACTATAAACACTTATCGATTGTTCACCATATTGATTCGTTAATCAAGCGTGCTTGAGAAGTTTATTTCTCTCATGTGTATATGGAGGTGAATATGGTTGCAGATGCTATGGCTAAGAATGGATTGGGTCTTAGTGGTGATATTTGAATGTTTGCTAGTCTGCTGGAATGTGCTCGGCATGTGTTTCAATTAGATTATTCTCGTTTGTATGTTTGACTGGGTTTTATCATTGTTCTGTAAGTTGTTAGGTGTACTTTTCAAATAAATGGTGATATTAGAAGGTGTACTTTTTAACGAGGCACCTAGTCAACTTCCTTTTTAATAAAAAAAATTTCATTATCTAATTAATATTAATAGATAGAAAATATTGATAACTGATAAACTATTCAAATAAGTATAAAATATAATCATGTAATTATATATCATTTTGCTTGTTTAAATAATCAAACAACTATCAACTATTAATTAATTTTACCAAACACTTTTATACAATCAGCTAATACAATCTACTAGTCAAATCAACTAATACAATCAGCTATCAACAAATATAATCTGCTACCAGCTAATTACCAAACATGTTCATAATATTTTTCCTGACGAATTGCATTAGAATTTCTTTTACACTAAAGTTATCACGAAGTTTTGACGACTTTTCTCTCATTTGCATGAATATTCATTACCGACAAAATAGTAGCTATATATAGAGAGAGAGAGAGGGAGAGGGAGAGAGAGAAAAGATCAACTTACACAATGTAAAACTCTTTAAGTTTTACACGTTTTCTGGATCGTTAGATAGGGGGAATGGATGGCTCAGATTAACTTCTTACTCTCTTTTTTCTTCAAGTGATCACCTTCACATATTTTATGTTAATCTCATCTATTCGTTTCACTCATCTAACGGTCCAAAAATCGTGTAAAATTTAAAGAGTTTTACACTGTATAAACGGATCTTATCCCATATATATATATATATATATATATATATAGGTTTATGATCAACTTACATTGTGTAAAACTCTTTAAGTTTTACACGTTTTTTGGATCGTTGGATGGGGGAAATAGATGGTTGAGATTAACTCCGTGTTTTTAATTCCTAAGTGATAATCTTCACATATTTTACTGTTAATCTTATCCATTCGTTTCACTCATCCAACGATCCAAAAAACGTGTAAAACTTAGAGAATTTTACACGGTGTAATTTGATCCTATCCCATATATATATATATATATGGAATATATATATATATATATATATATATATATATATATGTGTGTGTGTGTATGTATGTATTTTTGGTCTATTTACGGACAAAGTAGCTATAAACAAACCCTTTTACTTTAATGCCTTTGAATCCTTGCTCATTGTCCAAAAACAACTGCATAGAGAAAAAAATGCTTCCTTTGCGTCTAGTTTTGTTTAAGATGAAGGCTTAATATTTAAATAATTGCTTAAATTATACTTGATTTTTCAAATAAGTGTCTAAAGTATTTTTCGATTTAAATAAGTACTTAATATTTCACTTTGTTATCCTTTTAAGATTTTTCGTCAACAACCGTTCAAAAAAATTTGTCATCCAATTGAAACTTGACATGTGGTTTATTCCTTCATTGTTATTTAACTTTTGCTTAATTAATCAAATAATCATTAATTTTTTAAAAGAATCTTAAATTTTTAATGTTTTTCAAACCAATCACCAAATCCCTAAATCTCTCTTCTAACGACATCGAGCACCACTCTACGTTGCAATGGTGGCGTCTCATCCTATCGTCGCACGAGTCACAAGGTTTAGTTCGTCATTCGTCAATCCGTCGTTCGATTAAAAATTTAATGTTCGACATTCATGGTTCGTTTGGCCACTCGTGCGTCGCTTTTTGACAATGTAAGGTTGGGGTTATCGTTTGTGGACGGTCGACGAAGGAATGGCTTGCCAGTGGTAGTTGAATTGACAGTCGAAGGAGAGAAATTTTGGGGGTTTAGTGATTTATGGTTATGGATTATGGGACTTTTATAAATTAAAGATTTTATGTTTTTTAATGAAATTAAAGATTTTAGAATTTTTTAAAAAAATTAAAAAAATAACATAAATAGGCCATGTGTCATATTTGTATTGGATAACAATTTTTTTAATATTTTATAGGTAAACTTTAAGAGGATTACAAAAACAAATGTTAGGTATCTACTTGGGCCGAAAATTAATTTAAGAACCTATTTAGAAAATCAGATATAATTTAGGTATATTTTAGTTGCATATTTGATTATTAAGCCTTCTTCATAAGATTTTATTCATCTTGTCCAATAAGATAAAGGGTATTCAATATAATATTACACATGAGTATTAAATATTGTAGTATTGGTTTTGCTCTTCCATGTATACACATTGCTCGACAAAGCTTGAGTGAGAGAATCTTTAGATTTAAAAAAAAAAGTTTGAAGCTTTGAGACAGAGGAAACCAGGGCGCTATTTCTGAAATTTTTAGAAGGCGAGAGAGACGCTCAGATTCTTCTCCTTTCATGTGATTATTATTATTATCTCTTTTTATTGATATTTTCGTTTTGTCAGTATTTTTTGTTTGGGTAAACTACACAGATGACCACTGAACTATGAGTTTGGTGTTAAAATGATCATTGTATTATTTTTTGTCTCAAATGCACTACACAACTATTTAAATAGTTCCATTTTAGCCACACACCGTTAAAAATGAAAAATTTGACGGAACTGTTAAAAATAGGTATAATTACACATTTGGTCCTATATATTTATACAATATATCAATTTAGTCCTAATTTTAATCTAATAAAATAAATTAATTATTCAATAAGATGGTGACACGTGTCACCACCTTATTAGAAGTCTTTAATTATTTTTATTTAATTAATTTTCCACCTCCAATCAGGTGGTGACACCTGTCACCCAATTGGAGGTGAAAAAATTATAGCAACAAAATCACCCCCACTAGTAATCAAACCCATGACCTTGGAGGTGCTATAAGGTACAACAATTAATATATGTCTTTAATGATTGTTAATGCCCAAAAAAATTAAAGAGAAAAAAATGCAATTGGACGGATTCAAACCAAGGACCTTGTGGTCCAAAGCGCGTGTACTTGCCACTGCACCAAGTGTATGCCTTGTGATATAAAGTACAACATTTAATATATGTCTTATATAGATTTTAATGATTGGAAAAAGGAAGGAAATATGGTTTTAAGAAATTCGAATATAATATTTTTATGATGCATAAAAACATCTAACCCAATTAAATAAATCTAATAACTAAATTAAAGTTAAGAATATTTTGTATATATTTTAAACTATAGTTAGTGCACGATTTAAAATAAAAAAATTAATATTATTTTTTAATATAAAAACCATTTTAAAATTTTTATATTTTAAATTAAATTTAATATATTTTTCAATTCTAAATTTATTTTTATAGTTTCATGTATATAATCATTGAATTGATTTTTTTAACTTAATTAATAATTTTAATATTTATTAAAAAAATTAATTAAATTATTATATATAATTATATTAAAAAAATTAAAAATTATATTAAATTCATTTAGCGAATTCAAACTCACAAACATAATTTAATATTGTTAACTTTAATTTAATTATTAGATTTATTTAATTGGTTTAGATGTTTTTATGCATCATAAAAATATTATATTCGAGTTTCCTAAAACCACATTTCCTTTCTTTTTCCAAGCATTAAAATCTATATAAGACATATATTAAATGTTGTACTTTATATCACAAGGCATACACTTGGTGCAGTGGCAAGCACATGCGCTTTAGACCACAAGGTCTTTGGTTTGAATTTGTCCAATTGCATTTTCTTCTCTTTAAATTTTCTGGGCATTAACAATCATTAAAGACATATATTAATTGTTGTACCTTATAGCACAAAAGCGTGCTTGGTTCAATGGCAAGCACACACCTTGGGTACTCCAAGGTCCTGGGTTTGATTCCTAGTGGGGGTGATTTTGTTGCTCTCATTTTTCCACATCCAATTGGGTGACACGTGTCACCACCTGATTGGATGTGGAAAATTAGTTAAATTAATATAATTAAAGACTTCCAATAAGGTGGTGACACGTGTCACCATCTTATAGAATAATTAATTTATTTTATTAGATTAAATTTTGGACTAAATTGATATATTGTATAAATATAGAGACCAAATACGTAATTATACCAATTTTTAACAGTTCCGTCAATTTTTTCGTTTTTTTAACGGCGTGTGGCTAAAATGGAACCATTTAAATAGTTGTGTGGTGCATTTGCGGCAAAAAATAATATAATGGTCATTTTGACACCAATCCCATAATTCAGTGGTCATCTGTGTAGTTTACCATTTTTGTTTTTCTTTACTAAGTTTTAGATGAAACATATAACTTTTGTAGTAAAAAATATTCATGTGGCGGGTGATTCGCGACTTGGATGATTCTTGGATTTTGGGGTTTGTCAAGTTTATTGGTGTGTGCTCGGTGCTTGAATTAGAACTGTCGGGGTTAACTTGGGTCTTGTCAAGGCTTGGAATGAGGGGTTTCGGAGAGTTATAGTAGAAGTGGACTGCTTGGACGTTGTTGAAACAAGAACGACGGAGTTGAATCTGATGAATCAAGCATAAGACGAGGAAGGAGATGAACCAGGAAAAGGGGAATCGGTCTACTTTTGTTATTGATTTCTCAAAGAGATAAAGAATACAGATTGGGTTGCCTTTTTGGGCTAAGACCCATGAGAATTTATAGCCTAGACAGACCCGATAACTAATCCTTAACAATTTCGTAACAACTTAATAAATTACCGGTATGGGACAGGTGGAATTGGAACCTTCTGATGAAATCTGGACAGAAATGAAATTGGGCCAGCAGTCTACTTAGTAGCAGCTCTAACAGACGTGGCCTATCATGTTCGAAGAGGACATGAGAATTTGCTCCAAGTATCCATCTTAGCGCATGATTTTTCCCTGTTGGATCGTAATTGGGAGATTAATATTCAACATGTGAAACATAGGGGTAATCATGTTGCGGATGGATTGGCGAAGCTTTCTAGACATAGGAACCTACAACTGCGTCGTTTCGATACACCTCCGGATCCAATCGTGGGTTGGTTGAATAAGATGGGAGTGCCGCTGCTACGATGGATGGTGGCAGCATGAGTTATCTAGTATTTGGTTAGTTATTTTGCTAGCTTTTATGTTTCTCATTGTTTATAAGTGATGCTATTATGGATACTTTTTTTATTCCATTTAAATTTAATTAGGTAGATTTTTAACGAAGCCCTAACAGCATGGACATTGTTTCTTCCCTTTTAACCACAAAAAAACACCATTTATATAAATATGATCAAGTAAATACTATAATGCATGCCAACGACACTCCCCTACGAAGAGATCGGATGGAAATTATCTGCCCCCAAAGTATGCCCCACATTTGTGTCTCCACTTTAAAATAGTGGGTTTAGAGTTTATAGTTTGTGGTTTAAGGTTGGGGCTTAGGGTTAGGGTGTAGGGAATTAGGGGTAGGGTGTATTTTTTTAGAGTTTGGAGTTTGGGGTTTAGGATATGAAAATTAGGGTTATAGGGCAATATTTAATTTTTAAGTATTTTTAGCCAGGAGGCATAAAAGGAGGCATGGTTAGGGGCATGAGATTTTTACCCGAAGAGATCGACTTAAAAGATAGTTCAACTTCTAATTTCATATAATAAATCCCTTAATGATATTCAAAAGAGCCTAATAAGATCTTTGTTGATCCACGATATGAATGTTATGGAACCCCCACAATATGGAAACGTGCATCTACTTGAACCTTTTGGTCCCCCAACATTCGCACGAATGCTTGCACCCTATCGATCATCGGATCTATGTCAAACACCGTCCTAACGAACTGGCCTTACTCATGTACACCAAATCCTACATCGGATTACAATATCGGCGGTCGCAGTCTGTTCCCTTAGGTAATGTTAACTCCACAACAGATCAAGTACGGGCAATGGTATCAACTGCTCCGTCGCGTACTTTAACTCTGATAGTATCCTTTGTTTCCGACCAAACATGGGTTGGTTTAAAAATATACCATTTATATTCAAAGGCTTTATATCATGATCCGGAGCTTTTAAAGCCGCATGAAACGCAATATTGCCACCACTGCCACGCCCACCACCAAGGTAACATCTAGCGGTTAGAAATTTGAGAGAATTGAATTCCAGAAATGCCTGGATTATTGGATGCTTGGAACTGATTTCTTGTCTTCAGATTAGGTTTCGTCCAGACCATCTTAGAGTTGTTGACATTTTTCCGGTAGTTTTTTATTTACCCGTTCTCTTGTATAAATTTAAAGCGTAAGTAGTTTTGAATTTAGGGTTGTTGATAGAATCTTGGGTTTACAGTTAAAATTTAAGGTTTATAGGTTAAAATTTAAATTCATAACCATATTACCCTAAAACTTAAACACTAACCCTAAACTCTAAATTCTAAACCCATGCATTAAACCCTAAACTAAAACAATAAACCCTAAAATTAAGGCGCTTGTGGAAACAAAAGGTTTTCACCGCCTATGAATAATAATCCAAATTAAAATATATATTAAAGTTTTAATATTCAGATTTAAATTAATTATTATCTTTTAAATAATTAAATTATAAGAATAAATTAAATTAAAATTAGGACCGAATTAATATAATATCCAAGTAACATGGATCAAATGTGTAATTATACAATTCTTCGTTAGTTGTCAGGTCAACTTCTCCATTAGGTTTTATCGACAAGTGGCTTAATTGATACTATTTAAATAGTTGAGTGGTTTGATTGACAAAATTAAAAGACCGATGGTCAAATTAGAGCCTCCACCATAGTTAAGTGACCATTCATTTAGTTTACCCTTTTTAAATATTGAAGAAGGTAGAGAATAAATTGAACCCATGTTTAACATTGAATTTCGAATTATGAACTCTGAGGAGCTTAAGGACTATGGCTGTAACCCCCTTAGCCCCGCCTAGGCGCCGAACCCGAACTAAGAAGATTACACAGGGAAAATTAAAGCCAACTCGTTAAGTCAACCTCGATTAACAACCCTTTTTTTCTTTTTATCTTCTCTAGATGCATATTATTAACCTATAAGTTCAGCAAAGCGATTAAGTGAAAACGGCACAACGATCGGAGTTCAAATAGGGGTTCAATTGCATACTTTTAACTTTTAGGGACTAAACTATAAATTCCATAAAATACAGGGACTTTCAGGATTTTTAAGTTACCAATCTTCAATTAGTCATGTAACATGCCAAATTTCAGCTCAAACGGATCATCCAAACTCATTCAATTGCACTCACAATATGCAGGGACCAAAATGTAACATTTCCAAACCTTAAAAGATACTTTTAACTGAAATTTAACTACCCGTATCGATACACTTGGCCTTGTATCGATACGCGGGAACACATTAGCTAAAGAAGGGTTGAGCGTATCGAAACGCTTCCCCGCGTATCGGTACGACCTTCAAACTTGGCCTAGGCGTATCGGTACGCGGGCAATCCGTTTTGATACCCCTGTACAGAAATGCTTAATTTTGCCTTAGCGTATGGATACGCTATCCCTGTATCGATACGCGTACTAGATTGGCTTCATCCAACTTCATTTAAACATACAAAAACACATCTGATCTAGTTCAAAACTAGCATACAAGATATAATCTATCTGATAGACTTTTAAACACCATCAAACAACAAATCATACTCATCAACCACTTCATATCATGATGACATTTAGCTATTCTAGCATGCTTAAGATATCAAGCTATAGAAAAGGTAAAACACCACAAACAAATCATAGAGCCACATAAAGGTCAAATACAAGTCCACAATTAGAAACTAAACATGCTTGAAACAACAAACATCTCCAACCAAAATCAGGAAGTAGAAGTCCCACCCACTGCCACTTATTACACTAAGGTTGAACCACATACTTCTCTTAAACAAAACCTTTGAATCCTCTTACTCTTGGGCTGCCTTGAAACGTTCAATTCTCTGCAATGATGAAACAAAATAGCGTAAGCATATAGCTTAGTGAGGATCGCTAACAACATTCATCAATGCATTTCACATGGCTTGCAAAACCACCACTTTCATCACATGCCATTTCATAAAACATGTCTTCACAAGACATCAATGCATTTTATAAACACATGCACATATGCAACAACTTTAAACAGCAATTAAACCATTGCTCATGCTTTACCAAACATCTCATGCATTCTTGCATCATTTACAAGCATTTCATGTTTCACATTATTCATTACATTATATTGGATCACAAGTGATAATCCATAAACCATTTCAACACAAGACACAATCGGATACGCGGATTACAAGCGTTGTCCCTCACGCTTCATACATACTACCGGACTACACAAGGTGGAGATCAATGGCACAATCACAACTCCTCAACACCCGTGATGGAGTTTAAAGGCACAATCACAACCCCTCAACATCACTTATCGGTAGTTGTATAATTCCACTAACGAGAGTATAAGACACATACACAAGACTCACACATGGGACTAATCATTCACCGTTGTGATCTTAACCTCAACCATTAGGGTACTTGGATGGAGATTACGACACAATCACAACCCCTCAACATCCAAGGCGACTTTATTTACGGTGCACCCAATCCTATAGCTGGCTAACTATATCCGATTAAAGTAGCCAAAAACCATTTTCATCACTTGCCAATATAACCATTTAACAACATTAATCCACTGTTTTACAAGCATAACCACAATGCCATCTCTACAAGCATAACATGCTTAATATCATATGCATACAACACATGCAAACCAAGGATCACTTACCTAGTGCATCCTTAACATAATGGCATTAAAATCCAACATTAAACCATGCTTAAAAACAGTAAACAAATCCACACTCAACTCAAGTGCAATTTCATCAAACATAACACATTTCCAAGAGAGGGATTTCCGGATCACTTACTTTTGAGCTTAGTTAAGTGTATCAAACTTACACTAAGCTCCCAAGACCACGCTCAAAGCGTTACAAAGCATGAAATTGCATTTCCACTCACCGATACGCGAAACCTTGCTCACCGACACGAAATTACCCTTTCGGAGCCTCCAACAACACCCCGTTTGCTTCCGAATCAAGATCATCTGTTTTCACATCATCAAAACAGAGATCTAAATGCATTAAAATGCATTCTAGCACCAGCAACAATTCACAAACTCGTTGCTCACCGAAACTACGCCAAAATACCCATCCAAAACAACTGAAAACTCAATCGATTGTTTCCTAAACCAAACCCAGCCAACATACAACACTTCCAAGGAATTATAAACATCAAAACACATCTAACAAACAATCTAACCCAACCTTATACCTCCAGCAAGCAAGATTCCACCATTTCACCTCAAAGCCCCACTTAAAACAACCAAGAAACTCAAGGATCTCAAGGATTTCGGGATCTATGTTATCAACGCATCGTTTTAACATATTAATCAACTTTAAACTCAATTAAAATCAACACAAAACAGAGGTTAACTCATCAAGTCCGAAAATTAAGATTTCAACCATATTTTTACAAGATTTTGATCTCCAATCAAAACTATAATGAAAACTCAACCAAAAATAGTATTTAGAAGCCAAATATCTTGGGAATTTCAATAAAGAACTTAGATTAGATGTTGAGAATGGTATTTACCTCCAATCCTAGCTTCTCTCAATGATTGACAAGTTTTCCTTCGCAAAACCTTGAAGAATTAGGAAAGATCTCTTGAAAATGGTTTAGAAAATGTTGAGAGAATTTTTGGAAGAAAGAATTCTAAGAAAAGATGAAAGAATTAGTGTTTGGCTGAAAATGAGAAAGAGTTGGTAATTACGTAATTGAAAATCTCACTTTAACTAACTATATTAATTAATTAATATAAACCCAATTAAATCCATTTAATTAAAAGCCTTTTAAAACACATGTCATATTGAGAAAATGTCAAATTGACTTAAAGCCCCCTAAAGATTCTAAGATTTTGGCTTCCACATTAAAAATCACATTTTCCCCAGTTTTGAAACTTTACAATTTGGTTACTACTCAAAATGTCCCATTTCTAAAATCCATTTTGTAAAATTGACTTAACCAACCTCTTAAACATATTTTTAGAGGATTTTATCAATTTTTATCACAATTTTATCCTATCTCGATCCTTGATTTCCTTAAATCACCTTACGCGATTCGAACCGGTCTGATCCGGTGTCTAAACCATCTAGGCCCAAAACCAGGGCGTTACAATGGCATAATTTCATCATTTCTCTTACCATTTTATTTAGTTGGTTTTGTTTTGTTTTATTTATTTGGTTAACATTTCTAAACATATAAATGAATATGTTCATGAACTCTAAACGAACATGTTAGTGAAGATATGAACAAACATGCTAGCTAGTGAATATATAAACGAATCTGTTGACAAACATATAATCAAACATGTTCACAACCCTTAAACGAACATGTTCACAAACATTAAATGAACATGTTTGTGAACGCTAAATGAACCGAACTCAAACATTTTCAAAGATAAACAAATAAACACGAACACAACCTTATTCATTGAAGTATGGTTCATTTACACACCTATTTAGAATTATATTTGGAGACTATTTTTAGTGATCTTTTGGGATGAGCATACTAGGTTTTTGTGTATGGCAAGGAGTTAGTGTTTTTGTTTCGTCCTTGGGTTGTTGATTGGGTCTGTGGTGGTTGGTTGTGCATCTTGATTGATATTGCATAGTGGATTGGTTTGTTCACATTGAGGCCTTAATTGTTAAAGCAGTCTCTTTAATGGCCATTGGCAATGGAGGCATAGTTAGGGTGAGAATTCAAAGTCCCTCATTTAACCCTCCAAGAGTTAGTCTCTTTTATTTTCCGGCTGATGTTGGAGATTTAGTGTAAAGAATTTCCTTTTTTTTCTGGGTGTGAGGGTCGTATTCACGATTGTTTATTTTCTTTGGACATTCACACAATTAGTCTCTCTTTTGTTGTTTTTTTAGAGGAAGGGAGTGAATCGTCCGTGCCTATATCCTACGCCGATCTTATTGTCTTGGTAAGGATGGGATGCTTCGACTTGAGCTCTTCAAATCATGGTAGTGAAATTAGGCTTGAACTTCTTTTACATATGGTTTGGTAGCCTAAGTGTGTGAATGTACGCTAGCAGATGATAAACTGATTTGGGTGGCTGCTGTGAATTTGGTCTTCTTGGCTCTCCTTCTGATGGGTGCGACTTCTCATGGAATTTTGTTATGCTTCTTGTGTGTGCTTATGTGATAGTGCTTCTACTGGGATATGTTTGCTAGTTTCGGTTGGTAGCATTTTGTATGGTGTGGTGTCGTAGGTAGGCATTGGAGAGTCCTTGTTTTCGTAGGCGTTTTGTTTCTCTTTGTGTTTTCGACGGCTATCACGCGCTCTTTTTCCTCTACCAAAGTGGAAGGTTTTTTTAATGAGGACTATGGTGATTGTGTATGGTATTTTTATCAATAAAGTTATACATTGCCAAGCAAAAAAAGTTTGAGGGGGCCTAATTAAAATTTTTATAATTTTAGATGTTTAACTAATTTTTTTTTATAATTTTGAGGGACTTAATGAAAAATTTATTTTTTAAATCCGAGGGTCTAACTAAAATTTTAATTTTTAAAAAGTCCAATGGAATCTTTTACCCAATTTGAGGAGATAACTAAAAATATTCAAAAATCTTTAACATTTTATAACTATTTATAAAAATTTTAAGGAGGCGGATTTAAAATTTTAAAAATATAATATATTTTTTCAAAACTTTAGGAGTGCCAACTTTGGTGTGCCGAGACCCCTCTATCTATTGTCAAAAATCATCTATCTGTTTAAAAACCCAGCCACTAAACGATGATCCACACTGAGAATCTTGAAAATCTTGATAAGGCCGAAATCCAGTTTTTCAAGATAGTGCTAACTATTTGATCATGTGGGTCCATATTTTTATTTGGGTTAACTACATATTTAGTACTTTACCTATACTCGTATTATTGCTTTAGTACCAACCTTTGTTTTTTCGAACAAAAACAGTTGTCCTATTTTTTTAGTAACTTTACTGTTGATAAGGTTTTCCCTTTTTTTACCTTTCCCTAGAAGTTTCCTTTTTATTAGCTTCTGGAAGCTGAAAAAATAACAAAAATGAAAAATTAGGGTTTTAGATGAGCATCAAATTGATGTCTAATCCAAGGAGGGCAACTGGGCGGGCTTTTCTAAAAACAAACGGCTTAAAAGCTGACTAAATACAAAGCAGAAAATTAGGGCCATTGGATGAAGCCGAATTTAATGTGGTCGTTGGATTAAAAAAACAAAACAAAGGATATATGGTTACCCGGTGAACCAGTAACCCTTTATGATGATATATTTGACATATATTGAAAGGGAGCGGGAAAAGGAAATCTAAAACTTAGGGCATCGAAACCAAGAGGATGAAGGCATTATATCCATCAACCAAGGAAGAAAATCTGAAGGAAATTCTTAGAGGAGATTGGGTTTGAACACGGATTTTGAAGTTAGTTCTTGCTTCTTGCTTATTGCTTCTTGCTTCCTTTATTTTCGTTTTTTATGATTTGAGCAAAACCACATTGCAAATGATGAAGGATTTTGTATAAATCGTTTGAATGTTTATAATGAATATTGTAGAGAAGATTGGATTGGAAGATGGAATTATTACGATTTAAGGTTATTGGCAGTTTAGGGTTCTGTTGAAATAAACAATTAATAGCAATTAAATTGAAATAGAAAGTAGGAAGAAAGATAACAATAGTTAAAAGAAGTGTTGAACACCTTTATTAACTAGATTAGAGGCTTGAATAACTCGTTGACTTTCTTCTTGAATAACAAAAGAAATAAGGTTAAATAATTCAGTGATGTTTCACTTGGGAGTGATAAATGTTAGAAATGTAGAGTAGATTGGATTGGAAGAAGGAATGTTTAGATTAGTTAGTGCCAGTTCCTTCAATTTCCCCCTTTTCAATTGTAGTTGATAAGGTACGAAAATGTGAAAGAAATATTGTCGAGGAGATTGGATTGTAAGAAGGATTGTGTTGAAATCCATGTAATGGTTATGATTGTTGGTTGAGATGATTATGGTTTTTGGTTAAAAAAAGTGGTTTGCATATGCTCTACAACTCTAGTATTGAATGTGTTGGAAGGATGTGATTTGAAGCAGTATGTAATTTTGGGAAATGAGTTTTTATTACACATGTTGAAAGCAATATTTCTTGGTTGATACTATTTGTCGAACTTGAGAACGAAACAGAAACCTCCAAATATCATTACATTTGAATGGAAAATTTAACCATAGGTAGTATTTACATCAAAGTTTTGATTTGTTAGACATATTCTTATAAGTAGTTGGCAACTACTTATACTTTGCTAAAACTGAAATGTAGATTTCATATGTCAATGTAAAGAGGTGAAATGGAACAAATCCTTGGAATTCATATGCAAAATCCTAGTCGTGAAGTTCAGATTTTGTAGAAGTGTCATCCTTTTTGCCTTTCAACGTTCCATCTTTGATTATTTTAGGTACACATTGCAGACAATGGAGCATGAGAAGAAGTCCGATAAAGGGGAGGCTAAGGCACCTAAGAAATGTACACCATATTTCCATTTCTAGTAAGTTGAAGTTGAATGTATATAGAATTGTCTGATTTATTAAATATGAGTTGCATAAGCTAACAGTGAAATTTTGTTTTACAGTATAAGCGAATGTAAACGTTTGGAGGGGGAAGAAGAAAATGAACAACAATGTAAGTGTGTTGTGTAATGGTTTGTTAAGTGTACATGGTATTTGTATTGGACTAAATTTTGGAGTGATACATGAAAGAAAAGCATTGGGTTTGAGGTGAAAGCAGATGAGTGAAGATGAGAAGAAGCCTTATATACAAATGTTCGAGGAGCAGAAGCAGGCTCAGGCTGAATGAAAATCTAGAGGCAATGTGAAGGAAATTGTAGTTTCTCAAAAAGACAAAAAGGTAAATGAATTTTTAAAATTATTTATGGAGAAAGAGATGAAAATGTCCTAACTTAATGTATATTTGTGTAACAGTTAAGTAATTAATGTTTGTATGAAATGTTGTAGGAGATGTCTTCAAGATGTAGCCTCATTAAGCTGTCAGATGTGTTTGAAGAGATGAGGAAGTTGAAGATTGAGGGTATTGTTCATGAGTTAGGGTTTGGCCTGTTAATGGAAATGAAACCGAGAGCAATTCATCGCGACCTATGTCGCACTTTAGTAGAGAATTTTGATGTCCACGGCTCGATGATGGAATTTGATGGACATAAAATTCCATTGTTGGTTGAAGATGTGGAGATTGTATTGGGTTTGAGGAATGAAGGAGTGGATGTTGAAATGGGCACGAGAAATGTTGATGCAAAAGAAATGGCATCGAAGCACCGAATAAGGAGAGATACCACAATGAAGGAACTTGAGGAGGAGATACTTAACGGTGCTTTTGAGGGAGACGAGTTGAGAGCCCGTGTTCTTCTTTTCATTGTCGGTGTTTTTATAAGTCCAAATGCAAACTTGATGCCTTCCTCAGAACATTTTGCGGTTGTTGTGCCCAGCGGGGTTGAACGGAAATCTCAATTGGTGAAAATATGCATATGAGAGGTTACTTGATGGAGTAGCCAAGTGGAAAGTTCGTGGTGGGTTGGCATACATGACCGGATGCATCACGATATTAGAGGTAATTTATGTTTAAAAGTATGTTTTGTTCGAACGTAGTAGTTGTTTCATGTGATTGAGTTTATTGAGTTTTATTATAATGTTTTGATTAATAATAAATGTAGGTGAGTTTATTTGATTTTTGGAGTGGAATCGCGAGCAGAAGAGTTGCTGCTGATGATGGTCGCGGTCGCATACATGCTTGGGGCAACAAGAAGGAAGTAAGGAAGATTGTAAACAACCTTAAGGAAGAACGGTCTCCTAAAAACCCAAGGTAAGTGGGTTAAACGATTTGGTATTATATAGGATGTTGTGGTTATATGAAATGATTTACTGATGATGTTTGCAGTTACTTGGGTATGATGACTAGAATGTGGAAGGGGAAGAAGGGGGAAGATTCAATGGAACAAATGATGTGGCTATGGAGATGCTGCAGACGGTACTATTAGAGTTGGGTGGAATAAAACATAGTTTGGAAGTTAGGGCTGGCAACAGGTTGGATTTGGATGGATTAGAGCTCCATCCACTCCATCATCTGCATCCAAAACTGTCATCCAACCCATCCACCATTTGTTTAATCATTGACCCAAATTCGCCCCACCCATCAATTGCAGATGAAACGGGTAGATCAGATCATTAATGGATTTTATTATTAGAAAATAAAAATTAAAATTACATGTAACAACTTACTAAAAACCGTTGCTAAAATATTTAATATTTAATAAATGAAGTCAACTACTATTAAAGTTTCAAATTTCTAATATTTTAACATATAACATAATTATGTAAACAAAGTTCACTTCCCAATAGTAAACTACATAAGTGAGCAAGCATCATCCTCCTCTTTATTTCATCATATCATGAAGCTTTGGTCATTAGTTCTTCATATAATCACCTTCAAAGGTCCTCCCCATCCTATAATAAATGAGAAAATAAAATATTGTGACATAATTTTTGTAGCAAAAAAATAAATAAATTTAAGAGAAGAATATGAATAAATTATTGAATTAACGACAAAAACTTCACTTGATGAACATTCATCGCCTTCCACATCATTATCCTCCAAGATAGTAGCACATGCTTGTGCATTATCGAAACAAGAGTCTAAAATAATACAATCAAACATATTATCGATTATAAGATGAGAAAAGTCAAATGTATATAAAATATAATAAATTTACCCGAACACTCTCCAAGTATCCAATTCTGCATACACATGAGAGCCTCTACCGTATCAGCACGAAGGCTTGAGCGTTGGGGACTAACCACTCTCCCACCCATGCTAAAGGCACTCTCTAAAGCTACAGTAGATGCGGGAATCGCTAAAACATCCTTAGCAATTTTTCTCAATATTGAAAATTTTAAATCAATTCTCCAATAGTGAAGCACATCAAATTCATTACTCTCGGGTAATGCATCATCCTCAAGATAATGATCTAACTCACACCTCAAATTAGCTTTTCTTTTTTTGGTCCTCTTAATCTGAGTCCATTTATCAACTTCCTCATCGCCACATTCATTAAGATTATTAACTACATTTCTCTTACCCAACAACCCATCACGACTAGAAGAGGTGGAAGAGACATAATTCTCATTGTCAGGTTTATCTTGGTACTCAAGAAGCAGTTCATACAACAATCCTCGAACCCTTTTGATTTCGTCACCTGCATCATCACCATATATTTCATTGAAGTAATAGTCCACACACTCTAACTTATTTCGAGGGTCCAAAATGGCTACAACTGCCAAAATTCTATTTATATTTGACCAATATTTGTCAAAATTTTCTATCATTTTTTAGCCATATCTCTAATAACTTGTTCATCATCACTATCTTTCCAAGCTTTCAATGCTATTTTGATCTCTCACACTTGCCGAAAAAATAAGTTGGCAGTAGGATATTTTCTACCAGAGAACAACTCAGTCACTTTGTGAAACTTCTTCAACTTATGACAAATAATTTCAGCCAAGTCCCAATCACGTTGAGTAGGAACCACAAACTTAAATTTAGAATTTGAGTCTTCAAATTAGCAAAGACATTTTTAAATGGAGTTCTATCTTGTTTTACAATCAAGTGACAACCTTTTAGAACAATCAATTTTTGAAGCTCTAGCCTTGTCTTTAAACTTTTGAACTCTACTAGGAGTTGTAGTCCAAAACACAACACAATTACGAATCTTTTCAATCCCAGAACAAATTACTTCCAAACCATCTTGAACAATCAAATTCAAAATATGTGCACTACAACACACATGCAAAAACTTACCACCCAATAAAAGATTATCACGGTCAAATTTCTCTTGCAACACATCAACCGTAGCATCATTTGTTGAACAATTATCCAGTACCACATATGAGATTTTTTCAGCAATATTATACATATTAAGAGAATCTATCAAAACTTGGGCAAGCATATTGGCGGTATATGGACAAGGAACATAAACAAACCTATTATAGGACGACATAATTAAAACACATCAGTTTTGAGCAAATAAGAAATCACTAGAGGAACACTACACAAACAAGTAGGAAGCCCATAGAATGTTTGCAAAAAAATTAAAAAATATATATACCTCAAGGTTTTGTTCCGCAGATTCAAGCGATCCTCAATATAGTGTGATGTGACCGCCATATAACCTTTCTTTTGATTTGAAGCTGTCCATATGTCAGTAGTAATTGCAACTCCCCCTATGATCATCAAATAAGTTCTTCAAATTTGCTTTCTCGCTTGCAAACATTTTCAAGATATCACTTTTCAAAGTATTGCGTGAGATTATCTTGAAGCATGGATTTAAGTTGTTGACAAATTTTCGAAACCCAATGTGGTCAACAATAGATAACGGATACTCATGAAGAATGACCATATTGGCTAGCTCCTTTCGCGATACCTCTTGAGAAAACACATGATTTTCTAGCGTTATAGATTAATCTTGTTTACGATTAATTGACAATAATTTTTGGTGCAAATCAACTTGCATCACATACTTTCTAGAGAATCTAAGTTCGAGATGGTCCTTCAAATGTGAGGTTCCATTTTTACTTTTGGCAGAGAATGTCTGGCCACAATGCAGACACTTTGCTCTTGTTTCTCCATTAACAACCATCTTCTCAAAGTGATTCCACACAAGAGAAGTAAACTTTCTAGGTTGACGAGGTGGTGGACCTGATGGCGGATGTATAGTTGCATTTTGTTGAGATGAATCTGGAAATTTTGGTGTAGAAGGTACGTGTTGAGCAGTCGTCTGAGTATTACTTGGAGTTGAAGTTTGCATTGAAATCCCAAGAGATTGAGAAGAGAAGGATTTGGAAGCAGCGTAACTACTATCTGTATCGCCCATCTTAATTCCTGAAGTGTTAAAACAAATTAATTTTTATTAATCAACAAACAGAAAAGAACGTAATTTTTTTTACTATTGTACTATTATTTTTCCTCCTCTTCAAAAAAAAAACATGTAAGAATATTTAACACACTTTAAAAAATATAATAGCAATTTAAAATCAAAACATAATGCTAACAAATGAACCAAAATATAACAACAAGTAAAAACATAATGCTAACAAATGAACCAAAATATAAAAAGTAAAAATATAATATTAACAACAATCGAAGAACAATTGAGATCTAAACCAAAGTTAAAAGAAAATTAAAAAATTAAAAATATGTATCTTAATTAAATAACATAAAGCTGGAAAAAAAATTAAACATCGTACAAGAAATTGCAGAAAAAAATATTGAAATCTAAACCAAAATTAAAAGAAATAAAAAAGTAAAGAATGCGTACCTTTTGATTCTCCCAATTGAAATTGCAAGAGTAATCTGACTATGTGAGACTAAAATAAAGAAAAGTGGCGTTGAATCTAAAATAAAAAATGATTAAATATTTTAGGGTTTAACGTAAAAAACTCTTTAAGGTAATTAATATCTTTTAGAATTAATAATATTTTAATGGATGGATGGATGGGCGGGTGATGGATCGGATGGTGGTTTAAAAAAATTTCATCCGAATCCATCACTCGCTACATTTACCACCAACTTTAAATGGATCAAATCCATATTTTATCGGGTTTTCGTCTATTTAATTGAGTCGGGTGAACCACCATCCATGGATAATTGCCAGCCCTACTGGAAGCCCGTGTGGAGAAGGAAAAATAATTAGAAGAGAGTTTAAGGGAATTGAAGAAGGAATGCAAGAATTTAAATGCCAACATGATAGAATTGTAGAAGTCGTTGAGGAAAGCTGATAGAGAACTTGTTGTTGCTGTTCAAGAAGAAGAAGAAGTGGTTGAGAAAGGGGAAGTCAGAGAGTCCGATCCGAACCATGGACTTGATATTGACGACGACCCATTGATGGACGACGATGTCGAGTGGTTGAATGAAGAAACCATTATTGTCCCGAAAACAAAGAAAAATGTATAAGCATTATAAGTTATTTTGATCAATGTTTCATCAAGTTAAGGTATGAGATTATTGTTGTTGATATTGTTGGTGTTAACTTGTAGGGCAAGACAAGAGCAGTAGCTAATGCAAAGGTTAGTGACAAAGGAATAAGAGTAGGAATCAAAACTCGGAACATGAATAAAGTTAGCGATTGAAGGAAGTGTGATGTGGATAATGTTTGGTTTACGTAGGGTTTGTTTAGAACATTATATGTTGTGTTTGATTATGCATAATGGGTATTCAAACTAATTGTAGGGGTTCAATAATTACTGAGGTTTTCTAATAAAATTTAATTGGTTGAACGTGCATTACTTATTTGTGTTATTAAGTATTGAACAACAAATGTGTAAGCATTGCAGATACTAACGTACGTGCAATTTTCAGAGGGAGTAGGCGTGTCAACGAAAAACACTTGCGACTATATATGGAATACGTCATTGCGTACATGGTAAGCAATTTGAATCTAAAAGTATGCTACAATGATGTTGTTCTGTTCAATATAAGTTGTAAGTTTCTGTATGGGTGTAGTGAAGTCGTCGTAGATTTTGGCCACTCATATTTGTTTGTAAGCGATGCAGATACGATACGACCAGGAAGTTGGGTCGGTTCAATGATTAGTAGGTTTGACTATTCCCCTTAAGCATTTTGTAGCATATTTGAAGAAATTTAGTACGATAGTTGCTATATGTTTTGTTTAAGGTTTAGGTTATAGATGTCGTTGGTTTTACAATTGTTGATGAAGATAAAAGGAAACAATCTAAAACAAGGAGAGGGTACATCCCGTGTACATTGAGTGTATGTTTAATATTAAAGAATCTTATGTCTATTATGAACAAATGGATGTGGTTTTGTAAGGATACATGGTTAATAATAAATGTTGTCTTGTAGACTAAGCTTGTCGAAGGGATAATGGATGCTGGTTCTATTGCTGATTATTGGCGTCATATTTTCAAACCGTATGGCCCGTTGACGGAATGTGATGTGGTACGAAGAAGCATTAATATATTAAACATCCCATGCACTTTCATGTCATATGTATATTACAATGGAAATTGTTAATTATTTCAGCTCTTTACCCCCATGAATGACAACGATAATCATTTGTTTATGTGTGTGGTGGATCTTGGTGCTGGTGAAGTAAAGCTACTCGACAGCTTGCCAACGACCCGAGCCAATGTTGCAAGAGTGTCTATGGCCCAGAACCTGGTAATAAGCGAGAACTACGAACTTTTATTCTTCCATCGTTTAAGATGTGACATAATATGTAAAAATATAAAATGTTTGTGCATGTAGAGGAATAGTTTAGGAGAATGTTTAAAATATAAGAAGTTTTTCCAAGTGTTTGGCTCACCATCAAGGCCGTTGAGCGATCTGCGCGTGATGGTGGAAAAGTCAAACATCAGGATAATGGGTACATAGTTGTTATATTACAGTACTTTGTGTTATTTTTATTTAACAAATTGCAAATGATTACTTGTGGTATTATGTTAACAGGAATTTGTATTCAAACAGAGATGATTATGGTATGTTTTGCATCAAATGGATGCAGCTTTGGAATGATAAGCCTATAGGGGAAGTGGTAAGTTCATATGATCTTCATTATACTTTGCTTACTTTGGTCATCTATACTGAAAAAATGGTATTTAATAAATGCTTAATTTTTTTATACTTGTCTTACTAGACCGTTGGAAAATGGGATCGAATATTTCTTTTGTATGATCTTATCAGTCATGATAAGAATTGTTTGCGGAGGTCTATAAATGTAGTTGTAGGTCAAGGGGTTACCTTCCAGGCAAATGAACAAAAGGTTCCAAAACATGGCACCTTTCAGCGTCCACAATGGTAAGGGTTTAGGAAGCTATGCATTGTTTCTTATGTAATTGAATGCATTACGATGTGTAATGATTGTAATCTTATGCAATTTTTTTTTGGTGAAGAACATGTCAAACGATACGTTTGTGCACCTTGAAGCTCAAGAATCGGATGTAGAGCACGATACAATGTCTCATTTTTCAGTTCATCCTGAACAATTTCAAATGATGCCCGGGTGAAGATGTCAGCTGCACTCCTTTCAATGTCATGCAATTTGGTCATTGGGAAAGGCTTCGAGGAAGAATTTTTGAATTCTTCCCTCAACTCCGTTATGCGCATCTCATTTATACCCTTGTCAATGGCATGAACAACTTCTAGATATGTCTTCTTATGTTTGAGGATAATGTTGAGGGTGAAATTCATAGATTCGAAGCGTTGTGCGGAGCGAACATTGGCGAAGAAATGTCCAGTAAGATATGCTTGTGCCCACATACCAACCGTCTGATCCTTCTCCACAACCCACGGATGCTGCTCCACGTTAAAATGTTTCATAACTGATCTCCACTCGCGATCGAATTCCTCAATTGTCCACCAAGAGGACATGCACCGTGTAAAGGCGAATGTAAATTTTTGATCACCTACGTTTGCCTGGGAATTTCGAGAAAGATGCCACGAACATATTCGATGTTGTGCACATGAGAACATTGTCTTTATAGCCCTATGCATGGCCCTATCACCATCCGTGATGACTGGCACATGAGCTTTGTTCGACATTGCCTGCAAAAACTCCCTAAGTATCCACCAAATGTGTCTGTAGTCTCGTCAGCTAAAATTGCCACACAAAAGACAATGGTTTGATGGTGGTGATTAACACCAACAATATGCATTAGAGGCCGACCATACATGTTACCCTTGTACGTTGTGTCAAATGCAATGACATCACCGAAGCATACGTAGTCCGACCTGGATGTCGAATCCAACCAAAATATATTATGCAATCCCTCTGATTAGTCATTGTTGAACTGCATGTACAATCTTGTATCTTGCTCTTTCTTGAAGTCAAAGTAAGCAAGAGGAGCATTGACATCCACGTCACGATATTCATCCGCCATCGTTTTTTAAGGGAGTTGTACAAGTCTTTCCGAATGAAACAAACATTGTGGAAACCACCTGACTGTTGCGTGAAATAATTCATTACTTCTGGCGTTCTAAGGCCAACACTTTTCAAAGCTCGTGCCTCAAGTACATCTTCCTTAGTAACTTCTCTACTGGACCAAAGATACGGTTGCATTATAGGTGGGCACAATGGGTGATTATGTTCATTGTGACATACCGATATCTCCCACTTTGATTCTTCTCTACACTTGACAATAACCTTTGCCTTGCAACCATTTCATGTTATATCACGTTGCGCGCATTTCTGGTCGTACTCATGAACTTTCGGTCTGTGTTGCCCTCCCCATGAACAACAAAACTCTTGTGTATGTACATTTCCCATACCATCATGCCTAGTTGTTGCACGACTGACACTGAACCCGTTATTCTTCGCATAAACCCGATAAAAGTTCCACGCCTCGTCACGAGAGTTAAACACCATACCAACGAAATTGTTTGAAGCAGTACATTGATTTGTTGTGCACTCATCTGGTTCACCAATTTGAGTATCTTCCACTCTTATAACAGCCATGTTTCGACACCGAAGATGTAAAAAATCTCTACACCGATATGTTGTGTCTTCCTTCGTTTCTTACTTGTCTCTGAGGATGAAAGAAGGAGAAGTAGTTGTGGAAAACCATTATTATCAGCTGCCACTTTAAATTGCATCAGGTCATTAGGTGCAATTACTTGACAGATGGTCGGGTAGGTAATACAATAAATGCTAAAAGATCAAAGGGGTTTCGATATCAATATACGAAGGTTTCGATACCCCATTCAACAACCACTAAAAATAGGCATTTCTGCCAAACCAGCATCAAAACCCAGTTTTGGGTTTTGATCCCCCATAAAGAAGACTCAAATTGGGCGTCTCTGGAAAACCGACATCGAAACCCCATTTTCGGTTTCAATCCCCCATGAAGAAGACTCAAATTGGGCATCTCTGGCAAACCGGAATCGAAACCCCCTTTTCGGTTTCGATCCCCCATGAAGAAGACTCAAATTGCGCATCTCTAGCAAACCAGCATCGAAACCCCATTTTCAGTTTCGATCCCCCATAAAGAAGACTCAAATTGGGCGTCTCTGGAAAACTGGCATCGAAACCCCTTTTCGGTTTCGATCCCCCATGAAGAAGACTCAAATTGGGCGTCTTTGGAAAACCAGATCAAAACCCTATTTTCAGTTTCGATCCCCAATGAGGAAGACTCAAATTGGGCGTCTCTGGCAAATCGGCATCGAAACCCCCTTTTCGGTTTCGATCCCCCATGAAGAAGACTCAAATTGGGCGTCTCTGGAAAACCAGCATCGAAACCCCCTTTTAGGTTTCGACACCACATTGAAGAGCAGTCAAATTAGCCTGTCTGCCAAACCAGCATCGAAACCAGAGATCGTCGGTTTCGATACCCCCTTAAGAAACGACTACAACTTTATTAGCCTTTTGGAAATTAGCATCCAAACCCTATGTGGGGATTCGAAACCGGTTTGAAATACTAAATAGCATGAAAGAAGTTATGTAAATGAAAACTTCGCCATTAAAAACCCCTCATTCCCTCCTTCATCTCAGAAAACACAAGTTTCTAACCCTAAACCCTATAAAATTACGAACGTTGTTTCGAATCCAACATAAGCTCTATTCCAAGTTGAAGTACAAACTACGTTCGTTTGCTCTTCGATTTCTACACAAATTTTCACCTCTCCTGTCCATAACTCCTCAATGGCTACTAAAAACAAATCCGGTAAAGGTAAACGAGGTCGGTTTGAAACAAGTGGTTCTATCCATTCAAATGAAAGGGAAGCTCCACAACCTCGAAATATTTTGAGCCATTATTTTCGTGATCCCGCTTGTCTTCAGCGATACCATGAAGTGTACGATGCGAAAAAGATTAGGAAGGAGCGAACCATTGACTTGGATTTTTTTATGTCCTAGGAATATCAATTCAACTTTTGGCCTTTACTTGTGGAATGGGGTTGGATGAGATATCTCGATATTAAACCTTATATCTATCAAAACCTCGTCAAGATCTTCTATGCCAATGTTACCCTTCAACATGATGGAAGAACACAAACCGAGGTTGTAGCTATCGACTCGTATCTAATGGGAGTTGAATTTACAATCACTCCGACAATTATTACCCAACACCTTGGTGTGGAAGCTACTGGTGAACATCAAGAATTCGAGCGTGTCCCTTTGAAGTTTGCAGATGACAACCCCACTCATCTTTATATCCATGAAAGGCTTCTCCATCTTATGACAACTTGTTTCATTCGGCCCTCCGGTGGACGATGCAATCACATGTGTCTCACCGGTTATTGGTGGTTACACCAATTTTGGACTGAAACTAAACCCGATATAGCAACAATCGTCTTCAAATCTCTAGTAGAAATCATTAGCAACCCTTCAAGAGGCTCCTTCAATTATGGATGTGTGCTAAGCCACATCTTTGAATGTTTAGGGATCAACACCTCCATGGACCCTGAAATCCCACTGCCGAGTAAAATTGATGAAACAACAACTAAGAAGAAGGGGTGGACGTTCATTCAGGGTGAATGGGTCCATAAAAGAGATGAAGATGAAGCAATAATTGCCGAAGGAAATGATGATGCAGCCGATGCTCCACCTCCCTTGGCACTTGACTCCATCTATGTTGCTGCCATGACGGGCTTTCAGAACTTGGATGCATTTATGCGCAGTAGTCATGTAGAGACTCAATCCGTCTTTAGAAAGTAGAAGATCATGTGAAATCATTGGAACTTGAATTTCATCAGCATGTATTTCGATCGACATCGCCTCAGGATGCACCGGAGCCTGAAGATGGTTTGGCTATTATGCATAGTATAAGGAGTTTGTTGTATTACATGTTGTACTTATGTTGATTTTGTTAGACTGCTTCATGAACATTGTTTGACTCATATTGTACTCTTGTGTATGTACACCTCCATTGCATTTATGTGTTTACTTTCCTTGACAAGTTGATTGTGTTCGTGCACGTTACATTAGATTTTTTGTACACAGAATCTATCCCAGGTACTTCTGCAAAAGAGCACTATGATGCAGATTCTGCACCAGCAGGGCATGATCAGGCATATGCTCCAGCATAAGGCCATGATCATGCGCGTGCTTATACGCCTCAAGTGACTCGCACTTACATGCGAAAGAAGCTTCATTGCCAAGGCATAACGCCAAATAATGAAATAGACTCTGAAATGCAGAGACCCACGCGTCCTCTTCAAATGTATGGTGAGTGGTACATGAACGTACCAACTGCCGCGATGAATAAAAAGCTTCTTATTCTTGATTACAATGGCGTGCTTGCCAGTGTTAGGAGAGACGATATTCCTTTTCTATCTCACTTCTATTCAAAATGTTTACAAATTATATTACCAAATTTTTTTTTACGTATATAGTTGTGCTACTCAGACCTGGTGCTACGAAGTTTCTGTATTATTGTTTTACTGCCTATGAGGTTGCTATTTGGTCTTCAAGGAAAAGGTAATGTGGACCTCTACCACCACCCTAAATCAATTGAATTAACCGATCTTTTAAGATTATTTGTTTTCTTACTTTTTGTGCCTGAGCTGTTCATCAATGCAGAGAAAACCTTGAGTGGGCACTTTGGAGAATTAACGATCTTAGACCAAAACTTGCCTTCATTTGGGTAACTTCAAAATTTTGTTCTTTAAAGCATCTTTAAAAAATTTGACAAAATTGATGGACTTCATTTGAATTATGCAGGATCAAAGTCACTGCAAACAACATCCCTCCGAACCAAATATATTTACAAAATATCTGAGGCGCGTGTGGGCTAATATGCCTCAGTATAACGAAGGAAACATGTTGTTGGTTGACGACTCCGAAGCTAAAATGATTAATAATTCTGTCAGTAAAGAACTCAACATATTTTGATCTTACTTTCAGCCATATAATCAATGAATCTTTAGAAACTAATTATGTTTTCGATTATGTTCATGTTTCAGGAGAGCACCTACATATGTCCTAAATCCTACAAGGTAGAAGATGAGAGAACTGATAACGCATTAGGTAAAACTTCCTAAATCAAACATATTCATTATAAAGATGAAGCAATTTCTTCAATTGAAACCTAATTATGTAATTAATGTACTTGCACTTGATCATAGAAATAGGTGGTTCCATTAGGGTATATTTAGAAAACTTGGCTGCAGCAGACAATGTACAAGACTATGTGAAGCATCATCCGTTTTTGGATTAACTGCAGGTCAACGAGATCGCCAATTGTTCGCATATTGTTCTTTGATAATCTCATTTTTATTATATGTTTGTCCGTCTTTTGTAATTGTGTAAATACCACATACATTGTTAAATATGTACAAGTCTCATAGTAAAAAAAATTCCTTATTATATGATCAATTTAGAGTTTTGTACACAAACAACAAACATTTCCAAAACGTATAAAAAACCCTAAATCTGTTACACTATCCACTTTCACCCTAACAAAAGTAAACAATTCCTGGTAAACAAGCACCAAAACCCCCATATAGGTTGTTTCGATGCCACCTAAAGGACTTAAAATTTGGGGTCATTCTAAGAAGCCAGTTCTGAAACCGACCAAATGAGGTTTTGATGCCCCAAAAAGGACCAAATTTTTGACAATTCTGCCAAACCAGCACCGAAACCCCATTTAGGTGGTTTCAATGCCCCTTATACAACAAGTAAAAAAGTATGCTTTTTTATATGAAATTGTGTATGTCCACATATTCTTCTTCTCTTACAACTTGTGTACATTTGCTACTAATTTATGTATATACACAGAACATTATAAATGTTGGACCAAAGTAAGTTTTTTGGTATGAAATTGTGTATCTACACACTTCCTTACAAGTATATGAGCCATTTTCAACCTTGCTGAAATAAGTGTAATACAAAAGGTATAAAATTTTTCTGCAGGGCACACCGGCACCGAAACCCCATAAAAGTGGGTTCGATGTCTCCTACAAGAAACAAAAGCACCGAAACCCCATATAGGTGGTTTCGATGCCCCTTATACAACAAGTACAAAAGTATGCTTTTGGGTAGGAATTTTTGTATGTACACATTTCTTTACAAGTACATGCGCGATTTTGAACCTTGGTGAAATTGTGTACTAAAAGAGGTATATACCTTTTTCTCTTACAAATTAGTACCAATTTGTGTACATTTGCTACTAATTTATGTATATACTCAAAACCTTATACAGGTTGGACCAAAGTAAGTTTTTTGGTATGAAATTGTGTATCTACACACTTCCTTACAAGTACATGAGCCATTTTCAACCTTGCTGAAATAAGTGTAATACAAAAGGTATAAACTTTTTCTACAGGTCACACCGGCACCGAAACCCCATATAGGTGGTTTCATGCCCCTTATACAACAAGTACAAAAGTATGCTTTGGGGTAGGAATTTGTGTATGTACACATTTCTTTACAAGTACATGCACGATTTTGAACCTTGGTAAAATTGTGTACTAAAAAAGGTATATACCTTTTTTCTTACAAATTTGTATCAATTTGTGTACATTTGCTACTAATTTATGTATATACAAAAAACCTTATACAGGTTGGACCAAAGTAAGTTTTTTGGTATAAAATTGTGTATCTACACACTTTCTTACAAGTACATGAGCCGTTTTCAACCTTGCTGAAATAGGTGTAATACAAAAGGTATAAACTTTTTTACAGGTCACACCGGCACCGAAACCCCATAGAAGTGGGTTTGATGCCCCCTACTGGAAACAAAAGCACCGAAACCCCATATAGGTGGTTTCGATGCCCCTTATACAACAAGTACAAAAGTATGCTTTTAGGTTGGAATTTGTGTAAGTACACATTTCTTTACAAGTACATGCGCGATTTTGAACCTTGGTGAAACTGTGTACTAAAAAGGTATATACCTTTTTTCTCTTAAAAATTCGTACCAATTTGTGTACATTTGCTACTAATTTATGTGTATACACAAAACCTTATATAGGTTGGACCAAAGTAAGTTTTTTGGTATGAAATTGTGTATCTACATACTTCCTTACAAGTACATGAGCCATTTTCAACCTTGCTGAAATAAGTGTAATACAAAAGGTATAAACATTTTCTGCATGTCAAACCGACACCGAAACCCTATAGAGGTGGGTTCGATGCCCCCTAATGAAACTAAAAGCACTGAAACCCCATTTAGGTGGTTTCGATGCCCCCTTCTAAATAATGTACCAAAGTATGCCTTTGGTTAACAATTTGTGTATGTACACATTTCCTTACAAGTAAATGACCCAACTTGAACCTTCGTGAAACTGTGTAATAAAGTAATGTATATACCATTTTCTCTTGCAAACTTGTACCAATTTGTGTACATTTTGCTACTACTAAGTGTATACAATATTGAAGCCTCTGAAGATGGTTTCGATCTCAGTAAAAGGAATCTGCCTTTTCAGTGTTGTGTCTTTTCACTGTAATCACATGATTCGTTTCATGTTCATCATGTATAAAGCTGGTTTCGATACCCCCCACTACGAATCAACCTTTTCAGTTTCTTGTCTTTTCACTAGAATCACATGAACCGTTTCATCTTCATCATGTATACAGCTGGTTTTGATACCCACCAGAACGAATAGGCCTTTTCAGTTTCGTGTCTTTTCATTAGAATCACATGAACCATTTTATCTTCATCATGTATACAGCTGGTTTTGATACCCTTAGCAGGAATCAGCCTTTTCAGTTTCCTGTCTTTTCACTAGAATCACATGAACCATTCCATGTTCATGTACCTTCAATGAACAAACATTGTGCCTTCCTTATCTCTCAGTTTCCCTCCTTAGTTTTCACTTTCCCTCCCAACTGAATTTCCCTATATATTAACAACTCTTCTCTTTACTCTTTACAACATCTTCTATTCAATATCTCTAGATACAATGAGTTCAAGCAGAACTTCGAGTCACAATCCTCAGCCATTCGCAAAGAGGAAACTTGATTTCGACTCAGAATCAAACAGCGATGTTGATGTCTATTTTTATTCTGACGAAGAAGATGAACAAAGCCAAGACACACTCAAAACATGCAGATGGGTCAAGAAGTTTTTCGAGACCTTCGATAGAATGAACACAATCAATGACCCTTCTACTACATGGCATTGTACAGCATATCAAGGAGGTCCTGGTGCCACTTACAAGTTTCTTGGCCTTTAGTCCCTAGTGACACATGCCAAAACCAAAGGCGGACCAAAGCTCAAACTCCATCGCCAACTTGCTCAGTTATTGGACGAGGAATTGCGTAGAAGGGGTACTTCGGTTGTTCCTCATGGTCAAGCTTATGGGGAATGGAGTGGTTTGAGAGATGATCAGAATGATGTTGATACTGTCTGCCCCCTACCTTAAAACGATGAGAAAGAGGATCACCAAATACTCTGGCCACCTATGGTGATGATAATGAACACAAGTCTTCATCAAGATGCTGCAAATGGGAAGGTATTTATATAACAAAATTGAATTATGTTTTCATAAATATTACAATCCATTAACTTGTAATCTCTTGCATTTTCTACTTCTGTGGCTTGGTATGGGAAACCAAGAGCTTCTTGACTATTTCAGGTCTTATGATATTGTTGTTAAGGCTCGCCATTCTTACGATCCTCAAGGCCATCGTGGAATGAGCCTTCTAATTTTTTAGAGCACGACAAGAGGTTATCTCGATGATCAATGTCTGCATACCCAGTTTGCTACCCAAGGTTTCGATAGAGAGGATTGGGAACATTGTCAAGGCTTCTTGTATGGTCCAGGAAGACAGCGCCAACTTTATGGTTATATGGCTGCCAAAGAAGACATCGACAACTTCAACCGCCATTCTCAAGGTTTTCTCTATCATCATTTTCTTCTTTTATACAAGATTCACTTCTGCTCATACTAATGCATACATGTATTGTTCATTAGGCAACAATAGGGTCAGATATGAGATGAGATCATATGCAAAGATGGTTGGTCAGCACAGTTCACAACAAGAGGTTGGTTCAAGGGCCATGGGTGGCAAAGGGCATGAAGGTCGTTTCCCTGGGCAGGGATGAAGATTGAGAAGGCGCCATTCTTTTACTTTCATTTTTTTTTATTTCAATATGTATTTGAAGAACTTTGGAATTCATTTTATTTGTTTCCTAAATATACTTCATCCTTAATTTTCATATGATCCTTCTGTCTTAATCCAAATGTTAATTTTCAACTAATAAGGGGTTTCTTGAAGTCCTTCAAATATTTTCGTATATGCCAAACAAGCACCGAAACCACAAAATGGTGGTTTCGATGCTGCCTTCAAGGTCATCAATTTTCCCATTTTTTATTTGTTTATATACATAAATCCTTGTGTATGTAAGTAAATTGTTTATGTACACAATTCCTTTCAACAATTTCCATTCTCACCTTAATAAAATTAAACATACGCCCCATTTCTGCTCAACCAGCATCGAAACCCAATATAGGTGGTTTCGATGCCACATAAAAGACTTTAACTTTTTCCCATTCTGCAAAACCAGCACTGAAACCACGTATAGGTGGTTTCGATACCCTTATAAAAACTTGTAAGAAAGTATGTTTTTTGGTAAGAATTTGTGTATGTACACATTTCCGTTACAAGTTGTACCATTTTGGGTATATTTGCTACTAATAATCGTATATACACAAATCCTAATAAAACTTGTACCAAAGTATTCTTTTCGGTAAGATATTGTGTATGTACACATTTCCTTAGAAGTACAAGAGTCGTTTTGAACCTTCGTGAAACGTGTAATAAAATTGTTATATATTGTTTTCTCATACAAATCTTTACCAAATTGTATACATTTGCTATTAATATGTGTATATACACAAATCATTATAAAACTTGTACCCAATGTATGGTTTTGGGTAAGAATTTGTGTATGTACACATTTCCTACAACTACATGAGCCATTCTGAACCTTCGTGAAATTGTGTAATAATAAAGGTATATACCTTTTTCTCTTACAAATTTGTACCAATTTGTGTACATTTGGTTATAATATGTGTATATACACAATTTTTTACAAAACTTGTACCAAAGTATGCTTTACTGGTAAGAATTTGTGTACGTGCACATTTCCTTACAAGTGCATAAGCCATTTTGAACCTTCGTGAAACTGTGTAATAAAAAAGTTATATAACTTTTTCTCTTACAAATTTATACCAATTTGTGTACATTTGCTACTAATTTATGTATATACACAAAACCTTATACTGGTTGGACCAAAGTAAGTTTTTTGGTATGAAATTGTGTATCTACACACTTCCTTACAAGTACATGAGCCATTTTCAACCTTGCTGAAATAGGTGTAATACAAAAGGTATAAACTTTTTTTGCAGGTCACACCGGCACCGAAACCCCATAGGAGTGGGTTCGATGCCCTATACTAGAAATAAAAGCACCGAAACCCCATATAAGTGGTTTCATGCCCCTTATACAACAAGTACAAAAGTATGCTTTTGGGTAGGAATTTGTGTATGTACACATTTCTTTACAAGTACATGCGCGATTTTGAACCTTGGTAAAATTGTGTACTAAAAAAGGTATATACCTTTTTTTCTTACAAATTTGTATCAATTTGTGTACATTTGCTACTAATTTATGTATATACAAAAAACCTTATACAGGTTGGACCAACGTAAGTTTTTTGGTATGAAATTGTGTATCTACACACTTCCTTACAAGTACATGAGCCGTTTTCAACCTTGCTGAAATAGGTGTAATACAAAAGGTATAAACTTTTCTACAGGTCACACCGGCACCGAAACCCCATAGAAGTGGGTTTGATGCCCCCTACTGGAAACAAAAGCACCGAAACCCCATATAGGTGGTTTTGATGCCCCTTATACAACAAGTACAAAAATATGCTTTTTGGTTGGAATTTGTGTAAGTACACATTTCTTTACAAGTACATGCGCGATTTTGAACCTTGGTGAAATTGTGTACTAAAAAATGTATATACCTTTTTCTCTTACAAATTTGTACCAATTTGTGTACATTTGCTACTATTTTATGTATATACACAAAACCTTATACAGGTTGGACCAAAGTAAGCTTTTTGGTATGAAATTGTGTATCTACATACATCCTTACAAGTACATGAGCCATTTTCAACCTTGCTGAAATAGGTGTAATACAAAAGGTATAAACCTTTTCTTCAGGTCAAACCGACACCGAAACCCCATAGGGGTGGGTTCGATGCCCTCTAATGAAACTAAAACCACCGAAACCTCATTTAGGTGGTTTCGATGTCCCCTTCTAAATAATGTACCAAAGTATGCTTTTGGTTAACAATTTATGCATGTACACATTTCCTTACAAGTAAATGACCCAACTTGAACCTTCGTGAAACTGTGTAATAAAGTAATGTATATACCATTTTCTCTTGCAAACTTGTACCAATTTGTGTACATTTTGCTACTACTAAGTGTATACAGTACTGAAACCCCTTAAGATGGTTTCGATCCCAGTAAAAGGAATCTGCCTTTTTAGTGTTGTGTCTTTTCACTGTAATCACATGATTCGTTTCATGTTCATCTTGTATAAAGCTGGTTTCGATACCCCCCACTACGAATCAACCTTTTCAGTTTCTTGTCTTTTCACTAGAATCACATGAACCGTTTCATCTTCATCATGTATACAGCTGGTTTTGATACCCACCAGAACGAATAGGCCTTTTCAGTTTCGTGTCTTTTCATTAGAATCACATGAACCATTTTATCTTCATCATGTATACAGCTGGTTTTGATACCCCCTAGCAGGAATCAGCCTTTTCAGTTTCTTATCTTTTCACTAGAATCACATGAACCATTTCATGTTCATGTACCTTCAATGAACAAACATTGTGCCTTCCTTATCTCTCAGTTTCCCTCCTTAGTTTTCACTTTCCCTCCCAACTGAATTTCTCTATATATTAACAACTCTTCTCTTTACTCTTTACAACATCTTCTATTCAATATCTCTAGATACAATGAGTTCAAGCAGAGCTTCGAGTCACAATCCTCAGCCATTCGCAAAGAGGAAACTTGATTTTGACTCAGAATCAAACAGCGATGATAATGTCTATTTTTATTCTGACGAAGAGGATGAACAAAGCCAAGACACACTCAAAACAAGCAGATGGTTCAAGAAGTTTTTCGAGACCTTCGATAGAATGAACACAATCAATGACCCTTCTACTACATGGCATTTTCCAGCATGTCAATGAGGTCCTGGTGCCACTCACAGGTTTCTTGCCTTCAGTCCCTCGTGACACATGCCAAAACCAAAGGCGGACCAAAGCTCAAACTCCATCGCCAACTTGCTCAGCTATTTGACGAGGAATTGCGTAGAAGGGGTACTTCGGTTGTTCTTCATGGTCAAGCTTATGGGGAATGGAGTGGTTTGACAGATGATCAGAATGATGCTGATACTGTCTGCCCCGTGCGTGCAAACGATGAGAAAGAGGATCACCAAATACTCTGGCCACCCATGGTGATGATAATGAACACAAGGCTTCATCAAGATGCTGCAAATAGGAAGGTAGTTATATAACAAAATTGAATTATGTTTTCATGAATATTACAATTCATTAACTTGTAATCTCTTGCATTTTCTGCTTCAGTGGCTTGGTATGGGAAACCAAGAGCTTCTTGACTATTTTAGGTCTTATGATATTGTTATTAAGGCTCTCCATTCTTACGGTCCTCAAGGTCATCGTGGAATGAGCCTTCTAATTTTTGAGAGCACGACAAGAGGTTATCTCGACGCTCAGCGTCTGCATACCCAGTTTGCTACCCAATGTTTCGATAGTGAGGCTTGGGAACATTGTCAAGGCTTCTTGTATGGTGCAGGAAGACATCGCCAACTTTATGGTTATATGGCTGCCAAAGAAGACATCGACAACTTCAACCGCCATTCTCAAGGTTTTCTCTATCAACATTTTCTTCTTTTATACAAGATTCACTTCTGCTCATACTAATGCATACATGTTTTGTTCATTAGGCAACAATAGGGTCAGATATGAGATGAGATCATATGCAAAGATGGTTGGTCAGTACAATTCACAACAAGAGGTTGGTTCAAGTGCCATGGGTGGCAAAGGGCATAGAGGTCATTTCCCTGGGCAGGGATGAGGATTGAGGAGGTGCCATTCTTTTACTTTCATTTTTTTTATTTCAATATGTATTTGAAGAACTTTGGAATTCATTTTATTTGTTTCCTAAATATATTGCATCCTTAATTTTCATATGATCCTTCTGTCTTAATCCAAATGTTAATTTTCAACTAATAAGGGGTTTCTTGAAGTCCTTCAAATATTTTCGTATATGCCAAACAAGCACCGAAACCACAAAATGGTGGTTTCGATGCTGCCTTCAAGGTCATCAATTTTCCCATTTTTTATTTGTTTATATACATAAATCCTTGTGTATGTAAGTAAATTGTTTATGTACACAATTCCTTTCAACAATTTCCATTCTCACCTTAATAAAATTAAACATACGCCCCATTTCTGCTCAACCAGCATCGAAACCCAATATAGGTGGTTTCGATGCCACATAAAAGACTTTAACTTTTTCCCATTCTGCAAAACCAGCACTGAAACCACGTATAGGTGGTTTCGATACCCTTATAAAAACTTGTAAGAAAGTATGTTTTTTGGTAAGAATTTGTGTATGTACACATTTCCGTTACAAGTTGTACCATTTTGGGTATATTTGCTACTAATAATCGTATATACACAAATCCTAATAAAACTTGTACCAAAGTATTCTTTTCGGTAAGATATTGTGTATGTACACATTTCCTTAGAAGTACAAGAGTCGTTTTGAACCTTCGTGAAACGTGTAATAAAATTGTTATATATTGTTTTCTCATACAAATCTTTACCAAATTGTATACATTTGCTATTAATATGTGTATATACACAAATCATTATAAAACTTGTACCCAATGTATGGTTTTGGGTAAGAATTTGTGTATGTACACATTTCCTACAACTACATGAGCCATTCTGAACCTTCGTGAAATTGTGTAATAATAAAGGTATATACCTTTTTCTCTTACAAATTTGTACCAATTTGTGTACATTTGGTTATAATATGTGTATATACACAATTTTTTACAAAACTTGTACCAAAGTATGCTTTACTGGTAAGAATTTGTGTACGTGCACATTTCCTTACAAGTGCATAAGCCATTTTGAACCTTCGTGAAACTGTGTAATAAAAAAGTTATATAACTTTTTCTCTTACAAATTTATACCAATTTGTGTACATTTGCTACTAATTTATGTATATACACAAAACCATATACTGGTTGGACCAAAGTAAGTTTTTTGGTATGAAATTGTGTATCTACACACTTCCTTACAAGTACATGAGCCATTTTCAACCTTGCTGAAATAGGTGTAATACAAAAGGTATAAACTTTTTTTGCAGGTCACACCGGCACCGAAACCCCATAGGAGTGGGTTCGATGCCCTATACTAGAAATAAAAGCACCGAAACCCCATATAAGTGGTTTCATGCCCCTTATACAACAAGTACAAAAGTATGCTTTTGGGTAGGAATTTGTGTATGTACACATTTCTTTACAAGTACATGCGCGATTTTGAACCTTGGTAAAATTGTGTACTAAAAAAGGTATATACCTTTTTTTCTTACAAATTTGTATCAATTTGTGTACATTTGCTACTAATTTATGTATATACAAAAAACCTTATACAGGTTGGACCAACGTAAGTTTTTTGGTATGAAATTGTGTATCTACACACTTCCTTACAAGTACATGAGCCGTTTTCAACCTTGCTGAAATAGGTGTAATACAAAAGGTATAAACTTTTCTACAGGTCACACCGGCACCGAAACCCCATAGAAGTGGGTTTGATGCCCCCTACTGGAAACAAAAGCACCGAAACCCCATATAGGTGGTTTTGATGCCCCTTATACAACAAGTACAAAAGTATGCTTTTTGGTTGGAATTTGTGTAAGTACACATTTCTTTACAAGTACATGCGCGATTTTGAACCTTGGTGAAATTGTGTACTAAAAAATGTATATACCTTTTTCTCTTACAAATTTGTACCAATTTGTGTACATTTGCTACTATTTTATGTATATACACAAAACCTTATACAGGTTGGACCAAAGTAAGCTTTTTGGTATGAAATTGTGTATCTACATACATCCTTACAAGTACATGAGCCATTTTCAACCTTGCTGAAATAGGTGTAATACAAAAGGTATAAACCTTTTCTTCAGGTCAAACCGACACCGAAACCCCATAGGGGTGGGTTCGATGCCCTCTAATGAAACTAAAACCACCGAAACCTCATTTAGGTGGTTTCGATGTCCCCTTCTAAATAATGTACCAAAGTATGCTTTTGGTTAACAATTTATGCATGTACACATTTCCTTACAAGTAAATGACCCAACTTGAACCTTCGTGAAACTGTGTAATAAAGTAATGTATATACCATTTTCTCTTGCAAACTTGTACCAATTTGTGTACATTTTGCTACTACTAAGTGTATACAGTACTGAAACCCCTTAAGATGGTTTCGATCCCAGTAAAAGGAATCTGCCTTTTCAATGTTGTGTCTTTTCACTGTAATCACATGATTCGTTTCATGTTCATCTTGTATAAAGCTGGTTTCGATACCCCCCACTACGAATCAACCTTTTCAGTTTCTTGTCTTTTCACTAGAATCACATGAACCGTTTCATCTTCATCATGTATACAGCTGGTTTTGATACCCACCAGAACGAATAGGCCTTTTCAGTTTCGTGTCTTTTCATTAGAATCACATGAACCATTTTATCTTCATCATGTATACAGCTGGTTTTGATACCCCCTAGCAGGAATCAGCCTTTTCAGTTTCTTATCTTTTCACTAGAATCACATGAACCATTTCATGTTCATGTACCTTCAATGAACAAACATTGTGCCTTCCTTATCTCTCAGTTTCCCTCCTTAGTTTTCACTTTCCCTCCCAACTGAATTTCTCTATATATTAACAACTCTTCTCTTTACTCTTTACAACATCTTCTATTCAATATCTCTAGATACAATGAGTTCAAGCAGAGCTTCGAGTCACAATCCTCAGCCATTCGCAAAGAGGAAACTTGATTTTGACTCAGAATCAAACAGCGATGATAATGTCTATTTTTATTCTGACGAAGAGGATGAACAAAGCCAAGACACACTCAAAACAAGCAGATGGTTCAAGAAGTTTTTCGAGACCTTCGATAGAATGAACACAATCAATGACCCTTCTACTACATGGCATTTTCCAGCATGTCAATGAGGTCCTGGTGCCACTCACAGGTTTCTTGCCTTCAGTCCCTCGTGACACATGCCAAAACCAAAGGCGGACCAAAGCTCAAACTCCATCGCCAACTTGCTCAGCTATTTGACGAGGAATTGCGTAGAAGGGGTACTTCGGTTGTTCTTCATGGTCAAGCTTATGGGGATTGGAGTGGTTTGACAGATGATCAGAATGATGCTGATACTGTCTGCCCCGTGCGTGCAAACGATGAGAAAGAGGATCACCAAATACTCTGGCCACCCATGGTGATGATAATGAACACAAGGCTTCATCAAGATGCTGCAAATAGGAAGGTAGTTATATAACAAAATTGAATTATGTTTTCATGAATATTACAATTCATTAACTTGTAATCTCTTGCATTTTCTGCTTCAGTGGCTTGGTATGGGAAACCAAGAGCTTCTTGACTATTTTAGGTCTTATGATATTGTTATTAAGGCTCTCCATTCTTACGGTCCTCAAGGTCATCGTGGAATGAGCCTTCTAATTTTTGAGAGCACGACAAGAGGTTATCTCGACGCTCAGCGTCTGCATACCCAGTTTGCTACCCAATGTTTCGATAGTGAGGCTTGGGAACATTGTCAAGGCTTCTTGTATGGTGCAGGAAGACATCGCCAACTTTATGGTTATATGGCTGCCAAAGAAGACATCGACAACTTCAACCGCCATTCTCAAGGTTTTCTCTATCAACATTTTCTTCTTTTATACAAGATTCACTTCTGCTCATACTAATGCATACATGTTTTGTTCATTAGGCAACAATAGGGTCAGATATGAGATGAGATCATATGCAAAGATGGTTGGTCAGTACAATTCACAACAAGAGGTTGGTTCAAGTGCCATGGGTGGCAAAGGGCATAGAGGTCATTTCCCTGGGCAGGGATGAGGATTGAGGAGGTGCCATTCTTTTACTTTCATTTTTTTTATTTCAATATGTATTTGAAGAACTTTGGAATTCATTTTATTTGTTTCCTAAATATATTGCATCCTTAATTTTCATATGATCCTTCTGTCTTAATCTAAATGCTAATTTTCAACTAATAAGGAGTTTCTTGAAGTCCTTCAAATATTTGCGTATCTGCCAAACAAGAACCGAAACCACAAAATGGTGGTTTCGATGCCGCCTTCAAGGTCATCAAATTTTACCATTTTTTATTTGTGTATATACATAAATCCTTGTGTATGTAAGTAAATTATTTATGTACACAATTTTTACAACAATTTCCATTCTCACCTTAACAAAATTAAACATGCGCCCCATTTCTGCTCAACCAGCACCGAAACCCAATGTAGGTGGTTTCGATGCCACATACAGGACTTTAAATTTTGCCCATTCTTCAAAACCAGCACCGAAACCACGTATAGGTGGTTTCGATGCCCTTATAAAAACTTGTACAAAAGTATGTTTTTTTGTAAGAATTTGTGTATGTACACATTTCCCTTACAAGTTGTAGCATTTTGTGTATATTTGCTACTAATAATTGTATATACACAAATCCTAATAAAACTTGTACCAAAGTATGCTTTTCGGTAAGATAATGTGTATGTACACATTTCATTAGAAGTACAAGAGTCGTTTTAAACCTTCGTGAAACGTGCAATAAAAATGGTATATACCGTTTTCTCATACAAATTTTTACAAAATTGTGTACATTTGCTATTAATATGTGTATATACACAAATCATTATAAAACTTGCACCCAAAGTATGGTTTTGGGTAAGAATTTGTGTATGTACACATTTCCTACAAGTACATGAGCCATTTTGAACCTTCGTGAAACTGTGTAATAAATAAGGTATATACCTTTTTCTCGTACAAATTTGTATCAATTTATGTACATTTGGTTATAATATGTGTATATACACAAATTTTTACAAACCTTGTACCAAAGTATGCTTTATGGGTAAGAATTTGTGTTTGTGCACATTTCTTTACAAGTACATGAGCCATTTTGAACATATGTGAAACTGTGTAATAAAAAAGGTATATAACCTTTTCTCTTACAAATTTGTATCAATTTGTGTACATTTTGTACTAATACATGTATAACAAATCCTTATAAAACTTGTACCAAAGTATGCTTTTCGGGTAATAATTTGTGTATGTACACATTTCCTACAAGTACATGAGCCATTTTGAACCTTTGTGAAATAATGTAATAAAAAATGTATACACCGTTTTCTCTTACAAATTTGTACCAATTTGTGTACATTGGGTACTAATATGTGTATATACACAAATCCTTACAAAACTTGTACCAAAGTATGCTTTTCGTGTAAGAATTTGTGTATGTACACATTTCCTACAAGTACATGAGCCATTTTGAACCTTCGTGAAACAATGTAATAAAAAAGGTATATACCATTTTCTCTTACAAATTTGTACCAATTTGTGTACATTTGGTACTAATATGTGTATATACACAAATCTTTACAAAACCTGTACCAAAGTATGCTTTTCGGGTAAGAATTTGTGTATGTTCACATTTCCTTACATGTACAAGGCCATTTTGAACCTTCGTGAAATTGTGTAATAAAAAAAATATATACATTTTTCTCTTACAAATTTGTACCAATTTATGTACATTTGCTACTAATATATGTATATACACAGTTCCTTATAAATATTGTACCAAAGTATGCTTTTGGGTAAAATTTTGTGTATGTACACATTTCTTACAAGTACATGGGCCATTTTGAACCTTGGTGAAATTGTGTAATAAAAAAGGTATATACATTCTTCTCTTACAAAATTGTACCAATTTATATATCGTTTCATATAACAATTTGTGTACCGCTTTTTACCTGGTAAACAAGTATGTTATTTTTTAGCTTGTATTTAAAGGTTGTTCTCTAGAAGTTCCTCAATTAGGCAAGAGGAGGCTGAAATATAATAATAGGCTAATAGCCATAACCCATAGGGGGTTCTATTTTGCCCAGAAACATCGAGATTGGATTAGATTTCATGCCAACTCTTTTCCATAATTGTAGATTTCTCTTGTATTCTTTTGTTCCTTTATCTTCTCTCTACCATATGTATTTATCAAGTCCATCATTTTCATCTCAATAATCATGTAGCTTACAAAGAATGGAAGAAGATTAGTATCTGGGTAGATCTTCTATAAAATCTTGAAGATTTAGAAAAACAAAAACTGTGTGAAAATGAATTAGTTTCAGAAAAATAATTAATTAATTTGGAATGCGTAGAATGTTTTAGAGAATGTTTTAGGAGGGAAAATGAACATGAAAGTTAAAAGATGAACAACTAATTTTCGAATTATGGTGTATTTGTCTTTGAGAATTTTCAAATTTTATCCTTTTTTAAATTAGCCATTTTATTAAAATACTAGTTTTAAAGCTATAATTAAAGTCATTAATATAATTTTTGAAAATTCATAACATTTTAAGTTTTCCATTGTAACTCTAAACTTATCTATATCTATATTCGGAAAAAAATAAAAAATTCAATTTAAAAAATGTGACAACTTTTTTATCTCGAAGCACATTCCTCGCTTTCTCTTTTATTCTCGACAGTTACATCCTCTAAAAGTTGAATGCTCATCGGGTTCTACTTAGTCTTGGCAAATTTGACCCGAGACCCGAATTGAATTATCTGATATTGACACGAACAAGATGATTTGAAGATGACCCTAAACCTGAAATAAACCGAACCAAAATCGACCCGAATTTTTTGTTGAATCGAAATGGACCCCAACCGATTTCACCCCAACCAAAAGCTAAACCGATTTTAACCGATAATTAAGGTAAAGTAAATGAATAATTTATTTTTAATGTTATTTATTTTTAAAAATATGATAAATAATATAATGGTGTATATTTTTATTGTCTTTTGTACTCCCTCCGTCCCATTTAAAATGTCCCTTTTAATTTTTAAAATTGTCCCATTCAAAATGTCTTATTAAAAAAGTCAAGAGATAACAACACTTATACTTTTTTCTACCATTTACACATTTTAATATAATAATCATTAAAAAATTAAAATTCAAATCTGTTTCTGCCATAAAAACAAAACTGTCATAGGTATAACTTCAAAACTAAATGCAGGAGAGGCTTGTTTCATAAGAAGATGGTTTTTTTTCCATTACAGAAAATTTACAATAAACACACAAAAGCATTTTATATACTCTTATAACTTCAACACAATCACCATTTTACTTGAGTTGTATACTTAATAACTCAAGTTTATAAAAAGGATTAGAACGACTAAACAAAAAATCACAAAAGGTCAATAGCAGTACCTAAACTAAAACATTTATTGAACTTATGGTTGAAGTTGAATCTGCAAAAGAGCTTCTTACACAATACTTCGGTCACAGTGGAGTTGAATGGGAAGTTCACCATTTCTTTCTAGCCTTTCCTTACCCATATGAGGCAACATATAATTATTTGCTCCATTAACCTTCATAATTTCGATCATACATGACTGCAATGTTAAAAAAATATTGTTTAAACTTTCTGGTGATAACTCATCAAATGATTTTTCTACAGCTCTCACCAATTCATCAATGTTTGTAGGAGATTTTTGATGCTGCAAAGATTGTATTGCTCTAAAATATTTGAGATCCAACACATTTAAATCGGGACTGTTTGGAGGTTAAAAAAATAGCTGAAAATTAAAATCACCCACACTTGCAGCTTGCAAGAATTGCTCATCATCAATGTCAATGTGAGGCTTTGCATTGTCTTGTTGAATGAAAATTCTCTTGTCACTAGAACTAGGCCATTTAGCTCTAATAGTTGGTAGAACCTTATCAATCAAGCATGACCTTGTTACATCTTTAGTTACTCATAATATTGGCTTAGTCTCTAAGGTTCCAACTTGTCTATTTTTTCTATTTCGTCTTGCTGGTTCTTCGAATATAAATAAAAAAAATCTTATTTTTTCAGAAAATATACAATTAAAAAATTCATCAAAGCGACGTCTAGCAACTGCAGCTAAGAACATTACTTTGGTGATAAACCTTTTGCTTTTGCAACTACGAAAAGGTTCAACCTCTTGTGGATGAAGATAGTATCGTTCTGATGTTTTTGATAAATAAAACCACTTTTCATCAATATGCACTATATTAAACATGTCAATAAACAAATGATTTGTGGTGATAGTACCTGGCTCAAGCATTGATAAGCAAAAATGCAATCTGGCTTTTTTGTTTTCATCAGTCAAATAAGGCTTTATAGCATTAGTGTGTGGCTTGATGAAACCTTCTTTAATTCGACGACGAAGAATAGACTTTGACATGTTTAAAACTTTGGCCATCGAACGAATATTTGTTCGTCTACGGAGTGAAATTTTTAAAATACGATCCATATCCATAGAAATTCTCTTTTTTGTCCTTCGATGATACATACAACCAACATCAATCATTATGCCTTGCTCCACATATCCTTTTACTTTTTTCCACAATATACTCACAGTCTTTGTAGAAACTAAGAACATATCTGCAGTTTGACTTATGGAGCCTTTTAATAGCTTTCCATTGTTGCTCTGTTTTAACAGAGTTTCAAGCAAAGCTTGTCTTTGCTCTTTGTTTAATTGCTTATTTCGCTCTCTACTATTTGTCGATACTAAAAAATACTACATTCTAATATTTGTATCTTCAGAATCTATCAAGAAAGATAAGAGAAAATTTTCAGTGATATTGGTTCAAAGCATGAAAAAAGAAAATAAAAAGAAAAATGATGGTTTAATCTTGTTAAGTGGTTTAAACGTGATGAAAAGAATTTTAAATGGTCGCTTAAAATTTGGTGCAAAATTTTTGGCTGCAATTTTGGCAATTACGTTAAAAATTTTAAACAAAATTTTAGTGAAATCTAATTTGGCGCCTATTATTTAGTTGGGTTAAAATCCTGATTTTGATAGTTTCTCGCTATAAACAATAGTTTGAAATTTTAGAGGACAATTTGGTCACTTCATATATTTCATATGATTTGGCATGTGGTCAATTTGATCTCATAAAATTATGTGCTTGGTCAATAATGGACAAAAAACATGGGACAAAGGGAGTATTATACTATGGTAGAGATTGTTGCTTTTTTCAAAATTGTAGTATAATAGTAACATTTTATGTCATTCTAAGTTTAAATATTAATTAAATAAGGCTTTTTTCCCTACTAACTTTTAAATTTAGAAGTTTAATAGTCTTTTTTTCTCCCAATATTTGATCTTAACTTTATCCTAAACTACATCATAAACCTTAAACCATAACACTAAGCCTTAAAAATCCTAAACCATAAATCTTAAGCTATAGAAACTAATCTCATAAACCAATAACCCTAGACTACAACATAATCCTTAAACCATTAGTACTAAGGTTAAACCCAAAATGATAAACCGAAATTAGGGACGATTTTCAAAATTTACCATAAAATATAGCCTAAACCTGAAATTAGGGACCAATTTGACGGTTTTAAAGTGGGGAAATGTAACCCCCTAGACCCGCCTATGCGTTATAGCGAATCCTAGAAAGTCACATTACGGTCACAAGAGCGACCCACGATAAAAATACACATAAAAGCATTTTTTAAACACTTATTAAATTGTAACGATAACCTCTGTTTAACATACCATTTCCTGAAATCTTTTAGACATATAACAGACTTTAAAAAAATGTTTTACAGACACTATCATTAAATAATACATAACATGCATGCCCACTAACTATGTCGGTACCGTACTCCAAAAGCAGCACCGAGAGAACTCCAACGCTGTTGTCGGTCATCGAGCCATGTTAGGCTTCTTTTAACATGCGGTGGTAAAAACAGCGTGAGCTTCGAAAAGCTCAGTAATACAGAACTATCAATGGATGCTATAAGTAACATGTAGGTATGGTAGGTATAACATTGTCATAATGTTTAGGGGAACAATAGGCTCCAAAAATACGGCCAGATGTTTCAAAGAAGTGGTATACATGAAGATAATAGAATTGCTCTTTATTCAATCACTGAGTATCCTGCTAGGAATATATAGACCGAATAGTTAGACAAGATATGGATTGCGATTAGAGGTGGCAATCGGGTCATTCGGTTCGGGTTCGGTTCGGGTCGTTTCGGTTCGGGTCATTTCGGGTCTATCTAGAATCGGTTTAGATTCGGTTCGGGTCGGTTCGGTTCGAGTTCGGGTCTAATTCGGGTCTGTGATGAGTCGGATTCGGTTCGGGTATTGGATCGGGTCAAAATCGGATCGGTTGTTTTCGGGTCGGGTCAATATCGGATCGGTCGCTTTCGGTTCGGGTCAAAGTCGGGTCGTTCGGGTCGCTTTTGGTTCGGGTTAAAATCGAGTCAATTTCGGGTCGGGTCAACATTTAAATTTTCAGGTCAATTTGATTTGAGTTGGGTTAAAGGTTTGAGGTTTAGTATTTATGGTTCAGTTTAGAGTTATTGGTGTATGAGATTAATTCTGATTCAACTTGTCAATATATGCATTTGAATTTGATTAAATATTTAAATCAAAGCTTCATGTATCCATGTAATTTTTTTGTATAATTATATTGAATCAAAGTTTATAATAATAATAATAATAATAATAATAATAATAATAATGTCTGAAATGAATTAATTTATTAAACTTAGGATCTAATTGAACTAACTAAAATCTAAAAGCATAAATCACGGACATAATTAAAATAATTTTAAAACTAAATATGAAATTTCAATTAAATTAATCTAAATTGAAACTCAATTAAATCAAGAAAAATAGAAAGACAATTGGTAAAAATAGAGAGGGAAAAACAAAATTTTGGAGGGAAAAAAGCCCCCAATTTTTTAAGCTAGATTGAAAAAAAAAAGAAAAAGACAATTGAAAAAAATAGAGAGAGAAAAGACAATTTTGGAGGGAAATAAGCCACCAATTTTTTAAGCTAGATATTAATTACTTTTTAGGTCATGTTGCATTTAAAATGTTACATTTTAGTCAACTTTAAGTTTTAGTTTAATTTAATTTAGTCACAAGTATTCCTACGGTTTAGACTTCGGATATAGAAATCCCTTCCCCGTAATGATATTTAGTCTCTAAAAATTTATTTTTAGTTGAAATTGACTAATCTTTGTAATTTAGTCTATTAATTTAATATATTGATATTTTCGTTCATTTTAATTTCAAAGATTTAATTTTTAGCCAAAATTGACCCATATTTATTTATATGGTATAACTACAAAATTGATCATTGGACTCTCAAATTTCTCCACTTCCAAATTGTCAATTTAGTCTACAATTTCAATTTTATGCTATATTTTATGATGAAATTATAAAATTGGTCACCAAGATCTCAAATTTCTGTACTTCATTTTATTATTTATTATATTGTTAACAATAGATATTCGGGTCAAATCGGGTTAAAATCGAGTTAAAATCGGGTCGATATTCGATTCAGCTTTCGGTTTAGTTTTCGGTTCGGGTAGCATTCGGTTCGGGTCTATTCGGTTCAGGTCTATTTCGGTTCGGGTCCATTTCGGTTCAACAAAAAATTTCGGTTCGGTTCGGTTCGGGTTTCGGGTCAACTTCGAATCATCATGTTCGGGTCAAAATCGGGTTTCGGTTCGGGTAATTCGGTTCGGGTCTCGGGTTAAGTTTTCCAGGTCTAATTGCGATAGTTAAATCAGAGAGGCTTAGTGTGTGTTCCAACAATGCAAAGTTAACACATACAAAGTAACGGTGTGGTGAACGCCATTTCACGGTTATATGATTTTAATGATAAGGTTCATTTTAGATTTTCTATCTACTCTCCAACCAAACTCCGGTATGCAGTTCCCCAGAACTGCAACTATCACGGGCATTAACTCAGGCCCATTGGGCGTAGGTGCCAGCCTAAGGGGATACCTTAGGTACGGTAAGGAATTACCCTAGCCGAAGCATAGGAACCTGAAACGGTAAGGAATTACCAGCCTGACCAGGGTTGAACCTACGGTAACTTCATACTCTATCCCAATATATCCCGGTAACGGTCTAGGTAGTGACAATAGTAATCGGTACTAATCGGTGATAGTCGATAATGATTGATAATAATAATATTCGGTAGTAATCATTGTTAATCAGTAATAACAGTGAATATAAAGTAAACTTTAGTTTTCGATTAAACGATAACTAGCGAGCATATAAATTTTTATTTTATTTTCTTTTTCTCTCTTTTTTTTTGTTCAGATACATAGGTATATTTCAGTTTGATAAAAAACATATTTCGTATCGAAAGACAGCCTGGGGTTCAGGACGGTAGAATATTTATGTGCACATGGAAGACACTAAAAGGAACCATTTATTTCTCAGAAATACTTGGATTTACAAGGAGAGATGAAACACTGAACTTTTGATAATTCTGAACCGATTTCAGAAATGATGTCCCTATCTCAAGGGGGCCTCGTAATCAATATTTTCGATCAAGCATTCGTAAATTGATACGATACGATCGGTTAGGATCTCTAGTATGTCAAGATTGTTTTGATCATTTGACCAATAAGGGCATTTTGGTCATTTAGCACTCTGAGGCAGTTCCATAATCTGATCCCGAGGGGATATGTCAATGATTTGTCGCGCTTAAGATTTCCGACGGTTTACTAGGCTTCAAAGACCATTCCACTATACTTATCTCGCCGACACATTACTTAGCAAGCATTCTAATCGCTGCACTTTCCCTGTGTTCACTATTTAATTCTGACTGTGTTATACATCTGTATGAATCGCTGTCACATTATCTTGAAACATGCCTCGAGAGGTTGAACATGCATTTATGCCAGTTTGGGTATCAAGAAATGATTGACATACTTAACCTAAACTTCAACCCATTTGGATGTTGCAATCACTTGCGTGCGATCAAAAGTTCAAGATTTCGAAGCTTTGACTTATCTCAGTCGAGAGGGCATCCCAATCATTTAAGGTGCAGTCGTTCACGTTCTTTCGGGCCTTTTGAACCACTTAATCATCTTAATCACTAGTTTATATCTCGTCATATGGTTAATTCGGTAGTTTTTGGGTGCCCGATGGCCTCTTAGTCTCATTTAGCCCATTCGTACATGTCGGTATTTTCAATTCTTTCAATTATTTCGGTCCTTTCAATCATTTTCCAACCATCCATTATTTCAAAAACATGAGGATAGACCCATCATCTCTGTTAATTTAGAAATTTCAATGCCCAAGCACATTTTGGTCATTTGATGACTTGATTGTATCGGTATTTTCAATTCTTTTACTCGATTCAGCCATTAATAGCAATTATGTATCTTCTGATAGTTTTATTGATCCGAACATATAAAGAGTTTCCCCCACAAATTTATCTTCAGAGGTTTATTCAAGATTTACGCTAAATCCAAGTGCTTATCTTTCTTGAATGTCTAAGTCTTACTATCGCATCTCTCTAAGTAATTCGAGACTTTTAGATGAATCAATTGTTTTACCGGATTTAGTGTAGGTTTCAGCACCACTTTCATTATCATAGGTATTTCTGTCATTTTCACATCGAGGGCATTTTCGTAATTATATACTCCAATATTTTCGTCGTTCGACAAAATTTACATTATTAATCGGGTTTGGAGATTGATTACCTCATTAATTATTTGTTGGATTCCAAATTCTTTGGTTTATCATCTTTCTCATTCGATTATTCCAAACTTATCTATAACGTCGAACATTTTCATATCCGGTTAGACTCAAGAAGAATTAACGGTACTCATCATCATATGTGTGCACGCGTTAACCGAATACTAACATGTTCATGAGCATACAAGAGGTAGCAGTGTATTACCTTAACTCCGAGCTACATCAGTCGATTCATGATATGACATTCGAACACCCTCGAACTCGAATTTGACATTCCTCAACCTCGTGTATCCAAGGAACCGAGAATACCTTCAATTACATAAATTCTAATATCAGACCTTACTCACAAGCTTTTAACCAAATAATTAAATATAGAGGCACACTTGGGTTCAAGGTCATATTCGGAGGCTTTCGGGTTTGAATTTTGCAAAACATGCTTCAAAATCGGACTCATGACGTCAAAAAACATAAAATATGACTTTTCGAAAAATTTGACTTTTTGGGTCAAAGTCAACGCTGACGTCAGCAGTTAAAGTCAACACTAACGTCATGCTGACGTCACTGGTCCAACGGCTGACTCGGCGAGTTGACTCACTGAGTTGATTCGGGCGAGTTGACTCGGGCAACGGGTCGGGTCGGGTCGGTCCAACAATTAAGGTTGGGTTTATTTACTTCCGGTTTGAACCGGTTTAAGTGCTGGGCCGGGTTTAGGTGGTTCAGTTCAAGGGTCAGACCGGTCCGGCCAACTCTGTTCGCAGGCCACCATTCAAGGTGGTCGAAACTCACCCCGAGGCGGCGCGTGGTTGCCACGCACGGCCAAAAATGGTCGGAAATGGTCAAAAATGCACCATTTCCCCCGATTTCACAACCCACACGTCATCTAATCTCAAGAATAAACCGAAACTTTAACCAAACTTACCGATCTTACCCTAAATCGGACAAACGAGGGCGATATTCGACGAGGCTTCAAACGGTGACCGTTGGTCGAACCATGGTGGGGTTTTTGTTCGACTCCGTGCGGTTAACTTCACGGCAGTGCAGGCATGACGAACGGATGCCGATCAACCTCAAGAACGTCGAACGAAGGTGACGCGAGTTTGAGGTTGCAGTCGAACCTTTCGACTGCTCTCCACGGCACACGACGGGGAACTGGGGCGAGTGACGGTCGAGGTTCTGATCGGGGAGGGGCGGCGGTCACACTGACAGCGGCGGTGAGGTGAACAGAACAACGGCGAGCGGAGAAACAACGGTGGTCGAAGTTTGGGGGGTTAGGGAAGACTATGGGTCGGTGTAGAAGGCTCTAGTCCCTTTCTTGGGGCTGATGGACTCAATTAAAGCCATTATGGGAGGTAGGTAGGATATTTTGGGTTTATTTTATTTTATTTAATTACCCGAAAAATGTTTAGTTCAAATAAATTTTCTTAGCCAACTTTAACAAAGAAATGAATTAGTTCAACTGGTTAAGACACATTCCTATACAACTAAGGGTCACGAGTTCAATCCCCCTTGACTGCATTTCTTTTCATCATCATTTTTTACCCATTTGCTTCCATATTTATAACTTTAATTATTTAATTAATTTGGGGTGTTACAGGAAATTTGAGAGCTCATGATCAATTTTACAATTTTACCATAATATATAACATAAAATCGAAATTAGGGACTAATTTGATAATTTGGAAGTAATGAAATTTGAGATTTCAATGACCAATTTCACAATTTTACCATATCAATAAATATGGGTCAATTTCGGCTGAAAATTAAATATTAGGAACTTAAATGAACAAAAATACCAATATATTAAAATTATTAGACTAAATTACAAAAATTAGAAATAAATAAGTGTCAATTTCAACTAAAAGTAAATATTTATGGACTAAATATCACTGTGGGTAGGGGATCGCTATATCTGAAGTCCAAACCGTGAGAATACTTCATACTTGTGATTAAATTGAATTAAAATAAAATTTTAAAGTGAATATTAGGACTAAAATGTAACATTTTAAACGTATCAAGACTTAAAGGTTAATTAACCCTTAACCTAAAAAATGGGCAGCTCGTGATTAATTTAGATTCTAGTTTAATTCAATTGAGTCTCAATCTAGATTAATTTAATTGAAATTCCACAATTAATTTTAGAATTCTTTTAATTATGTTTGTGATTTAAATATTTAATTAAATTCAAATGCATAAATTAGAAAGTTGAATCATAATTAATCTCATAAACCAATAACCATAAACTAAACCATAAACCATTAATACTAAACCCAAAACCATAAACCTTAAGGAATCAGAATTAATCTCATAAATCAATAACACTAAACTAAACCATAAAATGGTTAATATTAAACTATAAACCTTAAAGAATCATAATTAATTTCATAAACCAATAATCTTGAACTAAACCATAAATTGTTAACGCTAAATCATAAAATATAAACATTAGATAATAGAAACACTCAAATCAAACCCGAATTGACACAATCTTATGTATCCTCCACTAACAAACAATCTTCTACATCAACGAAGTCTCTGTGAATCATAACCCAACTCAAAACGAATCAACCCAAAATTTCAAAGTTTGACCCGGCCCGCAATCGATCCGATTTTGACTCGAACCGAAAGCGTCGATCCGATATTGACCCGAACCAAAAAATGATCCGATTTTGACCCGATCTGATACCCAAACCAGATCCGACTTATCATAAACTCGAACCGATCCGAACCAAACCTAAACCGATTCCAAGCAGACCCGAAGTGATACGAACCGAAAGGACTCGATTGCCACCTCTAGTTATGCTCTTCATGTTCCCTATTTCGACATAAGTACTTCTTGAATTTTTTTTATTTAGTGCTTATTGAATCTTAAAATATATACATTTCACGAAATTGTTTGATTAAAATATGTAATTGTGGGCATATATGCAAAATGTATGATGCTATTATAAAGTATGACGCAAAATTAAGTGACCAATTATGTTAGGTGTGTCATAGGTATTAAAGTGTCATGAAAATAAAAATGTAGATACCATAAGATGTATTTATAATTTAATGAGGGGTAGAATTATAAATACTTAATAGTTGAATTAATAATCAACTATACAAAGAGGTAGTAGTCCCCAAGAAATAGGTTAACTTGTATTACTCTTGTCTACGTCAGAGAGTTTTTACGGCAAGGGCTAACATATCTTATTGGAAGATCACAACTACCTTCTAGGCGGTTTCCATCAAAGGATTCAAAGTTTTCAATCCATCAATAAATTCAAGTACGCTTTTGCATTCAGTTTATTGTTCTTAATAAATTGACATAATAAATTATAAAATAAATTTCATATTAAATTATGGTTTGGTTCTAACAGAAAAATACCCTTAAAAACAATGTCTAATATACGCCTAAACAAATTGTATCCCAAACCTTGTCTCCGTGCAACCCCATATATTTTACACATGTCTCATGTTGAAGAGCATTTTTTTTTTTGTTCATAATGTTGAAGAGCATTTATGCAAATGGTTTCAAGTTACTAAAAATCTTTAATGAAGATCTTATCAAATCAGCGGTGGGATCATGGTGAAGATCATTCAAATATATTTTTATATGTATCTCACATGCATATAGTAACAAAATATTATTGATTTAATTGTATATACCACATATATTTTATATATTTGTTAATAACTTTATTGATTTGACCTAGCTAGTACAATCGACACAACATTAATCATATTGACACTTTAGATGGAAACATCGTGCTACAAGTATATCATTACCTGTTCGTCAATCATCAACATCATCTTCGAAAAGGTTAAATAAAACAAAATAGTGCGATGTGGTTTTACATTCTCAATTCAAAATACAGTAAAACCTCTATAAATTAATATTATTGAGACCATAAAATTTTATTAATTTAAAGATATTAATATATCGGTAAATTAATAATTTATTAATTAAAAAAAATTCTCAATTCAGCAAATATAACTTTGATAAAGATATTGTGTGCAAATAAATTGTAAATTATACATAATATTTCAATTAATTAAAAATAAGTAGATTCATGTATATGTTATTAAATATACTTTAGCAAAGTTACCAAAGTAGTAATTGTACATAATATTACTCGACGCCGGAACTTGTGGGTGCAATTAAAAAAGTTAGAGATGAAATTGAATTAGATTTGAATTTTAAAAAGAAACTTATTACAATAGATTCATATTTTAGCAAGTTACCAAAGTAGTAATTGTAATATTTATGAATTATTAATTTATAATTTTGATGGGACATTTATATTTATAAAGGGGGTCTCTAAAAAAATATTATATTATTATCTTATCGAATTTGATGATTTTTTACATTGGCCCAAGTTGGGACCGAAGACAATTATTATTTAATAGAGTTTATTAATTTAAAGAGTATTAATTTATATGTTTTACTGTATGATTATCACATCATATCTAACCTTTTTAAAACTTAATAGAGTTTATGAGTTGTGGTTAAATTTAAAGATTATGGTTATAATTTAAGGTTTAGAGGTTAGGGTTTAGAATTTAGGGTTTAGATGTTAAGGTTTATGTTTATGGTAATTATCCTAAATGCTAAACCTTAAACCCTAAAATGGTAAGACCTTACCTTTTAATTTATTCATGTACAAAGAAAACATTAGCAATGTAAATGACATTTTTAATAGTTTAAAGGTGATTATAAGGTAGTATTTGTTCATACATATTCTTAACCTTTTGACAATGCGCATGTCTTATAGACAAAGCTATTGAACCTGAGTCTCTTAGGATGAACATCATCTACTCTTCTACTGAGACCACTTGTAAGGTTCCACTCTAAATGACATTTTAAATGACACAAATTCATTAAAGATAATGAAAGAAATTATTAAATAATTTAAAATGTTACTATTAAATAATAAAATAAAAATATTCATACCTTTTAATTTGTTGAAAGATTTGTTTTTAACAACAAAAAAGTCCTCATTAAAATTTCTCTTATAATCGAGTATAAAGGATGGTTCCCGGTTAGCGAACGGAGAAAATAATACCCATGTCATTATTGAGACATGAAACAAACTGCTCACCGCTTACAACGAATGAAACCAACAAGGAACATGAAAAATATTCAGCAGTGCACAAAGACCTATATGCAACTGGCCTAAGAAAGAAACAAAAACCGTGATCAATAATTAACAACATCCATCAACCCAAGTAGCGCATTCGAACCAAAGAATCTGCAGCAACGTTTGCCTCGCGGGGAACATAACGAAAAGACCACAAGAAGGCTATACGGAACGAAAAATTATATCATGTGTTATTTTTATTAGTTCATTCATAAGATCAACCAATAAAAATTATACATCTTATTATTTTTTTCATGTCATATTTTTACTAAGTAAATATTCACTCATATTCACTGTAAATCAATTTAAAAACAGGTTTTACCAAGTGAAAATTTACTTGGTAAATGAATGATTTTTATTAGTTGGTCTCATAGATGATGTGGTAGAAATGATCCATAATATAATTTCTCCTATAAAACCCACTACATAATTGTACATCAGCCTTAAAGGTCGACGGATCTCTATAAATTTGTTTTTTTTTTAATTCTCTCATCCAAATTATTTATAAAAAGTAAGTAAATATTTAATGCATTGTCTATGTAATTTAAAGTTTATAATATAAATTTTAAATTTTAATCCATAAACACTAAACCTTAATCTATAGTATTAACTCTTAAATTTAAAACCTTAAATTAAAGATGTCTGTAGAAAACAAAATTTTCGCTGAAATAAAACATTCTCTACTAATAGTGCATGAATTTCTAGAAGATCCCAATAAATAGGTGCACCAATTACACCAACATGGTAAGTATAGTATAGACGAAATTTAGAAGCTAATCCATAACTAGAAGCAGAAAATATCGGTAACTAGAAATTAAGTATAAAAAATATTTTAATACACAAATTTATTTAAATTTATACAAACCTTTTATTTTTAGGGTTTATAGATTAAAGTTAAGGTTTAGGAATTTGAAATTTAAGTTGTAGAGTGTAAATTTAAGATTTATGATTAGAATTTATATTTGGGGTCTAAGGCGTTAGGGATAAGAATTCAGACTTTAAATATTTTAATTTAAATATCAAGGGTTGTAAAACTTATGTTTTTTACAAGGTTTGTGTATTAAATTATAATCTATTAATTATATACAAACATCTAACTTAAAAAATCCCTTAAAACCTCAAAAAGAAAGTGTACGCATACAATCAACCCAAAGCTCCGCAGCATAAAGTAAAAAGGTAAGGAGATTACGAAGATTATTGGCGGTAAGTCAACGACTTTGACCGATAGTGTGCTAGTTGAGGATATTAGGGAGTTAATTTGTCGTGATTGGCAAATTATGATCAATCATGTAAAGCAGAAAAGTAATGGTGTTGCCGACAAACTTGCGTCTTTGAGTCGAGATGGGGGCCTTGCTGTGTCGACTTACTTGGAGCCTCTTTTACTTGTGATGTCGTTGGTTGTCGCGGATCGTGGCCTGTGCTTGCGAGGGAATTTGGAGGTGGAAGCCGAGCAACATTTAGGCAATAGTGTTGAGACTCGGTGGCATGTTGATCTCGATGGTTAAGGGGTTGCTTGTGTCGCTTGTTCCATGGTGTTTAGAGCCATGTCTATGGTAGTTTTGTGATTAGGCTTATGTAGACGGGATTTTGCTCGTATTGTTTTTTGTATTGATATCCCTAACCATAAACTTTAACATTAATTCTAAACAAAATTTTTAGTATACCGCATAAATAGAGTATAAAAAAGTAGATGATGACGCTAAATTGAAAACAAATAATTAGATTCCAAAACCTTCAATTCATCCTCTGCTTCTCTTATTTAAACCCTCTCCTGCTCCTCTTTACCTCTCGCAATCTGCCTGCTTCATTCTTTCTTCTCTCTAAAAACCTAAACAAAAAGCATTCAAGTTGTGTTGTGAAAGCTGAGAATGGTACATCTGCCAAACGGTGCCATACTTGGATCCGAATCCAACATACCCTCTCAGTTCATATGGCCTGACGACGAGAAACCGTGCCTCGATGCTCCGGAGCTTGCAATTCCGACAATGGACTTGGGACATTTCTTGTGTGGGGGTAAAGCGGCAGAGGCAGTGAATGAGGCATGCAAGAAGCATGGGTTTTTCCTGGTTGTGAACCATGGGGTGGATTCTGGGCTTGTAGACAAAGCTCATCAGTGCATGGACATGTTCTTTGGCCTGCAACTTTCCCGGAAGCAAAAGGCGCAGAGGAAAGTAGGAGAAAGTTATGGGTATGCGAGTAGTTTCGTTGGGAGGTTCTCCTCCAAGCTGCCATGGAAAGAAACACTGTCTTTTCGGTTTTGCCCGGACACTCAAAACATCGTCGAAAACTATATGGTGAATCGGATGGGTGAAGATTTTAGAGATTTCGGGTATGTAGTTTCAGACATCATTTCTTACTGCATGAAAAACTAAACCATTACCAAACCCTACATTCATTGGACATGAGTTGTCTAAAACTAGGAATAGGATACACATAATAAAGTAATGGTCTTTTTTGTCTTTGCCTTTTCATACATGACAGGAGGATTTACCAGGAATATTGTGAAGCCATGAACAAGCTATCCCTACGGCTAATGGAGCTGCTAGGGATAAGTCTAGGACTAGACCAAGCCTACTTCAAAAACTTCTTCGAGGAGAACGATTCAATCTTGAGACTGAACCACTATCCGCCGTGCCGAAAGCCCGATTCGACTCTCGGAACCGGTCCTCACTCCGACCCCACTTCCTTGACAATCCTGCATCAGGATCAAGTGGGTGGCCTTCAAGTGTTTTCAGACGAAAACTGGCACGCCATTGCTCCCATCCCAGGAGCTTTCGTTGTCAACATTGGCGACACATTCATGGTAGAGGACAAAGACCCTAAATAATTATATTTATGCATTCATATTGGGCATGTTTTAACAAAGATGAAACTGTGATGATGTTAAAATTCAGGCTCTAACGAACGGCGTTTACAAGAGCTGCTTACACAGAGCAGTAGTGAATAACCGAGTTGTGAGGAGATCCCTTGCATTCTTTCTATGTCCCAAGATGGATAAACCGGTAACACCAGCAGCGGGATTAGCGAATGCAGCAAATCCAAGGAGATACCCCAACTTTACCTGGGCAAGTTTTCTGGAATTTACACAGAGACATTACCGTGCTGACATGAAAACTCTTGATGCATTCTCCAAATGGATTCAAGAACAAGAATCAACCCAGGAAGTAATAGCTTAGGAGGGAGACAAGCAAGGGAATTGCATTTATTTCTTCTTCATGCTGGGTCTGAGGAATAGAGCTACAGAAACACCATAACATGAAAATGATAATAGTATATAGAAGCTTAATTAGTGCTTCAGAGAATCACATAAAGGAATTAACTTGTTTTTAAATTGTAAATCTCTTGCTTTAGCTTCTTTTAGCATTTTTTTTCAATAGTCTACGGGTAATAATAAGGTTATATATTGTCATAGTCATACACCTTGCACACAAAACGATTAAATTTAAATCTCTTAGGATGAACATCATCCGTTTTTCCACTGAGACCATTTATTAGTTTCAGCTTCCTTCAGCAATTAACGGTACCTTTTGCCTTTTTCTTTGAATATCGGTACTTTCGGTACTACACAATCCTTAAACTAATCAAACTATTATAAACTATTAAACAAAGAATAAATATTTTATACACAGGCGGTGGAAACTGAAAGTTTACACAAGCGCCTTAGATTTAGGGTACAAGGAGTTAGTTTAAGGTATATAGTTTAGGGGTTTAGAATTTAGGGATAGTTGTTTCAATTTAATGTTTAGGGTTATAATTTAGGGTTTATATGTTAGGGTTTAAGGTTTATAGGTTAGGGTTTAGGGCCAGTGCATAAGATATTAATCCTTAAACAAAAAGGAATTTAGATGTCAACTTAAGAACTTTAGGCGAGTTCGGGGATGACTAAATCAAATTATTTTAAAAAGGGAAAATTACACCGATGATCCCCAAACTATTACCGTTTTCCTATTTTGGTCCTCAAACTATGTTTTTCGGAAAAATCGTCTCTTTTGTTACATAGTTCTCCTGTTTTGGTCCCCCGACGTTAAATAGCTAACGGTTTTGCTGATGGTGTCACGTGGCATTACCCTATTGGTTGAAACACCCCAAAAAAAACCTTAAAGGCACATTTAGTGCTGCTAGGATTTGAACCCAAAACCTCCAACAAACAAGCCATGCGTGTGAACCACTTATGCTAGACTAATTACTTAATTCAAGTCTTCTAACAATTATATATAAGCTATACATATTAACCCAAAAAAACCCTTAAAAACACAAATTAGGGTCGTCTGGATTTGAGCCTAGGCAACCAACATGCAAGGCTAACGTGCAAACCAGCTGTTCTAAGCTAATTATTTAAATTAAATTTTCTAACATTTATATTTAACCTATAGAAATTAGAAACAACACATGGTTAATGAATATAAAAGGTAGGGAGTAATTCGAACATAATACCTTATTAACAAAATTTAAAATATTTAACTACTAAGTTAACTAATAAATTGTGCTATTTTGAACTTAAATATATTTAACTAAATTATGTTTAAAATTTTAAAAAATCAAACTAGATTTTTTTTACTTTGTTCGATAATAAAAAACTAATTAAATATTTATTTATTTTATAAAAATAAAAAATTCCTAAAAATATTTAAGTTAAAAATAACACAATTTATTAGTTTAACTTGGTGGTTAAATATTTTAAAATTTTATCAATAAGGTATTGTGTTGTTTCTAATTTGTATAGGTTAAATATAAATAACACAATTACTCTCCACATTTTATATTCATTAACCATGTGTTGTTTCTAATTTGTATAGGTTAAATATAAATGTTAGAAGATTTAAATCAAATAATAGCTTAGAACGGTTAGTTTGCATGTTAACCTTGCATGTTGGTTGCTTGGGTTTGAATCCTGGTGGCCCCAATTTGTGTTTTTAACGTTTTTTTTGTTAATATGTATAGCTTATATATAATTCTTAGTATATTTGAATAAAGTAATCAACTTAGCACAAGTGGTTCACGTGCATGGCTTGTGTGTGGGAGGTCTTGGGTTTGAATCCCAGCAGCATCAAATGTGGTTTTAAGGTTTTTGGGGGTTTTTAACCAATAAGGTAATGCCACGTGACACCACATGATTGGGTGAATAAAGTTAAATAAAAATAATATAAGAGAAGAGAGAAATGATTAAAAAAATATTTAAAAAATGTCATGTCAGCAAAACCATTAGTTATTTAAAGTCGGGGACCAAAACAGGAAAATTATGTAACATAAGGACGGTTTTGCCGAAAAACATAGTTTGGAGACCAAAATAGGAAAATGGTAATAGTTTGGGGACCACCGGTGTAGTTTTCTCTTTTTAAAATCGAGTAATTTTGAGTTTACATTATTTTTGTTATACCTCTGCTAATGCACCAACGTTAAATCCCATTACCTTTGGAGAGATCACCATATCTCTAGAACCACTGGAGCTAAACTCGATATTACCTCCGGAAAAAGCCTTGCGCCTCCAGAGTTCTTGTCCCCATAGTTCCTTTATTTCCAAGTACGCTAATAGACATGATTATTGTCCAATCAACCGAATCTACTCATACTAACCTATTAGTTGATTCATCTTTACATGTTTAATAAAACCTCACAAAAGATTTCTCAAGATTTCATCTATTTCTCAATTTCTTCTCAAAAGAAAAGTTAAGTTAATTTTGATAGGAATCTATTTGAAATGTAATTTCTTCTCCTCTCTTAAAACTAAGGTTCTTTATGATATTTCCTAGTAATTGACTTTTGTTTATTGATTTATAACTTGATTCTGCAATTTAATTCAAGAAATTGAAGTTTAATGATGATTTTGGTGTTTTGCCTAAATTCTTAAGTGAGAAGATGAGTGATGATGATTTCTATTGGTTAACTCACATTTTAGTTGTATAATCATAATATGAAATGAGATTTTTGATATAAATCATGAAATTATTTAATTGTTTTGTTTGGTTAGTTTTGGGGTTGTTATTGATGATTAACAATTGATGGAGGTATAAGGATGATTTGATTATGTTTTTGGATGAGATTTGATGAAGTTTATATCAATAGAATTATAGGTTTGTGGCTAATGATTGATTGGATGAAGTTAAGAGGTGTTTTTGATGTTTTCAGATAAGTTTCGGACGTATTTTTGTTGAGGTTGCAGGAAAAGGTTGAAGGCTAGTGTTTGGATGCATTTTGATGTATTATTTTTCAAGTTTTATGTTGTAGAATCAGAAGAAGAAGAAGAAAGCGAGGTTACCTTGTAGTTATCGGATCATTTCTGAAGCTTAAAACACGTCGGCAAGTGAGGCGTTGCGTATCGGTGAGTGTAAATGTGCTTTGACACTCTAAAGATATTTGAATTGTGGTTAATAAGGCAATGTGTCATTTCATTTAGGGGGATTTGTAATATGTTTTGGTCCTGTTTTAGACCATTATATCTTGATGTTTTTGATGATCTTTCATGCTTGGTATTGATTCATATTGATGGATTTGAACATGGGATTATATGCTTTGGTATGCCATACTACACAAGTTTCAAAAGAATGTTTATTTTTTATTTTGGATGCTTGTGCAAGTTATGAATTGTATGTATGATAGTTATGTAGTATGTTTGATTCATTTCAAGTCCTAAAATGTATAATGAGTATGTTGGTTTATGTAATTAGGAAGCACGACTCTTGTTTGTGATTCGATTATTGAGAACATGGGCGGAACTTAATTTTGGGGAAATCTTGAAGTAAACTTAAAACTCTTCTATAAATGCCAAAAATTAAAAACACTACTGTTACTTGTTGAATTTGTTTGAATTTCTAATAAACAGTGCCTGCTTGAATTATTTGTAAAATTCTAACATGGTTGCAGGAAGCTGCCGCGGCAGGCAACAAACAGAAAAATAAGAAAAGCATTGCCACGACAGGAAATAATTTTTTTATGTTGTCTTTCCCAAGAGGTGCCTGAAATCGGCTCTAGGAAGAATCATGTGCAAGGACACTCTGCTGCTATCAAAGTCCATGAATCTAAAAATCTTTGAAGTGACGGGAAAATTAGCATGAGTGAATGAAAGTCTTCACGGGATGACTCTACTCAATGGGTTCAGGGTTTTGTAGTTTGCTCCTATCTTAATTTTAGACCTAGAAGAGTAGTTGTGATGAGCTGAACCCCTTATTTCCATGATTATAAATTGTGCTTAATTATGTTGCCTCGGCAGCAACCTTACATTACCATGACATCATCTTTGTTTACTTAGAATATTCTTTAGATTCAGCCTGTACACAGTTTCTGCACACACTACATTGGCATTATAGTCTAATTCTGAGATAATTAATGTTATTCCCCTCTCACTAATCTAATGATAGGTGCCACGGCCTTGAGGTGGTAAATCAAGTTTAAAACAGGTTTTTCCTTCTGATTAGTTCAAAGGCAAGTATGTTTAGGGTTGCATTGCTTGAGAACAAGCAATAGTTTGAGTTTGGGGGTGTGTAAAGTGCTCATTAGTCTTATATTTTATATGCATTCCATCTCATATTATTGCTATTCTTAAGTACATTTTAGGCATATTTAGGTGCATGCATGCATTATTTACAGTATTCATTACTTGACCTTGTTTATGTTGAATATCTTTAATTTGGTGAGAAAATGTATTGTTTTAGTTTAGTTTTAGTTTCAGGTAGTAGAAGTTGACAGAAGGAGAGAGGAGACGAGGAGCTGATGCTGAGGCAGCAAGCCATGGAGCTGTACTGAAGCGGCTCAACACAAAGAGAAGTGTTGCCGAGAAGTTGCCGCCGCCATACCTGCCACCCAGGGCAACAACCTAAGGAATTGGTGAATTGGAGTGCGATTGGAAGAGCTTAATTTCTTGAGTCCAATGAGCACATCCACGCAATTTATCGATGCCGGGAACAGCGAACTGAGCCGCCCAAGGGAAAATTGTCTAAGGCGGCTTAAGGTTACTTGTGCCACAAGGAGTCCAATTTCAAGTCAAAGAACTCAGAATTTAAAGGATGCATTCAATGTAAAAGCTACTTTATCATGAAGAAGACTTCTACTCCAAGGAGGACTTGACCTAGGCCTATGCCCTATATATACCCGACCATACCTTGTATTTTAGACACCACATAGTCGGTATAGCTTAGGTTTCTCTTGTGTTTTCTTCCTGCCACTATGTTCTAAATTCTCTAGGGTTTGGGTTATGTTGTAAAGTAGTTGTGAGAATGGTTGTTTAGGTTTAAGTTTGTTTTGCAATAAATTCAAGGTTTGCTTATTTCATGTTCTTCACTATTTTCAATTGAGTTCGAAAAATCAATTGGAAGCAATCTATTTGTTTGGTATCGAAAGAGTCAAACTCACGAATGAAGTCAGCACGATCTCATCAATACCAGGTGTTGATCAATCTAACCTATGTAACACCCGGGTTTGGGGGTCGGGTGGAAATAATAATAAAATAATGTTTTAGAGTTTCGGTTTTATAATTAAAATAATAATATATTATTTTAAGGCTTTATATTTCCAAAACAAACCTTTTGTGTTGGACCAAAATTGAATTGTTTCTCATTTTCCATGGAAATTTGCAAATAAATGAGAATGTCATTTCATTAATGGCAAATCTGTAAATAAGTAGACTTTTAATTTAAATTCCCCCTTTTTATTAAAAGTCCCTTTTGTCATCTTCTTCACTCTCCCTTTTCCCCTTTTCAACGACAAGGAGAGAGCTCCTCTCTAGGTTACTATTCTATCACTTTACAACTTCATCTTTGATGCTTTTCAAGAGGTAATGACATTTTTTACTTGGCCTTGGTTTCCTCTTCATTTTGCTACCACTAGTTTTCATTAAAACTAAGTATTTTACAATTTGGGTTTTTCAAAGTTTTGGTTAAAGGTTGAAGCTTTATGATTCTTTATCAAAGCTATTGATTTATTAATGTTAGATAAGTTGTTTTCAACCTAAGAGGTCCAACATATATGAATTTTAGAGTGATTTATAAAGATTCCCGGATTTGGGTTTTGATGGGTTTTTAGAAGGGTTTTAAGGTTGTTTTTGGAGTTGTTTTATGTTGGAAATTGAGGGCTTTTGGTTGTATGTTGGTTGAAGGTTGTTTTGGAGGCTTTTAGAGGTGTTAAAAGTGTTTGAAACAAGAGTTTTGAATTGAGTTTGAGGGCTGCTCGGGTTTGGAGATTTTGGGGTTGTTCTTGGCTTGAAAATCATGTGTTCATTGCTTGATTAGTGTTCCGGGTTGCTACATTGTTGTGTGAACTGATTTGAGGTTGTTTTGTTTGTATTGAGTTAATTAGAGGCAAGAAATTGTGTTGGTGAAGCATCGGGAGTGAATCCGGAAGCTTGAAGGTCTTGGTTGCTTGGTTGTTGAGCTTAGAAGTGAAGGTGAGTGGTTAAACGCTTTTAAATGGTTTTAAAGTGTTGGTTCAAGCATGTGTACTAGGTTGGGCTTGGTAGACCCACCTAGAGTTGGGATTAGATTGGTAGTCTAATCTCAAGCTATAGTTAGAGACTATGGTTGATCTTTGAATGTGTTTATGCCTCATGTTTTGTTGTGTTTATGTTGGCTATGTATATGGTATTATACATGTATGTTGAGGCTTGGATTGATGCATTGTTATGTGCATGTGGATTGTGCATGATGTTAATCATGGTGAGTACGTGCTAAGCACGGAAATGGTTATGAAATGATATTACAGATTGTGTTTAATATTGGCACTAGTATGCTTGGGTACAAATGATCGATCATTAGGATGTTAGTGTGCACACGTGAGTCAAATGCGTGCGTGGTCTTGGTGATGGTAGTCATCAAGATGGAGTACGGGTTCACCCGGAAAACCTTCTTATATATATATATGTTAGTCGATGATGAGTGTAATCTCATTGACGGGGCGTGAGGATGAGTGGAATCCCCTCCGCGAGAACGGTGATGAGTGTAATCCCACCGTAAGGTAATGGTTGTTGTTGGATGTGAGTTCCAACATGTTATCCGTGTATTCGAGTCATAGCTAGGTGCCAATATGAGTTGATATGTGTATCAGTATGATATGAAATGTGATTCCTATATGGATTATTATATGTGTTTACATATGATGTGGATTTGAGCTTGTTGAGCATGACATAATGTTGAATATATGTTCATACATCATGTGTATTTTGGCTCATGTGGATCGAAGGTAAGATCATGCATTCTACCTTGGTTGTGCTCGTGCTTGGACCCTGCATTGTCGAGGTTTGCTTTAATGAGCTTACCCTCACTAAGCTTTATGCTTACGCTCTCTTTGTTCGACAATGCAGATCCGTAGTTCGTGGGTTGCTAGTGCAAGAAGGGGCCTCCAAGTGTGCTTTGTAGTGTTATCTTAGCTATCAAGTATGGATATTTTAGTTAAAGGATGTAATATTCAAGCAACGGGACATGTATTAGTTGCTTTGAGCTTTTGAAGTATGATGATGTTGGTTTTGTTCAAGAGCATGTTAGACTCTTCCTTATCATGTTGTTGGTTGGCTTTTGGTTGCCTTGTCTTGCTTGTAAACAATGTTTAAGCTTGCATATCTTAAATGCTTAAGTGTATGTTCTTGTGAAGCATGAACCTTAAGTTTTATGTATGAAGCATGCGTTGGATGTTGTTGATTCTTTAATGGATGGTTCTTATATGCTTGTGGTGTATTGAGCATGTTGGTAGATGTTTGGTTTTGCCTTAGGGTTTATGTTAGTGTGCGGTTGTGGTGTCTTAGTGGTGTTTTTGGGACAGCCTTGTACCAAAAACAAGCTAAAACCAATCTGCAGATAGAGGGAGTTTCGAAACGGTTGGCCCCGTTTCGATATGGTCCCTTTGTTTCGGGCCAGGCGTTTCGGTACGCTATGGGGCCGTTTCGATACGATTTTGCTACTGGAAATCTGAGATTTTGACGATAAATTAACGTATCGGAACGGGCTTTGGTGTTTCGGAACGACCTTCATCTCATTGACCACGAGAAGTTGACCGTTGGGGTCGTTTCGATACGGGTCACCCCTGTTTCGAAACGGTCTCATCAGCTTGACTTTGGCCAGTTGACCTAGTCAAGGCGTATCAAAACACCCCATGGGCGTTCTGATACGGCCTGCTGTAAAAGATTAAAATGGACTGTTTTATGTGGACTGTTGTCTGTTTGCCTCATCGTATCTTCTACTGTTGCTTTTCTCACATAGGGTTTAATGTCTCATCTAGAAAAGATAATAATATTGAAAAAGTTATTCCTTGGGTCGGTAACCGAAGTAGAGCCTTAACGGGTTTCGCCTCGGTTATCCCTGTGTAGCCCACTCGGATCGGTCAAGCGTCCGGACCGGGATGAGTGGGTTACACTTGTTGGTATCAGAGCCTAAGGTTTTCGATACCTTGGACAAGTAAGTGAGGTAAGTTAAGTTTTTGTATTGGAAATGTACGGTGTTTGCTTGTTTATCAAGTATGCCTTGTTATATGCTTGTTTGAGCATGTATGTGTGTTGTTTGGTTTGAAGCATGTTGTGTAGATTCCCATTGCTACTATTACATCAGAAAAAAAAAAGAGATTTTTAAAGTGAGGGAACATACTTGAGCCACTTGGAACCCTTGCCTTGCTAACCCAATCTTGTATGTTTTTGTTGTTGTGGTTGTAGTTGTTGTTTGTGAGCGCGATGTCGAGGCCTAGGGGTAGACCGAGGGTGGTTCGTCAGGAACCACGTGTTGCGGCTCCTGTTGATGAGTCGGTGGTTGGAGTGGAGGCTCATGTGGTAGAGCCTGCTGCTGGAGTTGGAGCTCCTCCACCACCTCCTCCGCCTGGAGTTGGAGGCGAGGATGGAGCTGAGAGAGGGACCTCAGGTTGGCCAAGGTGGCCAAGGTCCTGCTGGAATAGATATGGCTCCGCTTGTGCAAGCTATAGCAGGAGCGTTTTAGGCCGCAGTTGCTGGAGCTCAGGCTGCAGCTCAGCTTAGAGGTGATGATACTAGTTTACCGTTGGAGTGGCTCCGTAGCCTAGGGGCAGAAGAGTTCAGAGGATCTACACCGGAGAGGTCTGAGTTGTGGTTAGAGAAGACAGTCCGTATCTTAGCTCAGATGGGTTGTGTGGGAGCTCGCAAATTGGGCTGTGTGATTTCTTTGCTACAGGGTGATGCCTACACTTGGTGGGTCACCATTACTACTGGGGTTCCTGAGGCTGAGATTAGATGGGATTTTTTGAGTTCGCTTTCTGGAAGAGATACTAGGGGCCGAGATATCTTGATGAGAAGAAGCGAGAGTTTATGGCTCTTGTTCAGGGAGATGCTTCAGTGACTGACTACGAGATCCATTTTGTTCGTTTGAGTCAGTACGCTCCAGAGTTGGTTCCTACTGAGAGGGACCGTTGTAACCGTTTCAGATATGGGCTTTACGAGGAAGTTAAGAGGTATACCTTAGCTTCAGATTATTCAGATTTCGATGTCTTGGTTGCTAGAGCCAAGGACATTGAGCATAGCTTGGGGATGACCAAGCGTTCTAGAGGGTCTAGTTCTGGTAAGAGACATAATAACTTTGACCGTGGAGATGCTAAGAGGCATAGAGGCGGTGGACAGCGGTTTGACCATAGACGTGGCGGTGGCCACCATGGTAGAGGCCACCAGGGTCATAGAGCTAGAGGGCGTTTGCCCGAGTGCACACGTTGTGAGAGACTGCATTCTGGAGAGTGTTGGGGTAACTTCCACGCTTGCTGGAACTGTGGTTCAAGGGACCACTTTAGGAGAGAGTGTCCGCATCAGGCGGCAGATGCACCGAACATAGCACATGCTTCTGCGAGAGCGATAGATTATCAGAGAGGTCGTGGGCGCGGTCGTGGCTACTTCTAGCCTAGTGCTGATGCACCTAGGGTAGATGCTCAGAGGAACCTTGCTCACGTTGTGGTCGTACAGCCAGAGGCAGGTGGACCAGCGAGAGTCTATGCTCAGAGAGAGGCCAGGAACGACACAGATGTGATCGCGGGTAATTTTGAGTTACAGTCTATGTCTTTGCTTTCTTTGGTTGATTCGGGTTCTACGCATTCCTACATTTTGAGTGAGCATGCACAAAAGTTAGATATACTTGTTGAGATATTAGATGTAGGTATGCTTGTGACTAGTTCTTTTGGCGAGACAGTCGTAGTTAGACGAATGTATAGGAGGTGTCCGCTGAAGATTCAGGGTCATGTGTTTCCTGTTGACATGATGGAGCTTCCATTCTATGAGTTTGATATCATTTTGGGTATGGACTGGTTAGTTGAGCACAGAGCTAGTGTAGACTTTGAGACGAAGAGAATTGCCTTGAAGCTTTCTTATGATTACGAGGTAATAGTAGTAGGAGAGAACATTAAGTTCTTGTCGAATGTGGTGTCAGCTTTAGAGGCTCATAGGTTGATGAATTCCGGTTGTGGGGCTTACTTAGCTTATGTGATGAATCCTAATATGAGTGAGGCTAGACCGAAAGGCATTAGAACAGTTTGTGACTTTTCGGATGTGTTTCTTGAAGAGTTACCAGGGTTGCCTCCTGACAGAGATGTAGAGTTTGTAATTAAGATTGTTTCAGGGTCTGCTCCAGTTTCTATTGCACTGTATCATATGGCTCTGAAAGAGTTGAAAGAATTGAAGAGTCAGCTTCAGGAGTTATTAGACCGTGGTTTCATTAGGCCTAGTAGTTCGCCTTGGGGTGCTCCTGTGTTGTTTGTAAAGAAGAAAGATGGCAGCATGTGAATGTGTATTGACTACAGGCAGTTGAATCAGTTGACTGTGAAGAACAAGTATACGTTGCCTCGTATAGATGATTTGTTTGATCAGTTGAGGGGTACTTCAGTGTTCTCAAAGATAGACTTGAGATCAGGGTACTATCAGTTGAAAGTAAAAGAGTGTGATGTTCCGAAGACAGCTTTTAAGACTAGATATGGTCACTATGAGTTCCTTGTGATGCCGTTTGGGCTCACGAATGCACCTGCAGCATTCATGGATATGATGAACAGATTTTTCAGAGATTATTTAGACCGTTTTATAGTTGTTTTCATAGATGATATTCTTGTATACTCAAGATCAGAAGAAGAGCATGATGAGCATTTGAGATTTGTTTTACAGAGATTGTTGAGTAATCAGTTGTATGCGAAGCTTAGTAAATGTGAGTTCTAGATTCGAGAAGTTGTATTTCTTGGTCATGTTGTTTCAGCCGAAGGTATCCGTGTTGATCCGACGAATATTGAGGCTATTGTTGAGTGGAAACAACCTAAGTCTGTGACTGAGATTAGGAGTTTCCTAGGATTAGCCGGATACTATAGGAGATTTGTTGATGGTTTCTCTAGAGTAGATACTCTTTTGACTAAATTGTTACAAAAAGGAGTTAAGTTTGAGTGGTCAGATGCGAGACAGAAGGCTTTTGAGAAATTGAAAGAAGGTTTGACAAATGCTCCAGTGTTGGTACAACCAGTTTCAGGTAAAGAGTTTGTGATCTATAATGATGCTTCCTACATAGATTTAGGGTATGTCCTAATGCAAGAGAGAAGAGTTGTTGCCTATGCTTCGAGACAGTTGAAGGTACATGAGAAGAACTATCCTACTCACGATATAGAGTTAGTCGCGGTTGTGTTTGCATTGAAGATTTGGCATCATTACTTGTATGGTGAGAAGTGTATAGTTTACACCGATCATAAGAGCTTGAAGTATTTGATGACACAGAGAGAGTTGAACTTGAGACAGAGAAGATGGCTTGAGTTATTGAAAGATTATGATTTGACTATCGAGTACCATCCGAGTAAGGCAAATGTAGTAGCCGATGCTTTGAGTAGAAAAGTTGTAGTTGAGTTGCGAGCTATGTTTGCTAGATGGAGTGTATCCGGTGATGGTCGTTTGATCACAGAGTTGCAAGTGAAGCCTTATTTGATTCAGCTGATTAGAGAGAAACAATTGCAAGATGTGTCTTTAGTTCCTCATGTTCAGGACATAGCCGAAGGTAGACCGACCGAGTATAGCTTAAGTGGTAAGAATGTGTTATGCTTCAGAGACAAAGTTGTTGTGCCAGAAGATATTGACTTGAGACGTCTGATTCTGAGTGAAGCACATTCGAGTCATTTTTCTACGCATCCGGGTAGTACCAAGATGTACATTGACTTGAAGAATGATTATTTCTGGGTTGGTTTGAAGAAGGATGTAGCCGAGTATGTGAGTCGTTGTATGGTTTGTCAGAGAGTGAAGGCAGAACATCAGGTTTCTTCAGGTTTGTTATAGCCTTTGAAGATTCCGGAATGGAAATGGGAGAGAATCACCATGAATTTTGTGTCGGGGTTACCGTTGTCTCCTTCGAAGAAGAATTCTGTTTGAGTGATTGTTGATAGATTCACTAAGTGTGCTCACTTCTTAGCAGTGAACACTACAAATTCTTTGGATAAGTTGGCGAATTTGTACATTCGCAAGATTGTGAGACTTCATGGAGTTCCGAAGTCTATTGTTTCAGACAGAGATCCAAGATTTACTTCGAGGTTCTAGAGTTGTTTGCATAGTGCTTTAGGTATCCGTTTGCATTTCAGTACTTCTTATCATCCGCAGTCCGATGGACAGTCAGAGCGAGTGATACAGATTTTAGAGGATATGCTTCGTTGTTGTGTGATTAACTTCCAGGGTTCTTGGGAGAAGCACTTGCCTTTAGTTGAGTTTGCTTACAACAACAGTTAACAGGCTAGTATACAGATGGCTCTCTATGAGTCTTTGTATGGTAGACGATGTAGGACTCCGATTTGTTGGGCTGAAACGGGTTAGAGATTGTTACCTATGTCGGATTTGCTAAAGGGAACTACAGATAAAGTGAAGTTGATTTGTGACCGTTTGAAAGCAGCTTCCGATCGTTAGAAGTCTTATGCAGATTTGAAGGGGAAAGAGATTAAGTTCTCAGTGGGTGAGAAAGTGTTTCTGAAAGTATCTCCGTGGAAGAAGGTAATGCGATTTGGCCGGAAAGGCAAGTTGAGTCCGAGGTTTATTGGTCTGTATGAGATAGTTGAGCGAATTGGTCATGTAGCTTACCGTTTGAGATTACCTTCTAAGTTAGAGAAGATCCATGATGTGTAACACCCCAATTTTGGGCTTAGAAGTTTTGGGTTTGGACCGGGCCGGTCGGGTTGCGGTTCAAATATAAAAGAGTGAAATTAGGAAAGCCTAGTTCGGGTTGCATTAAAAATATGGAAAAATGTCTTAAAATCCTCTTTTATTATATATAAGAGAAAGGTGAAATCAATTTTACAAAATAAGGTTTGGAGGTGTGATATTTTGGTTGGTGACCAAAATGTAATTTTTGAAAACTGTGTGACTGTTTTAAAAAGGATTGAAACTTTGAATCTTTAAGGAGCTATTTACCCAAAAGAGTTTCTCCAGATTTTTCTGATTATTAATCAATTAGTTAATGGTTTTAATTAAGTGTAAAAAGGAGGGAAAAGATATTTTGGCATTTTAACAAACTTTTCCCTATATTTCCATTTTCTTTTCTCTCAACTTTTCTCTCAACCCAAACACATTTCTCCAGCAAAATTTCCTCTAATTTTGATAATTAAAGATGAGTTTTCAATCCTCATTTGATCTCTAATCAATCCTACAACAAAACCTTAGCATTTGCTTATTGGATTTTCAAGATTTTGGTTCCAAAAAGGGAGAAACTCAAGTTTAGAGGTATGAACGTCCTTCTCCTCTAAATTCTCAGTTCTTTACTGAAATTCCCAAGTTCTCAATCCTTGATTTGTGTTTTATTTAAGGTTTTGAAAATGTATTCTTGATCTTGGCTTTAAAATGCAAGATTTGTTTTAATTTTGATGAAATTCGTATGATCTGATTGGACATTGTTTTGAGATGTCATTTTGATGTTAAATGAATGTATAATTGATGAGAAATTGAGGTTTAATCAATGCAATCCCGAATAGGTTGAATTTCCTAAGTTTTGCTTGAGTTTTTTGTTGTTTTTGGAGTGATCTTGGTGATCTGTTATAGCTGGAGGTATAAGGACGTGATTAGATCCATTTTGGATGTTAATTGAGGTTTAAGAATGATTGTAATTGATGGATCTTGGCTGGGTAGTGTTGTGGAGTTGTTTGGATGTGTTTTCGGTTGTGCTTGGTAGCCGAAAATGGAGTGTGGATGAGAGCAGCGAGTTTAGGTGCTTTCATTGAAGATATTAATGCATGATGATGCATTAATCCTCTGCTTTGATGTGTTTAAAACAGGGGAGTCATCTTTAGATCCTTGTGGTGTTGATTCGGAAGCTTGATTGGTGTTTCGGCAAGTGGCGAAACGGAATCGGTGAGTGGATTTTGGTTTTCGGCTTTGAAACTAATGTTTTGAAGGTTTGGGAGCTTAGTTTAAGTCTAAGCAACTTAGCTAAGCTCAAAAGTAAGTTTTCGGAAGAACTCACTTTATGTTGAACCATGGAATGGTTGTATGCAATGTGATTTGTTTGCATGTTTAAAATTTTGTTTTGAAAGCATATTTTAGCATGTTTAATTGCTGGTTTTATAAGCCATGTGTTGAAGGATGCTCAAGGTAAGAGATCCTTGTTTTGGTACATTTGATAAAATGTGGTTTTGATGCATAACGGTGCATGATGATTAGTGGCTTTGTTAAATGCTTTAAAATAGTGGATTATTGTTGTTAAACGATGCATATTGGCAAGTGATGTTTTGAGAAAGGTTAAGAACACTATGGTGGTTAAAAGTCCATAAGTGGTTCTTGTGTTAAGAACAACATGGTGGTTAAAAGTCCATGGTTGGTTCTTGTTAAGGTCACAAAGGTGGTTAAAAGTCCTTGTGTGAGCCTTGTGTATTTTAAGAACAACATGGTGGTTAAAAGTCCATGGTTGGTTCTTGTTAAGGACACAAAGGTGGTTAAAAGTCCTTGTGTGATCCTTGTGAATTGTAAGAACACCATGGTGGTTAAAAGTCCATGGGTGATTCTTGTGCTAAGGACACAATGGTGGTTAAAAGTCCATGTGTGGTCCTTGTGAATTGTAAGATCACAATGGTGGTTAAAAGTCCATGTGTGGATCTTATGTTGATTGTATTTTGAAATGGAAAGACTATGATTATCACTTGTGGCCAATATGACTTGTTAATGAACTTGAAGCATGAGATGCTTGTTTTAGATGCTTATGTGCATGTATAAAAGATGTTTTGAACTAAGGTTTATAAAGGTGTTTTATAAATGCATTATTGAGATGTTTTAAATGAGCATTCCTCACTAAGCTATATGCTTACGCTCTCTCTTTTCTTAAACCAATAATGCAGATCATTGAGTGCATAAGGGCAGCAAGGAGGTCAAGAATCCAAGTGAAGAAATAAGCTCATGTATGGTGAACATTTTCTTACCACTATTAGCTTTTGGGCATTTGGCAATGGGGGACCAATGTTGTTGTTTTGGGAGATGTTTTGGACTCCCTAAGTTGGTTTTGCGTTGTTGATGATGATGGAACATGTAATTGTCCTTTGTGACGTTGGTTTGGTATTTTGATGCTTGAATGGTTTTCCAAATAGGATGCATGCCTATAGAATTGGGGATTTACTTAATTGATGCCATGTTTGTGAATGGTTGATGCTAATATGTTCCTTATGCATGTAATGACTTGCTGGTATGATTTGAGGGTCTTTGGTTTATGTTTGATTGGTCAAAAGCATGATAAACCAGCTGTTTTTCTGCAATCTGGGCAGGTCGTATCGGAACGGGTGCTACCGTTTCGGAACGGGAGCCTGAAATGGCTTGGGCGTTTCGAAACGGGAGGAACCGTTCCGGAACGAAAATGCCACTGCCGAGCCCTGTATCGAAACCCGTTTCGGAACGGTCCCGCGTTTCGGAACAGGTCCTCCCTGTTTCGAAACACTTGACCGTTGGGCACTGAAATTGACGGTTATATGTTTTGAAATCTTAGTGTTTTGGTCCTGAATCTTGTTTATGCAATTGTATGAGTTTGAGATGTCCGTTTGTGATGAAATTTGGCAGAGAAGCTTGATACATAAATAATTTCATAATGGTAACACAAAAATGGATTAAGTCCTTATGATTTCCAGAATTTACATTTTGGTCCCTAAATTTATGATTTGTGCAATTAAGTCCCTAAATGTTTTCCGAATGCACTGATCTTTGAGTATGTTGATTGTATGAACATATCTAGGGGTAATGTGCAGTTAGATAAGATTAAAAAGAAAAAAATGGTCGTTAATCAAGGTTGACTTTCGGGTTGACTTTGGTTTTCCCCGTGTAAACTTCTTAATTCGGTTCAACCGTTTGGGCCGGGTTAAGGGGGTTACATGATGTGTTTCATGTGTCGATGCTTAGGCGATATAGATCAGATCCGTCTCTTGTTATGCATGTTGAGAAGATAGAGTTGAATCCGGATTTGTCTTACAATGAAGAACCAGTTGAGATACTTGCTTCTGATAGCAAGGTGTTGCGTGGCAAGACCATAGAGTTGGTCAAGGTGTTGTGGAGACACAGAGGTGTGGAAGAGGCCACGTGGGAGAGGAAAGCTGATATGCTTGAGCAGTTTCCGTACTTGTTTCCGTCAGGTAATTTTGGGGACGAAATTCCTTAAGTGGGGGAGAGTTGTAACACCCGGGTTTGGGGGTCGAGTGGAAATAATAATAAAATAATGTTTTGGAGTTTTGGTTTTATAATTAAAATAATAATATATTATTTTAAGGCTTCATATTTCCAAAACAAACCTTTTGTGTTGGACCAAAATTGAATTGTTTCTCAATTTCCATGGAAATTTGCAAATAAATGAAAATGCCATTTCATTAATGGCAAATCTGTAAATAGGTAGACTTTTAATTTAAATTCCCCCTTTTTATTAAAAGTCCCTTTTGTCATCTTCTTCACTCTCCCTTTTCCCCATTTCAACGACAAGGAGAGAGCTCCTCTCTAGGTTACTATTCCATCACTTTACAACTTCATCTTTGGTGCTTTTCAAAATGTAATGACATTTTTGACTTGGCTTTGGTTTCCTCTTCATTTTGGTATCACTAGTTTTCATTAAAACTAAGTATTTTACAATTTGGGTTTTTCAAAGTTTTGGTTAAAGGTTGAAGCTTTATGATTCTTTATCAAAGTTATTGATTTATTAATGTTAGATAAGCTGTTTTCAACCTAAGAGGTCCAACATATATGAATTTTAGAGTGCTTTATAAAGATTCCCGGATTTAGGTTTTGATGGGTTTTTAGAAGGGTTTAAGGTTGTTTTTGGAGTTGTTTTATGTTGGAAATTGAGGGCTTTTGATTGTATGTTGGTTGAAGGTTGTTTTGGAGGCTTTTAGAGGTGTTAAAAGTGTTTGAAACAAGAGCTTTGAATTGAGTTTGAGGGCTGCTCGGGTTTGGAGATTTTGAGTTTGTTCTTGGCTTGAAAATCATGTGTTCATTGCTTGATTAGTGTTCTGGTTGCTACATTGTTGTGTGAACTGATTTGAGGTTGTTTTGTTTGTATTGAGTTGATTAGAGGCAAGAAATTGTGTTGGTGAAGCATCGGGAGTGAATCCGAAAGCTTGAAGGTCTTGGTTGCTTGGTTTTTGAGCTTGGAAGTGAAGGTGACTGGTTAAACGCTTTTAAATGGTTTTAAAGTGTTGGTTCAAGCATGTGGACTAGGTTGAGCTTGGTAGACCCACCTAGAGTTGGGATTAGATTGATAGTATAATCTCAAGCTATAGTTAGAGACTATGGTTGATCTTTGAATGTGTTTATGCCTCATGTTTTGTTGTGTTTATGTTGGCCATGTATATGGTATTATACATGTATGATGAGGCTTGGATTGATGCATTGTTATGTGCATGTGTATTGTGCATGATGTTAATCATGGTGAGTACGTGAAGGGCTGTCGAGTTTGCCGTCAAGTCATCTGTCTGTTCCACTGCCGAGGCAGCGAAAGCGTCAAAGCAGCCAATCTGCCATCTTCCGCCGAGGCAGCAAAGTCGTGCAGAGCAAAACAACTTAACATGTTCAACGCAGTTTCACACTACTAAGCAGCATAACCTAATCCATTATATCACCCTGGTCTCTTCTATCAATTACTTGTGTTTATTTACTTTTTATTCTTTCGTCAACTAAAATTTACTTGTGCATTTAATTTTCTTTGTGCATGAATTGTGATTCAAATAAGCTGTCCAATCCCTGTGGGAGACGATATCTTTTATACTATAACTTAACAAGAGTGTGCACTTGCGCTCATATTTAGAGAACACCCAAACGCTCTACAAGTTTTGGCCAATATTTTTATTTTCACACAAAAGTCAGAATCAAAACCTTCGAAGTCCCTGCGGATCGACCCTTCTTCTTTCTATACTACTCTATTTTATATTTATTCTGAGATTAAGGAACAATTATTTGACAATTACGACGCTTATCACCTCAATTAACATATAATACCATCAATTAGTCTCAAGAATACTTACATACACATTAGACACAAGTCATTTATTCTAACCGAACCATACATGGTATAGTTTTAGTTTAATTTACATTTCCAGCATAGAATCCCAATTAACACAGCATACATGGTCATTCAATCACAATCAAGGATTCAAAGCACATGCTTGATCTCATTTAACACTCTAACTACCTATTAAACAAGATCATAGAAATACTACACAAGATTCTAATTTTTCAGCAACCTTCTAAAGGTGGGAAATATGGATTCATACCTCCTACACTTGCTACACGAGAGATTCTCCAAAAGCCACAATGGAATTCATACAAGATAGCTTTATTACACTCACAAGCTCTCTCTCTCTCTCTTTCTTCTTTCAACAATGGTTCGGTTCAATTTGAAAAAGAGAAGATGATGGTAAATTTCTTTCATTTAACCGAACCCTTTTCTTTCCACATGTGTGTGTGATATTCAAGTGACAAGTGTAATGTCCATGAAACAACTTCATTTTAGCATGCATTCCTTGGATTTTCTCACTCTTTCAGTTTAGTCCCTTGCTATTAATGGTCGCCTAATTACTTTTCTTATCTATTTAGTCCTTAATTCATTTAATCCTTTTTAATTTCAAGATGTTTGGACAATTAAATTCTAATTACTTGTGCACCAAGCTACTAGGCCCTAGTTTGGGGTATTACAGGAAACTCAAGCTTTTCTGCCATTGCCCATTTTCTGGAACTGGTGATAATTATGGTGTTACATCGCACAGAAAAGATGGTCTTTGCTTCTGGAAATCCCTTGTTTGGCCAATAAATTGGGAGTTGAATTTTTATTTCGTGACACCAATTGTAAGCTATCATTACTTATAATTAAGGGATCAAAATAAAATATTAAATTATATCTAATTAAAAATAGGGTTAAATTGAAATAATGGGAGTTAAATTCATTATTTATTTTGATTTAGGACTAAATTTTTTGAATGTGTAAACGTGGATGACTAAATGGGTTATTAAACAAAATATTTTAATAACCACATTACCCTTTTAACAATAGTTAACAGGTTAGTGGCCAAATTGAAACAAAATTAAAAGTTTAGTTACCAAATTGAATAATTGATCAAAGTTTAGTGACCATTTGTGAACTTTACCCTTAAATTAAAGTGAATGTGGGAATTATTATAGTAATAAAAGATTGATTATTTTTTGAATTAAAATTAAAAGAAAATCTGAAGAAAAAATATAAAAATTATTTTCTAAAATTTTATTCTAAAAGAGGATAATAACACCTTCGATCCTTAGGATTTAAAAACTAATTAAAATAGTTAATAGTACATTGCGATACATATGAATAATGGTACATTGCGGTACATGTCATTTACCGTAGAATTATCCCAACATGAACTCTTAAATTGAATATTCAATATTCATTAAAATCCTAGAATATTAAAACACTTAGATAAATAAATAGAGCCTTAAATAGGATTAGTACTTTAAATAAATAGAATAATTAATTGATATGTGAATGTTATCTATAATTTTAAAATTTAATTAGACATGGTGCCCTAAAGAAATGGAGTGTTATCCTATATAAATTTTGAAATTAAATAATATTTATAAGTAAACAACACATGAATTAATTAGTTTCTTTTGAGTTAGTGCTTAAAATGAACCATTCAATAATTAATGCATGCATAAAAAACTTTTTATAAGTAAAATACATTTTTAGAATATAAAAGGCAATACCTTGAGCGTATGGATGTGTTTTTAATTTTATATTCGAAACATAAATATATTTTTTTTATAAAAGGACTATTTTCATTTCAAAAATAAATACAATTAATAATTAATGACCAAATTAAATTCGAATTATAATTCTAAAATGCTAAAATGCAACACAAAATTAAAAGGTACAGATTTCGGGCGTTTGTGGGGTGTTAATCCTTCCTCACACGTAATCAACTTTTGAACCCTGATTTTTAAAAATCTCTGGTTGTTTTATGGTGTCCAGTCTACCAAAGTGACCGGTGGTGACTCCAATCTTTATAAAATCAAATTTAAAAGAAAATTCCCTAATTTCCAAAAATAAATCGTCCAAGCTATTTTTATTTTCAAAAAATGGTTTCGACAATTGGTAACATGAAATTTGGCTAGCCCCTATAATTTTGCATAATTGCAATTTGGTCCCTAAAATGCTTGTATATACAATTAAGTGTCTGATTCAAGTGAAATTTGAACTGTTGCTTGTATATACACCATAGGACTTAATATTGCATCGACAAACCTAATGTGATCCTCTCAGTTCGGGTCTAAAGACTAAGCTGGGTCAAAGGGGTTACATTTGGTGGTATCAGAGCCAAATTATGATTGTTGTTGAATTGATTCGATGATGTTAGTTGTTTGTAAGCATGATTATTGATTGTATTGATGGCAATTGCTATGATATGAGATAATAGAGGACACATTGCCTATTACCACTATTTTTAAATGATTTTTATAAGTTGTCTTGGATCCTTTGCCGAATGCAAGCATAATTAAAATTTGTTTGTGTTTTAGATATTAGTTAGTATGCCTCTAAGACATGAGACTATATTTGGTGCGAGTAACGTCCAAGTGACCAAAATGTCAAGAAAGGATTGGTTCCTCGTACCCAATTGCCTCTTCCTCCCTCTAATCCACCAATTGGTATGGGTTCTGGAAATGCACCTCCAGGCTCTGCAAGGGTCGTTCTTTGGAGATATGACGTCGTTGATTCAGGCGATGACTGGTGCGTTCCTAGCAGCTAGAGTTCATGTTTAGGCGCCAACACCTGTAGTCAGGGGATTGGATCTTGAAGTGGAAGAGGAATGGTTTGCAAGCACTAAACGTATTCTTGGGCTAATCTTGGTTATGCTTATCATTTGTGGATGATCACCATAGCTGGAGTACCTACTGTTGTTGTGAATTGAGAGTTCCTCTGAAGAGCTTTCAAGAGGAAATATCTTGGTCTACACTATCAGGATGCAAAGAAAAAGGAATTCGTGGCTTTGGTGCATGGCCAGATGTTAGTAGCTGCGTATGAGGTGAAGTTTGCCCTTTTGAGCCCGTATGCTTCTGAGCTGGTTCCGGATGACCACCAAAGATGTAACATGTTTAGATATAGCCTTGTGAAGGACATCAAAACGTACTTGTTGGCCGTTGATTACACTAATTTCGATTTGTTGGTCAACAGGACTAAGGATATTGAACGATCTTTGGGTTTTTCTTCCCAGATGGTGAGTGTTGATTCAGGGAAGAGAGTTGCAGAGTTTGGTAATGCTGGGAAACAGAACAAGAGGTCACGTGATAAGCGATATAAGCTGAATCACAGACGATGCCATGGTGGTAGACATGGTCAAAACGCCCAGACTGATGTTGTTGTTGCTTCTTATTCTGAGCACTGTGGGAAACATTGTGCGGGTGTGCGCTAGAGTGTATTAGGAGCTTGTTTTGTGTGTGGTTCACGGAAACATCAGAAGTGAGATTGTTCACGTGCTAATAGAGATGCACTGGTTCAAACAGATGTTGTTGACGCACCTACTAGAGGTCGAGGTTGTGGCAGGGGTAACTTCCATAAGCATAAAATGGGTCAGAGGATTGTTGCTCATACAATTGCTATTCAGCCGGAGAATGGAAGACCGACAAGGGTGTATGCTCTTCGCGAGGGTTATAACGAAACTGGTGTGATCACATGTACCTTTACCTTGTAGTCAATGTCATTATTTTCTTTGTTTGATTAAGTTTTCAAGCATTCATACATATTGAGCGAGCATGCACATTTGTTGGATTTACCTGTTGAGATTTTGGATGTTGGTGTTTTGGTAACTAGTTCTTTTGTTGAGATTGTAACAGTTAGGAGATTGTATAGGAGATGTTCTTTGGTTGTTCAAGGTCATGTTTTTGTTGTGGATTTAATGGAGTTGTCATTCCATGGTTTTGACATTATTTTGAGTATGGATTGGTTGACGGAGCATATAGCCATTGTTGAATTTGAAACCAAAAGGATTTCTTTGAAGCTTGCCAACGATTATATTGTGGTTGTAGTAGGTGGGAATACTAAGTTCTTGTCACATGTTGTTTCTACATTGCAAGCTGAAAAGATGATGCGAGTGGATTGCAAAGCCTACTTGGAATTTGTAATGAATTCGGATACCAAAGGTGTTAGGGTAGAAGATGTCCGAGCAGTGTATGGTTTTCTTGAAGAATTACCTGGATTGCCACCAGACATGGAAGTTGGATTATGTATCTAGACGTACTCTGGTACCGTTTTGGTGTCCATTTCTCTTTATCGTATAACACTGAAGGCGTTGAAAGAGTTAAAGACTCAACTTCGGGAGTTATTGGATCGTGATTTCATCCAACCGAGTGTTTCATCTTGGGGTGCACCGGTGTTGTTTTTAAAGAAGAAAGATGGGACGATACATATGTGTATTGATTATCTGCAACTAAATAAGTTGGTGATTAAGAATAACTATCCATTATTGCAAATTGATGATTTGTTTAATCAGTTCTGTGGTGTTGTGGTGTTTTCGAAGATTGATTTGAGATCCGAGTACTATTAATTGAAGATTAAGGAAGCAAATGTGTTGAAAATTGCTTTTCGCACTAGATATGGGCATTATGAGCTCTTGGTGATGATGTTTGGTTTAACTAATGTCCCGACCGCATTCATGGATATGATGAATAGGGTGTTTAATGTGTATTTTGATCAGTTTGTTGTGGTGTTCATCGATGATATTCTTATGTACTTTCGTACCGATGAAGAACATGATCAACATTTGTGGATTGTGTTGCAGGCTTTGAAGGAACATCAATTATATGCTAAGTTGAGCAAATGTGAGCTTTGAAAATGAAGGTGTGTGGTGGAAGAAAGATGAAGAAAAAGAGGTAGTCTTACTTTTTTTTCCTATTCCCACGTGAAAGCCAACATAAAAAGAGGATTATCAGCATTTTACTAAAAAGATAAAATTACCTCACAAAACTCTCAAGCTTTACACCTTTTACAAAATGGCCACCTACTAAGTCCAAATAACACAATTCTCATTCAATAAGGCCCAAACTTAGCCTGTTGGGTTCAATTACCCAATCCAACACGAAGGTTCATAACTCAGGTCAACATCCAACGTTGACTCATGTAAAGTGCTCATAAGTCTTATATTTTGTATGCATTCCATCTCATATTATTGCTATTCTTGAGTGCATTTTAGGCATATTTAGGTACATACATGCATTATTTACAATATTCTTTACTTTACCATGTTTCTATTGAATATCTTTGATTTGGTAAGAAAAGATATTGTTTTAGTTTAGTTTTAGTTTCAGATGCTAGAAGATGTCAGGAGGAGGAGAAATCAGAGGAGCGGATGCTGAGGCAGCAAACCAAGGAGTTGTAATGAAGCAGTTCAACATAGAGAGAGATGTTGCCGAGTAGCTACCGCCGCCATATATGCCACCCAGGGCAGCAACTTAAGGAATTGGTGAATTGGAGTGTGATCGGTAGAGAATAATTTGCTGAGTCCATTGAGCCCATCCACTCAATTTACTGATGCCAGAAACAGTGGACATAGCCGCCAAAGGAGAAGATCAAGGCTTGCTTGCGGCACAAGGCAACGACAAGAGAAGTCCAAATTAAATTCAAAGAAGTCAGATTTAAAGGTTGCATTTAATGCAAAAGCTGCTTCATCATGAGGAAGACTTCTACTCCAAAGAGGACTTAACCTAGGTCATACCTTATATATACTTTAGAGAAGAGGAGGATTTCCCTAGTCGACAATAGCTTAGTTTTCTCTTGTGCTTCCTTGCTGCTGCTATGTTCTAATTTCCCTTAGGGTTTGGATTGTGTTGTAGGGTAGTGTGAGAACGGTTGTTTAGGATTAACGTTTGTATTTGCAATAAAAATTCAAGGTTTACTTATTTCATGTTCTTCACCGTTTGCAATTAAGTTCGAAAGATTGATTGTGAGCAATCCATATGTTTGGCATCGAGAGAGTCAAACTCATGAAAGAAGTAAGCACGATCTCATCCATACCAGGTGTTGATCAATCCAGCCTAGACATACATAGGTTTGGGTTTAAAGCGGCTAAGAGAGGACGAACCAAAGGTTGTTGTTCATTGCATGATTCAGGCCGACGGGTATTATCTGCAGCGAGCATCAACAGTATTCTGACTTAGACATAAGCAGAATCACTTCAGAAGCGTTCTGCCGAGCCTTGAAGGACTGCCAAACTTGCCGCCGAGCCATTCATCCATTCCACCGGCCGAGGCGGCGAAAGTTGTTGAGGCACCAATCTGCCATCATCCACCGAGGCAGCACAGTCTGGCAGCGCAATACATCTTAACCTATTCAACGCAGTTTCACACTACGAAGCAGCATAACCTGGCTCATTCTATCAACCTGATCTCTTCCTTAAATTACTTGTGTTTATTTACTTTTCTTCTAAACAAACTGAAATTTAATTTTGCATTTAAATATTCTCTGTGTATGGATTTACATTCGAATTTGATTGTCCAATCCTCATGGGAGACGATATCTTTTATACTATAACTTGACAAGAGTGTGCACTTGCGCTCATAATTGGAGAACACCCAAAAGTTCTACAACTCAAAAATCCAAGTCGTAATATTTAGGGGTTTTCCTAACTCAATTGATAACCTTCAATATTATACTTATCTTGAAAAGAAAGAGATAGAGAACATTTTCACATTCCATGCTTAGGGAGAAGAAGATAAATGTTTTCTTATATTTTCTCTCTCTTTGTTTTAGTTATTATAAGCCTTTTCTAATATAAGAATAATTCATAAATTCACTTTATTCCAATGGTCAAATTTGCGCAAGGAACACTCATCTAAATCCAATGGTTCATATTCACCCATACCAAAATTTCTACAAACATGTTGGATAAATTATTCATTAAAGAGTTCAACTCTTCCATTGTTTCCACTTTAGGCTTATGGATTTCATACCTTTCAATTTTCATCCTTATCCTCACATAAACACAATTTCCATGAATTAATCCTCACTATTAAAATACCTCAAACCCGTATGAAAGATCCGAATGACTAGCCCGTTACTCAGGTACGTTGTGTTGAAAAATCTTACATAAGGTGTTTATTTTTTCACGCCATTTTTGTGTGGAAACCAATGTCGTAGGATGAGAGAGTTTTGAACTTCGCATGAGGGTCTTATTATGTAGTGGAATCTTCTCTACGTCGGGAAGAGGGCAGAAGAAGTTGATGCTTTTATAGAGTGACTTGGTGTGGGGTATTGGTCATTATTGCTTAGGGGTGAGGAATGAGGATATCTCAACACTGGAATGAGGGCAAAGAATCCTTACACTGGAATGAGGGAGAGTGAATGCATCTCGACCTCAGAAAGAGGATGGGGGACTTTAAATGTTTCATTTCTTATACAAGTAAGAAGAAAAATTATTACATTGTGCACATACAATACAGATGAAGAAGACCTATTCATCCTTACTCTCATCAGAGCTATCAGATCTCCCCATATCACAACTTGGGTCATCAAAAAACTCTCGAACCGTGAACAAATGCCCGTCCTCTGGAGGCTTATAGTCTTTGCCCCTCCACACCACAATCTGCTCCTTTTCAAATGTCACAAGGATACAGGGAACGAGCTCCTGTACGAAAACCAAAGTTGCCTGATTAAATTTAACATTGAGAAGCACAGTAAGAAGTCCATGCTTTTTTTCCAGCAAAAAAATACTAATTCGAGAATGCAAGGAACCAAGGGCAAACTAACTCCACAAAGCTATTCAAAATGGAAAGCTCAATGGCTCTTGAATGTGATGGGGAAGAAAGCAAGTGTATGCTAGTAAGTGAATCAGATCAACAGTAAGCGGTTCCTTCAGAAAAGAAAGTTATAATAAATAGAATATTTACCCTGAGCTTGCAGCCTATTTTCTTGTAATCACTTCTTTCAAGTCCCGTGCAGTCTATACGCACCAGCTCACCGACAAGAAAAGCATCTCTCACCATGGCTACTAAACTACCATAATACCCATTCTTGGCTGCAAATTTTATTTGCAATAAATAACCACATAAAAGCATGACAAATACCAAAAGCCAACATTAAGAAACAGATGGTACCAAGTTTTGTTAGAGCAGGAACAGCCAGTCCTCTCTTTCTCATTTCTTTTGTTTCCTCGATACTTAGACCATCAATAGTAGTTTTAATCAACCTGGGGTAAACAGGTTCCTGAGGTTTCCACAACATTAAAGGAATTACAGGCCTATTCTTGCGATTATAATTCCGGCCTCTGTACAAAATAAGTGTACCACCATGCCTCTGGATGATCTTTCCAAATGTTTTATCCTGCAATAGTTATTCAAAATCCACGATGAATGGAAATATGTCACGGTTATTTTCATGTATAATATACTTCAATTAATGATATAGGAAGAAACAAGTACATATATTATAGATAATTAGTCAATACAAAACATGTACACGGGATACATGAGATCATAGTATGGGAACCCATCAAATCCAGAAACTTAAAGATGCTATAAGGACAAGAGAATCCCTTCCCATTGAAAATGTTTGAGCTGAACGTAGTGCGCTGTTTATATTAGCAGTAAACCAAGTACCTCAAGCTGCGTGCATACATTCTTCATGTCAACAGTAGGGACCCCAAGACACTTAATCCTCACTGCTTCAGCAAATTTCCAATGATTATGAATATCGTTCAGCATGTTATGTGTTAAACCGTCTCTCCCTACGGAAGACAACAGATTGCCATGCTATAAGACAACCGGTGAGATTAAGGATAACAAATGCAATGGAGAAACTGACAACAAGTTAAAGGGGATTGATCCAATTGCAACGCAAACCACCTAATTGGGAGCTTTGCCGTGTATCAAATAGCATTCCTTCACCTTCAAGAGTTTCACAGTTGAAAACCAATCTTCCCTAATTATAAAAACGGACATCTAAGATTCTATGAATACTTTATAAGATCATATTTTCTTCTAATTTTAGAATCATGACATCATAGTATATTAAACTATTAATATTTCATATTCGGAATTTCTTGCATTTACTTCAATAAATCAATATTAAGAAACTACACGCCCAAACAGCCATCCAACGAATTCAACAAAAACGTAAACACAAATAACATCTCAACTGATAATACAAACCAAAGACTCAAACCCGAGAAAACATACCAATACAAATGCCAAAATTCAAAAGATAAAAGAAAAGAATTATCATTAAGCTAGAATGCCAGAACTATTGTTATTTTTGTGGGAAGTAAAAAAAATTCGAAACCGAAAGGAATACCCAAATTTATTTGCCTTTTGGTTCTGTTTCTCTGACACTTTTCCACCAAAAACTTCCTCTCAGCCTCAGTAAGAGGCGCGCCCTGAATCCTGCCCCTCAACAACTTCCTCTTAGCCTCTAAATTCGGGTCCTCAGCACCCTCCACCGACTTCACCTTAGGGTCCACGGCAGGGGCACAAACCCCGGTCCAGTTACGATCCAATCGACCCGGTCCGAAAGGTGAGTACTTTGGCTCTCTCAGCCCAATGGGCCTCACCGAGGGGCTGCTCTCGGTGTAACTGAACCGGAAATCGAACGGCAAATCGGAGTGTGTCGGCTTTATCTGATCAAGTGACGATGGGGGGCGATATCTGGGTTTCTGCTTTTTATTTGGGTTAGGACTGGGCTTAGTTCTCTGAGGGTCTGAAGAAAGGGACGGTGGTGGTTGGAAGGAGTAGTGGTCACGGAGTTTTGAGGGGGGAGGGGAGATGGAAAGGTGGCGCGTGAGCAAACAGACGGTTATGAAGTGTGGCGGATGTTTTTGGCGGGAGAGACGAGTTAGGATCATGAGTACAGTTAGGGTTTAAGGTGGTCGGTTTCAAATTAACAAGGGAGAAAAGCCAGAAGGGTTTAAGCTCTTAAGGTGTTAAATTGGCTTTCCTTTTCATCAAATGGCTTAATACACTTTTTCCCCCTTAAATTTTACTTGTTTTTTTAACTTGTCCTCCTAAATTTTATTTTTACTACTTTTATTTCCTAATATTTCAACGTTACTCATATTGCCTACCGTTAAAAAAATATGTCTGACCAATCAGAACGTACCACATTATTTTTATTTATTTTTAAATTTTAAAATAAAATAAATATATTAAAATACTAAAAACACCCCATCTTCATCCACATCGTCTCCTTCCCCGATTTAAAATAATAAAAAAAAAACACTCCACTTATGCATACCAACTCACCAACCATGGTGTCCGTTGCATCCAAGGTTTCCTCTCTACTGTTTCCTTTCTAATATTTGAAAGAAACAAGAATATGGATTTAAAATTTTAGAACTAAATTCTTACTTGTAAAATACAAAAATTTGAGTTTAAGAGTCTCTTTAGTTTTCGGTTTTGAGATACCCTAATACCCATAATATCATTGATTTTTCGCTTCCAGATGTTTACATGCCCTTAATTGTTGTGTTACTTACCACTGTTATAGGCGATATTCTCTTATTTCCCGATCGACGATCACATCGATTCATATAGGAGAAGTAAATCGATGATTAAACCCAAAAGTTCGGGACTCCATGACTGGAAATTTTCATCTCCGTCAGTGTAAACTTCAATAGAACTTCAAGATCAGTACTAGCATTGCCGGTGACCGAACCTTAGTGTGAGTTTTTGGTGTCAAAAATATCCCTTGAATCCCTCAATTTAAGAAAAAAAATTAGGGTTTAGGAGGAAGAGGATAAGGAGATGAGATTTGGATAAGGAGATGAGGGTAGTCTTAGTAACATAAATCAATTTAAAGAATATTTTAATATATTAAACAGAAAAATAAGAAAAATAATAATAATAAGGTGATGTGGCATATTTTGATTGACTAATACAGATTTTTTTAACGGTGTTAATTTTTTGGGTAAAATGAGTAACAAAGAAAAGTTTAGAAGGCAAAAGTAGGCAAAATGTAGTTTAAGGGACAAGTTATCAAAAACAAATAAAATTTAGGGAAAAAGTGTATTAAGCCTTATTAAATTCTTTAAAGGCATATGTAGTATTGGGTTAATATTTGATAACTATATAGTAATTTTTTCTACAAATATGTTTAATTTAAATTTTAAAATTTTAAAATCTTAAATTCTTTAATTCTGAAGTTTAAATTATAGTTATAAACACATATTTAATACTTTAAAACATAAGCCCCTGTATTTTAATCATAAATTAAACTTTTAAACTTTAAAATAAACATACTCATATAACATGAATTTATACCGACAACATCAAATAGTTTTTTTTTATAATATATGGTTCCAATCAATTTAATACATTTATTATATAATTTAATTATTTTAGTCTTTAATTTTATTTATCAGGAACAATTTATTAAGAATTAAAAAAACATAAAACAAAAGCAAAGGAGAAAGGGGCAATTTGAAGTCAAAGCTGATTTTTGTTGGTGTTTGAAAATGATTTTAAAGCTTCGAGAGGAGGCTTTTCCTTTATTCGGTCCTATTGATAATTGAAATTAATGCATCATGAATCTGATCTTAAATTAGAGAAAAAAACGATATGCTGTCTCATGGAACAAATTGGTGCGTTCCCTCCCTCTTCAAGTGCCTAAATTATTATTGCTTGGTTAGTGTTGGACTCAAATTACTTCAAACAAAAGTTTATTTTGACCACTTTTTATCACTTTTGTCCCTTAATATTTTTTTTTAACTTACCCTTAAAATTTATTTTAACTACTTTTGCTCCCTAAAGTTTTCAACATTACTCATATTACCCAAAAAAAACTAACACCGTTAAAATATATATGTTAACTAATCAAAATATGCCACATCACCTAATTTTCTTTTACGTTCTGATTTAATATATAAAATAATTAAAAATAATATAATATAAATATAATATAATATAAATATAAATATTTAATAAACTCATCTTCTCCAACCTCCCATTTCCCCTTCTTCTTCACCGTTTCCTCCGTCTCCACCACCCTCTACAGTGAGTTCCTGTGTCTCTCTATCTTCCACAATCAACTCAAACATTTGAGTTCCTGCATCCTCTACAGTGAGTTAATGTGATCAGGGTTTAATTTTGGGTTAGTGATGCTTTTTACTTTCCCATTTCCTCCTTCTCTTTCTTCTCTTCTTCAACAAATTGTTGGCGTGATATTCTAATGTCCTCGCCGCCACTGTTCAAGCCAACAACCGCCGTCGCACAGCCTCATTGTTCGGTGTTACCTCCGAGCATCGACGATACCAAAAAGTTTCCCTTGTCGTTCTCTTCCTTTCTGGCGGTTCAGATTCGACGAAAATACACTTGAATGTCCCAAAATCGAGCTTCATCTTCGATTTGCAAAGTTCATCGTATCCAGGCTTCTCCGAATCCCATCCAACTTCCTGTAACATCCCTTGAAACAAAAACCCATCAAGGGTTTCTTAACAAGAATTGAGTGGTTAGAATAATTTCTGCAAATATTACCCCAAACTTATCTTTACAAATTTGTTATGAAAGGAGTTGAGGAAAAAATCGTCCAAAATTCTTGCAAGGAGTTAAGAAATTGACAATTAAGTAAAAAAAAAAACTAATTTCTCCTTGCATGAAAGTTGTTGGCTTTTTTGTGGTTCATCATTGAACATGGACATACTAGAACAAAATCTCACTATGCTAGCAATGAGATTGGCAAAATTATAAGTTCAAAATTAGGTCGTGGCAACAAAAAAAATGGTCCGGTATGCATAATTTTATCTAATCTACATGGTAATAACACAATACAAACAGGTACACTAAAATGAATGAATGTCATGGCAATAAATGTGAGGCAACATACATCCTCAAACCTAAGGTGCGCATTGTCCTCAATGCATGAAAACGCATATATACAAATGCAATGCATGCTTGAAATGAAAAACATGAATGTAAGGAGTTAAGGGGGTGAAGACTTCCTGGAGATGGGCACGGGTCGGGTCGGTTTTTGGCCCACCCGAACCCGACCCGAAAATACATATCTTATATATGCACCCGACTCGATCCGAACATATCCCTTAAAAAACTCGACCTGACTCGAAAATAAATACTCTATACCCGCACCCGGCCTATAGAAAAAAAATTTAGGGACCTAATTGTAAAAAAATAATTTTAGGGGACTTAATTGTAAAAAAATTATAAATTTAATTTCAAGGACCTAATTATAATATATATATATGGACTATTATTATGAATATCCTAAAAAATTAGGGGAAAATTACACAATTAGTCCCGAGTCATGTCGGATAGGATATTTTTCACCCTAAACCCGAACCCGACCCGACCCCAACCTTAATAAAAAACCGACCCGACCCGACCCAAGCCCGATTTTTTTATTAAAAAATCCCACCCGGTCAGGTCGAAACCCGACCGAGTCGGGTAAAATTCCCATCCCTAGGACTTCCTTGAGGAATGATTTTGGCGAGTGGAGCGAGTTGTTCTTTTGAGGAAGAATCCTCGTTTTGGTGCCACCGACTTCTTCCTCTTCAGTTGTGGATTCGAAATATCAGTTATGACATCGTCTACAGGTACTTCATCTTCAGACTCAACGTCCACATGCTGGGTCTCAATCTTGGCAAAATCTTCTTGGGTAGGCGATGCTGGTACAGTGGCATCAGATTGCTGGGCTAGAGTATGATCATGCTAATGGTTGGCTAGCATTCCTTCCGGTGCATGAAATTCTGTTGAAAAATCCGGATATAGTGGCAAAGGATTGGGGGACAACGCTTCGAAAGTTGTCCAAATGGCACGATCTTGGGCCTTAATATACTGCCAGAGTGCCAAATTTTGTTCCTCGGTCTTTTGAAACTTTTAAATGAGGAGTTCTTAGCTTTGATAGATTTGAGAGAGTAATTCCACAACATCAGCTAGTAATTGAGTGGTCGATTCAGCCTTGGGTGTTTTGGCAGCAGAACTCGACATGGTCTCTTGACGAAATTTTCTGTGCTAAGAATCAAAGACCTTTCAAAATAGAAAAATAAATAAAATGAAAAACTAAAAAAATTAAAATTAAGATATCCTAAGTACTGAAAAGAAAATAACTCTCCTAAACCTATTTATAATGATCAGACTGGGCTGGCAAACATTTACTGAATGTTCGCAAGAAGAATGGTTTATTTGGCATTAATTTGACTTCCTTCCCAGCAGTGCTTCAGTCTTTGGCCCTTGGCTGGTGGATGGTAGTCTTTTGCAAAAGAAAAGAGAATATTTTGCCATGGTGAATTTGAACAACCACCTTAGAAAATCGAAGTATCTCTTTGTTGTAGGTCTCAAGAACCTTTTATCAAACTAAGCACCCCATTAGTGCTTTGGTTTTGCTGCTCCTTTCTCCTTTAATGTCGAGACATGTTTGAGGCGACTTAACAATTGTTTCAATTTCAAGTTCGGCGGCTCCTCACATGATGGCTTTGGTTCTCTGATCTCTCTACCAACCAACTCTAGTGGCTCAGATTTCCTGTAATAACTCATGACTTCATTCAGCATGGTTGCTTCTTTAGATTATTCGCTCATCATATCTTCATCATCCTGCTTCATGGCATCATCTTTTATGCCCTGGCAAAACTGCGCTATGACCACATTGAAAATGGACTCCATTAACTCAATAGCTTGGCATTCATCGGGTTCATTCGCACACTTAAGATCTTGAAAAACGTTAAATGTAACATGTTGGTCATTCATAAGTATATTTAGCTCACCTTTTCTAACATCAATTAAGGTCCTACCCGTGGTAAGAAACGGTCTTCCCAATATTATTGGGACATCAACATCAGCCTTATATTCTAAAATAATGAAATTAGCTGGGAATATAAATTTATCTATCTTTACCAACACATCATCAATCTTACCCTTAGGATGTGCATAAGATCGATCTGTCGGATGAAGTGTTACTGTGGTAGGCTGTGTAGAAATATATGTTTTGATATAATAATTGAAAAATATTTTGGACTTAATTGAAAAGAATTTAAAATATTCTCTAAGTCAAAACAACTTGAAAATAAGTTTGAGGATGTTTAAAAAGATTTTCGCAATGTTTGAAACATTTTTAAGTAGCCAAACCAGTGCTTTTAATGTACTCATTTCGATACAGACATAATCTATATCGATACATTTTGAAACTGCCAAAACATGTTTCGATATAGGGCTTACATGTTTCGATACAGATACGGGTTGTTTCGAAACACCTATTGGTGTTTCTATACGCCTATGTGGCAGACACCCCAACAGTCAAAACCTCCCCAACAGCTATTTCCCAATTGTCTTTTGAATTGCAGGTATTTCGATATGGGACCAGGCGTTTTGGAACGAGTGTTTCGATACAACCTATGGTGTTTCGAAATGGGATGCTGAATCAGATCCAATGGCTAGTTCTAAAGAAAGGCGCTTTGATACAGCTACCCGTGCATCGAAACAGACATCACCAGAATTGCATTTATGCTAGAAATATAGTCTCCAACGGTTCCAATTCAATCACAACGGTCCTCAACAGCTACAAACTTAATTGGGAGTATAAAAGGGACCTCCAAGCATCAATGGAAGACTAATGCTTCAATTGTCAACAACATTATGATGAAGTAAATATCTTAGAGCTAAATTGTCCATTCTTGTATAGACAAACACTTGTGAGCTAAAATTGTCAATGTATGCTCAAGTGTTCTAGGTTTTTGGCGAGAGCTTAAGAGTGCAAACACACACCTATTAGGGGGATTTCTTGTTTTCTAGAATTCTTTGTTTTGAGTGTGTTCCCAAAGCTCAGGTTGTGAGCTTTGGATGCTAGATCACGAGTTTTGACTCTAGGAAGTAATAATTGCCTTCTTAGCCTAGAAAAGGGGAAGAATTCTCAGTGAATTGGTTGAAATCCTTAGTAGGAAGCTAAGGTAGTGGATGTAGGTGCTTGTTCTAAGGCCGAACCACTATACATCATCGTGTCATTTATTTTTTGGCTTCCACAAATCAATCACCCAAAATTATCACTTCTCCACAACTTGGCAAGCGATTCGGTTGTGATCATCGAGCCTAACAATTGGTATCAGAGTGAGGCTCAATCGAAGGGGATTAACATCCTATTGAGGTAATCCAGGAAGCTCGATACATCAATTCAATCAACCGGTCAAATGGCGCAATCTATCGACAAGCCACCATTCTTCAACGGGACCAACTGCGCTCACTAGAAGATTAGAATGAAGTTCTTCATCAAAGCCAAAGACTACAAGCTTTGGGATGTTGTTGAAGATGGTTCTTATGTGCAACAAAGAGTAAAGTCGAAATAGAATGTGAATGATCGCAAGAAGATGAAGCTTAATTGCAAGGCTTTGCATATCCTCTTTTTTACATTTAGCCCCAACATTTATGAGAAGATGTCCTCTTGCGAAGATGCCAAAGAAGTATGGGACAAGCTTGAATTCACATACGAGGGAACAAATGAAGTAAAGGAGACCATGATCGGACTCCTCAACCTCGAGTATGAGAATTTCAAGATGGAACCAGATGAAGACATCACGAAGATGTTCGATCGTTTCTCCACCATCACCAATGAACTCAAAGGCTATGGAGAAATCATTCTGGAAGACAAACTTGTTCGCAAACTCATCTACTCTCTTCCCGAGTCTTGGGACTCAAAGAAGACGACCATCATCGAAGCTAAAAATCTCAAATCCTTGAAGCTCAATGAACTCATAGGGTCTCTCCTCACACACGAAATCATGAAGAAAGGGAAAGAAGAGGAGAACAAGAAGGAAAAGAAAAAAGAAGATGGGGGAGAAGATGATCAAGAGGCAAGGCATCGATGTAAATGTCATTGCCCTTTCATCCTCTACATGCCAACACATTCAATTAAGCAAAGAGGATAGTGAAGATGAAGAGATGACCATTCTCTTCAACAAATTTGTTCAGTTCATGAAGAAGGAGAAAGAAAAATCAAAACATGAATCGAAGACAAAGATGGTGAATTCCCCAAAGAAAATCGAATCCAAGAAGGGGTCATCATCAAAGAAAGCATATGTGGCAACTTTGAGTGATGAAGACTCCACCGAAAAGGAAGAGGTAGCCCACCTATGCTTCATGGCCCTCCAAGAGGGTGAGGTAACTTCTAACTCATCTAGTTCAAATTCATATACTTTTGATGAGTTGCAAGATGCCTATGATAAATTGGTTTTTGAATTCAAGGCATCATTTTCCAAAAACAAGAAATTAATCTCAAATTTGAAAAAGGAAAATGAAATTCTTTCTAAAAACCAATTTGGATTTTGAAGCAAAATTAAAAGATTTTGAGCAAAAAGTTCTTGATTTACAAATTTTGCTCAAAAGATGGAAAAAGATCATCAAAATGCCTTGGATGATCTTAAGAAGGGAAAAGATTTGATTTCCAATTAAGTTCAAAAGAAAAACAATTTGGGAAAATTAAATTTTTATGTTAGACAATCTAGTGCCCTTAGATTTTTGAATGGAAAAGTTTTTAGAAGTATTTGGGTCCCAAAAGGACTAAGTACCTCAACTAAAAATGATGAAATTGAAAAATGGATTCCTAAGGGGACTAAATTTTGTGCCACTAACGTCTATGGATCTAAAACAATTTGGATACCAAAAATTACTTGATTGTCTTGTGTTAGGTGTGATGGAGAATGATCAACAAGTCCAAATTTGAGGGGGAACTCCATACACACAAGAAAGAACACTTGAAGAAAGAAGGCTCCACATCCTCCCTTGAAGTTCAAGTGTTGGTAAAATTTCTAGTTGTTTTTTTAATTAGATTATTTTTCATTACAACTAGATTATCATATTGTTGGACTAACAATATTTGATGCTTTCAGTAAGGGGGAGCCATTTTTAAAACCAAAGTTTTAAATTGTTTCAAAAAATTAACATCATATGTTATTTTGAGCTTAATGTCTTTTAAATTCTTTTTGATATAACAAAAATGGGGAGAAATAGTTTGAAAATTTGATTTTTTTTCAAGAGAATAAGGGGGAGCTTTAATTTCAATCAAGAGAATAGGGGGAGCTTTAATTTCATTCAAATTTTCAAAATGTCTCATTCAAAATTTTAAAATACTAAGAGGGAGAATCCCAAACAATTTTTCAAGTTGGTTTTATTATATCAAAAAGGGGGAGATTGTAGAAATATATGTTTTGATATAATAATTGAAAAATGTTTTGGACTTAATTGAAAAGAATTTAAAATAATCTAAGTAAAAAACAACTTGAAAATAAGTTTGAGGATGTTTAAAAAGGTTTTCGCAATGTTTGAAACGTTTTTAAGTAGCCAAACCAGTGCTTTTAATGTACCCGTTTCGATACAGGCATAATCTGTATGGATATGTTTTGAAATTGCCAAAACTTGTTTCGATATAGGGTTTACCTGTTTCGATACGGATAGGGGTTGTTTTGAAACACTTGTTGATGTTTCAATACGCCTACGTAGCAAACACCCCAACGGTCAAAACCTCCCCAACGACTATTTCCCAACGGTCTCTTGAATTGCAGGCATTTTGATACAGGACATGGCATTTCGGAACGGGAGTTTCGATACAACCTATGGTGTTTCGAAACGGGATGCTGAATCAGACCCAACGGCTAGTTCTGAAGAAGGGCGTTTTGATACATCTACCCGTGTATCGAAACAGACATCACCAGAACTGCATTTATGCTGGGAAATAAAGTCTCCAACGGTCCTCAACGGCTACAAACTCAATTGGGAGTATAAAAGAGACCTCCAATCATCAAGGGAAGACTAATGCTTCAATTGTCAACAACATTATGATGAAGAAATTATCTTAGAGCTAAATTGTCCATTCTTGTATAGACAAACACTTATGAGCTAAAATTGTCAATGTATGCTTAAGTGTTCTAGGTTTTTGGGTGAGAGCTTAAAAGTGCAAACACACACCTATTAGGGGGATTTCTTGTTTGCTATAATTCTTTGTTTTGAGTGTGTTCCCAAAGCTCGAGTTGTGAGCTTTGGATGCTAGATCACGGGTTGTGACTCTAGGTTGTAACGGTTGCCTCCTTATCCTAGAAAAAGGGAAGAATTTTTTAGTGAATTGGTTGAAATCCTTAGTAGGAAGCTAAGGTAGTGGATGTAGGTGCTTATTCTAAGGCCGAACCACTATAAATCATCGTGTCATTTATTTTTTTGGCTTCCACAAATCAACCACCCAAAATTATCACTTCTTCACAACTTGGCAAGCGATTCAGTTGTGATCATCGAGTCTAACAGTCTGTCTTCACCAATACCAAGTTTTTTTGAAAATTGACATCGGCATTAAATTGATGTTGGCTCCGAGATCACACAGTGCTTTACCCATGAATTTATTGTCAATCATGCAGGGAATAGTGAAACTCCTAGGATCTTTCAGTTTTTGTGGCGATCTTTTGGTTATTATTGCACTGCACCCCTCAGTGAGTGCAACAATCTCAAAATCACCCAACTTTCTCTTTTTGGACAAGATGTCCTTCATGAATTTAACGTATTTGGGCATTTGTTTGAGAGCTTCCACTAATGGTAAGTTGATCTGTTGTTATTTAAGGACTTCCAAGAATCACTTGAATTGCTGATCTTGCTTGTGTTTTTGAAGCCTCTATGGAAAAAAGTGGTGGTGGGTAGACAAATGTTGGCTCCGTTGGTTTTGCCGGGATGATGTTGACATTAGATTGCGGTCTGGAATTGCTAGTGCTTGCCTCCCCTTTCTTAGCATCCTTGAGTTTTTCTGCTGGCATTGACTTCTCTTCTTGGCAAACAATTGGTTGTTTGGCAGGTGTTTCATTCGCAACTTGTTTGCCACTGCGGAGGGTGACTACTTTGCAATGTTCTTGTCGAGCATCCTCTGTATTACTAGAAAAAGTTCCTGAAGGTCTGGTATTGAGCGCGATGGCAATCTGCCCTAGCTGGACCTCCAAGTTTCTCATAGATGTTGCTAAACTCTGGATAACCGCATCATTATGCTCCATATAATCTTATAGGGTGTTTTCATTAGAAGATCTTTGCACTGGAGGTAGATTATTCTGCGCTCTCTGTGGCGTCACATGTTGGTTGAACCTTAATGGTGCAGTGGTGCTCTGACACTAGCATTAAATTGGTTACCTCCCTGGTTCGACCATGAAAAGTTCGGATGCTGCTTCCACCCCACATTATATGTATTAGGGTACGCGTTGTTATTGTAGTTGCCAACAAAATACATCAACTCTAGGTTTGTCGAGCATTCCTCCATGGTATGGTCGTCGATGCAAATAGTGCAAAATGGGTCTAATACCTTTACTTTTCAAACTTCACCAGGCGTTTGCATTGTCTTCACTATATTAGTGAGGTTTGTAATTTGAGCATTGATTAATGAAAATGCATCAAGTTCCAACTTTTCAGTTACTCTCATCCCGATTCCCAATCTAATGGTTGGGTATTGGAGATCATTGGTGGCAATCATTTCAAGGATGTCATATGCTTCCGTATAATTCTTGTCTAGCAACAAACCATTTGTCGAAGCATCAACAACAGTTCTGGCATGAGCATTGAGTCTGTTATAAAAGGTCTCCATCTGATTCCATGTAGGAATCCATGCATGGGACATCTTCTCAATAGGTCCTTGAATCGTTCCCATGCTTCATACAGAGTCTCGTCATTAGCCTGCCTAGAAGAACTTATTTCACTTCGCAGCTTGACATTAAATTTAGGTGGCTGAAATTTCAGAAGAAACTTCTGGCATAATTCTGACCATGAAGTGAGTGAACCTGGTGGCAAAGAATTTAGCCACAATTTTGCCCTATCTCGCAATGAAAATGAAAAAAAAGGTTCAGCTTTATTGTCTCTTCTATTACACCAGGCTGGTAGAATAATTGGCAAACCTCTATGAATTGCTTCAAATGCTGTCTTAGGTCTCCAGTAGGTGATCCGTCAAATTAACCTACATTCATTAGCATTTGACTTATTATTGGTTTAAGCTCAAAGTTAGTCATATTTACCTCTAGACGATTAGTCATGTCATCAAATCATCTATGGTGGGTGTTGGGTGTTCTCTGATGGGTTGGTTATCTCTTAACTCCGCATTCCCATTCTGCGTCATCTCTTGACATTCTTTCCTTATCCTACGTAGGGTTCTCTCAATTTTAGGATCGTGCTCAAGTTCTTCCCTTTGCAGTGTTGCTCATGTTTCATAAGCTAAATAAAATTAATAAAAATAACTAAAAATAAAAACAAGTGAAAATAAAAAAACAATTCCATTGTAATCTCGACAACGACGTCAAAAACTTGTCGACTGACCACTGCTTCGCAAAAGGATGATGATTCAACGTAATGGTGTAAGTAAATAATGCTAAGAATAGGTCTATTGCATGTAAGTATAAACGGTCAGCAAGTAATACAACAATGAGATAAGTATCGTATCCAAATGGATTATCCAGGAATTGATAGTCAAGATTAATACTTGTGAACTGGAAAATTAAGGTGATGGCAATTGTGAAACTGATATTTTAATTTTGATATAACTAAAAATCTAAGGACTAAATTGAAAATGTCAAAACGAAACTTTTAGTCCTCAAATATCCCCATAAGCTTTTAAGAATATGCCAAAGTTAAAAACTAAAGTTTTTAAATATTTTTCTAAGTGTTTAAAGCCGAAACAGTGTTTTTCAAGTCCCTGTTTCGAAACGGCCTAAGGCATTTCGAAACGGTTTCATCACTACCAACCTTTGTTCCGAAACGCGTATCAAAACGGCTTTAGAACACATGAACCCGTATTGAAACGACTTCAAGCGTTTCAAAATGGTTCTTCATTTTGATTTGAAAATTATGACCGTTGTAATGTTTTTAACTGAATTTTCAGAAATCGTTAGGGTGTTTCGAAACGGGCTCAAGCAGTTTCGAAACGACCCATGACAGTGGCAAAAGTGTTTCGAAACAGTTTCAATATGTTTCGAAACGGGCTCTTAAATGCACCTCAACGGCTCTTTCTATTTTGGTCTGTTTCGAAACAGGTCCCCGCGTTCCAAAACGGGTGGTAGCATACTGCATTTATAGAGGTGAGATAACACCCCCAACGGCTCTATTGATGAATGCAACAACCACAATGGCTAGAAATCAATGAGAATGTATAAAAGGGACCTCTAAAAGCTCCAGCAACAACTATTGATCCAAAAGCAAATATCCATACATCAAATCCAAGTATTTGTGCTAAAATCCCATATTGTCTAGAAACCCTAATTGTAATTTTCATTCTTATCCTTTTCAATTGGGTTGAGTGCTTGTAATTGAGCTACAATTTGTATTGAGAGATACTATCTTAGCCATCAAACTCTTTGTTACCTTTGTGTGAGGATTGGGTTAAATTTTGGGTAGAAAATTTAACTGAAAATTGTAAGGGTTGCCTCTTTAGCCTAGAAAAGGGGAAGAGCAATTAGTGGAATTGTTACAAATCCTTAGTGAAGCTAAGGTAGTGGATGTAAATTTCATTTGGAACTTGAACCACTCTAAAATTCCTTGTCAATCTTTTTAATTTGCAATTTCCACCACCTAAAGCTTAAAAATCCAATTCACCCCCCCTCTTGGTTCATATCGATCTCTCGATCCACTCAACAATTGGTATCAGAGCCTATCTCTTTGAGGAATAACAACCACAAGAGGAGTTCCTTGGAAGAGTGTGATCATCAAATATCAAGAGATGGCTTCAACCTCCGGTTCGGGCATGTATGAGTCTCAATCCACTACAAAGCATCCATTCTTCAATGGTGATAACTATTCTTTTTGGAAGAATATAATGCGTCTCTTCATCATGTCCAATGACTAATTAGTGTGGGATGTCATTGAAGATGACCCTTACATTCCATTGAAGCAAGATGGTGAAGGCAAGATGGTCTTGAAGAAAAAGGTGGAGATGAGTGAAGAAGAAAGGAAAAAGATTCAAGTAAATGACAAAGCTCTTCACATGCTCTTTTGTTCATTCGGTCCGGACATCTATTCTAAAGTGGCATCCATTGAGAGTGCCAAAGAAGTGTGGGACACTCTTGAGACTACCTATGAGGGAACCAACGATGTTAAAGAAACTAAGATTGAAATTCTCAATCTTAGTTATGAGAATTTCAAGATGGAGCCCGATGAGACGGTGTCCAAGATGTTTGATCGGTTCTCCACTATAGTCAATGGGCTCAAAGGTTTTGGAGAGATCATACCAGAAGACAAGCTTGTCCGGAAGCTACTCTATTCACTTCTCGAATCTTGGGATGGGAAGGGAACCACCATCATTGAAGCTAAAAATTTGAAAACTTTAAAGCTTGATGAGCCTGTGGGTTCTCTCCTTACTCATGAGATTATGAAGCAAGGAAGGGAAGAAGAGAAGAAGAAAGAAGAGAAAAGAGTAGAAAAGCTAGAGGTTGAGAAGAAGAAGAAGATATGAATAGCTCTCAAAGCTTCACTACATGAAGAAAGCTCTTCTAGTGAGGAGGATGAGCTAGAAGAATTGGCTATGATAGCCAAATGATTCTCACGCTTTATGAGGTCCAAACGGGGAAGAAAAATCCAAAGAAAAATGGACTTCAAAAGCAAGAATAAAGAAGAAGCAAGGGATCAAATCATTTTCTTTGAGTGCAAACAACCCGACCACATACGTTCGGAGTGCCCTCAACTCAAGAAGAAGGGCTTTGAGAAGAAGAAGAAGCTCAAAGCCAAGCTTGCTACTTGGAGTGATGAGGAGTCATCGGAGGATGACGAACAAGAAGTGGCTAACCTTTGCCTCATGACACTTGAGGAAGATTCCTCCATGGTAACCTCTAACTCATCAACTTTAGATTTTACATATGATGAATTGAATGATGCATATGATGAGTTACAAGAGGTCTATGATGAATTAGTTGAGAAATATAAAGAGTCGGTCATTAGGAACAAGAAAATTATTTTGGAACTAAATGAGAAAAATGACTCACTCTCTCAAGCTAATTCAAAATTTGAGAAAAAGATATTAGGGTTGAAAGATGAACTAAATTTTTTTCAAGATGAAAATGTTGACCTTAATAATCTTTTGTCTCAATGTAATAGTGAACACCAAAAGGTGTTGGATGAGCTAAATGAGCTCAAACAGTCTTTTAAAATGTTGGTAGTGTCAAGCATGAAATAGGTGAATCGTCAAGAACAAACCAACCTAAGAAAAAGACTAACTACTACAAACTAGGTAGCTATCCTAGACATAGTAGAGCTAAAAGAATTAGAAGTGTATGGGTTCCTAAGGAACTTATAAAATCTAATAACATTATTGCTATGTCATCTTGGATTCCTAAGGAAACCAAGGTTTTGGGAGCTAACACTCATGGACCCAAAATGATTTGGGTACCAAAAACAAAAGCTTAATATCTTTGTTTGTAGGGGGAATTAATACAAGGCCAAAGCACAAAGTCAAAACTCATGGTATCTTGATAGTGGATGCTCAAGGCATATGACCGGAGACAAGAGTAGATTCATGGATCTAAAGCCAAAAAGTTGAGAAGTAGTGACATTTGGTGACAACTCCAAAGGCCACATTAAAGGTATTGGCTCCATAGGTAATCACTCTACTATTCTCATTGAAAATGTCTTGTATGTCGATGGTCTTAAACACAACTTATTGAGCATAAGTCAATTGTGTGATAAAGGATTTAATGTTTTATTTGATAAAAATGGATGCAAAATTGTAGACATTAAATCTAATAATATTATGCTCATAGGTCATCGCATAGGGAACATATACATGGTGCATTTAGATGACATTCATACATCTCATGCATGTTTAGTAGCACAAAATGAAAATGATGCATGGTTGTGGCATAGGAAACTAGGACATGCTAGCATAAGTGTTTTAGAAAAACTAGTCTCCCTTAATCTAGTTAGAGGTTTACCCAAGATAAAATTTTCAAATGATAAAATTTGTGATGCATGCTCTAAGGGTAAACAACATAAGTCTTCCTTTAAATCCATTAATGATGTTTCTACTAGTAGATGTTTACAACTTATCCATATGGATTTATTTGGGCCAATTAAGACTATGAGCTTGGGTGGTAAGTCTTATGCTTTTGTACTTGTTGATGATTTTTCTAGATTTACTTGGGTTCTACTTTTAAGTGCTAAAGATGAGGCTTTGGAAAAATTCATCATATTTTCAAAACTAACCCAAAATGATCTTGAACTTAAAATTTCACATATTAGAAGTGATCATGGAACCGAGTTTCAAAATTTAGGGTTTGAAGATTTTTTAAATGAAAATGGTATTAGCCACAATTTTTCGGCTCCTCGAACTCCTCAACAAAATGGGGTAGTTGAGAGGAAAAATAGAACTTTGCAAGAAATGGCTAGAACTATGCTTTGTGAAAACAATTTACCTAAATATTTTTGGGCGAAAGCCACAAACACCGCTTGCTATATTGTAAATCGAGTAATGATTAGGCCAATTTTAAAGAAAACACCTTATGAGATTTTAAAATCTAAAAAGCCTAACATTAGCTATTTTCACCCTTTTGGTTGCAAGTGCTTTGTTTTAAATAATAGAAAAGACAACTTAGGTAAATTTGATGCAAAAAGTGATGAAGCTATTTTCATAGGTTACTCTTTAACCTCTAAAGCCTATCGAGTATTTAACAAAAGAACTTTAGTAGTAGAAGAATCTATTCATGTTGTATTCGATGATAACCTCCTTCCAATGAAGGATTCTTGTGATGATGATGATGTAGGAATCATAAATGCCTTTGATGGAGGACAAACTTCAAAGGAGGATGAGATTCCAACAAAAGAAGAGGACACACAAGATCCACCTCTTGAAGCCTTGAAGGACTTGGCTCTTGAGAAAAAGGAAGTGAGCTACCCAAGGGAGTTCAACTATGTCAAAAATAGTGAAATCTTGGGTGATCCATCCAAGGGGGTAACCACTCGATCTTCTCTTAGATTAATGAATCATGTTGCATTTATCTCATGCATAGAGCCTAAGAATATTAAAGAAGCATTGAAAGATGATTTTTGGATTATGGCTGTGCAAGAAGAGTTAAATCAATTTGAGAGAAGTAACGTGTGGACATTAGTTGATAGGCCTAGTAATCAATCTACCATAGGAACTAAATGGGTCTTTAGGAACAAGCTAGATGAGAGTGGTAACATTGTAAGAAATAAAGCTAGACTAGTAGCACAAGGTTACACTCAAGAAGAGGAATAGATTTTGATGAAACCTATGCACCCGTAGCTAGAATGGAAGCCATTAGGATGTTGCTTGCATATGCATGTTATCATAATTTCAAGATTTTTTCATGGATGTTAAAAGCGCGTTTTTAAATGGTTTTATAAATGAAGAAGTGTATGTGGAACAACCACCGGGTTTTGAAGACTCAAAATTTCCAAATCAAGTTTTTAAACTCACCAAAGCTCTTTATGGTTTAAAACAAGCTCCTAAAGCTTGGTATGAAAGACTTTCAAACTTTTTAATTGAAAAAGGATTTGAAAAAGATAAGGTGGACACTACACTTTTTATAAAAATGTATAAAAATGACATCTTAGTAGTTCAAATTTATGTTGATGATAATATTTTTGGGTCTACTAATGAATGTCATGTCAAGAGTTTGCTAAGTTAATGCAAGGTGAATTCGAGATGAGCATGATGGGGGAGCTCTCATTCTTTTTGGGACTCCAAATCAAGCAAAAGAAGGATGTCACCTTCATCAATCAAGAAAAGTACATAAAGGATATGCTTAAGAAGTTTGGCTTGGAGAATGCAAAGCCTCAAGCCACACCTATGAGCTCATCTACAAAGCTTGACAAAGATGAAGGAGGTAAGTGTGTTGACTCTAAGCTTTACCGTTCTATGATTGGATCATTGCTTTACCTTACCGCAAGTAGACCGAATATCTTGTTTAGTGTTTGCTTGTGTGCTAGGTTTCAAGCTAGTCCTAGAGAGTCTCACTTTATAGCCGTTAAGAGAATCTTTAGGTACCATAGAGATACTCCTTGTTTAGGTCTTTGGTACCCTAGAGACTCTACCTTCAACCTTCATGCTTATTCGGATACGGATTATGGGGGTTGCAAAATCGATAGGAAAAGTACTTCGGGAACTTGTCAATTCCTAGGTAGTATGATCATATCTTGGTTCTCTAAGAAACAAAATAGTGTAGCCTTTTATCTACCACCGAAGTCGAGTACATATCCTTAGGGAGTTGTTGTGCTCAAGTCCTTTGGATGAAGCAACAACTCTTAGATTATGGAATTAAAGTTGAAACCATACCCCTAAAATGTGACAACAATAGTGTAATATGTCTAACAAAAAATCACATCCACCACTCTAGAACCAAACACATAGAAATAAGGCATCATTTCATTAGATATCATGTCCTTAAAGAAGATGTGGTTATAGAGTATGTAGACACCTTAAATCAATTAGCAGACATATTTACAAAACCTTTAGAGAAAGAGCGTTTTTGGTCCTTAGGAGAGAGTTAGGTCTAGCTAGCCTATCTTGACCTTTTAGGACCTCTTTTGTGCTTAAAATTGTTTGATCTTGTGAAATGTTATGTTTATGTGTTTAAACTCCTAATTTCATCCATGCTTATAGCTAGGGGGAGTATGTTTATGTTTGCATATGTTTTGCCTGCTCATTCATGTCATTTATGCAAGTTAGGCCTTAGAAAAACTCATTTTTATGCACTTTTAGAGCCTCATCTGCACTTCCAGGCCTAGGTGTATCAAAACAGGTGAACCTGTTTCGATACAGATGCCTTAAAATCATGTCTGAGAGAAGGGCGTTTCGAAATGCCTCAATAGGGTTTCGAAACGTTTTTGCTACTGCCAAGGGGTGTATCGAAACGAGTTTCGATACGGGTCAACGGGGCTTCGATACGGTCAACACTGTATCGAAACAGTCAGTTGAAAGTCTCAAAACGGTCAAACCCTCGTGCTCGCGTTTCGAAACGGTCAAGACCGTTCCGAAACAGTTTCGCGGACAACTTTAAGTAGGGCTTTTAATGTTAAAATTCACTTTAACTTCAAACTCTTCAAAACCCTAAAAACCCTAAACCATCTTTCTCCCTATAAAAACCCTCTAAACCTCTTTGTTTTTCACCAAATCTTGAGGGGTTTTTCTCTAAAACTCTAGTCTAAGCAAGTTTCATCAATATTGTGCAAGGATTTTCATCCATTCATCCAAAATCCCAAACTAAGGTATTTTCCTCTTTTTCTTTTTTCTTTCAATTGATGTTCGAATCTTAGGTTAGAAAATTTTATTTTTGTATAGTTTATATGTTTTTATGTTTGGGTTTTCCATATCTTGTAAAAAAATTCAAAATCTTAAATTTTTTTATTCGAATATAAAATTTTTCAGTCGTATTTTCTTTTACTGTTTTTTTTTTAATTTTTCTTTGTTTTAATTTTTTAAAAAAACCTAAGTGGGATTTATCATTGGATTGAATTTAGAAATCTATGCATACACTTAATTTTTAAAACAAAACTTGCTTGCTTAATGTTTTTAGGATGTCAGAACAAACTAGCAAAAAGCGTAAGTCCGTTCAAACCGGTGAGTCGAGCATGCGTCCGAATCTCGCCCTGCTCTTTCAGAAATCCCTTCGAACTACAGAGATGCGAGCTCGTTTCAAATATGTCCAGGATTTCGAAGTTCGTCGTGAGCGTGTCATTGATCTCGATTTCCTTAACTCCGAGAGATTCCTTTTCCGCTACCTCGAGCGTTTGAGTGAATGGGATCTCCTTCCTTAGTTGAGCATCCCGGACATTCGCTACAAACATATGGTACTCATCTTTTACTCCAATGCTCGTCTTATTAATGATGAAACAAATACCGAGGTTGTAGGGATTGAATCTTTTATATTAGGGAAAAAGTTTACTGTTGATGTTGCTCTCTTGGAGTCCACTTTTTCCCTTAAGAATGTAGGAATTGAGAATGAACGTCACTTTGGTACTAACACCGGTTCGACACTTGCCTTGGATGCGCACAATCGTTTTCTTCACTTGATGGTATCATGGTTCCTTCGCCCCTCCGGAGGTAAATACTCTCATATCCGTCAAGTTGATCACTTTTGGCTTGAATGTTTCCGTCGTGGTGAGCGCCCTAATGTTTCTAAGATCATATTTGCCGAGATGGTTAATAATGTTAAGCTTATTGACACCAATGAGTTGAAATCCTTTAATTATGGCACGATCTTAAGCCACATCTTTAGCACGATTGGTCTCGATTGCACCTACGACTCCCCGGAACCTCGCAAGTCCAAGATTGGTGAGTCCTCTCTTCGCAAGTCCGGTTTTCACTATGTGAACAATGTTTGGGAAAGTGTTGATAGAGAAGCTCCTCCTCCTCCCGTTTCACCTCAACCGCAAGCTCAAGTTGGAAACAATGAAGCTCTTACGACTCTCATTACCGAACGGTTCAATGCCTTGGATACTCGCATAGCCTCGGGTTTTGGTGCCATCGACACTCGCTTGCAAAATGTTGAGGATCGCCTCCTATCTCTTGAGACTTCCCACTCGAACTTGGATTTGTCCTTCTCTACCCTTTATGGCCAATGGATGAAGTTTCACCGTTCTCAAGTCAAGAGCGATGATGAGACTTCGGATGATGATGATGGTGGTGACGAGGCCTAGGAATTTCATATCATATCATATTATTTATGCATTTTAGGTTTAAGATTGCATCTTTATGTTTCATTATGTTTTAGGAACCTATGCTTTTGATCTTTTGTTTGGGATTATATTTTGAACTTAATGTTTATTTATGCTTTGGATATTTTAATTTTATGAATTGATATTATTGTTGCTTATTACTTAATGTTTATTGGTACTAATCCTTTGTCTTCTCTATGAGCCTTATTTCATATTTTTGATCTAACAAAAAGGGGGAGAAGAAATTTAAGAGCCAAAAACAAAAATTCGTTTTAAATGTTTAAAGTGTTTTTAAGTTTTAAAACTTGAATTTCAAAGTTAAAACATTTTTAAAACTTTAAAAACCTATCTTAAGGGGGAGTTAGAATGTGTTCAAAATTTTCAAAACTCTTAAAAATTCTAACTTTGGTTTTGTTATATCAAAAAGGGGGAGATTGTGAAACCGATATTTTAATTTTGATATAACTAAAAACCTAAGGACTAAATTGAAAATGTCAAAACGAATTTTTAAGTCCTCAAATATCCCCATATGATTTTAAGAATATGCCAAAGTTAAAAACTAAAGTTTTTAAATATTTTTCTAAGTGTTTAAAGCCGAAACAGTGTTTTTCAAGTCCCTATTTCGAAACGGCCTAAGGCGTTTCGAAACGGTTTCATCACTGCCAACCCCTGTTCCGAAACACGTATCGAAACAGCTTTAGAACACATGAACTTGTATCGAAACGACTTCAAGCGTTTCAAAACGGTTCTTCATTTTGATTTGAAAATTATGACCGTTGTAATGTTTTTAACTGAATTTTCAGAAATCGTTAGGGTGTTTCGAAACGGGCTCAAGCTGTTTCGAAACGACCCTTGACAGTGGCAAAAGTGTTTCGAAACGGTTTCAATACGTTTCGAAACGGGCTCTTAAATGCACCCCAACGGCTCTTTCTATTTTGGTCCGTTTTGAAACAGGTCTCCGCGTTCCGAAACGGGTTGTTACAGACTACATTTATGGAGGTGAGATAACACCCCCAACGACTCTATTGATGAATGCAACAACCATAACGGCTAGAAATCAATGAGAAGGTATAAAAGGGACCTCTAAAAGCTCCAACAACAACTATTGATCCAAAAGCAAATATCCATACATCAAATCCAAGCATTTGTTCTAAAATCCCATATTGTCTTGAAACCCCAATTGTAATTTTCATTCTTATCCTTTTCAATTGGGTTGAGTGCTTGTAATTGGGCTACAATTTGTATTGAGAGATACTATCTTAGCCATCAAACTCTTTGTTACCTTTGTGTGAGGATTGGGTTAAATTTTGGGTAGAAAATTTAACTGAAAAAATTGTAAGGGTTGCCTCCTTAGCCTAGAAAAGGGGAAGAGCAATTAGTGGAATTGTTGCAAATCCTTAGTGAAGCTAAGGTAGTGGATGTAGAGTTCATTTGGAACTTGAACCACTCTAAAATTCCTTGTCAATCTTTTTAATTTGCAATTTCCACCACCTAAACCTTAAAAATCCAATTCACCCCCTCTTGGTTCATATCGATCTCTCGATCCACTCAACAACAATTGATTGAGGTAGTGTGTAAAAATAAAAGAGCTAAAGAAATTAAAACGACTAAGGAAACTGAAGTAAAGATCTAGGTAGTTTGGTAAACAACTGGTGTAATGATGATTGGAAGGCTTGGCAAGGGGTGTTTAAATTTCACGCTAGTACAGACAATAATAAATAATACTAAACTTTGGTTTTAATGTCGAGCAGATTTTAAGTTAGTATTGTCTCTATCGATGGCAATACCCTAAGTTAATTACTTTCAACACCTATATGTCTATAGTGAGGTTTCAAACAATTAACGTGGTGAAGATTCAATCTATACTCCTAAGGGGTAGATTCACTTCATGTGTAAGTTTCATCTACGTGAACATCTTTTGTCGAAGCTTCTCTCCTTAGTATTTGACTTAATCATTATCACCTAAGTCTATTAAGATATTAAGGGATAATGAGCATTCAATGTCAACTTTCGTATGACATAAAATATATGAAATGTAAGCATATGCGAAATAGACAATAATGTCAAAGCATGTAATTATTAAAAATTAAAAATACTAAGCGTTCTCGCAAACACCCCTAGACAATGTAAAAGATTAGTTCATGGCTGGAGAAACCAACAATAAATCTTCGTTTTGATTCATCGTCACAAAAACCAAAAATAAACTCGAGAGATAAGAAACAAAGAAGGAGTTCTTCCGATGCGGCCCTTCAATGAATTTAGAGCTCTCGGCAAATCTACCCAGGATTCTTCTACTCTTCTCTTCTCCTAGCGGCTCTAGCCTCCATTTGGCTCATTCTTGAACTCCTTCATATAGGCTCTGGTGAAGCCCTAATTAGGGTTTTCGGTGCCGCACTCTATGAATGCGACGTCCACGCGTTATAGTAACTAGGGCTAACGTCGCCGCCCTTCATTTTTTTTGCCAACCAGGCTTGGCATTCTTCACCTTTCTTTTGCTAAATAAGCTTGACATTCTCCTCCTGCATTTGCCAATTGTGCTTAGCATTTCCTTCCTACGTCCACTTGCTCCAATCCTGTCGTACCTGCATACCACAACAAGAAAACATCCCTTCACTCTAGCAATAAAAACTATACATTCTTCAACTCCTAAATGCAAATGCATGAAACTACTAGCAAAATAGACAAATATGTACCTAAAGTCAAGTAATATTATGACAATATATGCATGGAAAATACATCTTTTGATGAGTTAACAATGGTCGTTACTAGTAGTTGGAGACTTAATTTTCGTCATAAATGCACTTTTGGTGCAGGGCGTACCGGTACGTGACCTTTTGTATCGGTATCTGCCTTAAAAAGAAAGAGTCGTTACAACATTTAAGCAGGGTGTACCAATACGCGATACTTGAGTATCGACACGGTCCCTTACGTTTCGATACTGAGCTTCAGTACTAGTACGAAGAATGCTCTCTAAAATCTTTAAACCCTCTAGCATAGTAGTAATGGTTGTATAGGTACATAGAGTATCATACCGGTACTCACAACATATTTTTTCACTTGAAAATATTTGTTTAAGTTAAAAAAATTAAAAAAAAAACTTTCAAACATATTTTCTTAAATAATTTGGATTTGAATTATTTTGCAGATTCGTATAAGTTCAAAAACGTTTTTAACTTTGTTATACCAAAATCAATATCTCAACAGTTAGCAACCTTAAGAGGCTTTTCACTAAGGATCGATTACTACAGTTCAATATTACTGTTGATAGTAAGTGTACTTTTTGTGATTATCCTCTTGAAAGTAAAGACCGTTTGTTCTTTGATTGTCTTCTTCGAAGGAATTTTGAGAGGGTGTTTTGAGGTTATGTAATCTTTAGACAAGTTATGTCTCATTCCTTAAGGAAAAGTTCTTGATTTCTTGTATTCTCAGAGTGGTTTGGAATGCTCATATTTATTATGTTTTAGCTGTGTGAATTTACAAAAATTTTCAAAGCGAGATTCAAATTGTGGGTATACTTTGGCCTCAATTGAAGAAGCTGATGATAGCATTCAACTTAGTAGAAACTATATTGATAATTCTGATTTTGTGTATTCCCGGCTTTGTCTTGCTTGGAAAATTTCTTCATAGTTTTTTGTATTTTGTTTTTGGTATAAAGTCAAAAAAATATCTCATAATATTTGATTAGATAATTATTTTAGTCTCTATTCTTTTTGTTTGGAGTAATTCAACCTTTAACGTTTCATTTTGGGTCAAAATGCCCCTATGCGGATGAAAACTTTCAGTCAACTGATGGTAAATTGCTTGAAATGACGTAACAAACCTATATGACAGTGCACGCTGATATGGCAGTACCATATTGACAAATATGTTGACTTGAAAAAAATGTTACATCAGTCAAAAAATAATTATATAAAATATAAAATAATTTTTTTCGCTGGTTTATCATTCTGTCAAGTCATTTCAAACTATTTACCGTTAGTTTTTTTAAAAAAATTATCCGTAAAGGGACTATTTTGACCCAAAATAAAATATTAAGAGTTGAATTACTCAAAAATAAAAAATAAATGCCAAAGTAACTATTCAATTTGACTTTATGCCTTTGTTCTTTTGGTGCTTATGTAGCAGTTTGCTACTTTTCTTTTGGGTATCAAAAAAGAAAAGGACAACTAGGGCTGATAATGAACCTGACAGGCTCGCAAGCTACTCAAGTGAGTTTGACTCGAGTTCGTCCTCGGCTCGAGATGTTAACAAGATGAACTGAGCTGACTTAAGCTCGGCTCGAAAAGTTTGTGAACAGGCTCGAAATAATTATATATATACACACGCACTTGTATATTTCATTGTTGTTAACTTGTTATTATGATTAAATATTTTAAATCTTCTCCTCATTGTGGACTTGTATAATTTAGAAAATGTACTATGGTTACTTGTGGACTTCAAAAATAAATATTTATATTTTCCCAAATAGTGTTTTTACATGTTATTTTTTAAAAACTTCGAAAAAAACAATTTGAGGAAAACAAACAAGCTGAGCTCGAGCCTAAAATTCTGAGCTCGACGAGCTTCGAGCCGAACCTTATAATACTATTTCTGAGCCTAGTGTCACGCCCCGCCAGGTCGCGACCCAGCCAACCGAGGGGCACACCCGCCAGGGTGCACGGAGCAGCACCGAGGTGTGCCACCCAGGTGCGTAGTACGCGCCCGAACAGCCCCACCTAGGTGCGCTGCGCGCGCCCAAGGTGCACCACCTAGGTGCTCACGGGCCAACTTAAAGAAAGTGAGCTACAATGATCCTTTTAAGGCCAAGGAAGACTCATGGAAGAATCTAGAATGGCCTAGAGGGCCCCAAACGTCTCCACACATCTCCAAGGGGTTCCAGAAGCTTCCACAACCATCTAGGCTCACCCGGAGGAACCTAGAAGGCTTGAGACAAGGCGGGAAGGCTCAAGACAAGTCCGGAAGGCTCGGGACAACTCCGGACATCTCTGGAATATTCTAGAAACCTATAGATAAATGTAGAACTATAGGAGTAATCTAGAATAGTAGAGATGTATATAGATAAGTATGGAGTTCTCTAGAAATATCTAGGCATTTTAGATATTTTAGGAGGCAAGATCATAACCGTTGGATCAAATAAATCTCCACCATCCATTCGGGAGGTTGGAGGCTATAAATAGGCTTGCCTAGCTCATTTGTAAACAACCTAAGTAGCCATTCAAGCTCTCTTGTAAAGTCCTCTTGTAAAAGCTTATGTTGCTTAATACAAGGTTCTTTCCTTGTAAACTCGTTTGCTTTTTGTGTTTGCCATAGCGTTGCGACATTAATGCTGACTAGCATCGTGCCGAGAGTGTTAGTGTCGCACGGATTTGAGCTTTAAAAAATAAGTCCGTGACACTAGGGACAACTCGTCAGCAATAAAAGGTTGAGATATGCGTGCACGCAACGGCTCAAGAAGAACAAATGAGTGAAGGAAAAATCCTAACCAACTCGAGAGGCAAACAACAGAGAAACAATGAAAAAGAATAAAATGGGACACGTAGCAAATGAATCGTTTCAGAAAAATATTAATTTTAACGGAATCATCACTGCCGACGTTGTGTTGAAGAAATGAAGTACAATTGTGCTCAATCATGAGAAGGAGAACGAGTTCAGAAATCTTCATCGGAGGAGAGGTACTCAACACACGACTTATGTCAGGCATCTAAAAATATCAATGTTGCATAAAAATTGTATATAACGTTTTAAGTAGGTATTTCCAAGAGAATCAAAATTCTTTAAGCAGGTAGAAGAAATCTGTCTGCTGCTAGTACGCTACTTGATATTCAAATTAACAACAAATATCCCACCTATTACATATAATAAAACTCATGTTTTCTAGTTTTGGCTGTGCATCAACCACCAGACACTAACTTTCTGCCATTGCCGGGCTTTGCATGATTGATATTTGATTCAGATGGAAAGTATTACAAAGTTGTTTGTCCGATATCAACTGATACTGATGATCCCGACATGTATGTGTACCTCATCTGTTTAAAAGAATACAACGGCAACAAAGCAAAACCATGGAGCATAATTTCTTGCGACGACATTCTTATGATCCCGACATGTACGTGTACCTCGTCTGTGCTCCGATTATAAGCTCGACAATTTTTCCTGCCAAAAGTTAAACAAAATAACATATTAGTTTCTTGCGAAATTAGTTTGATCAATAATCTTGCATGGAAAAGATTTAAAAGGCAAATGATATGTCTGATGCACCTGTTAGAGTTCCAATTAATGGAACCGGCCCCAATAGCCTTTCAGTACCTTCAAGCTTTTGCCTGAAGAACAAATATGCACGAATTTGTTAAGTTACTTAACTGAAAGGTATCAGCAAGCGAAAGACATATATTACGAAGTAACTTTGCCATGATTTATCACTTACCTGGTATACTTGCCAAAGAATGGTTCTCTCATGAGGTAAAGTGCCCACAACAATTTCCGTCGTTTGACCTGTTTCATACACTCCATATCAGCACAGCTATAGTTTTAGCAAGAACATTAATTATCAAGCAAGGCTGATGTTTGATCTGTAAACATCTAAAGACTTTTAACCTCATCCTTTTCAGAGGCAGAAAGATGGAACTTTTGCTCTCTTTCAACCGTCCCGGATTTTGTAACATGTGATAGAAAGCCGAATCCAATAAAGTCCACAGATAGAGAAAGAACCCAAGGAATCCATGACCTAATTCCATATCTTCTAATGAACAAAACATATATAAGGGGTCTTGTAATAAAGAGGATCTCCCCCAGAACAAATAAAGCTCCATTAACGCCCTTCTCTGACAAAATCATGGAAAGTGTAGGCCTTTTAATAATTGAAGCTGTAAAAGGAAATCAAATGCAAAAAAATTAGCAGGATTCCCCATCATCAATTCACCATAGCTAATAACAAATAGTGAAATATTAAGGAAATAATCACTTGGGGGCTCCATAATCGCATGTTGTTGTTGAATTCTCCGGATCCATGTAGGGTCAGACGTCGCCATAGCACTCTCTCCAAATCTGCTCAAAGCAGACAATGCCCTTCCTTCAAAAGTCAATGGGTTTTGCCCATGATTGTTCGGTAACAAACCAGGTCCAGGGAAACCTCCAATTCTATGTTGTGAACTTGTATCGTCTGAACCTTTTTCAACATTTGGTGTCTCTCCTCCATGAAGGAGCATTTTATATCCACTGTTCCGGAATAAAGCTAATCTAACTATCACCCTACATCAAGTACAAAACTATTAGGAAAAGGCATGCTGCCAAATATATTAGGAAGAAAAACCTAGGTGAAGATTGAAAGTGTCATACATCACATAATCGGTGGTTTCTTACTTGATAGCTTCTGTAACAGCAATGAAATTCCATTTTTTATCACCATAGTAATACTCCGCAACAACTTCAACCAAAGTTTCCAAGTCCTTTAGAGCCGATATGCACAACCCATACGGGAATGATGAAGGGTCGGCGGGGCCAGGATGCCTCTCGGAAGGAGCAGTATCGATTATATGCTCGTTGATGGCAGTGACTATGCCCAAAATTGCAGTTACTGCATAGATTTAACATACAGTTCAATAAGTTAAAAAATGTCAAGAGTCTACGAAAAAGATAAATACTACAACTTAAGATAGGAAATATTTTGCTCTTCTTCACGCCGACTTAAAGGAAGTAAATAAACACTTCGTTGAACACGTTAATTCATTTCTTTTAAATCAAGTAGGGGTCAAGGGAGGGAGAGCTCTTATCAGTTTCTAAACCATCAAGAAATAGCCAATGTTACCAAAGTTTCACAAAACCTGCTTCTGGTCCTATCTCTGAAGTGGAGAACCGTTCAGGAAGAAGCCACGTCAATCCCTGCGCAACAATTTTCAATAACAGCATAAGATACACTCTGATTTCACAACACAATCAAAAGCAGTCATTCACAAATTGTTGCCCGCATTTCCAAGCACATTCATAACCAAAAAGGATAATATTATCCGAATACTCAAACTACATTTCATAGTCCATAGAACCAAAAAAAAAACCCTCAACTTTGGAGTTGGAATATATATTATGCACAATTGTAAACAAAAATAATTTATCTTCTCGGAGCAGCTAACTGAAATCTCCAAAACTGACATAATAACTATTCATTTTTGCCTTTTAGCAGGAATGAGTTTTCATATTCAACATATGAAAAAACACATGTAAAATTGGAAGAAAAAAAATTCTTCTTTTCATTTTATATTGAAATGGATGCCCTTCACTTTTTATTTCATTATTTGCAAAGGATAGAATTTACAACAGCATAAAGATACCCACTCTAAATTAATCAAACAAGAAATAAACTTTGGATAAAAACATTGAAGCATAAGCAGAAATAATCAATTCAATGCACCTTAACATAAAAAAAATAGAATTTTAATTAATTTACCAAGAACCATATAAAAGCTATAAAAATTAAGCTTCCCAGACAAGGAAAACAAACGTTGACTTTATGCAACTCTAGAATGGTGAAAAATGATAAAGGCTTACATTAGCAAGAGACTCCAAAGAGTGTACGTAGTCTTTGTTCCTCCTAACCCATGTCTTATAAGCCTCCATTGATTAGCACACACTTTATCAAGAATTTTTTTTTAAAAAAAAAGAAGAATCAAAAATTGCGAAACCCTAGCTGGTTGAGCCACTCCCAAGCCAATTCATGCTCAAACTTATCCAGAATTGGAGGTCTGGAAGAAACCCAGATGAGCAAATACCCAATCAATGAGCCCCTTTTTAGCAATTCAACCGTAGACCCGATTCTGCAGAGGAAAATGGAAGAAAGTTTACGATGAGTTGGAGAAGGAAAGGGTGGGGGATACGAGGTTTGTCTCTTTGTTAGTAGCTAAATTGGGTACTGAATCTCAAGAGAGTTTGGGATTGGATATGTGAGATCACTGTTTTCGGCTTCGATACGATGTGGGAGACCACGAATTTTAGCGGCAATGAAAAACCAGAGGAGATGAGTAAGGAGAAACTCGGAAAAGACAGAAATTGGGAGAGGATAATCAGCTATTCAGCCTTGTGCACCCCTTGACTTTTACGAAATCATGAATCTCGTCAATGTCCAAATATATACCCACTAAACTAAACTGAAGTGGCTCAAAAAAAAAAACTTAATTAGTATTTTAATATATATATTAAATATATATAATCTCAATCCAACTTAATTAGAATTTCAATATATATATATATATATATATATATATATTAAATATATATAATCCCAATTTAACTTAATTAGGATTTCGATATATATATATATTAAATATATATAATCTCAATTCAACTTAATTAGGATTTCAATGTATATTTAATATATATATATATTAAATATATATAATCTTAATCCAGCTTAATTAAGATTTCAAAATATATATATATTAATTTAAACCGAATTATATTATTATATTAAAAGAGTAATAATTATAATAATAATTTTTTAATATTTACTCTAGTTAAATTATATATATTAAGTATATATTAATTTAACTAAATTCGTGTACAACAAATTTGTACATATATAATTCGTTTAATATATGTTCGTTTCAACTGTGGGTGTGACATCTAGCAACATGTCATTGTCACCTGAGTTACAAAAAATCATGATTCGACATAACCTTTTCGTGATTTACTCTATTTATGTATTATATCCTTTTGTCATTTATATCTAGATTGGGCACAAGTCATGGAACAGTCACACGTGTATAGTCCATCTAATATTTCTTGATATCTTAAGTAGACTACTATAAACGAATAATTATGATATCTCATATCAACTTATTCGAGTATGGCCATGCATTTCTAGTCTCGCTCAATCAAGTGGCCTACGATATTACTCCTATTATGTAGGAGGGACAAATCTTATCTTGATCAACCATATTCCACTACATAGACTGTGACATTTCCAATATCAGTCTTTTAGTGTAGCCAGTTACGACACATATTTGATTGTATCAAAATATGTCATTCACGGTGTTGAAATAATGATGATCTCAAGTCTGAGGATCATACATGTAGTTATCACTATGAGCAATATTGTGACTATCATATAATAATCCAAGAAACATGCTCATAGCGAGTCAGTCTAATATGTTGTTCTCTAACACATACTTATATATTGATTTTGACATCTCCATGTCAATGGCAACACTTTGTCATCAATCAACTACATATTAGTTTTAATACATTATTGTTGTCCATGCCCACAATAATATTCGACTAAAGACATTTAAGAATAACCATATTATTCTAAGGACTTTATTATAATTCTGTTTATTTATGCACGCAGAATTATAACTGAAAATAATAATGGCAATCTCTTTATGAATAAACAAGATAAAAACAAATGTCATTTATAACCATCTTATGATTGGTCTTTGGGCATACTCTAATAGAAATAACACTAATGGTAGTAAAATAGTAAAGTGACATAAACCAATAATTTGACTTATAATGTAAAATATTTTTACTTTTATTTGAGTAACCTTTGGAGATTTTCTTGGTTGTTTCAATTTCTTCCTGAAAATTATGGGATTTATAAAGGATCATACAATCGTAAACTAAACACATAATTTGGACATTACAAGGGTCACTTGAGATCATGCAAGGACTATGCAAGGAAAAGGTTAAAAAACCCAACTAAAAGACTCAAAAAAAGTTAGATATGAACAGATCTGACTACGTCGGTAAACGAACCACAAAAGGAAATTAAACTACTAAAAGATCACCAACAACTACAAATCAGATCCAAGCATCGTGAGAAAATTATCCACAAATGCGAACTACATATCCAAATCCAATCCAAGGATCCAAAGCATAGAAGATCAACAAAGCTCGACTTTTTATATTCAAGTCGACAACCCCAAGCCTCTAGAGTTGATCGAGGAGCAAACGTCATCTACTTAATCCAATGATTTTTTCTTTTCGAGGGAAACCCCCAAAAGAAGTTAGGCATGATACAATTTAAAAACTTATACATAACAACTAGCATCCGAATGATGGACAACAAGTTCACCGATAGACTAGAAGGAATCGACTCTACCATAGTAAGCCTATCGTAGAACGACAATTTATTTGATTTCCACCTCGCAAGTCTGTACGATAACTTCGAAATAGGAGGCTCCTATAAAGACATAAAATTCTCTTAGCCTTGAGTGAAAGACCCACAAACTCTGCAGGGAAGGACCCCACCAAGCACCCCAGCCGAATTAGCCCAACTATTTAGATTATCATCCTCAACATTGACAGTAAAAATTCTACTTTTTCAAGTTCAGCTACAACCAATAGAAAGTCTAAACACTTTTAACACCCCTTTTGACATTTAGAACCTACCCTTACAAAGTACCATAAAATATCATCAAGTCATCTGCATATTGAAGGTACGAAATATAGATAAAGTTATCTCAATGCCCAACGTGACAACTCGAGAAAAGACCAGCAAGTATAGCCTTGTTAAGCATCAAGTTTAATCCTTCACCAATAAGATTGAACAATAGGGGTCACATGCAGCCTTGCCTCAAGTCTCTAAACAAATTGAACCTTTCAGTTGGAGACTCATTGACTAGGATGAATATGAAAGCTGTTGATATGCATTTCTAGATCCACAAGCATTATCGTTTACCAAAACCCATCTTTTTTAGGATAAGGACTAAGAAACTCCAATCAACTGAATCATAAGCTTTTCTAAAATTTATCTTGAAGGCAATCCCATTTGTGCCATTTTTGGCAGCGAACAATCAAGGATCTTTGGCTTCAAAATGAAAGTAAATTATGTTTTGCTCACAAGACTATCCATACACTATCTAAGCCTATTAGCAACAACCTTAATTAAAATTTTATAAATCTCACTGACAAGACTAATAGGTTGATAATCCTCCAAAGAATTGGGTTTAGTTTTTTTGGATATTAATGTAATGAAAGAATAGTTTATAGAGTCCTCCCACCAGCGATTGTTGTAAAATTCGTTAAAGAACGAAATTACATCATGCTCTAAAGGAGACCAATACATTTTGTAAAACTTAATATTGAATTCGTTCGACCTCAAAGCACGATTATCATCAGAATAGCAAATAGCTCACAAAATTTCATCCTCGGAGAACCTTCCTTCTAGACACGACGCTTGCTCGAAATTGAGCTTATTGAAATTGAGTTTTAAATCAGCTACCTCCAAGGCAATCTTTGAGTTATAAGCCTTTGAAAATGATTAAACAATAGAACTTAACCAAGTCAGGATCCGACATTGAAGAACCATCAACTTGGAGTGAAGTTATCATATTTGCTCTTCGTCTAGCTGTTGTATTTCTATCCCCTTCAGAGATTCACTTCACCTTAGATTTATGTAGCCATGTATGTTTCTCGTTTCTATATTCCTTCCCGAGTTTGGCTCTGAGAATTTTAATCTCATCCATGATGTTCAAATCTTTGCCTTTACACTATAATTCAATCTTGAGTTCAGTAATTTTGAGTTTTGAATTGGAAATATTTTTCTTGAAATCAAAATTCTAACCCCTTAGACCATAATTGAATAGCCACCTTTGAAACTTTCAATAGCCCACCGATTTTAACTCTGTTGTAACGACTTAATTTTTTAGATCAGTTATTCAGATCTTGGATCCAAGTTTAATATTTTAATTTTGAGTATTAAATTAAATGAATGAGATCTTGATGGATTAAATTTTAAAGAAAATGATTACCGATTTGTGTGAGGATTGAAGGATTAATTTTTTTAAATTTCAAAGTTGAAGCAGTTTGAGCAACCAAAACTAAAAACTCCAAGCCACCATTGTACTCATCTATTTTAGAAAAGGGAGACTGAATCTCGTTGTCATTGTCTGGCCACCACATGCGTGTGTGTACGCCAGCTCAAGAGGGTGTGTGCACAAATTCTTCCATGCACCGCGCCACACCAGAACTCGCCCTCAAGTGCACCATAGCCACATGCACCACACTACACCAGATCTCCTGAATTGTTGACTTTTTTAGGGACTTTACTTGGGGGGTTTTGATGTCCTGAATCCATTTTTGTAGCTCGTTTTGCCAAATTTGAATTATGTGAGTTATTTTCTCATGTTTAACCTTTCGAATTAGTTAAAGAATACGGTTAAATATTATATGTTGTATTCGTGATTTTATGAGGATTATCCAAGCTCGAGTAGTGAATCAAGTAGAGTATTGAAAAGATTGAATGAGGATTTATCGCTAGTGTTCAAGGTTAGTAGACCCCAAACTCCGAATGCTTTATGAGAACCATAAGTATGAATGTCTTTCTTATTAGTGGTTGCGAATTTGGTATTGGAATAGTGAGTATGATTAGATAATAAATTATGAATGTTGATAGTCATAAAGTGCATGATGATGCTTAAGGACATGCAATGATTTGTATAAATTTGAGGGACCGTGTAGGGTTGCTCAATAAGCATATAAATACCGCTAATTAATTGATTTATGGATTTTGATGATGTGATGCCTTGTGTGATAGTTTGAATAGTTTGATGATTTTGATGAAAATCATGATTAATAGAATAAATATCAGTAATTTGATTAAATGATCAAGTGCTTTAGCAACAAACTTTAATGACTTCCATGAGTTGTAAGAATCAAATAAAGCCTTGTAACATCGCATTTCATTAAGATGGTATGAACTAGTGAGTAGGATATCGATACGGGCTTCAGTAGTACCAATATGCTATCCAAGGCCATATTAGTACGGTCCGATAAGTAATTTCAGTATTGGTACGCTGAGAGTATCAGTACTAGGGATATCGTACTGATACTCGTGTTCGAGTACGGGTACCCACTAAGCTAAATAATCAATAATGCTAATTAAGGATGCGAATTGATGCGTACACAACCCATTTATAAGTTGTAAATAAAGAGTTTGAATATTTAAAATATTGAGCTAAATAATCAATAACGCTAGTTAAATAAAGATTTTTAGGATCTTTTTTTGTCTTTTCGGCTTTGATGTTGGTTTCCGAAGCTATTGTTGCTTTCTTTCCATAGACACATATTTCTACGACTCAAACTCATATCATTTTGAATAAAATTCGTCTTCTTTTTTATGTCTCTTTATATGTCGTACAAATAATTTTATATTATGTATATTGTCAATAAAATAAAAAATAAAACAGTGAAAAATAATCATTAATACATATGCCATAAAATTATCGGTAAGACATAAATAGGCAAAAAAAAGGCTTAGACGATTTTTGTTCGATCCTGGAGAGTGAGGTCCATAGCCAATGGGCCAAAACACTCCGAAGTTCCTTTTGTGAACTTCATTGTTGAGGATGTTTTTATGACAATGCAATGAAATTTTCATTTTGCATATTAATTGTGAAAAAAAGAAAAAATTACTTTTATGACATTGAAACTTAATGTAATGGGAAAAATTATGTATGTTAATTATGAAAAAGAAAAGAATTGTAAACAAAATTTCCTAAAACAAATGATGATTATATGCAACATTATCCAGCAAGCAACAAAGAGAATGCTAAATTCTCTTTTGTAAATCGCACCGGTGAAGATTGGATGTAGACATGAAAATGCAGTCATACCTTTTCCTTTTCAGACTTTCTCGAGTTCGACTTTGGCCTCAACCAACTGTTCTTTTAATAGTGATAGTCTTCGTTGTAGCTATTTCATTGTTCCCTTACGAAGGATGGCTCATATGATGTAATGAAACGACGAGAAAACTTTTTCAGAGCTTCTGTAAGATTTCGGTCACCGGAATCAGTCATGAACAGAATACGGAAGCCTAAGAGAATGAAGAATATGAGGGAAAGAAAAGAACCAAATAGGGAGAACGAGAATGAATTATCTGATAAGAAATAGAGAGTCCAAGATGATCTAATTATAGCCCATTACATTTATTATTTATAGCCCATTCTCTAACAAACTGGGCCCACGTCTATAACAACCCAACTAACCCAAAAACAACCATCTATTAGTTGAGCTATATGTTAACTATATGTTATATATACCCTTATATCCTTCTAGTTTTCTTCCTCTTCTCGAACTACTTGAATTTCTTGAACTTGAGCACATGAGAAAACACCAAGTTTTGATCGCATTGTCTCAAACAAAACTAGAGGTAAAGGTTTAGTCAGAATATCAGACACTTGTTCTGATGAAGGTACAAAATTCAATATTAATTGATTAGTAAGAACCCTTTCGCGAACAAAATAAATGCCAATCTCTACATGCTTCACTCGAGCATGATGTGTTGGATTGGATGCCATGAAAACGACTTATGTATTATTACACCACACAGTTGGTTGTCTTACAAGTCTCACACCAATTTCATGCAGTAACTGCTCAAGCCACATTATCTCAGAGACTGGATTTGAAAGACTCATATATTCAGCCTCTAAAGAGGACCATGACACTACACTTTGCTTCTTGGATGACCACACAATAGGATTATTGCCTAGATAGATACAATAGCCAGTAGTTGACCGCTTATCTTAAACTAAGGCAACCCAATCAGTATCGGAGTAACATACCAAGTCAAACATCCCAGAAGATGTATATGCAAGTCCAAAATCAAATGTGCCTTTGAGCTAACGAAGAATACATTTGACTGCTCTCCGATGTGTGTCAGTAGAACAATTCATATATGGACTAACTTTGTTTACCGCAAATGCAATGTCAGGTCTAGTTAAGCGGACATATTGCAGGCCGCCAACTATGTTATGATAAATGAGTATATCTGGAAAGGGTTGTCCATCTTCTGCACACAATAATGGGGAAACTATCATAAGAGTTGGAGCAAAGTTACAATCCTGCATATTTTCCTTTTCCAATAGATCAGACACATACTTCTTTTGATTCAAGGACAAGCCTCCAGGACAAGACTGCACCTCCATCCCGAGAAAGAACACAAGATGACCTATATCTTTTAGCATAAACTCAGCTTTAATCTGTTGCACAACAACATCCATTGTAGCTTCTTTATTCCCAGTGATTACTATATCATCCACATACATCATTAGAAGTAATTTGACACCAGTAGAGCTTGTTTTAATGAACAACGAGGAATCATTTTTCGAAGCAAAAAATAAAGTTTTTTCGTAAGGAATTTCTTCAACGTTGTATACCAGGCCCTGTGACTGTTTAAGACCATACAATGCCTTTTTCAAACGACAGACAAGCTCCTCTCCATTTGGCCCTCTTTGCACAAAGCCTTGAGGTTGACTCATAGAGATTTATTCTTCAAGTTCTCCTTTCAAGAAGACATTATTGATATCAATTTGCCTAATGGCCCAATTCTCAATAACAGTAGTTTCCAAAACAGTCTTTATAGTGGCTGCACGAACCATAGGACTAAAGGTTTCTCGAAAGTCACTTCCAATGGTTTGAGAGTAGCCCTTGGCAACAAGCCTAGCCTTGAACTTATCCACAGTTCCATCAGGCTTCCTCTTGAATTTAAACAATCACTTACAACCAACTGGTCGTCGAGAAGGTGGTAAGGGCTGCAAATCCCATGCATCATTCCTTATCAAAGTATCAAATTCAGCAAACATTGCATCTCTCCAATCAGGATGCTGAAGAGCTTCAAACACAGTTGTTGGTTCAGAAGGAGCACCTTCTTTAGGCTTAAAGATACCAACCTTGCTACGTGTCACCATGAAGTAAGAATTAACAACATGTGTAGCTGGATTTGGAACCATGATAAATGTAGGAACGGTGGGAGATGGAGCGGTGATTGGCATGGAAGATGGAGGGGAAATTGAAGATGGTGATGGAGTTATGGAATTATCATGCAAGATGGGAGATGGAGGTGGAACTTAAGATGGAGATGAAGTTATGGAAGTAGCATGTAAGACAAGAGATGGAGGGATAAAGTTATGGATGTGGCATGTAAGATGGAAGGTGGAAGATGGAGATAGAACTTGAGGTGGTGATGAAGGTATGGAAGTAGCATGTGAAAAGGAAGATGGATATGGAACTTGAGGTGGTGATGGAAGCACGAAAGTAGTATGTAAAATAGAAGATAGAAATGGAACTTGAGGTGGAGATGGAGTTATGGGAGTATCATGTAAAATGAAAGATGAAGATGGAGTAGATGAATGTTGTTTCAAAATTTCAAATTGTGTCTGATTTGGAAAAAGGGTAAAACTATAGATCCTGCAACAGTGGAGTAATGCAAGATATTCTGACTACCCGACTCTGTGATAGTAGAAGATAAATCGGAAGCCAATTGAAAATTCTCAAAATCAGAAACAGAAATGAGATAGTCAGACTAAAAACTATTAGACCTTTTAAACTTGGCTTCCAAAGGAAACACACCCCCATCAAACTTCACATGCCGAGATATGTACACACGACCACTAGGATCTAAACATTTATAGCCCTTATACACAGATGAATACCCAAGAAAAACACAAGACACAAATCTGAATTGTAATTTATGTGAATTATATGGTCGTAACAAAGGAAAACATAAACAACCAAACGTTCTCAGAAAATAATAATCATACCGTCTTTTAAACAATTGTTCATAAGGAAAATGTTACCTGAAAGAACATGAGTAGGTAGGTGATTGATAAGAAAAATGGCATTGGATAAGGCATCATTTCAGAACTTTAGTTGCATAGCTGCTTGTTCAAGCATGGTTAACCCAACCTCAACAATTTGTTTGTGCCTCCTTTCAACCAAGTTGTTCTGCTCAGACGTGTAGGGACACGACAGTCTTTGAGTGATGCCATGACTTTTAAGATAAGTTTGAAGAGCTACATACTCTCCTCCAGCATCTGCTTGGAGAGCTTTGAGTTAAACATTTAGTTGCCTCTCTACTTCAAGATGAAACTGCACAAAAAACATCTTTTACGTGAGATTTATATTTCAAAAAATACACCCAAGTAAAACGTGAATAAGCATATGTAAAGGCAATATAGTATTTGAATCCATTTGATAAAATAGGGGCAGGCCCCCATACATCTACAACTACAAGTTCTAAAGGATTAGAATACACAGTAATAGAGTCTAAGAAAGGGAGCTTATGTGACTTTCCTAATTGACAAGCAGAACCAAAAAAGCATTAGAGTGCATTTTATTAGAAACGAATGAAGGATTACAACATGTTAAAACTCTAAGCAACACTTTTGAAGATGGATGACCTATTATGTTATGCCACATTTCTACATGCACAGTCTTATTAACAACTAAGTGATAAAGAGCATTGGATTAACTAAAACTAGAATGTTGAGGATCAGAAACAATAACATTATTCTTAACAACCCCGCTGGAACTTGCTGCAAGCTTATTCATCTGCCCAGAAATAGTGAAACCAGAATCATTTGTCTTGATATCCAATTTATATAAACCTTCATGCTCATAGCCCGTAAGTAATACATGTTTGGTCTTCAGATCTCTTACTTGACAGTAACTAGGATAGAACTCAAGGCACACTTGGTTATCCTGTGTAAACTTAGACACAAATAATAAGTTCTTTTGTAATAGTATGAACAAAAAGTAAATTCTTTAAGAGAAAATTCTTGGATCTATATAAAAAGTTAGACTGGCCAGAACTCTGAATAGGTAAGGTTTAGCCATTACCAACTTGTACATTACATGTACTAGGATAAACAGATGTAGACTGGAGATTACTCAAGTCATTGGTGAGGTGATGTGTTGCACCAGAGTCCGAGAACCAAGTGTTATCATCTGGAACCTCAGTTGTGGCCAGGTGAACCTGTGGACTAAACTGAACTGAAGTAGGTGTGTACTGGGACTGGGAATGTGAAAACACAGACAAAGTTGCTGAAGAGAACACAACTTGTTCAGTGCTAGAAGCAGGAGCAACATGGGAAATGTGCACTACTTGAGGTTGCGTTGACAACATAAGTCTAAGGTGCAGGAAACACAATAGGCTGATCATGAAATTGAGAAAAACCATGCATAGGAACATGAGTAAAGCCTGTAACAGAACCCGAAGAAGGAACAAAAGAATAGTAAATTATACCATAGAGAACATTTGAAGGATTGAAAGTAGAAATATTAGCCTGAGATGTAACATAGGGTCTATTAGTAAAGTTGGGTCTGGGATCACTGTACTTGAGATTCATATCAAACCTATAATAGCACCTATCAACAAGATGCTCAAGTCTGCCACAAATTTGACATTAAGGTCTGTTAAAATTTCAACCTCTATCTCTACTATAGCTATAACCAGACTGATCACTTTGGGAAACTGAAAATTGAGTTGAGCTAAACTCAGTACTCTAAACAGAATTCTGACTTGTAGGTGAAAAAGCAGTAGTAAAATAGTGTGTAACATGCTGAGTAGGCAAACTATGTATAGTATGCTGTGAAAGAGCAAATGATGGAGACTGTGTAGTAAGAAGAGATGGATTTTGCGTAACAGTTCAAGTAGAATGCTGAGTTACAAGATGAGTAGAAACATTGACAGAAGTATTAACAGTACCTAGCAAATTTGCTTCCCTAACATCAGCATCAAGAAGAACAGTACTGACAAATGTCAAGTCAAAAGCAAAAGGACTAGCAGCAATAACAGTTATTACAAGATCATACTCAGAGGGCAAGCCATTAAGAACGACAGTGACATGTTCATGTTTTGAAATTTTCTCCCCACAATTAGCTAAATTATTAGATGGACTTAATTTTCATTAAAAACTCATGCATGCTCAGCTCTCCCTTTTTTTCATTATGCAACATTCTCCTATATGACATCAACCTAGAAGTAGTCTTGCTACTATATAGACGATGCAGAGTATTTCAAATATGAGATGCAGTGCTTAAACCAATCAAATTAGGTAAGCCATTCTCACTTACAGTAGACAAAAGTCACGTAGCCAAAGCACCATCTTGTTCCTCATAAACTTCAAAATCGGGATTACACACTGTTCTATTAATAGTGACATATTTGACAGGAGGTTGAACATTAGAATCAATGAATCGAAGAAGATGACGAGTCTTAATAGTTAAGTACACTTGTTGATGACATAAAAGATAATTGTGATCATCTAAGGTCACATTGATCTTTTTAGTAGAAAACAATTTAGCAATAGCTATAGTCCCTGAACTCACATTACTTCCAGAACACACATTGTTATTTCCTGAGAGAGTATGCTCAGTATTATCATTAATCGAGGAAGTTCCAGTAGGCAAATCAGAAGTAACATTATGATCAGAAGTGGGAGGCACAACATAATTCGTATTAACAGTCTCAGCCATAGGAGAACAATAGATCTCAAAGAAAGCAAAACAAAAACAAACAGATGCGGCAAAAACACATAAGAATTGAAGAATCAGACAAACGCAAACGGAGAAGACGAATCAAACAAGCAACAGCAGAAGTAAGAAATTCACAAAGAGAAATGCACACTTATCCAAACAGAGAACAAGATTCGCACCAAATATGCAAGAAACAAAAAGTAGAAAACGAAGACAATCTCACCACAAAATCGTGAATCACCAAGACAAAACCTTCACAAGAGAACGACAATGACACCGGGACAAATCAGTGGCTCTGATACCATATAAGATTCCGGTCACCAGAATCAATCATGAACAGAATAGAGAAGCCTAAGAGAATGAAGAAGATGAGGGAAAGAAATGAACCAAAAATGGAGAACAAGAATGAATTATCTTATAAGAAATAGAGAATCCAAGATGATCTAATTACAACCCATTACATTTATTATTTATAGCCCATTCTCCAATAAATTGGGCCCACGTCTATAACAACCCAACTAACCCAACAACAACCATCTGTTAGTTAAGCTATATGCTAACTATATGTTATACCCTTATAGCTTCAACCCCGATAACCTATTATAACCATACAAGGCTAGTTAACGAGCTACTGAAATCAAAATTCTATCCAACATATGCCGAGTTAGATTTCAAATTTACCAACACATGCTTGAGCTCACCTCTTCAGGCAGCAGTGGCAGCTTAGTGATATGAAAGTCATCATACAACATGAAAAACTGGTCGAGGTACTTCTGTTGTATCCGCGTTCGAGCTCTTAATAGCTTCGACTCGGCATCTAAAATTTAAGAAAAAAACATAGATCGATTGATGTTAAGCTTGTCGTTCAAGCAACAATCCTAGTAGGACGGAAAGGAAAACGATGGACATATACCTTCATCATCAAAAAGTACTTGGTTGATGATAATTTTAAGTGTGTCGATCTCGAACTTGGTGAATTCCTGCACCAGTCTCTCTGTTTCATACAGAGAGAGGAACTCCGGAATGCAAACGCATACAAAGATTGTCAAGTCCTGCCCAAAGGAAAGTGAATTACACAAAAAGCCTTCAATTTGTAGAATATCATGGATGAGTGTGAGACAAAGACTAACAGAATGACATGCTTTACCGGGTCTTTGAACTGCTTATTAACTTGTTCAATCACATTTTTCATGTCTTCAAGCCTCCTCACAATTGCATCCTCCCCGAATTCATCTTCGACCCCGAGAATACGGGTCATCTGCCATGATGAATTTTCAACTTTATGAGCTACTACATCAAGAAAAAACCATCTAGGAGATGATAACGATCAATGACTCGTTGGACTGACACAAATGCAGCTATGAACCGATGTAATCGACCCATTGTACATAAGCTTTAGAACAATGCCAGAGGCAAACGTAGGAGACATGCCAAAATTTTATCATCCACAGGACCACATGCCTGTTGTTGAAAGAAAATTCTTCTAAAATTGAAAGGCCATACCTGACTCAATAAACCACCAAATTTGTTTTTGAGCGACGTCATTTTCTCAAGTCCCTTCTCTAAGGTAGTTGGAAACTGTAAGAGCTGAAGTGTATGTTCGGTTGGGGCAGTGTCGAATACGATGCACGAATAATCCATCGTCTACACCAATCTGCAGTAAAGGAAAACATACAACAATTGATCAAAGGGTGTCTAGAAAACAGAAGTAGAATGTGACGAATAATGCAAGAGACTTTCTTCCTTGAGCATCTTCCCAAAGCTCATCGCCTCGTCAATTCCCGGAATCGCATTAGCCAAGTCGGAAAACAAACTACCCATTCCTTTAGCTCCAAAATCATCATTATCCACCGTAGGATCCACCTCCTATGGAGAAAGAAATTGAGAAAAACAAACAAATATCCACGAAAATCACCGTATTCTAACAATGTAGACGCCCAAGCATAAACCAGGGCATATTTTGGCTTGAATTTAAAACAAAACCAAGTAGAAGAAAGAAGATACCATGGCATATAAATTCTTGAAGCCATAGACAAGAGTGTTAATCTCTGTTGAAAAGCATCGCTGAGATTATGAGCAGGGTCGGTGGATATAATCAAGACAGAGGGTCGGACCCGAGCCAAGAGCATGGAAATAATGGAGCTACAAATGGTCTTACCCACACCGCCTTTGCCACCAACAAAAACCCACTTCAGGGTGTCTTGTTGCAATACGTTATGAACCGTTGACTCTGGTATGTCTTCACTGTCTCCCATCTTTGCTTAAAACAAAACTTTCTGTGTTTTTCTTCTTCTCCGTTTGTTTGATCCAAAAGAGTTATTTGTTCCAACTCAGTACGAGTTATGCCCCCAAGCGACGTATGAACGATTCTAAGGACAAGCGTACACTGCGCATTTTAGATCCTTGATCTTATTGTCACCTTAAAAACACATAGTTTGTTATGGGGAAATTCTAAGGAAAGACGGACTAATATATGACTAAGAAACGGCGTTATCGGAAATATTATAGAATAAGTAACAAATTTGGTAAAGCTACCAGATATGTTGACATAATATAATGTATTCGGTAGAAAACATGAATAAATATTAAAAAAATTGGTAACCAGCAAACTTAAGTTATCGGTAGGTATCGATACAAACATAACAAAATAGGTAAAATTATTTATTTTGTTGATAAGAGTATCAACATACTAGGTAGCGCCTATTATGTTATTAAAGTTTGAGCTGATGAGGCCTTGGAAATCCGACGATAACAAAATAGGTAAATTACTTATTTTGTTGATAAGAGTATCAACATATTAGGTAGCGTCTATTATGTTATTAAAGTTTACCTGATGGGACCTTGGAAATCCGACGATAACAAAATAGGTAAAATTACTTATTTTGTTGATAAGAGTATCAACATATTAGCTAGCGCCTATTATGTTATTAAAGTTTAAGCTGATGGGGCCTTGGAAATCTGACGATAACAAAATAGGTAAAATTACTTATTTTGTTGATAAGAGTATCAACATATTAGGTAGCGCCTAATTTGTATACATTTTATCGTTTACATTAATATTATAACTTTAAACAACCCGGTTACTAGTGTAACGTAATAGGTAGCGAATAAGTATCGGTACTCTATTACAAAAGTATCGATAATTTATTAAAAGCATTGTAAATGGTTGAAATGTAGCTCGAAAGTATCCATACTTATATTAAAAGTATCGATACTGTCTAGCATGTTTCAACCGATTACATTGCTTTTATAAAAGTATGGATACTTCCATAAAAAGTTTCGACACGTCCATAAAAGTATGGATACGTAAATTAAAAGTATGGGTACTTTTATTAAAAGTATGTGTACTTTTATTAAAAGTATGGATACTTATATTAAAAGTATTGGTATGTACTTTAATAGTATCGATATTTTACTATAATTTATTGCACAACTAACTTTGTCCTAAGAAATAAATGTTGTAGCCAGACATCAACCACCACTACCTAATGAAATTGAAAGCAACTCACAACTCTTGTTTGGACCATTCCACCGATGGTGTTTACTAATGGACGATACTCCATCCAACGATGTTCATTCAAGCGGGGAGGGGCATGAAATATTTACCGTTGATGAGTCGGAACGGTTGCTCGGTCAGATCTTTTCTTCACGTGAGGAAGCTTGAAATTTTTACAAGGAATACGCTAGGAAACATGATTTTAGTGCACGTCGAGGAACAACACGGCTGGATACATAAGGGAATGTGAAGACACAAAAATTTTGTTGTTCAAAAGAAGGGTTTCGGTCCTCCAAAGTTCATAATGTTTATCGTCAACGTGCTCATATGCCAATCACAAGAACATGATGCAAGGCGAAAATCGTGGTCACAGCAACAAATACAAACGATCAGTGGGTTCTACGTAAGTCTTTTCAGGAACATAATCATGCATTGTGCACACCTGTTATGACACCATTTATACGTTCAAATAGAGTTGTGGGTGAGGCTGATGTGGATGAGGTAACATCATTGAAAGATGCTGGTGTTAGGATATCACAAGTAATGAATTATTTCATGAATCGCTCAGAGGGTTATCAGAATGTTGGATTTACAAGTAAAGACCTCTACAATGCACTTGAAAGAGGTAAAGCAAAGGAAACCGTCAATGGGGATGTGAATGCACTAATTGCTTACTTTGATTATAAGAAAGAAGATGATCTGGGGTTTTTTATGACATACTCAACAGATGAATCAGGGGCATTGCATAATCTTATTTGGGCCAATTCAACATCGAGATCAGATTACACTTGCTTCAGTGGTGTAATTGCGTTCGACACAACGTACAAAGGTAATTTGTATGGACGACCAATTATGCCTATTGTCGGTGTCAATCATCACCATAGCACAATAGTATTTGCTATTGCAATCATCACTGATGAAACGACTCAATCATTAGAGTGGTTGCTGTGCAATTTTTTACAAGCCATGATGAATAGATTGCCTCTTTCAGTTGTCACCGATGGGGATAGGGCAATGCAGAGGGCTATCAAATGTGTTATCCCTTTTGCTAAGCACAGATTATGTTCTTAGCATCTTTCTCACAATGCACAAGCTAACATTAGTGACAACAAATTTAGCACATCATTTTTTAGATGTATGGGTTCCTAGTGGACAACAGAAGAATTTGATATTCAATGGTCTGCAATGATTTTAGAATTCAATGTCGGAAAACATCCATTTCAAGAACAAGTACACAAATACGTTGATACTTACTAGAAGTACATAGATCGACCCATTGGTTGCTTTCGTTTTTCTTTAGTTTCGATACTCTCCGGCTCCATTTCAATGTCATCTTCATGAACAACATTTCCAAGATCCATTGACAACCTTTTCAACCTTCATTTGTATATCAGATTATGAACATTCAAAATTAAATTAAATCAAATGGGTGGGTATATATATACATTTTACCCAATTTACAAATCGACAAATAACTAATCTTATAGTAACCGCTTGCGTTCTCTGAACAAAGTATCGATATTCATTTTCTATCTACAATATCAATTTCTACCTATAAGTTCTCTGAACAAAGTACCGATATTTATTTTCTACCTATAATTACAATTTCGACCTATAATCGATCCGAAATCCTTCTTTACTTCAAAATCCCTAAACCCAAAACCCTAACCCCAATTTCTGAATACTACGCTACTAAAAAACTAGAGTTTCAACAACATACCTTTCCTTTCGATTATGATACAACACGACTTCAAAAACGCCTCGCTTCTATTTCGTAGCAACCAAAATTGGTTCAATTTCAAATACTAAGAGCGTTTTTTGTAAATGCAATGCAATGCAATCCTTGTATTAGGGGCAAATACTTTTTAACCGGTTATATCAATTATATTTAATCGATACAATTCCCCAAGTGTCGATGCATTTTTGATTTGTGTCGATTCTTTCAACCCCTTTTATGTTTCAAAATCCTTTTAAATTACTAATGTGCCGATTCTTTTGTACATGTTCTTACAAAAGTATCGACACCAAACAAACAATCCGATAATAATTTACCGGTTACATTATATGTATTAATAATGTAAACGGTTTGACATTTTTTTACTAGTTATGTCAAATTTGCTTCTATTGTACCGATTCTTTTGTACATCTTCTAATAAAAGTATCAACGCCAAACAAACAATCCGGTAACGATTTACCAGTTATATTATATGTATTAATAATGTAACCGATTTGACCCTTTTTTACCGGTTATGTCAAATTTTCTTCTATTGTACCGATTCTTTTGTACATGTTCTTACAAAAGTATCGACACCAAACAAACAATCCGGTAACTATTTACCAGTTACATTATATGTATTAATAATGTAACCGGTTTGGCCTTTTTTTTACCGTTTATGTCAAATTTGCTTCTAAAGGATAGATACTTTTTACTAGTACTATGGAAACATAATCGATACTTTCGAGCCATTTGTATCGATAAAATTGTATAACTAGTTACAAAAGTATCGATACATTGTTTCCAGAATGCTATGCCAATCAAATTGCTTTGAAAAGTATCGACACCTTCTACAAATACTGTGCACAAAGTATCGATTTTTTCGATATTTTTTTTCAACCGGTTACATTGCTTTTAAAAAAGTATAAATACTTTTAAAAAAGTATAGATACTTTCGAAAGTATCAACAAAATAAGTAATTTACTCAAAAAGTATATATACTTTCCAAGGCCCCATCAGCTTAAACTTTAATAACATAATAGGTGCTACCTAATATGTTGATACTCTTATCAACAAAATAAGTAATTTTACCTATTTTATTATCTTTAACCGGTCACCTATTTAACTGGCCACGTTGTATATTAGTCGTATATTAACCGCCTCACAGCAGAACTGCCCTTTGTTATGTAATTTTTTTTAATATAACCACTGAATTTATATTATAATCATAAAAGATATCGCATTTAGGAAGGAAAATAATGGGACTAATCTGCCCAAATTTCTTACAACCAAAAACAAAAAAAAGTGAAAATTTTCTATGGAGATAAGCATACCATCAAAATTCAGAAGCTTCCTGAATCGTCTTCTCTCTATTCAATCGGGACTCGTTACTACTGAAAATAAGTGGTGAGTGATCCAAACTATCAGGCATAATGTTCCGCTACACATGACTGATTACATCGACAAACAACGATCAACCGAGTGGGGATCTAACTTTCCGTGACCACCGACAAAATCATAATCAGGAACTAGCGTCGATTAAAAATTCAAGCAACGATCGACCGCTAGGGTATGTTGAATCATGCCACAAGAACAGATGAAACAAAACCAGAAAAACAAAAAAATGTCACAAGGACATAAGAAAACGCGTGTCACAAGGATAAAAAAACGCCGACGATCGACAACCAATAACTAGGTGATTGTCGATCGCCGATCACCCGCAAAAAAAAATTGAAGAAACTTGCAAGCGATGCAGGGTTGTTAGAGAGAAAAAACTAAGGATGTTTTTAGGGTTAAGATACAAATAGTTTGTTATGTAATATATTTTTTATTTGATTGTTATGTAATTTTTAATTTAAAATAATAATAATACTTGTTTTTTTATTGCAAATGAAAATTTAGACTTTAAATTTTTTATTTGAAGTCATGTAATGAAATACATTTATTTTATCATACCAATGTATATAGATACAAAAAGCAATGAAATGCATTTAAAATATGTAATTAAAGTGGATTGAATTTAGTTTAATTAGCATTGTCATTAATATAATGTAAATGAATTAAGGAATATTATAATTGTTGATACGATTTCAAGAGAACTAAAGAATATTGGTGTGTTTTTATCAAATACTATGTTAAATAAACAACTCTTGAGTATGACTATGAAATTACAAAAAAAATGTGGTGAAAATGTATGGTCAATTAATTTAAAAATGTTTGATATTATTGACAAAAATGTGGTGCATGATTGTCCCTCCCAACAATGGTATCTTCAAGGTTTGAACTCGCATCTTCTCTTTGGGAGTGTAATGTGTCTTACCAATGCACCAACACTTATTAATAAAAGATGTTTATTTTAGACATAACATTCGAAAATAAAAAATAAATTAAATGATATTTTGAGAATTTTGTATTCAAAAACCCTAAACTATTTTTTTTTTATTAAAAGCTAATTTGAAAAAACATTTTTATTACGAAAATTATTTTTAATCTTATTCTTAATTGCTTTTTAGCACCAAAAACACCTTTAATTTCAAAAAAATAATTTAAAAACAATGGAGAACTTACCATGTATTGTTTGAATAAAATACTGTAGATTTTACTAAACAATATTATTTTAGTATATATTTAAATTACAGATTAAATGTTAGTTTAATTGATATCAATATTATTATAAAAATTTTTAAATTCTAGAGATGACATTGTTGAAAAAGAGAACTACAAATCGTGAACATAGACCATAAAACTATACAAAATAAATATTATCATAAAATTTTAGAAGTCACGAATTTGATTGAATTTAATTCTCTAGAGGTTAGATTAAATAATAAGAAGTTTAGGTAGATTAAAAAATTGTAAATAATATTAACTACTAAGTTGATTTAGCGAAATGAGACATTAAATTTTTGAAGTAAAATAAAATATTTTAATCATGACTAACGCTGTGAATGGAACAAACCGAGTTAAGAAACCCATCCTATAACGAACCTTTATAATATCTAATTAAATTAAGCCGTGATTTTATCGAATAATAAAAATAAAATGCCAACAAGTCACATGGTGCAAGTAGTAAGAGTGTATACTTGTTTGGGTACCAAAATTCATTAATTTGGACAGGTCTAGCCTATACCATAAATGTTGGTTCGAAGCAGCCCGTTGGCGACTCGGCCCACTCCCCAGCCGGCGACGATTACCGATTGATAAAGCCCTTATTAAACCTCACTGCAGTAGCGTTGATCATGAGTCAAACTCCAGCCAAGCGACCGTCACCCTCGTTAATGGCGCGTACAGAGGAAGCAAAACTCGACCTCTTCCTTCAATGGCTTCAGGTTCACTTCTCCAAAGCCCTCAACTTCATTTCACTTCTCCAAAGCCCTTACATTTCAATTCCCTCTCGTTCAACGAGCAACGGTTTTAATTCAGGTGAACGGAGCTCAGTTCCGCGGCTGCAATCTCAAGTATTGCGACTCCACCAAAGGCTTCGGTATTTATTCCTCCAATGATTCCCCCAAAGATGGTCAGTGACAAAAACGATTTTTATCTAATTGGTTACGATGCTTTCATTAGTTTTACCGGCAAAAAAAAAACCTGGGCAGGGGTTCTTCTTGTGGTTCCATTGGATTTGGCAATAACTCCGATGAGAGTACTGCAAGATCCTTTAATTGGAGCAGAGTGTAGAGCGATGTTTGAAGAAGGAGAAGTTGATGATAGGTTTTTAATGATTTTATTTCTTACTGTGGAACGTCTCCGAAAGAATTCTTCGTGGAAACCGTATGTACTTAACTTATTTGATCGCTTTCTTTTCTTTATTATTATTATGTGTATTGAAAGACTGGTTCAGGTATCTTGATATGCTTCCGGCCACTTTTGGGAATCCGCTATGGTTTACTGATGATGAGGTGTTGGAATTGAGAGGAACAACCTTGTATCGAGCAACCGAATTGCGGGTGAATATATGTATATGGTTTAATGTTTCTCTTGGAGATTAAATGCATGTAATTTGACTACCCATGATGATGAAAGTTAGTGTAATTGTTTTATAGAAAAAGGATTTGATTTCTGTGTATGAAGATAAGGTGAAGGGTTTGGTGAAGAAACTTCTGGTTCTTGATGGAGATTCAGAAAGGTCGGTATTAATTACATCAAATAAAATGACAATCGAATGTGGTTATTTTCGTGTCTTCCCAAATATGAACTGTTGTTAATGCTTCTTTTGCAGTGAGGTCTGCTTTGAAGATTTCCTTTGGTAGGGCTCTACTCAAATTGAACTCTTTCTTATTATCTCTCAAATTGGGGTGGGTGGGGACAGTGAAAGAGATTGACTATGATATGATGACATTTGCTGCACTTCGAACTTTGGTGGCTAATACTGCATGATATCTGTAATGCTAGGGCGAATTCTATATTTTGGTCTCGTGCTCTGAACCTTCCTCTTCCACATTCTTATGTATTTCCCCAAATTCAAGAAGACACCAAGACAACCTGTCCAGCTGAAAATAGTTCCGAGGTGACCATCGGTCATAGTGGAGATCCTATTGATGAAATTGATGGAAAAAGTGAGGTTATGCTCTTAGTTCTAACCACATTTTTTGTGCATGGATCTTTCCTCTTATTTCCGTTCACTGATGAAAAGTTTACTGTATTAACATTGAGCTGAGGTTAAAGATTTTTATCTATTTTGGGTTTATATCAGGATTTGAGGCTCATGAGAATGATAGCGAAGTCAATGGAGTAACTTCCACATCAAAACAAGAAGAAACTGTCTGGGTGGAGGGTCTTCTCCCTGGCATTGACTTTTGCAACCATGGTATGCTAGTTTTTTTTAGTCAGTGGCTCTCTACTCAATTGGTTAGTCTTGATTCTCATTGAAGTTTTTTATTGTTAATTTACTTTTAGACTTGAAGGCAGTGGCAACATGGGAAGTAGATGGAACAGGGTCAATAACCGAAGTTCCTTTATCCATGTACCTTATTTCTGGTAGTCTCCTTTTGCATCCGTGTTTGCATTTTGTAACATATTCTGATGAAATCTGTTAATACTTTTAAATATTGGGAAGTCTAACCAGCAATGGCACTATTTTTTTTTCTACTCAAAATGGAAAGCTTTACAGTCTCCATTGCCAGTTGACAAAGAAATTTCTATCAGTTATGGTAACAAAGGCAATGAGGTACTTCACCTTGTACTGAACATACTATTTTCTTCCTAAAAATGAGTTTTTCTTTATATTTTTATAAGGTTTTTATGTTAATATTGATAGTCTCCTGTGCCCTTTTTGTAGCCGCTGTTTAATTTCAAGATGGTTTCTTTTGTTTGTGAGCATACTCCGTATTAATGGCAAGCTAAAAAAGACTAGTAGGCTGGTAGTATTTCGGTTTGTCTAGAAGTATCTCAAAATCCAGATATTATTGTATTTATCATTTCTATGAATTGAATTATGTACTTTACAAAATAGAAAAAGAATAGAACTTTTTGTTCAATCTGCTCATTGATTCGCTGTAAATTGCTTTAAGGTTTCTATTATGGTAAAGTTACATGATTAATTTCGTTCCATTCATATTGGTTCGTCTTCCTATTTTGATAATCTTCTGGGGTCTGACATGCAACATGGTTTCATCTCTGAGCATGACATTTAAAGCATGTATAACAGGATGAAGTTTTATCTTGGCTCTTTGGCATGTTTTAGACCGTTCTCTGCCTGAGTGACTTTGAATTTCTCTTATAATCAATATTTATCAGAACTCTTATCTGGGCCATACGTACTTGTTGTTGCATGTGAAGCCATTTTGTTAATCGTAGGTTCGATGCAGGAACTTCTGTACCTGTATGGTTTTGTTGTTGATAATAATCCTGATGACTATCTCATGGTATGTTTATGCAAAATTTGCACTTTGTCCAATTCCTGTATTTTCTTAGGGGATCATTATTATTTAGGCACAAACTCAGTTGGAGTAGATTCAACTGAATGGTTTGGGGCTGGCTTTCATCTCTATACCCCACTTCTTTAATTAGGTTCGCCCAGGCTTATTTACTAACATTTGTCAACTGTACAGATTCATTATCCTGGGGAGGCAATCCAGAATATTTCCTTTTCCGAATTCAAAGGACAACTGCTTGTAGCACAGGTCTGTGATCATGAATGATAGTTAACATCTAAATATTCCTAATATTTTTTAATATTTTAATGGTTATATATTCTAAATATTCTTTTGTATAACTATTCCAGTTATTCTTATGTTCTTTTACCCCTTTCTCCAGAAAACAAATTTGTATTACTGATAAATTTGGTTTTTGGTTCACAGAAAGCTGCAATGCGGTGCCTTCTACCGAAAAATTTGCTGGCTCGTGGGTTTTTCCCGACAGGATCCTCTAATGATAAAGCAAACAATACCCGTGAAGCTGATAGGATTCGTAATTTTAGTTGGAGTGGACATCGCAGAACACCTTCTTACTTGAATAAGCTGGTTTTTCCTGAAGATTTTATGACTGCCTTGAGGACCATAGCTATGCAAGAAGACGAGGTTTCTAAGGTTTCCTCAATGCTAGAAGAGGTGTGGTTTCTCTTTTCCTTACATCATGTTATTTTCTGTAAATAATAATAATAATAATTGCAGTTACTGTCATATTACTCTAGGGTACATGGTAACATTCCTTAAGGGCAAGTTGAGTCTCAAACTCTCATCTTGAAAACTGAAAACTGAAAAATGATTTAAGTTGTTTGTCCTAACTGAAATTACTGCTCCTCCTAGCTTGTTGGGCCTGAAGGAGAAAGACAGCCATCCGATACAGAAATAAGAACAGCTGTGTGGGAAGCCTGTGGGGATTCTGGAGCTCTGCAATTGCTTGTTGACCTTCTTCAGAAAAAGTAAGTTATTATAGAACCATCTCACAGTTTGAAACTTAAATGCTCCCACATCATTCATGTGATTATCAAACAAAATGTCTCATGATTTACTCATTCTCTTTGGCAAGGATGATGGACCTTGAAGAGAGTTCTGGAACAGAGGATTGTGATTCCGAATTACTCGAGAATGCCTGCATTATTGGAAGCCCAGAACAACAAACAAGGTATACAAGAAGTTTAGAGTTGCCCCTTTCAATGAAAACACTGTCACTGCCATCTATAGTTCCATTGGTTCTGGCTATTCGATTCATTCTGATTCCTTACGGAATTACCTTCCACCTTTAACTGTATCATCGAAAAATAAGGATCCATCTCATTTGCTTTATTTTGTAGCAAGGAGGCAAATGACTTAGTGAGGCAGAAGTTGATGAGTAAGAACAGGTGGTGTAGCATAGTGTATCGAAGAGGGCAGAAGGAACTGACTCGTTTGTTCCTGAAGGAAGCAGAGCATGGCTTGCAATTATCTCTAAGTGAAGGAAACTGAGTGTTCTTACAGATTTGCCCAAATTCAAAATAAGCAGATCTTCTAAGTTAGCCGCTCATCATTTACAACTTGTTATTATCTACGTTCAAGATTATATATATATATATAAATACACATTAAAATGTGGTGTTTTTTTTTTTTATCAATTAACAAGCCGCTTTGTTAAAGAATGTTGTGCATGAGACGTGAAATGATTAGCGTGGTTGATCTGAATGACAAGGTTTCCGTGTGGCTGGAGCTGCTGCCACTCACTGCATAATGATCTCTTCTCCCTTGATGGGGTGCTTTCTGTTCTTGTGGACGCCGACTCTCACCTACAGAACCCACTCCGGCTACCGGTATGTCAACACAACCCCCTTTTAGGTTAGTGCTAAACAAATTTGATTCCAACCTGATTACTTTGACTGATTTATTCGACTTGAGACTTGATGTGGATGTGGACTTGAACATGATGGTCTAAATTTCATCTGAAATTAAAAAAAAAATGAACCAAAACAATACTGACCCGGATTTTAACTAGACTGATACGGACCCGTGTCCAATTTGACCCGAATCGAAATAGACCTAGATAGAAAGCAACTTGAATTTAAAGTAATCTAAATGTAGAACAATTTGATTGAAAGCAACTCGAACCAAAAGCAATCTAAACTGAAAGCAACTTGAACTTAAAGTAACATAAAATGAAAGTAACCCAAAATTAATTTGTCCAAATATGATCCGAATGGAATATCGACTCAATTTTAACCAACAATTGGCTTGATGAATAAATAATTTTTTATTACTATCTATATTTTACCAATGCGATAAATAGTAAAATGATTATGTTTTATTATCCTTTGTATTATACTACTAGTTAACCTACTTTGATAATATTTTAATGGTTCAAAATGTTTTCAATTCGCTTCTGCCGCATCTTCCACGTATCCCGAATTTCTCTCAATTTTACTTCTTCACCAAGTAGGTCTCTCCATAAACTCTTTGGGTTAGATCAATATGAAATGCGGATCGTAAGCTCTAATACGTCATATAGGGTTAGGTTTTAGTCAAATTATCATTCTTAATGATGGTTGAATTCGAAATATTGAACGTTTGAAAGTTGAATTTGAGCCAAAGTGATAAGATTTACAAACAAAAGATATGTTTTTACAGTAATATATCAATACTTAGGATCCACTTACACTATGTAAAACTCAACTAGTTTTACATTAATTCATGACTATTAGATAGGAGAAATTGATGGATGAGATAACTTCTTACTTTTTTTCTTCCAAGTAATAATCTTCACATATCTTACTCATTCAACGACTATAAACTTGTTTTTATTTTCGATATGCCACATAGAGTTTTGGGTATCAAAGAATTTGATACACATCCTTTCTCCACTTCTCTTAATGTATCTGTTATTATGTTCATTAATCCGTTTGTGGGACAGCATAGAATGCCACTAAACTCGAACAACTTGCAACTACGGTCCTAATGTTGACCCACAGCTCTGTAATCCACAATGATGACAAATAGTATCTTCCGTTTTGAATGTCTGTAACCAACAGGTCCCAATTCAACAAAAACTTCACTTTTTATGTCTCTATATATACTCCAACATTAAAAAATTAAATTTTAATTTCTAAATTTTAATCTTAAAAACTAAATTATATACCTTCCATCTAAACCCTAACTCTAATATATAAACCTGGCTTTGTACAAACATATTGTAAACTAATGAGGTGATGCTTAACAAAATTCATAGATTCTGTATCTACACTAAGTAGTCTGCAAAGCTGAATCATGGCTTGGAACCGAAACTCTGAAACGAATGGTTGTACAAGTTATAAAAACTGGAATTCCTATTCATCAGCTGGAATGATATCAACTCAAAGAAGTGAAATGATGAGGTGATACGAAGCCCACGCTTAGGGTTAAACCGACTCTCGAATTTAAAAATCCCGGTCGTTACAATTATAGCTTAAATTAATTATATATTTATAAGGATTAATATCCTATACATTGGCGGTGAAATTTTTTTATTTCCACAAGCGCCTCAATTATAGGGTTTAGGGTTAGAGCTTAGGGTTTAGAGTTTAGGAGTTTTAATGTAAATGTTTAGAATTTATGGTTCATGTTTAGAATTTAGAATTTAGGGTTTAGGGTTAGAGTTTAGTTTTAGGGTAATATGTGTAGGGATTTAGGTTTTAGCCTATAAACCCTAAATTTTAACCCTAAACCCAAAATTTTATCAACAATCCCTAGATTCAAAACTACTACACTTATACCCCTAAATTTTAAACCCTAAACGGAGTCTCTAACCCCTAAAATTAAGACGCTTGTGTAAAAAAAATTTCACAAGCGCTTGTGTATAGAACAATTACCCTATTTATAATGGATTAATATCCTATACACTGGCGGTGGAAATTTTTTATTTCCACAAGCGCCTCAATTATAGGGTTTAGGGTTAGGGCTTAGGGTTTAGAGTTTAGGGGTTTTAGTGTAAATGTTTAGAATTTAGGGTTCATGTTTAGAATTTAGGGTTTAGGGTTAGGGTTTAGTTTTAGAGTAATATGTGTAGGGATTTAGATTTTAACCTATAAACCCTAAATTTTAACCATAAACCCAAAATTTTATCAACAATCCCTAAATTCAAAACTACTACACTTATACCCCTAAATTTTAAACCCTAAACGGAGTCTCTAACCCCTAAAATTAAGACGCTTGTGTAAAAAAGTTTCCACAAGCGCTTGTGTATAGAACAATTACCCATTTATAATTAGTTTACTATATGTTTGTACAGTATATAAGTAATTAATATAAGGGTAATTGTTCTATACACAAGCGCTTATGGAAACTTTTTTACACAAGCGCCTTAGTTTTAGGGGTTAGGGACTTCGTTTATGGTTTAAAATTTAGGGGTATAAGTGTAGTAGTTTTGAATTTAGGGATTGTTGATAGAATTTTGGGTTTAGGGTTAAAATTTAGGGTTTATAGGTTAAAACCTAAATCCCCACCCATATTACCCTAAAACTAAACCCTAACCCTAAATTCTAACCCTAATTCCTAAATTCTAAACATGAACCCTAAATTCTAAACCTTTACACTAAAACCCCTAAACTCTAAACTCTAAACACTAATCCTAAACTCTATAATTGAGGCGCTTGTGGAAATAAAAACTTTCCACCGCCAGTGTATAAGATATTAATCCTTAATATAATATATAATATATTATTTGTTTTTATATTTATTTATTCTATATAGTAAAACTTTATTAGAATATATAGTATAAATATATGGATTAATATTTGATACACTGCCAATGTAAAAAAACTTTACACAAGCATGCCTATTTTCAAGCCTAAATTTAAAATAAAAAATTCTAACCTTAAAACCCTAAAACTCTAACCCCAAGCCCCAAACCTCAAACCCTAAATTTTAATCATAAATCTTAAATTCTAAATCATACAACCTAAACCCCTAACTTCTAAACCCTAAACTAAACCCTTAAAACCCTAAATAAACCCGTTTGTGGAAACTTTGTTTTCCACCGCCAGTGTATAGGATATTAATCTTAAATATATATACATACGTATATTTGTATTTAAGTATATTAGTATTTTTGAATTAAATCTTTTTAATACGTTAGTAGATATTACTTTAATATATATACATACTCGGTTTTCATAATAAATATTTTTATGAAAATAAAGCAAATACCTTTTATTTGGATTCTCGATAAAATAATATCTCGAATTTAAAGAGATGCGATTTTCTCGCTAATCCTAAATAAAAGAACATCATTCTAACCAAAATGTTTTATTTGGGATTCTTGATAAAATCATGTCTCGAACTTAAAGATGTGTGGTTGCTTTTTTTGTTAATCTTAAAAAATATCCTTTAGTTAAATTACAATATTTAAGACGTTATTCCTTTATTATGGAGTCTAGTGAAAATTATGTCTCGAACTCAAAGAGACATAAATTTCTCATTAGTCATATATAAAGGAATATTCTTTCAAATATGTTTTGAATGATAAAGTCCATATATAAATGGATCGTAATTTTCAAATGAAATCTAAATTCGTAATTTTCATCATTAAGGCATTACGTAATCGGTTATGTACCGATTTTTTTAGCGTTGTGGGTGTGCTCATCCTTCCCTGCACGTAACTGACTTCCGAACCTTTTTTTTTAATTTTGTAGATCAAAACTCGTTGTTTTAATAAAAATGACAAAAATAAATTTTATTAAAATAACTCGGTTTTCAGGTGATTTAATCTCACTTAAAATAAAAGATTAGTGACGACTCCATTAAAATTAATTTTTATAAAAAGAAAGCGCGTCAAGCTAAAGGGTCCGTTATTACACACATTACTGTTATTGTTACCAAAACAAACGAAGCAAGTTAAACAGAGGAACAACAATATATATATATATATATATATATATATATATATTAAAAACAATTTTTGTAAATGAAATTGAAAAAAACTGGAAAAACAAAGATAATAGAAACTAAAGGAAAAAACCAGTAACCAATCAAAAACTTAGACCGAGGCCTGTGCTATCACAGTGTCCTTAAAACAGATTCGTCCCCTCCCGGTGCTGGAGTTACTATGGAACGTCTGTCTCCCAGGATACAACGGTAAAATACAGCCAAAGGAGCAAAGCAACCTTGACTGCAACGGCGAACTTTACAGAAGCAGAACACTATTAACAATCTGGCTAGAGGGTTTTTTTTGTGGTGTATTTTAGATAGGAACAGGAGGCCTCCTTTTATAGTGTTCATGCAGGGGACATGATTAATTACATAATTAATCTGCTAGTTAAGTTTCTGAAGAGTTACACTTTTCAGAATTCAAAAATGATAATTATCACAAAATTAACCCCATCTTTGACTTTTATATAATTAAACTATGACTAGCCCAAAGTATCTAATCCAAGCCTTTGTCTTGTTTCCAACAATAACATAAAGAGCTTCTACATATAAAGCTTTCCAAATCTATGTTCCCAACAAGTTTGGGACATTTTACTTTCCATCTTATTTTTTCCAACATTATGGGTGTTACTTTGAGCAACAATTTCTCATTCACCCATTGAACATTTTGAGCATGTAAACATACACATTTCATCTACTCTTGTAGTAGATTAATAATCCACTTAGTCTCAAATAATTTGACTAATGGAACCTATTCAAATTCAAGCTCAAAAATGTCCATAAACCATATCATTTTTCTAACAATATTTCATCACATTTATAAATTTAGATAGCGTTATGGTCATGAATTCCTTTATTCCAAATTTCGTACCAATGTTTGACCTTAGTTCTGTCCTTATGGTATAGCAGCCATTTAAGGAGCACCTCTCTCCTTGCCTGAGACAAGGGTTTCCCTTCCGTATCAACAATGAGAAGGATAGAGCATTCTTGTTGGCTTGGTTTCAAATCATAGATATCGGGGAACCTTGCTTTAGGGACAAGAACATGATAAAAGAAATACTTCACTGATACAAAAGCCCACTCAATTGTTTTAAAAAAAAATTAAAGTTGAGGAAATAAGTTTACCCCGAAATTATAATACACCAACTTCTCTACATCCACGAAGAAATTTAGTAACCCTTTAACTTGATTATTTTACTTCTCATTTATTCATTGTTTTTATGTATTTATCAGTATACATAAGTTCTTGTTTCTATGTGGCATCTAAATTAAGATTTAAGGTCATCCGAATAGAAAAACTTTAGGCTATATTTTTAGGCTCGTACTGACTATTACTGATGTGGATAGCTTAAAATAAATGATTGCTCATACGAGAATTTGAATAAAAAACATTTAGAAGCAAATGCTTAGGTTTAACCATTAAATTAACTTGTAATTTTGATATGATTCTAACACAAATTATATTTTATAAATATATCGCTTAAGAGTATAAAAAGCCCTTAAACTTTTGAAATAATTAATTAAGCCACTGATTTTTTTGGCATTCAATTAGGCCTTTGAACCAAGAAATTGAATCAATTAAGCTCTTAGACTAGTTTTGACCATTAAATCTGACAAGTTTTTCCTTAGATATTACTGGCACATGATACACTATATTTTCATATAGGGATGGGCACGAGTCGGGTTTTTGGCCGACTCGAACTCTACCCGAAAATAATTACTCTAAACCTGATCCGATCATATTCTTTTAAAACCCCGACCCGACTTGACCCAAAAATTATATACCTCAACCCGAGCCGTTCTATAAAAAAATTCGATTTTAGGGACTTAATTCTAAAAAAACAATTTTAAGGACCTAATTATAAAAATATATAAATAGGGATTATTATTGCAAAATGTCTGTAAAAATATATGAGAAAATTATACTATTAGTCATGGGTTGGGTCGGGTCAATTTTTTTCCACCCTAAACCTAAACCCGACTTTTTCATTAAAAAACCCTAGTTGATCGGGCTGGATCAGGTCAGAACCCGTCAAGTCCAGTTGAAATGCACATCTCTAGTTTCATTGTGTTGTATTATAAAAAAAATATTAGTATTTTATAAATATTTTATTATTTTATATTATTTCATAAATATATTATTACAAATTATTTTATAAATATATTATTTTATATTATGTAAAATAATATTTTAGATTCGTAACATAAATTATAGATAACATTTATAAAGTTCATATATTTATAAATTTATATAATAAAGATAAATAATATTAACCTCAACTGCAGTATAATATATATATCATAATTAATTTAATTTTTAAATTAAATTTTCTCTCAAAAGTCTCGGGTCCAAACCCCACAAAGTACTATTTGTTTTTATCAATTTGTAACGATCGATAGTAAAAAAGTATGAAATAACAAGAAAGGGTTTAAGGAGCAGCAGAAAATAAGAGGTTTAAAAAAAAAGCTTGAAGCTTAGGTTTACATTGATGTTAGACAATGAAGAATTCGTTACACAACTCAGCAAATATGTAACAACTCAGGACACTCGTACAATTATTTTTAGACACGTGTCAAGCTATCACCCTATGTCTAACGATCTTCAGATGATTGGACTCAGCTAGTTTCAGCTGCTTGGGTCGAGTCTGTTGTCTCCTGATTTGGGCCGGCCTGTTTAGTGGCACTAATCAAAACTGCGTCGTTCCATTCTTTTTGGCTGATTCCCTCGCTTTTGAATTGTTTCTTCTTCGATTTCCCTCATCTCTTCTCAACTTCCAACATGACAATACCCCCTCCATCAGAAGATCCTTATCCCCAAGGATCAAAGTCTGGGAACAAAGGACAATGTAGTCTTCCCAGGTTGCGTTTTTCGATCCAAGGTTCGCCCATTGCACAAGAAGTTGAGTCACCGCTCTGTTTTGGCGTTTGACCATTCTTTTGTCCAGGATTTGTCTTGGGTAAATTCGAATTTGCCTATCATCAGTGGTCTCTAACGGATGTAGAGAGGTAACGACATTGTCTCCCACTTTCTTCTTAAGCAAGCTCACATGAAAAACAGGGTGGATTCTTGAAGAGGTGGGCAATTTCAATTTGTACGCCACTGATCCAATCCTCTGTTCAATTTCGTAGGGACCGTAGAATCGGGCTGCCAACTTTAAGTTTTTTCGGAGGGCCAGAGACGTTTGCCGATACGGTTGGAGCTTGAGGTAAACCATTTGCCCAACTGAAAATTCTCTGTCAGAACGCTTCTTGTCTGCATAGTGTTTCATTCTGCTCTGAGCTTTGTGTAATTGATCCTGGAGTATTGTTTTGATATGTTCCCTTGTCTGCATCCATTCGGTAACACTGTGTACCACTGATTCAGTCTCCCATGTTAGAAGAGGAGGTTTGTAGCCGTAGAGGGCTTCTAAAGGTGTAATGCTCAAGGCGGTATGGTAGTTGGTGTTGTACCACCATTCGGCCTGAAATAGCCACTTTGCCCAGTCCTTGGGTTTCATAAAGCAAAATCCCCTGAGGTACTGCTCCAAGCACTGATTGAGGCGTTCTATTTTCCCGTCAGTTTCGGGGTGATATGATGTACTGAACCAATTCGTAGTACATGTCAGTTTCATCAATTCTTTCCAAAATAGGCTAGTTAAAATTTTATCTCTGTCTGAAATGGCAGCGCGAGGAGGACCATGGAGCTTGTAGATGTTGTCGAGGTAGAGTTTAGCTATATCAGGTGCAGTATAGGGGTGAGAGAGGGCTAGGAAATGGCCGTATTTAGTGTATTTGTCGATCACCACTAAAATACTGTTGAACTTTTTAGAGGTAGGAAGCCCTTCGACAAAATCCATCGAAATAATTTCCCAAGCCTGCTGTGGAACAGGGATAGGCTGGAGTAAACCTGGTTTCGGAACATGCTCGAATTTTGTTCGTTGACACACATCACAGTGGGCAATGTGTTGTTTGACATCCTTCTTAAGTCCTGGCCAGTAGAAACCCAGTTTAATTCTTTGGTAAGTTGCTTGTACGCCATAATGACCTCCCACTAGTGAATCATGGAGCTGTAGGAGGATCTGATTTCGTAAGGTACCGTGAGTGCCCAAATAGACGCGCTTCTTGTATCGAAGAATACCCCTTGAATAAGTCCATTTGGCATCCGAATCAGGACTAGCAAAAATAGCTATAATTTTCTCTTGGGCAAATGTATCTATCTTGTGTGTAGGTGCGTTCCACTTCTTGGACCCAAGTAGGAGTTAGTGTGGACGTAGATAAGGCGAGTAACTCAGGGTCGTCGATCATTTTTCTAGAAAGTGCATCAGCAGCCATATTACTCTTCCCCTTTCTATATTTGATCACATAATCAAGTCCCAGCAACTTAGTGAGGCCTTTTTTTGAATAGCAGTAGTCAATTTCTGTTTCAGCAAATATTTTAGAGGTTCGTGGTCGGTTGTGATAACAAATGGACCTCCTTCAAGATAGTAACGCCATTTTGTAACAGCCATGAGTATAGCCAAATATTCCCTTTCATACACTGACAAATCAGCATCTTTGGGGTTGAGAGCTTTACTAAGATAGGCTATTGGTCTCCCACCTTGAGTTAAGACTGCACCAAGTCCTTTTGAGCTCGCATCGGTCTCCAAATAGAAGGGTTTAGTGAAGTCAGGAAGAGCTAAAACAGGGGCAGTGCACATAGCATGCTTTAGTTCTGCAAGGGCTAGTTTAGCTTCAGGGGTCCAAGTGAAATTATCCTTCTTTAGCAAAGCTGTGAGAGGTCTACTAATGCCACCATAGTGTCGAATGAATCACCTGTAATAACCTGTCAACCCCAAGAATCCCCTCAAGGCTTTCAATGTATTAGGTAGTGGCCAGTCCGACATAGCTTCAACCTTTAGTGGATCAGTAGAGACTCCTTTGGCCGATATAATATGGCCTAGATAATCCACCTGTTGCTATCCAAAAAAGCACTTGGATTGCTTGGCAAATAATTTGTTAGCTTTCAACAAATCAATGATTGTGGTAAGGTGTGTAATGTGATCTGGCCATGATGCACTATAAATTAAAATGCCATAAAAGAACACCAAAACAAACCTTCTCAAGAATGGTCCAAATAAGTCGGTCATGAGAGCTTGAAATGTTGTTGGAGCGTTCGTGAGTCCAAAGGGCATGACTTTGAATTCAAAATGCCCATGATGAGTACGAAAAGCTATTTTAGGGATATCCTCGGCTCAAATTCTGATCTGCCAATAGTCGGATCTCAAGTCTATTTTAGAAAAATAGTTCGCCCCAGCAAGTTCATCCAGAAGGTCCTCAACCACTGGAATTGGAAATTTGTTTTTTTATTGTCATAGCGTTAAGTTGTCTGTAATCAACACATAAACGCCATGTTCCATCCTTCTTCTTAACCAACAAGCAAGGTGAAGCGAATGGACTTTTGCTGGTTTGGATAATAGAATAGCGCAACATTTCCTGTATCTGCCTTTCTATCTCATTCTTCTGAAAATGTAGGAATCGATACGGTCTGAGATTGACAGGCTGAGATCCTTCTTTTAGCACAATAGCATGGTCGTGACTTCTAGGAGGTGGCATGCCAGCTGGTTCTGTAAAAACTTCATCATATTGGGCTAGTAATTGTTGCAGGGCTGGTGATGGTTGGGGTGCAGAAAACTCAGCACTGAGCAAATACATCTCCCCCACAATATATGTATCTTTTGCAGCCATTTTCTGTAATTTCTCTCCAGAAATTACCTTGAACTGAAATTGTTTTCGGCCCCCCTGCAGCTGAATTTCTCTGCCATCTTTTTGAAAGCTTAAGGTCATGTGGTTGAAATCCATACTGACCGGACTATATTTGCGCATCCAATCCACTCCAAGAACCATATCACTGCCGCCCATGTGTAATACTCGAAAATCATGTTCAAAGGTATGACCCTGCATTTTTTAGAGGAGTTGTTTGCTTTTAGCTAAACTGTACAATTTTTCTCCATTGGCCACTGTTATAGCCAAAGGTTCAGTCTCAATTACTTCAACACCTTCTTTTGCCCAACTAGGTGTTACAAAACTATGCGTACTACCGCTGTCCACTAGTACACTGATAGGTTTGCCTGAGATAGATCCCTGAATCCGCAAGGTACTATGGCCCACATGGCCAGTCAGAGCATTCATTGAAATTTCCAGTTCTTCTTCGAGATGCTCCCAGTCTTGTTTTGTTTTGCTCACAGTCAAATCATTATCCTCCACAGGGTTATCCTCCTCTTCCATTAAGTTGAGTTGCTTGACTTTGCATTGGTGGCCAGGGTTGAAAGGGTCGCCACATCGAAAACAAAGGTTATTGGCTCGTCTATAATCAATAAGTGATTGCTTGGTATTTGTAGGTTGTGTGGTTTGGTTGGTAGGTTTAGGTGGGTATGGGTGGGTTGGGGTGTAGGCTTTTTGTATAGTGGAGTTTGAAGTGAAGGTTGAATTTTTGAAACTAGGTTTATATCTCCTGGTTTCTAATTCCAGTGATAGCTCACTCAACTTAGCCTGTCTGCAAGCTTCAGCCACAGTCATGGGTTTATGCATCTTAACTCTATGCCTTATCTCTTCTTTCAATCCACTTATGAAATTTGATACAAAGTAGCTTTCATCTAAGTAAGGATTGAGTAGGACCATATAAGGTCTGAGTTCTTCGAATTTATCTTGATAATCTTCCACACTTCCTTTCTGTACTAACATTTTGAACTCTTCTACAATGTCAGCATCTGTTTTATCATTGAATCTATGGCAAATATCAGCAGTAAACTCATGCCATGATATTCTATGTTTTTGCATTACATACCCGTCGAACCATGTCTCTGCTTTTCCTTCTAGATGCATAGTAGCTAACTCCATTTTTTGCTCTTCAGGAACCTCAAAGATTGTAAAGTATTTCTGGCACTTTCTTATCCAGCCCCTCGGATTGTTCCCATCAAACATCTGAAGTTCTATTCTTGGTCTAGGTGAGAAATTTTTTTGGGTTCCTACTCTTGTTGTTTGAGTAGGGATACTTTATGTTACTATTTCTTCAAAAACTGGTTTTTGGGTTACTGGTGGGGTTTTCGGATGAAAGGTACTCTCTTTTGATTTGTTCTGAAGGATTCCGGGCTCATCAGGTTTGTAGGAGTATTTTTCCTGGCCATTCAACACTGTTATCAAAGTAAGTCCTTTTTCTATTTTTGTGGTTTGTGACGGTCCTGGTGAGTGGTCTGTGGCTTTGGGTGGGGGTGTAGCACTTCCTGGGCTCATCTCTTCTATTTTTCTGGTTAATAAGCCAACGAGCTTATCCAGTGAGTTTTGTGTTGCATTCATTCTCGACTCTAAGCCCCCGAACCTAGCCTCCATATCACACTTTTGTTTGTCCCACCATTTGGGAATGTTTTCTTCATTTTTCACCTTGTTGAGTGCCTCTTGCATTTTATCTAGTTGTTGTTGCATCTTCGCAAGGTCTGGACTTTCTGTCATGGCCTGACTTTTCTTTGGCTTTCCCAGTTTCGCAGGGAATCAACAATCTAGCTTTAGATACCAATTTGTAACGATCGATAGTAAAAAAGTATGAAATAACAAGAAAGTGTTTAAGGAGCAGCAGAAAATAAGAGGTTTAAGGAAGAAAAGCTTGAAGCTTAGGTTTTCATTGATGATAGACGATGAAGAATTCGTTACACAGCTCAGCAAATATGTAACAACTCAGGACACTCGTACAATTATTTTTAAACACGTGTCAAACTATCACCCTATGTCTAACGGTCTCCAGATGATTGGACTCAGCCGGTTTCAGCTGCTTGGGTCGAGTCTGTTGTCTCCTGATTTGGGCTGACCTGTTTAGTGGCACTAATCAAAACTGCGTCGTTCCATTCTTTTTGGCTGATTCCCTCGCTTTTGAATTGTTTCTTCTTCGATTTCCCTCCTCTCTTCTCAACTTCCAACATGACACAATTTTTCATCCATTAAAACCACATCATTTTAGTTCATTTTGGTACGCTATTGGCCTAATGGTATAGATATAATTGAAGTAAAAACTAAACTCTAATGCTATAATTCCAGCGGTATAAATGATACAATCTCCGCCGTAGTTTACCCATGATTTTAAACAATATCGTTTGAGTTGAGAATAGAGACAGTAGCCTGCAACAGCAGTCAGACAAGTATAAAACACAAATACACTTAATAATGTGCAGAAGCTTATTCTAACTCAACTTCTTCCACCTAATAATCCTCGTCGGATTCTTCATCATCGTCTATTACCCATTCATATCCGTATTCCGCGACTTCACCTTCATCCAAGTCACTAATACGCAATTGCAAACTGGATATAGAGCTCATCTGCTCCGGTAAAGCTGGAAGTGAATAACTCTTTGCCTCCAGCACAAATTTTTCAGAAGGTTCAAGTAACTGAATGCCAAAAGCAGGAGATAATGGGCGTCCAACAACTTGAACATGTGACACACTGCATTGATGTTCCATGTATTGCATTATAAAAGGGACATGTCAAAATGCACATTTAAACCTAAAGATGCATAGCTATGCCTATGAATACTATAATTGAAATTTATGGTTCCTGAGATGAATCAATTACTGCATAATAGCGAGAACACTCGGCAAATTTTCACTTCCACATATCAGTATCAAACTAGGTAGAGAAGAGTTGCATTTGACTGTACCAGAAATAGAATAAGCCATCAATGTCACAGCTCTGGACCCTACTCAACAGCTCAATCTGTAATATTCCACCAATGCAGAGAACGGGTTCCGGAAGCTTGAAACTTTGTAAACGGTTTTCCTGTTTATGTAAAAACCTTAACATTGTCAGTGTTCTTGTATGAGTTCTTACAAAACTATAAGAATGAGAAGGGAATTAACTTCATCAACAATGCAACAAAGGAAACAGAAATGACAGTATTAAGAACCATTTCAGTATCGTATGTATTATATATAATTTATTTATTCTATTTACACAATGGATGCTTGCAAAATGACCAAAACTGATTCTTGAGGTAACAAATAGAGAATGATCAATCAAATATATAAAGCAAAACAAACCCCGGTACTTGAACCAACCTGAGCCATTTCAAACTCCTGTGAGGTCTAAGTCCATGAAAACTTGTCATTACAAGAATACCGGCTGGACTCATCCACATGATTGCAAGGAGTAGACTTAATTTGACCCAAGCGAAATCTCACAGATTTTGCTGAATATATAGGGTGACCAAAGTGGAAGTAAGCTGGATCAAATACAAATCTTATAAGAACATTTTCAAGGTAAGATAAAATCAGATAGATGAAAGATGGGAAAACCAAGTTGGCAGAATATCGAGGCAATTACCTTGGAAAGGTCTTATCCTGATTTCCTTAACAACACATAAATCAGCAACCAATTTATATGTCAATGTTTCAGGCACTGCAGGGTTACTTTGTCCTTTACTCGACCAGTATGAATCTCCCCGTGCCACCCTAGCTCTTGGTTCCAAAGTATTATCTATACTTTCCTGAGGATAATTATCAGTGCTAGAAAGCAATTATAGCTTCTGATATGCAATCCCAAACAGAAAGTAACAAACACTGATGAGCTAAAAAGGCATAAACTCTATTTTCCCTCTCCAAAGTTTCCCATTCCATAAAATTGCTAGATCCAGCTCCAACTCCAGCATGACCCTTTGCAGGGCCACATAGCTCATTGACATGGTCAACTCTAGATAATTGAGGAAACATTTGCAGAGAAAGATGCTTACATAGCCCATTTTTAATCACTGCAAACCATTGAAAACTTATACGTCAGCAATCATCGTGAACACATGAATTATGACACTAAAGAACAACTACCATATGTTGAAACAAGTACTTACAATTTTCCTCAAATCTGGGCTTTAGTTTTTCAGAACTTCAATATAAAATACTAAGATGGTTTTATACCAAATCCACATCAGGAGACAATAAGGCCAGATAGGAAACAAAGCAGTTTTATTAAGATCAGTAGTGTTCCAAGTGGAATAAAGAGATGCAGAAACAAGAGAACGGAATGCATAGCAAAAACATTAAGCTGAAAAAAAAACGTGAACAATATGGGTAATCACATCAAAGGGAAAACAGAGGATTTGTGCATTGCAGTTGAATTAGGAAAACTAATTAAAAGAAGCAGAAAGATTGAAATCAGAAATTATAATTATATATAATGGACAAAAAGTTTACTATATAAATATCATACAAAAGCAACACATTTTGCATATATAATACATAAACCCAACAACAAGCGGAGCCTGCCAGGCTCTATGACAATAATGTGTTCCATTGGTGAAATTATTCCCCAATTCAATAAAAATCTCGATGTATTCCTTTTCTTACATGTCTACCGTTTTCTGAGGAGGTGAACCAAGTCACTTCCTTTTGTTCCTTTCTCTTCTAAACATAATTAGTCTCCTCTACTTTTTCATCTTGGAAAAGAGGACAGGCTTGAATACATTTTAGCTTGAATCATGACTAATTCTGTGGCAAAGAAACACTAAGCAATTTTTATTAATTCTGGCTATTTCCCCCAAATCCCAAAGAGAAAAGAGAAAAGTAAAAGATAGTATAACCTATCATTTTCGTTGAAAACCATTTTACATCAAAATGCAGAAATTTCTTTGATAGATAAACATGGAACAAGAAACAAGGCATGAAAAACAAACAACCAAATGACAAAACTGAACTGAAATCACAACTACCAAACTGCATCTAGAGAATATTATACGCAGTGGCGGAGCCAAGATTTTCATATAGTAGGGTCAGAGTGAAGTATGAGGTATGCGAAATTCCCATACCACTAGAATAAGTATTGTTGAACACGTATCTCAACAAATCAAGTGGGGTCAATTCTAATATTTTTTATGAAAAATTATATATTAACTCCTTAAAAACCTCAAACCCAAACAAATCAAGTGGGGTCAATTGCACCCTCAAATTCCCATGTACATCCGCCTATGATTATACTCTTATTAATTCCAGATGATGCTACATTTGAACTTTTCCAAAATTGAAAAGAAATTTTAATATTAAATGTGGGAGAATATAAATATATATATTTATCAAGCTCACCAAAATTTCGCCAGGAGCGTGAGACAGCACTAATGCGAACAAGATCAGATGGATCTTTATATGATGTAAGTATCTTCATTGACAACTCACGAGGGAGCAAACTCAGAAAATCTTCACCATTTTTCATTTTTTTTTTCTTTTTAAGTTCCTACTATGGCATCAAGCAGTTAAGCAGCTCTGAACTCCATGTCCTGCTTTATCACTTCAAAAGAAGAAAAAATCAATCGCAGACATTAGGGGGTTCATGAGTGAACTAATAAGAGTTCAAGGTTCCAGTTGATACCCATTACTACTACTTCTTTGCAATTAATCAAAATTTTCAGGGAAACAAAATGAAATCTTCATGAGATTAGAAAGACCAAAAAATGGAGGGGGGGGGGGGGGGGGGGGAGAAAACTCATCAATGCAAATATTGGTTAGACATAGAAGTAAAATCCATACCTCTTATTCATGCAAGTCAAATTTTCAGGTTGTAGTCCTAAAAGATTATGTTTCGTAATTGTATCCAAAACAAATTGCACCCTTTTTACGTTTCAATCTGCCAAGGGGGAAGCCCCGGTCTTCAAAAATCCATGCAAAGTAAAATGAAGCAAAAAAGAAAACTTCAAAAATTACAGAAGATCAAAACTTTTTGAGCAAATGAGCTCACCGAATTATATTCAAGACAAATCCAATTATGACACTAACATCAAACTTAAATCTGACAAAGCTAAGGAAGTAATTCCCGTAAAACAGACAGAATTTCGATCACGTTTTCTTTAATGACCATGAAATTACAATCAGGATATAGAGTTCTCTGATACAAAAAAAAAACATATTTACAACAGCCGATTCTAATGAGAACAATGATCAGCACCAGATTATACAATCAAGAGTTAAATTGCAATTTCGAGAAATGAATTTAAAAAACCGAGATTGATAACTTCAAGTAAAAAAATGATACACCATAATTCAAGCAATTTTCTATGAAATGAGAAAATAATGAATTAAAAACATGTATATATTAGGGTGGAAGGGAAGGGGAGAGAACATTTGAAGGGAAGAAAACTTCTAAATATGAAAAAAGCAAAGGATTCTTACCCTTTCGTTGAGAAGGGAAAATTCAAAAAAGAAAAGCTCTAAATCAAAATATCCCAAACAGAGAAAAACCCTAGCTACGCAAAATGCAGGAGAGGAGTTGGAGATAATTAGAACACAGAGACGTATTAACAGTATACTATTACTTGCTGAAAACTTTGACAGTAAATTACAATTTACAACGACAATTCTATCGTACTCTCCCAAAAAAGAGTAAATTATTTATTTATCATTGAACTTTCTTCTTTTTTATTATTTTGACCACTGACGTTTAAAACCGTTTAATTTAATCACTTAATTTTCGGATTGTTCTTATTTTGCTCACTTGACATTAAATAGTTAATGACATTATGACTAGGGGTGAGAAAAATTCGACTCGACTCGAGACGGAAAAATTTGACTCATCTTCACACAACTTGAAAAAATTTCAAAAAAAGTTTGAGTTGTAAAATGAAAATTTGAATAACTCGAAATTTTTAATAATTAGTGGATTAATTTTTAAGTTTGAGTCAAGTTCCTCAATTTTTTCTGATATATATACCGATATAAAAATGAAGAAATATATTCCACATACGAAAAATATGAATATATATATATGCATATCTTATATGTTTAGAGAAAGTCATTTAAATTAGAATCAAATCATACTATAACATGATGAACAATTATCATTAATTTTTTATAAGAACTCAAAAATTTGACTCAAATTTCATAAATATGACTCAAGTTGAAAAATTTTCAAATAAAATTTGAGTTATAAAATATGACGCGTCAACTCGAATAACTCAAAAAATTTTAACTTAACTTGACTCGATCAAACGCTCACTCCTAGTTATGACATTGCTAACTACACCAAAAAGAATTTAGTTTAAAAAATTCAATTTGACACCAAACCAATGTCGATTTAGATTCCGGTAAAATTCTTCTCTTTCTCTCTCTTTTTTCTTCAATTTCCTTTTTTTTTTCTCTTTCTTTCAAGCCGATTAGATTTCAACCACCGTTAGTTGACATCAGGGGCAGATCCTTTAAAGGATCAACGAGGGCCATGACACTAAAACTTTGAAAAATTTAAATTTTACCTTTAAAATTTTAAAAAAATTATGTTGACACCATGAATTTTTTTTTTAAAATTCATATTAAGCTTCAAAAATTTAAATATTTTTAATTAAATTTATTCTCAATATATTTTGTTAAATATCTTGAAATTATTAAAAATATTAGTTAAACCCTCAAATTTTTAAAAAAAAAATTCATTGAAGCCTCCAATTTTTTTAAAAATTTAAGTTGACCCCCTCAAACTTTTACTTTAAGTTCTGCCACTAGTCGACATTGTATTAAATTACAGCCGTAATGTAGTGTAACGACTGCATTATAATAATTTTAGGAGGAAAATCACTGTGCAACTATTAATTTTTATTCTCTGAACTCCACCATCTGTCGTTGGACGGAGTCCTTGTAGCGATATGGTGTTCCTCGCCCACTGCTTGAGTTTTTTTTTCATTTTCTTTTTTGATTTCTTCTCTTTTTTCTATTTTGTTTGATGTTTCGTGTTGTTGTTTTTATATCATTCATCAAAGACACTATTAGTTCTTTTGAGCTACAACCTGTTAGAAAATAATCGTTAACCCAAGAATAAATAATAAAATAGAATAATATTATTTAACGAACAGTACAAAAATAAGAACAATACAACAATATAAAAATAAAACCGATTTGGAACCAAAAGAAACGTGTTGAGGCCTACACGAACGCAGTTTCCTTAAGACAGATTTTTGGCCACTCCTATGGTGCTCGAGTTCATTGGTCGTCTGTCTCCCAGGATACAACAACATAAGATCAACCACAGTTGCACTACTATGGAGATCACGAACTGACCATTGCCTTCGCCTATCACCGAAACCACTTGTAAAATCCACAGAGTAAAACAATAAAAAATTTCTGTGGTTTTTGTTGGTTGTAAACCTAAAAGCTTTATTCCCTATTTATAGGATTGTCATAAGGGTATAAGTGGAAATTTTGACCTAAATGAGCATTTAATATTGAGAATCAATTGATTCTCCTATAAAGCAATTTCCAAAATTATTATCTAAATTAAAGGTAACTTCCAATATTTACCCTTTTAATTCAAAGATAAAATTTGGCAAATTTATGCTTTTATTTGAGGAAAATTCATTTCAAATTTGGGTCAAAATATCTGCAAGCCCACGAAGGACCAGACCGGTTCAGACATTTGCGTTACCCACGTCGTGCACGTCTGCACATTTACGAACCAACAATTGGTTCCACATTTTCCTCAACAACATTTGAATCAATTTCTTATTCAAAGCTCCAAAATTATCAAAATTTTCCAACAATCCCCCACATGAATGAAATTGATTTAATCAAAAACATTTTGACTCGATGTGGTGATAGATTCTACGATCGATAGCTACATAGGATAGGTAGGTGTCCACCCTTGAACCTTCCCTTGTGAAAGTATATTTACTTTACTAGCTGACCAGTAGACGTAATGTCCTTGAATTGTTCTGCCGTTTGTGTAAACGATGATATACTTCACACAACTACCTCTCTGACAAGAGTATTAGTTCTCATTGGTATGTCCATATGGCCGTGGACATTGCCTGGTTCTGCAAGAGTTTGAAAGAACTATGCCCAATAGTCTCATTGAAGCGGCCCCACTTCACTCTCACATAGGTGACTTATGTTGCTTGACTCACAAAAGCACACAATGGTCATTAAAAGCATTACTTAGCCTAAACCACTTTGATCACTGTTTACATCATAAGAATGGACTTGGGGATAAGAGCCCCTACAGTGACCACACAAGTCTATGCAATTAGGTTGTCCCTTTGAACCTAGATCTTGGGATCTCCAGTCAACTAGGTAGGGTTTTCCTTCACATAGCACCTTAAATTTACATGGGCTTTAGTCTCATTCCTTTCGGGTTTTTTTAACTTGATCTCGACTTAACCCTTTGGTTAGTGGATCCGCAATGTTAACCTTTGATTTCAAAAAATCAATGGAGATAACTTCATTTGAGATCAGTTATCTAACGGTATTAAGTCGACGACACATATGTCTCGACTTACCCATTATACACAAAACTCTGTGCTCTGCCAATTGTGGGCATTGGCTTTGGTCGTTCAGGAATATCCTTTAAGAAATTTCTAAAGCCATTCGACTTCTTTTCTAGACTTGTCTAGAACAACAACTCAAATTTTATTATGGATTTGATTATAATCATTTTCTTAAGGATTTTCATGACACAGTTCCTCCTCCCAAAGTGAAGACATATCCACTTGTGCCTTTGATATCTTGAATATCAGATATCCAATTGCATCGGAGTATCCTTCTAAATAGTAGGATCTATGAAATAATGCAATTCATAATCTCGAGTATATCTAAGATATCTCAATACCCTCACAATTGCTTTCCAGTGATTTTCACTTGAATTGCTTGTGAATCTACTTGAACTGCTCACAGTAGAAACAATATATGGTCTATTGAATCTACTTGGTCAACACTTTGGTCTTTGTTCTTGAACAAAAGTTGGCATCTATTTATTGGAGTTATGGCTATGCCGGAAACATCATTGCCAAACTTCTCTTGCCCGCATAGTGTGACTACGTCAATATGAGATCTTCAAGTGATCGTTTGATTTGGATGCCCAAAATCAAATATGTTAATCTCATATTTTTCATGTCAATCTTGAATTTGACAAGTCTTTGGTACGTTTACCATTTTATTGTTGCTTTCAACAATGAATATGTTATTAACATACAAACATAGAATAATATATTCAATGTTAGTAGTTTTGACATATACACATTTGTCACACTCATTTATCTTGAAGTCGTTTGTCATCATGACATTATCAAACTTCTCATGTCTTTACTTTGATGCTTGTTTAAGTCTATACAAGGACTTCACCAATCTACATACTTTTCTCTCTTGACTTGAAACTACATAACCCTCAGGTTGTTCCATGTATATTTCTTCATCAAGATCTTCATTTAGAAAATCTCTTTTAACATCTATTCAATATACGTCTAAATTTCGCAAAGCAACAATTGTAAGTATCATACTTATGGAGGTTATCCTTGATACATGAGATTATGTATCGAAATAGTCAAGACATTTGGTAACCTTTTACTACCAATCTGGCCTTATACTTATCAATTGTTCCATCTATTTTCATTTTCCGTTTGAAAATTCATTCAAAACTTAGTGGTTTAATTCACGGAGAAAGATCCACTAATTCCCCACGTATAGTTTTGCATGATGGAATCAATTTCACTCTTAATGGCATCCTTCCATAATGTGCCTTCAGATGAATGTATAACATCATTATACGTTTGAGATTCAACCTCTAGCATAAACTTTAGAAAAATGATCCAAAGAATTTTTCTACCCTTGCTCGTTTACTTCTTTGTGGCTCTTTTTCAAGCTCAAACCCTTGTTGATCATTTGAGTCATCTATATCGATAATTTCCGAAGTTCGTTTCATTGAACTTTGACCAACTTCCCTAGCTTTACAAGGGAATACATTTTCAAAGAAAATGCATCCTTTGCTTCCATTATCGTATGCTTGTGAATCTTAGGGTTCTTCGATTCATACACAAGAAATCGATATACATTGCTATATTTTATATAGCCAATGAAAATACAATCGACCATATTTAGGGATCTATTCTCAGTTGCTTTAGTAATGAGGTCATTACCTTTGCAAGACACCCCCACATTTTCAAGTAGTTGTAAGAAAGTTTAATTACCTTCCATAACTTATATGGTGTCTAGTCTATTTAATTATGAGGAATCTTGTTTAAAAAGTAATTAGCTTATAGAACAGCTTCCCCCACATGTTAGGCACATTATAGTACCAACGTTACTCATATAGAGTTTCTCCCCATCTTAAACCTTTAATTAAGTTTGGGATTCAACATCATGCTCAAAGAGAACAATTTTCACTATAGCTTCATCTTTACATTATTTTTGTGCTATCATCAATGAAGGTAATAAACATATTCCTTCAACCAATATGTTGTCATATCAATTGTTATGGCAATAACATTGCCTTCGTTTGGAAGTCTATAGTTCGAATACTTGTTCCCATATTATGGCAATTGAAGCATTTTTTCATAAAATTTTGCTTCTTGAACACACCGTCTAACTTACGGTTTGAAGTCGTTTTTTACTTTCACTACGTTTGTCGTGATAATATTTGTCTTAGCAATATTTACCTTAGTAACATTTGAAGGTGATAACAATATTTACCTTATCCTCTCTAATAATAGGAGGATCATCCTTCAAATATTTAACCAGGTTTATCACGATCAATTATGCAACATCTTTTGTTGCCATGTATGAAATTCTTTCCAATAAATTTCAATGATTTTTCCATTGTGTCACGTAGACACAATCCAAAAACCAAGCATTATGAATCTGTTAAACGTCAGAAATTTAGTCAAAAACTAAAACTAGAAACAAAAACATAATTTCTAACTTTTGTTTGACAACGGAGATTTAGTAAACTAAACCCAAAACAAAAGTTCACACGGTATTAATAGAAAGAACAATAATAAACAATGCACCAGGTAGGTAACTTATGAAAGAGAGGTGGTGCACTAGGCACGCTTAAATACCAAGTCTCTCAAAGAACCAATCCTAGACATTCATTTTTAAATTTCCTTTCAATCACCGTTTATGGATTCTATTCTTGAAATCATTCCAAGCATGGATGATCAATCGGAATCACTACCTTTGATTCACAACAATTTGGAATCTTCCATTTATGGACCAACGACCCTCTCGATTCTTTAGCCATTTTTAAACACTGTGCACTTCATAGCATGCATCAGAATAGACTTTAAGAATTTAATTTTGACATAGAGAACCAAGTTCTTCTATGCTTTGATTCGAGATCTCAGTCAGAATCAGCGCTCTAAATTTGATAACCAATGTTACTTTCCGAAATAAATTCACCAATTTATTTCCAAAATAAAATCACACTTGATAATAAATTTGAGTTATTTTTTTCTAAATAAATTCAACAATTTATTTCAAGGTTGAATCATTCTAGATTCTCACGAAATTAAATTCAACGATTTATTTCCCTTAACAAGTTAGAATCAACACATGATTCTAGTACAGAAAATAAATTTAATGATTTATTTTCTTTTACACAAATTGAATCATATTTGATTTTTACAGAAATAAATTTAATGATTTATTTCCTTTTACACGAATTTAATCATATTTGATTCTTACGGAAATAAATTCGATGATTTATTTTTCTTAACAAGTTAGAATCAGCGCATGATTCTAGCATAGAAATAAATTTAATGATTTATTTCCTTTTACAAAAATTGAATCATACTTGATTCTTACGGAAATAAATTCAATGATTTATTTTCCTTGCAACGTTATAATCATACAAGATTCTCTTGAAAATAAATTTAATGATTTATTTTCTTTTCCAAAATTAGAATCAACACAAGATTTTAATTTAGTAGTTTATTTCCATTATATCTTCTGTTAAACAAGAGAAATATCAATCCAACTTAGTTATGTTTAACCAACAGAAATCAAGAGGAATTAATCCTTTGATTTTAATTCCATTTCTTGTTTGGAAGATTAAGTAAACCCGTTAAAACGGCAGGAATTAAATTCCCGAAATGAATTATTTACTAGATCTTTTATTTCCAAAACAAAATACGACTTCGCCTGGATATCATATTTCTCTCTACAAAATTTCTCAAAAGAAATTGTTAGTATGAAATAAAATCCACATAATTTTAAAAAATACAAAGAATCACAATTAAAACAAAAAAAAAGTGACAAAGTATAATTTATATGCATGCAATATTTAAAATGTCTACATTATAAGGTAACACAACCATAATAATATTACCAAAAAATATTACCAAATTTAAAACTTTATCTTAACAATACATGCAAATATGTAATTAAAGTTTTTATTTCCATTCAAATAAAGGTTGACATATAAGGTTATAAAATTAACATATTTTCATATTGAATAACATATTTATTATTTAATATTAATGTCAAAAAAGTTTAAGGAATATTTCATTATTACCTTAATAATGTCGTAAAAAAAGTTTAATTATGACATAAATCATACCATATTAAAAGTCAAAATTTAATATGGAATATTACCTTACTAATATCATAATTTATGGTTTTAAAAAATGTCATATAAACAAGAAAACTTATTAAGGAATATTTAAATTACCTTACTAATCGAATATCCAAATGTTCTATCTCAAGAAATACTGCTTGTATCGTGTTGAATCCGTGGTATTGGTGATCTCAACGTATCTTGTCTTTGGGCATTCACTTTTTCTATGCGTGAAAATTTCCTCATCATGTGAATCATTGCTTTAGATACAATAATTTGTTCGTCTTGGATTAAAACTGAGAATCTGTCTTAAGATTGTTAGAAAATAATCGTTAATCCAAGAATAAATAATAAAATAGAATAATATTATTTAACGAACAGTACAAAAATAAGAACAATACAACAATATAAAAGTAAAACTGATTTGGAACCAAAAGAAACGTGTTGAGGCCTGTGGTTTTTGTTGGTTGTAAACCTAAAAGCTTTACTCCCTATTTATAGGATTGTCATGAGGGTATAAGTGGAAATTTTGACCTAAAGAAGCATTTAATATTGAGAATCAATTGATTCTCTTATAAAGCAATTTCCAAAATTATTATCTGAATTAAAGGTAACTTTCAATATTTACCCTTTTAATTCAAAGATAAAATTTGGCAAATTTAAGCTTTTATTTGAGGAAAAATCATTTCAAATTTGTGTCAAAATATCTGCAAGCCCACGAAGGACCAGACCGGTTCAGACATTTGTGTTACCCACGTCGTGCACGTCTGCACATTTACGAACCAACAATTGGTTCCACATTTTCCTCAACAACATTTGAATCAATTTCTTATTCAAATCTCCAAAATTATCAAAATTTTCCAACACAACCCATGCAATGGGTTATTTGAAACTGATGGTAAAGGACAAATCAAAAGCTATTTTGGTCAGAAAATTTCTGATCACAAAACAAAAGTACATTGTGTTGAACTAAGTGATGCTACTGTTGGTAATGCTTCAAGTGTTACTAAAGCTATATCACACATTGGTTGGGAAAATAGTTAGGGAAATGTATTTATACCCATGCTTCCTCCCTCCCTTGTTGAGTGGGAAAGAACAAGGGAAGTCCCCGCGCGCCGCCGCCGCTGCCGTTCGGCCGGCTCGGCTCGGGCTCGGGTAAGGGTTCGGGTAACACGTGTCTTCGACACGTACGCACGCGTATATATTCTTTTTGGAGAAAATTTGTATGAAATTTTCTTATGAACAAAAGATTATATGTGAAAGAATTTTTTCTTATTTATAGGCTTCTGAGAAAACTGTTCGAATCAATCAGAATAATTGTTTGATTCGAACGTTTTGATTCTAGTGCAGTTTATTCGAAATTATTCGAATATGTACAGTCTGTTTAGTGGATGAATTTAGACTGTTATTCAGTCAAATTCAAGGTGTAACATCACTGTTATTGCATGGTTACTGAGCTTAAATTACAGAATTAAAATGGTGTTATTGTGAAGTTGTTACAGCATGTTTAATACTGCTGTTATACAGATTTAATTCTGTAATTATTTGGGCAGTGAAATGTCAATTATAGACATGATATCCAGCCTATAAATAGAGGTGCTGCATGCACCATTTGAGATATCAAACACATTACAAAATATATCAATTCTCTCTGTTTCCTCCGGTGTTAGTTCGAGCAGTACCACTGTTGTTCACTCCGGAGTCGAGTGTACGGTTCCAAGAGCGTCCGTGTGCACCTCGGGGGAAAGCCTGCCCGTGAAGCGACTACACTGTTCGGGACAGTTTTGTTTCTAAGGCAGTGGCCACCATACCACGACACGGTTCACATTTTTACATACTGTTTTTTATATTTTTCCAGTCAGTACTAACAACCGGTTTTGCAGTTCTATTTTACCAACAATGCTACAACCAACAACCAAACACAAATGCATGCTATGAATTCACAAGCAAACTTCTGGGATTACGATTAATTAGAATCTGAAATAGGTCATGCCTCTTCTTTCCTCTTCATTTCTTGTTCTTTTTCTTTAGCTGTAGATTTTTGTTTGATTTGATTTGATTTTGGGGTACGGCTTGGTTCGGGATATTGAAGGTGGAGGGTGATCATTTCGGCTACATGATAGCGGAGAAGATGTATGGACTTTTGTTGGAACTTCAGTTTGGGTGGTTGTGGATCACAATGATGAAGAACAAAAGGTAAATGTTGTGAGAAAATAGGCATTGTGGTGGCCGAAGTAGGTGACCGGTGGTGGATATAGGAAAGGAGATGAACTGATAGTTACGAATTTGATAAAATACAGACAAAATAAATTCTAGAAATTATATTATTAAAATAGAATGAATAAGAGGTTGTATGTCCACTACACTTGTTGGGTTTATATAACCCAAACTAATAACCAACAAGTAACAAACTAACAAATTGATAACAACAATTTTAATTAATTAACAGAAGAGTCCAACTTCTTACTTTCTCTAACAAATGTTGAATGGTTGAAGAATGGGTACTTCGTGTAAAACCGGGATTGGATTCTTACTTAAGAGATCATAATAGGATGATTTCGAATTTTGTAATCTAACTACTAATATCAGTCAGTGCGGTGATCAGTTGCGGCATGCGGTGGTCGAATTTAAATTGGCACCTATTTGGCTCAAAAATTAATTAAAAGTCAACTCATCATGAAGTTAGAGAGATAAATTGTCAAGTAACCAAAACATGAACAATTCGAAAGTTCAATGATGAAATCAAAGATTTTTAAAATTTATTACCAAAGTAGGAGGGAGAAGAAAGTTGATGGTGAAAAAGATAATTTACACAAAAAATAAAGTAAATTTTTATATCTAACTTTGACATTTTTGTGTAACGTGGTATCCTAACTTTTACTTGTATATTTAACGTTGTATCATTTTTTTGTTGTAATTAGATACTAACTTTTTTTTGGGTGAAATTTGATATCCAACTTTTATTTTTTGGTGCAATTAGATATTTAATATTTTTTTAATTGAGAGAAGATCAAATTTTGATTTCTTCTAATGAATATTTTTAAATTTATTTCATTTGAAAAAACTATAAAAAACGAAAAATGAGAGAACCATGATTAAATAAGAACAAAAATAATTTTGAAATAAAAGTTTAAGAAAAAGACTAGCAATTATATCTTATCAATGTTTTATTAGTTTTGGTGCAATTAGATCTTTAATATTTTTTTAAAATTGAGAGGGAAGATCAAATTTTGATTTATTCTAATATATATTTCTATTTTTTCATTTGAAAATACTATAAAAAGGAAAAATGAGAGAACCGTGATTTGAGAAATAAGAACAAAAATAATTTTGAAATAAAAGTTTAAGAAAAAGACTTTGTGTGTATATATATCAATTATATCTTATCAATGTTTTATTAGTTTTGAATATTTTACTTGTATGAAAAACTAATATTTTAAAAAGTAAATTTAAAGTCAGATATTTATGATTTCTATTTTGACAATCTAAGTTCAATGTATAACATTTATATTTTGATAATATTAATTTAATTATATATATATATATACTAATATGAATATTTAACAATTTTAATAGAACAAAATATATTTTTTTTCTAATATTTTGAGAGGTCAATTTTTTTTTTAATTTTAAAGGATTTAATGATAATTTTCTTTAAGTTTGGGGTCATGACCCTTTCCGCCTCGACATAGTTTCGTCGTTGTGTATGCAATTTTAAAATTGTTAATAACATCTAAAAATAATCTAGGACAAAAACAATAAAAAAGAAATTAGGGGAAAAAGCTGGTAGAAGAATTGAAAACGAATAATATCGTACAATAATTTCCCTCGAAATTGGATCTCATTCTAACAAATATTGACAACAAATAACATTGTATAATATTTTTCTTTAACAACACTAGGGATGGGCACGGAACCCGGACCCGACGGGTTCCGACTCGACCCGGCCCGATTGGGTCGGGTATTTTTGTGAAAATATCGAGGTCGGTCGGGTTTTTGTATAGGGTGAGGTCGGGTCGGGTTCGGGTTTTAGGGTGAAAAAATCTTACCCGACCCGACCCGAGACTAATAGTGTAATTTTTCCTTAAATTTTTTAGGGATATTTGTAATAATACCCCTTTCTTATATATTTTTTATAATTAGGTCCTTAAAATTGTTTTTTAATTTACAATTTAGTCCTTAATTTTATTATTTTTTACAATTAAGTCTCTTAAAATTATTTTTTTTACAATTTAGTCCCTAAAATTGATTTTTTTATATAGGTCGGGTCGGGTCGGGTCGGAGTCGGGTTTAAGATATTTATTTTCGGGCCGGGTCGGGTTCGGGTTTAGGGTTAATATTTTCGGGTCGGGTTCGGGTGGGCCAAAAATCCGGCCCGACCCGACCCGTGCCCATCTCTAAACAACACTCATTCTCCTGACGTTTCTCTCCCCTTCCTTCTAAATAGAAATATAATTTGTTAAAAAAATATTTGTGCAATGTGTTATTTTTAAGAGATTGGTATCATAATAACACACAAACTTTGTTTTACTATGTAATATGATACACTTTTTAAATTTTATACAATTATATGCACAAAGTTTTGATTTTAATTTTTTTTAATAATAACTAAAATCTTACATCAATAACGTTTATGTATTGGATGAATAAATAATTTCGTTATCAAACATCAAAAAGGATAAACTACATTAGAGGTCACTCAATTATTAGTAAAGTTACATTTGGGTCATCCAATTATTAAAAGTTACAACCGCGTCACTTAATTACAGTTTTAGTTACGATCGAATCACTCATCCATTAAAATATAAACAGACATCCAAAAAGGTTTAGTATTATGATAGTTTTAGTCGTCAAAACTTATATGTTCTACCAATTTAGTCCTAATTAAAAATAATTCAACAAATTTAATCTTATATATATATATATATCAATTTAATCAGTTTTCTTCTCCCAAATCGTTTGTTCTTTATCATTCATCAGCATTCCTACTTGGGTACTTGTGGTAACACGAGTTATACCAAACTTGATAGTTTTAAATATGTTTAATTATAAAAATTCATTAACTTAGAAAGTTTAATTATTAATTTATTTTAAAATAAAAAGATAAATAATGAAGCCTTTCAAAAATATAAAATTACTAAAAAATTGTATAATAATACGAAAAATTGAACTCTTGTAGAAAATTATGTTGTAGCATTAACTAAAACCTAAAGGATTTTATAAATAATTTTGAATATATTCCATTGGATTTAATTTTAATGCAGATACTAATTACAAATCTAACATTGAAAAATAATTGTAAATATCTTTACATTTATAAATTTGTGTATTAGATTAATTAGTAGTGTTAAATGAAGTACTCTAGTATTAGCGAGGGTATACAAGTGATTTTAGAGAAGAAAATTAACTAAATTGATATATTTTAAAATATGGATGGTTAAATTTTTTTGAATTATTTTGAACTAACACTAAATTGGTAAAATATATAAGTTTTGAGGACAAAAACTATCATTTTACCAAACTTTTTTGGATGCTCATTTGTATTCTAACAGATGAGTATTTGATCGTAACCAAAACTTTAATTGAGTGATTCAATTGTAACTTTTAACAACTGAGTGATTCAAATGTAACTTTACTAATTATTGAATGACTTTTACCCAATATTAAATTAATATTGTTTTCGATTTTTAATATCCAGTCTTTCTAGTCCTCTTAAGAGTGCCCTCGAAAGTAATGATACGAAAGTTTCTTTGTTGTGGGATGAGATGGTGAATCTCTTCGTTAAGAGTAATGTTATCAAATTGGGGTATTCACCCTTCCTTGATTGGTTTGGTTTGGTCTCAAAAGTTCTATAATACTGAGGAGTAAGGATTTCACCAACTATGGAAGACATGTAAGAAATTCTGATTTAAAGAGGTTAGTGAATGTTAGAATTAAGATTAATTGAATCTAACAAGTAGTCTAGTAAAAAAACAGATGATGTTAGGAGACTTGAGTTTAATCGCAATGTTTATAAGGTGTGTGTGCATGTCAAATGGTTTAAAATATTTATGAACATGTCTTATAATCGTACAACAGACTAGTTGAGTTTGTCAAAATTGGGCTGCTTACAACTAAGGTCAACTAGTCAATTGTCTTTTATTGAGTAGTTTTATTTATTTATTTATTTTTAGATCAAATTTGGAAGTTTTATTTTGGGCTATAAATATTCAATATTATTTGTAACCAAAATTAAGTTGATCTATTTTTTTTTTAAAAACAATGAGAAGATAGATTCATAAAACAAAGAAACACGTACAAAAGGGGCAAGCCATGCCAACTATGCATAACCCACATACAGACACGAATCGAAAGAGGGGCATAAGATCCTACAAGAGACCAGGGACGATAAAATAAAAGCAAAACAAGGACCATAAAACCGAAACACATGAAGAAAACAAGCAAAGGGTACATAATCCGAAGATAGTAAGCGTGACTCCAACTTTTTTATGCGAGAGTTCCAAAAGGAGGCAGACTCTTCTTCCTATAAGGTAATGAGTTTTGCCATCATATTCGAAAAAAGAGTAAAGTCATTTATAATGATACCACCGACAATCATCGAACTGTCCAAAAATTGATTCATTTTGTTTAAATTTTAATATCTTGATATTCATTAATTTCAAAACCCCAATTTCCAATATCAAAAACATTTATCACTGCTCACTTTTCTCCCTCAGTCACAGTCGTCTTCAACGATCATCCTCACATGGTATTAAAGCTGATAGAATTGGAGACATTTTATTCCGTCGTAGTTATTCGAATTATCAAATGTGGCTAATGCAACTATTGTTCCATTCATCGATTCAGATTGATCTATACCTTAAATTTTCAATTAATTAAATTCATTTTTCTCGCTTATGTGCTTCACTCATCTATTGGTTTTCAATTTTTCATTACTCCGTCAGGTGTTAGTCACATGGCTACTGCTGGTGATTGATAAAATTCTGCTATCAAAGCGGTTTTTAAAATTTTAGTGGTACTAGGGCGAATTTAAAAATTAGGCCCCTAAAAGTTTTAATTTTAAAAGTAAGTCTTTAAAATTAAGTATTTGAAAAACGAGTCCCTAATAACAAATATTTTTTTAAAACATATGCCCCTTATAACAAGTATTGAGAAAAAACTGGACTCCTGATAGCGAATATAAAAAATCTAAATTTCAAGAGTAGATCCCTAATAACAAATATCGAGAAAAAAATTGGGCCTCTAATAAAAAGTATTGGAAAAAAATTAAATTTTAAGAGTATATGTATAATAACAAATATTAGAAAAAATCAGGCCCCCTAATAACAAGTATTAAAAAAATTAGGGTCCTAATAAAAATTATTAAAAAAGTACACCTTAATGTAAGTATTAGGGAAAAATTGGACCCTAATAACAAATATTTGAAAAAAATAAATTTTAAGAGTATGTCCTATTATCAAGTATTGATAAGAGTTGAGCCCATAATAATAAATTTGAAAAAAATTGGACCCATGATAACAAGTATTGAGAAAAATTGGACACCTAATAATAAATATTAGAAAAAAATTAAATTTTAAGAGTAGACATCTAATAAAAATATATTGGGGAAAAAGTGAGCCCTAATAACAAGTATTAAAAAATTAGGCCCCTAATAACAATTATTAAGATAATTGGAGCCTAATAAGAAATATTAGAAAAATTAAAATTTAAAAGTAAATATCTACTAATAAGTATTAAAAAATTAAACCATAATACTAATATTAAAAAAAATATTACGCCCTAGGCGGGCGTCCCTATCGCCCATGCCTAGGGACGACTCTAGCTATTATTACGGTGAGATCTATTGATTTTCTCACATTAGTCTTTAATTTTTTTAAAAAAATTATTATTTTAAAATAATAATATTAAGAGGGAATGATGATAGGGTGATGATCTTGATTAGTGGGGTGATTGACCCGGTGAGGGACAAGGGTGAGCAAAATTTGACTCGATTTGAAAAAATTCGACTCGTCTTGACTCGACTCTAAATTACATAAACTCGACCAGAAAATTTTTTAAATAAAGTTTGAGTAATAAAATGGAAATTCGAATAACTCAAGTAACTCAAAATTTTTAGTAATTAGTGGATTAATTTTTAAGTTCGGGTCGTACCCCTTTCCTGATATATATATATATATATATACCGATATAAAAAATATATATGCCACATATGAAGAAATATGTATGCATATCCTATAGGATTAGAGAAAGTCTTTTAAATTAGAATCAATATGTGCTATAACATGATAAATAATTACAATTAAATTTGTATAGGAACTCGAAAACTCAACTCGACTCAAATTTCATAAATTCGACTCAATCAAAAAAAATTTAAATAAAGTTTGAGTTGTAAAATATGACGTGTCAACTTGAATAACTTTGAAATTTTTTTGACTCGACTCGACTCGATCGAACGCTTACCCCTAGTGAGGGATGAATGACAACATCAACTATCAGTACTAGGGGTGAGAAAAACTCAACTCGACTCGAAAATTGAAATTTTTGACTCGACTCGAGGCGAAAAAACTAGACTTGTTCTGACACGACTCGACTTGAAAAAATTTCAAATAAAGTTTAAGTTGTAAAATAAAAATTTGAATAGCTTGAAATGTTTAGTAATTAGTTGATTGATTTTTAAGTTAGAGTCGAGTCCCTCAATTTTTTCTTTTTTAAATATATATATATATATATATATGAAGAAATATAAGCCACATATAAAAAATATGATGAATTATATATGCATATCTTATATGATTAGAGAAAGTCGTTTAAATTAGAATCAAACTATACTATAACATGATACATAATTACAATTAAATTTATATAGGAACTCAAAAACTCGACTCGAATAAAAAAAATTAAGTAAAATTTGAGTTGTAAAATATTAAGTGTCAACTCAAATAACTCAAAATATTTTTACTCGTTTCGACTCGATCGAAAGCTCACCTCTAACCAGTACAACAAGCAAATAGTTAAGAGTGGAGTGGCTTTGGATGAGTTTAAAGAACACAGTCCTTCCAAGGGCTTTGGAAAATGTATTATATTTCTTAAAAAACAACTTCCGAAAATGATTTTCATAAGTTTGGATTATGTTATGTAAATTATTTTTCATCATTTGAGAAATTTTCTAAAAATTAATCTTTATGTATCAAATATAATAAATAATAGTATTCATTATAAGAAAAAAAATATTATTATTTGAAAATGTATTATATTTGTAAAAAAAAAACTTCCGTAAATCACATTCATGTGTTTGGATTATGTTATGTAAATCATTTTTTCATCCTTTGAATTTTTTTCTAAAAACTAATCTTTATAAATATTAAATATAAAAAATAATATTGTTCATTATAAGAAAAACTTAATATTATTATTTAAAAAATATTGCAGTAATTTATTCAATGTTATTAATAAAACATTGTTTTTTACTGTTTTATGAAAATTATCACATTTAATTAAAATAATAAATATATTTAATAATATTAGTTATTTTTTAAAAAATGAATGTGTATATGTTGTATTCCAAAAAAAAAGTTTTAATGTCTGCACAAGAAAAGAATAAAACAAAAATTTACACAGCAAGGTTCCATTTTAGACAAATGGAGCTATTAATATTTCCAATAGAATTTACTGATTTCCCTTTAAACTTCAATTGTACAGTCTCTATAATCTGCTGCGCGGTTTCATCGGCAGTCTTCACACATCTTCGGAAATATCTTCTATTTCACTCCCCCCCAACCAACATAAATATAAGCATTTCAAGCCAACTTAAAAACTATAGCCTGCAGAGATTTACCCTTCAAGTTGTAAGTAGCCCAGCTCAGCTCTTGCTGTAACCCCTTAAATATGGATGTCACATTTGGTTCTTAACTCAAGTCAACTCTCAACTTAGTTTAATCCAAATAAAATACTTTACGAAAACATTTAAAGCCAACGATATATATATATGATTAAAACGTTACAAAAGAGCTCAAATTAAATTAAAATATTTGAATATTCGATTTGATTAATACAATTTACAAAATAAGAATTACATACTCCACCACGTAAGGTCCTATGAATACACAACTCACTAAACACATGTATCATACTCTGGAAAACACCGCAGTTGGAATCTCGTACTAATAGTGCTCCTCGATCCCATGATCCGACAAGCAACCTAAGCACGGAAATAATGATTCCGAATCTACTCTACTATACTTCATGCTAATCATAAACATAAGCATGCAAGGTAGAACGAGCAATAAAGAGAGATAAATAAACACATGGCGCTACCACTAGTCGCCTAAACACATGCTCTCATCAAAGCAATCATCATACATGGCTCTCATGGCCCAACCATACCTGAGATCTCATCAGATCATCTAGGCAAAAACACATATCAACAACAACTCTAGAGTGAGGTCGAGTCACGAAGCATTGGAACATACACTTCGAGTGAGACTGGATCACATAACATCGAAACTTACACCCTTTCTCAGAATCTCCACTCGAGCATCTACACTCTTGGTAAGGCCGGGTCACCTAACATCGGAACATACACCCATACTCGGAATTCCCCATCGAGTATCTTTGAATGAGGCTCGGGTCACATAACATCGTAACCTCCATTCGGTATCTCTAACCATGGTGTTGCAACACTCTTTCATTGGGTATCCAGATCCCATCAATCATCGATTCAACCAATCAAATGTCTATCTAGCATACAATCAACGCGATCCCAATGATCCCCTATTGTTTCTAACCGTCAACACATCATTTATTTTACATTACCGAATTGTTAATACATTATGGATAAGTGTATAATTAATCTCATTCATTGTCTCCATTAATCCACGTTATCTCATTTATCAAGGCATAATTCAATCATTAATATTCACATCAATTTTCATCCTTAATTTGCATTTATAGATTATTTAGTGTATCGGGTATCGATATTTGAACACGAATATCGATACGTCACCCTCGGGTATCGGTACTCACACGCGTACCAATACTGAAACTGCTTATTGGAAATCACAATTTCTCTGAGTACCAATATGGGTCTATCAGTATCGACACAATGTTGAATAACGTATCGGTACAGCCGAAGCTCGTACCGATACTCTAATCACTAACTTAAAACGTCTTAGCATAATTCGAGATTCACGAGGCCTTACTCGATCCCTAAAGCTCATGAAAGTCATTAAGGTTTGTTTACTAACATATTCGATCAATTAATATTAATTACCGACTTCATTATCATTTAATCGAGTATTTATCGGTATTATCCCTTAAGCATGATTTCCGTCAAATCATGTCAATTCATTCGAATTAACACACAAGGCATCATGATTATCAATCAATCAAGCAATCATCAAGTAATCATACGAGCATCTCAAAACGACCCTACACGGTCTCTAAAGCCTCCATGAGTCTCATCATATTCATAACATCATCATGCATCTCATAGATATCAAGTCTCATACTATCGGCCTCCAAACATGCATATTCGTCGTCTACCTATTTTGCATATACTAACACGTAAAGCAATCACATTTATGATGCTCATGAAGCAATAGGAGTTTGAGGTGTACTAACCTTAAGCGATTATCGATAACCCTTACTCGAACTCCTCAAACGCTCCTCTTGATCCAGTATTCGAGCCTGAACAAACCTCATAAATATAAGAATGCCACAATTACTAATTAACCTTATTCACTAACTAATCCACAAGGTCAAACATGTAAAAACAACTTACTGGGTTCGAATTTGGAGAAACAAACTGCGCCAGCGGCCTCAAAACGTCGAGAAACCCCTGGTAGGGTCCCTTAGAAAAAGTCAACACCGGTTAACGACAGCGCGAGCGTGATCAACGATGGCTCGACGGCTTAGCTCGACTTGAATGGTCGACTTGGCAGACCAGCTTGGCTTGCAGCTTGGGTCGTGCTGGCCCAAGGGCTCGACCCAGTTGGATATAGTTGGCCACTGCGGCTAAACCTCGCCCACGCGTAGGGGCGGTGCGTGGGGGCACGTGAGAGCTTCTCCGGTGGTCGAACGGCGGCAACGAGCTCTAGTCCCGCTATCTCGGCGCCGGTGAACATGACGGTGCCCTTAGTTTCATGATTTGGTCACCGAAAATGCCTCTTTTCAAGCAATTCGAAACTTGCTTCCTCTCACCCCGGCGAACGACGACGACCCGCTGGTACCGATGAACTCGTCTCGACGAGATAAATACAATGGCGGTGGATGTATCGACAATGAACGACCAGATCTCCTTAAATCAGAGTTTAAAACTTTTCCCCTTACTTTCTCTCCCCCTTTTCTGTTCCTTCTCTCCCTATTTACATTTTCTCTCTCTCCAACATAATATCTCACTTTTTTCTCATATTCTCGTTCTTTTAAAATTCAAACCTTCTCCTCTAGTGTAATGGGCACAACTAAAAAAAATTCTTAACTAGACTTTTAAAATAAAGGCCCATAACTCGGGTCCGAGACCCGATTCGTTAATCCGAAAATTGAGTCATTACACTTGCTCCCATCGTAAACTACTTCGATGTATCAAACATGCCTGCAAAACACAGTTCCACACCCTTTTGGAGAAATCACAACAAAAGAACAAGTGATTTTTTGACTCAGGAGTGGAGCGGACGCATGATTTTATGTTAGGGTGTGTGAATTTTATACTTAATAAAATTTTATACGAATTTGAAAACCTATGGGAATAAGATTAAATTATCAATACAAAATGCAAAGAAATTTCTAAAATACGTGTCAAGTTGAAATTTTTAAGAGTGGGACTGTCCCCACTAGCACCCCTCGATCTATCCATGTGTGTAGACCATTCCCATCAATCGTGTAGTCACATTTGTTTACATATTTCCGAAGTCCCCAATAGGAAAGGGGGTTGAATAGTTGATTAAAAAAAGAGGTTCCTTACACAGATAATTTGACATTGAAAATGGATATTATTAGCATTAGCAGGTGGAGGTTGGTTGATCAAAACCTACCAGATGATCACATGGGACGTCCATCCATCAACGTATATTACAATATTGTAAGTCTAAGTCTGTCCAAGTCTCCACATGTACCATGTTTTTGTTTTTTCTTGTATTTTTGTGGGCACAAGTGCAAAAGAAGGAAGGTTGTTTATTTTCAAAGGTTTGCCAAATTTCCCATGGATTTATCCCAATATGCATATCTTATTAAACAATACAAGCACATCACATGCATGGTTTCATTACTTAGTTTTTGACCCTTTAATTTCTGTTTTCTTTCAAAATACAAGTTTGGTTAAAATGTGGTCCTCCCCATCTGGACAATACATCTAATCTTGATTTATTTGCCTATGTATAATAAGCTTGATTAGAACTCGATCTTGCACCAAAGCCATTTCTATTTTGCATTTTAAACTTATTTTAGGGGGAAAAATCTTTTAAATCATTTTACTATGTGAAAGTTGTGGTAGGGGTAGCATCGATCGAGTCGAGTCAAAAAAATTTCGAGCTAATTGAGTTGAGGAATCCTATTTTTTAATTCAAACTTTATTTGAATTTATTTTATTTGAGTCAAGTCGAATCGAGTTGTTTGAGTTTCTGTTCAAATCTAATTGTAAACATTTATCAAGTTATGATACTCATTGATTTCAATTTAAACGACTTTCTATAACCAAGTAAAAAAATGGTATTTTCGAGTCAAGTTTTACTCACCCTTAAGTTATAGATATGATCCTTATATTCTAATTTGATTGTTTTTAGTTCTTATAGTTTTCAAATTGTTTTTAAAAAGTTGTATATTTTGTTCTTGTTCTCGAATGTGACTATTTCATATCCTTGTAATTTAGTCATATTATTCATGTATTAAATATGGGTCATGACTGAAATTTCAAAGTTTAAACAGTATTGTGATTGAATTTGACCAAATTAGAATATATAGATTAAATCCACAATTTTTCTCAGGAGTGCTTATTCTCCAATAAGATTGTGACATGTGTCACTACATGATTGAATGATTAAATTTATTGATTTAAATTAAAATTAGGATTAAATTGATAGATTGTATAAATTACAAGAATTGAATGTTAATTATATAAATTTGCTTAACTGTCACGTCATTATTTATGTTAAAATTTAACAATAGTGGCTTGATTGAAACCACTTTAATGGTTTAGTGGTCCAATTGATAAAATTTATAGATTAGTGGTCTAATTGATAAATGTGTAAATTAGTGATCAAAATAGAATTGAATCAATAGTTTAGCGGTCTTGGAGGTAGTTTATCCTTATTAATTTTTATGAGTTTAATATGAAATATTTAGTGCTCTGGCCCGTTTGAAGATTGATGCCAAAAGTAGCAGTTGGTAATGGTATAATCTGTACAAAAGTGAGAACTGGGGTAGCCTGCATTTTACAATTGTCGTTCGTTCCCTCGCCGTTTATTATTATTATAATATTATTATTTGTACTATTTTTATAGATAGGATAAATATTCTATACATAGAAGTTTTCACAAACCCATTAGTTTTAGGGTTTATGAAGTTAATTTAAGGTATAAGGTTTAGGGGTTTAGGTGTAGGGAGTTAGAATTTAGGAATAGTTGTTTCAATTTAAGGTTTAGGATTATAATTTAGGATTTATAGCTTAAAACCTAAATCCTCACCATATTACCCTAAAAAGTAAACCCTAACATATAAACCCTAAACCTTAAAATTGAAACAACTATCCCTAAATTCTAAACCCCTACACCTAAACCCCTAAACCATATACCCTAAACTAATTCTCTATACCCTAAAACTAAGGCGCTTGTAGAAACTTTCAGTTTTCACCGCCAGTGTATATGATATTAATCCAGATAGATATTGATATTTGACCGGATGGGATAATGCAGGGGCAGAACTAGAAATTTATAAAGGGGGACAAAATGAAATTTAAAAAAACTAAAAATTTATGAAGGGACCAAAGTGAAATTAAAAATTTTGAGGGGGAAAACCAAAATTTTTCAAATTTTAAAGGGATTATAGAGGTAAATTTACATTTTTTTCTAAAAAAAATTCTACCTTCTTCCTAATGAAATTTTTTTTTGGGGGGGGGGACCATATCCCCTTAAACCCCAATGTTTCGCCCCTGGGATAATGCGAAAGTTTATAATGAAGGCGACTCTTTCTATATAGTTTGTTTTGTCTATAATGTCAAATTTTAAACTTTTAATCTTATTTAAAAGAAGTTAACAAAAAAGTTATTAAAATTTAATGATCAAAACTAATAAAAAGAACTTAATTGTTTCAATCTATAAGTTTGAAGGCTTATTGGTTCAATTTTTAAAGTACATGAACTTAATTGAGGGTAAAAAAGTTCAAAACGATTTGTTAATTTTTTTAAATCCATGTACTTCAAACACTCTTAAACTTAATGTAAAAATGTAAACTAAAGAATCAAACAATTATTCATAGAGGTGTTTGTGGAAAAAGGGGATCACAAGTTGAGGAATGTTGGACTCGACTCGACTCGAAAATTGTTTGATGCGTGCTCAATTCGATTCGATAAGTTCGATAAACTTTTACTCGACTCGTGCTCGTTAAAAAACTTGTTGCTTGACTCGACTTGTTACTTGTTAAGCTCGCCATAACTTTTACCTTATTTTTAAAATATATGTAAAATCTAATAATATTATATAGAGCTTAATATAAACATAAATTAACAAATTTAACAATAGGTTATCAAAATAGTGTGTGAAGCAATTCCAAAATCTAAAATCCATAGTAACAATCTAAAAATACACCAAAACTAACATATTAAAAAATTAATGAAATGCTCACGAACTTATCGAATCGAGTTGAATCGAATTTTGTTTAACTCGATTTGAGATCCAATCGAGTCGAGTCAACTCAAGTCGAATGTTGATCGAGTCAAACTCAAACTACTCACGAACTGCTCTAACTCACACCTCCCTGCATTATTCTTATTCAACAAAGTATTATTGGTAACATATTAAAACATCTCAAGTGGTTGTCACCTATTTTATCCGGCCCATTTTTTTACTTGGTTCTTTTTTATTTGTATATACATTGGGTCCAAAATTAAAAGAAAAATGAGCAAACCCCAAAAAATATAAAAAGCAGTCCATTTCTATATAAAACTCATTTACAAGGCCTAATTTGGCCAAACATTGAAAAAAAAACTAGAGTCTAAGCCGCCACCCTATTACCGTTGGATCAAATTCGATCCAACAATCTAGATCTGCGCTCATAAACCTCAGTACCCATAGCCTTAGCGCCGCATGCCCCGTAGCCATCCGATTCATGGAAGATCAAGAGTCCATATCGACGCTCGAAAACCCTAACCCTCCATCCCAAGCACCGCGTCACCTGCGCCCTTGGATCAAATCGTGATCGCCGGCCCAGACCGCGCATGAGGGATTTACGCGGATCGTCCCTCGCGCGTCCCCTCCACGCGTCCGACGCTTTGGCTCTCATTTGATCGTCTGCCTGCCTCGTTCAATGCCGAAAGCCGCGAGCCTCCATTGTCGCCGCCTCCATGTGTTCCTTCTCCCAACCGTGACACACAAACAAAAGAAAAAAGGGATTAAATTCGAATCAAAATAAAAATGGAAGGAAATTGAAGATCCAAGTCAAATCCAAAGCAACTATGGCAAGGAATCATTCAAACATGGTGAAACTGGAACTGGATCGAATTAGGCAAGAATCAACACTCAAATCGGGCAACGAGATCCTTAGGGTATTAGGGTTTTCATTTGTAATCGGAGAAAGGATTTTCCTCCCCTTTGTTCATACATGTAATCGACCTATAAAAAGGCCTTGAATCAACTGATTGTGAAACACGATTCAGACGCAATAGACCAACAATTTTCAGTCGAATATTTGTGTAGAACTAATGTTTTGATATAATAATTGAAAAATGTTTTGGACTGATTTAAAAAGTATTTAAAACATTTCCAAAGTCCATACAACTTGAAATTATGTTTAGGGAAGCTTTCAAAAGGGTTTTACATGTTTTTCAAAGCCAATTTTTCACAAAACTGTCCAGGCATTTTGAAATGCCCTATGGTGTTTCAAAACAGGGGATTATGTAGAACTAATGTTTTGATATAATAATTGAAAATTGTTTTTGACTGATTTAAAAAGTATTTAAAACATTTCTAAAGTCCAAACAACTTGAAATTATGTTCAAGGAAGCTTTTAAAAGGTTTTTTCATGTTTTTCAAAGCCAGTCTAGTTTTGTTCAGGTGTTTCGAAACACCTTAGGGCGTTTCGAAACAGGGGACTCCAGTGGCGAAATCGTTTCGATACTCGTATCGAAACGGGCCTTCCTTGGACAGGATTTTTGCCCAGCGTTTCGAAACGGGCTAGGCCGTTTCGATACGTCTACATGGCATTGACCATAATGGTCATAAAACCAAACGGCTCTTTCCCAAGCAACTTTCAAATGTAGGCGTTTCGATACGGGCTTATAGCGTTTCGATACGCGTTTCGAAACGACAAGGGGGTGTTTCGAAACGGGTACCCTGACAGACTGCAACAGCTTTTTCTACATTGAGAGTGTTTCGAAACGGCTTCGAGCGTTTCGAAACGGGGAGATACAGAACTGCATTTATGGTGGGAATTAAAGTCCTCAACGGCTCCAATATGATCCCAACGGCTAGTAACGGCTACAAACTCATTTGGGAGTATAAAAGGGGCCTCCAAGCATCAAGAGAAGGCTAATGCTCATATTGTCAAACATCAATTGATCAAGAAATTGTCTTAGTGCTTAAATTGTCATTTCTTGTATAGACAAACACTAGTGAGCCAAAATTGTCAAATTTGCTCAAGTGTTTTAGGTTTTGGGTGAGTGCTTAATTGTGCAAACAAACACCTATTAGAGGGTTTTAAGTTTGCTTTATTGTTTCTCTTTGTAAATAGTGTTTTGATCAAGGCTTTGGGTAGAAGCTTGATCGGTTATAAGGGTTTCCTCTTAATCCTAGAAAAGGGGACGAATCAATTAGTGGATTGATTGAGAAATCCTTAGTGGGGAGCTAAGGTAGTGGATGTAGGTGTTGTTAGAAGGCCGAACCACTATAAATCATTGTGTCACATTTCTTTCTAGCTTCCACAACCCTTCCACCCAAAAACCCACCTCTTCACCACTTGGTGAGCTAAATTGGTTGATCGAATCGAGCCCAAAACAACCCAACAGATTACAGTAGCAAAAATGTTTCGATACAAGTATCGAAACGGGCTTTCTCTGGATGAGGATTTTGCCCAGCGTTTCGAAACGGGCTATGCCATTTCAATACGCCTACGTGGCATTGACCATAACGGTCATAAACCCCAACGGCTATTTCCTAACTAACATTTAAATGTATGGCGTTTCGATACGGGTCCATAGCGTTTCGATACGTATTCTGAAACGGCCAGGGGGTGTTCCGAAACGGGTGCCTTGACAAACTACAACGACTCTTTCTACTTAAAGGGTGTTTCAAAACGGGTTCGAGCGTTTCTAAACGAGGAGCTGCAGAACTACATTTATGGTGGGAATTAATGCCCTCAACGGCTCCAATATGATCCCAACGGCTAGTAACGGCTACAAACTCATTTGGGAGTATAAAAGGGACCTCCAAGCATCAAGAGAAGAAAAATGCTCATATTGTCAAACAACAAATGATCAAATATTGTCTTAGTGCTTAAATTGTCAATTCTTGTATAGACAAACACTAGTGAGCCTAAATTGTCAAATTTGCTCAAGTGTTTTAGGTTTTGGATGAGTGCTTAATTGTGCAACCAAACATCTATTAGAGGGTTTTAAGTTTGCTTTGTTTATCTCTTTGTAAAGAGGGTTTTAATCAAGGTTTTGGGTAGAAAGCTTGATTGGTTGTAAGGGTTTCCTCCTAAACCTAGAAAAGGGGACGAATCAATAGTGGATTGATTGAGAAATCCTTAGTGGGGAGCTAAGGTAGTGGATGTAGACCTTGGTTAGAAGGTTGAACCACTATAAATCATTGTGTCAATCTTTATTTAAGCTTCCTCAACCCTTCCACCCAAAATTCCACCTCTCCACCACTTGGTGAGCAACATCGGTTGAACGAATCGAGCACCACACAACTCAACAATTGGTATCAGAGCTTGGCTCAATCGAAGGGGATTCGCATCCTATTGAGAAGATCCGGCAAGCTCGATCACTTTTTCATCAACCGGCTCAATGGCACATTCAATCGACAAACCGTCTTTCTTTGACGGAACTCACTATGCCCATTAGAAGACAAAGATGAAGTTTTTCATCAAATCAAGAGATTACAAGCTATGTGATGTAATTGAAGATGGTCCGTTCGTGCCTCAAAGAATTAAAGCGGAGTGGAGTGCCGACGATCGCAAGAAGATGGAGCTAAATTGCAAAGCCTTGCACATTCTATTTTGTGCATTTGGTCCATCCATCTATGAGAAGATGTCTTCTTGTGAGAGTGCCAAGGAGGTATGGGACAAGCTTGAAGTCACATACGAGGGAACCAATGAAGTCAAAGAGACCAAGATTGGGCTCCTAACCTTAGAGTATGAGAACTTCAAAATGGATCCGGAAGAGAACATCGAGAAGATGTTTGATAGGTTCTCCACTATCACCAATGGTCTCAAAGGCTATGGAGAATCAATTCCGGAGGAAAAGCTTGTTCGAAAGCTCATCTACTCACTTCCCGAGTCTTGGGACTCAAAGAGGACCACCATCATCGAAGCAAAGAATTTGAAGACTTTGAAGCTTGATGAACTTATGGGGTCACTCCTTACTCATCAAATCATGAAGAAGAACAAAGATGATGAGAAGAAGAGGGAAGAAATTAGAGCTATGAGAGAGAAGAAAATCAAAGGGTTTGGCATCAATGCAAGTGACATGGCTCTCAAATCCTCCTCTTGTCATCATGTCTACTTAAGTGAAGAGAAGGATGAAGATGAAGAGATAGTTCATCTCTTCAAGAAGTGTGCCCCGTTCATGAAGAAAGCCTTGAGAGAGCTTGAACGAGAACCTAAGAGAAAGGAGAGGGCGAGCACTTCAAGCCATAAGAAAAAGGCACATGTGGCTACTTGGAGTGATGATGACTCCACCGACGATGAACAAGCCAACCTTTGCCTTATGGCCATCGAAGAAGATTCGAGGGTAACTTCTAATTCATCTACTTTATGTTCTTATTCCTTTGATGAATTACAAGATGCCTATGATGATTTGGTTTTAGATTTTAAAAGCCACATTTTGAAAAACAATAAATTGATTTCAAAGTTAAAAATTCAAAATGATTTGCTTTCTAAAACCAAACTTGAACTTGAAGCAAAACTTGAAGAGTTTGAATTAAAATGTTTTGATTTACAAAAATTGCTTCAAAATGTCCAAGAAGAAAAAGATTTGATTTCCAAAGAGCTTGAAAAGAAAAATAATTTTGGAAAATCAAATTTCTATGTTAGACAATCTAGTGCCCCTAGATTTATTAAAGGAAAATGTTTTAGAAGTGTTTGGGTCCCAAAAGGACTTAATACTTCAATTAAAAAAGATGACATTGAAAAATGGATTCCAAAGGGGACTAAAATTTGTAATACTAACGTTCATGGATCCAAAGCAATTTGGATACCAAAAATTACTTGATTGTCTATTGCTAGGTGTGATGGAGATGTTCAACAAGTCAAACATTGAGGGGGATCTCCATACACACAAGAAAGAGCACTTGAAGAAGGAAGGCTTCACATCCTACCTTGAGTTCAAGTGTTGGTAAAAATCTAGTTGTTTTAGCATTTATTTGTTTTATTTTTAGTTTATTCAACTAGATGATCATAAATGTTGGACTAACATTTTTAATGATGCTTTGAGTAAGGGAGAGCCATTTTAAAACCAAATTTATATTTTTGTCAAATTTTACCTCTATTGTTATTTTGAACTTAATGTTTTTAAATTCTTTTTGATATAACAAAAATAGGGAAAAATGGTTTGAAAAATTGAATTTTCAAATGAATAAGGGGGACCTTTATTTGATTTCATATATTCAATATCTTATTCACATTTTTAAAGTTAAAGGGGAGAATCCCAAACAATTTTTCAAGTGAGTTTTATTATATCAAAAAGGGGGGAGATTGTAGAACTAATGTTTTGATATAATAATTGAAAAATGTTTTGGACTGATTTAAAAAGTATTTAAAACATTTCCAAAGTCCAAACAACTTGAAATTATGTTTAGGGAAGCTTTTAAAAGGGTTTTACATGTTTTTCAAAGCCAATCTTCATACAACCGTCCAGGCGTTTCGAAACGCCCTATGGTGTTTCGAAATAGGGGATTACAGTAGCAAAAACGTTTCGATACAAGTATCGAAACGGGTTTTCCCTAGATGAGGATTTTGCCCAGCGTTTCGAAACGGGCTATGTCGTTTCGATATGCCTACGTGGCATTGACCATAACGGTCATAAACCCCAACGGCTATTTCCCAACTAACATTCAAATGCAGGGCGTTTCGATACGGGTCCATAACGTTTCGATACGTGTTCCGAAACGGCCAGGGGGTGTTCTGAAATGGGTGCCCTGATAGACTGCAACGACTCTTTCTACTTAAAGGGTGTTTCAAAACGGGTTCGAGCGTTTCGAAACGGGGAGCTGCAGAACTGCATTTATGGTGGGAATTAATGCCCTCAACGGCTCCAATATGATCCCAACGGCTAGTAACGGCTATAAACTCATTTGGGAGTATAAAAGGGACCTCCAAGCATCAAGAGAAGAAAAATGCTCATATTGTCAAACAACAAATGATCAAATATTGTCTTAGTGCTTAAATTGTCAATTCTTGTATAGAAAAACACTAGTGAGCCTAAATTGTCAAATTTGCTCAAGTGTTTTAGGTTTTGGGTGAGTGCTTAATTGTGCAAACAAACACCTATTAGAGGGTTTTAAGTTTGCTTTGTTTATCTCTTTGTAAAGAGGGTTTCAATCAAGGCTTTAGGTAGAAAGCTTGATTGGTTGTAAGGGTTTCCTCCTAAACCTAGAAAAGGGGATGAATCAATAGTGGATTGATTGAGAAATCCTTAATGGGGAGCTAAGGTAGTGGATGTAGACCTTGTTTAGAAGATTGAACCACTATAAATCATTGTGTCAATCTTTATTTAAGCTTCCTCAACCCTTCCACCCAAAATTCCACCTCTCCACCACTTGGTGAGCAACATCGGTTGAACGAATCAAGCACCACACAACTCAACAATTTGAGGTATTATACCTAAGATTTGTTTTTTTTTCTTTTCCTATATTTTTTGCATTTGTTTGAATCGAAGGGGGGTTACTGTTTATTGAAGGAGAAGCCGCCGCTGGCCGAAGGCCATGGCGGCCGACGTGGTGGAGCGCGATGAATTACTGCCGGAATCTGGAAGTACGTTGTGGTGTTCTTCGGTCTATGAAGAACACCCATTAACATTTTAAAGGATTTTTGAGGTTTGGTTTTGATCCATTAGGTCAGAGAGTAAGAAAATGAAACATGTTTGTGGTTTTTGGGCTTTATACTCGACCCGCGAACTGACTTGAAGTTCGATCTATATCCAGTGCATGAGCCGACACTTCTTCTGCCCATCTTAGACTTCAGACCCACTGTTTGCAATTCTTTCACTCTAGTCCTTTTTATTTTAATTAAGCTCTTAAATTTTTTATGCAATTCAGTCCTTTAATTATTCGTCCTTGTTTAATTTATTTGCCCGTATGTGATAATAAACTCGTAAAAAAATTAGGACAAAGAGACTATACGATGATTAATAATGTGATTTTCTTGTATCTAAAATCTACACATCCTCTAAAATAAACACTTCTAGGTTAGGTTATTTAAATGTATGTAAATACATTAAGGCAACTTTAATTTATGTAACGCCCCGGGTTTAGGGGTCGGATGTTACACGGGTGAATCGGGTTTGAGTCGTGGGCTCATTTTAAAGTAATTTGGGTTTTCGATTTTAATTAAAAAAAGTTTGAATTCATTAATGGCATTTTGGTAATTTTAAAATAAGGGAAAATAAGATGTAAAAAGGGGACTTTTAAAATTGCTACTGATCTTCTTCTTCCTCTTGTTTCTTTTCTTTTTCACGTTGAAAAACCCTCCTTAACCCCTAAACACTATTCCATCAAACTTCCTCATCTTTTCAAGAGCTCTCTTCAAGGTAATCACATATTTGACTTCTCCTCTTTATTCCAAGCGTTTCCATGGTTCTAATTGTTCTTAGATCCCATTATCCAAATTTTTAAGTTTCTAAGTTTTAAGGGAAAAGGGAGGAACTTTAAGGGTTTTTTATTAGCTCTTGATTTGATGAGTTTATCTATGTTTTAATCTAGTCCATAGATGTATCATATTTCAAAATGGAGGGGTTTTATTAAGAATCCCGAAATGGGTATTCATTGGTATTTTTAAAGTGTCAAAATTTGTGTTTTTGGTGTTGTTTTGTGAAAGGGAGTTGGGCTGGTGTTATAGTGATACTAGAAGGGTGTTTTGAAGGTGTTTGGAGGTGTTTTGGGTATTGGAATTAGTAGCTTTCTGCTAGGCTTTTGGGGAGTATGAAAATGGGGATTGTTAGTGTTGGCTTTGGTTTGAGATTGTGAGAAATTAGCTTGTAATTGTAGTTTGGGGTTGTGATAGTGTTTTGTGATGTTTTGGCTGAGCAATATGTTGTCTTTTATTGGTTAGAATCAAGGGAAACCATCAGAGAGGCTTCAGGCACGATTCTGGGGAATTTGGAGACTTGAGATTGGTGTTTCGGCTTCCGGTTGGGTTTCATCGGTGAATGAAAATGTTTTGAACTTGTTTTGCTTTCGGAATGGGTTCTTGGGGGTTTGAGTGGAGCCTTGTGGGCTAACCTAAACCCAAGAGTAAGTTTACTAATCCTACCTTGATGGTTAACTGATGATGTATAATTAATTGTTGTGATATCATATGCATTGTGGATTGCTTTTACATCCGTTGTTGCGGTGTAGTCGTCGTTGGTGTCGAGCCTCACGTGATGTTTGTCATAACTACGGTGATGTGTAGTCCCACCGGTAGTGACTAGTAGAAGAGTACGTTGATGTGTAGTCCCAACGGAAAACTACTAGTCGAAACGATGATGTGTAGTCCCACCGTATTTTGGGTTGTGCTTGTGCAAACCTTGTAATTGTGCCGCCGTGCCTCATTTCGTGCATATAAATGGTTTACTTATCTTTTAAGAAACGTGTTTTGAAAACTGCATTGTTGATGAGTTTTTAGAGCTTTGCTCACTAAGCTGTCAAGCTTACGCTCTCATTTTCCAACATGCAGACCGTTAGAGTTCGGAAGGCAAGTGGGATACTAGAGTAGCTCAAGTATGATTTAAGTATTTGTAATAATGCCTAGACAATAGGGGTACTAGATTTGTATGGAGTTGGTGCCAAACTCCTTAGTTTGATTTTGTTGATGTTCTAGCATGTTGAGTGATGATACTATGTTGAGTATGTTATGCTTCTATGTCGTGGATTGTAAACCATGCTTATTTTGTTGCTTAGATGTCTTGTGTTGGAAGGCTTAGAACCCTTTTTCCATGAATGCCAGGTGTGTTTGTTGAAGGCATGTAGGTTTGATATGTAATGTATTTTGGTGAATGCTTGAATTCATTTATGGATGACTTTTTATGTATGTTGAGTGTTCGGACATGTTTGTAGTAGGGCGTATGCCTCTAGAGTATGTAGATGCACATTGTGTCTTGATTCTTGATGTTTGAGACATGTTGGGGACGTTTGGAGATGCTTAGAACTGATTTTAGAAACACACAGATTGCAGGCGTTTCAGAACGAGTAAGGTTGTTTCGGAACGGGTGTGGTTCCAGGGACACCCGTATCGGAACGTGTTCCGGTACGGTTTGGCTACTGTGACCCCTGTTCTGATACGCGTACCGAAACGGTTTGGCTACTGCGAGGGCCTATTCCGGAACGTGTTTCGGAACATCTAGATGAAAAAGGGACCTTGTACCAAAACGAGGTGGGCCGTATCGGTACGGGTAGTCTGGCTTTTAAAATTGGGGCCCGTGTATCGAAACGAACAAGCCTGTTTCGAAACACATGCCTGGAATTTGGGCTTTTGGCATCTTTGGAGGTCATCAAGTGTTGAGCTTGGGTTCGGGTTGTTGTATGCTTTCTTGTGAGTCTTGTTTGTAATCGTTTATGTTTGGTTTGGGCGCGTACGTAAGAAAATGGACTAAATTGCATACATGATAAATTTAAATTAACTCACGTCTCGTCTGCTTAGTCTTGTCTTTGTTTATCCGATGTCGTTTCACACATAGGATTTAATGATCCATCTAAGCAAGATAATTGAAGAAATTTTCTAGGGTTGCTAACCGAAGGGGAGCCTTAACGGGTTTCACTTCGGTTTTCCCCGTGTGACCTGCTCGGACCGATCAGTCGTCCAGACCGGGACGAGGAGGTTACAATTTAATTGTAAATATTAATAATGTATAGTAACCAATTTCTAAGTTTAAGTCCTATGAAATAATACACACTTTAAATAAATTTGGTAATTCTCCATTAGAGAACTTATCATAATCCTAATTTAAAACTTGTCAAGTAGAATTTTTAGGGCCAACCTCTTAACACACTTAATAATTAACATTTTAGGGCTTAGAAACTAATAAAGGCTAATAAAACATCATTCAAAAAAAGTTTTTCCTTGCATCATGAAAAGCAGAGTATCTTCTCAATTAGGGTTAATTTGACTTTTCTCTAGCTGTTGTAGGAATGGTCGAAACTTCTATGTGAGATGATATTTTTGAATTTTAGGGATTAATGCCATAATCCCTTTGCGTCTGAATTGATTCGGATTTTCTCAGCCGCGAGTAAATTCGGGCCAATTTTAGAACTTTGTGAATTTTTGCATTAATCCTTGCACGCATGCATCCGGATTATAAAAAATATTAGTGATCAAGTAAGTGTCAGCCTCTGGCGTGATGGGGTGTTAATCATTCCCCACACGTAACCGTGCCTCCAAACTCTCGATTTAGTTGATTTTTAAGTTTTCGATCCGCCTAATACAATAAAAAAGACTAATAATGACTCTATTGTTACAGTAGTTCCATCCTATGAGTGACCGAAACCAGACTCAACTGAGGGAGGCTGACTCAGTATTTTTCTATACAATAAAGGTTTTATTCATTTTGTTATGTTTCTTTTTTCTTCGAGAGAAACTCAAGGGTAGGCTAATGCAATGATAGATTTTGACTAAATAATTTGAGAGTTAACTAAAATTTTAAATATAATTAAATTTTCAAAGAAAAATAATAAAGAATATTAAAAAATGAATTTAAAATTAAATCAGGGTCTAATACAAATTTCTCTAAACATTAAAAGTGCCAAGGCTCCCCTGAACTTTTATCACCTTGTACAGGTGTTAACTTAATTGAATACTAAGGTTGAATAAGACTTCAGTTTTATTAAATTCTCTTTATTCTACGTATTCTTCCAGTATCAGAGTGGCATCAAAATGAGGCAGAAAAGTTTATTCTAATAATTCAATACATGTTTGATGAATTTTATATTTTTTATCAGCATAAATTTATATTTAAATTCTTTATTATTTCAATCAAACTTATTTTTGAGAAATTTATTTTGAAAAACTTATTTATACAAAAAAAAATTATTTAGATTCATTCATATTGTGGGGTGTGATAAAATTGAGGATTTTCTTTATCGCATTAAATTCGGCACTTTCTTATTTTTGGTTATCAAACTTTTTAACCTTTGATCAGAATTTTATAAAATATATATTTAACATATTTCAAAGTCAATAAATAACAATTTTAATGAAACAATGGTGTATAAAAAAATAAATAATCATCATTAAAAGATGTAATTCAGCGATAAAATACGGTTTTTATATTAAAAAGATGAAGGATTGCTCAAAATTGAATATGGGACTTAACAAAAACTAAGATTAAAATATGTCTTTTATTAGTATACTGTAAACTAGAAAGGGTAAATTATATAAATCATCATCGAACTTTAATCTTAAACCTATTTTAGTCACTGGAGTTTCAAAACATTCAATTACTCACTGAAGTTTAGACATTAAACTTTTTTTGTCACTCTTTCGTTAACTTTTTAACGGTGTTAATTTACCGACAAACGAAGGAACTTCTCCAAGATCCAAACGGTATGAAGTTTTATCGACATGAGGGAAGCAATATACAAAGAAACGACCTCCATCCGACGATGGAGGAGGGAGATCGACGAGAGAGAAATCGAAAGATTTTTTCCTGATTCATGGACTTTGGGACACTTTCCAACGAAATGGAGGTCGGATTCGAACTCAAGGGGAGAGACAAAGCGAATTTGGTACCGAGCGACGGCGACGTGGACGATGGAGTGGCAAAAAACATCCAGTGTCTAAACATCAGTGAGTAAATTGAACGTTTTAAAACTTTGATGACCAAAATAGGTTTGAGAGTAAAGTTTAGTAGTGATTTACGTAATTTACCTAATTAGAAATTATGATTGAATATATTAAAAATGGGTAATTAATTACATAAAACATCACTGAACTTTACTCTAAAATATGTTTTGGTCACTAAAGTTTCAAAACATTCAATTTACTCAATGAAGTTTAGACATTGAACATTTTTTGGTCGCTAAAGTTTAGACGTTTAACTTTTTTGTCAATCTTAAACCCCAAAACTATCATAGATGGTGGTCATTCGATCTCAAATTTCATCAGTCACTTTGTCTCGACCCTTTAAGTCTGAATTCGAACTTCATTTTGCTAGAAAGTGCTTAGAAGTTCAGGAATCGATCAAAAACCTTCTAGTTTCTCTCTTGTCGATCTCCCTCCTTCGCCGTTGGATGGATCTGATTTCTCAGTATGTTGCTTCTCTCGTGCCGATGAAGCTTTTCACCGTTCGGATCTTAAATAAGTTCTTTCGCTCGCCGATAAATAGTTGTTGTAAAAAAGTTAACGAATGAGTGACAAAAAACGTTCAATGTCTAAATTTCAATGAGTAAATTGAACGCTTTGAAGCTTTAATGACCAAAATATGTTTGAGAGCAAAGTTCAATTATGATTTACGTATTATAATATAGTTATGAAACTTATCAAATTATTACAAAATGATCACTACACATATATAATTGTCATGAATTTTGATAAATTTAATGGCCACTTTAAAACAATTCAATAAGTTTAATAATAATCTTATAACAATTCAATAAATTTAATGACCATTTTATAATTTTAAAAAAATTAGTGATAAAAGTAAACATTTGTACTTAGTTTAGTCAACATTTGTATATTTCACCCTTGGTTGAAATGAAAAGATTTAGAGAAGGAGCGGGTTGATATTAATATATAGGTTTGTCTTGGTTATGAGTCTCTTACGTTCTTCTTAAGCTCCTCGTCAATGGCGGTGACAAGATTTCTCTCCCAGTTTACGTTATTCAACACCAAGTACTCCAACCTCTACTCCCTCTCTCTCCTCGCCATTCTCTGCACCACTTTTTACTTTATCGGAATATGGCAACACTCTTTAGGCCCCATCCCCAACTCCTCCACTTCCGCCGTCGCCGGCGTCCTCTCCCCCGCCCCTTGCTATTCCCTCAAAACCACCCAACTCGACTTCATGCCCCACCACCTCCCCCCCGATCCATATGCCACCACGGCGCCTCCCCCTCAATTCCCTCCCTGTGACCCTTCCCTCTCCGAATACACCCCATGCGAGGACGCCCGGAGATCACTCAAATTCGACAGGGACATGCTCATTTACAGACAGCGGCACTGTCCTGAAAAGAACGAGCTGTTAAAGTGTCGGGTGCCGGCCCCGTACGGTTACAAGGTTCCTTTCAGGTGGCCTAAGAGTCGAGAGTTTGCATGGTTCGCTAACGCGCCGCACAAAGAGTTGGCCGTGGAGAAAAAGAACCAGAATTGGATTAAGGTCGAGGGGGAGCGGTTCAGGTTCCCCGGCGGCGGCACCATGTTCCCACGTGGAGCCGATGCTTATATTGACGATATCGACAAGCTTATCAATCTCAAAGATGGCTCAATAAGAACCGCCATTGATACCGGTTGCGGGGTACGTACGATCCAACCAACATCGCCTTTTTTTTATCCTTAATTATTTTTCATGAATCAAACATTGGGTCAAGTCTCGAACCGTGTTCAAACGGTCGAAACTCTTCATTTTTCTTGGTGGTTTTGACCTGTTTGGAGCGATGGAAAATTAGAGGGAATGGTGGAAAAAGAAAAGTATATATAATTTTTTTTCTTTAATTAATTTTTCCGTTCTTGAATTACTCTTTGATCAGCCATTTTCGGCAACTATATTAATGAATTAATTGAACTTATGTTTGCAAGTTTTATCCTAGACTGTGATCATGTCTATTAGAGACAAAATTGAAATGGTAGCTAGAAATTTCAGAGTCTTTATAAAAAAAATGGTTAAATTGAAAATTAATATAGAAATCTAAAAAAAAAATGGTTTAGCAGGTGAAATACACTACAAAGTCAAATATCTACTTTGCCAACTGCTTATGTGTTTGTTAGGCAAATTTGTGGTACAGTTCTAATGTTAGAAGTCTTCATTTTCAAGTAAAGTGGTTCACCAATAACATATCATTTGTTTTAGATAAGTTTCTGTCTTAATCGGCAGTTGGATCATGCACTATTAATTACAATCTTAATTTAGTTGAAACTTGTCTTAATTTGCGGGTCATTCTGTTGAATCGAATTAAATCGAATTGAGTTAATGTTAGATATTTGAAACATTTGTTGGTTTGACTGGAGCAATGGATTCAGGTTGCAAGTTGGGGGGCTTACCTATTATCAAGGAACATCATAGCAGTGTCATTTGCACCAAGGGACACCCATGTATCTCAAGTGCAATTCGCTCTGGAGCGAGGAGTGCCTGCGTTGATCGGAGTCCTTGCTTCCATTAGACTCCCTTACCCTTCAAGAGCTTTCGATATGGCCCATTGCTCTCGTTGCCTCATCCCTTGGGGCACCTATGGTAATCTCCCTATTTGATTCATCGATTTTGCGTGAGCATCATTGACCACTCGACCTAACACTAACACTGTTTGTTAATTATGGCAGATGGGATTTATTTAATTGAAGTTGATAGAATCCTACGTCCCGGTGGGTACTGGATTCTGTCAGGACCACCAATCAACTGGCAAAAGCACTGGAGAGGTTGGAATCGAACGGCTGATGATCTGAAACAAGAACAATCTCAAATCGAGACCCTGGCTAAAACCCTATGCTGGAAAAAAGTTGTACAAAAAGGGGATCTTGCCATTTGGCAAAAACCCACCAATCATATCCATTGCAAAGCCAGCAGGAAGGTTTTCAAGCACCCAAGGTTTTGCCACTCTCACAACCCTGACATGGCATGGTCAGTATCATTCCTTTCCCCCTTTCAATTTGTTCAAGCAAGATTTGACTTGTGAGTTGAGAAAAGAATTAATTTCAACATCAAAAAAGCAAACTCCTCCCTTTGCTACAAAACACATTGGCAGTTACACCAAAAGGCATTGTCCAGGAGCTATCACTTGTCATTTAGTTTAAGTATCTTTCAAACACCACTTTTTCCTTGTTAAACTATTCACCTACTTTCCCTGCCAATCTATTTAAATAAAGCATCAATCTTTTTCATATTAAAAAAAAAAACCCTTAGCCTAGAATAAGAGAAGGAACTAGATGTTATGATTCAAACCCTAATCTATTAAATGTTCAATCCTAAAATGGCTACATGAACCAACTTGTTTGAACTTGGGACTTTATCAATTACTTGCTACTCTCCACCAAAAGCTTTTGACCTAGAAAAATTTCAATTTGTGGAGCAGGTACACAAAATTGGACAAGTGTTTAACCCCATTGCCTGAAGTATCCAATATAAAGGAAGTTGCAGGTGGGCAATTACCAAAATGGCCGGAGAGGCTGAATGCAATCCCTCCAAGAATCAGCAGCGGAAGTTTAACAGGAATTACAGAAAACACGTTTGTAGAGAACACAGAGCTGTGGAAGAAGAGAGTGGAATATTATAAGAAAATAGACCATCAGCTAGCCGAGACGGGGAGGTACCGCAACTTGTTAGATATGAATGCATATTTGGGAGGCTTCGCATCGGCTCTTGCCAATGATCCTCTCTGGGTCATGAACGTTGTCCCCGTTGAGGCTGATCAGATCAACACCCTTGGGGTTATCTATGAACGTGGACTGATTGGAACATATCAAGATTGGTATTTCCTTTGTTTTCTTTACCTATCCTTTTTGTTGGTGGATAATTGTTTAATGATGGGTTCTGTTGTGTCTTTCTAGGTGTGAGGCAATGTCTACTTATCCTAGGACTTACGACTTTATTCACGCCGATTCCATTTTCAGCCTCTACAAAGACAGGTAACAGAAAACATTGAATGAACTCGGATAAAAAAAGAAGAAAACATTGAATGAACATGTTTATGTATCACGGTTACGAGGACTAACTGTTTGACGATGCAGATGTGGAATGGAGGATATACTTCTGGAAATGGATAGAATTTTACGACCAGAAGGCAGTGTGATCATTAGAGACGACGTCGATGAGCTGTTGAAAATCAAGAAAATCATAGATGCTATGCAATGGGAGGGAAGAATTGTAGACCACGAAAAAGGACCACTTGAAAGGGAGAAGATTCTTTATGCAGTTAAGCAATATTGGACTGCATCACCCTTGACACCTAAACAAGACCAATAATGGAATTAAAACAGCTTTACATATAGCTCTTATAGAAGAAGAAAAAAAGATCGATTTGCTCAGCTTTCTTATTTCTTTCTTCTATTTTTTATTTGTTTAATTTTCATTTTTTTTTTAGTTTACACCTTAATTTTTTTCCTTCCCTGTAGTACGACGGTTAGCTGAATAATTTTCTTTTATTTTTGTTTGTTTTTATGGTCTCTTCTTAGTTCATTCAAAGACTAAGGTCTAACATCAATGTAAGAACTCAAACCTTGAAAAAAGAAAAAGGAAGTCAGCGGGATAAATTTATACGAGTTACGGTACCTGACCAAAAGCTACAAGCTCATGAAAAAGAGTCAAAGAAATCAACCCTACATGAACTCCAGAAACAATGCTTCCTGTTTGCCCGTCAGGCCGAGTTGATTCAAACTTAAAGAGCAGTCAGCAGCACCAAAGGCACGGCGAGGATATGGCCTTACCTGTTAATCAATGGCCATGAGCAACAAATGAGACTGACTATACAATTTAGCTAATATTACATTGTTAATCCAATTCAAGCTGAGCAGTTGGTACACTTTCAATTTGAAATATGGTTTGCATGTAACTCGAAAGTCAACTTCAGGTTAGCTGGTCGTCTTTGAAAAGGATTTGATGCATTTCTTTATTGGGATCATCAATTAATAAAACCATTGACAGAAGAATTGGAAAAATGAAAGCTGACTTCTCTTCAATCACCACGGAAAGATATTATGATTGAACAGAACAAGACAAAGTAGCACTCACCAGTCTATAAGTGCCCGGCTTCGCCACTTTACCAACATCTATGAAGTCAAAAAGAAGCTACAATGGAATGAAAAAAGAATCAGAATGACAAATAAATGAATCTATAGTCTCTTTAGAACTTCAGAAAAAATTTACCTGGAGCTTGTCTGACCTGCAAAAGCGACGTCCATGGCGGGTACCATCTGGCATCCTAACAAGTATAGTTATTGCATTCTCATCATCTCTTGCTGGCTCTAGTGGAAGTGAAGTCATTTTTGTTGTCATTACCTTGTTAGCCTCCTGCCGTCGGTGAAATAAAGTGATTAGCCTAACCATGTAATTCACAACCAGGATGATCCTTTTAAATTTAGACAGAAAGGAGATTGTCCGAGTTTAAAATGGCCATTTAATACTGTTTATTCAAACATCAAGCCTATTAGATTTCTTTAAGATAGACATAGCAGTAATTCATCATGACATAAGATGCATGCATAGTTGCTAAGAAAATCAGAAAAAAAAAAAAAACTGATGAAATAAAGGGAAAACTGTTCTACAACCTTTAAACTTAAGTTTATCCAAAATCAATTTGGCGACAGGAACAATCACACTGTCATTAAATCAGTAGAAGAATACAATATATCCATTATTTTGAGGTAAAGAAATTCTTAACTTTAGTTGAAGCTTAGTTGAATTGAAGAAACTTATACATAATCTAGGATAATTAAAGGAATCTTTGGATTGAGTTTTTCTGGTGATTGGAAAATATTTCCTCTTAAAGCCATCGTCACAAGTTTCCTAATCATATAACAAATAGCACAAAAGAACAAATGGAACAAATTAAGAATACTAAATGCATCTTTTACCCTACAAAGGTTAAAATAAATCACCTCTCCTTCGGGCTTCCATCTGAAAGATTCTTCTTCTTTCAAACTATGATTTTCAGCTTTCTTAAGAGCACTCGTCTCCTTTTCTTTGTCAGCTAATAGAGAAATCAGATACTCCTCATCCTACCAGAGAAATTTATCCAATTCGTCAGAGGAAATATAATCATCAGACAGGTGTTATGTGTCATTCTAGGAATCAATTTAACCTGCTGTTGCCGCAGTAAACGCTGGTCCATTAAAGAGGATGATTGTGGATGAGATACAGCCTGTAGACCAGGATTAATGCTTCTACCAGGACCACCTTGCTCATGAGAAGGGAGACGCGAACTGCCTTCAGCAATCTGGCTAAAAAGTTGGGTCTCCAGCATTATTGCTTCATCAAGCTCTTTCTGTGAAATACCAACCCACTTTTCCCAGAAAAGATAAAATCAATATGATTAGTATAACATTAACGTGGTCCTTAGCTTGAGAAACAGGAATTTTTGTGATATTCAAAGTTAATAATAATACCTCATTAGAGTTCAAGGAATCTCTACTCCAAAGATGATTATGAATATCATGGACGGCTTCATGAGTCACTGGTGGTTGTCTAAGTGATGAGTTTCCTGCCTTAAATTCAGCAGACTTCTTATTAACAAGGAAAAGGTTCTTCTATGAGAAACAAGAAACATGTTACACTTTTTTACTAGATTGAAACTTTTTTATAAGTCCTAAAATTGCACTTAATTGATAATATCCCCTATGTTTTAGTGACCTAACGCATCTACAAGTTTTGATGAAGTTTGGACACAAAATAACAAAAGTGTAGATTTTTTTTTATCTTCATCTACTTTATTTTTTTAAGTGTTTTTATATCTTATGCTTTATTATTTATTATTGATTTATAGGTCGTATGAATTGATCACTATACAATTTATTAATCTTTATATTGCTAATTGAAATCTTCCATCCGTAATTGTGAGCATATTTTGATCTAAGTAGTAAAATAACTTTGGCACAGTGTTATGAAGATATAAGATCTAGTTTGAATCATCACGCCGGTTATGAGTTGGTTAACTAAGGGTTGAGTCTTTTAATTCTTAAAGCTATTGAATATATATATATAATCAACAAGGGAATCGAGCGTCTCTTTGGTTACCAAGAAACTAAGAAGAGATTAGGTTATTGTGGGCATCCCTTGTAGCTATAACCAATCTATTCAAGATAGATTTAGATTATAATATGTTAAATCAATGATTGAGTCATGAATTTCCATAATTTACATTGGCGAGATATTTCATCATTATTAAATTCTCTTTATTTTCAATTGTTTTATTTTAATTGTCTTTTAATATAATTCACATCATACAACCTTTTTTTTATTTTCTTATTTATTTTAATAAAATCAATCTAACATCCCTCTATGTGGATTCGACCTTGCTTACCACTACTTCAAAGTTTAATTTTTAGCATGAATTAATTTTGAAGGCTTCGACAATCGTTCACTTTTCTTATCTTATTATTCCAGAGAATGAGGATATTCACTTTAGAGTTTATATCTAATCAGCTAAAAGAAAGATAAACTCTAATATATAGAGCTGTATAACTGAACCGAAGATTAAGCTTCACACTTCTGGTTCTCTGAACACCTTGTACTAGCAGAAAAGCAAACGAACATTTTATCATAGAATACGCAGGATTTGTTTCTAAGGCACACAACAAAATAATAAGTCTAAAGATTAGTTCCCAAATTATATAACACGAAACCCAAATGTTTGAACAAATACATTCTACTGCAGATCAATGCATTTATGAGAAGGCACCGGTCTGCAGTAATTTTATCTATAACAAACTAAAGCAGAAGAAGGAAGCACACCTTAGAGCCATTACTAGTTGTTGCCTTGGTTCTATCATTTGAATCATATGTTCCCATTTGTTCATAATGATCCTTCGACATTCGTATTGCTTTCTCTTCATCTGCTGTCTGAACTAAACCATGTTAGAGAGAAACCAGGACCAAAAGTGCAAAAAGATAGAATGAAATCAAATCATGAAAAAGAGAAGAAAAAAAAGAAGAAGTGAAAACCTTCAAAGACAATGAAATTGCACGAGCAAGCTCATCATCTTCTTGCTCAAGTTGCCTCTGTTGAAACTCAATGCTAGATGAACCCTGCATCAAAAAAATTAAGTAAGAATCTGAAATAAAAACTAGGAAGAACCACATTGTTCTTCGTATGAGTTTATACATAGGAAGAACCACGTCGCTCATTCATATATGTTTGTTCAAACTCCTTCTTAGAAGCCTCCACTGCAGCTTGCATCATTTCAGATTCTACACCATCGATCTGTTGATGACCATCTCTTGAGACATTGTTGTAAACGCCCCCTCCATAATATGATGGTGTTCCTGGTGAATCCGTGATGGCAGGTCTCACTCCTGAATACAGAGGATGCTCATTTCCACTGTTAAACCCTACAGGGACCCCAGTCACCTCTCCCATATGAGGAGAAGTTGCTTGTTGATTGAAATTAGGAGCACCAATCTGGTTTAGCAAATTCCTCCTATAGTTGGGGTCAAGCAATAACGAAGGCCTAAATCTTCTAACAGCTGAGATGAGTGGAACAATTCCACGTGAACCAAATCCGCTCTGATTGTTCACATCAACAGAATCATACCGAGAAGAAGCAGCGGCTATCGGATTCGTACTAAACATGGAAAGAAAGACAAGACACAACAAAGGAATGGACGTTAAATCCTTTATAAATTAATTACAAATGAAAACAATACGAAGGGACAGAGCCATACATGTTTCTTTCCAATTCAAGGAAATGTGCACTGACAGCCGCATTTAGATTGCCTCCATACTCCTATTTACCAATCAAAGCATTTAACTGAGTATAAACTTCAAACAAGAACAGCACGCTCCAATGACTAATCAATGTAGAATTATAAGTATACAAGATCAGAATAATTATGAAATTACATCCATCACATTGAAACACAAGAAAGCAAAAATATTCTAAGCTACAAAAGTCAAGCAAATGAAAACATTACATTCCACAAAGAACATGGTTGGTTATCAAGAAAACCTGGGAAATTGTGCAAAAGAACCCTAGAAAACACTGATTCTAGATCTGGAAATTAAGAAAAAGAAAAGGTGAACAGAGGAATGTACCTCTAGTTTTCGTAGTGCAACTGACTCAGATTCCCCGGTTATGCTCTTGAAACTCTCGATCGCATCTCGAGTTGGCGTCGACATTGCCGTCGATTTTCAGTTTTCTTTTTCAAACTGAACTGAACAACAGAGACACAAAAGGAGAGGGAAAGGGGAAAGATGATCTTTCCACTCCTATTTTAGTCATTCAATTTTCAATTTAACAATAAAACTTTCAAATTTTTCATGATTTAATCACACCGTATTATTTTATCAATAATCTCACATTTTTATCATTATTTTATATAAACAAAATTAAAATAAAAATAAAAACCAGTTCACCGTCGTCAGACGCACCGTCAATGGACGTAGATGATGGTTGTTTGATTTTAAATTTTAATAATTGCTTAGTCTCGGCCCTCTCAGTCCGAACACGACTTCTATTTTACCGAAAAGTACTTTAAAATTTACAAATAAAAAATCGAAAGTGTGAAAACTAAAATATTTCAGTCGAGATTCACGGGGGTCAAGACATTTTTTGGTGAAATAACTACCAGATTCAAACTCAACGTCTCAAAACAAGTCTTCTGATGTAATTTAGGATTTAACAATCGTCGTTCTAAAAGCTGACATGGGCGATGATAACAATAAGTGACGATGATTTTTTTTGTAATTTTAAATTTAATAATAATAATAATGACTTAAAATTAAATTATTTTTATATAATTATATTAAAAATATTTAAAAATAATAATAAAATAATTTAGAATGAATAAAAATATTTAATGTATACATTTCAGTTATTAATTAAAAGAATTTAAAGTTGAGTGACCGAAATAATAAATAAAATAGATGATTGATATTCTGGGTAATTTATCTTAAAAATAAAGAAAAAGGCGTTTTGGATACTTTTTTGTACGTTTATGCTTATTCGGTGGGTGGGGCATACGTTCGCGCCATTATTCAACTCTTGCCTATCCACGTGGCTGAAAAAGATAACAGAAACGTGCAAGTATGAACAGCTTAGCTGTTATTTAGGCTTTGTAACAGTGCTGTAAAGTTAGTAAATCAACAATGATTTGATGGCCCACGTAGCTAGGAAAATTTATGGGCCTTCTAATACGCCCATTTTATCAAGAAACATTTATCCGCTCTGAAAACTAAGTCGGCCTTTGGATATTGATATTCGGCCCAACCTTAGTTTTCTTCGGTCTAGTTTATCACTGCTAATAGGGGGCATTTAGTCCACATAATGTAAGATTATTTTTAGGAATAAGATTACTAGAATGATATTATATTACTTCCTTTAGTTTGTTTGACAGAAGTGTAAGATTACAGTGTTTGGTTGAAGGAATACAAGATTAATTGAAAGCAAAATTTATAACTTGTCCTTATGCTATATTTTTTTAACAAGTTAAACTTTCAATTATTAAATTAAAAATATTTATATAAAATTTATAGAATTATTTTCATTACGTACTATATAAAATTAAAAAAAATTATATTTATAATATATTAAATTGTTTTTAAAAATATATTTTATATTTATATACACTTATTTCCTTTTAATTTTTTAAACTGTAAAATTATAAACATTTAATATATTTAACTTTTTATTACTTTTAACAATTTATCAAATAAATTAAAACAAATCTAAAATTAATAAAACAGTGATAAAAATAAATTAACCTACTAATTCTTAGGGTGAAAAATATCTTATAAATTATATAATAAAATTAATAACATCAACTCTTAACTTATTCAGTCTCAAGCAGCATGCAATCTCATTAGGGGTGGGAATTGGGTAGGGAATATTCGAAAATTGTGGGGATTCGAATCGACGGAGATGAGGAATAACCGAAAGCTTTACCCACGGGGACAAGGACGGGCGAAGTTTTATCACCGAAGCTCAAATGGGGATAAGGACGGAGATTGCTATATCCAAACTATGAGGATAACTGAACCGTAACTGTATAAATAACAGTGGGTATCCCCAGCAAATGTCCACAAGAATCCTGATATTTTTACAAGATTTTTAAAAAATATATATGTATTTATCTATATATCTCTTATACATATATTAATAAAAACCTAATTATATTATTATCACTTTAACTTTCTCTCAAATCTAGTCACACTCAAATTTTTCAACATGCTTCTATGTTATTTTTTAAATATAAGCTAAAACTCTCGTTTAAATCTTTCGCAACACAACACCCTTTCAATCTTATCATTTCGCAATTGCTTCCAATCGAAATATTCAAACTTTATATTTAAAACTGAATTGGTCGTTTATTTTGATTAGTTAAATAGTATTTTTTTTAATACTTTGGGATTGGGATTCCCTAAAAATCACGGGGATCCATGTAAAGTGGGTATGAGGATGAAAAAATCTCTAAAGAATTTAATGGGATTCCCCGAAACTGCAACTGCAAGTTTTGGGAACAAAGTGAGAAATGCATAATCGTCCCTGCCCCACCCGATTCTCACCCCCTAAATATCATCCTATAACCCTAAAAACATCATAAATATTACAATATTATTTAAATATTTACAACACCTTTTATTTGTTAATCATTTTAGGTATAATTATGATAACGGTTTTTTATTATAGTAAAATTTAAGATATAATATTTCTATTTTTTAGTATAGTATGCGACCATTTTATTGTAAATGTTATGGATTCGTTGTTTTTTTTTCTCTAACAATATTGTCTTTTAAAGTTCGAACATGGATTCCTTCTTTAGGAAAGCAATGTTGGCATTGCACCAAACACTTGTTGATATGATATAATATTTTTATTTTTATTTAACATAATTTGATTTATTATCACTAAACTTTAGGCAGTGTACCGTTCATACTATTGAACTTCCAATTGCTTCAATTATAACATTGAATTTTGGTTTTGGCTTCAATTATATTATTGGATCGTTAATTCAAAAACGACACGATTACATGGAGGACAATTCCATCAATGACTATATTGATGACTAAAATGACGTCGTTTTGAAATTTTAGGGTGTGTCAATTTTACCATTAATTTTTAAAATGTTTTCATTTTAGGCACTAGAATTTTAGGGCGTCGTCACCGATCGTCGTTTGTGGTAAGATTGATACTAAAATGTTCGTATCTCAGTCTTATCTCTTCTCCTCAGATTTATTTTTCACAAAACTCACTTAAAATTAACGAAAAATCATTTAAAAGTTTGACATGCTAATATTCTAATCTCCTTCGATGAGGCTACTTTCGAAGTATGTTGTTCGTCTTCTCAAAAGAATGCTTCTCATTATTCGGATTTTCAAACAAACACTACAACCCTTCAAATTCGATTAAATCCCCAAAACCTCAAACTAAATCATTAGAAAATTAAACCTTTAGATAACTTTTTTTCAATTTTGAGTGGGATTCGTAAAAAAAATTAATTTGAGGAGTAGAAAGAAGACTAAAATGTGAATGTTTTAGTACTAATCTTATCGTCAATGATGATCGTCGACGAGCAATCGCTGCCAAAATGTCCAGTCTAAAACATAAGTTTTTAAAGTTTGTTTATAAGATTGAAACATAAAAAATGATAAAAATTCAAAACGGTATCACTTTGCCCATTAATATAGCTACACAAAACAACGTGTTTTGGTCACGTTATGCATTGACAAAAATGGAGTTCACATCATCACGTTGTTAATAGTTTAACAACTGAGTGGTGTAATTGAAATCTAAGCAAAATTTAGTGTTATAACTGAAGCAATTGAAAGTTCAGTAATATAAACACTTCAATGATGTATAGTATAATTGACCCCCAAATGAAAGCAGATGGACTTAAAACACAATAAACATTCATTTTGTGTAAACAAAACACACCCTTTTGTTGACCTTTTTTTTTTGGTTCAAAATAATCGATCGTCTTTTAAAACCATGTATTTGTGGGGAAGAAGAAAGCGAAAAAGCCGATCGATCCCACATGAAGTGTGGGGAAGTTGGGGTGACTGACAGAAAGAGGATGAAATTAAATGCGAAACGCCCATCATTAGAATATTGCCTTCCCTTTCATTCCCAGACAAATCAATTAATATTTCCAGAATCAGACTGCAAAGGAACAACTTCTTGGCAACTTAAATGTTTAACTAACTCCTATACCCGTCTCGTGTTTAATTTTTGAGGTTTCTTGCTTCCATAACCTCCCAATGGAAGAGAAAAGAAAAGGGGTTCAAAGTACCAAGCTAAAACCTCAAAAAGAGTGAAAGAAAGGAAATTATGCACGAATTTAAATTGCAGTTATTTTTATCGTAATTGCGGACATAACTGATGTTATTGTGGTCATCACGAATATCACAGTCATAAATTTTTTAAAGAACATATGTTATTGCTAACATAAGTATTACAGGTATCACGGTCTTGGACTATGTTAATATCGCTATAGCTACATCTATTTAAATCTCTATATCATGTGCATGTAATGCGACAAAACTTCAATAATGACGAAAACCATGAACATGAATCATGTGTTTGTGGAAATGCGTGAATGAATAATCGGGCAGGTAGATGATAAGACTTAAGAGTAGCGGTATTATTTTGGAGGGAGAAAAGAGACAATGATGGCTTTTCAGGAAGGTTTCGAAAATGGTTGAAAAAGAAAGGGCTTAGAAGTTTTTGAGGGTATAATTGGGGTTTATTGCCTTTTTCCCTTGCTTAGAAAGAAAGAGCCAGAGGGGTGCTCAGAATGATCAAATTGGGAGGTGATTGGATTTGGATGGACAAAATTAAGTGCATTAACAAAATGAGGGTGGGGGTGTTGGCATTGGCCTAACTGTGAAACAAATGTATTCTCTATTCTTGTTCATTGCATTCTATTTCTACCGGGATCAATTTAAGTCAGAGACGGACGCATAACTTTATGTTAGAAAAACAAACCTATAAAATTTTAGGAGGGGCGAAAATAAATTTCTAATAAGAAATATATAGAAAATTACAAAAAATTTTCTAAATTACATAGGACTTTCAAATTTTTAAGGGGGCGACCGCCTCCTCCAGCCCCCTCTAGGTTCATCCCTGATTGAAGTGGTCTCTAGCAACATTCATATTAAAATTTAAATTTTTTAAATAAATTATCTATTTCATTGATTATATGTATTTACAACTCTAAATTTTCTTTTATCAATTATCTATTTTATTAATTATGTTTTCCTCAAATTTTTAGATCTACGTATAATGCATGTATGCCCAGTGCCCACCCTAAAAATAATCTCTCGTATATCATAGCGGCTTTTTTATACCACCTAAGATGAAAAGGGCTTATTTAAGTCATAAAAATATTTAAGGTTTGAGTTAGTACATAAGCTTCATGCACCATTGATAAATTATAATAAGTGGCAAACTCAAAAAATTTAGTTTGAGTGTCATAATTTAAAAATTTTATAAATTATTTTTTTAAGTATGTGGATAATGAGTGTCAATTCTTTTTAAAGGTATCGATTTTCTTTTAAAGAGTATTAATATTTATTTAAAGTTATTTTAATTATATTTTTAGTATTATTTTATATTAAATTTATAAAAGATTGTTCAAAATTTTTAGGTGTCATGTGACACCCGGTAACCAAATGTGGCTCTGCCTAGGGGTGTTCAAAAATACCCGATTCGGGTGACTTAGCCAGTTGACCAGTCGACCTGAACACTATAATACTGGGTATTTTTTTAAAAAATTACTTGACCTGTGAATTTTTTCGAGTAGTCGGCCTGGGTCTGGGCCGAAATTTTTCTGTAATCGACTACCCGACCCAGTACATTATTATATTGACCATTTTTTCTTATATGTCCTCATAAACAGTTGGATCAGTTGGATCTCCCTTTATTATGGTGTCCGAGACACTATTTTTTCTTAACATTTAAAGTATTTGAATCAATTAGTTGTGATTACTTATTACTAATTGTCCCGCGTAAGGCAATTTACATCAAAAACCCTTTTAAATACTTAATTACAAAAATGATCCCTGTCAAAGTTATGTAGAAAAATGACCTCCAAAACTGCCACGTAGGGCGTCCTCGCATTTTGTAAAATGCGATTATAGCTCACGATTGATACAAAACGTGAGTTTTGTTCGACGTGGGCCGTCTTTTCATATTCTGAAATTTAATATTAGTGGATAAGACCTCGCGTTCTGGGAAACGCGAGGTCTTCGAGAAAATGAAAATATCTCGTCTAAATTAAAATAGACCTTGCCTTTTGAGGAAAGCGAGGTCTTCGAAAATCCAGGCTTGAATACAAGTGTGTATAGGCATGTTCGATGCATTTTATCATGCCATTGGCCTGACAATTTTGGTAATTTTTAAGCTTAGATATGTAGCATTGGAACTTATCTTCCATTTGAGATTAATATTGGCACGTACTAGACATTGCACACTGTATTAAAAGCGTATTGAAAATGATTCCAACACTTGTTTAAGAAGTTGAAATGGCTTGGTAGGCATGTTGGAGGTGTTTTCTGGGTTATTATTAGAATAATCTTCATAATATTTCAGGTTAGAGGCCTAGTATTGGAACTTATTGTTGAGTGGATCGAATAATCGATTTAAGCCAAGAGGGGGTGAATTGGATTTTTAAGAATTTTGGTGGTGGAGTGGAAAATTAAAAATTGTTAGACAAGAGAATTTAGAGTGGTTCAAGTTCCAATTGAACTCTACATCCACTACATTAGCTACCACTAAGGATTTTCCAACATTGCTCTTCCCCTTTTCAAGGCTTAGGAGGTAACCTTTACAATACCGATCAAATTTTCTACCCAAAATTTGACCAAACCCTCACAAGGATACAAAGAAGAAATTAAGGCAAGAAAGATATCTCTTAATACAAGATTGCCCCTTAGAGTCGTCTTGGTTTGAAGCTTCACCCGTTAGAGTCGTCTTGCATTTCTTATTAATGGTTTCCATGGGAAATTCCTAAAAACATAAAGCAAGCAATTAAAAATCTAAGTGTATGCATGAACATCCTTAATTCAATCCAATAACAAATCCCATTAAGGTTTTTAAAGAAAACACTTTTAAAAACATGTATACATATACCAAAAAATTGACGAAGAAAAAACGTTTAAAAAATAGTAAAGAAAATACGAGTAAAAACAAATATATTCGAAACATAAAATTTTGAGATTTTGAATTTTTTTTACAAGTTTTGAAAAACCCAAGTTGCAAAACATGTAAACTATACAAAATTAATATTTTCTAACCTAAGATTCGAATAAAATCAAAGGAAAAAGAAAAAAGCCTCAAATAGGGATTTTGGATGAATGAATGGAAGAACTTGCACAAAATTGTTGAAGCTTGCTTAGACTTGAGTTTGTGAGTAAAAGCCCTCAAGTTTTGATGAAAAACAACGAGGTTTAGAGGGTTTTTATAGGAAAAATAGGGTTAGGGTTTTTAGGAGTTTTAATTAAAATCAAACATTATCATTTAAAGCCTTTAAAAAGTTTTTTTGTAGAGCCGTTTCGGAACAGGCACGATCGTTTCGAAACGTTCGTACCGAAACATTGACTGACGTTTCGAATCATGTTGATCGTTCCGATACGGATTTGACCGTATCGAATCCCACATGTTGACCCGTATCAAAACGCTTTTGGGCCGTTTCGATACAATGCTTGGCAGAGGCAAAACGTTTCGAAACACCCTAGTCATAGATCACTCTTTTAAGGCACCCGTATCGAAACAAATTGTCCCGTTTCGATACGTCTAGGCCTGGAGGTGTAGATGAGGCTCTAATATTGTAGAAAAATTGAATTTTATGAAGTCCTAGATGCATAAATGGTATGAATGAGCAAGAATAACATGCTAAAACACAAACATACTCCCCTAACTATAAGCATGGATGAAATTAGGAGTAAAAACACATAAGCATGACATTTTACAAGAAATCAAGCAATTTAAGCACAAAAAGGTCCTAAAAGGTCAAGATAGGCTAGTTAGACCTTACTCTCTCCTAAGGGACCAAAAACGCTCCTTATCTAGAGGTTTTGTAAAGATGTCCGCTAGTTGATTTAAGGTATCTACGAACTCTAAAACAACATCTTCCTTAAGGACATGATCTCTAATGAAATGATGCCTCATTTCTATATTTTTGGTTCTAGAGTGTTGGATGAGATTTTTAGTTAGGCATATGGCACTAGTGTTATCACACTTAAGGGGTATGGTGTTAACTTTAACTCCATAATTTAAGAGTTGTTGCTTCATCCAAAGGACTTGAGCACAACAACTCCCTAAGGATATGTACTCGGCTTCGGTGGTAGATAGAGCTACACTATTTTGTTTCTTAGAGAACCAAGATATGAGCATACTACCTAAGAATTGACATGTTCCCGAAGTACTCTTCCTATCGATTTTACACCCCCTATAATCCGCATCCGAATAAGCATGAAAGTTGAAGGTTGAGTCTCTAGGGTACCAAAGACCTAGACAAGGGGTATCTCTAAGGTACCTAAAGATTCTTTTAACGGCTATAAGGTGAGACTCTCTAGGACTAGCTTGGAACCTAGCACACAAGCAAACACTAAACAATATATCCGATATACTTGCGGTAAGGTAAAGCAAAGATCCAATCATAGAGCGATAAAGCTTAAAGTCAACACACTTACCTCATTCATCTTTGTCAAGCTTTGTAGATGAACTCATTGGTGTGGCTTGAGGCTTTGCATTCTCCAAGCCAAACTTCTTGAGCATATCCTTGATGTACTTAGCTTGATTGATGAAGATGCCATCCTTCATTTGTTTGATTTGGAGTCCCAAGAAGAATGAGAGCCCCCCCCATCATGCTCATTTCAAATCCACCTTGCATCAACTTAGAAAAATCTTAACTAATCAATTCATTAGTAGAACCAAATATAATATCATCAACATAAATTTGAACTACTAATATATCTTTGCCATTTTTTTAATAAATAGTGTTGTGTCCACCTTTCTTTTCTCAAAACCTTTTCCAACTAGAAAAGTCGAAAGTCTTTCATACCAAGCTCTAGGAGCTTGTTTTAAACCATATAAAGCTTTTGACAATTTAAAAACATGGTTTGGAAAAATTGGATCTTCAAAACCCGGTGGTTGTTTCACATACACCTCTTCATTTATAAAGCCATTTAAAAATGCACTCTTGACATCCATTTGAAAAAGCTTGAAATCATGATAACATGCATATGCAAGCAACATCCTAATAGCTTCCATTCTAGTTACGGGTGCATAGGTTTCATCAAAATCAATTCACTCCTCTTGAGTGTAACCTTGAGCAACTAGCCCAGCTTTGTTTCTCACTATGTTACCACTCTCATCTAGTTTATTCCTAAATACCCATTTAGTTCCTATAGTAGATTAATTTCTAGGCCTTTCAACTAATGTCCACACTTTACTTATCTCAAATTGATTTAACTCATCTTGTATGATCATAATCCAAAATTCATCTTTTAAAGTTTCTTTAATATTTTTAGGCTCAATGCATAAGATAAATGCAACATGATTAAGCATTTTAAGAGAAGAGCGAGTAGTTACCCCCTTGGATGAATCACCCAAGATTTTGCCACCTTTGACATAGTTGTACTCCCTTAGGTAGCTCACTTCCTTTTCCTCAAGAGCCAAGTCCTTCAAGGCTTCAAGAGGTGGATCTTGTGCATCTTTCTCTTTAGTTGGAATCTCATCCTCCTTTGAAGTTTGTCCTCCATCAAAGGCATCAAGGATTCCTACATCATCATCATCACAAGATTCATTCCTCAAAAGGAGGTTATCATCGAAAACAACATGAATAGACTCTTCTACTACTAAAGTTCTTTTATTAAATACTCGATAGGCTTTAGAGTTTAAAGAATACCCTAAGAAAATAGCTTCATCACTTTTAACATCAAATTTACCTAAGTTGTCTTTACCATTATTTAAAACAAAACACTTGCAACCAAATGGATTGAAATAGCTAATGTTAGGCTTTTTAGATTTTAAAATCTCATATGGTGTTTTCTTTAAAAGTGGCCTAATCATTACTCGATTTATAATGTAGCAAGCGGTGTTTGTGGCTTTCTCCTAAAAATATTTATGTAAATTGTTTTCACAAAGCATGGTTCTAGCCATTTCTTGCAAAGTTCTATTTTCCCTCTCAACTACCTTATTTTGTTGAGGAGTTCGAGGAGCCGAAAAATTGTGGCTAATGCCATTTTCATTTAAAAACTCTTCAAATCCTAGATTTTGAAATTCGATTCCATGATCACTTCTAATATGAGAAATCTTAAGTTCAAGATCATTTTGAGTTAATTTTGAAAATGTGATGAATTTTCTAAAGCCTCATCTTTAGTACTTAAGAATAGAACCCAAGTAAATCTAGAATAGTCATCAACAAGTATAAAAACATACGATTTACCACCCAAGCTCATAGTTCTAATAGACCCAAATAAATCTATATGAATTAGTTGTAAACAGCTACTTGTAGAAACATCATTAATGGATTTAAAGGATGATCTATGTTGTTTACCCTTAGAGCATGCATCACATATTTTATCATTTGAAAATTGATCTTGGGTAAACCTCTAACTAGATTTAGGGAAACTAATTTTTCTAAAACACTAATGCTAGAATGTCATAGTTTCCTATGCCATAGCCATGCATTATTTTCATTTTGTGAAACAAAACATGCATGTGATGTATGAATGTCATCTATATGCACCATGTATATATTACCTATGCGATGACCAATGAGCATTATATTATTTGATTTAATGTCAACAATTTTGCACCCATTTTTATCAAATAAGACATTAAACCCTTTATCACACAATTTCCTAATTATTTTGATGATTATGCCAAAATTAAGAATAAGTTGGCAAATTTGTCCATATTTTCCTTTAGTAGGACCTCACGCTTTACATATAGCGAGGTTCCTTAAGCCTATAAATTGAGGAAGATGGTCTTCGTATATTCTCATAATTCATCTTAGTCTACTATTTAATATTATTTGTAAATAGTTCGATCGATATAATATGTCAAGACGAGAAACTATTATAGCTTTTGTATACTACGATGGGCAGATAGTCGATGATGCATCTCTCGGTGTCGTATTTCAGTCCTCAAGTACTATATTTCTTTTGCTGCCATACAACTTATCATATAAGAAGTTAATGAATGAAGCGAATAAATATGTTCCACATGGTCGTGGGAAAAAGTTGGAACCGTTGAAGTTTTGACTACCGACGTCATTAGAACAACTAATGTATTCATTATACCATGTTGTGTACAACGCTGGTGTGGAATTAATGGTGGAATCTCACCTACAATTTTCTTTATGCGGGGCCCTTGAGCTTGAGTTGTATGCAATGTTTTCTGATGATGATGATGTACTTATGTAATTTAATGTTGATGTACTTATGTCAATTAACAATCTTGTAGTACATATTGTTAATATAATTTTCGTTAATATAATTTTCTGCATCTAACCTGATTACATTTTCAAACCGTTAACAATCACCAAAAATGTAATTAACAAAATGTATTATTTAATAATATTACATTAGAACAACTAGCATGTATAAGGTCTGTCGTATCTTGTTATCTGTCACACGTTGTTCAACCTCTTCCTTCGTGATACATGAATACTCTAGTTACAACCGTGGTCCTTTTAGAGACGTTTTGTAATATAGTTGTGTAACACCCGTGTTTTAGGGTCGGGAGTCAGGCATGTGAGTCGGGTTCGAGTCGTTAGACTCGGTTTAATTAAAATGGGCTTGATTTTATTTCAAAAAGAATTTTAATCTCATTAATGGCGTTTTCGTAATTATTCAAAAACAAGGGAAAATATAAGCTTTTTGAAAAAAAAAGAAATGGTCTTCTTCTTCCTTATTTCATTTTCAACGACCTAAGCCTTCAAAACCTCCCAAGCACTATTCCATTGAGGTTGTTCATCATTTCTAGAGATTTCAACGAGGTAAACATATTTTTGACTTCTCCTCTCTATTTCAAGTACTTCCATTGTTTTAGATTCTTGAAAGCTTCATCTTTTTAGTTTTCTAGTTTCAAGCTTTTAAAAGAAAAAAGGGGAGGCTTTATGGGTTTTTTGTTTATCTTTTGATTTGATAAGTTCATTTATGTGTTAATCTAGTCCTTAGATGTTTTATAACTTAAAATAGAAGGGTATTGATCAAAATCCCGAAATGGGTTTTTGGGAGCTTTTCAAAGGTGTTTAAACTCATGTTTTTGAAGTGGTTTTGTGAAAGGTTGAAGGGCTTATGTTACAATAATGTTAGATGAGTGTTTTGAAGGTTTTTAAAAGCAATTTGGGTGTTGGGAATTTTAGTTTTCTGCTGGGTTTATGGGGAGTACGAAAATGGAGTTTTGGATGTTAGCTTTGGCTTGAAAAATTGTTGAGAAATGGATTGGGGTTGGAATCTGAGTTTAGGCAGTGTTTTGAGGATGTTTGTGTAGTAATATCTTGTTTTTGAATGGTTAGAATCAAGGGGAAACATTGGAGAGGCTTCGAGTACGAATCCGGGGAATTTGGAGAATTGAGATTGGTGCTCGATTTCCGTTTGGGTTGCAAAGGTGAGTGGAAATGTTTAACCTCGTTTTGCTTTCGAAATGGGATTCTTGGGGGTTTGGGTGGAGCTTTAAGGGCTCTTCTAAACCCAAGTGTAAGTTTTACTAACCTTACCTTGGTGGTTAAGTGATGACGTGTGGATAGTTGTTGTGATTTCATATGCATGGTGAATTGCTTTACATCCGTTGTTGTTGTGTAGTCATTGTTGGTGTTGAGCCTCACGTGATGGTTGTCATAACTACGGTGATGTGTAGTCCCACCGGTAGTGACTAGTAGAAGAGTACTTTGATGTGTAGTCCCATTGGAAAACTACTAGTCAAAACAGTGATGTGTAGTCCCACCGTGTTTTGGTTGTGCTTGTGCAAACCATATACTTATGTTGTTGTGCCTCTCATTGTGCATTTAAATGTTTTACTTAACCTCTAAGAAATGTATTTCGGAACTGCATTGTTGATGAGTTTTAGAGCTTCGCTCACTAAGCTGTCAAGCTTACGCTCTCCTTTTCCCATCATGCAGATCGTTAGAGTTCGGGAGGCAAGTGGGCAAGGGAGGAGCTTTTGGAGTTCTCGAGTAGCTCAAGTATGCTTTAAGTGTCTGTAATAATTCCTAGACAATGGGGGTGTAGATTCGTATGGAGTTGGTGTTCAAACTCCTTAGTTGGAATGTTAGTGTTTCAACATGTTTGTTGTTATTGCCTTGTTATGGTTTTCTAAGCCATGTATGTTGTTGCCTATCTGATTGTGTGTTGAATGCCGATAGCTATGTTCCATGAATGATTGCATGTTTGTTTTAATAGCATGTGAAACCTTGTTTGAAAGGTCTTTGTGTGTGTGCCTTTTTTCCTTGGAATGAAATGGTGAAGTTATGCATGTTTTTATGCAAGTTATCTACCCTAATGCCTATCTTGAGATGAATGTCATGTTAGTTCGTTTAAGTAGTCTCACATGCTTGATTATGGTTGTTAAATGTTGTGTGAACTTTGGTTTGTTGCTAGACGGGTCGTAAAATGCATTTAGAGTCGTGTCTTAGGTTGTTTTTCAGCTAAATTGAGTCTTGCAGTGCATGGCGTATCAGTACGCCCAAGGGCCGTACATATACGGTCCTACACTTTGGGGCTCAATTTTAGCCTAGCGTACCGATACACGGGGGTGTATCGATACGCCAAATGTTCACTGGAAAGCTGAGATTTTGACAAGAATTTGGCGTATCGGTACGAGTTTAGGGTGTATCGATACAGTTTCATATCGTTGACCGTGAGAAGTTGACCAGTGAGGGCGTATCGGTACGGTCAACCAGTGTACCGATACGGTCTCCCTAGGTTGACGTGGGGCAGTTGACCTGGTCAAGGCGTATCGATATCCTCTTCTAGTGTATCGATACGGCCTGTTGAGCAAAGTAAAATGTGACATTTTAATTGTTTATTTGATTGTTTCGCATCGCTTGTTGCCTTTCCGCATTGCTAACATGTTTCATTTCGGTTTTCCCCGTATAGCCTACTCGGACCGGTCAGTCGTCCAGACCGGGACGAGGGGGTTACAAGTTGTCTGCACTCGTTTTCTTCACCGTCAAAAGAACTGATCAGCGTATGTTGTAGTTTTTAATTGCATCCTCCGCGATTTTCTTAGTAGTGAATATCATCCTGACTTCTAGTTCACCGTCATTATCGACATCAGTATCGCACAATTGTCTCCCGATATATGGGAAATCATCTACGTTTGCAGCCATTATAGCGCTGGAACAAATGAAATGGACTAGGATAAATTTTAAGCGAATTACAATGAAAGGAAAATATGAGTTTTTAAGGAAGCAGGGGGTCTATTTATAGGGGTATAAATGAACCGGTGTTCTTTCATATATTTTAGAAACTAGTCGTTCATTTAGTTTTTCAAAATATAATATTTATAACAAACATGCATTGAAACACGTAAAATATTACATAAATAAATACGTTAATTTGTTACAATTAAATTGTACAATTGTACCCCTTGGGGTATGCATCTTCCAAAGTCTTTGACGAAGTGGGCAGATAAATAAGCATCTTCTAAAGTCTTTGATGAATTGATTTAGACGAGAGGTGCAATAGTTTGTCTTACTTGTATGGCCGCCGAGAGATGTGTCGTTGTTGTAGACAAATGGTGCCATAGTTCGTCCTAGTTGTTGGAGCCATAAAGCTTTGTGGATTTGGTGAGTATTCGATAATCATCATCCACGATAGAGATGTCATAAACAACATTACATGTGGTGGACTTCCTGTAGCCTTCACGATGAAGGTGTACGAAGAAGCTACCGACAACCTCGAACAAAAGTTCAAGACTGATTCCGACACTTCAAAATGACCACTCATTCCATGATATTGCAATTTACCGTAGATCTTGAACCAAAAACAAGGAAGATACATATTGCCAAATATTATTAACCGACCAAAATAATGTAGTCACATATAAATGCAACTACTTATACCAACAGATCGCAATATCAGGGAAATTAATTTGTAAAACAATTTTCCTGATATGTGATTTGTTGCCATTAGTAGCAACAATTGTATCTTCTCTTCGAATCCGACACAAATTTGAATGGAGCGATAACAAATGATGGTGGGTTGTTTGCAATCGATTCTGCCTAAAGTAGGCAAACATTCGCGCTCTCCAAAAGGCGAGGTATTTAGTCACGTTTTAAATGGACCTCACACTTTGTAGAACGCGAGGTCTGCAGATATTCTTGACGTGTGGCAGGACAAGTACGTAGTGTCATGTCACTGAACCTTTTCTAGTGTAACAAGTGCGTGAAAAAATAGTTTCAAAGCTTTTTTAATGTAAGAATAACAATATAAGTTTATTACATTTCAAACAAATACATTGAATGGAGAAAATAGATTATGGTAGTTAGGCCACATAAAATGAAGAAAATAGATTATGATAGTTAGGTCACTGATCTCGGTCAAAGATGGCATCTTCTACATAACCGGGGTGAGTTCAGTGACGTCCTAATCGATCAATTGTACCCCTAAACATGATTTAGACAAATGGTTTCATAGTCAAATAATTGATACTCGGGCCTGAGCGATTTTTCTATTCCTCAACTTATCTTGGTACCCACTTTGCATCGTAATTTGAGGAGAAGTTCACATCTGCAGTCCCGATCCCGACCAAAGAGGGCATCTTGTACATCACTCTCCAAAATATGTACAAATGTTGAGGTCTCGCCATAGTCGTCCAATCCAACCGATCCAGTCCGAAGGTCCTCTTTTTGTTTTAACTTCTAAGACTGATATTGACACACACGAGATATTATAACCGGTCAATTGTACCCTTAAACATGTTTGCTTTGATGAAGTGGACAATCAAGGATTTTAAGGTTCTTCCGAAGAATGCAATTGTTACTCACTTTCATCATCATATGCAATGGTAGGGCCTTTGACTACGGTTACATGTTGTGGTCTTCACATAGCCCGACACTCTATAGAGACCATACTTTCCTTGATATTGTGATATATCGTTCATCTTGAACAATAACACAGAACACCCATCTTACAAAAACTAGCAACGTATGAATAACAGGTAAATATGAAACTCGTGATGTTTATTCTCATCACTACCTGTAACTTTTCTTCTTCTTTGGATATGATGGCAAGCAATTGTTGGTGGGTATGCAAGTTTATATAGGCCAAAACTCGCGCTATGCAATTCTCACCTCTACGTTAGATTTCTAACCAAAAATGAAATCTCACTGGACCTCGCTCTATGCATAGCACAAGGTCCTTTTACCACATCAAATCTACAAACAATTGCCATATCATAAATCTTTGTGAACCATAGAACCTCGCGTTTGGCAGAAAGCGAGGCTCATGATAAATTAATAAATAATTGTAATAACAAATTTATATGAAATTAAAATTTCCAAAAAACTAAAAAATATACGACAATATAATAATATAATTTTATTAGATTATGATACTAATGTTGTTTTACATAAATAAAAAAGAAATTACACAATAATCCTAGTGATCCCTATGTCCACCCGTACCGCACAGTGGTGCACGATGTTTTCAACGTGGATTCGTTCGAACACGAGGTCCATCAACATCATCATCATTATATTCGTCATCATTATCGTTGTCATCGTCATCCTCTAATAAATATGAGTCCCACCACTCGCACTAGGGCTGGTGAAGAATAAGCTCTGCGGCGGTGTCTGATCCACAATACTAGATCCGAACTGTGCCATATTGTAGAATAGAGGCATAGGTGCAGAAGGTTGTGGAGCATAGTAGACTGGGGGAACCACAATAAGCGGACGAAACACGTTCGTGAAAAACCTTCTCTCAGACTCCCCATTTGCTGAAACAATGGACTACTTCCCGTGGGGTGAAATGTCGAGAAAGTCGACTGCTGGAATGTAGGTGCTGGTTAGGGTGTCTCTAGTTGTGCGGCTGAATGGGTAGGTTCCTGCGCTGCTCTAGATGACGATGCTCGAGGGCGTGTGTTCTTCTCCTCTGCCACCTCCCGTCGTACGAGTACCACGCTGCTCCGGATAAAGATGGTACCAATGCGTATACTCGAAGCTAACGTCGTAGTTCTGAATGGGATCCAAAATGGGGGGCCGTCTACCGAAATAGGTCATCCACTGCCCCACCCAATCCACGTGATGCTGGCTCCAATAGACTTCCATCTTGCCTTGCCGAGTTAACTTGTGCAATGTGTCCAAATTCAGTGGGTCACTCGAAATCCCTTGGACATAGTTAAATTGTCGCAACACACGGTCTGTAGGATGCCACTCCACTATCTCTTAGTGTATAAGCAGAACCATCAGTATCCAGATGGCCTCACTCAGCATTATTTCAGGTGAAATTCATGCTCGAATTTCATGATCCACGTACGGCGTCAACAAGAACTACAAAAAATGTAAAATCAGTTAAATAAAATAGATTTCTAAATTTTTAACTAATAATTTCTGATTTAAATAAATTTAGATAATAAATATCATACCAAATAACGTGGATATGTGCCATTTATCTTATCGATCAACAGTCGATAATCCCGTTGGTTGGTTGGTAGTCCCACGTGTGTTAATTGACCCAATCACCTATCATTAAAAAATCATATGTAATATAATATTAAAAACAAAATAATAAAATTAATTTTTGGCGTTTTTATTAGTACCTCTGAACAAGTGGGAATTGGTATGGGGTCGGGTTTCGAGGCATCGAGCTTAAAAATGGCATTCGAATCAATGCTCAACACAGTTCTGCACAACTCCCAAAATAGAAATACCAAGACTGCCCCTCCCTAATATTTGTTTCTCGATTTCACAAGACTCGCCAGATGAGGCAACCACATCAAATGGAACTTGTTGCGAGATTTGTCTGCCATCAAGAGCCCCAAATAACTCGCAGAATATGGGCACGAGCAAACCACTGCAAAAACAATTTTTTCAATATAAATTTATTTTCTATAACTTTAAATTTCACACGAATAAATAATAATAAACAAAAAAATTATACCATCTTCGTATCATCATCAGCGTAGGGGTAGGTTGGTCAAATTGTTGTCCAAGAATTTAATTTTGAGTTTGCCACCATCCAAATCGGTCTCTACCGGCCTCATTCCAAGCAAGGCTTCACACATACCCGCCCAGTCTGGCTCCACAATCCCGGTGATAAGCTCGCTGTCAACGGGTAAACCGAGAATAAGTGCAACGTCCTGCAAGGTAATGGTCGCCTCACTGCATAGAAGATGAAACGTATGTGTCTCGAGCCTCCACGTCTCTAGTAACGCGTTAATCAACGAAGGGTTCACTTCGGACCGTCAAATACATGGGAAACATGACCAAACCCGAACGCGTGCAAATAGACGTCAAGATCCGAATGCAGTCGTCCCGTACCCCTTCAAAATAAAATTTTAAATCCATAAATTAGTAAATAGAATATTAACAATAACAAAAATAAAAAAATAATAAAAAATTTAAAATTAAAAAACTTATAGCAGGGTTTACACGGCAAAATTTTTACACGTGTTTGTCGTCGAGCCTCAATAATCATTCCATACCACTGCAAATTGGAAGACTTCAAAAATAAAACCAAAGGAGAATAGTAATTGAAGAGAGAGTAGACAATTTGATATGAAAATAGATGAGATAATGAGTCCTATTTGTAGATGTCCTCGCACCTTATACAAAAAGACATTAAAGGGACCTCGCTATTTGCACACGCGAGGTCCTATGAGAATCTGCGACGATTCGATTCGTTTCAGTTCGAACGGAATCAGATTCTTTGACTAGAACTCGCTATCCGCAAAACTCGAGGTCAGTTTTTTTTATTTAGATAAGATTTTGATTTGTTATTTTCATTCATTACAAATTATGTTTTTAATAAGATTTATATTTCTTATTGTAGTTAAAAATAACGAATATTTTGATTGGGATAATTAATTACAAATATAACATATATTAAATGCAAATAAAATTTTACATTCATTTTAAATTATGTTTTAATAAGAGATTTCTTACTATAATTTAAAAATAACAAATATTTTAATTGAGAAAATTAATTACAAATATAACATACATTAAATACAAATAAAATTTAAATACTGTATTTTTCTTAAAATAATATCTTCTTCTAGACAATATATTGATCATAATAAATATGAAATACTTTAGGATCTGTTCAAATAATTAGAATATTGCATATACTAAAATTAACTTCCAAAAAATCAAGACCTTTCGAATAATTAGTTCAAATTACATTTAATATACAGTTAAATATCATCTTCCGAATATTGAACCATTTTAAAATAATTATTTTTTAAGATTTCGATTTTAACTAAGTCACATAATTACCACCTAAAATAAATTTCAAAATGTTAAAGGAAACTCGATATATGCATAACGCGAGGTCCCTGCACAGTAATTATCGCGGTCCGTTAATGTGACTCTTCAATTTCTTGGGAACCTCGCGCTTTCCAGAATTCGAGGCTGTATCCAGCCCTCATCGGATAAATTATATGACGCGAGGTCTATAATCGTATTTTGTAAAATACGAGGACGCCCTACGTGACAGATTTGGGTAGGGATGGCAATGGGGCGGGGCGGGTTTTTAGCCGAGCCGACCCTGTCCCGATCAATGAATATCAAGACTAGACCCCGCCCCGCCCCGTATTTTTTTAATATTTTACCTGAACTTGCCCCACCCCGAAATTTAATCTCCAAACCCGATCCGACCCGAAGTATATCACAAAACATGAAAAATCAAAGCCGACAAACCAAAAAAAGTTAAATTTTATCTCCAAGGCCAGATCTCATCTTCCTAATCTAAAATCATATATCAGTAAAAAAATCTTGAACAAAGTTTAAAAATGCAATCAAACAAGGAGTTTTAAATTTAAAAATCTAAAACAAAATAAAAAGAGGATATAAAACACCCAATTTATACATATATAAATACATCATAACCATCAAATTTATTGTTGATAAACTATTGAAAGGAATACAATGATGAATCTGAGAAAGTGGTAGAAGAATAGAAAACAATCAGTAGAAGAATCAGAAATAAATCGGTAGAAGAATAGAATAGAAAATAAAAAAATAGATAGATGAGGTGAAGGAGAAGGTGAGGAACGACGCAGACATGAAAAAAAAGGAAAAATGGGAACCCTAACTAAATATATATATATATATATATATATAGGTGTGGCAGTTTTGTAAATACAATAAAACTTATATATAATTAAAATATTCGGGGCAGTGCGGGGGTGGTGGGGATTTTTAACCCTATACCCGAACGCGCCCCGACCCGAACTTTATCTTTATTAAAACCTGACCTGAACTCGAATTTTAAGAGAAAAAATTTGTTCGGGGCGGGACGGGACATATCGGGTCGGTTTCGGGTAATATTGTCATCCCTAGATTTGGGGTCATTTTTCTACATAACTTATGCAGGGGTCATTTACATAAATTAATTAATTATTTTTTTTTTGGGGGGGGGGGGGGGGGTTGGTGTAAAAATGCCCGCGTGAATATGAACTCTCCTCTCTCACTTTTGAACTCCCATCACTTGCACTCTTATATATCATCAACTTATGATATTAAGGTAGCTCTCCAATCTCAGAGATGCGAGCGTAAAGTCGGTCAAATAGTTACTCTTTAAACTCTTAGCTGCAAGTTTATAAATAAAAGTGAGGAAAATTTGACTCGATTCGAAAAAATTAAAATTTTTGACTTGGCTCGAGGTAAAAGAATTTTACTCATCTTGACTCGACTCGAAATTTCATAAACTCGACTCGAATTTTTTTAAAATAAAGTTTAAGTTGTAAAATGGAAACTCGAATAACTCAAAATTTTTAGTAATTAGTAGATTGATTTTTAAGTTTGAGTCGAGTCCCTCAATTTTTCCTAACATATATATACCAATATAAAAAATGAAGAAATATATGCCATATATGAAAAAATATGAAGAAAGAAATATATATATATATATACATATCTTATATAATTAGAGAAATTCGTTTAAATTGAAATCAAATTGTATTATAATATGATAAATAATTACAATTAAATTTGTATAGGAACTTGAAAACTCGACTCGACTCGAAAAATTTTCAAATAAAGTTTGAGTTGTAAAATATGACGCGTCAACTCGAATAATTCAAAATTTTTTGACTCGAATCGTTCGAACGCTCACTCCTATTTATAGAGACCATGCTTTTCACATCAACTTTTAAATTTTATGTTTGAATTATATAGTATGAACTTTTAAATTTTATATCATAGGTGATTCTTTAAAAAATTTAAATTTTAAAAAAATGAACCGAGTACTTGGTACTCAATTTTGTGGGTACCAAAATTTTAGAAGTACCCGTATTTTACGGGTTCCAGTAGTCACGGATTAGCAAATATGCTACCCGAAAAATTGAGTACCTGGCACTTTGGGTACCCAAAAGTCCGGATAGCCAAATTGAACATTCCTAGCTCCGCCCATGATTATAATTAATCATATCATCAATAAAATAATTTTTTTTTTATTTTTAATCAAAAATAAAATAAAAGTTCTTAAAGGCTGAACCCAATAAGGAGTCTTAGTTAAAAAAAAAGAATGATGTTTATTTTATAAGACCTATATTCAAATCGTTTTGCCTACTAGGTGTTTATGCATTGCCAAAAGATTAAATATATATATAAAAAGATACTAACTTATAATCACCTTAAAACTATTAAAAAATTAAATTTTAACAATAAATATATCTAAATAATACAAATTTAAGAGATGGTACAACCTACAAGGTGAAAAGGTCATGAGAAAAAGAGAGGTCCTTCATGTAACATTAGTATGCATCAAACACACAGGAAAAATATTCTAAAATCTCTCTGCCTTCCTCCATTGCCTGAAGTAGCAGTGCCGCTAATGTTCACTCCGTAATCGAGTATACGATTCTTGGAGCGCCCGTGTTCACCTCGGGAGACTTTCTGTCTGTAAAGCGACTACAATGTTCGAGACAAATTTGTTTCTAAGACAGTGGCCAACATACCACGACACGGTTCCAGTTCATCTTGTTTTATTTTTTGATTTTATTATTTTCAGTTAGTGCTAATCAACCCGTTTTGCAGTCATTTACACCAACATAATATACATGCTAGTGAAAAAAAATTTACTACATATAAATTAAATATTAACCATTTTTTAAAATGAAACCAAATTAATCTTTAGAAGAAAACAAACAAAAAATAACCAAAAGATGAAAATCGTTTGCCCCTTAACTATAGTCATTTTGGTGTCCTTATTTAAAAAATTGGGTTTAGGGTTTATAATTTAAAGTTAGGGTATATGAAATTAGGGGTAGTATATATTTTTTAGGGTGTAGGGTTTAGAATGTGGAATTTAGAGTTAGGATTTAGAATTTAATTTTTAATGTACGACATAGAAATGGGAATACTTAGGGGCAGATGATTTTTGTTCCTAAATTTTCGGTTAGTTCGAGCGAAAAATCAACCAAATCAACTTTAAATTGATTTTTCATATTATAAAATTTTTTAAAACAATATATATATATATATATATTCAATACACTGACGGTGGAAACTAAAAAAAAATTCGGGTCAGGTATCAGGTATGGTTGGGTAATTTATTTTAAAGAATTACCTGGTTTTAAGGTTCGGGTCGGCGGGTCGGCGAGTTAGTAATTTTGAACGCCCCTAACTAGCGGTGTGAAAACTTTTAATTTCTACAAGTGCCTTAGTTTTAGGGTTTATGGACCCATTTTAAGGTATAGGGTTTATGAGTTTAGGGGTTAATGTTAGAATTTAGATTTTGGAGGTTAATGTTGTAGCCTAAAAACCCTAAATTCTAATCATAATCACTAAATTCTAAACTACTAACCCCCTAAACCATACACCATAAATTAGTTCCCTAAACCCTAAAACTAAGACACTTGTGGTGGCAGCTTAGATTCTTCATAAGGAGAAACCACCATGACAAATTTGGCAATGTTTCACATCGATTGATGGTGCATGCTCGGAGTTGGAGTGTGTGGGTTTTCATAATATTTATCGCGAGGCAAATTCGATAGCGGATGCATTGGAAAAAGGGGGTGGAGAGATCATAGTGGTTCTATGTGATGGCTTAGGTCGAGTAATGAAAGGGTGGTACGGTTGATGTGTGATTTCGCTGCTCTATGGTCTATTGTGCGTGATTTGTTTTTCCCGTGCATTTGGACTATGAATGAAATGTTGGGGGACATATTTGGACCAAAAAAGAATAAGGGGCCAAATGATAAAATAAGCAAATGTTTGGAGTATATTTGGACAAAAAAAGAGAATAAGGTGCCAAATGACAAAGCATGCAAACGTTGGGGGCATTTTTTTATTTTGCCATTTTGATTTCTATAGGTTTCAAATTTGCTTCTAAAGCGCCTCTATATATACATATATTCACCCGGGTACATTTTCGTCTCTAACAATGATAAATATTTAATTTAGTCAATTTAAAATAGCAAGTATATTTCGCTAATTGACCAAACTAATTATTTTTGTTTCCTCATATTCTTTAAGATTATGGGTACTAGACCTACTAGGAGAACCTCCTTCCTTTTCTTAAAGTTTCTTCTTTCCCTCTCTTCTAAGTAAGATTAGGATTTAAATTATAATTTGTCAAGAAAAAATAGTCACTTTAAATAAATATAGAGTTATATTCTGGCATTTTGAAATTTTATAATTTAGTTCCTATCCCTCTAAAAAGTATATCTAGTTTAAAAATTATACTACCCAACTTGTTAAAAAACAAATATAAAACTAATACAAATAAAACAGAAACATACGGAATACCAAAGTATAGACATGGTTCAGCTGTTTAGCTGTACTTAAGATGGAGCCAGTGTGGGCAAAAAAACATAACATGTGGGCTGTGGGCATGTAGACCAAAACGTCACGTAAAGGCTACAGGTTCAACGACTAAGAAAGTGAACAGGGGCATATTAAGATTTTTTTTGAAGTGCAGACACAAGTTAATATTTTTAAGGGTGTACATAAATCATGAAAATCTAAAAAATTTAGGGTGGACATTAGTTAGGGGTGGACTTTCGATCGAGTTAAGTCGAAAAATTTTGAGTTATTCGAGTTTACAAGTTTTATTTTACGATTCAAATTTTTTTTTTGAAATTTTTCCGAATCGAGTCAAGTTTATGAAATCCGAGTCGAGTTTCTGTACAAATTTAATTGTAATTATTTATAATGTTATAATACATATTGATTCCAATTTAAATGAATTTATATATCCATATCCATATACGATATATATATATATATATATATATATATATATTTCTTCATATTTTCACACGTGATATACATAATATATCAGGTACGTTTGACAGACTCGACTCGAACTTTAAAATGGATCAACTAATTACTAAAAATTTTGAGTTATTCAATTTTCTATTTTATAACTCAAACTTTATTTAATTTTTTTTCCGAGATGAGTCGTATAATTCAATTTTTTCGAATCGAGTTTTATCCATTGATAAGTCATTATTCTGCATGTTTTTCATATATTAAATCCTATGTTTTAGGACATTAATCTATCTTAAAGCCCTTGATTCGGTTCCTATTTAATTTTGCAGGTGTTTTTAGGCCTTAATGACATTTTATATGTAAAAGCCGAGTTTTAGCACCATTTAGGCGTCGCCTCCAGAATACTTGTTAATTGCCCATGCAAGTCTCAATTGTCAGGGCAAGTTCTTCATAAACCGCCTCAATTGCCATGACATTGCAAGCTGCAGTTGCCGCGAAAATCTCGTTCCGCACAGGATAAAGGCGCAGGACAGATTTAGGCCTAGAGAACAAGCAAATTTTTACTTGGAGGACAAGTATGTATTTGACTTAGACGAAAAGCAATCCTACTACAAAGTGAACTTCTATTTTTATCATAATTAAAGTAGTTAGGGTTGTTGTATTTAATATAAAGTCTTTCCATATATTCCTTATAAATAAAGATCAAAGGGTGAAGAGAAAATACCAAGTAGAAACCCTACTCTAGTCGAAACCCTATCCCTTCTTTTCTTGTGTAGCCATCGACCACCATGAGTGACTAAACCCTTCTTTTCTAGTCAAGTGTAGTTACAAGGATATTATTTCAAGTTTTTAGTGAGATTTCTTATTCCTAATTATCTTCATCTTTATTCAAGTATTTTCATATCTTTTGTGATTCATCTTCATGTGTATACATACACATGCAACCAAGTCATGGGTTATTGACGCAAGTGGTAAGAAAATTTGGGTTAGAGTTTCTAAAGGTATGAATTCATGTTCTTAATAAGTTAACGGGTTAGTGCTTAATAAGATTATGTGCTTGAGTCTCTATTGTTCTTAATGCTATTTGATATGTTTTAATTCTTAGTGTGTTATCTAATGAATTTTAACCTTGATAATAAGAGTTAGCAATTTATGAGTTATTAAATTACTTTCTATCATATAAGAGATTTAAGTTATTTGTGGGTTATCATCTAACTTGAAACTAAGCTATTTGAGATTGATGTTGATTTATCTTTTGTGGGTCAATGATCTAAATCCTTGATTTAATATTCCAAGTTTTACCTTGACTAGAGTTCCATCTTATATTAAATTCTTCCTTAATTAAATTACTTCAAACCAAACACAAACCCCTTTTTACCTTAAATTGATTGTGAACTTGATTTCTTAATAATTCTCTGTGAGATCCACCTTACTTGTTGCTACTACAAATCTAAAGAACAAGTAGATATTATTTTTTGACGTATTCGACACCCATAAAAAAATTGGCGCAGTTGCCGAGGAATGGTGTCAAGAAGCTAAGTTCACTTTTTATTTTTTTCCATTATTTTTTTATTTTCCCATTTTTTCTTTTTTTTTATTTTCCACTTTTATGCTTTGTTCTTCTCTTGTAGACAAGAATCTTTTGTTTGATCCTGATATCGCCAAAACTGAAAGGTGACAAAGGAAGGAAGAAAAGAAAGGCGAACAATCATCAACGTTATGACCACGAACTCTCAACAATTAAGACGTGCAAATGAGGTATGTGGGATTTGCATAAGTCCAGATCATGTAACCAATATGTGCCCCACACTCGAGGTAGATAGCACCAATGCCATTAGAGGATCTTACGACCAAAAGAAGTACAATCCATGCGCACATATATACAATTCTTTGTGGGAGGAGTATTCACACTTGCATTATGGGCAAAGACATCTGCAAGAAGTCTACCAAAAATCCCAACTGTATGTACAACAAGTCAAGGCACGTGGGATTTGCACAAGGCAAGAGCATTCAACTGATATGTGCCTAACAATTCAAGAAGAGAATATCGAAGAAGCCAATGCCATAGGAGGATTTTACGGACAGAAGAAGTACAATCCGTACTCAAATTCATACAATTCGGGCTGGAAAGAACATCCAAATATGAGCTACGGGCAAAGGAGTAATCAACAAAAAGGTTATGTGCAACCATTTTCATCGACAAAACCACCCTTGGAGGATATCGTATACAAGCTTGTTCACAGCCTCGAGGAATTCAAACTAGAGACAAGGTCGAGTATTAAAAACCTTGAAACCCAAGTAAGTCAAACTACCTCATCTCTTAGTCAATCCGAAACTCGAGGTAAGTTACCTTATGAAACTATTGTGAATCTAAAACAAAACGTGAATGCAATTGCTTTGAGAAGTGACAAGAATTTGCAGGATTCGCCCAGTTAACCATGCAATCGCACCATTCCCAGTTGCCCATGCAATCACACCATTCCCAGTTGCCCAGGCAATTTGATTGGTACTATTTCCAAGTTTTTTTTATTCTTCACCCAAGGAGGACGCCGAAAATGAAGAAGGGAAAGCTAGCAAACCAACAAAATTTTGGAAAACCTCTTTTCCTAAAAAAGATGGAAAATCGCACAAAGCTAACCATGCAAGGAAGATGTCGACACAAGCAAGGTAATTCAACCCATTGTTGTTCAACCCCCCTTTCCTCAAAGGTTCTCAAAGACCAAGAATGAGGAACAAGAAAAGGAGATTCTTGAGAAAGTCCACAAAGTCGAGGTAAATATTCCATTGATTGATACTATAAAACACACACCCCACTATGAAAACTTTCTCAAAGAATTATGTACAAACAAGAGGAAGTTGAATGGTAACGAAAAGGTAAGAATGGGTGAGAATGTGTCTGCCATACTTAAACGGAAACTCGTAGAAAAATGTAAAGATCCAAGTATGTTCACTATCCCTTGTCAAATTGGAAGCATCAAGATTGAGAAAGTCATGCTAGATTTAGGAGCATCTATTACTATTATGTCGTATTATATGTATTGTGTTAACAATATGGGTACTCTTAAAGATACAAGTGTGATCATACAGCTTGTCGATAGATCAAGTGTCTATCTGAAAGGAGTTTTGGAGGATATTTTGGTGCAGGCCAATGGATTAATATTTCCTGCCAATTTTTTTGTTTTAAACATGGAGGAAAACGAAACATCTAGTCTTAATTTGATTCTGTTGGGAAGACCATTCTTGAAAACATCTAGAACAAATATTAATATGCATGATGGGGTACTTACCATGGAATTTGATGGCTAAAACATAAAATTCAATATCTATGATGCCATGAAATACCATGAAGATGCATGTTCATTGTTTGCTTTAGATGTTACTAACTCTCCAATGCAAGAAATCATCAAAGAGCTTGATCATGATAAAACCCAAGGACAACTCTTTGCACACAAATACATCATACCATGGTACGCGGGCATCACATACTTTTTTGTCACAAAGACATTTTCAACATGTACATCGCAGGTGAAGAAAGACAAGATCAAATGTGACGCGAAGCCGTACCTATGGGATGACCCAAACCTATGGAAGATAGGAGCTGATCCAGCAATAGTGGCAAACATCAACTGGGATTCAGGAATCAATTCGATCAATGCCAAGCCTCCCGACAAACCTCTAATGCACCAACCATAGAAATCAGAAGCGTTCAAGTCCATCAAGGATAAACCACCTGACAAACATATTCTCGCCACAATATGAGGATTAAAGGGAGTTACGTCTAGCCAAAGATGTTAAAGAAATGCGCTTCTTGGGAAGAAACCCATGATTTTTATTATGTTTTTAATTTAAGTTTTATATTTTCGTTTTATTTAATCTCTACAATTTTTATTTTTTAGGAACAATGGAATAGAATAAGGGGTGCCACAATTTGGAACACGGCTGCCACGACAATCAACCAAGTCCTAGTTGTCGCGGCAAATCCAGTTGCTATAGCAATCACACAAGTTCCAGTTGCCGCGGAAAATTCAGTTGGTCGGGAAATAAGTCGGTTTTAAGGCAAACCTAAGGGCATTTTTCGAGCAAGCAGAATTCGACCCACCATACCCTACAACCCCTAAAACGATGCATGTCGCTTGAGGGAGAACTCTTCTCCCTTCACTTTTTAATTGATTCTTTTATTTTCTGCATGTCGGTTAGGGAACATTGAGGACAAGGTTAGGTTTAAGTGGGGAAGGGGGATTTAGCTTTGATGTGCTTAATTTGTGCTAAAACCATGGGATGTAGTTGTGTGAAATTGTATGCTTCTTGATGACTTTGAGTATTACTTTCACATGAAAAATTTTCTTGAACTTAACATGTTGAGATTTTTAAGAAAATTGGATCCCTAAGTAAAGATGAGATATATATGGGAAGTAAAATAGGATTGGTTAGATCTTCTTAGACTTGCAAATCTTTTCTCATATTAATTGATTCGATAGTCGGATGGATAAAAATCGGACACAACATAAACCATTTAGTGAGATTTGAGCATAATAAGCATACATCTTTTATGATTCATATTTTTCTTTCACTGAGTTATTGTTAAGCATGGTTAGATTACTTCTAGAACTTGTGATGTTATGCATATTGAGACCACATTGTAGGATTGAATTTCTTGAGATGATTAAGGAACTTAGGTATGAACCTTGAGCCAAAAAGCCTACCTTGGTAAATATGACAATTAGAGAACCACTTTTGAGCCTAAGCCTTTTGTTTGGATATTAACCACATTACAAGCCTAATTCCCTTTTTGTTGATTTCCCCAATTTGCACCTGAAATTGAAAAACTACACATTTTCCTTACTTGAAAAAAATCAAGCAAAAGAAAAAGAAAAAGGAGAAATTTTTGAAAAACAAGGAAAAGAAAAAAATCAAAGAGAAAATTGTCTTGTTATTTCAGAAAGAAAATTCAAAAGAAAAGATAAAAATTAAGGACTAATTCATAAAAATTGAGAAAATGATGCCAAGTGTGTGAACTTTAATAAGTTTAAGGTAGACGCGTGCCCACCCAACTATACATGTGCATTCGCCACTAAGAGTAAAGCATTCAACATCTCATTTGCTCAATGATGAGTTGTAAGGGAAACTTCATATAGTAATAAAGAGACAAACTATGCCTATAGCTATTATAATTGTTGATACCACTAATGTCAGACATCGAACATGGTGGTGGAGATGGGTATTAAGGAGGCTTTTGGTGGTGGTTTACCCATTTTGATGTGGGATGAGAGCCAAGAATGGCAGTGGTCGGAGTGCAGTAGAGAAGGTTGGTGGGGTGTGTCCACCCTTGTGGTATCTTCAGGTTCAGTGGGTATTTATAGTGGAGTGATATTGTTTGATTGAACGAGGTTCAGGCCTAGTGACAACTATTTATGGTTTGGTATGGTAGGCTTTTCATCTCGATCTTATGGATAGGCAGAGTAGCCTATTGTTATTAGTCTATATGTTGAGTTGGCCGATCAGATAGTCCTGATGGCTACCATGCCAAGGGTGATTCGGAGGTATGATCCGAAGGTCATAACGTTTTCTACAACTGAGGCGCACTGTGGAGACTTAGTGTTGCAGAAATATGGGCAGGCGAAGATGTGATGGTTATTTCTAGAGGTATGACACTTGCTCCCCTTTAGTCGAATGAGTGCCATAAAGTGCCAGATCTGAGACTTGAAATAGAGAGTCGTGTTGTAACTCTCATGTTGACGATGCTCTTTTAAAGGGGTAGTTTCCCGAGAACGTAGGAAATCATTAGCGTAAAGGTAGGCCACTTTAAAATATTGCACTCATGGCATTGTTTGAGAAGAACAGAGCAATTGGAGCACGAATTATGGTTTTTGAAACAACTTTTTGGCGGGCTATAAATTGGGAAAAAACCCCAATTCCATATTTTTGTTTTCAAACTTATTTCTCTTGGCAGTCGTTGAATTTCTTATTTTCCTTTATATTGTTAATATGATGAGGAGTGTGAAATCTTTATTGAAGAAGCTTGAGGCAAACACGACGATGGATGTGATCGAGACTGCAGTTACATGCTAGACGAGGCAGAATGAGATGAAGAAGTTTTTGGAATACCGTAGGCTGTAGTGGATGAACTTTGAGTTTGAGTTCGAGGATCCGAATGTGATGTTCTATTTGAGTGATTACGGTGAGGGCGAGGGAGGAGCCTCGGAATGGTGTTACTTCCCTATGTATTTGTTTGAGGCTGGGTTTCATTTGTCATTGCATAGCTTTGCACGCCAATTATTGGTTGAATATAGAGTGGCTTTAGGGAAATTGGCAGGGACATCTTGGTGGCTCGTTATCGGCTACCTTATTTGGTGTGCTGAGCAAAAACATGATCTGTCTGTGGGTGTGTTGCAGAGGTTGTTCAACCTTAATCTGATGGCTCCTTAGAGTTCTCTCGTTCTGGTGAGTTTCACAAAGCATAATGGGAAGGATGACTGTATTAGGACTTCGATTGTGGGGTAGAGCAGTGTTAGGAAGCTGGGATTGGATCACTCCAAATATATAAGGGTTTCGTAGAGCTTTCCTGGGAGTTTTAAGTTTTTGTTGAAATGGAGGTCACACGGGGAGGACACTATGAAGTCTATCCACGTGTTGACTCCAAGGAGAAGGATCAAGTCACTAAATTAACTAAGGGTAGGTCGTTGGACATGGAGAGAGGCATTACTTTGTTGAGGGTTTTTTAGGTATGCCTCTGTGGGCATTCCCAATGGGCATAAAGTTGGGCAGTTAGCGGGAGGCTATGCTCTCCTCTATGGTCACCGAGCGGCACAGAGGCCTGGCTATATAGCCGGAAGGATGATTTGGCCAAAATACTTGTTGGGGAAAAAGAAGATGAGGGAAATTAACTGATTTCTTATGGGTGTTGTCCGCAAAAGGAGTAGTCGTATGGCTCAACATCACATGGCTCAAAGGGCGGTGAGGATTCAGCTTCGGTGGTTAGTGTTGAGTGTGTAAAAGTTCTATATTTTACCCCTTATTTAACCCATATTTCTACTGCATTCAAGCATAATTCATTGCATTTAGGTAAAAATTTGCATATGCATCACAATTAGATAAAATAGCACAATTGCTACTGATTTTGGCTACTTTTGCAGGTATCTGCTATGGCAGACTCAGGACAGCGAAGGAGCAGAGCTGGAACATAGGACTGGAGTTGAGAAACAAGATGCTGCCGTGGCCACTGCCGTGGCAGCCATGACGACAACATTGGTGAAAGGGAAAAGTGGAGTGGAGTTCGACAGATAAAGGAATTCAAGCCGGTATGTCATGGACCACTCCTATATTTTTCTGAGCCCTAGAGCAGAATGAAGGCCAAGCCCAAAGTTCAAGGAAGAAACCCAAAGCAAGAAAAGAGGACGAATTAAAGGCATCTACTCAGAAGATTTAATCTTAAACAAAGTTGTACTTTAGTTTGAACTTATATTCTTACCTTATTAGAAAACTTGAACCCAAGGCCTATATAAAGGCATGTAATTCGACTTAGGGAAGAATATATCATCTCTAGACGTCTTCCCCAAAACCCTTGTCGTTTCCCCCCTCTCATCATGTTCTAAAACTCCCCCTATGGCTAAGGGTTGATTCTGTAATGTAGTTGCAAGGATTATACTGTTTTAGGAATTTTCTGTTCAATAAAATAAAACTTCAAGTTTGCTTATTCTGGTTTCAACATCTTGCAAGAGTATCGGGAGAGCATTGTAAGATTATCTATTTACTTAATATCGGGATAGTTAAGTATATGAAAGGAGTAAGTACTATTTCTCCAGTTTATGGTTGAACTATCTCGGACCTAGGGATAGGACGAGGTTAAGTGGCTAAGGAAGAATTCAACAACATTGGTGTTCACCCTTCGATTCACGCTGGGAGGTATCATCCAAGAAGTGTTCATCAACAACACTTGGGCCTAGGGATAGGACATGTCATAGCATGGATTCTTGCCAAGCTTGAAGTGCATAGTTGTGTGATCGCTGTCGCGACAGGTGCTGCCGCGACAGGGACGACGACAGAACATGAATTTATCTCAGTGCAACACCTGCACTGCCGAGCAAATCAATACCGACCTATCTCTTAACCCTGAATCCTTTATCTTTTACATTCATTATTCTTCAATATTACCTTCCAAACAATTTAAACACTTTCTCTTTCTCGTGCAACAACTATAGGATAAAGCTATTTCCAGACCTTGTGGAGATGATATCTGATACTCCAAGTATCACTTTACTACTTGCGTCGTGTACACTTGCACTACATTGCGATAGGACTTTTGACACACAACAAGTTTTTGGCGCCGTTTTCGGGGACTGACAACATATCTTTACCCCTATTTTACTGCATTTTGTAATTTTTTTATTCTTATTGATATTGTTTACCCTGTGCTTTTCACAAGGTCTGATGTTTGCTTATGCGCAGATCTAGACGAGGCAAAGAACCTGAGCACAAACTAGACCTGAAATCGAACGTACGTGCAACCTCAAGAACCGAGTCCGCCTTTTGATAGCAAGAAACGACTATCTCGAGGAACAGTTAGAAGCAATGCACAACGACAGTCCTGCCGTGACTACATGATCAATGATCATGTGGAACTGGAGACCACCTTGCCAGACGTGGAAGTTGAGAACTTCGAGCTAAAACCTGTTATGTTCAGCATGATAAATTCCGCTGGCCAGTTTAGTGGTGCTGCAACAGAGGATGCCTGAGAACACCTAAAAACGTTCTAAGAAATATGTGGATCGTTTAAACTACCAGGATGAAATCCGGAAATACTGAGGCTCCGGCTATTTCCCCATTCACTGAGAGACAGAGCTAAAACTTGGTGGAATAAACTAACGTCGGGTTCAATACGAACTTGGGTAGATATCTCTTGTGAATTTTTTTCTCGTTTTAATCCTTCTCACTTATCTGAGTGATTGCGTAATGAAATTGCTACTTTTCAACAGGAAGATGACGAACAAATGCATGAGGCATGGGACATGTTTACAACTCTTCTAAGGCACTGCCTGATGCATGGTTTCCCTGTGTTGAATCAAGTCAATAAATTCTACAATGCTGCCAACACACACACTCGTATGAGAATAGATTCAACAGCAAATGGACTATTGTTGGACAAATATCCAGACGAAGCAATGGTGGTGTTGAAAAACCTAGCAAAGAATGACGAGCAATTCCCTATAGCAAGGAGAGGTAAACGAGGGATAACTGTAAAGGATTACGAAGTTGACAATTCCCTGAAATCACAAGTTGCTTACCTAACAAAGGCTGTGGAAAATCTGTTACGGAAAGATTCGAAACTAGTTTATTCTGCAGAAGAGGTATGTGAAACTTGCTATGGGAACCACAGTTCGGAAGACTGTCCGTTACAGTTAGAAGAATAAATGTATGTTGGAAATTACAATAAGCCAAGAAATTACGATCCCAATAATTACAATCCCAACTGGAGAAAAGATCTCAAGTTCTCCTGGAGCAATCCAAACAACGCATTGAATCCTCGGGTGTAGAACAACCAAAACCAAGGGGCACCCAGAATCTTGTCACGGCAGCAACCACAGTAGCAGTCGTAACAGCAGCCGGTAGCCGCACCTAGTATACTGGAGCAGACTTTAGCCACATTCATGTCACAGACATGAGCTTACATGGCAAACATGGATCATTTTTTCAAGAAAACTGAGTCATTCATGGAAAAGACAGAGATGAGGATGACTAACCATGAGGCTACCCTGAAATCACTAGAGACACAGATGGGGCAGGTTTCCCAGCATATCAAGCCAAGGCAAAACGAAGGATTCTCTAGTGATACTGAGGTCACTAGAAAACCCACACATGAGCAATGTAAAGCAATTACAACTAGGAGTGGGAAACAACTGCAAGGGCCGGAGATGCGAACCATACCAATTGAGGAACCGACCCTAGATACACCTGCCGTGAAAACTGCCCCAACAGAGGACGAGCAACCTGCTGCCGATACACCTGTCATGACAGCAGAAGGGACAGAGGAGCGAGAAAAGACTGCTGAAGAACCTAAACCTCCTCATATTCGAATACCATGTGAAGGACGTTTTGAAGATTACCGTCCTCCACCTCTTTTTCCACATCGGTTACAAAAACAAAAACATGAGTACCAGCTCAAAAAGATTTATGATATTTTTAAGCAGGTGAACATTAATATACTGTTGTTAGAGGCCATCAAGAAGATGCCCGGTTATGCGAAATTTCTCAAGGATGCTATGTCAAAAAGATCCAGACTTGGGGAATTCGAAACGGTAAAAATGACAGAAGGATGCATGACTATCTTGCACAGGCATCCACCTCAGAAGAAGAAGGATCATGGGAGCTTCATCATACCGTGCATAATTGGTGACAAATTCGTGGGTAAGGCACTTTGTGATCTTGGTGCTAACATAAATTTAATGCCAAAATCTCTGTTTTAGAAGTTAGGTATTGGACGAGCACGACCCACGATAGTCATGCTGCAGTTGGCAGACCGCTCTTACGTACAACCAAAAGGGAAGATCGAAGATATTCTGGTAAGAATGGATAAATTTATTTTTCCTGCTGACTTTCTTGTGTTAGACTGTGAAGTAGATGAAAATGCACCAATCATCCTGGGGCGACCCTTCCTAGCCACATGCAGATCTGTGATTGATGTAGAGAAAGGAGAACTGACGATGAGAGTAAATGATCAAGAAATCAAACTCAATGTTCTCCAAGCAATCAAACATGCTGATGTAGAAGAAGAGTGCAAGGCCATTACTGAAGTAATCCTTGACCAACCCCGCATCAGGTCGAGCTGCCATGACATAAAATTTGGTCACTGCCACATCAGTCATTTGGAAGACTATCACGGCAGCAACGACGACAGTGACTCCTCCGATTCAGACATATCCGAAATTGAAGGTCATGAGGAGGTAAATTGGATAGGCATTCATCCAGGTAAGTTATTCGAGCCCCTAAATTATACCTCGAATGAACACATAATCCAAAAGCCTTCAATTGAAGTACCACCTGTTTTACATCTTAAGCCCCATTCCAAGGCAGCTTAAATATGTTTTTCTTGGTTTAAATGATACGTTGCCCGTAATCAGTTAATGCAGAAACATGAGCAGCAACTAATTGGAATGTTACAGCAGCATAAGAAGGCCATTGGATAGACAATAGCTGATATCCAAGGCATCAGTCCGGCATTATGTATGCACAAAATTCTACTGGAAGATGATCATAAGCCGACCATTGATGCTCAGAGACACTTAAACGACACTATGCGAGAAGTGGTGAGAAAAGAAATTATCAAATGGCTTGACGCAAGAATCATATACGCCATCTCGGATAGTAAGTGGGTGAGCCTGGTGCAGTGTGAAACTAAAAAAGGAGGAATAATTGTGGTGACCAACGAAGAGAACGAACTAATCCCAACCAGGACTGTGACCGGTTGGAGGGTTTGTATGGATTACCGAAATCTTAACAAAGCTACCCTGAAGGACCATTTTCCCTTACCTTTTATTGATCAAATGCTTGATAGATTAGCGGGGAAACCTTATTATTGTTTTCTTGATGGTTATTCAGGTTACAATCAGATAACTATTGCACCGGAGGATCAAGATAAAATGACCTTCACATGCCCATACGACACTTATGCTTTTCGGAGGATGCCATTTGGACTCTGCAATGCACCAACAACCTTCCAAAGGTGTACGATAGCGATATTCTCCGACATGGTAGAGGACTTTCTATTCATGTACGATTTTTCCGTCTTTGGAGACAGTTTTGAAGGTTGTTTAGGCAACCTACAGAAGGTGCTTGGAAGATGCGAAGAAGCGAACTTGGTCTTAAACTGGAAAAAATGCCACTTCATGGTGGATGAAGGATTAGTCCTAGGTCACAAGGTAAGCTGCCGCGACATAGAGGTGGATAGAGCAAAAATAGAAGTAATCAAAAAGTTGCCGCCACCCACCAAGGTCAAGGGGATTCGGAGTTTCTTAGGGTATGTTGGGTTTTATCGACGGTTTATTGCCAATTTCTCGAAGATTACCAAGCCCGTATGCCACTTATTGGAGCAAAATCGTCCCTTTAAATTTAATAATGAATGTACCGAGGCATTCAGAATTTTGAAGGTGAAGCTGGTAACAACCCTGATCGTACAGCCGCCAGACTGGAGTTTGCCATTTGAGATCATGTGTGATGCTAGTGACTATACTGTCGGGGCAACGCTAGGGCAAATGAAGGATAAGCTCTTCCATGTGACTTATTATGCCAGCAAAATACTGAATGATGCCCAAGTGAACTACACTACAACAGAAAAAGAATTATTAGCAGTGATGTTCTCAATCGACAAGTTCCGCCCATACATACTTGGAACGAAGGTGGTGGTCCATACAGACCATTCAGCACTGAAGTATCTGTTCACGAAAAGGATGCAAAACCGAGACTGATACGTTGGATTCTACTGCTACAAGAGTTCGACATTGACATCAAGGACAAAAAGGGGACAAAAAACCAAGTAGCAGACCACTTGTCGAGATTAGAGATGGGAAAGAGTCTACCGAGAAATAGGACCGACATATTGGAGATTTTCCCGGATGAACAATTGTTTGCTGCCACCAGCACTGTCGCGACAGCCATGGTGGCAGGTAAGTTTTCTAAACTTCCTTGGTACGCTGATTTTGTTAATTACATTGTTAGCGGGGTACTACCTCCTGAACTTAATTACCAAGCAAGGAAGAGGTTCCAAAATGATGCAAAACATTATTATTGCGACGAACCTCTTCTTTTCAAACATTGTGCAGATCAAATTATCAGGAGATGCGTACCACAAGATGAACAGGAAGCTGTGCTTCACCACTGCCATGCTTCCCCATATGAAGGACACCTAGGTGGAAACAAAACCACTGCCAAGGTTTTGCAATCTGGTCTCTATTGGCCCATATTGTTCAAGGATGCACAAGCCTTATACAAAAGTTGTGACAAATGCCAAAGGACTGGGAACATCTCAAGAAGGCATGAGATGCCACTGTAGAACATTTTAGAAGTCGAAATTTTCGATGTATGGGGAATCGACTTCATGAGACCGTTCCCAGCATCTTGTGGGAACCTGTACATCCTACTGGCAGTGGATTATGTTTCTAAGTGGGTAGAAGCGACCGCCACTCAGAAAAATGACGCCAAAATTGTTCAGATATTTCTGCACAAGAATATTTTCTCCAGCTTTGGCATTCCTAAGGCGATCATCAGTGATGAAGGGAGACATTTTGATAATAGGGTAATTGCTGCTGCCTTGAGAAAATACGGAGTAAAACACCGGATTGCAACAACATACCACCCTCAAACCAATGGACAGGCCGAGATATCCAACCGAGAAGTAAAGAACATACTTGAGAAGATGGTTAAACCCACTCGAAAGGATTGGTCTCTACATCTAAATGATGCACTATGGGCCAGTAGAATAGCGTTCAAAACACCATTGGGGATGTAACCCTATAGGCTTATCTATGAGAAAACATGTCACTTACCTGTTGAGATAGAACACAGAGCTTACTGGGCTATCAAGGTAGTAAATATGGACTTGGATAAGGCATGAAAAAGAGGCTACTGGACTTGAATGAAATTGAAGAAATTCAAGCAATGGCCCGCGACAATGCCAATATATACAAAGATAAAACCAAAAAGTGGCACGAAAGGAAACTGCTGCCACGACAGTTCTGCCCAGGGCAGCAGGTGTTGTTGTTTAACTCTAGGTTAAAACTTTTCCTAGGAAAGCTTAAATCTAGATGGTCTGGCCCTTTCCAAGAGTTCTAGGTTTTCCCCCATGGTGCCATTACAATCAAATCCCTAAAGGACGGACACCAATTCAAAGTCAACGAACAGAGACTAAAGCATTATCAAGGGACTGAAGCCCAAGGATGCAGGAAGTAGTTACTTCAGGAGATGCCCCTCAAGACATCCCTAATTTAACTTAGCATTTTATTTTATTTTACTTTATTTATTTATTAGGAATTTAGATTTAATTATTTTATTTTAGGAATTAATATTTTATTTTATTTATCAATTTTTAGGAAACAAAGGAAACAAACCAAAGAGAAGGAATGAACAAGCCCACCATACCCATAGCAGCCCAAAAAGCCCAATGGACGAATCTGTCGTCACAGCCTATCATCAGCTATCGCGACAGACGCGGAAAATACAGCCTGTTACCAAGCTGTCGCGAAAGACACACAAACGCATAACAGACGCACAATAGACACGGAAACGCGTGACAAACACGTCAAAATCCGCGTATCAGTTGGCCCCGTTATTCGCGTCTGCCGTTACAGCTCCAACAGGCAAGAAAATCACCATATATATAAACCCCCATTTACTATTCATTTATCACCTCATTCTCATTTTCTAAACTTGTTTCCTTTGTTTAAGATCTTTTAAAAATTTCTTACATTTTCCACATTCCTTGCAAAAATGACTAGCAGACAAACCCGTTGAAGTGCTGCCTCTAGTTTTGCCGCAGCAGTCAGCACCCCCAGCCATAACGCCATTCCAGACTGTTTTGCCTCCCGCCGCGAGATACCACAGCTCCTTCAAGAAGAGGGACACGTGAGAGGAAAGAGGGTTCCTCTACATCGAACCCACGGGAGACCTCGGGCTCGAAAGTTTCATAGCAAGAAAGATCCATGCCCTTAAATGGCAGCAGTTTGCAGCCTAAGCGGAGGAGATGAACATCACACTCGTCAAGGAGTTCTATGTTGCCGTTGACAGCGAAGACACTACAACAGTGACAGTTCGAGGTAAACAGCTTTCTTTCGAGCCTTCTTACATCAACACCTTTTACGACCTATATGTCAGTAAGAAGGAGGACTCCCACAAGAGATTTGTCAATAGTCTATCGCCGGTAGACTATGACGCAGTAATGGCAGAGCTGACCGAGGAAGGGAGAGAATGGAATACCGACCCTAAACACCGATGGACAGTAAAGAGAACTCAACTGACTCCACAAGCCAAATTGTGGAATCACTTTGTGAAGAAGCGCATCATGCCGTCATCCCACAACAGCACCGTCGACAGACCAAGGTTAGCCATGGTCCATTCCATTTTAAATGAGAGATCTATAAATGTTGGTCGCTACATAAGGGAAGGAATTCTTGAATGTGCCCTCTGACCATCGGGACCCCTTGTCTTCCTATACCTCATCACCACCATATGCTGGGGCCACAACGTACCGGAAATTGCTGAAGAAGTCAAAGTCCGAGGGAAAGGGTGGACGGAGAGGAACATTTTCAGCCTCATGGAGCTAAAAGCTGCCACCCCACTTTCCTACTTCAACCCCTCTGCCACGGCAAAGCAGACATCAGGCCCCAGCTCCGCCGAACCTGTCGCAGCAGAACAGCAACCAACGACAATAGCTTCACCACCAGACACCTCTGCCCAAAAGCTATTGATACTTAAAAGAATGGAGGAAAGGCAGCTCGGACTGATGAGCTACATGAGGGGCTTCACGGCAGCAACGGTAAATTTCATTCATAATGATTTAAATTTTACACATGTATTGTTTCCCTCCTTCCCAGAACAGTTCTTTGCTGCCCCCACACCTACTCCTACCCCTGCTGCGAGCCCTAAAACTCCGTCAGCTCCCTCTACACCTACATCGGCCACGACAGTTGAAGGCGGCAGCCAAACTGCCACTTCCAGAGGCAAAAAAAGAAAGGAGCCCCTGCCAGAACTCAACGAAGAATATTTCGAAGGGTTCTCCTCATCGTTCGTCTGGCAGGATTTTGACACAGAGCCCTCAGTTGCCCGAAACCTCTCCAAGAACTTCACACCAATGAAAAGGAAGAAGCCCAACGAGGCTGGCGAAGGACCCTCCGGCCAAGGAAAATCTCCCAGCAATAGTAGTAGGTCCGACGATGAGGTAGATGTGCTGGACAAGCCCCCACACATCTCACCAACCCGTGTCCAGCCACCGAGGGAAGCTAAAAAGAAGACATCCTCTGCCTCTCCCAGTACACTGTCGGCCCCTGCCATGAAAGTCACTGCCCGCCGGCAACTCCAGATCAGCAGCAGCGACAGCTCCTCAACTTAAGTTTCTATCTTATATTTGTTGTCTTGTTGTTTTATTTCTTTTGTGATGTATTTTATTTTTCTATTTTGTTTTATCTTTCGTGTGTCATGCATTGAGGGCAATGCAACCCTCGAGTTTGGGGGTGGCATCCCTTTAGTAATGAAGTGTTAGTTATGTCTTAAAAATTATGTCTAAGTATTAGTTTTTTTTTAGTTTTTTTTTTGCTAAAAAAATATTTGGCTTAAGTCTTTGAACTGAACTTACCTGTCGCGACATACTCTGTCATGGCAGTGCCTTAGGATGTTTTTAGGAACAGTTTAGAGCCTTGCTATAGTTCTGATCTTTAAACACCCTTTGTGACTCTTATATGATGTCTAGACTTCTATTTGTAAACTAGAGTAGGAAAGCTTAACCACTTGAGTTGCCCCTAGAGGTGCCTAACACTGGCTCTATGAAAAGAAAATAAGAAAACTTAAGACTCAATACCCCTAGAGGTGCCTAATACCGGCTCTAGGAAGTTAGCTAGAGGTGCCCAAAAATAGGCTCTAGTCAACTTAAAATAAGAAAAACACCGAGTCTAATTCAAAAAGAACTAAAGGAGCCTAAGAATTGCCTCCAAGAAAATGATATTTGGCATAAAAATAAAGTAAGTAGCTTAACTATTCTAGTAAACTAAAGGAGTCTAGGCGCATATTTGTTCACAAAATATACACACACTACACGAGACCTATAGCATGGTTCCGAATAAATCCAGAAACGTACGACAAGGTATTGCTCGTGATAGGGCATGTGTGGTAGGTAATGAAAAGTTCATTGAATTAAGCCAAACCAAAAATATTTTAAATTTAGTTAGGTCATATTTGCTTGAGGGCAAGCAAGAACTTGAGTTTGAGGGTGTGTTGAGTGTGTAAAAGTTCTATATTTTACCCATTATTTAACCCACATTTCTGCTGCATTCAAGCATAATTCATTGCATTTTGGTAAAGTTTTGCATATACATCACAATTAGATAAAATAGAACAGTTACTACTGATTTTGGCTACTTTTACAAGTATCTGCTGTGGCAGACTCGGGACAGCTAAGGAGTAGAGCTGGAACATAGGACTAGAGTCGAGAAACAAGATGATGACGTTGTAGCCATGACGACAGCAATGGTGAAAGGGAAAAGTGGAGTGGAGCTCAACAGATAGAGGAATTCAAGCCGGTTTGTCATGGACCACTCTTATATTTTTCTAAGCCCTAGAGCAGAATGAAGGCCAAGCCCAAAGTTCAAGAAAGAAACTCAAAGCAAGAAAAGAGGACGAATTAAAGGCATCTACTCAGAAGATTTAATCTTAAATAGAGTTGTACTTTAGTTTGAGCTTATATTCTTACCTTATTAGAAAACTTGAACCCAAGGCCTATATAAAGGCATGTAATTCGACCTAGGGAAGGATATCTCATCTCTAGCCATCTTCCCCAAAACCCTTGTCGTTTTCCCTCTCTCATCATATTCTAAAACTCCCTTTAGGGCTAATGGTTGATTCTGTAAAGTAGTTGCAAGGATTGTACTGTTTTAGGAATTTTTGTTCAATAAAATAAAACTTCAAGTTTGCTTATTCTGGTTTCAACATCTTGCAAGAGTATTGGGAGAGCATTGTAAGATTGTCTATTTACTTAGTATCGGGAGAGTTAAGTATATGAAAGGAGTAAGTACTATTTCTCCAGTTTATGGTTGAACTATCTCGGACCTAGGGATAAGACGAGGTTAAGTGGCTAAGGAAGAATTCAACAACATTGGTGTTCACCCTTCGATTCACGCCGGGAGGTATCATCCAAGAAGTGTTCATCAACAACACTTGGGCCTAGGGATAGGACATGTCATAGCATGGATTCTTTCCAAGCTTGAAGTGCATAGTTGTATGATCGTTGTTGCGACAACAACAGACTTCTGCCGCGACAGGTGCTGCCACGATAGGGACGACGACAGAACATGAATTTATCTTCAGTGCAACACCTGTACTACTGAGCAAATCAATACTGGCCTATCTCTTAACCCTGAATCCTTTATCTTTTACATTCATTGTTCTTCAATATTACCTTCCAAACAATTTAAACTTTTTCTCTTTCTCGTGCAACAACTATAGGATAAAGCTATTTCCAGTCCTTGTGGAGACGATATCCGATACTCCAAGTATCACTTTACTACTTGCGTCGTGTACACTTGCACTACATTGCGATGGGACTTTTGACACGCAACAGTTAGTATAGATGTGGAGGAGGATTTGAGTCATCAGATCGATGAGTATGCAGCGAGAGAGGGATCAGAGGCCTTTCTGGGTGCGATAGTGTAGGCAAAAGATGATGATGGCCCGAAGGTTGTAGGCAGACAAACGTTTATCGGTACGACTTTTGTGACACGACGCGAGGTAATGAGAATCTTAATGTGAGTCATTTTAAGTCGTGGAGTGGTCTGTTACCAGGGGAGGGAGTTGGGAATGAGGGGAGGGTCTTGGAAGTCCTCCCTCTTAACATAATGTTGCCTTGGGAAATGGTACCCAATGTGCTTTTGGGGCATGCCATGGAGACTAAGATAGAGATAGCTAGAGCGAGGGCTTGGTTGGAGATGTTGCCTATCGTTCATAGTGTTTCCTCTTATTTTTGCTTTAATACTGATATATGTCTTACTTTATTATGGTTATGTTCGTTAGTTGTGTTTAATTGTTTTGGTTTTTTGTTTGCAAATGTTGGAGTCACACACCCGATGGATTGTACAACAACGACATCTGGAATATCCTCAATTGTCATTTCAACAAGCTCCTCGTAGGAGAAAAGGGGTGATCTATTGATTGATGTTGAGATCGAAAGGAGGACAAAGTTGGAGGCGTCTACGAAGTTAGGGTCTCAAAAACTTGTGAGTGAAGGGCTGAATTCTTGTGGGTAAAAGGAGGAAATTGCATCCATCAGTGATTTTGAAGTAGAAAGGTGCTCTTGCAGGAAAAAAAATAGCAAAGTGACGAAGGAGGTTTCGATATATATGATGGTGGAAGAGGGGGCAGAGGTGTCCACGGTCCCAAAGGTGATTGTAGTTAAAGAGAAAACAACATTCAGGACTGTGATGTAATTCAGGGGCGTCAAGGCTTCTGCCATTAAAGCACCTGTTACTCTGGCTTCAAACCCAGTTGTTCGGCTAATGGGACATGAGGTCCTTTTGCATGTTTCTTCATCTGTCTCAAGTGCATACATAGTGATTATCCTTGCCTATTTGTTTGGGAATGGATGTTTACTTTTTACTGTTTTCCCTTATTTTACAGCGAAAATCCTAGTGGTGTGTCCTTTGGAACTAAGAATAAGGGTATTGTAATTCAGTCATCTAATTTGCACAGGGCCCATTATGCCGAGGCTACTCGTTTTGCCACCCAACTACTAGCCTCTCTTTATGAAGCGGACAAGGAGATACAATCGACTTTTACCGATATTGGGGTCGTATGCCCTAATCAACAAAAGGATCTGGATACTAAGAATAATAGACTATCCGAGGCTAATGACAAGGTTTCTTTAATGGCCACATAGATTGAGGCCACGAGACAGTAGTTGGTGGAGGCTCGGGATAAGCAAAAGGTTGTTGAAGTACAAACCACTGGCGAGTGGGAGAGATATGCCCATGCCCGGACATATGCCTATATGTATAAGAAGATATTTGTATGGGCCACTATAGAGGTGGAAAAGAGAAAGGATGAGGTAGCCCGAGTCAGAAAAGGAGAAAGAGGAGCCGATGAAGATCTTGGCGCATAAGATTCAACAACTTGAGGGGGGGTTGGAGATGGAGAAGGTTTTTCGTCAAGCGAAGAGGTTCGCGAGATTCAACATGGATAAGTTGTTTATGGAATACGATGGTTACGTAGACAAATGTGAACACAATCTTAGTGTGTCGTTCAAGTAACTACGAGGTCGTTGAATCTGAGTAGCTGTGACCTCCGCTGTTGTTGGGGGTACTAGAAGATGGGGTAGATTTTGACGTCAACCCTTTGTGTGAGGCTTGGGAGGATTCTCGTGTACTAATACTGCCTTACATTCGGTGGAAGGCGATCGACGAGCTTTCTACCCATACTCATAAGGTTCTAAAGACTGGGTCAATGAGTCTCTCAGATGTCGAATTCAAAGATCCTCCGGGGATTTGATCTAGGAATCTCAAGATGTTGAAAAGGGAGATCCAGTAGTCATGGTAGGAGAATCCCTTGAAGCTTGAACTAAAATTCCTCTAGATTTTGATAGTGGATGCCCTTTGGCAACTTATTATTTGTACAATAGCATTGGATTTTTTTGTAACCTTATGATATTTTAATGATGTTTTTGACTGATCATATGTGTTTTTCATTTCATTTTTTGGTTTTGGGTATGTGACAAGTCGATTTACTCGTTTGTCTAAGATATGATATTGTGAGTGTTCGTGTCTTTCTCAAAGAGATGGTCATATTCTGGCCTTTTCAAGGTTGCAGACATTGTTTTTTTCATAGGCATTTTGGCTTTAATGTGGGGTTGTCCTTGCATATTATGAGTAATGCCAACGAAGATAGTTTTCGAAGCTTCCTTAATTATTTAAAATATTCGGTGTGTACGTTTTCGCAATGAGTGGGGATATTTTGTGTTTAGCCTTGTGGATGTTCCCTCACGCCCTTGGAGAGTTAACCATGGGTGGGGGTGGAGATATATCTTTACTTTTGTAGAGACTAGTGTAGATTGAGTGGCAGTGTCTCTGCACTCTTATAAATATATGTGCAATTTGAGCGAAGGCATCTCAACACTCATGGAAAGTTAACCATAATGTGAGTGGAGGCATCTCTATATAGAGGCATCTCATATCCTAGGGGTAATGGTCGTAAGTGGGGTTTGGGAATCTCGACGCTCTTGAAGAAACAAGCGCTAATTAGTGGATCTATCTCGACACTTTTGTAGAAAAGAGCGCAAAGTAAGTGGTGCAACACTTGGGTTTAGGGGTCGGGTGAAAATAATATTTAAATAATATTATTTGAGGTTCTATTTTATAATTAAAATAATAAAGAATTATTTTGGTCTTCATAATTTCAAAGCAAACATTATATGTTGGACTCAAATTGATTTGGGAATAAAATTCCATGGATTTTAATTGTTAATGAGATTGCCATCTCATTAATGGCATTTTAGTAATAAGAAGGATTTTCAAATTTAAATCCCCTTTTTATTAAAGTAGTTTCCTTGTCATCTTCTTCTCTCTTCACACTCTCCATTTTCAAAGAAAAATAGAAGCTCTCATCTCCATTTCACTATTCCATCTCTTTACTTCTTCATTTTTGGTAGGTTTTGAAAGGTAATTGCATTCCCATCTTGCTCTCATCTTCCTCTCTATGAAAGTACCACTAGTTTTCATTATTGTCCATGTTTTTGGAATTTGAGTTTTTGGGAGTTTTGATTAAAAATGCTACCTTTATTGTTTTTAACTAAAGATTTTGATTTGTTAATGATATATGAGTTGTTTATGAACCATGAGGTCCAACATATATGATTTTTGAAGTGTTTTGTAAAGATTTTCGGAATTGGGTTTTGTTGGGGTTTTTGAAGGGTTTTAGGATGAGTTTTGGGTGTGTATAATGTTGGAAATTGAGGGCTAAGGTTAGTATGATAGTTGGGGGTTGTTTTGGAATCATTTAAGAGTGTTAAAGAGTTTGAAATCATGAGTTTTGGATTGGGTTTAAAGGCTGCTCGGGTTTGATGTTTTGGGGGTTGTTCTTGGCTTGAAATCATGTGTTTAATGCTTGAGTAGTGTTCCGGGTTTGCTACATTGATGTATGGACTGATTCGAGGTTGTTTTGTTTGTATTGAGTTGATTAGAAGCAAGGATTTGTGTTGGTGAAGCATCGGGGTGAATCCGAAAACTTGAAGGTCTTGGTTGCTTGGTTGTTGAGCTTGGAAGCGAAGGTGAGTGGTTTAATGTTTTTAAAATGGTTTTGAGTATTTGGTTCAAGCATGTGGACTAGGTTGGGCTTGGTAGACCCACCTAGAGTTGGGATTAGATTGGCAGTCTAATCCCAAGCTATAGTTAGAGACTATGGTTGATCTATGAATGTGTTTATGCCTCATGTTAATTGTGATTGTGTTGGCTATGTATATGATGTTATACATGTATATTGAGGCTTGGATTGATGCATTTTTATATGCATGTGGATCGTGCATGATGTTAATCATGGTGAGTACGTGCTAAGCACGGAAGTGATATTAAATGATGTTATGGATTGGGTTTAATGTTAGCACTAGTATGCTTGGGTACAAATGATCGATCATTAGGATGTTAGTGTGCACATGTGAGTCAAATGCGCGCGTGGTCTTGATGATGGTAGTCATCAAGATGGAGTACAGGTTCGCCCGGAAAACCTTCTTATATATATATTAGTCGATGATGAGTGGAATCCCCTTCGCGTGAACGGTGATGAGTGTAATCACACCGTAAGGTAATGGTTGTGTTAGATGTGAGTTCCAACGTGTTTATCCAAGTATTCGAGTCATAACTAGGTGCCAATATGATATGAAATGTGAATCTTATATGGATTATTATATTTGTTTACATAGGATGTGGATTAGAGCTTGTTGAGCATGGCATAATATTGAATTTATCTTCATGCATCATTGACATTTTGGATAATATGGATCGAAGGTAAGAACATGCATTGACCTTGGTTGTGCTCGTGTTTGGACCCTGCATTGTCGAGGTTTGTTTTTAATGAGCTTACCCTCACTGTGCTTTATGCTTATGCTCTCTTTTCTTCGACAATACAGATCCGTAGTTCGTGGGTTCCTAGTGCAAGAAATGAGGCCTCTAAGTGTACTAGTTGGGCTTTTGAATTTATCAAGTATGGATTTTATGTTAATGATGTAATGGTCAAGCAATGGGGACTTGTGTGGTTGATGTTGGTTGTTTAGGAACATGCTAGACTCTTTTTATATATTATGTTGGTTGGCTTGTGGTTGCCTTGTTTTTCTTGTAAACCATGTCTAATTTGCCACCTTAATGGCTTAGTGTTGACCTTGTGTAAACATGTTGTCTTGAATGCTTAAGTGTATGCCTTGTATGATCTTTTGAATGGATGCCCCTATCTTTATCCTTATGTATCTTGAGTATGTTTGCAATAGGGTGCATGCCTCTAGAGTGTGTTCGTATGTTATGTATTCTTCTTGGGGTCGTTAAGGACGTTTGAGACCATTTGGAGATGTTTAAAACTGATTTTGGGAATTCACAGACTACAGGTGTTTCGAAACGGGTTGTGCAGTTTCGGAACGGGTGTGATTCCAGGGCCCCCGTATCGGAACGCATTTCGGTACAGTTTGGCTACTGTGAGCCCCTATTTCGAAACAAGTTTCGAAACACTTTGGCTACTGGAATTGCCTATTCCGAAACGGGTATCGGAACGCCTAGGCAAAATGGGACCCTGTTCCGAGATGGGGTGGATACGTTTCGGTACGGGTGTCTGGCTTTTTAAACTGGAGGCCGTGTTTCGAAACGGGCGATGTCTATTTAGAAACACATGCCTGTAAATGGGCTTTTTGACATCTCTAAAGGGTCTCAAGGTTTGGGCTTAGGCCCTGTTTGTTGTTAGGCTTCTCGTGGGCCTTGTTTCCGCTGTCGCTTCACACATAGGGTAAATTAACGCATCTAGACAAGATAATAAATGAAAAGTTTTTCCTTGGGTCGGTAACCGAAGTGGAGCCTTAACGGGTTTTACCTCGGTTATCCCCGTGTAGCCCACTCGGATCGGTCAAGCATCCGGACCGAGATAAGGGGGTTACACTTGTTTGTATCAGAGCCTAAGGTTTCCGAGACCTTGGGCAGGTAAGTAAGGTAAGTTGTGTTTTTGTATTGAAATGCACGGTGTTTGCTCGTCATGTAAGCATGTTGCTTGTTTATCAAGTATGCTTGTTATTTTGTTGAAGCATGTTGTTTAGAGTCTCATTGCTACTATTACATCGGAAAAAAGATTTTTAAAATGAGGGAACATACTTGAGCCACTTGGAACCCTTTCTTTTTGTTCTTTGTTGTTGTTGTAGTTGTTGATTGTGAGCACGTATGTCGAGGCCGAGGGGTAGACCGAGGGTGGTTCGTCAAGAACCACGTGTTGCGGCTCCTGTTAATGAGCCAGTGGTTGGAGTTGAGGCTCATGTGGAAGAGCCTGCTGCTGCTGGAGTTGGAGCTCCTCCACCACCACCACCACCACCTCCGCCTGGTGAGGGAGGCGAGGCTGGAGTCGAGGGAGAGGGACCTCAGTTTGGCCAAGGTGGCCAAGGTCCGGCCGGAATAGATATGGCTCCGCTTGTGCAAGCTATAGCGGGAGCATTTCAGGCCGTAGTTGTCGAAGCTCAGGCTGCAGCTCAGCCTAGAGGTGATGATGCTAGTTTACCGTTAGAGAGGATCCGTAGTCTAGGGGCTGAAGAGTTCAGAGGATCTACACCGGAGAGGTATGAGTTGTGGTTGGAGAAGACTGTCCGTATTTTAGCTCATATGGGTTGTGTTGGTGCTCGCATATTGGGCTGTGTGATTTCTTTGCTTCAGGATGATGCCTACACCTGGTGGGTCACCATTACTACTGGGGTTCCTGAGGCTGAGATTGGATGGGATTTCTTTGAGTCTGCTTTCCAGAAGAGATACTTGGGGCCGAGGTATCTAGATGAGAAGAAGCGAGAGTTTATGGCTCTTGTTCAGGGAGAGGCTTCTGTGACTGACTACGAGATCCGCTTTGTTCGTTTGAGTCAGTATGCTCCAGAGTTAGTTCCTACTGAGAGGGACCGTTGTAACCGTTTCAGATATAAGCTTCATGAGGAAGTTAAGAGGTATACCTTAGCTTTAGATTACTCAAATTTTGATGTCTTGCTTGCTAGTGCCAAGGACATTGCGCATAGCTTGGGGCTGACCAAGCGTTCAGGAGGACCTAGTTCTAGAAAGAGACATAACAACTTTGACCGTGGAGATGCCAAGAGGCATCGGGGTGGCGGACAGCAATTTGACCATAGGCGTGGCGGTGGCCACCATGGTAGAGGCCACCAGGGCCATAGAGGTGGAAGGCATTTTCCCGAGTGCACACGTTGTGGGAGATAGCATTCTAGAGAGTGTTGGGGTAACTTCCATGCTTGTTGGAAATGTAGTTCGAGGGACCACTTTAGGAGAGAGTGTCTGCATCAGGCGGCACAGGCACCGAACATAGTACAGGCTCCTGCGAGAGCGATAGATTATCAGAGAGGTCGTGGGCGCGGTCGTGGCTACTTCCAGCCTAGGGCTGATGCACCTACGGTAGATGCTTAGAAGAACCTTGCTCAAGTTGTGGCAGCACAGCCAGAGGCAGGAGGACCAGCGAGAGTCTATGCTCAAAGAGAGGCCGGGAACGACACTTATGTGATAGCAGGTAATTTTGAGTTACAGTCTATGTCTTTGCTTTCTTTGGTTGATTCGGGTTCTACGTATTCCAACATTTTGAGTGAGCATGCACATAAATTAGATATACCTGTTGAGATCTTAGATGTAGGTATGCATGTGACTAGTTCTTTTGGTGAGACAGTTGTGGTTAGGCGAATGTATAAGAGGTGTCCGCTGAAGATTCAGGGTCATGTGTTTTCCGTTGATATGATAGAGCTTCCATTTTATGGTTTTGATATTATTTTGGGTATGGATTGGTTAGTTGAGCACCGAGCTAGTGTGGATTTTGAGACGAAGAGGATTTCTTTGAAACTTTCTGATGACTACGAGGTAGTAGTAGTAGGCGAGAACATTAAGTTCTGGTCTAATGTTGTGTCAGCTTTAGAGGCACGTAGGTTGATGGATTCCGGTTGTGGGGCTTACTTAGCTTATGTTATGAATCCGAATATGAGTGAGGCTAGACTGAAGGATATTAGAACAGTTTGTGATTTTCCGGATATGTTTCCTGAAGAGTTACAAGGTTTGCCTCCTGACAGAGATGTTGAGTTTGTGATTGAGACTGTTCCAGGGTCTACTCCAGTTTCTATAGCTCCGAAAGAGTTGAAAGAATTGAAAAGTCAGCTGCAAGAGTTATTAGACCGTGGTTTCATTAGGCCTAGTAGTTCTCCTTGGGGTGCTCTCATGTTGTTTGTAAAGAAGAAAGATGGCAGTATGCGTATGTGTATTGACTACAGGCAGTTGAATCAGTTGACTGTGAAGAACAAGTATTCGTTGCCTCGAATAGATGATTTGTTTGATCAGTTGAGATGTGCTTCAGTGTTCTCGAAGATAGATTTGAGATCAGGGTACTATCAATTGAAAGTGAAAGAGTGTGATGTTCCAAAGACAGCTTTTAGGACTAGATATGGTCACTATGAGTTCCTTGTGATGCTATTTGGGCTCACGAACGCACCTACAACATTCATGGATATGATGAACAGAATTTTTAGAGACTATCTAGACCGTTTTGTAGTTGTTTTCATAGATGACATTCTTGTGTACTCGAGATCAGAAGAAGAACATGATGAGCACTTGAGACTTGTTCTACAAAGATTATTGAGCAATCAGTTGTATGCGTAGCTTAGTAAATGTGAGTTCTGGATTCGAGAAGTTGTGTTTCTTGGCCATGTAGTTTCAGCTGAAGGTATTTGTGTTGATCCGACGAAGATTGAGGCTATTGTTGAGTGGAAACAACCTAAGTCTGTGACAGAGATTAGGAGTTTCCTAGGATTAGTCGGTTACTATAGGAGATTTGTTGATGGTTTCTCTAGGGTAGCTGCTCCTTTGACTAAATTGTTGCAAAAATGAGTTAAGTTCGAGTGGTCGGATGCAAGACAGAAGACCTTTGAGAAATTGAAAGAAGCTTTGACGAATTCTCCAGTGTTAGTGCAACCAGTTTCAGGTAAAGAATTTGTAATCTATAGTGATGCTTCCTACATAGGTTTAGGTTGTGTTTTGATGCAAGAAAGAAGAGTTGTTGCTTATTCTTCGAGACAGTTGAAGGTTCATGAGAAGAACTATCCTACTCATGATATTGAGTTAGCCACAGTCGTATTTGCATTGAAGATTTGGTGTCACTACTTGTATGGTGAGAAGTGCATAGTTTACACCGATCATAAGAGCTTGAAGTATTTGATGACACACGGAGAGTTGAACTTAAGACAAAGAAGATGGCTTGAGTTGTTGAAATATTATGATTTGACCATTGAGTACCATCCGGATAAGGCAAATGTAGTAGTCTATGCTTTGAGTAGAAAAGTTGCAGTTGAGTTGCGAGCTATGTTTGCTAGATTGAGTGTATCCGGTGATGGTGGTTTGATCACGGAGTTGCAAGTGAAGCCTTCTTTGATTCAGTTGATCAGAGAGAAACAGTTACAAGATGTGTCTTTAGTTCCTCGTGTTCAGGACATAGCCGAAGGTAGACCTACCGAGTATAGTTTCAGTGGTGAGAATGTGTTGTGTTTCGGAGACAGAGTTGTAGTACCTGAAGATGTTGAGTTGAGACGTCTGATTCTGAGTGAAGCACATTCGAGTCCTTTTTCGATGCATCTGGGTAGTACCAAGATGTATCATGACTTGAAGAATGATTACTTCTGGGTTGGGTTGAAGAAGGATGTAGCCGAGTATGTGAGTCGTTGTATGGTTTGTCAGAGGGTGAAGGCAGAACATCAAGTTCCTTCAGGTTTGTTACAGCCTTTGAAGATTCCGGAATGGAAATGGAAGAGAATCATCATGGACTTTGTGTCGGGGTTACCGTTGTCTCCTTCAAAGAAGAATTATGTTTGGGTGATAGTGGATAGATTCACTAAGTGTGCTCACTTCTTAGCAGTGAACATTACAGATTCTTTAGACAAGTTGGCAAATTTGTACACCCGTGAGATTGTGAGACTTCATGGAGTTCCAAAGTCTATTGTTTCAGACAGAGATCTGAGATTTACTTTGAGGTTCTGGGGTTGTTTGCATAGTGCTCTAGGTAGCCGTTTGCATTTTAGTACTTCTTATCATCCGCAGTCAGATGGACAGTCAGAGCGAGTGATACAGATTTTAGAGGACATGCTCCGTTGTTGTGTGATTGATTTCCAGGGTTCTTGGGAGAAGCACTTGCCCTTAGTTGAGTTTGCTTACAACAACAGTTATCAGGCTAGTATTCAGATGGCTCCTTATGAGGCTTTGTATGGTAGACGATGTAGGACTCCGATCTGCTGGGCTGAAACGGGTCAGAGATTGTTACCTATGCCGGATTTGCTTAAGGGGACTACTGAAAAAGTGAAGTTGATTTGTGACCGTTTGAAAGCAGCTTCCGATCGTCAGAAGTCTTATGCAGATTTGAAGAGAAAAGAGATTGAGTTCTCAATGGGTGAGAAAGTGTTTATGAAAGTATCTTCGTGGAAGAAGGTGATGAGATTTGGTCGGAAAGGAAAGTTGAGTCCGAGGTTTATTGGTCCGTATGCGATAGTTGAGCGGATTGGGTCTGTAGCTTACCGTTTGAGATTGCCTTCTGAATTAGAGAAGATCCATGATGTCTTTCATTTGTCGATGCTTAAGAGATATAGATCAGATCCTTCTCATGTTATGCATGTTGAGGAAATAGAGTTGAATCCGGATTTGTCTTATAATGAAGAACCAGTTGAGATACTTGCTTCTGATAGCAAGGTGTTGCGTGGCAAGACCATAGAATTGGTCAAGGTGTTGTGGAGACATAGAGGTGTGGAAGAGGCCACGTGGGAGAGGAAAGCTAATATGCTTGAGCAGTTTCCGTACTTGTTTCCATCAGGTAATTTCGGGGACGAAATTCCTTAAGTGGGGGAGAGTTGTAACACTCGGGTTTAGGGGTCGAGTAAAAATAATATTTAAATAATATTATTTGAGTTTCTATTTTATAATTAAAATAATAAAGAATTATTTTGGTCTTCATAATTTCAAAGCAAGCATTATATGTTGGACTCAAATTGATTTGGGAATCAAATTCCATGGATTTTAATTGTTAATGAGATTGTCATATCATTAATGGCATTTTGGTAATAAGAAATACTTTCAAATTTAAATCCCCCTTTTATTAAAATAGTTTCCTTGTCATCTTCTTCTCTCTTCACACTCCCTATTTTCAACGATAAATAGAATCTCTCATCTCCATTTCACTATTCCATCTCTTTACTTATTCATTGTTGGTCGGTTTGAAAGGTAATTACATTCCCATCTTTCTCTCATCTTCCTCTCTATAAAAGTACCACTAGTTTTCATTATTGTCCATGTTTTTGGAATTTGAGTTTTTGGGAGTTTTGATTAAAAATGCTACCTTTATTTTTTTTAACTAAAGATTTTGATTTGTTAATGATATATGAGTTGTTTATGAACCATGAGGTCCAACATATATGATTTTTGAAGTGTTTTGTAAAGATTTTCGGAATTGGGTTTTGTTAGGGTTTTTGAAGGGTTTTAGGATGAGTTTTGGGTGTGTTTAATGTTGGAAATTGAGGGCTGAGGTTAGTATGGTAGTTGGGGGTTGTTTTGGAATCATTTAAGAGTGTTAAAGAGGTTGAAATCATGAGTTTTGGATTGGGTTTAAGGGCTGCTCGGGTTTGATGTTTTGGGGGTTGTTCTTGGCTTGAAATCATGTGTTTGATGCTTGAGTAGTGTTCCAGGTTTACTACATTGATGTATGGACTGATTCAAGGTTGTTTTGTTTGTATTGAGTTGATTAGAAGCAAGAATTTGTGTTTCTGAAGCATCAGGAGTGAATCTGGAAACTTGAAGGTCTTGGTTGCTTGGTTGTTGAGCTTGGAAGTGAAGGTGAGTGGTTTAATGTTTTGAAAATGGTTTTGAGTATTTGGTTCAAGCATGTGGACTAGGTTGGGCTTGGTAGACCCACCTAGAGTTGGGATTAGATTAGTAGTCTAATCCCAAGCTATAGTTAGAGACTATGGTTGATCTTTGAATGTGTTTATGCCTCATGTTAATTGTGATTGTGTTGGCTATGTATATGATGTTATACATGTATATTGAGGCTTGGATTGATGCATTGTTATATGCATGTGGATCGTGCATGATGTTAATCATGGTGAGTATGTGCTAAGCACGAAAGTGATATCAAATGATGTTGTAGATTGTGTTTAATGTTGGCACTAGTATGCTTCGGTATAAATGATCGATCATTAGGATGTTAGTGTGCACACGTGAGTCAAATGCGCGCGTGGTCTTGATGATGGTAGTCATCAAGATTGAGTACGGGTTCGCCCGGAAAACCTTCTTATATATATATATATTAGTCGATGATGAGTGTAATCCCATCGATGGGGCGTGAGGATGAGTGGAATCCCCTCCGTGTGAACGGTGATGAGTGTAATCCCACCGTAAGGTAATGGTGGTGTTGGATGTGAGTTCCAACGTGTTTATCCGCGTATTCGAGTCATAACTAGGTGCCAATATGATATGAAATGTGAATCTTATATGGATTATTATATGTGTTTACATATGATGTGGATTAGAGCTTGTTGAGCATGACCTAATATTGAATTTATGTTCATGCATCATTGACATTTTGGCTCATATGGATCGAAGGTAAGAACATGCATTTACCTTAGTTGTGCTCGTGCTTGGACCCTGCATTGTCGAGGTTTGTTTTTAATAAGCTTACCCTCACTAAGCTTTATGCTTACGCTCTCTTTTGTTCGACAATGCAGATCCGTAGTTCGTGGGTTGCTAGTGCAAGAAGGGGGCCTCCAAGTGTGCTAGTTGGGCTTTTGAATCTATCAAGTATGGATTTTATGTTAATGATGTAATGGTCAAGCAACGGGGACTTGTGTGGTTGATGTTGGTTGTTTAGGAGCATGCTAGACTCCTTTTATATGTTATGTTGGTTGGCTTGTGGTTGCCTTGTTTTGCTTGTAAACCATGTCTAATTTGCAACCTTAAAGGCTTAGTGTTGACCTTGTGTAAACATGTTGTCTTGAATGCTTAAGTGTATGCCTTGTATGATCTTTTGAATGGATTCCCCTATCTTTATCCTTATGTATCTTAGTATGTTTGCAATAGGGTGCATGCCTCTAGAGTGTGTTCTTATGTTATGTATGCTTCTTGGGGTCGTTAAGGATGTTTGGGACCATTTGGAGATGTTTAAAATTGATTTTGGGAATTCACAGACTGCAGGTGTTTCGAAACGGGTTGTGCTATTTCGGAACGGGTGTGATTCCAGGGCCCCCGTATCGGAACGCGTTTCGGTACGGTTTGGCTACTGTGAGCCCCTGTTTCGAAACAAGTTTCGTAACACTTTGGCTACTGGAATTGCTTGTTCCGAAACGGGTATCGGAACGCCTAGGCAAAATGGGACCCTGTTTCGAAACGGGGTGGATGCGTTTCGGTACGAGCGTCTGGCTTTTTAAACTGGAGCCCGTGTTTCGAAACGGGCGATGTCTGTTTCGAAACGCAGGCCTGTAAATGGGCTTTTTGACATCTCTAAAGGGTCTCAAGGTTTGGGCTTAGGCCCTATTTGTTGTTAGGCTTCTCGTGGGCCTTGTTTCCGCTGTCGCTTCACACATAGGGTAAATTAATGCATCTAGACAAGATAATAAATGAAAAGTTTTTTCTTGAGTCGGTAACCGAAGTGGAGCCTTAACGAGTTTTACCTCGGTTATCTCCGTGTAGCCTACTCAGATCGATCAAGCGTCCGGACCGGACGAGGGGTTACAAGTGGAGTCATCTCCTAGTTCCTTGAGCATCGCTCCTAAGTGGCGTGGAGGCATCCCTCTTGTCGGAGGTAATCATGTGTTTGTAGTATCTGTATGCCTCTATTGGCATGAAACATGGGCATCTCTACGTCCTTTTAGATTCGCCATGTCGGTGACATTGGTTGGACGGAGGCATCTCGGTAATTCTAAAGTTTTGTTTGTTTGATTAGAATGGCTTAATTTCTAAATGTTTTTGCATGTTTAATTAATGAACGGGCATAACTTAATAACTACTAAATACTTTTCACAATATCCGTTGCAAAATAATTAACATCTTTGGTACTCTTCCACGTACAAGCATGTTTTTTTTGGTACGAGTATGTTAGTTTTATTAAAGGAGGAAAGTTTAAAAATACAATGAGAGTTTATAACTTAGGTAAATAAATTTTATCCGGACATATTCTTAAAAACACGAAAATTAACGTCTCTAGCTCATAAATAGGATCATACAAAGAAAAGAAAAGAAAACCCTAACTCAAAGGCTCGAAATAAAAAGATACAAACATCATCAAAGCTCGATGATGAAAGGAAAAACCAACAAAAAACAATATTAAAAAATGCATATTACAATAATAAGGCACGTTGACAACACGGTCATTACCACAACTTAACCGCGAACAAAAGCGGTGATTGTGAGCTCGTATCCAAATTCAGTTTGAGGGTTCAAAACATGGAGATCAACAAGATAAACAAAAATGTGTCATCTTGATTAGTCGTGGCGACGTCTAATCCAACCCCGATTCAAAAACAAATGAAAAAGAAGCGGCCAAGCGACCGATTAAGATAAGAAAAATGTGCTAAAAGGCAGAGTGTACGTACCAAAAGGTAGAGAAAAGCGTGCCACAAGGACAAATTTATTGAATTTAAAAACTAGAAAATATAAAACGAAACAAAAGAAAAAGAAAAGATTACCGATGATGGGCAACCAACACTAAGATTAATGACGACGTCATATAAAAATGAAAACGAAAGGAAAAATTGTAGATTCTGAGAAAAAAAAGACAAGAAATGCAGCTAGGGTTGATTATAACGTACAAGCATGTTTTTATACGTAATATAAACAATGCATAATGTAGGAGAAAATTTTTGATAGATGGTCTGTGTGAAATAAAGTTTACACGTGCTTGTCAAATTTAAGATTTAGGGGTTTAGTTTAGAAATTTAAGTTGTATGGTTTAGAAGTTAAGATTTAAGTTTAGACTTTAGGGTTTAGAATTTAGGGTGTTATGGTTCGGATTTTAAGTTTTATATTTTAAAGAAAAAATGTGTAAAGAAATTTTACATATATTGTATATCAAAATATAACCCATAAAATATATGCTCATTAATGATAAACCAGATTTAAGGATTTACTATTTTATTTTTACAATAAATAAGTTAATTTAATAGCCATGGAGAATATGACATTTATACCTTTGAGACCTGTTTAGTTTACGGAATGTAAAATCATCTTTAGGAATAATTTTTTTAAAATGTAACATTATTTGGCATATTACTGGAACCTTATATTATGTTTTTTGATTTGTTTAGTAGGAAGGCAAGATTACAATATTTGTTTGGAGAATATAACATTAATTGAAAACAAAATTTATAAACTTGTTCTTACAATATATTTTCTTTCTAAAATGTTCTATATTAAATTAAAAATATTTGCATAAAAAATCATCGAACTATTTTCGTTACATTATCTAAAAGTTGTAAAAGCTTTATATTCATAATATATATATATATATTTAAAACATGGGATAGGATATGTTTATACAATGTAAAACTCTTTAAGTTTTACACGTTTTTGGACCGCTTGATGAGTGAAACGAATGGATATGAGATTAACAGTAAATATGTGAAGATTATCACTTGAAAAAAAAAAGAGTAAGGAGTTAATCTGAGCCATCCATTCCCCCATCTAACGATCTAGAAAACGTGTAAAACTTTTAAGTTTTACATTGTGTAAGTTGATCCTAACTCTTAAAATATACCTTATATTTACACTCTCATTACGTTTTTAAATGTGAATTATCGAATGTTAAACATTTAATATATATATATATATATATATATATAATTTTAATTTTATTACTTATGAAAATTTGTCAAATAAATTAAAATAAATAATAAAAAATCTTCAAGTACTAAAATAGTGATAAAAATAAATTTACCTACTAAAATATTTTTTAAGGTGATAAAAATCTTATAAATTAAAGAATAAAATTAATAACATCAAGCCCTAATTCATTCACTATCAAGCAACATAAAATTTCATCATATATCCTTAGCAATTTTATAAATAAAATATTAATAAAAATATATTAAATACAAAAAACTATTTAAATATGTGCAACACCATTTAAATATTAAATACAATATTTAATACATTTATAAAACAAATAAACTAGTCCCCTAAACAAAAGGTCTATATGAACAAAATCTATTATCTTAAGGATATTATCATCCAAAGAAAAATAAATTATGTAATATCTAAGAAAATGATGGTATAACATTTTCAACTTTTTAGAGAAAATGTCACAACCGTTAAAAAAAATTATTACCCTTTATATAATTTTTTTTTTCACAAACACACCTTAATACAATGACATCACTTATAGGATGAGTCTACAGTGAATGACAAATACCGATATACACTAATAATGATATACATCGATATACACTACTATTTTTTCTCCTTTTTATTATTATTTATTATTTTTATTTTGAATAAAATCTTTTTAAATAAATTTTTGGGACTCACCATAAAAATTTAAATTCTAATTTGAAACAAATTCACGTTGAAGTTTTCCTTTTTAGTAATTTTATTATTATTAATTTTATTTTACTTTGAAAAAAAAACTTTTTACCTCTAATTTTTTCCTCCATCAATTTCCTTTCTTTTTCATAAGTACTATCGTCGTCAGCCACACTTACCTTGTCGATAATTATTTTTCACCAATTTTCGACATATTGGCCCTTGACTAAACCCAACACCACATACAATATTATATACACCCTTAACAACATTCAAGCACTCTTTGTCGTAGTTGTGTCTGCCGCGCGCGACTGTAAATTTTAATTTTCTCTTGTTTTAACTGCACTTAGCCCTCATCTTGTCTGTTTGGCGTTATGGCTCAAGGTTTTTCATGTTTTATTTTAAGTTTCTTGAGTGTGTTTCTATGCTCTTTTGATGTCATCTTTCACGGAAAACAATTTTTTTAGTGATGCTTGTGTGCACTATGAAACATGTGAGAGCTTGGATTTTGAAGTAGATGTGATAGGATGAAATTGCATGGTTATGCTGATTGATTGAAATTAAAAATTTATGTATATGCTTATTGGTGATAATAATTGTTGAAGTTTAAAACTCGTATAGAAATTTTAAGGACGAATTGTATTTAAAACTTCAATTGTTGCTTAATACTCGTTGATTATTAAGAAAATTAATATCTTGTATAATTGCTAACGTCGTAAATCCATCCATGACTAAATGACCCACCACAAACTTGGTATGTTAATAGATTTATGTTAGAATGGATTTCTTGGTGCATTTAATTGTTTTTAGGAACCTTGTTAAAACTTTTATTTTGCACTTTGTAGAGCATAATTTATAGTACAGGGCATGTTCTATTTTTTGGTTGATTGTATTAGATTAAGATACAATAAGGGCTGTAAATCGAGCTTAAAAAATAGGAGGTGATATAATTCATCCTTAAAAATTTGTTACCAGTTTTAAACTCCAATATTTGTTATCACCGATAAACATATACACAAATTTCTAATTTCAATCCATAAATATAATCGTTCAAATTTAATCGGCCAAATCAACTAATCTGGGGGCTCACAAAATTCAAACTCTCACATTTATTAAAATATTCGAATACTCTTTTCATATTTAAATTAAACCAAATATTTATTAAAATTTTAAATATTCAATTTTAAAAATATTTGATTTTAAAGAAAAAAAATTGGTTTATTAAAATATTAAACATTCGATATAAAAAATATTTGATTTAAAAAAAATAAATTTGATTTATTAAAATATTAAATATTCTATTTAATTTAAATATTCAATTTATTATTTTAAATCAAATTTGTTTTCTTTTAAATCAAATATTTTTATATAGAATATTTAATATTTTAATAAATATTAGATTTAATTTAAATATTCGATTTAATATTTTAAATCAAATTTTATTTCTTTTAAATCAAATATATGATTTAAAAGAAAGGGGTGCAATTTATATCATAATTATCATTAAGAGTAGTTTGGTGTGGTAAATGCATGGGTACAACTTCTTTTGGTCTTAGGTTTGAACCACCCCAAAGTCATTCTTTCATTCTTTTTTAATTTTCATTAACCAGATGGTGATACATGTCACAACCTGATTGGAGGAAAAATATATTAAATATTAAATAAAATAAATTAAAATTTGAGTAAATTTATCTGATTGGGTTATGACACGTGTCATCATCTGATTGGTTGATTTATTTTATTTAATTAAAATAAAATTAGGATCAAATTATTTAATAAGTAAATAACATGGATCAAATGTGTAATTTTATAAATTTCTGTTAACTGCCACGTCACCCCTCTGTCACCTCTCTGTTTTAACGGCAGTGGTCAAAATAGGTCAATTTAATAAGTTTCGTGGTCTGATTGACGAGTTGCTTAGTTCGGTGGTCAAAATAAGTCAGACCAATAATTGAGTGGTAGTTTACCAAAAAATTAACAAATTGATTTGTTGCCATTAAGTAATGAACGAATGATGACGTGGAAAATAACAAAATTTGACATGATAAAAAATTTAGTTATTAATTTTTATGTTTTTTTTAATTTGGTCCTAATTCTAAAAAGAATAACCCTATGCATCGCAATATTCTACCAATTTAATCCCTAAAACGCCATCAGTCGCATTGTGGTGATTTCGTGTTTTATATTTTCTCCCTAATCAAACGTGAAAAAGAGATAGAGAGCGTATTACATGATTGTTATATTCTTTGTGGGAAACAATATGAAAATGTTTGAAATCATGGAGCTTTTGGACCAATTCAATGACGTTCCGTTTCGATAATTCTCCAGTTGTTCAAACTCGAATTGCCCCTGTAATTCCAGCAATTCGTCACCCATCTTTCTTTCCTATTCTATAATTCCACCCAACTGAAGAAGGTCAGATTTTTTAGGGTTTTATTTTGATAATTTTACCGAAATCTTAAACATCTGAAACTGAAAAGTTAATGAGGAGATATGTGTGGCAAATCCCCGAATTGGGTGATGACGATAAAGAAACAGATGATACTATATATTGACATTCATCGAGAGAAAACAAAAGGGAAATTGAAAGGGAAAAAAAGAGTACTAGAGAGTTGCATGGATCAAATTGGTGTAATATTTAAATGTTGATGGATAAATTTTTAGAATCATATTAAACAAATTAAAACAAAGTATAAAAGTTAAAGGATAAATTTGTTATTATGTAAATTTTGTTAATTGTCACGTTATCAATCGTTAAATATTTAACACCAACTTATTATTTTTTTAAAGTCAAATGAGTCCTTTATAAGTTTTTATAGTCAAAGAACCAAAAAAAAAGTTACGGATGAGCATTTCACCTGACCTGACCTGATTGAGTTGGGTTTTTTGTTGTAAAATATTTTGATTCGAGTCGAGTCTGTCGGGTTTTCATTAAGGGTGAGGTCGGATTCGAATCGGGTTTAGGACAGAAAAAAAATAATCTGGACCCGACCCAGGATTAGTGGTGTAATTTTTTTATATTTTTCCGGAGATATTTTACAATAATGCTCACTCTTTATATTTTTATACAATCACGTTCTTAAAATTAATTTTTTACAATTAGTCCCTAAAATTGATTTTTTTAATAGGTCAGATTTAAGTCGAGGTATATAATTTTTGGGTCAAGCATATTTTTTTAAAAATAGAGTCAGATTGAGTTAGGGTTTAATGTAATTATTTTCGGGTGAGCCAAAAATCCTGACCCGAGTCGTGTCTATCTTGATTTATATAGTTGAAGTACTATTTATGTAATTTATCCTAAGAATAACATATTTGAAAAAAATAATTATATAATTTGTAATTGATGCACGAAGAGTGAAGTCATTGGCGGCCCAAGCTCTTTTTGTTTTTTCAAATTATTTTGTTGGTGATATTGGGGAGATTGGAGAAGACTTTGATAGTTGTTTTGGAAAAGCTTATTTTTAGCAGTAGTCATAGCTAAGCATGCAGAGAACGAGAAGATGAACAGCAACAACACCCTCAGCCAAAACTAGGGTTCCCATTTACTCTATTCCCCATCCAACTGATTTTTTAAGACCTCTTCTCTTCTCAGACCTAAAGCCATCTTTTCCTCTTTAAAGTGAAAGAAGCAAGAGCTAAGAAGGGAATAGTCATAAAGAGTTTCACTTGCCTTCTTTCTCTCTCTTTCTCTCCATTAAGAATCACTTCTTTGCAGAGAGGGAGTTTGAGACATTAAGATTTTGTTTATCCTCTTTCTTCCTTTTTTGTGTAATAATTTTGTTGGTCTTGTTCAGATATAAACGTTGTCTGATAGATTTTTTTAATGTATATGTTAGTCTGCTAATTTGGGTTTTGTTTCATGGTAGTTTCTGACTTACTAATTCCATACTCAAAGCAAAGTCATGGCCTGGTAATGAAGCAAATCGGTCTAATGGGAGTGTAGTTGCAGTGAAAGGTTGTTTGGAAGATATATATAAAAAGAGAGTTTTTGTTTAAGAAAAGGCACTTTCTTTAATGAGTTTTGGGGGATTTCTCGATAACAGCTCCGGCGGAGGCCTTGGCGGTGCAAGGATAGTCACCGACATCCCTTTTAGCACCAACATGCCTCAACTCGTTTCTCCTTCTCTTCCTAAGAACATATTCAACTCTCCAGGCCTCTCTCTTGCTCTTGTATCTCTCTTACACTCTTAAAGAATAAGGTTGCTTTGTTCTTTTGTTGTTGTTCCTTTTCATTACGGGGACTGATCTGGGTTGTTGGGTTTTTTTTTTTTGGAGTGCTGTTTGCAGCAGCAACCGAGTATAGATAATCAAGGAGATGGGGTTCGAATGGGTGAGAATTTCGAAGCAAGTGTTGGGAGAAGAAGCAGAGAAGAGGAACACGAGAGCAGATCTGGAAGTGATAACATCGATGGAGTTTCGGGTGATGATCAAGACGCCGCCGACAACCGTCCGAGGAAGAAGAGATACCACCGACACACTCCTCAGCAAATCCAAGAGCTTGAAGCGTATGGTTTCACTTTCATGTTTTTGAACCAAAGTGCCTTTAACAAAACCTTACCTTTTTTTGCTTTGCTTGGTTTTTGGTTTAGTCTCTTTAAGGAGTGCCCTCATCCCGATGAGAAACAGCGATTGGAGCTTAGCAAAAGGCTTTGCTTAGAAACCAGACAGGTCAAGTTTTGGTTTCAAAATCGCCGTACACAAATGAAGGTATCGACAAGAATCAAACCATTCTTTCTTTTTCTTTTTCGTTTCATCTTTCCTTAACTTGATCTTTCTTTTTTCCAGACTCAATTGGAACGCCATGAGAACTCTTTGCTGAGGCAAGAGAACGACAAGCTTCGAGCTGAGAACATGTCTATCAGGGATGCTATGAGGAACCCGATTTGCACAAACTGCGGCGGTCCGGCAATTATCGGCGACATATCTCTCGAAGAGCAACATCTTAGAATCGAAAACGCTCGTTTAAAGGACGAGTTAGATCGAGTTTGTGCACTCGCCGGCAAATTTTTGGGGCGACCGAGTTCATCGCTAGCCACTTCAATTGAACCTCCGATGCCAAACTCTAACTTGGAACTCGGAGTTGGTAGCAATGGCTTTGGGGGTTTAAGCACCGTGGCTACAACAGTGCCTCTGGCTCTGGGTCCCGATTTTAGTGGTGGGGTGACAAATGCTTTGCCGGTGGTTCCCCATGCAACAATCGGACTCGAAAGATCCTTGTATTTGGAACTTGCATTGGCTGCAATGGATGAATTGGTTAAGATGGCTCAGGCGGATGAACCACTTTGGATTAAGAGCTTGGAAAGTGGAAGGGAAATATTAAACCGTGATGAATACTTGAGGACATTCACTCCTTGCATTGGCAATAAACCAACCGGCTTTGTCACCGAGGCATCAAGAGAGACGGCGATGGTGATTATCAACAGTCTTGCCCTTGTTGAAACGTTGATGGACTCGGTAACTCAACTATATATCCCTGAAATGGCTCAGTTTCACTTGAATTTTGAGTTAACTTTGAGTTTTCTTTTTCCATATGTAGAATCGTTGGTCGGAGATGTTTCCTTGTATGATTGCCAGGACATCAACTTCTGATGTGATATCTAGTGGCATGGGAGGAACCAGAAATGGTGCAATTCAACTCGTAAGTAATTAAGCCTTTTATATTTATCTCATCGTTATATAATTATATTCCCTCAATTGTTATGATTTCTTTTCCATTTTTGTATTTCAGATGCATGCTGAGCTGCAACTACTTTCTCCTTTGGTTCCAGTCCGTGAGGTCAATTTCCTACGGTTTTGCAAGCAGCATGCCGAAGGGGTTTGGGTGGTGGTCGACGTGTCTATCGACACCGTCCGAGAAACTTCCGGCACACCGGCAGCATTCGTGAACTGCCGCAGGCTTCCTTCCGGTTGTGTTGTCCAAGATATGCCTAATGGATACTCCAAGGTAACCCCTTTTAACATTTATTGTGTCTTCCTCAAGTGGTTGTTTCCAACTGCAAGAACATTACAAGCTTAGTTGTAAAACATTTAAGAATCCGAACTTTGGTACAAATTTTAAAGAGGGTATCTTTCTACTTCACTCGTCTGCCCAATGCTTCTTCTAACAGACAAAAATATTGTCTAGATTTCAAGTTTCAAAAACTGGGTTTTAGCTAATCGAGATCATTTTATATAAATGGAAGCCTCTATTTACTCTCCAAATTGTGTGCCCTTTGAACACATTAATTTCATATAAACCCTATTGAATTCCCAAGTCTGTTTTGTGAATAAACTATGGCTTGATGTTTCTATTCCAATCCCTTTAGTCAAGAAAACGAAACTCAAAGCATCCCCTTGTCTGTATCTGAATCCTTGAGCCGACATCAGTACAACCATCTCGATGTCACACCTCGGCCCTCGCGGTGCACTTTGTTCTTTCAAAAGTTTCTAGTATTATTTTAATGTCACAATAACAGATGCCATTTCTTTCATTGAGCCCAAATCTTATATTATTAAAATCCAAATCATTTGTCAATAACGATATTATACAAAAAAGTGGAATTGACCAAGAACAATGTTGGAAATTAAATGTTATCAACAAGTACATTTTTTATTGAAAATTTGAGATCTCTCATTTTGTATCAATGATTGTAGTGTAAAATAGTCAAAAAAATCTGCATGGAATAGCCGGTTACGATTGATAGTGAAAAAAGTGCAGGTTACATGGGTTGAACATGCGGAATATGACGAGAGCCAAGTTCACCAACTCTACCGCCCTTTACTAAGCTCCGGCATGGCCTTTGGCGCCCAACGTTGGATCGCCACCCTTCAACGCCAATGCGAATGCCTTGCTATCCTTATGTCCTCCACTGTTTCCACCGGAGACCATATCGGTAATCCTTAACCCTAAGAAGAATAATATGGTTGGATTGGCATATTTCATTGTATTTATTTGTTTATTAATTTTGTAGCTATAACTGCTAGCGGAAGACGCAGCATGTTAAAGCTAGCGCAGCGGATGATGGATAATTTTTGTGCCGGAGTGTGTCCCTCGACGGTTCACAAATGGAACAAGCTAAACGCCGGGAACGTTGAGGAAGACGTTAGGGTCATGACGAGGAAGAGCGTCGATGACCCCGGCGAGCCTCCGGGGATCGTTCTGAGCGCCGCTACTTCGGTCTGGTTGCCGGTGACACCTCAGAGACTGTTCGATTTCCTGCGTGACGAAGGACTGAGGAGCGAGTGGGACATCTTGTCCAACGGTGGTCCCATGCAAGAGATTGCCCACATCGCCAAAGGCCAAGATCACGGCTCCTGCGTCTCCCTCCTCCGCTCTAGCGTAAACATACTCATCTTTTACCTTATCTTTTTCCATATATCAGTATTTAATTCATTGATCAATTAATTCGAATATATCTCCTTAAAGAATGACATTAAAATAAAAAATAAAAATAAAGAGATGACATGATTGCAGGGGTGGGTCAGATGAGTTAATTTGTGGTGTAAGGATAAAAGGTGAATCGGAAAGGACGAGTATGGAATTTGGAAGTATCTATGTGGACAGTTGATGGCAGTGATATGATATAAGCTTTTGCTAAAAAGTCAAAGTATAGGACGCTTGTTACCTTTCCAGCTTCTTTTCATTCATTATTATCAACCATTTTTTGACTCTTTCCTCACTATCTGACACTTTGGGACCAAATTATTTAAACAATTTCAAAGGGTAGATTCTCGAGAAACTGATTCCTCTTTTTCATTTGGTTGCAGGCTATGAACCCAAACCAGAGCAGCATGCTCATACTGCAGGAGACTTGCACAGACGCGGCAGGTTCGCTTGTGGTTTACGCGCCCGTTGACATCCCAGCCATGCACGTGGTCATTAACGGTGGCGATTCCTCTTACGTTGCATTGCTTCCTTCCGGTTTTGTTATCATCCCGGATTCTCCTGGATCGCCTGCTCCCACCTACAATGACCGAGACTCCCGGAGAGTCGGTGGATCCCTTCTCACGGTGGCTTTTCAGATACTCGTCAACAGTCTGCCGACGGCCAAGCTGACGGTGGAATCGGTGGAGACGGTTAATAACCTCATTTCCTGCACCCTACAGAAGATCAAAGCCGCCCTTCAATGCGAAAGCTGAGTGCAGTTTCTTTGGTAGTTTTATTAATTTAACATGTACTTTGTGAGTTGGGTGTTGAGTCAAGAACGAACCTCTAGTGCAGACTCCTTGCATGGTTGACCGAGTCGGTGGTGGTTCGGGTATTGACTCAGGTCCGACCCTTTTGAGATACGGGTGGAAAAGAAAAAAGACAAAACCCAAGCACAACAAATCTCTTCATGTTGTATTGAGTTTTTTTTCCCACTTTTTTGGAGTTTGCTTCTTGTGGGGAAAAAAGTAAAACTTACTAAATTAATGAGTGTATTCAGTTCACACTTCCAAAATTTGCAAAGTAGTATTTTTCTCTTGTTGGTTCCACTTACACAGAGGGAGATGTTGTAAAAATATAAGTTTACCTAGCATATTTCAAAGAATCTCACATCTCTCTTCCAAAATGTAAAACTCCAAGAACGAACCTCTAGTGCAGACTCCTTGCATGGTTGACCGAGTCGGTGGTGGTTCGGGTATTGACTCAGGTCCGACCCTTTTGAGATATGGGTGGAAAAGAAAAAAGACAAAACCCAAGCACAACAAATCTCTTCATGTTGTATTGAATTTTTTTTCCCACTTTTTTGGAGTTTGCTTCTTGTGGGGGAAAAAAGTAAAACTTACTAAATTAATGAGTGTATTCAGTTCACACTTCCAAAATTTGCAAAGTAGTATTTTTCTCTTGTTGGTTCCACTTACACAGAGGGAGATGTTGTAAAAATATAAGTTTACCTAGTATATTTCAAAGAATCTCACATCTTTCTTTTATATTATTTGTTTTGTCTTTAAATATAAAGACTTGGTATTGAGCTTGTAAGAGAAAAATATAATGGTAGTTGCGCGCACATGAGGTTTGGTCAAGAAGTTCAGTCCAGTTGAAACCGGCGAATTTTCCCATGTGCATGAACTAGAGGCTCAATCTATTTTTATTATTTATTTATTATTTTTAAAGTTCGTTTTAACCATCCATTTTAAAATGAAATTATATTCATTTTTAACCATTTATTTTTCTAATTAATCTTAACCATTCATTTCAAATAAAAATATCTTTATTCTTAACCATTCATTTTATTTTCGACCGATTTGCCCTTGACTAATTGCTATTTTTAGATGCCTTTTTTAGGCATGCATGGTACTATAAATATCATGCACATATGCCTTCATAATTCACATCAAAAGTAGAATCATCTACTTATTTTCTTCTTCTTTCTCTCATTTTAAACACCTTTTAAAAGCTGAGTATTCATTGGTTCTTTGCTCTTTCTGATGTCTGCTTTAGCAGAAGTGCTTGTTGAATCCTGGAGGGTACGCTTCACCGCGAAATATCCTTAAAGACAATGTCTAGTGCACGCCTCAAGCAAGTCTTATTTTCAACCCTTTTCGGTTTAACCAAACATTTTTCCTACAAACTTAAGGATGTCTCTCCCATTTCCTATTTTAAATCGAAAACCTGCGACCTCTTAACAAAGATTTTCGTTGGTGTTGGTGTTGTTGTTACGCTGTCCGTGCAATACTCTAGTGCGTCCCTTTACAGTCGCGATGTTGTCTGTACATCATAATTTGAACTCCACTGCTAAAATAGGTATGCATTGTCTATGAATTTTTGAGGATGCTTTTAGATAATAATTTTATTTATCTATGCTATAATGTTGAATTATTATTCTTATGCCTAATATCTATGCTTACAAAATTTTGTGAGTTGAGCTTTAAGCATGATTGAAGTTGGTTACAAACTTAAAATAATATTTTGAAAAAAAAAGGAAAAGGAAAATTATTTTATGTGTGGCAGACTCCATAATCGATTGTTGGTATAATGTGAAAGTGCATATCTAGGATTGATCCTATCAAAGACTTGATATTTAAGAGTGTCTTTTACACCACCTCTCTTTCATAGGAACCTACCTGGTGCATTATTCATTGACTATGCCCACGATTTTTATCTCCAATTATGATGACACATTGAGCCACCATATAACTTAGTGCAGAAATTTCAATGAGAAATGATTATCTTGTTAAGCCAAACATTAATTTGGTTGAAATAGATGTCATTAATCCTGTTGAGCCAAATTTTAATTTGGTTGAAGCAGATGAGATAATTTTTGTGACCATTTCTCAAAGTTGATATATTTACGAATACAAAAGAGTGGATGATAGACAATGGTGCTACTAAGCACATATTTATGTCATACCCCCTTACGAAAGAAGCGGAAGAAATTGTCTATCTTAAACACCGTTTGAAACTGCACAAGTATTTGAAGAGGCAAGGTATTATTCAAAGTAAAAAAAAAACCTTAGCCTAAATTTCCTTCAAATGTGACGAATCGAGAATATATTTTGTGAAAAGGGTTTGTATCATGTTTATTCAAAATTATTAGGCATGCTATTTATATTTCTTGTATGATTAAATGTTATAATGATCTATGTGACATGTTAATGTGAGAACTTATATTGTTATGATTGATTTGACATGATAATATTAACATAACTTGTAAAATGTGTATGTTGAATTTTCTATATGGAAATGATTAGAGACATCTTAAATTTATAAAAGTTATATGTTCTTGAAATATTTTTAAGTGTGGGGGTATTTTACCAAATTTATGCTTTTAGTTCGTAAGGAAAAATAATTATTTTTAAAGTGTTAGATTGCATGTTCACAATGTTGCATATATGCTTTGGACAATAACATATTTGGTTGAAATAAAATTGTTAAACAAGCAATGACTATAATTTATGTCAATTTTAGTAGTATGTTTTCGAGTTATATCATATTTTATTTCAAGAATAAAAGAATGGGTAAGATAAAGGAGGTGATTATTTTGCTTAATGACTATAATGAAAAAGAAATCATAATTTGTGATCTATCTCCTCTTATAAATTGGTGTATCATTAAAATTGCACGCTTGATTCTTCTAATTTATGAGACAAACTGATTTGAAACTTGATTGTGAACATAATGATTTGAGAAGATCTGAATGACCTAGAACTGTAAAATTCTTTAGAAGTGTTATTTTTTATATTTATACTTGGCTGAAAATGATACAATTTTTCTGAATCGATTTCTTCTTACGATGTTTTTTTTTGAAAAGTGGTTAGTATTGAATGTAACTCATTTTTACAATGTTTGTAAATTAGTTTTTTACTTCATAAAACAGAACTTATCGATTGCAAACAAATTCTATTTACAAAGAAATTTTAAGAATAATTATTCTATAAATATATATTGTAAATTTTTTTACTTAAAACAATATAAATTGTTTTGATATATTTACTCCATTTACAAAAAAAAATTCATTGGAATCTTTTTCTCTAGTTTCAATACAATTTTTTATCAGCCAAATGGACGTTAAAGTTATATTTTTTGTTACTCAAAAGTATATAGTGAACAATCCGAAGAATGCATCGTATCAGGTCGTGAAATCAAAGTTTGTAAATTTCTCAAATTATTGTATGTCTTGAAACAAACTTCTAAAATTGTGGAATGAGAAATTCAATCAAGGGATAAGTGAAAACATGAGTGGTTATTTGTTTGTGTTGGTAGCATGTTTATTTTAATAATGTTTTTTGTTTATACCAAACTGATTGACGATGTTTGTGTGATTATTTATTTATGTATTGATTACATGCTTATCTTAGTAATTATTATGTGAGACTGAAAGATATCTTGCTTCAATAAAAACATACATAAATGAAGCAAATGTCATATTGAGTATTTAAATCATGATGAAGCGTGGTAGCAAAATGCTATCACAAGAACATAACGTTAAATTTTTAAGAAGTTTGGATATATTGATACCAAACATGTAAATACTCATTGTGATGCTAATATTCAAATGAGAAAAATATACATGTGATCATGTTGCTCAATCCAAGTATGCATAAAATTATTAAATTTTGATGTACTTGATGAATTTTACTAGACCTGAGATGACACATGTTATTTTTCAATTGAGTTGATATACACAACTCAAATCATTATTGTTGAGTTGATGTGGTAAAGTTAATAAGATATCATGAGTTATGATATTCTACTTAGTGGAGTACCCATTGTATTAAAAGAATGCAATGATGATAATTAAATATTTTATTCACGTGAAACAAGATATAATAGTGGTTAAGTATTCACCCTTAGAGGTAGAACATTATCTTGAAAACTAGCCAAACAGACATTTATAGAAAATTTACTATGAAGTCTGCGTTTATTGCGTTAGAGTTGGCTAATAATGAAACTAAGTGGATTCTTGAACTTCTTAGCCTGACAATGAAGCTAAGTGGTAGGAAAACTTCTTAGCCTGTGTAAAAAAGTTAAGTGGTAGAAAAACTTCTTAACCTGAACAATAAAGCTAAGTGATCTCTTAGCATGTACTTGAAGTTGAGCGGTTAAAAAACCCTTATCCTGTGTTTCATTAGGCACAAAAATGATAGATTCAGTGTCAATGCATTATGATTGCCAAGTAGCAATAGACATTGTAAAGAGTAAAAACTTTAAAAGGTTAAACTAGACATATTTGTCTAATGACATGAGGTAATAAAGCAGATGCAAAAAGATGAAGTGATATCAATTGATTATGTGAAGTTAGAAATGATTTTGGCCAAATCATTCAGCTAAACCCCTGAGAAGAAAATTAATATGTAAAACATCGAGGGGAAAGGGACTTATGCCAATATAAGAAATCAACAGTGATGGTAACCCAATCTTTGTGATTGGCGATCCCATGAAGAAGGTTCATATGGGTAATAACAAGTCATTGATTGATCTTGTAGAGAAAGCACCACATTATTTTTTTGTCCCTTCCTATGGTGTAAATAGTGCTAAAAACTGCAAGGATGGTGAGGGTGAGTAAAACTCTTAATCAAGTTCATAGCCTTTATAGGTGGTGTATTGACCTGCAGAATACACTTGATGACTTGACCTATATAAGTGTGAAATGGGGCCGCTTCTATGAGATATATGGCAAAGTCTCTAGAGCACTTATGAAAACCAGGCACGCGCATGGCCTATTAGCGCACAATCGAGATAAAGAGCAAGAATAGATATAATGTGATTAATGAGAATGTTAGCTTACAATAATGAGTTATTGGTTCATAGAAACGTGTTTCACCAATTACTCTGTAAGTTATGTCTCATTTTTCTAAGTTTTGGTTCCTAGTCCGAAAGACACCAAAATGAATACGTTATGTCAGAATACTCAGCTAATTTTTTTTTTCATTCTTTGAAATATGTGGGGGATTGTTGTAAAAATATAAGTTTACCTAGTATATTTCAAAGAATCTCACATCTCTCTTTTATATTATTTGTTTTGTCTTTAAATATAAAGACTTGGTATTGAGCTTGTAAGAGAAAAATATAATGGTGGTTGCGCGCGCATGAGGTTTGGTCAAGAAATTCAGTCCAGTTGAAACCGGCGAATTTTCTCATGTGCATGAATTAGAGGCTCAATCTATTTTTATTATTTATTTATTATTTTTAAAGTTCGTTTTTAACCATCCATTTTAAAATGAAATTATATTCATTTTTAACCATTTATTTTTCTAATTAATCTTAACCATTCATTTCAAATAAAAATATCTTTATTCTTAACCATTCATTTTATTTTCGACCGATTTGCCCTTGACTAATTGCTATTTTTAGATGCCCTTTTTAGGCATGCATGGTACTATAAATACCATGCACATATGCCTTCATAATTCACATCAAAAGTAGAATCATCTACTTATTTTCTTCTTCTTTCTCTCATTTTAAACACCTTTTAAAAGTTGAGTATTCATTGGTTCTTTGCTCTTTTTGTTGTCTGCTTTAGCAGAAGTGCTTGTTGAATCCTGAAGGGTACGCTTCACCGCGAAATATCCTTAAGGACAGTGTTTAGTGCACACCTCAAGCAAGTCTTATTTTCAACCCTTTTCGATTTAACCAAACATTTTTCTACAGGAGTCAGGTGAGCATGTAGAAGGGGGAAGTGAGAGTGACGGCTGAGCATGTAGAAGGGGGAGAAAGGCGTAGGGGATTGGCTGGCATTGTCTGTGTAGGGAGAAGTCAAGCCACGTTTCTGGTGGGTATTTCACAGACAAGAAAGAATGGTGGATTTTGGATCATAATAATGCAAAGGGATCTGTATCAGTATGGCTTTCCCTTTATTTTGATTGCAGCCAGACGGCTTGTTTTTCAAACGGTTTATTTTTAGTTTATAAGATTAATCAATCATGAATACAAATCATCCGTCACTTTTTTATTTTTCTATCGCTAAATTATAAAATAAGTGTTTAAACCATTTTTTTCTTACGATAAATGTTTAAAATATTTTTTTTGTTAAATTAGGTGTCTAAAATTTGATTAATTTTTTTTAATATATAATTGTCTTTTTAATATAATTTAATTTATTATTAAATTTAAATGATATTTGATGTAACACTCTAAACCCGAATGTCACATTTAGGCCTTAAGCTCAATCAATTACCATAAAATTTATTAACTCGGTTTAGCCCAAACAAAATTCTTCCCAAAAACATTTAAAGCCAATAGTTGAAAAATATAGATAAATGATTAAAACGTTACAAAGGAGCTCCAATTTAATTTAAAATATTTGAATGTTTGACTTGATCAATACAATTCCAAAATAAGAGTTGTAGACTCGACCAATTAAGTTCTTATGAATACACAACCCACTAAATACAATTATCGTACTCTAACAATCACCGCTTGCTGGAATCCCAAACCGATTGCGCTCCTCGAGCTCTCGAACAATCTATCAACTTGCACACGAAAACAAAAATTTCGAGTGTTGAGCTTACAAAGCTCAGTGGTACACATCTTCTCTACTTCATGCTAATCATGAATATAAGCATACAAGCTAGTACAAGCAATAAGGAAAGATAAATAAACATGTGGCGCTACCACTAGTCGCCTAAACACATGTTCTCATTATACAAGTCATCATACATGGCACACAAGGCCCAACCATACATGAGATCTCACCAAATCATCCAGGAAAAAGCACACAAAGTCATAACCACAAACCTAGAGTGAGACCCGGTGTCACATATCCTCAGGAACGTACACTCTAAGTGAGACCTGGTGTCACACAATGTAACCCCCCCTAAACTCAACCTAGAAGAAAAGGCTAAATTTAGGAAGTCACTTTTAAAACTTTACCCTCAAGAAACTAATTCGAATTATAATATATTAAAATAGCATAAAATAAATTACTTCGGATAATAATATAAAATGACTCAATAATTATAAAATCTGAATGTTAAAGTAATAATAATATAATTTAAATAAAACATTCAAATTTATGTATGAAAACGCATGTAAAAAAATAAGTCTCAAATTTGAAATTTCATTAAAATCCCAAAATAATCTTAATAATAAAATATTCTCGAAAGTAAAGTATATCCATACTAAAGATAAAATAAATTTGATAAAATAAAGAGATCCTCCGAGTACCAAGTCGCCTAGAGTCCAAGATATCTGTAAAAGGAAAACTATGAGGAGTAAGCTAGAGAGCTTAGTGTGTCTCTAAAGTGCAAGAAAAATCATAATCATAAACATAATATTATTTTCTTAAAATCCTTTAAAAACATGATACAATATCACAAACGTAATGCAATGCACCCAACTACGTCTGCCAAAATGAAGAAGGTTCTCATAACCTCCTCCATACATCCGCCAATCCGAAGTAGAATTCAGCCCGAAAGGTGAAACCACTGAACTTCCTTCGTACAAATTCCAACTCATGCTCATACATATATGATGTTTAAAAAATCAAATTTCATAACCAAAGTTCAATGAATCTGATATTCCATAAACATACTTCATAAAACATAGTTCATAAATCCATAAATCATAGTTCCATAAATTCGATGTTTTGTAGATAAAATTTCCATAAATCATTAAAACACATTCTAAAATTGTATGCATATTATGTCAACCATACAAGCCATAATACATATAATAATCACACATGGTGTAAAACATATGTAGCACAGTAACAGAACACACCTCAAGCAGCAATAGCTCTAACGTCGAGAAGAACGCCTCTCACGTTCGAATCTAGCTGAATCGGAACCTATGATATAAATTTCTAAATCAAAATCTAACACTATGCCATCAATTAACACCAGTACTAATCTGAAAGAATACTCACGTGTAGTCCTTGTGGTACGTGCATGGTTAGATCGAACAGGCGAATGAGGTGGTAGTCCGTCTTCTTCAAAGTCGATGTCGTCTAAAACACATATTTAAATTGCATCAGATCTCATATAAAAAATCCTTCAAAAATTAAGGTTGCGCTAAACTAGAGACTCACCAACGTTTGATAAAAAAACATAAAAATATAATTATGCTTGTCGAGATGGAAAGGGGAAAGCGGCTGCTATGGAAAGCCTAGTCTACCGAAAGGGTTTTAAATACCCAATTTATTGGGTATTACACAAGGAAAGCCATTAAACTTTATGAGGGTTTACAAACTAGCATCTAAGCTTTTTTATGATTTATAAATTGACCTCTAAATTTTTATATTAAGTCTCAGAAATCTAATTTTTCTTAATTTAATCCTCAAACTCAATTAGAGTTTTTGAATTAAATCCAGATCATTAGGGTTTCAAGAATTAGGGATTTAACAATTAGGTTTCTAAAATTAGGGATATTTCAAATCTAAGGTTTATAATTTGGGCGTAATTTTTGAGGTGTCACACACAACCTCGAGAACATACACTCTTTCTAGGTGAGGCCCGGTACCACACAACCTCGAGAACGTACGCACATACTCAACATATCTCCTCGAGTATCATCGAATGAGGCTAAGTGTCACACAGCCTCGAGTACGTACACTTGACATCTCTAACCATGGTGTTGTAACACGTTCTCTGGGTATCCGGATCCCATCAATAAAATGTGACTCAACCAACCAAATGTCAAAACAGCACACATCATTGGCACAATTATCATACAACACGCAACATTAACACGATTACCATAATTCTATGGTTTCTATCAATTATCAAGTTACCCAATTAAGTTTACCAACTTGTTAATACATTATGAAAGTGTACATTAATCATCCTCATTTATTATCTCATTAATTAAGGAATAAATCAATTCATTAATATTCCTCATTGACTTTCATATTTAACTAACATTACAGATTATTCAGCTTAGTTGGTATCGGTACTCGAATACAAGTATCGATACAGTACCCCTGAGTACTGGTACTCACATGCGTACCAATACTGACATTTCTTATTGGAAATCCTAGATTTTCACAAGTATCGATACGACTCGATCTACACTGATACAACTCCTAAACGCGTACCAGTATGACTTCCCTACTTATGAGCTCGTACCATTTTTGCGAAATACAACGTTACAACGCTTTAATCGGTCCTTAAAGCTTATGAAAGCAATTAGCGTTTGTTTACTAACGCATTTAATCATTTAATATCAATTATCACATTTATGAACATTTAATCAAATATTTTTCGGTATTGTCCCTTAAGCATAATTACTATCAAATCACGTCAATCCAATCGAACTAAAATACAAGGCATCCCAATTTTATCAATCAATCATCAAATAATTATACGAGTATCTCAAATAACCCTACAGAGTCTCTAAAGTCTCCATGAATCTCATCATATTCATAACATCATCATGTATCTCATAGATATCAAGTCTGATAATGTCGGTCTCTAACATGCTTATTAATCGTCTATCTATTTTGCAAACACTAACACACAAAGCAATCATATTTATGATGCACATAAAGCATTCAGAGTTCGAGGTGTACTAACCTCAAGCAATTAACGTTAAATCCCCACTCGAGCTTCTCAGATCATTCTTTTTAATCCAACATTCGAGTTCGTATAACCCTCTGTTGAGTGGATCGAATGATCGAAATAAACTAAGAGGGGGTGAATTGGATTTTTAAAGGTTTAGGTGGTGGAAATTGCAAATTAAAAAGATAGACAAGGAATTTTAGAGTGGTTCAAGTTCCAAATGAACTCTACATCCACTACCTTAGCTTCACTAAGGATTTGCAACAATTACACTAATTGATCTTCCCCTTTTCTAGGCTAAGGAGGTAACCCTTACAATTTTCGGTTAAATTTTCTACTCAAAATTTAACCCAATCCTCACACAAATAAAACAAAGATTTTGTTGGCTAAGAAGTATCTCTCAATACAAATTGTAGCCCAATTACAAGCACTCAACCCAATTGAATTGATAAGAATGAAAAATACAATTGGGGTTTCTAGACAATATTGGGATTTAGGCACAAATGCTTGGATTTGATGTTTGGATGTTTATTTTTGGATCAATAGTTGTTGCTGGAGCTTTTATAGGTCTATTTTATACCTTCTCATTGATTTCTAGCAGTTGTGGTTGTTGCATTCATCAATAGAGCCGTTGGGGGTGTTATCTCACCTCCATAAATGCAGTCTGCAACCAACCGTTTCGAAACACCCGACCTTATTTCGAAACAGACCAAAATAGAAAGAGCCGTTAGGGTGCATTAAAGAGCTCGTATCGAAACGGTCTGGCCCGTTTCGAAACACTTTTGCCACTGTCAAGGGTCGTATCGAAACGACTTGAAATCGTTTCGAAACGTCTTAACGGTTTCTTAAAAATCAGTTAAAAACTTGCAACGGTCATATTTTTCAAATCAAATGAAGAACCGTTTCGAAACACTGTATGTCGTTTCGATACGGTTTCTCTATGTTCTAAAGTCGTTTCGAAACTTGTTTCGAAACACATGTTGGCAGTGTTGAAAACGTTTCGATACCCGTTTCGAAACATGAGTTGACAGTTTCAAAACCGTTTCGAAACGCCTTAGGCCGTTTCGAAATGGTGACTCGAAAATCACTGTTTTGGCTTTAAGAACACTTAGAAAATATTTGGAAAACTTAGTTTTTAACTTAGGCATATTCTTTAAATCATATAGATATGTTTGAGGACTTAAAAATTCATTTTCACATTTTCAATTTAGTCCTTAGGTTCTTTAGTTATATCAAAATTAAAATATCGGTTTCACAATCTCCCCCTTGTTGATATAACAAAACCAAAATTAGAATTTTTAAGAGTTTTGAAAATTTTGAATACATTCTAACTCCCCTTCAATTTAAGATTGGTTATTAGAGTTTTAAAAAGATTTAACTTTGAAATTCAAGGTTTAAAACTTAAAAACACTTTAAACATTTAAAACGAATTTTTGGCTCTTAGATTTCTTCTCCCCCTTTTTGTTAGATCAAAAATAATAAACAAGGCTCATAGAGAAGAGATAGGGTTAATAACAATAAGCATTAAGCAATAAGCAATAAGCAACAATAATATTAATTCATAAAATTAAAATATCCAAAACATAAATCTTCAACAATAAGTTCAAAGCATAATCCCAAATAAAACTAAAAGCATATGTTCATAAAACATAATGGAAATAAAGATGCAAACTTAATCCTAAAATGCATAGCTAATATGATATGTCAAGAAAATCCCAGGCCTCGTCGTTACCATCATCATCCGAAGTCTCATCATCACTCTTGACTTGAGATTGACGAAACTTCATCCATTGGCCATAAAAGGTAGAGAAGGACATATCCATGGCCGAGTGTTGGTTCTCAAGGGATTGGAGTCGATCCTCTATATCTTGCAAACGAGTATTGATAGCACCAAAGCCTGAAGCCATGTTAGTGTCCATGGCATTGAACCGCTCGGTAATTAAAGCCGTGAGAGCTTCATTGTTTGCAACTTGAGCTTGTGGTTAAGGTTCAACGGGAGGAGGAGGAGGAGGTGCTTCCCTATCAACACGTTCCCAATTTCCATCATTTACATAACGAAAACCGGACTTACAGAGAGAGGACTCACAAATTTTTTACTTGCAAGGTTCCGGAGAGTCGTAGGTGCAATCAAGATTAAGCTTGCTAAAGATGTGACTTAAAACCGTTACATAAGTGAAGGATTTCAGAGCATCGGTGTCACGAAGCTTAACATTGTTAACCATTTCGGCAAATATGATCTTAACTAGATTAGGGCGCTCACCACGACGGAAACACTCAAGCCAAAAATAGTCTACTTGACGGATGTGAGAATATTTACCTCCGGAGGGGCGAAGGAACCATGAGACCATCAAATGGAGGAAACGATCGTGCTCATCCAAAGTAAGCACCTGACCGGTGTGAGAACCAAAGTCTCTCATTCTCAATTCCTACATCCTTAAGGGAAAACGTAGACTCCAAGAGAGGGACATTAACAACAATCTTTTTCCCCAAAATAAAAGACTCAATCCCAACAACTTCGGAATTTTCTTCATCATTGATAAGTTTAGCATTGGAGTAAAAGAGAAGTACCATGTGTTTGTAGCAAATGTCCGGGATGCTCAACAAGACAAGGAAATATCATTCTCTTAAACGCTCGAGGTAAAGGAAAAGAAAGCGCTCAGAGTCAAGGAAGTTGAGATCAATAACTCGCTCACGACGAACTTCATACTCCTTGACATTATTGAAGCGATCTCTCATCTCTTGAGTTCGAAGAGATTTTTGAAAGAGCAAGGTGAGATTTGGACGAATACTCGAGTCACTAACTTGACTAGTTTTACGCTTTTTGCTAACATTGTCTGTAGCCATCCTAAAAACATTAAGCAAGCCAAAAAAAATTTAAGTGAGTGCATGAGATTTCGTAATTCAATCCAATGATAAATCCCACTTAGGTTTAAAACAAGTTTTAAAATCAAATAAACAAAACAAAAAATAGAGAAAAACAGTAAATAAAAATACGAGAGAAAAATTATATATTCGAATCAAAAAATTGAAGATTTTGAAATATTTTTACAAGATTTGAAAAACCCAAGTATCAAAACATATAAACTATACAAAAATAAAATTTTCTAACCTAAGATTCGAATACAAATTGAAGGAAAAAGAAAAAGAGGAAAAATACCTTAATTTGGGATTTTGGATGAATGGATGAAAATCCTTGCACAATATTGTTGAATCTTGCTTAGACTTGTGTTTAAGAGAAAAACCCTTCAAGATTTGGTGAAAAACAAAGAGGTTTAGAGGGGTTTTATAGGAAAAATTCGAGGCTAGGGTTTTTAGGGTTTGGGAGAGTTTTAAGTTGTGTTAAACTTTATCATTAAAGGCCTCTTTAAAGCAGTCCGCGAATCCGTTTCAGAACGGTCTTGGCCGTTACGAAACGTGGGCAGGAAATATTGACCGACTTTTCAACTTCAGCTGATCGTTTTGATACTGGTTTGACCGTATCGAAGCCCTGTTGACTCGTATCGAAACTTGTTTCGATACACCCCTTGGCAGTAGCCAAAACGTTTCGAAACCCTGTTAAGGCGTTTCGAAACACCCTTCTCTCAGATAGGAATTTAAAGCATCCGTATCGAAATAGATTGACCCGTTTCGATACACCTGGGCCTGGAAGTGCAGATGAGGCTCTAAAAGTGTAGAAAAATGAATTTTTTAAGGCCTAACATGCATGAATGAGCAGGAAAAACATATGCAAACATAAACATACTCCCCCTAGCTATAGGCATGGATGAAATTAGGAGTAAAAACACATAAACATGGCATTTCACAAGATCAAGCAATTTTAAGCACAAAAGAGGTCCTAAAAGGTCAAGATAGGCTAGCTAGACCTAACTCTCTCCTAAGGGACCAAAAACGCTCTTTGTCTAAAGGTTTTGTAAATATGTCTGCTAATTGATTTAAGGTGTCTACATACTCTAGAACCACATCTTCTTTAAGGACATAATCTCTAATGAAATGATGCCTTATCTCTATGTGTTTGGTTCTAGAGTGTTGGATGGGATTTTTTGTCAAACATATATCACTAGTGTTATCACATTTAAGGGGTATGGTTTCAACCTTAATGCCATAATCTAAGAGTTGTTGCTTCATCCAAAGGACTTGAGCACAACAACTCCCTAAGGATATGTACTCGGCTTCAGTGGTAGATAAGGCTACACTATTTTGTTTCTTAGAGAACCATGATATGAGCATACTACCTAGGAATTGACAAGTTCCCGAAGTACTCTTCCTATCGATTTTGCATCCCCTATAATCCGCATCCGAATAAGCATGAATGTTGAAGGTGGAGTCTATAGGGTACCAAAGACCTAAATAAGGAGTATCTCTAAGGTATCTAAAGATTCTCTTAACAACTATAAGGTGAGACTCTCTAGGACTAGCTTGAAACCTAGCACATAAGAAAACACTAAACAAGATATCCGGTCTACTTGCGGTAAGGTAAAGCAATGATCCAATCATATAACGGTAAAGCTTAGAGTCAACACATTTACCTCCTTCATCTTTGTCAAGCTTTGTAGAAGAGCTCATAGGTGTGGCTTGAGGCTTTACATTCTCCAAGCCTAACTTCTTGAGCATATCCTTTATGTACTTTGCTTGATTGATGAAGGTGTCATCATTCTTTTGCTTGATTTGGAGTCCCAAAAAAAATGAGAGCTCCCCCATCATGCTCATCTCGAATTCACCTTGCATTAGCTTAGCAAACTCTTTGCAATGACATTCGTTAGTAGAACCAAAAATAATATCATCAACATAAATTTGAACTACTAAGATGTCATTTTTATAAAAAGTGTAGTGTCCACCTTACCTTTTTCAAAACCTTTTTCAATTAAAAAGTTTGAAAGTCTTTCGTACTAAGCTCTAGGAGCTTGCTTTAAACCATAAAGAGCTTTAGTGAGTTTGAAAACATGATTTGGAAATTTTGAGTCTTCAAAACCCGGTGGTTGTTCCACATACACTTCTTCATTTATAAAACCATTTAAAAACACGCTTTTAACATCCATTTGAAAAAGTTTGAAATTATGATAACATGCATATGCAAACAACATCTTAATGGCTTCCATTCTAGCTACGGGTGCATAGGTTTCATCAAAATCTATTCCCTCTTCTCGAGTGTAACCTTGTGCTACTAGTCTAGCTTTATTTCTCACAATGTTACCACTCTCATCTAGCTTGTTCCTAAAGACCCATTTAGTTCCTATGGTAGATTGATTACTAGGCCTATCAACTAATGTCCAAACGTTACTTCTCTCAAATTGATTTAACTCTTCTTGCATAGCCATAATCAAAAAATCATCTTTCAATGCTTCTTTTATATTCTTAGGCTCTATGCATGAGATAAATGCAACATGATTCATTAATCTAAGAGAAGATCGAGTGGTTACCCCTTGGATGGATCACCCAAGATTTCACCATCTTTGACATAGTTAAACTCCCTTGGGTAGCTCACTTCCTTTTCCTCAAGAGCCAAGTCCTTCAAGGCTTCAAGAGGTGGATCTTGTGTGTCCTCTTCTTTTGTTGGAATCTCATCCTCCTTTGAAGTTTGTCCTCCATCAAAGGTATTTATGATTCCTACATCATCATCATCATCACAAGAATCCTTCCTTGGAAGGAGGTTATCATCGAATACAACATGTATAGATTCTTTTACTACTAAAATTCTCTTGTTAAATACTCGATAGGGTTTAGAGGTTAAAGAGTATCCTATGAAAATAGCTTCATCACTTTTTGCATCAAATTTACCTAAGTTGTCTTTTTCATTATTTAAAACAAAACACTTGCAACCAAAAGGGTGAAAATAGCTAATGTTAGGTTTTTTAGATTTTATCGTTTGAGAATTTAATCTTGGGTAAACCTCTAACTAGATCAAGGGAAACTAGTTTTTCTAAAACACTAATGCTAGCATGTCCTAGTTTCCCATGCCACAACCATGCATCATTTTCATTTTGTGCTACTAAGTATGCATGGGATGTATGTATGTCATCTAGATGCACCATGTATATGTTCCCTATGCGATGACCTATGAGCATAATATTATTAGATTTAATGTCAACAATTTTGCAACTATTTTTATCAAATAAAACATTAAATCCTTTATCACACAATTGACTTATGCTCAATAAGTTATGTTTAAGACCATCGACATACAAGACATTTTCAATGAGAATAGTAGAGTGATTACCTATGGAGCCAATACCTTTAATGTGGCCTTTGGAGTTGTCACCAAATGTCACCACTCCTCCACTTTTTGGCTTTAGATCCATGAATCTACTCTTGTCTCCGGTCATATGCCTTAGCATCCATTATCAAGGTACTATGAGTTTTGACTTTGTGATTTGGCCTTGTAGCAATGCTCCCCCTACAAACAAAGATATTAAGCTTGTGTTTTTGGTACCCAAATCATTTTGGGTCCATGAGTGTTAGCTCCCAAAACCTTGGTTCCCTTAGGAATCCAAGATGACATAGCAATAATGTTATTAGATTTTACAAGTTCCTTAGGAACCCATACACTTCTAATTCTTTTAGTTCTACTATGTCTAGGAAAGCTACCTTGTTTGTAGTAATTAGTCTTTTTCTTAGGTTGGTTTGATTTTGAAGATTCACCTATTTCATGTTTGACGCTACCAACATTTTTAAAAGACTCTTTGAGCTTATTTAGCTCATCTAACACCTTGGTGTTCACTATTACATTGAGATAGAAGATTATTAAGGTCAACAATTTCATCTTGAAAAAATTTTAGTTCATCTTTCAACCCTAATATCTTTTTCTCAAATTTTAAATTAGTTTGAGAAAGTAAGTCATTTTTATCATTTAGTTCCAAAATGATTTTCTTATTCCTAATGACCGACTCCTTATATTTCTCAACTAATTTATCATAGACCTCTTGTAACTCATCATATGTATCATTTAATTCATCATATGTAAAATATAAAGAAGATGAGTTAGATGTTACCATAGAGGAATCTTCCTCAATTGCCATGAGGAAAAGGTTGGCCACTTCTTGTTCGTCATCCTCGGATGACTCCTCATCACTCCAAGTAGGAAGCTTGGCTTTGAGCTTCTTCTTCTTCTCAAAGCCCTTATTCTTGAGTTGAGGGCACTCCAAACGTATGTGGTCGGGTTTATTGCACTCGAAGCAAATGATTTGATCCCCTGCTTCTTCTTTGTTCTTACCTTTGAAGTCCATCTTCCTTTGAATTTTTCTTCCTCGGTTGGACCTCATAAAGCGTGAGAATCGTTTGGCTATCATAGCCAATTCTTCTAGCTCATCATCCTCACTGGAAGAGCTCTCCTCAAGTAATGAAGCTTTGAGAGCTATTCTCACCTTCTTCTTCATTTCTACCTCTAGCTTTTCTACTCTCCTCTCTTCTTTCTTCTTCTCTTCTTCCCTTCCTTGCTTCATAATCTCATGAGTAAGGAGAGAACCCACTAGCTCATCAAGCTTTAAAGTCTTCAAATTTTTAGCTTCTATGATGACGGTTCTCTTCCCATCCCAAGATTCGGGAAGTGAATAGAGTAGCTTCCGGACAAGCTTGTTTTCCGGTATTGTCTCTCCAAATCCTTTGAGCCCATTGACTATTGTGTAGAAACGATCAAACATCTTGGACACCGTCTCCAATTCCAATCTTAGTTTCCTTGACATCATTGGTTCCCTTATAGGTAGTCTCAAGAGTGTCCCACACTTCTTTGGCACTCTCAATGGATGACACTTTGGAATAGATGTCCGGACCGAATGAACAAAAGAGCATGTGGAGAGCTTTGTCATTTATTTGGATCTTTCTCCTTTCTTCTTCACTCATTTCCACCTTTTTCTTCAAAACCATCTACCCTTCACTATCTTGCTTGAATGGAATTTAAGGGCCATCTTCAATGACATCCCAAACTAAGTAGTCATTGGACTTGATGAAGAGACGCATTCTATTCTTCCAAAATGGATAATTGTCACCATTGAAGAAGGGAGGTTTTGTAGTGGATTGAGACTCATACATTGTAGAACTAATGTTTTGATATAATAATTGAAAAATGTTTTGGACTGTTTAAAAAGTATTTAAAACATTTCCCAAGTCCAAATATATGTTTAGGGAATTTTTCAAAAGGGTTTTTCAAGTTTTCAAAGGCCAATTTTCACAAAACTGTCCTAGTGTTTCGAAACACCTTAGGGCGTTTCGAAACAGGTGCCTCCAGTGGCCAAAACGTTTCGATACTCGTATCGAAACAGGCCTTAGCGTTTCGAAACGGGCTAGGTCGTTCCGATACGCCCACGTGGCAATGACCCCAACGGTCATAAACCCCAATGGCTCTTTCCCAACTAACTTTTAAATGCAGGTCGTTTCGATACGGGCTTAGAGCGTTCCGATACGCGTTCCGAAACGACAAGAGGGTGTTCCGAAACGGGTACCCTGACAGACTGTAACGGCTCTTTCTACATTGAGAGTGTTTCGAAACGGCTTCGAGCGTTTCGAAACGGGGAGCTGTAGACTGCATTTATGGAGGGAATTAAAGGCTCCAACGACTCTATTTCAATCCCAACGGTCCTAAACGGCTATAAACTCAATTGGGAGTATAAAAGGGACCTCCAAGCATCAAGAGAAGGCTAATGCTCATATTGTCAAACATCAAATGATCAAGAAATTGTCTTAGTGCTTAATTTGTCATTTCTTGTATAGACAAACACTAGTGAGCCAAAATTGTCAAATTTGCTCAAGTGTTTTAGGTTTTGGGTGAGTGCTTCATTGTGCAAACAAACACCTATTAGAGGGTTTAAGTTTGCTTTCATTATCTCTTTGTAAAAGAGGGTTTGATCAAGGCTTGGGTAGAAGCTTGATCGGTTGTAAGGGTTTCCTCCTAATCCTAGAAAAGGGGACGAATCAATTAGTGGAATTGGTTGAGAAATCCTTAGTGGGAAGCTAAGGTAGTGGATGTAGACCTTGGTTAGAAGGTTGAACCACTATAAATCATTGTGTCAATCTTCATTTTAGCTTCCTTAACCCTTCCACCCAAATATCCACCTCTCCACCACTTGGTGAGCAAAATTGGTTGATCGAATCGAGCTCCACACAACTCAACAATTGGTATCAGAGCTTGGCTCAATCGAAGAGGATTCACATCCTATTGAGAAGATCCGGCAAGCTCGATCACTTTTTCATCAACCGGCTCAATGGCACAATCAATCGACAAACCGTCTTTCTTTGACGGAGACTACTATGCCCATTGGAAGACAAAGATGAAGTTCTTCATCAAATCAAAATATTACAAGCTATGGGATGTAGTTGAAGATGGTCCGTTCGTGCCTCAAAGAAGTAAAGCGGAGTGGAGTGCCGACGATCGCAAGAAGATGGAGCTAAATTGCAAAGCATTGCACATTCTATTTTGTGCATTTGGTCCATCCATCAATGAGAAGATGTCTTCTTGTGAGAGTGCCAATGAGGTATGAGACAAGCTTGAAGTCACATACGAGGGAACCAATGAAGTCAAGGAGACCAAGATTGGGCTCCTAACCTTAGAGTATGAGAACTTCAAAATGGATCCGGAAGAGAACATCGAGAAGATGTTTGATAGGTTCTCCACCATCACCAACGGTCTTAAAGGTTTTGGAGAAGCCATCCCGGAAGAAAATCTTGTTCGAAAGCTCATCTACTCACTTCCCGAGTCTTGGGACTCAAAGAGGACCGCCATCATCGAAGCCAAAAATTTGAAGACCTTGAAGCTTGATGAACTCATGGGGTCTCTCCTTACTCATCAAATTATGAAGAAAAACAAAGAGGGTGAGAAGAAGAGGGAAGAAATTAGAGCTATGGGAGAGAAGAAAATCAAAGAGCTTGGCATCAATGCAAGTGTCATGGCTCTCAAATCCTCCACTTACCATCATGTCTACACAAGTGAAGAGGAGGATGAAGATGAAGAGATAGTTCATCTCTTCAAGAAGTGTGCCCCATTCATGAAGAAAGCCTTGAAAGAGCTTGAACGAGAACCTAAAAGAAAGGAGAGGGCAAGCACTTCTAGCCATAAGAAGAAGGCACATGTGGCTACTTGGAGTGATGAGGACTCCACCGACGATGAACAAGCCAACCTTTGCATTATGGCCATCGAAGAAGATTCAAGGGTAACTTCTAATTCATCTACTTCATGTTCTTATACTTTTGATGAATTACAAGATGCCTATGATGATTTGGTTTTAGATTTTAAAAGCCACATTTTGAAGAACAATAAATTGGTTTCAAAGTTAAAAATTCAAAATGATTTGCTTTCTAAAACCAAACTTGAACTTGAAGCAAAACTTGAAGAGTTTGAGTTAAAATGTCTTGATTTACAAAAATTGCTTCAAAAAGTTCAAGAAGAAAAAGATTTGATTTCCAAGGAACTTGAAAAGAAAAACAATTTTGGAAAATCAAATTTTTATGTTAGACAATCTAGTGCCCCTAGATTTGTGAATGGAAAATGTTTTAGAAGTGTTTGGGTCCCAAAAGGACTAACCACTTCAACTAAAAAGAATGAAATTGAAAAATGGATTCCTAAGGGGACTAAATTTTGTGCAACTAACGTTTATGGATCCAAAGCAATTTGGATACCAAAAGTTACTTGATTGTCTATTGTAGGTGTGATGGAGATGTTCAACAAGTCAAACATTGAGGGGGAGCTCCATACACACAAGGAAGAACACTTGAAGAAGGAAGGCTTCACATCCTCCCTTGGATTCAAGTGTTGGTAAAAATCTAGTTGTTTTAGCATTTATTTGTTTTATTTTTAGTTTAAATTCAACTAGATGATCATATATGTTGGACTAACATTTCAATGATGCTTTGAGTAAGGGGGAGCCATTTTTAAAACCAAAATTCTTATTTTGTCAAAATTTTACCTCTAATGTTATTTTTGAACTTAATGTTTTAAATTCTTTTTGATATAACAAAAAGGGGGAGAAATGGTTTGAAAAATTGAATTTTCAAAATGAATAAGGGGGAGCTTTATTTGATTTCATATCTTTAGTCTCTTATTCACATTTTTAAAGTTAAAGCGGGAGAATCCCAAACAATTTTTCAAGAGAGTTTTATTATATCAAAAAGGGGGAGATTGTAGAACTAATGTTTTGATATAATAATTGAAAAATGTTTTGGACTGTTTAAAAAGTATTTAAAACATTTCCCAAGTCCAAATATATGTTTAGGGAATTTTTCAAAAGGGTTTTTCAAGTTTTCAAAGGCCAATTTTCACAAAACTGTCCTAGTGTTTCGAAACACCTTAGGGCGTTTCGAAACAGGTGCCTCCAGTGGCCAAAACGTTTCGATACTCGTATCGAAACAGGCCTTAGCGTTTCGAAACGGGCTAGGCCGTTCCGATACGCCCACGTGGCAATGACCCCAACGGTCATAAACCCCAACGGCTCTTTCCCAACTAACTTTTAAATGCAGGTCGTTTCGATACGGGCTTAGAGTGTTCCGATACGCGTTCCGAAATGGCAAGGGGGTGTTCCGAAACGGGTACCCTGACAGACTGCAACGGCTCTTTCTACATTGAGAGTGTTTCGAAACGGCTTCGAGCGTTTCGAAACGGGGAGCTGCAGACTGCATTTATGGAGGGAATTAAAGGCTCCAACGACTCTATTTCAATCCCAACGGTCTTAAACGGCTATAAACTCAATTGGGAGTATAAAAGGGACCTCCAAGCATCAAGAGAAGGCTAATGCTCATATTGTCAAACATCAAATGATCAAGAAATTGTCTTAGTGCTTAATTTGTCATTTCTTGTATAGACAAACACTAGTGAGCCAAAATTGTCAAATTTGCTCAAGTGTTTTAGGTTTTGGGTGAGTGCTTCATTGTGCAAACAAACACCTATTAGAGGGTTTAAGTTTGCTTTCATTATCTCTTTGTAAAAGAGGGTTTGATCAAGGCTTGGGTAGAAGCTTGATCGGTTGTAAGGGTTTCCTCCTAATCCTAGAAAAGGGGACGAATCAATTAGTGGAAATGGTTGAGAAATCCTTAGTGGGAAGCTAAGGTAGTGGATGTAGACCTTGGTTAGAAGGTTGAACCACTATAAATCATTGTGTCAATCTTCATTTTAGCTTCCTTAACCCTTCCACCCAAATATCCACCTCTCCACCACTTGGTGAGCAAAATTGGTTGATCGAATCGAGCTCCACACAACTCAACATACATGCCCGAACCGGAGGTAGAAGCCATCTCTTGTTTTTGGATGATCACACTCTTCCTAGGAACTCCTCTTGTGGTTTTTAATCCTCAAAGAGGTAGGCTCTTATACCAATCGTTAAGTGGATCGAATGATCGAAACGAACCAAGATGTGGGTGAATTGGATTTTTAAAGGTTTAGGTGGTGGAAATTGCAAATTAAAAAGATAGACAAGGAATTTTAGAGTGGTTCAAGTTCCAAATGAACTCTACATCCACTACCTTAGCTTCACTAAGGATTTGCAACAATTCCACTAATTGCTCTTCCCCTTTTCTAGGCTATAGAGGTAACCCTTACAATTTTCGGTTAAATTTTCTACCCAAAATTTAACCCAATCCTCACACAAATAAAACAAAGATTTTGTTGGCTAAGAAAGTATCTCTCAATACAAATTGTAGCCCAATTACTAGCACTCAACCCAATTGAATTGATAAGAATGAAAAATACAATTGGGGTTTTTAGACAATATTGGGATTCAGACACAAATGCTTGGATTTGATGTTTGGATGTTTGCTTTTGGATCAATAGTTGTTGCTGGAGCTTTTAGAGGTCCCTTTTATACCTTCTCATTGATTTCTAGCCGTTGTGGTTGTTGCATTCATCAATAGAGCCGTTGGGGGTGTTATCTCACCTCTATAAATGCAGTCTGACTCGTTTCGAAACACTTTTGCCACTGTCAAGGGTCGTATCGAAATTGCTTGAAATTGTTTTGAAACACCTTAATCGTTTCTTAAAAATCATTTAAAAACTTGCAACGATCATATTTTTCAAATCAAATGAAGAATTGTTTCAAAACATTGTATGTCGTTTCGATACGGTTTCTCTATGTTCTAAAGCTGTTTCGAAACTTGTTTTGAAACACAGGTTGGCAGTGTTGAAAACGTTTTGATACCCGTTTTGAAACATGGGTTGACAGTTTCAAAACTGTTTCGAAACACCTTAGGCCGTTTAGAAACGGTAACTCGAAATTCATTGTTTTGGCTTTAAGAACACTTAGAAAATATTTGGAAAACTTAGTTTTTAACTTAGGCATATTCTTTAAATCATATAGGGATGTTTGATGACTTAAAAATTCGTTTTCACATTTTCAATTTAGTCCTTAGGTTCTTTAGTTATATCAAAATTAAAATATCGGTTTCACACCCTCATATAAAATAAATACGACTGCATAAGCAATTCTGTGTCATTTGACTACTTTAGGGAATAAAACGCATAAAAACAACTTACCGAGTTCAAATTTGGTGAAACGAACTTAGAACGTCGAAAAATTTCTAGGTATGGTCCCTTTAAAAGAGTCAACGTCGGTCAACGGTAGCGGCGATGATGACGACGGTCAACGACGATTTAACAAGCTGACTCGGTGGACCGACTTGACATGCCAGCTTGGTTAGCTTAGCGGGCTGGCTCAGACCAATAGCTCGATCTTAGAGCTAGAGGCCTACTATCTCTAGTGTCGCACGCCCACGTGCAGAGGGCGACGCGTGTGGCGTACGCGGCAACCTCTGGTGGCCGAACGGTTGTGGTGAAGCTCTAGACAAACTCTCTCGATGCTGGTGAACACGATGGTTGCCTCGATTTTTAGCACTCGAACTATCCCAACTTAACAACCCAAAATTTCTTTTCGTTCACCCCTTTCACAGCGCCTCCGAAGGCGGTGCCACGACCACTAGCTAGGGGTGTTCATTTCGGATATCCGACAAATTCGGATCACCTAAATAGTGATCCGTATCCGATCCGAAAAAACTGGATATCCGAAAAATCTGGATATCCGAATATTCGGATCGGATATCCGAATATCCGAAATTTATGAATTTATTTGATTATTTTTTTAATTTAATGGTTCTATCCATGAAAATTTAGGTTTTCGAATATAAAAATTAATAAATTATTGAATATAACAATATTTGTATCCATGGAAATTTCAATTTTTCATATATAACAAGTAAAATATCGAATATAATAAGATTTATACCTATAAAAAAATTGAATTTTCGGATATCGGATAATCGGATATCCGATCCAAATGTAAAACCACTATCCGTATCCAAAATTTTCGGATATCAAATTCGAATTATCCGAAAAATAAAAACCGGATCGGATATTCAAAATTTCGGATCGGATCAACGGATAATCCGATCGGATCAATTAGATAGGAATTTTTTGAACACCCCTACCACTAGCTGACTCGTCTTGACGAGGTGAACATAATGGCTTAGGAGGTATCGAACATAGACTCTCCGTTGGTGATAGATCAGACATCAAACTTGATGGAGAATGTGAGAACAAGAGAGAAGAGAGAGAAAGAGAAAATGAGGAGAGATAAGGAAAAAATATGATTTTTCCTCTTCTCTCACACCCCTCTTTTTCAAATAATTGCCTTCAAGGTGAAATTGGGTGAATTACACCTAAGCCCTCAACCTTCAACCTATTACCTATATAAGTCCTTAATTTTCTTAAATCGAGCTTCAACCATTAATTTCTCTTAATTAATTTATCAACTTAAAATATTCAAACCCAGATTCAAGGCCCAAATTATTAACCCAAAATTTGGGACTTCACATTTGAAGCATATATATTAATTTCATATATTTGAAGAAAAAATAATTATTTAAATTATATATTAAAATATATTTTACTTCAAAAGCACATGTGAGTTATTTAAATACAATATAAATGTGTGGAAATAAAAAGAATATGCAACTAAAGGTTAAATTTAAGTTATTTGGAGATTTTTTATATATAATTGGTCAGATAATAGAGTCTTTACGACGCTTATGTCAAATTCTTTAACCCAAAAAGCTAATCTTAGCAGCTTTTTCAATTTGGGAGGATTTACCTCAATCTGTTATTATAATCTTTTATTTATGAAATATCTAAATTAGTAGATTTGACTGATCAAATTTTTAATTTTAACTCAAAACGTTGCTCACCAAACATGGTTATTATTGTTTTTGCATGTTATCTTATGCTTAACATCTATCTAACCTCTTTGTTTTATCAAAATCTCACTCTGACCATTTTATTTTTTTAGTATGTTAAAATCATTTTATCCGATCAGATTTTATCACGTGATTGTTTTATTTTAAAATAATAAAATATCTAAAAAGTTCAAATAAAATTATAAAATATAAGACTCTTAAGAAATAATTAACAAAAATCAGAATTTGTCCAGGGATTGTAATCTACGTATAATATTGATACCTATTTCTAGGGTGACGTTTGGTTCACGGAAAAAATTATTACACGAAGTAATAATTTTTTTCGAAATTTTATTCTCATATTTGGTTTGTCCTCATTTCCACCAACCCGAAAGGATTATTATCAATAGTAGCGTTTTTTTTGTCAACACTACGAGAATGTGATTCCCACTCTTCCCTTAGATATTTGTCAATTCATGCCACTTTGGACAAAATTACCCTTGAAGTAATGAGTTTTCTTAATTTGAATCTTTTATAGCATATTTAAATGGCGTAAATTTATTAAATAATTTTATTTCATATTAGTTTAATATTTAAATGGTTTTACACATATTTAAAAAGTATTTTAATATTTAAATAATATAAAAAATCATGGCTATGAAAATTTTCGATAAAATGACTAAATTTTCTATAAAATTTTGGTAAGAAATAAAATAGACATATAACATATTACAAGGAGAACCTTTGAGTTTATTGGTTTTATGTTCTATTTTCGTAAAAATCCTCGTAATTTAGTGTTTCATGATACGATCATCATCTCCTATTTATTATTTTTCTTGAATTTATGCAAATTTATTATTCATTTTATTATTTCAATCGAGTATATTTATTTAAAAATTATTTTATACTAATTTAATATTTAAACGTTGTTAACCATTAAATATTTATTTATTTGATTTATAAAAATTTTAATATTAATAAAAATATATATTTCATATTGTTTATACTATTATATTAGTAATATGATAAGTATAATTGTATGAATCTTCAAGCAAATATTTTTAAATTAATGTCGAAAGTTTAATTTGTTAAAAAGAAAATCTATCACAATGATAATACAATAAAATTTAGTTCCAAGTGACCTTATATTTCCTCAACCAAACAATGTAATTTTACATTCCTATCAAAATAAACCAAACAAGGTAATCTAACGTTCTCAGAAATATCTCATGTAATGTTACATTTCGAAAATCTTATTTCTAAGAGTAATCTTATATTCAGTGAACTAAACGCACCCTGATTGTTAATATCGTAGTTATGGATATCGGTACTCATGTATGTTATTTACCGAATTGGCTTCTTAGTCCTCCATTTTTGTAAAAAAAAATAACATTACATTTATACCGCTAATAGACGAACTATTTTACATGTAGACCCTCATCTATCAAAGTTAACCCATTGCGTGTGACATATCTTATATATTTTAGTTACAAAAATGCCCTTGAGTGTTTGAAATTTGAATGTGGGTCAATAGTGTAGAAGTTTTAAATGGGCCTCGTTTTTAGCTTCGACTTTCGAATGTAACCTCTCACATTTGTGTAAAATTATTAGATTAACTATTTTCAATAATATTGTGGGATTCACAATTTTATTTTAGGAGGCATAAATCCTTATTTTTATGACACTTATCTGGGGTTTCCCATCTCTTTCTCCCTCTTCAATTCTCTTTTTTTTTTCTCTTCATCACCGTAGCAGCCATTATTGGCAGAATTAGAAAATTTAATTTGATGTGTTATAATTTAAATTTTTTATAAAGTATTTTATATGTATGTAGGAACAAATAATACGTTTCAATTTCTTTTATAGAATGCCAATTTTTTAAGGGTATTAATATTTATTTAAATTTATATTAATTTTATTTTAATATTATTTTATATTAAATTTATAAAAAAATAATTTCTCTCAAAAAATTTGCGGTGTCATGTGACACCCGACCATAAGGGTTGCTCTGGAAACCATAATGCTATTAAGTTTAATCTTAAGTTCACATCACTATTTCATGCTATCCTTTTCTCTTCAGGTCTATCAACTTTTGATTTATATTTGTAAAGTCTTGTCTCTCTGAGACTCTAATTACATTTTTTTTGAAATAGTTCTAAATATAAATCAAAAGTTGATACACATGAAGATGACATATATGACAAAAAGAAGTGAAGAAAACGAAATGGTATGGCAAACAAGGAATGGAAGTTGGACATATTAGATGAGAGAAGCAGCCTTTTTGGACTTGTAAATCACTCAATCTCCCCTTTCAGCTACCACTGATCACTCCCCCAATTATTCAATCCCCACACCCTTTGCTGTGTCTGTACCCTCCCAAAGGACCCCATCCCCACTCCCTCACATGCTTGTGGGGTACTTATATCAACTTTGAGTACTATTTCCCCCCTCTTAATATCTCTCCCTTCAATATTCTTTAATTTTGTATATAGTTGGTTTGGTATTAAATATGTTCATAAATCGGGTTGAGCATCTATAAGTTACTAACCGGTTTTTTCATTTGTTCGAATTTGAAATATGAGTACCGCTTTATGATTAAAGTCGGTACAAATTATTAAAAAAATAATGCGAGCACAACTTGATTATTTTTTTCTTCTTCTTCTTTTGGAAAATAATATATATACCCAAAGTTGTGTTTGAAGCATATTCATATGATTTTGAAGCCTAGCATATATTATTTGTTGTCAAGATTTGTGATGTTTGACAACAGTATTATGAAAAGATCCAACACGGCAAGGCATTTTAATATAGTGAATGATTTTTCTCATTTTCTTGTTTGGTTGGGGTGGGCTCTTCTTTGTCTTGTTTTCGACATAAGAAACCTTTCCTGATTAATAATGACCTTTTTCTGCATTCAATTATTGATATGTAGGAAATAGACTTTTTCTAATCCAAAAACAAACACTATTTGAAGCCAATAATCAAGTTAAACAAACCTAATGAATAATTAGGAAACTCGAGTTTGAGCACCTGTGTGTGCAAGTTGTGCATTGGCGGATTCAAAAATATATTTGAGGGTGGTCACATATAAAACTTTAAAATTTCAGGGTGAGCATCAATCATAAATATTACAAAAAAGTTAATGACTAATTAATAAAAATTAAGAAAATTGAAGGTAAATGTGTGAACTTTGAAAAGTTCAGGGTGAGCACAGTCCTACCCCACCCTACATGTATATTTGCCATTGAAAGTGTGTGTACATTATCAAAGGGTTAAGAAAGAAGTTGTAACACCTCGATCCCAATCTGGATCCAAAGTGCTACATTCGGGTCACCCAAAAATTAACCCATTAAAATTTCCATTTAAAATGATAAGTTTAGTCATTCTGTAATATCAAATCATCCATAAATCCATGTGGTTAAACAAACATTTAAAATGAATCTACAAAAATAGGAGCTCCAAGTTTAAAACACCGTATATCAAAATAATATTTTAAGATGAAGTTACATACTCAACAATGGCAAGGTTCTATGAATACATTAACCCAAACTAAAATACAAGTACTGTACTATGAAGTGAACACGGTGCTAGGAAATTCCTTCTTCATGAGCTCATCCAAGGGTGACCTACAACCTACGGACAGAACACACATCCGCACACTGAGCTAACAAAGCTTAGTGGTACACATCTACTCTACTATACTTCATGCTAATCATAAACATAATGTTGGGCTTGTAGCACGCTCGAATCGATCACCAAAACCGTCAAAGAGGGTTGTAAATGTTTGGTGGTTGGATTGGCTAAAATCGAAATAAAGGTAGACAAGGGACACAATGATTTTAGAGTGGTTCAGGCTATTAACTAAGCACCTACATCCACTACCTTAGCACACCTCTAAGGATTTCCCAATTCACTCAACAATGAATTCGTCCCCTTTTACCGGTTTAGGAGGAAACCGTTACAACCTTATCTTTTGGACTTGGCTAAGATAGAACCAACTCTAGTTTTTCTCTCAAGGCTAAACTAGAACCTCTCATTTTAAAAGGGATTTGTTTGGTAAACATAATACCTCATAAGGTGGATGTTTACACAAATTTAAGCTCACAAGAGTACAAGAATTTACAATAAAGTTCACTCTCTAAAGACTATGTAGAAGAGAATAATAAAATAAAGATTTAGACTCTAGTTCTCTTGACCATATTGCTTGGATGTTGTCTCTTAACTTCTTCAAGTGTTCCACCCTTCAATTTACAGACCCAATTGAGCTTGTGGTCGTTACTACCCGTTAGGGGTGTTTTGGAGCCGTTGGAGACTTTATTTCCCTCATTAATTGTAGTTTTGGAGCTGTCCGTTTTGGAACAGGCGGACCCATATCAGAACGGCCTTTTTCAGAACTAGCCGTTGAAGTCTGATGCAGCAAGCCGTATCGAAACATCTATGGTTGTATCGAAACTCTATTGAGTTGTATCGAAACGGTTACAAACCGTTTCGATACGAGTGACCGTTGAGCTGCATTTAAAAAGTCGTTGGGAAAATCTGACCGTTGGGCGTATCGAAACACCAAAGGGGTGTTTCGAAACCGAAACCCTCCGTATCGAAACGGGCAAGTTTTGTTTCGGTACGTGTTTTGGCAGTTTTAAACTGTATCGATACAGGTTAGCTTGTATCTAAATGAGTACCTTAAAACCCTGGTTTGGTTACTTAAAAACGTTTCAAACCTTGCCAAAACCATTTAAAACATCCACAAACTTATTTCCAAGTTGTTTGGACTTAAAGGCATTTTTGAAATCTTTTCAATTTAGTCCAAAACTATTTTTCAATTATTATATCAAAACATTAGTTCTACAATCCCCTTTTTGATATAATAAAACCAACTTGAATTTTTTTGGGTTCTCCCCCTTTGTATTTTAAAATTTTAAATAAAAGATTTCAAAAATTAAAAGAAGTTAAAGCTCCCCCTTATTCTCTTGAAAAATTAATTTTTCAAACCATTTCTCCCCTTTTTGTTATATCAAAAAGAATTTAAATAACTTTAAGTTCAAAATAACTTAGGAGATTAAAAAAGTTGACACAAATAAGAATTTTGGTTTTAAAATGGCTCCCCCTTAGTCATTGCATCATATTAGGCTTAACAAATAATCCAAGACTTTAAACACAAATTAGATAACCAAATAAATAAAATGAAAGCTTTTAGCTTTAGAGGTTACCCAATTTCTTCTCTTATGCGACTAGAGCTTTTCCATGATTTTGCTTTGCTTGCCATAGCTCCAACACACCTACAAAAGACATTTACTTGGATTTTGGTATCCAAATTGCTTTGGATCCATAATGTTAATTTCAATGTCTCTAGTTCCCTTAAGAACCCATACTTGTCTAATCCTATAAGATTTTCTCATCTTTATAGGACAAGTATGTGAGGAATGACCATGATAATGGCAATTTGAGCATTTTGCCATTATGCGACAAGATGAATTATTGACAACAATTTCTTTTTCTTTTGTTAAGCTTTCAAGCTTAACTTTCAAATCAATATTTTCTTTTTCTAAAACATCATTACTTGTTTTTGAAAACTCTAAATCATTTGTAAAAATTTTATTTTGGTTTTCAAAATCCAATTTTGTTTTTAAAAGAAATCATTTTCAAATTCAAGTTTTGAAATTATTTTCTTAAATTTGGAATTCATGGTCTCAAATTCCAAAAATAATTCATCAAAAGCATCTTGCAACTCATCGAAAGAGTAAGAATTAAACTCACTTGAGTTGGAAGATACCTTAGGCTCATCGAGAGCCAAAACACCATCCACCTTTGGATTGGAGAGAATGTTTGCACATGATTGGGCATCATCTTTCTTTTCTCCCTTCTTGTTGCCATAGAGCTTCTCAAGTTTCTCCCATATATCTTTGGCACTTTTGCATGTGGAGACTTTCTTGGAAACATCTTCATTGAGGCCACAAAGAAGAGTGTGCATCGCCTTTACGTTTAGCTTTGCCTTGGTGTCATTGGCACTCATTTGCTTCTTCCTTTTCTTAGAAGCTTCCACATACCCATCTTCGATGATATCCCACATCTAAAAATCATGAGATTTGATGAAATACTTCATGATATTGCTCCATTAGAAGTATGCTTCCCCTTCGAAGAGCGGAGGACACGAGATAAAACAGCCTTCTTCAAATCTTGCTCTTTTCTTGAATGGTGGACTTCAAGCAATTGATCTTTACTCACGGATGTTAGTCCTTCGATGGAGACGATGTTCTGATACCAATTTTTGGGCTTGTAGCATGCTCGAATCGATCACCGAAATTGTCAAGGAGGGTTGTAAATGTTTGGTGGTTGAATTGGCTAAAATCGAAATAAAGGTAGAGAAGAGACACAATGATTTTAGAGTGGTTTGGGCTATTAACTAAGCACCTACATCCACTAACTTAGCACACCACTAAGGATTTCCCAATTCACTCAACAATGAATTCGTCCCCTTTTATCGATTTAGGAGGAAACCGTTACAACCCTATCTTTTAGACTTGGCTAAGATAGAACCAGCTCTAGTTTTTCTCTGAAGGCTAAACTAGAACCTCTTTTTACAAGAGATTTGTTTGGTAAACTTAATACCTCACAAGGTGGGTGTTTACACAAATTTAAGCTCACAAGAGTACAAGGATTTACAATAAAGTTCACTCTCTAAAGACTATGTACAAGAGAATAGTAAAATAAAGATTTAGACTCTAATTCTCTTGACCATATTACTTGTATGTTGTCTCTTAACTTCTTCAAGTGTTCCAGCCTTCAATTTATAGTCCCAATTGAGCTTCTAGCTGTTACTAGCCGCTAGGGGTGTTTTGAAGCCTTTGGAGACTTTATTTCCCTCATTAATTGCAGTTCTAGAGTTGTCCGTTTCGGAACAGGCGAGCCCGTACCGAAACGACCTTCTTTAGAACTAGCCGTTGAAGTCTGATGTAGCAAGCCGTATCGAAATGACTCTGGCCGTATCGAAACGCTATTGAGATGTATTGAAACGGTTACAAACCGTTTCGATACGAGTGACCGTTGAGCTGCATTTAAAAAGTTGTTGGGAAAATTTGACCGTTGGGAGGTTTTGACCGTTGGGCGTATCGAAACACCAAAGGGTGTTTCGAAACTGAAACACTTCGTATCGAAACGGGCAAGCCCTGTTTCGGTACGTGTTTTGGCAGTTTCAAACTGTATCAATATAGGTTAACATGTATCGAAACGGGTAACTTGAAAACCTTGGTTTGGCTACTTAAAAACGTTTCAAACCTTGCCAAAACCATTTAAAACATCCACAAACTTATTTTTAAGTTGTTTGGACTTAAAGGCATTTTTGAAATCTTTTCAATTTAGTCCAAAACTATTTTTCAATTATTATATCAAAACATTAGTTCTACACATAAGCATGCAAGCTAGTACGAGCAATAAAAAGAGATAAATAAACACATGACGCTACCACTAGTCACCTAAACACATGCTCCTGTCACAACAAAACATCAAACATGGCTCACAAGGCCCAACCATAGTAAGGATCTCACTGGATCCCTCCAGAAGAACACACAATGCCATAACTACAAACCTGGAGTGAGAATCGGTGTCACACAGCTTCAGGAACATACACTCTGAGTGAGATCCGTTTCCACACATCTTCAGAAACGTACTCTCTTTAGGTGAGACTCAGTGCCACACAAATTCAGGAACGTACACCCATGCTTGGAATGTCCCGTCGAGCATCTTTGAATGAGACTTGGTGCCACACAACTTCAGGAACGTACATTCAGAATCTCTAACCATGGTGTTGCAACACTCTATCTCTATGTATCCGGATCCCATCATTCAAGAAGATGCAACCACACAAGTTCCCTTACTTGGCACGTCACAACACATGATCCACCAAGGATCCCTATGGTTTACTATTACAACTAAGTCACCCAACATTTACCAAGTTATTATTCATTATCGAAGTGTACATTAGTCATCTTCATTAATCATTTCTATTAATCTGTATTATCTCATTAATGTCCCATGTCAATTTCTCTCTTTATATTGGCATTATTAATTATTCAATTCGAGGGTGCTTGTACTCACACGCATACCAATACCATTATAGCATATTGGAAATCCTTGATTTCCACAAATACTGGTACGACCAACAATCGTACAAAGCCTTATTCATGGGTTACGCCCTTTCCTTGAATTACAGTTTTACAACATTTTATTTGATCCCTAAAGCTTATGAAAGTCATTAAAGTTGGTTTACTAACGCATTTACTCAATTAACATTGCTTACCGACTTTATACTCATTTATTTGAATATAACCATTATTCATCTATTACACAGTTTTACATCAAATCACATCAGTCCATTCAAACAAGCATACAAAACGTCACATTTATCTCAATCAATCCAACAATCATCAATTAATCATACCGGTAACACAAACAACCCTACACGCTCTCTAAAGCCTCTTACAGTCCCATCATATCCATAACATCATTATGCATCTCAAAATATCAAGTCACATACAATCGGTCTCTACTCATGCTTATCTATCATCGACCTATTTTGCAACCACTAACAAGTAAGACAATTACGCTTATGATGCTCATGAAGCAGTAGGATTTCGAGGTGTACTAACCTTATGATGATCCCGCTAAAATCCCAAATTTTCTCCACACACCCAAAATCCTCAACTTCGTCTCTTTGGCTCCAACTTGAATAAACCCCAAGGCACCTCATTTATACCTCAAAACATGGAAGCAAACCATGATTTAACCCAAGCACCAAAGAGAGGTCTAGCCACATATTCATAACCTTGAAAAACATGGAAGAAACCTCAAGAACTTAAACCCCTTCAAAAACCCATTAATGAAGAACTCACCTTTATACCTCAAGAGTATATTTTTCTTGGAGCTTTTGATGGGGAGATTAATATACTTGAATCTTGTATCTTGGGTGGAAGATTTGTTGTATAATGTTAGCACTTTTAATCCAAAATGGCCATGAATGTTTTAGAGAAAATATGAAGAAGACAGATGAAGAAAAGGTGTTGGGTGGTGATCTTACCAAGGCTTTCTTGTCCCTCCCTTAAAACCCCACGTGATAGCTAGTACAAAAGGGGGATGACCAATCTTTCTCTTTAAAAGGGGTATAATTACCATATTAAACCTCTTATTTTCACCCTTGTCTCAAAATGGTCTATTTCCAAGCACAAATGACTCAATCTTCATCCAATAGGGCTCAAACTTGGCCCAAAGACTCTAATAACCAAATTTAACACGATGATCCATAACTCGGGTCAACGCCCAATGTTGACTCAAAAATTCGGGTCGTTACAGAAGTATAAGCGATACTACCATGTAATCACACCAATATATTAAAAAACAATCTGGTTAAACTTGAACTTAAGATATATGATATAAAAACTACAACTAACAAATCCAAATCTAAGATAACCCAATTCTAAAACAATTCAATCCAAACATGAACTAGAAACAATCTCAGTTCAAAATATTTAAAAGGCTTAAATATACATTTGGTACCTAAACAAGACACATTCTCTCAAGTTGGTACCTAGAGAATTTTTTCCCAAATTGATACCTTAACTAGGAACTTTCTCCCAAGTCTATACCTAAAGAAGCTTTTGCTACCAATTTGGTACTTGAACTAGACACCTTCTTCCAAGTTGGTACCAAAACTTATACATTCCATCAATTTGGTCCTAATTTGAAACAAATAAAAAATTTAACCCTATCTAATTAAAAATTATATCAAATTTCTTTTTGTTATTCTCATAAATTGTTATTTCTTCTCCCAAAAATATTATATTACTTTCATGATATAATAAATTTTTAACAACAATTTGTTTTTTATCATAAAATGTAGTTATCCAATTGCTACTATGATCGATAGACTCGATTCGTTTGACAGTATCGTAAGAAATGACTAAATTGATGTAATTTTTAAATATGAAAAGTTAGATTTATTTAATTATTTATAATTAGGATCAAATTGATAGAATGCATAAGTTTTGGGGACTAAAACTATTAATAAAAGTATCAAAATAATGAATGAAATTAAAGTTTTGGTGCCAACTTGAGAACAAAAATTCTTTAGGTACCAACTTGGGAGCAAAAATTATTTAAATACCAACTTAGAAAAAAAATCTAATTCAAGTACCAAATGTATATTTAAGCCTATTTAAAATTCGAATTTTCACAATTCAATTTGACTTAACTTATAACAACTTAATCCATCCATTGACATGTAAAAAGGGGAAAGTTTAACTTTATATTTAAAAACGATGCCAAAATTTAAATCCGAATTGATCAGGTCACTCGAGAAAATAAAAACATTGGATTCTTTAAAACTTTATATGTAAACCCACAATAATATAGATAACAACTAGGGGTGAAAATCAGTAACTTTGTATCGACGGTTGGGATGAAATTAAAAAATAGCTTAAGATGAATTATTAAATCTTGGGGTGTAACACCTCGATCCGACCCGAGGATCTGAAATGTCACATTGGGTCAACGACCCGACTCATCAAATTTTAAATTGATACTAAATCATGAAATTGAAACCATTTCCATTTCAAACACTCGTATTGTAAAATTGAGTAAATTAATTTACAAAATATGTGGATCTGTTTCAACAATTTACAATTTAAAGGGTTTAAATATTTAAAACATTTACAAACTTCACTTAGTAAGGTTCTATGAATACACAACTCATTAAATACAAGTATTGTACTTGGGTAAACACCGCTTGCTGGAATCTCGTACTGATAGTGCTCCTCAATCCCGCGATTGATCACCAACCTATGCACAAAAACAACAATTCCGAGCGATGAACTTACAAAGCTCAATTGTAACACCTCAATCCCGATCTCGATCCGAAGTGCTATATTTGAGTCACCCAAAATTTGACACATCAAATTTCCAATTTAAAACTATAAGTTTAGCCTTCATTTAAAAATATTAAACATCCATAATTTCGCATAGTTAAATCAAACCATATAAATTAGTTTACAAAATAAGAGCTCCGAGTTTAAAACATTGTATATCAAAATAGTAAAGCAAATAGTGTTTACAAACTCAACATTTGTAAGGTCCTATGAATACATAAGCCTACAACTAAATTCTAAGCATTGTACTCTAAAGCGATGTGGTGCTTGGAAATTCCTCCACGATGTGCTCCTCGATCATGATCACCTACTAACATGTGAACGAAAACAATGATTCTAAACGTCGAGCTTACAAAGCTCAGTGGTACATTTTTACTCTACCATAGTTCATGATTATTATAAACTAAGCATGCGAGATAAATATAGTTTGAGAGCATAGATAAGGCTTCACTATCTATGAGTCATCTCTTAGCCTACACTAGATAGAGTTCTTATATCACTTATCTCAAGGCATCAATAAGTCTACAAGAAGTCTTACATGTTCCACAATGCTTCAAAATACTCGAGATAACTCAGCTTATCAAGTTGGTTTCAAATCGCACCCTGATCACTCAGCCATCGGGTACATAAGCTATTGTCTATAACATCCACACAACATATATAAATAAATCCATACATAACCTACATAATGGCCAACGAAGCCTTACTTTACCTGTGCTCACACAACCGTCGGATACTCGTGCTTACATAGCTGTCGGGTTAAATGGACCATATCCGGATCACCATAGCTACAGACATATCTGGAACATACTTGGGTCACATTAGCCATAAGTCGTCCTTACCTAAGGTCACTCGAACATCAGGTTACTTGAACAAGAGTTGTTTAGATAATCATAAGATGATTATGAACAAGAGTTTTTCACCAAATGAAGGAGTTACATGAGATGTAATTAGCAAGTGTTGCTAATATTGGTTAAAGACTTAACTAGGTTACTCTAATATGATTAGAAAACCTAAAAGTTAGTTATATAGATAATCATATGATGATTATGAACAAGAGTTGTTCACCAAATGAAGGAGTTACATGAGATGTAATTAACAAGTGTTTCTTACCTAGATAGACCATAATCTTAAGAGAAAAGCTAAAACTCACTTAAGAGAATGTGAAATTTAGATCCTTGCCCACTAAAAAAACTTTACAGAGAGTATTTTCGACATTAACATTTGATGGTTATTAATTTTAATAAAAATAGTGGGAGTATAAAGACCTTTTATAAACAAACTTAGTAAACATACTCAAAATTCATATTTTATTATTGTAGACTTGTTATAGCAAATATAAATTTGTTATCATCGTGATCGATCCTTGAGAAGGACAAGTTGAACGACGTAAACTACATTAACTGGTCACTCGAAGGAAAATATTTTCGTTGTAATAAGACATGTCATTGTAAAAGGAGCTGCCCCATTTATCTTGAAAAAGTCAAGAAGGCAAATGAAAGCGGATCGTCCGTCTCAGATATTTATGTTATTGATATTAATTTATCAACACCTACTTCTTGGGTATTGGATGTCGGTTGTGTCTCTCATATTTTTACATTTGTATAAGGACTAAAAAAGAGTAAAAATCTGAAAAAATAAGAGGTGGACCTACGTGTTGATAATGGAGCAAGAGTTGTTGCATTAGCTATAGTAACATATACTTTATCGTTGCCTGGTGAACTTAATTTATGTTTAGAGGATTGCTATTTTGTGTCTAGTTTGACTAAAAAAACATCATTTCGATTTCTTGTTTGGACAATATTGGTTTTGAGATAATTATTAAGAATAATTGTTGTTCTTTTATCTCGATAATGTTTTCTATGGTGTGACACAATTAATAAATGACCTTTATATTTTGGATCAAGAAAATTCAATTTAAAACATAAATATGAAAAGATCAAAAACAAATGACTCTAATCAAATTTATCTTTGGCATTATCAGTTGGGTCACATAAGTGAAAAACACATTTCAAAACTCTATAAAGATGAATTTTTGGATTCGTTTGTTTTTGAACAACTTGATTATGCGAGCCTTGCTTATTGAGAAAGATGACCAAAGCTTCTTTTAATGGTAAAAGTGAGTGAGCAAGTGGTTTATTGAGATTAATACATAGTGATGTATGTGGACCAATGAATACACAAGCCAGAGGAAGGTTTCAATACTCCATTACTTTCACAAATAACTTCAGTAGATATGGGTACATTTACCTAATGCATCATAAATCTGAAGCCCTTTAAAAGTTTGAGGAATTTTAAAAAGAAGTACAAAACCAACTAGGAAAAAGCATTAAGGCTCTTCGATCAGATCAAAGAGGAGAATACTTAAGCTTGGAGTTTGGTGAGCTTCTTAAGGAATGTGGGATTGTCTCACACCTCATGGTACTCTATAATAGAATAGAGTTTCCAAAAAGAAGAAATCGAATAGTTTTAGACATGGTTCGATCAATGACGAGTCACATTGATCTTCCAGATTCTTTTTGAGGGTATGCGCTAAAATAATTGCTTTCGCACTAAATCGTGTTCCATTTAAATCAGTTCAAGAGACACCATATGAGATATAGATTGAGAAACATCTAAGTATTTCTTTTATGAAAATTTGGGGATGTGAAGCTTATGTCAAACATAAGATATCTACAAAGCTCGAACCAAATCTCATAAATGTAATTTTGTGGGTTATCCTAAAGAAACTAAAGGATATTATTTCTTCAATTCTACAGAGAACAAAGTGTTTGTTGCTAAAACAGGAATCTTCCTAGAAAGAGAGTTTGTTTTTCGAAAAGAAAGTGGGAGAAATATTAAACTCAATAAAATTAGAGATCAACCACATATCATTGAATAAGAGATTGAACAACAACAAGTTCCATAAGTTGTTGAGGAACATTCAACAGTTTTGGAAACACAACCACTGCAAAGATCTTTGAGAGAATGCAATGCGCCTGAGAAATATGGATTTCTTGTCACATTGCATAGTGATGTTCTCTTCATGGATCAAGATGAGCGTATAACTTATCAAGAAGTAGGGGTGGGCCAGACTTTGAGAAATGGCTAGAGGCCACGAAATTCGAGATGGATTTTATGTTAGAAAACCAAGTTTGGACCTTGATTTACCCACCTGAAGGGGTTAAGCCCATAGGGTGCGAGTGGTTTTTCAAAATAAAACCGACATGAAGAGTAATGTACAAACATACAAAGGGAGATTAATTGCTAAAGGCTTTCGTCAATTCATGGTATAGACTATGATGAAATCTTTTCCAATGTTCCTATGTTTAAATCCATCCAAATCTTACTTGCGATAGCTGAATTTTTCATGAGATGTGGCAAATGGAAGATAAAACCACTTTTCTTAATGGAAAAACCAAATGAGGGTGTGTACATGACACAACCTTAAGGTTTTGTCGATCCAAAAGATGCCAAAAAATATGCAAGCGACAAAGGTCCATTTATGGATTGAAGCAACCTTCTCAAATTCAGAATCTTCGTTTTAATGATGCAACCAAAGAGTTTGGTTTTATCAAAAATGAAGATGAGCCATGTGTTTTCAAGAAAATTAGTGGGAGCAGTATCATATTCTTGGTAATGTAGGTGGATGACATACTGGTAATAGGAAATGACATACCTAACTCATAGTCTATAAGGACTTGGTTAGAAAAATGTTTTTCTATTAAAGACTTGGGTGAAACAACCTACATATTAAGGGCCAAGATCTATAGAGATAGATCAAGATGACTCTTAGGACCAAGTTAAAATACATACATAGATAAAGTACTAAAAAGATTCAGTATGGAAGAATCTAAAAAAGGATTCTTACCTATGAGACATGGTATTTCACTATCGAAGAAAATATGTCCTTCAATGGATTAAGAAAGAAAGCACTAGAGTAAGATTCCATAAGCTTCAGCCATTGGATCTATCATGTATGTCATGCTATGTACAGGTCCAGATGTATGATATGCATTAAGTATGACAAGTCGGTACCAAGTAGAACCTGATGAAGGTCATTGGGTTACAGTGAAAAAGATTCTTAAGCACTTAAGAAGAATTAAGGATACATTCCTTGTGTATGGAGGTGAGGAAGAGCTAAGTATAAAAGGTTATACTGACACAAGCTTCCAAACCGATAAAGATGATTCTCGATCGCAATCGGATTTTGTGTTTTGCGTTAATGGATGTGTTGTGAGCTGGAAATGTTCAAACCAAGCTACAATAGTTGTTTCTACAACAAAAAAAACTGAGTATATTGCAGCATCTAATCATGCAAAAGACGGTGTTTGGATCAAGAAGTTTATATCTGAACTAGGGGTTGTGTTTTGATCAAGAAGTTCATATATGAACTAGAGGTTGTGTTGAGCATATTGAATGTTATAAATCTATGTTGTTCTAATAACTTAGTCACCGCACAAGCAAAAGAACCCAGATCTCACCAACGATCCAAACACATACTTAGGCGTTACCATATCATTCGAAAAATTATAGATTGAGGAGATGTGAAAATATGTAAAGTACCAACAGATGATAACATTGTCGATCCACTTACAAAGCCTTTAACGCAGAAGAAGCATGATCTTCACACTAAGTCACTTGGTATTAGATACATGAGTGATTGGTCTTAGTGCTAGTGGGAGATTGTTAGAGTATACCCAAAGACCAATCATAAGATGATTGTAAATGACATTTGTTTTTACCTTGTTTATTTATAAAGAAGCATTGTCATTATTATTTTTAGTTACAATTCTGCGTGCATAAATAAACTGAATTATAATAAATTTCTTAGAATAATATGGTTATTCTAAAATGTCCTTAGTCAAGTATTATTGTGGGCATGTACAACAATAATGCATTAGGACTAATATGTAGTTGATTGATAACAAAGTGTTGTCATTGACATGGAGATTTCAAAATCAATACATAAGTATGTATTAGAAAACGACATACTAGATTGACCCACTATGAGCATGTTTCTTAGATTATTGTGTGACAGTCACACCATTGCTCATAGTGATAACTACATGTATGATCCTCAGACTTGAGATCATCATTATTTCAACATCGTGAGTGACATATTTTGATACGGTCAAACGTGTGTCGTAACTGACTACACTATAAAGACTAATATTGGATATGTCATAATCTATGTAGTAAAATATCGTTGATCAAGATAGGATTTGTCCCTTCTACATAATAGGAGTAATATCATAGGTCACTTGATTGAGTGAGACTAGAAATGCATGGCCATGCTCGAATAAGTTGATATGAGATATCATAGTTATTCGTTTATAATAGTCTACTCAAGATATCAAGAAATATTAGATAGATTATACAAGTGATATAAAGGACAAAAGGATGTAATACATAAATAGTGTTAATCACGAAAAAGTTATGTCGAATCATGATTTCTTGTAACTTAGGTGACAATGATATATTGCTAGATGTCCCTCATTGTTTGTAATATTAAAAATGTTCTAATATTTACTACTAACGTTACATGAACCTACAGGGTCACACCCACAATTGAAATGAGCATATATATTAAACGAATTATATATGTACAAATTTGTTGTACACGAATTTAGTTAAATTAATATGTAGTTGATATATATAATTTAACTATTGGATAAATATTAAAAGAAAAATCATTATTGTAATTATATCTCTTTTAACATATAAATAATATAATTCGGTTTAAATAATATATATATATATATATTAAAATTCTAATTAAGTTGAATTTGGATTATATATATTTAATATATATATTGAAAACCTAATTAAGTTGAATTAGGTTTATATATATTTAATATATATTGAAATCTTAATTAAGTTGAATTGAGATTATATATATTTAATATATATATATATATATATATATATTGAAATCTTAATATGAGTTAAATTGGGATTTCAAAGGCTATAAAAAGGCATGAGAGATCTAGCAGTCATTAATGCTTTTGGGGGAAAAACCCTCTAAATAGTTTAGAGAGTTTTTATATGCTCGTTCCCTTATAAATGGTTTAGATAATTTTTATATGCTCGTTTCAACTAGGTGAACTACGTAGAGGTCGGAGGATTATCGTTGAGGCTTAAGAATCGACATTGTGGAATCGTGATTAAATATCTATCTTCTCCAAATTCAGAATTCGAGATTTTAAATAGGTAATTATTCACCCTTATTCACCCTGATTCATTCCTCATATGTGGATCTCTGGTGATAATCGCCGGATAATTTTTCCGCTGCGCCATGGAGTGTACCAGCCTGACCCAACAGAAGCACCATCTCATCCCTTATATTTTCCAGTTCCATGTGTGTTGTCTTAAGCTTTTCCCTTAGAGCTTTGTTCTCTTCTTTGAGGGTAAGGATTTCACTAGAAAAAGTTACACATTGTTGTGAGCACTTACCAGTAGCCTCGTTTAGAGCTCCCAACATTTCCTCATGAAACTCGTCGACCTTTCCATCAAGCTCCACTAGATGAGAGTTCATCTCCTTCAATGTGTCAAATCTTGACTCTATAGTTGCTGCAAGAGCTGGTTCCTCCATGTCTTTTGTTGAGTGGATCGATTGAATGATCAAGACCAACAGGGGGTGAATTGGGATTTAAAAACTTTGTGGAGTGAAAGGGCAATTTAAAAATGAAGAACAAAGGATTTTAGAGTGGTTCAAGTTCCAAATGAACTCTACATCCACTACTTTAGCTACCACTAAGGATTTCAACAATTCACTATTTGTTCTTCCCCTTTTCAAGGCTTAGGAGGTAACCTTTACACAACCGGTCAAATTTTCTACCCAAAATTTGACCAAACCCTCACCAATAATCAAAGAGGAAATTGGACAAGAAGTATATCTCTCAAATACAAATTTGTCCCTTGAAATACAACACTCAACCCAAATTTGAAGATAGAATAAGAATTGGATACAACACAATTTGGGAATTACAAGAGATTGGAAATTTAGCACACTTGAGGTTGGATTTTTGCTTGAATGTTTGTCTTTAATGCAATAGTTGTTGCTGGTCTTCAAAGAGCTTCAATTTATACATCCTCTATCAATTCTAGCCGTTTGGGTGGTTGAGGAATTGAATAGAGCCGTTGGGACCCTTTCTTTCCACCATAAATGCACTTCTGCAGCTATCTGTATCGGTACACGGGGAGTCGTATCGATACTTGTCTCAAAAAAGAAAGAGTCGTTGTACATAATAAAGAGGGGGTATCGAAACGCACGTAGGCGTATCGATACGGGACAGGGAGTGTATCGAAACAGATAAGACCGTATCGATACCTTTTTCTCAACTTAGCTCACTGGAAGTTTCTGTTTCAATACGAGGGTTTACCGTATCGATACGGATCAACTGCCAATTTAAATTTTGGTTACCTAACAACTGACACCAACGGTCGAAAGCATTTAAAACAATTTGAATTAAAAATTCGATAAAAACCGTATCGGTACACCATTCAAACTCTTTCAGTTTTTATAGAGGGGTGTATCAATACAGATTGAATCTGTTTCGATACGGTGTTTCGATACGGTTAAGAGCGTATCGAAACACATTCTTCTAGTAGCCAACTTTGTAAAAAATGTGTCGATACGGCTGGAAGCGTATCGATACACTTGGACGGTTTTCAATAGTTTGGCCTTGTAACACTTAGAAAATATTTGGAGTTTGAGTTTTTCAAATCAGTTTTAAAGTGTTGGTGATTTAAAACTTATTAAGGGACATATAAAACAATTTTAAGTTTTTCAATTTGATCCTTAATGATTTAATTATATCAAAATCAAACATAGGTTTCACATCTTTATTAAGCTCTTCATCATCCTTGTAATCTATCTTTGAGGTTGTGGTTGCTACAAGGGACGATTCTTCCATATCTTCTATTAAATTTTCTTCAATAAAAAGTTCAGCTTCTACTTCCCAGTCTTCTTCGCTAATGGAAATTTTGAACATGACCTCACTTTCCTCCTCGTTTGTGGTGGCCATGATTCCTTGGAAAGTCTATCTCTTATGTAATCTGAAATCTTGAGAAGAGTGGACCTTCCAGCCACAATTGAAGCATTCACCACTTTGTCTTCTATTGTTCACCTCGTATTGTTGGTAATAGTATTCTTTTTCACATCGAGCTCCCTCTGAAGTGTTACTTCTATCACTCAGATGAAACTTGTCTTCTTGTGTCATCATTTCCTTTTCCACGCCTTGTCTTTATGGCGTACCTTCTTCTTGCTAGTGAAGAGTGCCTCATCTTTGTCTTTTAAGATTACTTCACTCATTTGTTTGGCTAATGCCTCCTGATTAGCCAACAGGTTCTCCAGCTCCACTAAAAATGGTTGAGTAGGCCATCCTCTCATAGTGTAAATAAATGAAATTGTACTTAGGTCTTAGGCCATGGATGATAATTCTCTTCATCCTTATCTCGCTCACCTTCTTCTCTAGTGCAAGTTGAGATATATCATGACAAATAGATTTTACCTTGGTGAAATACTGAGTAATAGATAATCTTCCATGCGAGATACCCGCATGCTCATTTTTTAAGAGTTGGAAGTGTGCTTCATTCTTCTTTGAAAATAACTTTGCCAAAGTTTCCCAGGCTTCCTTTGGTGTTTTGTCGTCACGAATATGCTCCAATAGGTCATTCTCGATTGTGGTCTTCAACATATATAAAGCCCGCTCAGCCTTGATGTTCTATTTTCTCCAAGCTTCGACATTTTCCCTTGGTGGAGGAGTTGAGTTAGTGCCGGTGACTATTTCCCACAAATCATGACCTTGTAGGTAGGACTCTATGCACGTATCCCAATAACCGTAGTTGTGGTCATTGAGCTTCCTAATCCTGCTGGTTGTGCTTCCTAAATCTGCCATGGTGACTCACGCTCGGTGTCAACTATATATGTTTTGATATAATAATTGAAAAATGTTTTGGACTTAATTGAAAAGAATTTAAAAAATTCTCTGAGTCAAAAACAAATTGAAAATAAGTTTGATGATGTTTCAAAAGGTTTTGGCAATGTTTGAAATGTTTTTAAATATCCAAACCAGTGTATTTAAGGTACTCGTTTCGATATAGGGACAATCTGTATTGATACGTTTTGAAACTACCAGAATTCGTTTCGATATAGGGCTTATATGTTTCGATACGGATAGGTGTGGTTTTGAAACACCCTTTAGTGTTTCGATATGCCCACGTGGCATACACCCAAACAGCTATTTACCAACAACTATTTGAATTGTAGGTTGTTCCGATACGACACTAGGCATTTCGATACGGACGTTCCGATACGAGCCAAGATGTTTCAATACGACCTCTTCAATGCGCATAACGGCTCTTTCTGTTTTAGTCATGTTTCAAAATAGGCAGGAACCATTTTGATATGGGTAGCTGCAGAACTGCATTATGGTAGGAAATAAAGTCTCCAACGGCTCCAATTCAACCCCAATAGTCCTTAACGCCTACAAACTCATTTGGGAGTATAAAAAGGACCTCCAAGAATCAAGGGAAGACTAATGCTTCAATTGTCAACAACTATATGATGTCAAATTATCTTTAGGACTTAAATTGTTCATTCATTGTATAGACAACACTTGTGAGCCTAAATTGTCAAATTTGCTCAAGTGTATAGGTTTTGAGTGAGTGCTTAGAGTTGCAAACACATATCTATTAGAGGGATTTCTTGTTTTCTTTGAATTTTACTTGTAAGTGAGTGTTTGATTAGGCTAAGGGTAGATAGCTTAATCGTTGTAACAGTTTCCTCATAAGCCGAGAAAAGGGGACGAAATTCTTAGTGAATTTGGGAAATCCTTGGTGGCCTTCCAAGGTAGTGGATGTAGGCTTTGGGTTAGAAAGTTGAACCACTCTAAATCCTCGTGTTTAATTCAAATTTTTAGCCACCAACTCAAACACCCAAAAATCCAACTTCTCCACAACTTGGCAATCCATAACGGTTGAAGAAAATCGAGCCTATCAAGCCTAACAATTGGTATCAGAGTGAGGTTCAATCGAAGGGGATTAACATCCTATTAATGCGATCCGAAAAGCTCAATACAACATTCAATCAACCGATCAAATGGCACAATCCATCGACAAGCCACCTTTCTTCGACGGGACCAACTACGCTCATTGGAAGATTAGAATGAAGTTCTTCATCAAATCCAAAGATTACAAGCTTTGAGATATTGTTGAAGAAGGTCCTTTCATGCCACAACGAAGTAAGGCAGAATGGAGTGCGGATGATCGCAAGAAGATAGAGCTTAATTGCAAGACCTTGGACATCATCTTTTGTGCATTTGGCCCCAACATCTATGAGAAGATGTCCTCTTGCGAAGATGCCAAGGAAGTATGGGACAAGCTTGAAGTCACATACGAGGGAACAAACGAAGTAAAGGAGACCAAGATCGGCCTTCTCAACCACAAGTATGAGAACTTCAAGATGGAACCAGATGAAGACATCACAAGATGTTCGATAGATTCTCCACCATCACAAATGTTCTCAAAGGTTATGGAGAATCACTCCGAAAGACAAGCTTGTCCGAAAGCTTCTCTATTCTCTTCACGGGTCATGGGACTCAAAGAATATTTCCATCATCGAAGCCAAGAATCTCAAGACTTTAAAGCTTGATGAACTCATGTGGTCTCTTCTCACTCATGAAATTATGAAGAAAGGAAATGAATATGAGAAAAAGAAGGAAGAGATAAAGAAGATGGGGAAGAAGAAAATCTTGGAGCTTGGTATCAACACTAATTCCATAGCTCTCAAGTCCTCCAAGTGCAACCATGTTGAATCAAGTGAGGAGGAAAGTGAAGAAGAAGAGATGGCCTATCTCTTCGAAAAGTTTGCCCGATTCATGAAGAGCGAGATGGCTAAATCCAAACATGAATCGAAGAAAAAGAAGATGAAGGATTCCCACAAGTCCAACAAAAAGGGATCATCTTCGAAGAAAGCATACGCGGTGACATGGAGTGATGAAGACTCCACCGATGATGAGGTAGCCCACCGATGCTTCATGGCCCTCAATGAGGGAGAGGTAACTTCTAACTCATCTAGTTCAAATTCATATTCTTTTGATGAGTTACAAGAAGCCTATAATGAATTGGTTTTTGAATTCAATGTTTCATTTTCGAAAAACAAGAAATTGATTTCAAAGTTAAAAACCAAAAATGATTTGCTTTCTAAAATCAATTTAGAGTTTGAAGCAAAAATCAAAGATTTTGAAATTAAAGTCTTAAGTTTACAAGAATTGCTTCAAACGATTGAAAATGGTCATCAAAAGAAGATTAATGATCTTAAGAAATAAAAAATATTTGATTTCCAAAGAGCATGAAAAGAAAAATAGTTTTGGAAAATCAAATTTTTATATAAGACAATCTAGTGCCCCTAGATTTGTGAATGGTAAAATTTTTAGAAGTATTTGGGTCCCAAAAGAACTAAGTACTCCAACTAAAAAGGATGAAATTGAAAAATGGATTCCTAAAGGGATTAAATTTTGTGCCACTAACGTCTATGGACTCAAAGCAATTTGGATATAAAAAATTATTTGATTGTCTTATGATAGGTGTGATGGAGATTGATCAAATAGTCCAAATTTGAGGGGGAGCTCCATACACACAAGGAAGAACACTTGAAGAAGGAAGGCTTCACATCCTCCCTTGAAGTTCAAGTGTTGGTAAAAATTTTAGTTGTTTTTATTTTAGTTAGATTATTTTTTTTTACAACTAGATTATCATATTGTTAGACTAACAATATTTGATGCTTTGAGTAAGGGGGAGCCAATTTTAAAACCAAAAGTTTTTAATAATGTCAAAAAAAATTAAACCTCTTATGTTATTTTGAGCCTAATGTCTTTTAAATTCTTTTTATATAACGAAAAGAGAGAGAAATTGTTTGAAAATTTGATTTTTCAAGAGAATAAAGGAAGCTTTAACTTTATTCAATTTTTAAAATCTCTTATTCAAATTTTAAAATTCTAAGGGGGAGAATCCCAAACAATTTTTCAATTTGGTTTTATTATATCAAAAAGGGAAAGATTGTAGAAATATATATTTTGATATATAATTGGAAAAAAAATTGGACTTAATTGAAAAGAATTTAAAATATTCTCTAAATCAAAAATAACTTGAAAATAAGTTTGAGGATGTTTCAAAAGGTTTTGAGAATGTTTGAAATGTTTTTAAGTAGCCAAGCCAGTGTTTTTAAGGTACTCGTTTCGATACAGGGACAATATGTATCGATACATTTTGAAACTGTCAGAATTCGTTTCGATACAGCGCTTGTCTGTTTCGATACAGATAGGTGTGGTTTCGAAACACCCTTTGGTGTTTCGATACCCCCACGTGGCATACACCCCAACGGCTATTTCCCAACGACTATTTGAATTGCAGACTGTTCCGATACGACACAAGGTGTTTCGATACGGGCGTTCCGATACGACCCAAGATGTTTTCAATACGACCTCTTCAATGCGCATAACGGCTATTTCTGTTTTAGTCGTGTTTCGAAACAGGCAAGAACCGTTTCGATACGAGTAGCTGCATAACTGCATTTATGGTGAGAAATAAAGTCTCCAACGGCTCCAATTCAACCCCAACGATCCTTAACATCTACAAACTCATTTGGGAGTATAAAAGGGACCTCCAAGCATCAAGGGAAGACTAATGCTTCAATAGCCAACAACTACATGATGTCAAATTATCTTTAGGACTTAAATTGTTCATTCATTGTATAGACAACACTTGTGAGCCTAAATTGTCAAATTTGCTCAAGTGTATAGGTTTTGAGTGAGTGCTTAGAGTTGCAAACACATACCTATTAGAGAGATTTCTTGTTTGCTTTGAATTTCACTTGTAAGTGAGTGTTTGATTAACCTAAGGGTAGATAGCTTAATCGTTGTAACGGTTTCCTCCTAAGCCGAGAAAAAGGGACAAAATTCTTAGTGTTTGGGAAATCCTTGGTGGCATTCCAAGGTAGTGGATGTAGGTTTTGGGTTAGAAAGTCGAACCACTCTAAATCCTCGTGTTTAATTCTCATTTTTAGCCACCAACTCAAACACCCAAAAATCTAACTTCTCCACAACTTGGCAATCCATAACGATTGCAGGAAACCGAGCCTATCAAGCCTAACACTTAGGAATTTCGTGATTTAAACTTTCATATTTTTTATATGAGAAGTGAAAACTGGAAGACTTTTCCACTTTTTTTACTTATTTTTACATAAAGTAGTAATAAAAAAAGAAAGACTTTAATAAAAAAAGGAAAGAGTCGTTATTATAATTTAATTTCTTATTAATTATAAATTAACTTTTTTTTATTTCTCGGGAAATAATAAACGTTTTGAAAATTTGAAATCAAAATTTTATGGGTAAATTACATAGTAATTCACTGAACTATTCTAGAGTTTCAACTAATATTTAAACGGGACATAATTTTTTAAGATAGCCACAAAAAAATTGTAAAAAAATTTATAAAAAAAGTAACGAGTTGCTCACGAATTTATCAAGTCGAGTTAGGCCTTGCTCGACTCGACTCGATAAGATCTCGAGTTGAGCTCAATTTCGAGTCGAAGATTAATCGAGTTTTGACCGAATTGAACTCAAATTGTTTGTGAGATGCTCAACTCAATAAGCACCCATATCGATGGACATTGACTCCACTATGTCGGTTAAGGCATAGATAATTTACAATATTATAATACTATTTTACTTTGGTTGACTTCACTTCACCATGTACTTTGCTTATATGCCCTCTAAAGTTAACGACGTTAAACGATGACATGGTAAGGACACATGTCATTTCTAAATAAAAACACTTTAAGTCAACAACCTTTGACCATTTCTTTTTTCCAAGACAAGAAACATGACAACAAATTAAGGGTATGTGAACAATTTTACTTTTCCTTTCAAGGAAAAAAATTTAAAACACGAACCAATACATTGGAAGATTTGGAAAAGGAGGAGATATCGGTGCCACTATTTGAATATTTTGTTGGGCCTATACTGTTTATTGTCGAAGCTCCTCAAAGAGAAAATTGTTCATATCCTGAATAAAATATTAACGAAATTAAAACGCCAATACAACACACCCTCTTCAAGTCTTCAATCTTCATATTTGGCTTTAATAATATCGGTTAAAGTACATTGTAAGTCCTTGTACCACATAAAAAGATACATTTTTGTCCTTGTACCTTTGAAAGGGACGTTTTAGTCCCTGTACATTTAAAATCCTTCCATTTTGATCCAAATCGTCAATTTCTCGTTAAATGAAGGCTGATATAGTTTAATGAAGGCTGATGTGGCTTGGGTATTATTTGACCCGATTCAAATGGTCCAATTATTTTTTTCATAAACCCATTCAAAATCTTTAATACAAAATTACTAAAAACCCAGAATTAAAAATCCCAAAAAACTAAAAAAAGTATCGTGAAACCCTTTGGAATAAAATCTCTTAATATAAATCCTTAATTTAGAACCCTAAAATTGAAAATCCCTAAACCTTCATCCACTTAAACAAGATGAGCAGCAATCCAACCCTCATTAAACCGTTGTGAACCAAAACAATAAAATCACCAAACTCATAAATAGGTAGAATAAAATCCCTTAATACAAATTTTATTTTATGTAAAGATCACTAGTCTTCAAACAATAATTTCCAAGAACATTAAAGTTCGAATATTTTTTTTTTTTTTTTTGCAGATGAACAAGGAAATTGTAATTTCATGAGTAAAAAGTGTATAAACAAAGTATCTACGTGCCACTACAAAAATTTAAGCTTAGTTCCCATGGTGCAATAAATAAATTTTACTATTCTTTCAAACGACACCCCATGAAAATTCAAGTTGCTTCCGCAAAGACAAGATTCGAGAATCAAACCATGAAACTTCAGTTCCGGACTTCAAGCTTTGTGCAACGGTAAAAAAGCGTATAGTCTGCAGGGTACAAATGTCGCTATATAACGGTAGTGGTAACGTTACCATCCGAAATTGTGATTCCAACAATTTTTATGTCCGCAATAGCATCCATTATAGGGAGTACTTGAGATATTAACTAAAAAAACGTGTTTTTATCGTCACAAATAAGTGTGAAGATAAGAGTTTCATGATTCGATTCCAATCCCATATTAACTAAAAAATGTGTTTTCATCGTCACAAAAATAATTCCAATTCACAAATCCAATAACAAATATCAGCTGGAAAATTCAATTTATATATCAGTCAACAAAAGCAATTTCAATTCACAAAATCATATAACAAATTCAATTAACAAAAACATTTTCAATTTCAAATCTAATTCGCATATTTAGTTAACAGAATCAAATTTAGTTTGCCAGTCAGCTAATTTGAACATAGAAATAACAAAATATAAAAATTTAGGCGAAAAAACAACTAGTTCACGTTCGATCTAGGTCTGATTTCAATTTCACAATTTCGTACTTAATTTGTTGAACATGGTCAGTAGCAAACTAGCAATAGGGTCATTTGTGATGCTATTTTGATTTGAAATGTGTGGAAATAACTCATTGAGGTAATTGTGGAGTCGACTATGTGCCTTTTTTCTCTTGCTAATTAAAAAATCAAGAAAATATTTCAAGATATTTAATTTTTTTCTCACCAACAATTGTTTGGTTGTTATAGCTGATTTTAGTCCTGTTCCACTTGAAATAACCAATTGATTAGGTCTCCCCGCTTGTACAATTGTATTAGTCAGTAAAATACGAATTATACATATATGAAATTTACGGAATCACTAAGTTATACATACATTTAAAACCCAAACTTGAGGTTGAGCTTCCTTCTTCTTTCCATTTCTTTTGTAAGATTCATTGTCATTAGTAGATGCACGAGCCTTTCTTTTACTTGTGGCATTCCAATCAAATGTATACAAGAAACCAATGCCAATTTTCTGTATCCTCTTGCTATAGAAAACATTTGATTATTCCCATCTCTTCCAGTAGTTGTAAGCAACTGACCTTTGATCAACCCTTTCAAAAAAAAAAACATCCATCTAACCCAATAATGGATCTGCAATCTTCTTCAAAATTTTCCTTCAAACTTTTAAAACAGATGTATAAACGAGAGAACATAGGCGATGAATTTGTTATACTCCTATCTACCTCTAGTTTCATTGTACTGCCTGAATTAGTTTCACACAACTTATCACAATATTCCCGCAACTTTTTAAATTCTTCCATGTATTTCTCTTGAAGCTTAGCTCGCCTTACTTTCGAAATATTCACCATCACACCCAAATTTTGTCTGACTAAAGCTCTTAGAATGATCATTAAGAGCAATCTTGAATTAAGAAGAATCCCTGAATATTTGACCAACAAAAAACCAACGATTGCTAATAGCAGGATTATAACACAATCTCTGAGATTGAACCCTTTGAGCGTCATCAGCATCTGAATCATCACTTGTGGTTATATAACTTCTCGGATCATCGGAATCAATGTAATCACTATCGAGTCCATCATCATTCATATGATGTGTCATGGATGGCTCAACGGAATGGTCCTTTGTACCCCTTGTTTGCGATGGTCCTGAACCACCAACATCTTCTATCTTCAAGTTGTTCACATATTCTGTCACTTTTTCACGAGCATCAACTAACTCGTTATTCCCCTCATCACTAGACAAGTTTATATCATGCATATCTAAATTATCTTCTACATCATCTATAGTAACCTCTTTACCATCGTCATCGGTTGACACATCAAAAGACTCGAAAAAAATTTTAGGTAAAGGAACATCAGTAGACATGTCATTTTCATCACCGACGTGGTCAACGTAAATAGAAATTTCACCAAATGTCTTTAAACAGTTAGAAAACTCAAGCACACTATTGTCGTTAAATAACAACTTTAAGCCATCTTCTAAACTCTTATCTTACTCCAGAAAAAACAAACGCTTGACCTTGTTTAAGCCACACTTGAGTCATGCACCATTGACAACAGTTCTTAATAACATAATTCTTCAATATCATCATGCTTCACAACTTGTACTTTACCATTAAGATGTGTTTATTTTAAATTCCCCTTGTTCCACAATAATGAAATTTTATTTTAATTTTTTTCTGTCTCTTTTCACCTAAAACACAAATGATATAAGTTCATGAGATTAAATATTTTAAAGAGGAACAAGGCTGAATTCTAGCAAAGTGAAAATAGGACAAAACTCTACGGAAAAATAAACAAATATGTAATAAATCAAATCTTAGCATTAATGATAAAGTTGTAAAACAAAAAGCATGTTGACATATGTCCACTTCGAGTATTTTCAACAATGAAAGCACTATGGACCAAAGTTGTTTTCTTTTTAAGTTTGATATCGATTATGGACAAAAGTTTAAAAATTATTATATAAGAAAGGCAAAATGACAAAAGATGCCCCCAACGTTTGCATGTTTTGTCATTTGACCCCCTATTCTTTTTTTTGGTCCAAATATGCCCCCAACGTTTGCTTGTTTTGTCATTTGGCCCCCTATTCTTTCTTTTGGTCCAAATATGCCCCTAACATTTCATTCATAGTCCAAATATACCCCTGTTGGATGTAAACTGTCAATCAACCGACGCTCAACAGCTTATAAATTTTTTTGACGTGGCATCAACAAATCTTAATACGTGGCAAGTCCAGTCAGCATCAGTTGTTGAACGTCAGTTGACTGACAGTTTCCATCTAACATGGGGCATATTTGGACCAAATTGAAACGTTGGGGGTATATTTGGACTAAGAATAAAACGTTGGGGGCATATTTGGACCAAAAGAAAGAATAGGGGGCCAAATGACAAAACAATCAAACGTTGGAGGCATATTTGGACCAAAAAAAAGAATAGGGGGTCAAATGACAAAACATGCAAACGTTGGGTGTATCTTTTGTCATTTTGCCTATAAGAAAACACAAAGGACACACGTGGACCACAATTTTTACAACCATGTTATTAGACTACAAATACTTTAAACATGCCAACCTTTACTAAAGAAAAAATAGAATCGATATAAGAAAATATTAATCATATAAAAAAAAAACTTACCAAAAAAGTGTTAAACATATAAACAAGATAAGAAAGGGGAATGAAAACTCGTATTTTACTTACTTTATCTCTTCAAAATTGTTGGTTGGATTGCTGGGGTTCTAAATTAAGGATTTGTATTAAGGGATTTTATTCCACAAGTATCACAATATTTTTTTGATTTTTTGGGATTTTTTAATTATGGATTTTTAGTAATTTTGTATTAAGAAATTTGAATGGGTTTATGAAAACAAATAATTGGACCATTTGAATCGGGTCAAATAATATCCAAGCCACATCAGCCTTCATTAAACCACATCAGCCTTCATTTAACGGAAAATTGACGATTTGGATCAAAATGAAAGGATTTTAAACGTACAGGGACAAAAATGTCCCTTTCAAAAGTACAAAGACTAAAATAAATCTTTTAATATGGTACAAGGACTTCCAGTGTACTTTAACCTATAATATCCCTCCAAAGAGATTACATATCATTTGCATAGTGTCACGCCCATTTAGAAATTAACGCTATATTCCGCATCCTCAAATCCACCCCAGCTAGTCCACCCAATTCTTCAGCCAGCACACCCTTGTTTAGTTCACACGACTCAATTTTGGGGGTTTAAGTATCAAATAAGTGCTTAAAGTATATTATTTTTTTAGATAGGTGCCTAATATTTTTAAAATTACTTAAATAGATGTTAGTCGTGACTGTCCATTAAAAAAAATCTATTAACCAATAAAAGCATGACATGTGTCAATATTAAACCTTTTTTTGTTTTATTTTTTAACCAATAAATCAAAATTTTTAAAATATCCTAAAATTTTCAAATAGTTCCCAAATCCGGCCACTACCATCGGTGTTGGTCACGTTTTCGGCGCCGAATTGAAGCACTCTTCTCTTGCCAAACGACCCACACATCGTTCATCATCTGTTACACCGCCGTTCGCCGTGAATTATTCGAGTGAACCATTCGACGATTTTGACGTTTAGCACGGTGCTGGTCGATTTTCGGCGATGATATGATAGGGTAAATGCTCGTGATGATCCAGCAACGAATGTTGCGGGCGGTGGTGTGGCAATCGTCGACGAAATCAAGTCAAATCGGGATTTGAGTTTTGAGTGTTAAGGATTTCAAAGTTTGGGGCTAATTAACGGTGAAAATTAACGGGCACTGACGGCGTGCACCTATTTGAATAACGTTGAAAATGTTAAGCACCTATTTAACCCGAAAAATACTTTAAGCATCTGAAAGAAAAAAATATATATAATTTACACACTTATTTACCACTTAAGCCTCTCTCTTTTTTTTTTTGTTACATCTGTCCCATCCCATAAGAAGGCAATCGGATACGATTTAACTTCGCCACCACAAAAACTCGTATGTAGTTCAAAGGTAATGACGATAACACCATGTTCACTAATAGCAATTTCACAGGAAAAGACGAGGATTGTCGCTTCCATGTTCAATAATAGCAATTTATCGAAAATTTTGAAGAAAAAAAAACACATGAATATTAAAAAAGTAATTTATTTTAATTTGACTAGCCTTCAAGCTTGTCATCCAATCCAGACACAAAAGGTAAAAATAAAAGGTACCCACACGACTTAGTTTTCTTAGTTTTGTTTCCTTTCATTTATTCATATCCTAAACAAACACACAACACCTGCAAAACACCAGAAAAACAGAACACAAATTTGACACCATCTTCCACTGGTTTACTTCATATGTTTCTTGGCCTTTCCCATGTTAGAGCTGGAACCTTCATTTGATGTTGGGTTCTCCAAATCCATATTGAAGAATGGAGATTGCTCGTCGAACTCTGTCATACTAAGCTCATTCAACCAGTCAAACTCAGTAAGAGGAGTTGGTTCGAATGGCGGGTCATCTGAATCCGAGTTATTCTCACCTGCATATGTCAAAGGGAACATAACTATCAAATCATTGGCAACCCCAATAGTACCGTATAGTCATTTTGAACCAACAAAAAATTTCATCGTACACCTAGAGGTTAATTGCAATGTAATTCTATGAAGTTCTAGCAGTATTAATGGCTTGGTTATGAAATGCGTCAGAGAGCCTTGATACGAAAGAAAAAGAGTAGTGACATTAAACTAGCAATAATAAATAAGAAGAATCAAGTTTCGAACTTACTCGGTGGAGGCGTGCTAGCTCTTTTCTTTGACCTGCGGGGAGGTTTCCGGGGACAGAAATCCTGCAATAGAGGATTAATGCAAAAGGAAACAAATCCAAACAAAAATAAACTTTAAGTACTATTGCATGAAAGGAACAAATTTGATTATTTACAAAAATTGGAAAAGATGTAGAAATATTAATGATAGGGACCAGGAGACATTAATGGCTACACAAATTTTAGTAGAAAAAGTAGGAAATTTGGAAAAACACCCAGTGAAGTTTACATACTAAGGATGTTTGAGGGGGGAAATCTAAAATCAAGAACATGACAATAATAGTAAATCTTCAAACCGAATGGAGTAAATTCATAAATAAAAAGCATGAATGATCTTTAAACACTAAGGATTGTTGTCTCATTATATGTTGCATCCACTTCACTAAAATTTATATTCAACCTACGATAACCATCTATGTTGCTTCAACTCGTGATGTCGCATATTTAGATATAGTATGGAGATATGATTCAGACAATAACTTCAAAAAATGTCAAAATACTTGCAAAATTAATGTCTATGTAAGACGCGTGTTAAAGAATAAAATTATTAATAATACCATAGGAAAATATAAGTTGAAACTCACATCAGCATAGATGGAAAGCTTAGCAACTTTTGCATAGTTCACATATCGCATGAGATCTTCATAGGAGTAATACTTTTGCCCACTCTCTGGACATGAGTAGTACTGCAATAGCCATCCATAAAATTATCAGTCAACAAAATTCTTCTTTATACTATCAAATTTTCATGTAGATTCCATTGTATCACGATAAATGTTACTACTAAACCTTTTTTTTGGAACCATGTGTCTTTAAATTGTGAAACAACAAAACATTTTATTATAAGCAAGTCCAATAATATTGAAGAGCAAATAGTTATCTATTTACGGGGTTCAGGTAGATATATCACAAAGGTCTAGTAATAGCTGCAAAAGGCGTATTCACAGTCATCACTAGTATAGGTACACTCTTGACTGATCCAGATCGGTCCATTAGATGGATAGCCAATCTTGTCATTGCGGTAGAAACTGGAAAATGTCTTAGACTTTCTCTACACAGTCACAAATTACTTACCTTCAAGATTCAGAAATTTAGTTTATACCCTAACTAAATATAAAAATCTTTTACCTAGAGATGATTGATTGCCAATTCCAAAAGAATATTTCACACCAGATAGATTGTTAGGATCAGTTTCTAGCATGTGAATTACATTCATAAAGGGAGTTTGATTTTAAAGTTTCATCAAATGCATGCACAGACAAGGAAATAAAAACTTTTTAAACCGTCAAATCACAGTTCTGTCACTTTCACAAAATAGAAAATAAGGTTCATATCTAGTAAATGCACAAGAAATTGCATTCTTAATATTTCATATGAAGATGTGACATGCAATGCCTCACATAAAAGCAAGACTTAAACAGATTTGGTAACAAAATCTAGAAAGACAAAATTAGATTGACTGAATTAATCATCAATAAAACAATAAAATATTACTAAGCGTTCAACAAATTAAAGCAGGTAGAAAGCTTGATTAAAGGGGCTGATAGGTATCAGACCTCTCTAGTGGCTGAATCACATAGATCGTAAAGAGATAAACAAAGAACTATTAAAAGGAGCAATTACCGAAAGACTAGACCCATCCTTCTTCTTTTTGACAACGAACATCCAGCGATCAGGAATTGGCCTCGAAGAATCCTCGTCTGCCATAGGGAAAATGATGATTTCTCAAGAGTGCTTAAAAGAATCCCTTGTTTACTCCGCCAGAAAAACAACTTAGACCTAGAATTTTAGAAGAACGAGGTACTTAAAAGGCAATTCTCAGGAAGAGTAAAAATACCTTTGAAGGCGCGTGTGCACGTTCTCTCCACGTGTTTTATGATTCAAAATCCGAAACGTACCTGAAATGAAATGAACAAAAACACTGTATTTGAATTTTTGTATATGAGACATATGTAAGAAAATACAGATTACTTACCATGTTTGCTAAGATGACAAATGAGTTCAAAGGGATATTGACATTGAAAAAAAAAACAATGGACGACCAAAATAACTTCCATCTTTACACTTCAAAGGCAAATTGAGTATATTGTATACAAGTGTGGCAAAACTAGATGACTCCATTTACAACTGTTACGTGATAGACACAGATTATCTAGTCAGACAAGAAAAATTATCAACCTAAGATCAATTCAACAATAAAACAAGAGAAATAATAACACACAACTAATCACAGCAAGACACTGATGAAAAAGTTATATAAGGGCTTATCAGATTTAAAAGAGAAAGCTCTTCCTACCATAGATCAGTTAGTCCCCTGTTTAAGTCCTTCTTAAACCCTTTGGACTTTATTCTTTCCAATAACATTTTGCTTTTTACCATAAGTAGATTGAGATAGTTGCCGATAGGAAAATGCTATTACCTATTAAAAATGAATTGTTAAATTTTAAACACTCACTAATTGATGTCATTTTGAACTACTAGACTTCAATTGAAGAAAACTGACCAAGCTTAATCAAAGACATAGTGATGACAATCTACAAACTATTAATCAAGAGAAAAAAATTATCAGCATAAACATTTCTCGTCCAAATCAAGAAACTATTTCCATTATCCCCATCAGAAATATAATAATCGTCATCATGATCATCAAAATCCAAACATCAACAGTCAAGAGAACAAAAATGATACACATGTTTGCTTCGAGTATTACATAGATTCCCAAAAACACATAATGTAAAGTGATTTGCTCAAAGTCGTAATAGATTATAACATTTTTGTACCTATAATGACTAATAAAAAAATATGGATGTAAATTGATTTGTTTTTTCCCTTTTAAGTATACATTGTTACTACTGCAAGGAAGCAAAGATTACAAGATCCCAAAAAGTCCTTGTACTTTTAATATCATCATCATCTACAAGAAGAACAACAATAATAAAACACATCTCAAATAAAACTAGTAACAATCATAAACAAACTGCAATAAGAAACTAATAATTAATTGGAGAGCCAAGTTATCCAAATTATGAACGTGAAACTGTGGAACATTAATAATAGTAATAATGAAAAACATACTTCCTTATGGAAATGTTTTCTAGGAAATAGATAGAAATCAAAAGTGATAGGATACTATAAGAAAAATAGAAAGAGATAAACCTGCAGTTTCCTTTTCATTCTGCTTTCACTGTTTCCACCTGCGACTGGGAAGGAGTTAACGAGGAAAGGGGAAAAAAATAAACATTTAAGGAAGTCAAAAACATCGTACCAAATCCTTCTTGTTCCCGGACGGGATATCACGTTTCTTTTCATTATTCATTGATGAATAGCATTACATCACAATGAAAAGTGTTAATAGTTTTTCCTAGTGTTTATTTGGTCAAAAGAAAAATATTTTTCTTTTCTTTTTTCTTCACATTTTTTGGAATTGAACTTAAAGTTCTACCCACACTTAAAAATGGCTAGTGTTACTCCAGAGATTATAAGATGTTTGAAAATCCCATGACATCGGTGATTGTTTGGAAATCTATGCCAGAAAAAAAACCAATGTATCATTTATTTCAATCACAGAAATAACTACCGAAGTCATAAAAGTTTAAAAGAAAAACACTGAAGGTTCAGTCAAAGAAAGATTTTGGAAGTTTGGTATGTTAGAAAACACAAACAACCAATTTAATCGAAATCGGATCCATGACGAGTGCGCAACCGTTTCCATGTCAACCACAATGACTGCATTGATATTTATCCTTCATAAGTGTCCACACAACAGGCTTCACCCGCCAAGAACTAAACCTGATGAATAAAAGAGACTAAGAAACTAGTTGTCACCTCAATAATCGGATAAGGACAATGCTGATAACATAACTACAAAATATAATTTCTTTGAACATGAAATCAATAACAAAACATATTATGCAAATCAGAATGCAATCATAGATGAAAAATCCTCAAGTCATGTCATACCAATTATTTTACTGGGTAGAAGTAAAACAAAAAACAACATACATTTCATTAAAACATATTCTAATATGGGAAGAACAACTTCGACCACGTTTCAAATAAGTATATAATCTCAAATTCAATTAGCAACAATAGTGTGCAATAATAAACTTGAGATGATTTGGTAAATACAAATAACATAATGTCTAATTTCCTTGTGAAGGTTGATAAGGGGTTATACTAAAACCTTCAAAATTAGTACTTTTGTTTTTATCGTCTTGAAACTCATATATCATGATTTGAAAATTTCAACATATTTAGTGATATAACAATTCAACCAAACGAAAATAATTAAAACCCATTTCAGATAATCAATTAATATAGGAGTACGTACCTGAATTTTAGGTTTTGGAGTGTCAAGAACACTGCTTTCGTGCAATGGCGGCCAGAGGTTCATAGCATGAACCATATTCAAGAAGGGTAAGTTAGAAATAGAAATTAATTTCTCTAGTGCAAAACTGGATAGAGGAATGGGGGATTGAGGAAGAAAAGATTTTTCCACAAAAAGTGTGTTGGTATTTTTGAACTGAAAAAAGAAAGTATAAGTTTAGTTCTTGAATTTTGACATGATATAATCACACCGAAGAAGAGGGAGCAAAAATTGGTGGGTTGTATTTGGATTCAAACTGAAGGCTGGAACAACCAAACCAAGAAAAATAAAGATCACGCCATTACCAAATCATTTTTTCCTTCTCAAGGTTCGGGGTCAGTCATCGGTGCAGATGAAACGACATCGTTTTATGTCGGTAAGTATTATGTTTATGCTTAAATGAAAAATAGGTGCTCAAAGTATGTTGTTTTTGAACTTTAGGTACCTAAAGTTTTTTTTAAAAAGTTTTAAAAGTTACAATTTTAGGTACTTGACCATTAATGGGTATTAAATTTTCAAATCAATCAATGCTTGACACATGGCAATAATTTGATTTTTTTAAGAAAAACACCAAAAAAATCATTTTTTATAAAATTTTAAAATTTTGAAAATCTTACAAAATAGTCTTCAAATCCCTAAAATTACCCAAATCGTTGTCGCTTCTGCCTCCGATCGTCGCCCCTGAGCACACCCGTTTGGTCGTCGGACCAAGGCGATCATTTTCTCCAACACGGCATCGCTGGAAACGACGATTTCACGTTCAACGTTCGGTTGCACGTCGTTAGCCGTTTTCGACGACACTGTGATGGGGGAAATTACCGCCTTGGTCCGGCAACCAAAGGGGTGTGTGCTCAAGGGTGGCGATCAGCGGCAGCGATGATTTGGGTTTGGGTAATTTTAGAAATTTGAGGACTGTTTTGTAAAAATTGTAAAATTTTGGGATATTATGAAAACTAAATTTTTTTGTTTTAGATTTTTAATTTTGAAAAAATAAATTAAATTTGCGCCGTGCACCAAAAATTATAACGATTGAAACTTTGGGCACCTATTTTTACAAAAAAAAATACTTTAGGCCCCTAAAGTTTAAAAATGTATACTTTGGGCACCTATTTTTCATTTAAGTCTTATGTTTATATGGTAAACTATGCAGTCACTCAACTTCTACCATATTTCTGTTTTAGTCACTTAACTTTTGAAATTCATTTTTTGGTCACCCAACCGTTGAGTGTCTAAAGTTATTGCCCTTAAAGCAATATAAGTTGTCCAACTTATACCTTTTTTCCAGTTTGATGCTTTACATTTTTCGGACCACTTTAGTGCCTAACGTTTCATTCTGTAACTCAAATCAAGTTTTTCCGTCAACGGCCGTTAAAAAATACCGCCATCCAATTATAACATGGCACATGGCCTTTTTTATTTAATTTCTGAATTTATTTAAAAATATGAACTTAAATCACCTCAAATTTTTAATTTCTTTCGATCAAGCCCTCAAATCACATCTCTCTCACCGTTCGGCATCCCCACACGTCAGCGGTTCACCGTTCACCACCCAAGCGTCGTGTACCTCACCGTTCAGCATCCCCCACCCTCTAGTTGTCGGTTAGAAGCCCAATCAGTCTCGTTTTTCTCCATTGTTGGATGTTCGTCGATGGAGCGATCGATGATTCATTCATCGATTTTAAACGACGGGATGATGGGGTTTTCAATTGTGGAGGGTCGACGAAGGTAAAGGTTCTTGGTGGTGGTTGAATCGGTGGTGGGAGGGGAGGAATTTATGGATTTAGGGTTTGGGTTTGCGGGTTTTAGAAAAAATTAAAGATTTTGGTTTTTTTATAAAACTAGAGATTTTCTGATTTTTAAAAAATATATATAAATTAAAGAAAATACTAGAAATGTGTTACATGTTCTGTTTTTATTGGATAACGAAAAAATTTTAACGTATGTCTCAAAAAAATCTGATTTAAGTTATGGAATAAAACATTAGGCACCAAAGTGGCCCGAAAAAAACGTTAGGCACTAAAGTGAAAAAAATAGTATAGGTTGAGCACTTATTTTATTATTAAGCCAAAGTTATTTAATGTTTTGGGGTATATTTATGCGAAAAGCCTCTAAAATGTTTCTTTCAAGCCCAGTTTCCACTTGTGATGCAAGTATTATTGTACTAGATCTAAAGGTTTTTCTTGACCTACTATATGGATGGGACTCTAAAATATCGAAAGAAAAAAATGTAGGTAGAACCTAAAAAGAAAAGAACATAGGAATTACTAGTTTTAGAATCGAGTTAGACCAAAAAATGTTTGATTTCTTCAAGCAATCGTGCGATACTTTTTTCTTCTTATTCAAGATATTATGTGCAATTAATAAACCTATTATTGAATCTAATAAGTTAAAGTAAAGTCAAAGTGTTAGTTGGTTGTTGTTCGTTCCAAAATAGAAGATGGATTTGAAATAATTTTTTTTGTTCTTTTTTTTTAGTTCTCATATCTCCATAATGAGGTCTGTTGATTCAGAATCACGCTCTGTAGGATTTGAACCTACGGCATCAGGTTTTGGAGACCCATGTTCTGGTCTCTAACTAGAAAAGTAAATGCTTGAGCTTGAGAAACTTCTGGTCCGGTGGGCCTGTAAAACTCACTAGGACAAGCAGTATTATTGAACCAGACAAAGCAACAAGTAAGGGGACAAAAAACAGATAAAAGCACCTAAACTATAAGACAAGTAAGCCTCTCTCGATCATACAAGTGCGCGGCGAGCCCATGCAAAAGGTTTGGTTAAGATATGCCAGGTTCCACCAAATATACAAATGGAACCCAATCATACGTGTCCTCCAATTATATCTTCCAAATTGTCCACATTAACAATCCATCCTTCTCCCCTAAAGGAGATTTTAGAGGATACTATATAAGAACGCTAAAAAACTTTCACGATGAAAGTTATCCTATGATGTTGTATTCATGCATGATCGAAATACGAATCACAATATTCATTGTTATGGGAATGATAATGAAAAACAAGAGATACTTTTTAAAAAAAAAAATATGGACAAATGGAAGTTTAACTTCGAAAAAAAGTACTTTATGAAGTCTCTCGTAATTTGATTGATTGATTTATTCCTTTTTTTACATGCGGAAGAAGAAAACTTATATTTACAAAGTAATCAACACAAAAATATCATATTTTAGTTTTTTAGTCATTCGGCCTTTAAGAGTCTAAAATTATTTTTATAACTTTATGCAAAAAGCCCCGTAAACCTTTACTTTCATACTTATATTTGCATATACCCTTTGATTCACTAGAATTATGGTATTTTCTTTTAAACTCAAACAATGGAGAGATCGAGAAAGAGGAGAAAAGCTACATATCTCAATTTTGTGATGACCAAAAGATGGAGATTACAAATCATACTAGTTTCACGGTCCTATTCGTGTGATAGGCGAGACCATGACGAGATGCTTGTTGGTTGTGCTTAATGCGAGATGCGGGATAGCAATAAGGGTGTAGTACGTGCCGTATAGCCGTCCAATCCTAGGACGGGCGTGCTGGTTAGGCACCACACTGGTCGGGAGCTGTCCCCGCTTCCCTGACGAGCCCATGGGAGGGCGAAACCAGTAAGCATCGGCGTAGAAAAGGCTGAGCCTCGGGCTTGTGGGAGCCCTGAGGTGCCGCACGGGGGAGATGTCCCTGCGTCAAGACTCTGACCCTGTGACAGATGGTATCAGAGCAGGACTGTGTGCTAGCTGTGAGCTTACCAAGCGCTTCTTGTGCTGCGTAGCGAGTCAAAGTGGACGAGCAGTGTCTCGCACCCTAAAGAGAGGGGGTGTTCGCGAGTGGGTCCTCTATAAAGAGATTGAGACGAGGTCGGGTAGGCAGGAAGCCACAGTGAAAGTTCGCCAAGCACTCGTAGCTGCATGTGTCGGAGCCTCAGTGAAGAGGGCGAGCAGGGAGGGAATTGCACACGAGATCTGGGCTAATTCTTCATAGAAGAGGGAAAGAGTTTTCTCCCCATGCACGAGGGCGTGCATGAATTGAGTGGGGGAGATTGTCACGGTCATATTCGCGTGATAGGCGAGACTGTGACGAGATACTTGCTGGTTGTGCTTAATGCGGGATGCGGGATAGCAATAAGGGTGTAGTACGTGCCATACAGCCGTCCAGTCCTGGGACGGGCGTGCTGGTTAGGCACCACACTGGTCAGGAGCTGTCTCTGCTTCCCTGACGAGCCCATGGGAGGGCGAAACCAATAAGCATCGGCGTAGAAAAGGCTGAGCCTCGGGCTTGTGAGATCCCTGAGGTGCCGTACGGGAGAGATGTCTCTGCGCCAAGACTCTGACCCCGTGACACTAGGCTACCTTTAAAGCTTTAATTTGATTTTTATCAATTTCTAAGGGATTTTGAGAAAATTAATCAAATCGAGAAGATAAAAGATGAGAGACATATAAACATTTTGGTACCAATTATGATATAAATGATGTGACGAATAATGATCAAATAGAGGTGGAGAAAGATTATGGGGAAGGAAGGTGAAATATTAGGTTATTTTTGTAAACAAAATTTCACAAAATGCTTCGTTTTACAACGGTCGTTATACAATTAACGATTAGGTGACCAAAAATAAAATTCAAAAGTTGGGTGGTAAAATAAAAAATAAAATTAGGTGACCAAAACAAAAATTTAGAATAATTTGAGTGACTAAATGTGTAGTCTACCCAAAATAGAATATTATACCAGTGTCACGGGGCTAGACTTGTGCTAGGCTAACCGTGCGGGCCTTAGTCGCTTTCTCGGCTGAAACGACGGCTAAGTCACCCTAAACACTCTAAGTAAGAGAACTTAGAGAAGTGCGGAAACGTGAGAACAGTGATGGCAAGTAAAAGTAAAAAGAGAAAGGCTAGAGTGAATGCTGACTTGTATTAACTCTGAAGTGAAGTGTGTAAAATGAAGTGGGGGTGAGCCTCCTTTTATAGTTGCAGCCCCCTACAATAAATGGTTGAGATACATTACAATCAACGGTCTAGATCTGAGCCTATCTTATCTACATCTCTATTTGAATTTTAAACAAGAGATAATATGGGATTTAATTACAATTATCATAAGTGATAAGTAAGTTGCCTTATCGGAATTACCATAGTAAATACTATGCCTTTACTATTTACCAAGGTGACTGGGCCAGCTTTCCTGGGTCATCTGGCAAGCACAAAATGCTGTAAAGATGGTATTGGACTGCCTTCTCTGCACTTATCTCGGTCGCGGGCTTGCGGTCCGTGACATTCTCCCCTACTTGATCTAGCGACGCCCTCGTCGCGGGGCTAGAATCGAACTGGTCGGTCTGCTCTCGGAATCTTCATAAGGCTTCGCCAGGTTCCCAACTCGGAATCGGGCACAAATGTCTCCCACAAGGACTGCTCGCATCGGCTCACACCGTCTAGTAACATCTCGATCGCCATGTACATCTCGATCGTAAGAGCCCTCTCTTATAGGTTGTGATTTGCCTTGGCTTGGACCCTCTTGATCCCCATCGAACACTCGACGAACTCTGAAAGGCCTCTTGTGTCCGCGCCAAGTCTTTGAACTATTCGATGGGTTAGCTTTTCTGCTCCCTACACCTAACACAGACGGAAAATCAGACTGGCAACCATTCGCAGTGAGATGTACCTCTGTCGCAATACTGTCAGCAACGTCGTTCACTCTAAATGACATCAACTCATCTTTCTCCACGATGCTTGATGCCTCAGGCATTGTCCCTTCTTCTCCCATAAAGTCCAATGCCACATTCACATCCCCCAAAGGTGAATCTACAACGGGTTTCATGTCCCCAACTGGCTTGGGCAACTCATGCCCCTCCAAGGTTGTATCCCCAACAGTTGCTCCCAAAGTGATGCCTCCTTGGCCCGGAGCATCCTCGACAATCTGAATGGAAGTCAGCGTCTTGGTTTCATTCCCTTTGTCTCGACAAATGGGCACAATACATTGTCGTTTGGGATCTAAAATGTAGACAACATCGGCACAAGAAATGATGAGAGCATCTACATGGTCAAGGAAACTTAGTCCCAAAACAAAATCAAAGTCATCTAGGTTGATTACCTTGAAATCTTCCTTGCCCTTCCATTCACCAATTTGTAGCTCAACTTCTCGTGCCTCCCCAACAATGGGAGCTTCCTCGGAATTCACAGTCTTGATCTTACCATTTGACCCCTCAAGTTTAAGACCAAGCTTCTCAGCAGCCTTCTTAGACATGAATAGATCGGATGCCCCAGTGTCCACGAGGGCACTCCTCGATCGTCCCGCAACGGTGATGTTAACAAACATCAACCCTTCTGCTTTCGGCCTTTCCGCACCCTGGCAGAATTCAATATCATTGAACCAAGTTTTGCAGCCTCGCTGCTCTCGGGCTTGTCATCCTCCTTGGATGGCTTAACTTGATTCGGCCTCGGTGGATCTTGTCGTTGGTACCTCTTCAACTGCGCCTTCACAGACCCCGACTTTCTTGCCTTAACACTAGCAATTGCGCCAACCCTCATATTCTTCTCTTCTGCCGACTCGTCCTCCTCATAACACTCGGCAACAGCAAGGTTACCTTTCGCCAGACAATCCCTCGAGATGTGTCCCTTTTTGCGGCAAAGGTAGCATGTGACTTGCAACCTCTCGTCCCTCTGTTGACGATGGTGTTTGGGCTTGCCATTCCCACCTGATGGCTTCTTCACACCCCTTGGAGGCTCGTCATTTCTATCGGATGACTTCTCCTCCTCTCGATCACTATCGTGGTGCTTCGGTTTAGAATGGTGGTGATGCTTACTACGCCCAATCTCGATGATGGACTCGGCAGCTGTCAAGGCAGCAGAGAGTTTTGTCACATCCCTTCGTTGTAACTCTATCTTTTCCCATGGTTCTAACCCATCTATGAAAGTAAAGAACCCGTCTTCTTCACTCAAACTCGGGACCTGCAAACTCAGTTCCACGAACATTCAAACATGGTCCCTCAATGACTGTGCATCTCTTTGTCTGAGACGCCTCAGCTTCGATCGTGCCTCATCTTCAGCATACTGAGGGTAGAACTGCAACTTAAACTCATCTTGGAACTCTTTCCAAGTATCAATGAAAGCTTCCCCACGCTTCACATCTTCGCACCTGCGTCGCCACCACGTTTGTGCAAGATCAATCAAATAAACACTTGCAAAGCTTACCTTTTTAGCATCCTCCACGATGCCTACAGCTTTGAAGTATTGCTCCATTCCCCAAAGAAAGTTCTCCACATCCTGGGCGGATCTCGTCCCTTTGAACTTCTCAGGTTGGGGGATATCACACAAGGCCATGGGAGTTGCAGTCGTAATGCCATTCCCAACCACAACCTTCAAAACAAGCAGCTCAGTCTTGAGCATCTCCACTTCCTTCTTCAGTTCACCAGACTCGGAACTCTTTGCTTTGAACTCTTCAATATCACTCTTTAGAGCAACCACTATGGCCTCTAAAGAATCACCACGCTTCAAGAACTTCACATCCATCTCATTCAGAGCCGCTTGAACATCGTCCTTAACTCCATCCAAGGACTTGATCAGTTCGAAATCCAACGAACCTAGCTTCTCCATGTTCAACGTCTCCACCAGTTCCAATGCTACCTTGGCCTCTGCCATGAATTCCTCTAGCTTGGTAACCCTCCTCTGGATCGATGTGATCACGTCCTTTGACGAACCCCTCTTGAATTTGTCAGCCGTGGCGTCAACACCCTTCTTCACTGCAGTGCTTTCTCCATCACAAGCCATCTCGAACAACAAATCTGCTTAGCAAAATCTTTGCTCTAATACCACTTGTCACGGGGCTAGACTTGTGCTAGGCTAACCGTGCGGGCCTTAGTCGCTTTCTCGGCTGAAACAACGGCTAAGTCACCCTAAACACTCTAAGTAAGAGAACTTAGAGAAGTGCGGAAACATGAGAACAGTGATGGCAAGTAAAAGTAAAAAGAGAAAGGCTAGAGTGAATGCTGACTTGTATTAACTCTGAAGTGAAGTGTGTAAAATAAAGTGGGGGTGAGCCTCCTTTTATAGCTGCAGCCCCCCTACAATAAATTTAATCTCAAAGAACTTAGTTATTTACTTTTTAAAATTTTAAAAAATTAAGTCTAATTATTAACACCGATAAAATCTATTGTTAAATGTGTTAACGTGACATTTTGAAATAAATAAAATACCAAATTGAAAGGCATGCAGCGAAAACAGTGTTGTAATGAATCTAAATTTAACGCCGTGTATTAATAATTAGACTTAAAAATTTTAAATTTCTTAATATACAAGGAGTATAAATACTTGTAACATATTTTAACAAGAGTAAAAATATATCTATAAAAAATATTCAGCAAACAATTATGAGAGGAGTGATAAAAAATATTCAAACTACACTCATCTCTAGACTCTAATACGCTGTCCACGCTCAAGAATTGAGCTGGTTTCGACTTTATTAGGCTAAAAAATTCGAGTGTTACGGTGAACCCAAAGACACCATAAATGTGTAATATTAACTATAATAAAAGTTTAATTTTGTTGTAGATGATGCATTAGTTTGATGTTATACAGAAGATTTCATAAATTTTGAACTTTGATCGGTTCTAATTTAAATCTAATTATACCTGAGTTTTTTTAATTCCATGATATTTAGATTATTATACCACTTAATGAAATTAGGGGTGTATGAAATCAGGTTCGATTAATCGTTAGTAAATTATATTGGTTAATTATTCAATTTTCGACCCTACAACATATTAAATAAATCGGATAATTGATTGATCAAAATATTTTGTTCAGGTAATGGTTTCTTTTTGTTGCCTTCCTTGTTCCCCATGGCAAATGACTAATCGGACCGACTCACGTTGCACACCTAAATTTAGTGGACGAGTCTCTCAGCCGAATTTTCTGCATACACAAGGTCTCAAACTCGCACAAAACACCAATATCTTTCTCAATGGTATTAATTTAAACTTCATATAAATATCTAAAAATCATGGCATTTAATAAATAAATTATTATTCTATACACTGGCAGTGAAAAACAAAGTTTTCACAAGCAGGATTATTGAGGGATTTTGGGTTAAGAGGTTACAGGTTTAGGTTATAGTATTTAAAATTTATGATTCATGGTTAGAATTTAGAGTTTAGAGTTTTAGATCTATAATTAGATTCTTAAGGTTTTTAAGGTTAAAATTTTAGATTTTAGATTTAGACTTGAAAATAAGCATACTTGTATAAAAAAAATTTACATTAACAATGTATCAAATATTAATCCTACATAAAAACAATCATTAGATATCCACTAACATCATCCGATAAAAAATCATAACCAAATTAACGATATCAATTAGCATCATTGAGGAACAAACAACCATAGTAAACTATAAAATTCTCCATTTTTATTTTTAGGAATAATATTAAAATAATATAAAATTATTATATAGTATATAACCGATCAAACTGGTTAACCAATTTTTCTCAAAACTGTGAACTATAATCAAATTAAAATAATTAAAAAAAGCACAAAACTCAAATTTATGTTTGAATAACCAAATTTTCATATCAACTTTTTTGGATTTCAAATTCGGGAAAGTTCTAGGGTTAGAAACCCTTACTTTTATGTTAAAATTAGACGGATGTACACAAATTCTTACAAAAATGGTAAGGATTTATATAGTTACACAAATCCTTACAATCAACACAATCTACACATATTCTTACACAAATGGTAAGAATTTAAGTTATCATATAATAATTTATGTAGTTACACAAATTCTTACCGAAAAGTATAATCTCCACAAATTCTTACCAAGTTGATAAGAATTTATGTAATTATACAACTTCTTACAAAAAATGATAAGAATTTATATAATGATACAATTTCTTATCCATCCTACACAATTTTTTATTAAAATAATAAAAATTTATATAATTACAAAAAAATAACCTAATTTTAACCCAACGATAAGCCGCGTAATTTTAGAACTTACCTCAAATTCGATTTTAGTGTGACAGATTTTTTACATAGCCCTAAGTGAAATGGGATTGAATTAACAGTTTTTAATACATTGTGAATCCCGAAGAGAGCCGGGGTTCTTCCATTCATGGGCTCCTTTGTAAAACGTGGTAAACTTGGTGGATAACTTACCAAAGCCCATTTTACAATACCACTGTCTCCATCTGCGAACATCAGGATCAGGGAAGGGTTAGGCTCCGATCCTCGATCCTGGACTTCACTTTCTCTCAGGACCCGGGTACTCGTAAATAACATTCACTTCTTCAATTCCATTTCTTTTCTTTTTGATACATACTTCAATTTCTCTCACCTATTCGTAAATGCAATTTGGTTCTTAAATTCGATTGTTTTGACAAGTTTTCAATTTTCATCTCATCTGATTACTTTTGTAAGAGAGTCGATTGATCCGTCGAGTAAATTAAGCAAATATGGGAGGAGGCCATGGGCATGGACCAGAGGATTTCAGGACGAAGGTGTGGAGCATGTCGGGTGGCCCGAATTGCCGGCCCATGCACTGGCGTCGCAACACTGCGATTGCTATGTTCGGCGTTTTCCTCATCTGTATCCCCATCGCCATGAAATCCGCCCAACTTGAGGTGCCTAAACCCCACCTTTTCTCACTTTATTACCATCTTTAATTTTCATCCAGAACCTCTTTTTACCTTAGTTTTATGAATTGCTGAGTCTAGGTTTAACGCTTTCAAAATCTAAATGGTTGGAACCATCATGAAATGTTCAATGCTAACATTTCTGTTATGAAAATATGCTGGATCCTAAAGCAAATTTTATTACAATTATCAGTTCTGGTAGAATCTAAATGCAGATAATTTGAAATTAGATAGAAGGTATTGGTAGGCTAAGGCCTTAAATAGTATGGTTTTAGTTTGTTTTGATAGAAATGTAGGTTGAAGCTTGAAAGTTTTATACAAGAAACAAAGAGCAGTAACTGATTATTCAGACATATAGTTGACTGTTAGCTAGGTGTATATCTCTGTCCTCTAATTGTTCTTTTTTAAATTGTATGTGCAAAGAAAATGCATTTCTTTGGGAGGTTTTCGATGTTCGTAAAAATTGCTCAGTTTCATTATACCCCGTCAATGTAGTGCAAAAAATTGCTTTTTCTAGTAGCTGCTGGCTGTGATCTTATTCCCGATTTTTCCTATTGGCCAAACTTTACTAGTATATGTAATAACATAAGACTGCAGCTTCTTATTTTCACATCTCTTAAGCTTTATGTTAACTTCCTTCACGGCATTTATTCCCTAATCTTGTATTGGCAATACATCAATGCAAGAACCTCATGTGTCTTCCTCCAAAGTTGCTCAATATTTCATTTACTAAATGTTATATTGTCACTTCAAACAATGATCTAAGCCAGAATGCACATTTTATTGCTTTTATATGCACTTCTTAGTTCTTATCTCCTTAAGTCGCTCTAGTTTTATCATAACCCATCAATGCTGTGCACAATTCTAATTTTCTAATAGCTGCTAACTTTGCACTTGATCCTGGTTCAATACCAGCCTAATTTATTGTCAATTCACTTAATCCTGATTGAATATCAGTCTTTCAATCTTTACTGGTTTTTGTAATAATTTAAGGTTTCAGCTTCTTATTTTCAATCTTGTAAAGTCAAAGTTGACTTCCTCCAGTCTCCATGCATTCACTTCCTAATCTTTTACTGGCGGTATGCTGATGTTAGGTCAACAGTCCATATGCCTTCCTAGACGGTGAATTCATCATTCACTTGAGGTGTCTTTGTTTCACAGGAAAAAAGAATCAGGAAAAAAATTCTAAAAAATACAAAGATTTTCTGGAAAAATAAAGATGTCTGATGTTTGGATCACTAAATGTAAAACGTTTTCCATTATTTGGCTATTTTTCAGAAAATTTACTTCTTTCATAAAAACAATGCTGACATAAATATTAAAATATTATTAGGACAATATTATTATTATTTCAGATGCTAATATTTTAAGGGTAATTATTCCATGCACAAGCGCTTGAGTAAACAAAAGCGCATTAGATTTAGGCTTTAGGGACTTTGTTTAGGGATTATTATTAAGAGGTTTAAGTGTAGTAGTTTTGAATTTAGGGGTTGTTGATATTATTTTGGGTTTAGGGTTTATATGTTAAAATCTAAATCTCTAAACCCTAAACTTAAACTCTAACTTTAAACCCTAAATTCTAACCATGGACCCTAAATTCTAGACCCTACACTAAAGACCCCTAAACTCTAAACACTAAACTAAAATCCTAAACCCTAAAATTAAGGCGTTTGTGGAAACAAAAAGTTTCCACTGCCTGTGTATGGAATAATAATCTATATTTTAATACTAAAGATATTATATTAATATTTGAATATTTTAAAAATTCAATTTTTTTTATTGATATAATAATTTTTGGGTTGATTCAATATAATTTTCAATGTAAAAATCATATTTCTTATAAGGAGCTATTCTCAAGAAATGACTTATTCTTTTGAAAAGGGTAAGTAAATTTACAGAGAAAATAGGTTATTTTTCGTTGATTTGTAAGTTGTGTTCTGTTGACGAAGCTATTTTCCAAGAAATAAGTACATGTAGTGTATAACATTTTCTGGAAACCATTTTCAGTTAAATGCACTCATTGTCACTTCATCAAATGATTGAACTTGTGTAAGGCGATAGGCATAAAAAAGAGCCCGTCTAATTGAACTTCTCTTTAATTTCTTTTCACTTTTCTTTTCATGTCATATACCTTGTAAGAAAAGTGTAATATAAAATTCTATAATATTTGAGCATTCAACTTCAACCACATTGACCACAAGGAAATCGTGCATATTGATCAATACAAATATTACATATTTTGTAGATAAACTAGACTCCAATTTAGAGTTTTATTGTATATCTTAAGCTTCTACAGAAACTCGCACATACATATTGTGCCTTACTTCATTCGGGCGAGAAGTGCGCCCTGTGCCGTTGACAACATTGTTGTTAGTTGTTACTTATCTAATTCCAAGTTACTCAATGTTAGAATCCAGATGTACATAGCCGTGATCTGTTTCATAGCTTTGCGACTAAATCTATTAAATTCCAAAACTTGTACATCTAGCCTATATTAGAATGATACATTTTAGCTAAAAGGTTATTTCTTGCAGCAACGGTCTCATAAGCCAGTTCGGCCAATTCCTTCACAGCTCTGGTGCAAGAACTTTGGAAACAAAGACTATTAAGTCCACTCGCCCCAGTTGAAGAAGTATAATTGGTGGTTCAAACCAACATATGGGTGGCAGTTTAGCAAACATGCAGTGGATTTGGTAACATTTCCTATGATTTGAATTTGACTTCGGTTTAGCTTTCTATATGATCAATAAGTTGTGACTGTTACTGTCTGACGTGGGTTAGAATAAAATGAGCCATATGTTACTTAATTATAGGTTTGGTAATAAACCTATATTTTTCTTCTAAAAGTAACACTTTAGCCACTCAATTTGAATTTTGTGTCAAACAAGTCAGTTTGTAAGGGTTAAATTTATTGAATCCTTTTTAATTAGGTCCAAATTGATAGAATATATAAATTTTGGGAGTAAAACGGTATTATTCTAGACTCTATTTCAATTTTAATGGCAGGGTAACTTATTTATAATAAAATTTTAATTGAGCGACTAAATTGATACATTTTAAAAAATATATTTTGTTATTAAACCTATAATTAAATGAGTTGGACTGTATTCGATTAAAAAATAATGCAAGTAGTCTAAGGAGGCTAAAGTTCCAAAATGGTAAGGTGAAATAAAGGATGTGTCACATCGTGGCTACCCAAAGGTTCCCCATCGCATCGCAGGCTAAAATTCTAATGGGTGGGAAGAAACATAAAATTAAAAGTGAAACTCGTTTCTTTTTGCCACGGCAGAACAAAAGATTTTCTAGACAACACCTTTCCCACCATGGTTTGCACTGTGGTTTCATGCTTCTTTTCTGGCTCTATTCTATGATTCATGTTCGGATAACTTCTTTGAAGGGTCACATTGATCCACATTTTAAGAATCAATTATATATAAATATATATGGGATGAGATCTAGTTACATTATGTAAAATTCAACTAGTTCTACACTAATTCATGATCATTGCATGAGTGAAGTGGATGTATGAGATTAGAAGTGGGATATGTGAAGATTATCACTTGAAAAAAAAGTAGTTGAATTTTACATAGTGTAAGTGGATCATAACCCTATATACAGAGAGAGACGGACTATGTAACGACATGAATTTTAAAATTCTTGGGTCAGTTTAACTCGAACTGTGGGCCTCGTATGTTGGGCCGAGAGTGTGGGCTTTTGGGTGTTCAAGAAAACTTTAGTAGGCTTCCTAATGGGCTTGAGTTTTGGGCTGATGTGTGAATAAGAGTATGATGGAGGGACAAGGAGGTAATTTACCCCATTTTCAAAGAGAAGTCTGATAATCCTTTATGTTTATGCAGAAAATTAAATGGGTGAGATCACTCTTGCGCCTTTTTCTTCCACATCTCTCTCTTCTTCTATCTTCACCTAAATCTAAGTGTAAAGGTCAAATTTTTGAGCTTGAAAGTTGAATTTTTAGAATCGATATGAAGGGAAATTTAATCTTTATATAAGGATCTACATTTTGAGGTAAGAAATTTTAAGTTCGATAAAAGATAAAAATAGTGAGTTTTTGAGAAGTTTAGAGCTTAAGGAGATTTCTCCTAATCTAGAGGTTGTAACTTGTAGCAATTTCCTCCATGAGCTCTAATTCAAGTTATATTTCGAATTTCATATTGTGTGGCAAGAGGAATAGGTTGGGGGACCTTTAAAAGCTTGAGGTTTGGAGAAAGTGTGAAAAAAATTGAGTTGAAGCTTGGATTTGAAATTCTTGCTTAAAGTTAGTACACTACTAATTCCTTTGGTTCATGCACATCTTAAGGATGATGATTTGTGTGCTTAAAATTTGATATGTATGGTTGTTTTTGGTGTTAAATACTTGAGACTCTCATTAATGACAAAACTTGAAATTCATGTTAATATCTTATAAAAATTGGTAGTAAACCACCTTAAATACTCTCATAAGATGTAGGGTAGAGTTGGAGGTTAATGGTTGAGGATTGAGGGCTTGGGAAGTGGTTTCTCGAACTTAGGAAGTTATTTTTGGGCTTCGGTATTGATAGGCGGGGAGACAGTACCAATACCCTAGTGTTATGAGTTTAAAAAATACTGTTTCATTGGATGAACAACAAAGAGGTACCGGTACGCCCGACAGTCAACTATCGGTACGAGTCGACATGTATCGGCACACTAAGGGTTTGAAAATTTTCAGTGAGCTAATTTTGTATCAGTACGCTATGCGTACCGGTACCCAAAGGGTACTCGTATTAGTATGCGAGGACTCGTACTAGTACTCACTGGACAATCTACCGAAAAATATCAACTTTCATCCGGAAGGCTGAAAAATTAAATTGTTCAATTTAATAGACCCTTAATGGCCTAAAATGAGTTGTAAAACTAAAAAACTGAGAAATATTCTTATACTCCATAAAATATAAGAACATGGTAAAAGTCTTGTGTGACTTATGTGTTGATAGAAATCATATGATGGTATGGTTATGGGACGATGTTATGTGCTTTGTGGGCACTTGAGTGTTGGGGTTCAGATACTCAGTGAGAAAATTAGTGTGTTGCAATACCTTGATTGAAGATTTTCGAATGTATGTATCCCGATGTTTAGTGTTCGTGGGCCTAATTCGAAGATGCTTGATGAGAAATTCTGAACATTGATATATGTATCTCGATGCTTAGTGGTCGCGGGCCTCACCCCATAGAGTGTATGTATCTCGATACTTAATGGTCGCGAGACTCACTCAGAGTATATGTATCCCGATGCTTAGTGGACACATGCCTCACCCCTATATAATGGAATAATGCTTATATGCTATGTGAAGCCTATGTGCTTGTTGAGTGAAAGTGTATCCACTGAGTTTTATTAGCTCATCGTTTAAAATTGTTGTTTTCGTTGGCAGGTTAGTAGGTGTGGCACGTTGCTTGGTGAAGCACCATTAGAGGAGGATTTCAGCACATTGTCTCATTAAAGTACAGTTTTAAATTTTTGGGGTTATGTATTCGTAGGACCCTATTATATGTTTTGTAACTTGTATTTAGATTTAAAATGATTGAGTCAAATATTTTTATAATGCAATTTAAAAGGAGACCCTTTATAAATGCTATGTTTTAGTGGATTGAATTTCAAATGGATTTGAAAATTGATTGTAGATTCAGCTAAACTATATTAAAATTTTATAATTTCAGGTTGAACTTGAGGCCTAAATGTGATATTCGGATTGAAGGTGTTACAGACTATGGTGAGGACCAGAGAGGCTCTGCCCCCTCTTCAAACTTTTTGACAATTGATTTTTGGACAATAGACTTTTAGCCTCTCAATTTTTTAAAATTTTTTTAATTTGGCCCTTCAAATAGTTTAAAATCCTCACTATTTTCTTTCTTTAAATTTTTTAATTAAGCTATCTATTAAAATTTTTAAAATTTTTATATGAATCTCAAGAATTTTGAAAATTTTAGTTAGACTTCCAAAATTTTAAATTAAACTTTTACAAAATTCTGAAAATTTTATTTTATGCTTTCAAATAGGCCCCTCAACTTAATTAGTTTTATATTTTTGGACAGTTGGATGATGATAAATGAATGGTTTAGATTATCTCATTCTTTTTTTCTCATAAAAATATCATTTTTATATCGTTAATCTCAACCATTCATTTATTCTAAACAAATGGTCCAAAAAAGATGTAAAATTTAAAAAATTTATATGGTGTAAGAAGATTCTACCCTCTCTCTAGGTAAAATCATTTACCTGAAACAACTCTGTTTTAAGTTTCAGTATGTTTTTATCTTAAAACAAGATTTTTTTAATAAAAAAATTTAACATCAAATTTTCGCAATGAATTTAGTGTATATATATTAGGGTAAATTACACAGATCATCATTGAACTTTACTCCTTTACTTATTTTGATCATTGAACTTTCAAAACAATCAATTTACTTATTGAACTTTACTTTCTGATCTATTGTAGTCACTCTAAATTATTTTATTAATATTTTGATATAACTTGAGATATTTTATTATTATCAAATACAAAAACAATTTAAAATAAAAACAAATTATATTTTCTTATTAATAAATAAAAAGTAATTTAAAATAAAACCCTAAATACCAAACATCCAAAACCCCGACCACTCTCACCGGCAACTGTTGGAGTATGCCCAAAGACCAATCATGATATGGTTGTAAAAGACATACTTATTTTATCTTGTTTATTAATATAAAGCCATTATTATTATTATTTCAGTCTTATTCTGTGCATCTATAAATAAACTGAATTATAATAAAGTCCTTAGAATAATATAGTTATTCTTGTATGTCCTTAGTAAAGTATTATTGTGGGCATGAACAACAATAATATATAAAGACTAATATGTAGTTGATTGATGACAAAGTGTTGTCATTGATATGGAGATGTCAAAATCAATACATAAGTATGTGTTAGAGAACGACATACTAGATTGACCCGCTATGAGCATGTTTCTTGGATTATTATGTGACAGTCACAACATTGCTCATGGTGAGAACTACATGTATGATCCTCTGACTTGAGATCATCATTATTCCAACATCGTAAGTGACATATTTTGATATGGTCAAAAGTGTGTCGTAATTGGCTACACTATAAAGACTAATATTGGATATGTCACAATCAATGTAGCAGAATGTGGTTGATCAAGATAAGATTTGTCCCTCCTACATAATAGGAGTAATATCATAGGCCACTTGATTGAGTGAGCCTAGAAAATGTATGGCCATGCTCGAATAAATTGATATGTGATATCATAGGTATTCGTTTATAATAGTCAGCTCAAGATATCAAGAAATATTAGATGGACTATATAAGTGTGACTAATCCATGACTTGTGTCCGATCTAGATATGAGGACAAAATGATGTAATACATAAAAAGAAGTTAATCATGAAAGAAGGTTAAGTCGAACCACCACTTCATGTAACTTAGGAAGCAATGATGTATTGCTAGATGCCACTCATTGCTTGTAATATTAGAATTGTTCTAGATATTACTGCTAACGTTACATGAACCTACAATGTTCACACCCTATGATTGAAATGAACAAATATCGACTAGATAGCATGTGTACAAACTTGTTATGCATAAAATAAGTAAGAACCAAAATTATCATGGTTATTGTAATTATAGATAATCTCGTCTATATATTTTAATACTAAATAATTAATGTAATTATCAGATACTATTAATATATATATATCCCTAAAGAAACCTGGTAGAAGTAGAATTAGATTCTACATATTTAATTATATCCGGATAAATATAATGAATATTTAAAGAAAATTTGAATTTAATTAAAATTAGGTTTTTGAATGCTATATAAAGGCTTGAAGTCTAGCAGCCAAATATATGCTTTTCGGAAAAACTCTCTAACAGTCAGATAAGAGAAAATATTGTTCGTTTCGTTCGTGTGGACTGCGTAAAGGTCGGAACACGATTGTGACGGATCAGATTCGATTTGAATTCTCCTATAGTCCCTGCAGATTTCCAAATTTATTAAGGTAACATTTCATCATTTTCACCCTGAATTTGTTACTCGTACATGGATCTCTAGAGGTAATCGCCGGATAAATTTTTCAACTGCCCCATGAGGTGTACCGACATTTCCCAATAGTGATATCAGAGCCACTTGTATGATACAAATTCGGACTTAAATGCTTGGATGATGTTTTTGTATGAGATGCCTGTTTTACTTTTTCTGTTTTGATGAGTACGAGATATTTGTGCGAAACGTAGAAATTGAATCCAGCCGCGATTAATATGTTAATATGTTTTAACAAGTTTTATGATCGATAGTTAAGCATTAATCATGTGTTTGTTGTGGTAAGCTTTTGATAATCATATGTTAATAGTTGACATGATGAACAAGCGGTTAAGATTGCATATTATTTTTGGTAGAGGAATAATGGTTGTTCCAGAGTGAAAAATCTTAGGGATTGAAAAGTCCCAAAAACATGAATTTGTTGATAAAAATTATCAAATCGTGAGGGTTTTCCATAGTAATCAAAGTACCAGACGACCCCGGATCTGTCGGACCGCGTAGGCAACAAAGGTCGTAGAAACTATTTAGGTAATCTTAATTAACAAGATAATACATGTGTATGTTTTGGATGATATGCACGGTGTTTGAAATGTATGGTTATAGTCCAATAGCCTATTTATTTTGGTTTTATATAAATACGGCTTGCGTGCCGTGCCTTTCTTTCTTCTATTGTAATTCTCTTCTCATCTTACTCCCTCGTATGTAAAACGAGTTTCTAAAAAATTATAATATTTGCGGAGAAAGCATGGACCAAAGGAGAAGACTGATGGGCCGATCAAAGGTGGATTAGATGCTTAAAAAGCAAGTTCTATCTTTAGCATTTTTGGTTCCCCATTGGCTTGGGATGGGCCACCTTAATTTTAAAGGCTATAACCATTGCATTTATATTTATTGCTTTACATGTATGTGATACAATGCGTGTTTTTAGCATGTAGGTAACTGATTAGATCATAGTAGAATACTGATATTAATATAACTAAAAACCCTCCATATTTGATTAAAATTAGTCATCCAATATTAGCCTTCGTTAAAACCTCGATCGGTACTATGTAGGTTTTACCAAAGTAAAATACTTAGATCTATCTTGGTTAAACACGAAGAATAAACAAGTGATATTCACTGGTTGTAATATTGGTTAAACTAGGTTGTTCTAATAAGATTAGAAACCTAAAGGCTAATGATTTAGATAATCATGAGATGATTAGGAACAATAGTTGTTCACCAAATGAAGGAATTACATGATATGTAATTAGCAAGTTTTGCTTACCTAAATAATTGAATTCTAGGAGTAAAGCCAAAGCTGACTTAGGATGAAATGAAATATGAATCTTTACCCACTAGAAATACTTTTAATAAGTTTTTCAATTTTGAGGGTTTTTAATAGTGGAAATATTATTACTTTATAAACATGATAAAAGGTGCTTATAAATCATATTTTATCGTTGTAGATTTTATGGCAAACTCAAACACATTATTATTGCGATCTATCCTTTAGAAGGAAAAATTGAATGGCTTGAACTTTCTTGATTGGTTTCATAACTTAAAGATTGTCCTTAAGCAAGAACGAAAACTACAAATCATCGAAGAACTTGTCCTTAAAAAGCCAACAGATGATGCCTCCAAAGATGAAAGAGAAGCCTTTGAGAAATACTCAAATAACATGGTAAATGGCGGATGCTTGATGCTTGCGACCATGACTCCTAAGCTTCAGAAGCAATATGAGGACATGGTTCCCTATGTGATGGTTAAAAATCTCAAAGAATTATACGAGGGGCAAACTCGTCAAGAGAGGTATGAGACCTCTAAGACTTTTTTTCAATGCAAAATGGTGGACGAAACTCCAGTGGGAACTTATGTTCTCAAAATGATAGGATATATTCAGACCCTGAAAAAATTGGGATTCCCTATAAGTGTTGAATTGGCTATTAATGTTATCTTGCAATCGTTGTTGGATAGTTTTAATCAGTTTTTTCTTAATTTCAATATGAATGAAATTAACAAATTGTTGTCCCAGTTGCTTGGTCTGTTAAGAACAATAGTGAACAACATGAAAAATGTTGGTTGCAAACCTATTCTGATGGTCCGAAAGAATAACAGAAAATGAAAGCCCAACACCAAGACAAAGCCAAAGCCCAACAAAGGAAAGGCTGCATTAAAACCCAAAGAAAGAGTTGCAAAAAAGGGAAAGTATTTCCTTTTCATCAATGTTGGACATTGGAAGAGAAACTGCCTTGTCTATCTTGAGGACATCAAGAAGGCAAGAGAAAATGGACAGTCTAGATAAGTATTTATGTTGTTGATATTAATATATCAACATCTACTTCTTGGGTAATGGAGCAAGAGTTGCTGCATTAGCTATAAGAGCATATACTTTGTCATTACCCATTGGACTTGTTTTAGATTTAGAGGATTATTATGTCGTAGCTAGTTTGACTAAAAACATTATTTCAATTTCTTGTTTGGACAAGATTGGTTTTGAGATTATTATTAAGAAGAATAATTGTTCTTTTTCCTTCAATAATGTTTTTTATGGTACGACTCAATTAATCAATGGTCTCTATATCTTAGATCAAGACAATTTTATATATAACATATATACGAAAAGATAAAAAAAACAAATAAATCTAATCAAACTTATCTCTGACATTGTCGCTTGGGTCATATAAGTGAGAAACGCATATCAAAACTTCATAAAAATGGATTTTTGGATTCTTTTGTTTTCAAACAATTTGATAAATGTGAACCTTGCTTGATGGAAAAAATGACCAAAACACCAATTGACGGTAAAATCAAGCGAGCAAGTGATTTATTAGGTCTAATACATAATGATGTATGCGGATCAATGAATACACAAGCCATAGGAGGTTTTCAATACTTCATTACTTTCACTGACGACTTCAGTAGATATGGGTACGTTTACCTAATGCATCATAAATCTAAAGTCCTTGAAAAGTTCAAAGAATTTGAAAATGAAGTACAAAACCAATTAGGAAAGAGTATCAAAGCTCTTCGATCATATCGATGCGGAGAATACTTAAGCCTAGAGTTTGATGAACTTCTTAAAGGATGTGAGATTGTCTTACAACTTACACCTCCAGGCACTCCACAACATAATGAAGTCTTTGAAAGGAGAAATCAAACATTTTTAGACATGGTTCGGTCAATGATAAGTCATGCTGATCTTCCAACTTCTTTTTAGGGACATGCGCTAGAAATAACTACTTTCACACTAAATCGTGTTCCATATAAATCGGTTCAAAAGACACCATATGATATGTGAACTGTGAAGTGTCCTAATATGTCTTTTATAAAAATTCAGGGATGCAAAGTTTATGTTAAACATCAGACGTCTACAAAACTCGAACACAAATCTCATAAATGTAATTTTGTAGGGTGTTCTAAAGAAACTAAAAAATATTATTTCTTCAATTCATCTGAGAACAAAGTGTTTGTTGCTCGAACATGAGTCTTTCTCGATAGAGAATTTATTCTTGGAAAAAGAAGTGTGAGAAATATTGAACTTGAAGAAATTCAAAGTCAACCACAGATCACTGAATCAGAGATTGAAAAACAACGAGTTTCACAAATAGTTGAGGAACATCCAACCATTCTTGAAACACAACCACTGCAAAAATCTATGAGAGATCGCAATGCATCTGAGAGATATGGATTTCTCGTCACATTATATGGAGATGTTCTCCTCATGGACCAATATGAGCCTAGGTCTTATTAGGAAGGAGTGGCGAGCCCAGACTCCGAGAAATGGCTAGAAGCCATGAAATCCGAGATGGATTCCATGTAAAAAACCAAGAATGGACTTTGGTTGATCCACCTGAAGAGATAACACTCATAGGGTGCAAATGAGTTTTCAAAAAGAAATCCGACATGGATGACAATGTACAAACATACAAAGGGCGATTGGTCGCTAAGGGATTTCGACAAATTCTTGGTATATACTATGATGAAACTTTTCCTTTGTTGCCATGTTTAAATCTATCCGGATATTGCTTACAATAGCTGCATATTATGATTATGAAATCTGACAAATGGATGTCAAAACTGATTTCCTTGATGGAAAATTAGACGAGGATGTGTATATGACACAACCTGAGGGTTTTGTCGATCCAAAAGATGCCCTAAAAGTATGCAAGCTACAAAGATCCATTTATGGGTTGAAGCAAGCTTCTCGAAGTTGGAATCTTCATTTTAATGAGGTAATCAAAGAGTTTAGTTTCATTAAAAATGAAGATGTGCCATGTTTTCAAGAAAACTAGTGGGAGCACTGTTACATTCTTAGTATTGTATGTAGATGACATACTAATAATAAGAAATGACATACATTCCTTACAGTCTGTAAAGACTTGGTTAGAAAAATGTTTTTCTATGAAAGACTTGGGTGAAGCAACCTACATATTAGGAGTCAAAATCTCTAGGACTAAGTCAAAATACATATATAGACAACGTACTAAACATATTCATTATGGAAGAATCTAAAAGAGGATTCTTACCTATGGGACATGGTATTTCGCTCTCGAAGGAAATGTGTCTTCAACGCCTCAAGAGAGGGAACACATGAGTAAGATTCCATATACTTTGACCATTGGATATATCATGTATGACATGCTATGTACACGTTCGGATGTATCATATGCACTAAGTATGATAAGTCGGTATCAAGTAGATCCCGGAGAAGGTCGTTGGGTTTCAGTCAAAATCATCCTTAAGTACTTAAGAACTAAGGATACATTCCTTATGTATGGAGGTGAGGAAGAGCTAAGTATAAAAGGTTATACTGACGCAAGCTTCTAAACTGATAAAGATATTTCTCGATCGCAATCAAGTTTTGTGTTTTACCTTAATGGAAGTGTTGTAAGCTAGAAAAGTTCAATGTAAGATACAATAGCAGATTCTACAAAAGTTGAGTATATTACAGCAAGCGATGATACAAAGAGGTTGTTTGGATCAAAAAGTTCATATATGAACTAGGGGTCGTGCCTAACATATCAAATGCTATAGATCTACGTTGTGACAAAAATAGAGCCATCGCATAAGCAAAAGAATCTAGATCTCACTAGCGATCCAAACACATACTTAGGCGTTACCATCTCATTCGTGAAATCATTGATCGAAAGGATGTAGAAATATGTAGAGTATCAACGAATGATAATATCGTCGATCCACTGACAAAGCCTCTAACACAACAGAAGCATGAATGTTACACTAAGTCTCTTGGTATTAGATACATGAGTGATTGGTCTTAGTGCTAGTGGGAGATTGTTGGAGTATGCCCAAAGATCAATCATGAGATGGTTGTAAAAGTCATACTTATTTTGTTTTGTTTATTAATATAAAGTTATTATTATTATTTCAGTCTTATTTTGTGCATCTATAAATAAACTGAATTATAATAAAGTCCTTAGAATAATATAGTTATTCTTGAATGTCCTTAGTCAAGTATTATTGTGGGCATGGACAAAAATAATATATCAAGACTAATATGTAGTTGATTGATGAAAAAGTGTTGTCATTGACATGAGGTTGTCAAAATCAATACATAAGTATGTGTTAGAGAACATCATACTAGAATGACCCGCTATGAGCATGTTTCTTGGATTATTATGTGACAGTCACAACATTGCTTATAGTGATAACTACATGTATGATCTCCTGACTTGAGATCATCATTATTCCAACATCGCGAGTGACATATTTTGATATGGTCAAAAGTGTGTCGTAATTGGCTACACTATAAAGACTAATATTGGATATGTCACAATCAATGTGTTGAGTTGATCGAACACTTGCAAATGGCCAAGAGGGGGGGTGAATTGGCGATTAAAATTTTGGTGAAGAGAAAGATTGAAAATAAAAATGACACAAGGGGTTATAGTGGTTCAAGTTCTCCAAATGAACTCTACATCCACTACCTTAGCTCCCACTAAGGATTTTCAAACAATTCACTAATTGAATTCGTCCCCTTTTCTTGGATGAGGAGGAAACCTTACAATTTCGATTAAGCTTTCTACCCAAAGCTTAATCCACTCAAATACAAAGAAGAATTTGGTAAACTCAAATGTTTCCTCTAAAAGGATATTTGTCTACCCAGTTACAATTTGAACAACCCCAAACTCACAATACAATTTGACGATTTGAAAGACAAAGAGTTGGGTACAAGAATATGACTTTGAATAGCTCAAGGGTTTGGAATTTTTGCTTTGACGAAGCTTGAATGTTCAATAGTTGTTGCTTGGTCAAATGAAGCTTGTTTTTATACCCTTGCATTGATTTCTAGCCGTTTGGGTGGTTGGGATCATCAATAGAGCCGTTGTGGACATTTTTCCCGCATTAAATGCAGCTCTGTAGCCTACCGTATCGGTACTCGGGAAGGGCGTATCGATACCTGCATCAAAGAGGAAAGAGCCGTTGTGCCTGAAAACAGGGCGTATGGATACGCATAGAAGGCGTATCGGTACGGTTTTAAGGGGCGTATCGATACGGACGCCGTATCGATACGGTCCAAAGTTACTGGAATCCCAAACTTTGTTTGTATAAAAAGTGTATCGATACGCCTACCAAGCGTATCGGTATGGTATAACTACCTTTTGAAAAATGGGAAACCAACCAACTGACAAGTAACGGTCATATAATTAAATGCCCGGATTTTTCAAAGATATGCTTAGCGTATCGATACGGTTACCAGGCGTATCGGTACGTGTTCATGAAAACAATTGCCCAGGTGCATATCGTATCGATACGGTTTCAGGGCGTATCGGTACGGTATGCTCAAAAACTTTACAGTGACTTAATAGGGTATCGATACGCTGTGGGTATCGATACTCCTGGGCGTTTTTGCATACTTATGCTTGGAAAACATAGAAAAAGCCTTTGAAAAATATATATATGATTTAAGAACATGTCTTTAATTATTATTTTGTTTAAAATCACTTGTCAATTGTGAGACTTTAAAGAGTACTTAAAAATTTATTGTTTTGCAAATTGGTCCTTAAGTTTATGTGTTATATCAAAATCAATTTCGGTTTTACACAATGTAGCAGAATATGGTTGATCAAGATAAGATTTGTCCCTCTTACATAATAGGAGTAATATCATAGGCCACTTGATTGAGTGAGACTAGAAAATGCATAACCATACTTGAATAAATTGATATGAGATATCATATTTATTCACTTATACTAGTTTGCTCAAGATATCAAGAAATATTAGATGAACTATACAAGTGTGATTAATCCATGACTTGTGTCCAATCTAGATATGATGACAAAAGAATGTAATGCATAAAAGAAGTTAATCTCGAAAGAAGGTTAAGTCGAACCACCACTTCATGTAACTTAGGTAGCAATGATGTATTGCTAGATGCCACTTCATATTACTACTAGCATTACATGAACCTACAGGGGTCACACCCTATGATTGAAACGAAAAAATATCGACTAGATAATATGTGTACAAACTTGTTGTGCACAAAATAAGTAAGAATCGAAATTATCATAGTTATTGTAATTATAGATAATCTCGCTTATATAATTTAAAACTAGATAAATAATGTAATTATCAGATACTATTAAAAAATATATATATATCCCTAAAGAAGTCTGATAGAAGTAGAATCAGATTCTATATATTTAATTATATTCGGATAAATATAATGTATATTTAAAGAACTCGAATTTAATTAAAATTAAGTTTTTGAATTCTATCTAAAGGCATGAGATCTAGCATTCAAATATATGCTTTTTCGAAAAACCTCCTTAACAATTAGAAAAAAAATATTATTCTTTTGATTCGGGTGAACTGCGTAGAGGTCGGAATGCAATTGTGACGACTCAAATTCGATTTGAATTCTTCTATACTCCTTGCGAAAATGCGCCACTTCCTTGCTGAAACAACTCATCGATTGATTCGAAGGCATGTAGTTTTGGTTCGATGAAAGCACAAATGCGGAGGAAAACCACAACATCTCTCTTAAAATCTCTTTGACTTTTGAATTCAATTATTTTCGTAATAAGACTTTTTATTTGCTTGGACTGTGCAGTGCCTGTTTCTGTTGAAAATCGCTACTGCATTCCTATTCGGCGTTTGGCCTTCTCTGCGAATCTGCTCAACGCTACTTTTTTTTATTTGATTTTCGACTAGGTTTTATACTCCACCGGGGGAGTGAAAAATGTGGAAGCTGAAACTCGCGGACGAATGGGTGGGTGACGCCGACGAATGGATTGATGATGCCGGTAAAAGTGAAAGTGGCCTGGGTTTAAGGTGTTCGGGGTTTATGTTTTTTATTCTAAATTATTTTTTATTTATTAATAATAAAATATATTTTATTTTTATTTTAAATTATTTTTTATACTTAATAATAATAAAATATGTCAAGTCATATTAAAATATTAATAAAATAATTTAGAGTTATCAAAATAGCCAAGAAAGTAAAGTTCAATGAGTAAATTGATCGTTTTGAAAGTTTAATAATAATCTTTGTAATTTTTTAATACTATAAAAAATTATATTTAGTACAATAAAAAAGTAAATATATGTGACATAATAACGATTTTAACCTAACCGCTCTCTCTCAACTCTCTGTCGCATGCAACTTTGCTTTTTCTTTATTTGGTTGGTGGTCGACAATCAATTGGTGGCCGGCAACTAATCTTAGTATTGGTTGCCGACCACTGATCTATTTTTTTAATATTTTAATAAGAATTTTTGCCTTTATAACACGCGTTTCTTTTGTCTTTGCGACACATTTTTCTTTAATTTTTTGTGGTTCGTTTCATCTGTCTTTGTGGCATGATTTCAACATACCTTAGCGGTCGGTTAGTGTTCATACAAATATTTTTATGACTAATCTCTGATTATGGTTCTGTCGATGGTCTTAGAAAGATGGATCCCCACTCGATTTGTGTTTGGTTGTTGATGTAATCAGACTTGGGTAGCGGAGCAATCTGCCTGATAGCTTGGTTCGCTCACCATTCTTTTTTTCATTCTGTAAAACGTCTCATTTGAATAGAGACAAGGAAATTCAAAAAAGTTTCTTTTTAATGCATTGTATTGTATTAATTTTTATAATAATTAATAAAATTCAAATGTTATTGTTGAAAAGAATGTTTCTTTTTCTAGTAACTGAAGCAAGGAATAAGAACCAAGAATATTACATATGAAGAATGGTTCAAAGTTTCTGGTCAACTGTCAGCGTCTCCCATGCATGTTCTTCATAGTGATTCTTATTCTTGTGAAATGACCAAATAATATCAGTTATTCCAATATACATAGAGAATTAGGATTCACATACACATAATATAAAATTTATATTTTTCTTTTTTTTTTTGGATCGTTGGGGGAGGAAAATGAATAACTGAAATTAATTTCTTATTTTTTTCAAGTAATATCTTTACATAACTCACTGTTAATCTCAATCATCCATTTCACTCATCAACGATCCAAAAAATGTGTAAAAATTAAAAACTCTTACACTGTATAATTAAATTGTATCCATGTATATATACATGCAACCATGGGCGGATGCACCTTTGTGCAAGGTAGGTCACTTGACCTACCATTAAAAAATATGATAAACTACATTGGTAATCACTTAAATTTTACGGTATATTCTTCCAAAAAGAATTTCATTACAGTCACTAAATTTTTAATTTATTTTTATTATGAACACTGTCGTTAACCCCGTTAAAAAATGTTGATGTATGCCACATTAAAGTCTTTTTCCCAAATAGAACTATAATTTCTAAATTTATAGTTATTGTCAAGACCAAAATTTCAATTAACGAAATGATTGTCAACCAATCCCAACGATAGAAAAAAAATTGTTTTGCCAAAAATTTGACATAGTTTAGTTTCAAATTGATCTGACGAATAACATGTTGATTGTTGTAGATTACGGAAAATTAGGGTATTATATTCCCTAATATCTAGTTGATAATATTTAGAAATTTATCAATAAATAGGTGCAAAGATTTGTAGCTGCTGATTTTTGTGTAGTTTTAACTAGATTAAGCTCTCTTTGTAACTTATAAATAGGTGTTATTTTATCGATAATCATTAAAAAATATAAAAAAAATTCTCTACTCAAAATCTATATTTTTTTACATAACATTGGTAATTCGGAACTAAAAATCTCAACTGAAATTAAAAATTAACATTTTGATATTTCATTGTTAACCATTAGATCAGCTTGGAATCGAACTATATTAACCTTCCGCCCAAATGAATCCTTCTCACCGTTGGGACTTGAGATTGATTGGTGATGTCTTCGTTCATCAAAATTTTGGCCATGATGACGGTTGTAAATTTTAAAAATTAGAGTTTTTTTTGTGGAAAATAACTTTAACGTGTCACTTCAGCATTTTCTAACAATAGTGGACGTAATGAAATTGAATTAAAAGTTTACTAACTGTATTTAAAGATTTTCAATTTCATTGACTAAGTCAAAGCGTCCTAAAAGTTCAGTAGTTACTAGTGTAGTTTACCCAAAAAATATTAAGTATTTTTTGTTTAAATAAAATATCAACCCTTAAAGTATTTTAATTTTTTTCTTTGAGATCATGAACTATTTTTTAGTTAAAACAAATATATAAACTATCACTATATAACTATTTTAAATATATTTGTTAGTCTCCTAAAAAAAATTTGGTTAAATACATTGACTTATGTCAAATAATTGTAGATGAAATTTTGATTTAAACTTTTTAAAATAATTACAATAATCCCCGACTATAAACTATGTTTGCTTGCATTGCAAAAATACGGATCGTTACATGCACAACAATTATCCTTTGTCAATACATTATTACGATAGTAAAAATTAATTTTAAATTATTATATTGATCAGTGAACTACCAATATCAAATTTCTAGATTCGCCTCTGCATGCAACATATTCTTTTACGTCCACATATCTTTATTCTTCTGCCTAAACAATACCCACCTTCCCAAAAAGTAAAATAAAAAGGGACAATATTAAACACAAGTTAGGCGAGCTCATATAAATATAGTTTTTAAAGCTTTTCAAAGTTGTAATTTGTGAACAATGTCACTCTTCTATTCTAAATGTATAAACCACCTAATTATCTCCAAAATTTAAAATCATTATATATATATTAAATATCAATACAAAACGTATATTAACATTAATAATATTTAAAAATTTTGGAAATTAGCATTATAAATAATAATAATAATAATAATAATAATAATAATAATAATAATAATAATAATAAACAAAAAAAAATTCTTCAAGGTTCTTTTCATTATCATTTTTGAACAAAAGAGGAAACTGGCATTAAACAAAGGACATATTACAAAAAAAAAAGGAACTATACAGGGGATCCGAGAAAAAACAAGGAATAAAAAAACTCAGCCAACAGAGCCGAAGGGGAGAGCGCCAGTCAGGATGAACCAGAGAACAAACAAAAAACACAAAAAAGTAAAGAAACGCCACATCAGATGAACCAACTGAAACAAACGATCGAGATCGAGAACAAAGAAGCCAGCAATCAGAGCCTGCGTTTTATGTCATTTTGAGGGTCACCAGAGCACTACGACGGTGAACATGATGCAGCGAGAGCAACCACAGCAAAGATGCGTCAACATCTAAAGATGGTGAAGGAAGAAGGGACGCAGGAAGACGACCAGAGTCAGGCCGAAAGCCAGACCACCTGCAGGAGGGGTATGCCGATTGCAACCTTTTTTTTTTACAGAAAAGGGGCAACAACACCTCAAAAAATAAAAAAAAACACCAAAAAACCGAAATGGGAACAAAAACCCAAAACAAAAAACTAGATGGGGATCAAGACCGCCGACCATCAGTGAGCAAAAACACTGACGAAGGAGGCGCCGCCAAACCTCCAGATCCCAACGAAAAAACTATCTAGACGACAACCATCGAAAAGTCGTTCCTAAAAAGAACGTTTCCCTTCAATAATTGGTGGAAGGGACGGAAGAAAACACCTTCGGAGGGTGAGCTAACTGACCATCATGGAGAGACCGACGACCTACTAAAGTAGAAAGAGTGTTATTATTTAGAGGAGAATAGCCAGGCCCCGGTGGCTGGCAAAAAAAGAAAAAGAAAAACTTTGACTTAAGATTTGTTAGAGAAAAGGTAGAAGATTTTTATTTTAGAGAAAGAGATTTTAATGTTAAATTATTTGCCTTTTTATTATTATTTTAAAATAAAAAGATAAAATATTTAATGTTTTTTTATCTATACTTGAGATTTGATTCATATACTTTATTTTAGATTGTTTAATCATTTCACTTTATAATATTATAATTTGATCAAATAGCTAAGTATTGTTATACTATATATCCACAAGTTCATAGAAGCTTTTAAATCGAAAAAAGTACTCTTTATTCTACATTGGACACTTGAAACATTTTTTAAAAATATTTAGTTATATAATAATAATTTTAGATAAAAAAATTCATGTGTGATTTTAAAAAATATATATATATTTAAAGAAAAACTCTTTAGATAAAATGAAGTTGATTAACATGAATAATAAATTCAATAGTTAAGAACTCAATAAGTGATCCTAATGAAAAAAGATGATGATCTTTATCGTAAAAGACTCAGGTTCGAGCAACTTTGTTTGCAAGGTGTGTGTGTCTTATTAAAGCGTTAAGAAAAAGTATGAACATATATCATCTTGTAACCACCTCAAGACTATTCATCTTTAACAAGAGGCTTAAGAGGTAATTTTGTCCTTATAGTAATCTCAAATCAACAAAGTTGTCCCTTATTTTTAATTGTATCAATTTAGTCCTCGTAGTCTTCCAAAATCAACAACGTTGTTCTTCTTTTTTAATTTAATCAATTTAGCGCTCGTACTCCTAAATTGTATCAATCTCACATTTGACTATCTTAGACTAATATAACTGTTGTCACCAATTATCTTTTGCTATGTCAGACACTTTGCTGTTAAATAATTAACAACATCTGAGTTAACATGTTCATATGCAATTTTCTTTAATAAATTGATGTCCTCTGATAAGATGATGACGAGTAAATTTTGATGACATGATAATTCAATTGACACTATTTTTAATATGTAATTTAAAATAAATATTTAATTAATTCTAAAATTATTCATTTGTACTGTCACATCATCAAAATTGACTAATCATCATCGACATGACAAGCCAGTTGACGATAAACGACTAATGTGGAAGTAGATAACAACCACATACACAAAGTTTAACGGCTTTGTCAGTCAATGATAATCAAAAGGTGAGATTGATACAATTCACGAGTTTGAGGGTTAAATTGATGAAATTAAAAAATATGGGCAACATTGTTGATTTTAAAAGACTACGAGGATTGAATTGATATAATTAAAAAGGTGGAATAACATTGTTGATTTGGTATTACTACATAAAAAAAGTATGGGTAAACTTCATCGGAGGTCCCTTATGTTTAGGGCTTGTTCTATTTTGGTTACCCATTTTGAAAAATGTTATTTTTGCCACTTACGTTTCTGATCATTACTGTTTTGGTCACCCGAGCGTTAACACTTGTTAATATGATGACGTGACACATTAATAAAAAAGAACTTCTAATTTAACTCTTAAACTTTCAAAATTTTATTTTTTATCATCTTCCCAAAATTTGAGAGGGTAACAGTCTCAATCAATAGATTTCCCCAAATTAAGGATGCCATTCATCGTTAACTTCGACCCAAGGGACCACATTACTCAAATCAATTATTAGGTTGGATTCATTAATTATTTAACTCCAACAAACTTACAAAAAGATGGCCACCTAATTAGAAATTCACAAGGCAAGAATCAACAGAAATAACTGCACAGTGTTTCATTACTTTAAAAATCATTAACATCTAAAATCCCGTGCTCCCACTTCAATTATTCGATTTTCGTAGGCAAGTTACGCGTCACACCTTTTACTGAAGAAAAAAAAAAGGAATTTAAGCTTTCTATCTTTATTATTTTTTTCTCTAGAAACAATTCCATCTTTTTAATTTCAAAGCAGACATTCCCCATTTAGCAAACAAGAAGTAAAAGAAGATTTTAAAATAAATGTTGCATTTAGCTACAATAAACAAGTAGTGAACCACAACTTCAAATTTAGCAGTTCAATAAAAATGAAATAAATAAATAAACGAAGATCCGGTTAAAATTCCCTTAGAAATCTAAATTGCCGACTCCAGAAAGCATGCGAAAAACTAAAACATGAAACCATTTTACTTCCGCGAATTTAGAGATTCAAACTTAAACTTCAGATCTAAGAAACACGAAGTAAAAAAAAAACCCATCGGAAATTCTATCGTATAGAATAGATATTGATGTCAAACAGCTGCTTCAACGGTAACTCGAAGGATTCAAAGGAAGATTCTCGATTGTGTCACGGATCGTAAGCTCGCGACCGAGACAAGTGCAATAAAGGCAACCCAATACTATCTTTACTACATTTTGGGCTTGCCAGATAACCCAGGAGAGTTGGCCCGTCAACCATGGCGAAATGACAAGGCATGGTAATTATCATGGTAAATTCGATAAGGCAGTGTACTTATCATTTATAATATTTATAATTAAATCCCACATTATCTCTTGTTTAAAATTCAAACAGAGATGTAGATAAGATAGACTCAGATCTTGACCGTTGAATGTAATGTAATCTCAACCATTGATTATAGGGGCTTCAGCTATAAAAGGAGGCTCACCCCCACTTCATTTTACACACTTCACTTCAGATTGAATACAAGTCAACATTCACTCTAAGCCATCTCTTTTCACTTTACTTGCCATCGCTTTTGTTCTTTCGTTTTCGCGCTTCTCTAAGTTCTTTTACTTAGAGTGTTCAGGGTGACTTAGTCGTAGTTTTAACTAAGAAAGCGACTAAGGCTCGCACGGTTTGGCGAGCAGAAGTCTAGCCCTGTGACAAATGGTATTAGAGCGAGTTTTGCTGAGTATTTTGTTGGTTCGAGATGGCACGTGATGAAGAAAGCACTGCAGTGAAAAAGGGTGCTGAGGCCCAAGCTGAGAAAGCCAAGCGAGGATCATCGAAAGATACGATCACATCAATCCAGGGTAAGGTCACCAAACTTGAGTAATCCATGGCGGAGGTCAAGGTAGTGATGGAACAACTAGAGTCCGTAGACTTTGAGAAGCTGGGTTCGTTGGATCTTGATAAGCTCGAGTCCATGGAAGGGATACATGAGGAGGTTCAAGAGGCTCTCAATGGGTTAGATGTGAAGATGATCGAGCGTGGCGATGCCTTAGAGGCTACAATGGTAGTGCTAAAGAAAGAGATCGAGGAGCTCAAGGCAAAGAGTTCTGAGTCCGAGGATGATGATTTGAAGAAGGAAGTTGTTGAGTGGATCGAATGATCTAAATGAACCAAGAGGGGGTGAATTGGATTTTTAAAGGTTTAGGTGGTGGAAATTGCAAATTAAAAGGATAGACAAGGAATTTTAGAGTGGTTCAAGTTCCAAATGAACTCTACATCCACTACCTTAGCTTCACTAAAGATTTGCAACAATTCCACTAATTGTTCTTCCCTTTTTCTAGGCTAAGGAGGTAACCCTTACAATTTTTGGTTAAATTTTCTACCCAAAATTTAACCCAATCCTGACACAAATAGAACAAAGATTTTGTTGGCTAAAAAAGTATCTCTCAATACAAATTGTAGCCCAATTACAAGCACTCAACCCAATTGAAATGATAAGAATGAAAAATACAATTGGGGCTTCTAGATAATATTTGGATTAAGGCACAAATGCTTGGATTTGATGTTTGGATGTTTGCTTTTGGATCAATAGTTGTTGCTGGAGCTTTTAGAGGTCCCTTTTATACCTTCTCATTGATTTCTAGCCGTTGTGGTTGTTGCATTCATCAATAGAGCCGTTGGGGGTGTTATCTCACCTCCATAAATGCAGTCTGCAACCAACCGTTTCGAAACGGCCGAACTGTTTCAAAACAAACCAAAATAGAAAGAGTCGTTGGGGTGCATTTAAGAGCCCGTATCGAAACGATATTGCCCGTTTCGAAACACTTTTGCCACTGTCAAGGGTCGTATCGAAACGGCTTGAAACCGTTTCGAAACGCCTTAACGGTTTCTTAAAATTCAGTTAAAAACTTGCAACGGTCATATTTTTCAAATCAAATGAAGAACCGTTTCGAAACACTGAGTGTCGTTTCGATACGGTGTCTCTATGTTCTAAAGCCGTTTCGAAACTTGTTTCGAAACACAGGTTGGCAGTGTTGAAAACGTTTCGATACCCGTTTCGAAACATGAGTCGACAGTTTCAAAACCGTTTCGAAACGCCTTAGGCCGTTTCAAAACAGGGACTCGAAAATTACTGTTTTGGCTTTAAGAACACTTAGAAAATATTTTGAAAACATAGTTTTTAACTTAGGCATATTCTTTAAATCATATAGGGATGTTTGAGGACTTAAAAATTCGTTTTCACATTTTCAATTTAGTCCTTAGGTTCTTTAGTTATATCAAAATTAAAATATCAGTTTCACAGAAGTGGAGGTACTCAAGACCGAGTTGCTCGTGTTGAAAGTCGCGGTTGGGAACAACGTGGCGACTGCAACGCCCAAAGTTGTGGGTCATATCCTCAAACCAGAAATGTTCAACGGGACGAGGTCCGCCCAAGAAGTGGAGAATTTCCTTTGAGGGATGGATCAATACTTTAAAGCCTTGGGAATCAAGCAAGACGCCAAAAAGGTAAGCTTTGCTAGTGTTTACCTAACTGGCGTTGCACAAACATGGTGGCGACATAGGTGCGAAGGTGTGAAGCGTGTGGATGCTGCCATCGAGACTTGGAAGGAGTTCCAAGATGAGTTCAAGGAGCAGTTCTACCCACAGTATGTCGAAGATGAGGAACGGTCAAAGCTGAGGCGTCTCAAGCAAGAGGACTCACAGACATTGAGGGAACATGTCCAAAAGTTCGTTGAGCTGAGTTTGCAAGTGCCGAGTTTGAGCGAGGAAGATGGATTATTCACCTTCATGGATGGGTTGAAGCCATTGGCGAAGAATGAGCTAAGGCGATGGGGTGTGACAAAACTCTCCACTGCCTTGAAGCTTCCGAGTCAGTTATTGAGATTAGGGTCAAGAAGCACGACCACTCCAAACCAAGACCGAAGTACCAAGGTAATGATGAAGAAGAGAAGAATTCGTTCAGATCCAATAGAGATTTGAGGGGCGCGAAGAAGCTATCGAGTGGGAATGGCAAGCCCAAGTACTATTGTCAACAAAGGGACGAGAGGGCGCCAATTAGGTGCTACAATTGTCATGTCGAAGGGCACTTGGCGAGGGACTGTCCACAGAAAGATGCATTATGTTGAGTTGTGTGGGGCTCGATTCGATCAACCAATATAGCTCACCAAGTGGTGGAGAGATGGATTTTTAGGTGGAAGGGTTGTGGAAGCTAGAAAGAATAAAGACACAATGATTTATAGTGGTTCGGCCTTCTAACAAGCACCTACATCCACTACCTTAGCTTCCCACTAAGGATTTCACAATCAATCCACTAATTGATTCGTCCCCTTTTCTAGGATTAGGAGGAAACCCTTACAACCGATCAAGCTTCTACCCAAAGCCTTGATCAAAACCCTCTTTACAAAGAGAAACAAGATAGCAAACTTAAACCCTCTAATAGGTGTTTGTTTGCACAATGAAGCACTCACCCAAAACCTAAAACACTTGAGAAAATTTGACAATTTTGGCTCACTAGTGTTTGTCTATACAAGAAATGACAAATTAAGCACTAAGACAATTTCTTGATCATTTGATGTTTGACAATATGAGCATTAGCCTTCTCTTGATGCTTGGAGGTCCCTTTTATACTCCCAATTGAGTTTATAGCCGTTTAGGACCGTTGGGGTTGAAATAGAGTCGTTTGAGCCTTTAATTCCCTCCATAAATGCAGTCTGCAGCTCCCCGTTTCGAAACGCTCGAAGCCGTTTCGAAACACCCTCAATATAGAAAGAGCCGTTGCAGTCTGTCAGGGTACCCGTTTCGGAACACCCCCTTGCCGTTTCGGAACGCGTATCGGAACGCTCTAAGCCCGTATCGAAATGACCTGCATTTAAAAGTTAGTTGGGAAAGAGCCGTTGGGGTTTATGACCGTTGTGGTCAGTGCCACGTGGGCGTATCGAAACGGCCTAGCCTGTTTCGAAACGCTGGGCCTCGTTTCGATACGAGTATCGAAACGTTTTGGCCACTAGAGGCACCTGTTTCGAAACGCCCTAAGGTGTTTCGAAACACTTGGTCAGTTTTGTGAAAATTGGCCTTTGAAAACATGAAAAACCTTTATGAAAAATTCCTTAAATATTATTTCAAGTTGTTTGGACTTTGGAAATGTTTTAAATATTTTTTAAATCAGTCCAAAACATTTTTCAATTATTATATCAAAACATTAGTTCTACACATTAGTTGCCATCACTCACGAAGAGGACGAACTAGAAGAGGAGCCCATGAGAATTGGTGCGATATCCAGTGTTAAGGCAGTCAAGTCGAGGGTTGAGGAAGCACATCTAAAGTGTCACCAAAACAAGGGGCCACAGAGGCCGAATCAAGTCAAGTCGTCCAAGGGAGAGGACAAGCCCGAGAGTAGTGAGGCTGCGAAGCTTGGTTCAATGATATTAAGTTCTGCCAGGGCGAGGAAAGGCTAGAACCAGAATGGGTTGATGTTTGTCGACATCAAGTTGTGAGACAATCGATGAGTGCTTTAGTGGACACCGGGGCAACCGATCTATTCATGTCAAAAAAGGTTGCTGAGAAAATTGGTCTTAGAGTTGAAGGGTCAACCGGTAAGATCAAGACTACGAATTATGAGGAAGTTCCAATTGTTGGGGAGACATGAAACGTTGAGCTGCAGATTGGTGAATGGAAGGGCAAGGAAAATTTCAAGGTAACCAACCTAGATGACTTTGATTTTGTTTTGGGACTGAGTTTCCTTGACCGTGTAGATGATCTCATTCTTCCTTGTACCGATGCTGTCTGCATTTTGGATCCCAAAAAACAATGCATTGTGCCCATTTGTTGAGACATAGGGAAAGAGACCAAGACGCTGACTGCCATTCAGCTCGTCGAGGATGCTCCGAGCCAAGGAGACATCACTTTGGAGGCTACCATTGGGGACACTACCTTGGAGGGGCAAGAGTTGCCGAAGCCACTTGGGGACATGAAACCCGTTGGAGAATCACCTTTGGGCGAGGTGAATGTGGCATTGGACTTCGTGAGAAAAGAAGGGACAATGCCCGAGGCATCAAGCATAGTGGAGAAAGATGGGTTGATGCACTTTAGAGTGAATGGCACTGACAGTATTTCGAGAGAGGTACATCTCAAACACACTATGAGTGGTTTTCATTTTGATTTACTGCATTTGTGGGGTGTAGGGTGCGGAATACCTAACCCTTCAGGAAGTTCAAAGACTTGGAGAGAACACAAGAGGCCTTTTAGAGTTTTGCGAGATCATCATGTGTTCATCATTGTGGTGACCAAGCCTTTGATCGAGGATCAAGAGGGTCCAAGCCGAGGCGAATCACAACTTGTAAGAGGGGGCTCTTGAGATCAAGATGTACGCTTTGATGGCGAATGAGATGTTACAAGAGGGTATGAGCCGATGCGAGCAGTCCTTGTGGAGGGACATCACTGCCCGATTCCGAGTTGGGAACTTGGCGAAGCCTTATGGCGATTCCGAGAGCAGATTGACCAATTCAATTCTAGCCTCGCGACGAGGGCATCGCTAGAACTAGTGGGGGAAAATGTCACGGACCGCAAGCCCGCGACGGAGACAAGTGTAGTGAAGGCAACCTAGGACTATCTTTACCACATTTTGGGCTTCCCAGATGACCCAAGAGAGCTGGTCCATCAACCATGGTGAAATGACAAGGTATGGTAATTACCATGGTAAATTCGATAAGGTAGTGTACTTATCATTTATAATATTTGTAATTAAATCTCACGTTATCTCTTATTTAAAATTTAAACAGAGATGTAGATAAGATAAGCTCAGATCTGAACCGTTGGTTGTAATGTAATCTCAACTATTGATTGTAAGGCCTTCAGCTATAAAAGGAGGCTCACCCCCACTTTATTTTACACACTTCACTTTAGATTGAAATACAAGTCATCATTCACTCTAAGCCTTCTCTTTTCACTTTACTTGTCATTGCCTTTGTTATTTCGTTTCCGCACTTCTCTAAGTTCTTTTACTTAGAGTGTTCAGGGTGACTTAGCCGTAGTTTCAACTGAGAAATCGACTAAGGCAAGATTTTTTTTTTCAAAATGGGTGACCAAAATAGAACAAGTCTCAAACATAAGAGACATCCATTGAAGTGACTTAAGAAGATAAACTTATATACATGTATTGATTAAAATGAATGGATTTATATCCAATACACTGGTGGTAGAAACTAAAAGTTTTCACAAGCACCTTAATTTTAGCGTTTAGGGTATTAGCTTGGGGGTTTAGGTGTAGAGGTTTATAATTTAGGGATAGAGGTTAGAATTTAGGGTTTAGAGGTTGGGTTTAATTTTTAGGGTAATATGGTTAGGATTTAGGTTTTAACTTATAAACATTGAATTATAACCCTAAACCCTAAATTTTAACCAATTTCCCTAAATTCTAAACTCATACACCTAAACCCTAAACCTTACATCCTAAACTAATACCCTAAAATGAATATACAAACTTTTATGCTAAATTAAAAATCCAAATAAAACTTTAATAATAATAATTAGATGTGTATGTATATGAATAAAACTGGAATATAATAATTAATAATTTAAATTATTATGATTTAGACAAAATAATATCAATAATAAATTATAATTATTATTTTAGATTAATTATGAATTAGACTTTCATTCATTTTAATTTTTCACTCTACCAAGTAACCTTTAAATTCATTTTCTTTTTAGTTTTCCCTCATCCCCCTTCAACTTTCCCTCTATACTAAATAAAGTCTTAAAGTTATGATTTATGATTTAAATTTTTAGTGTTGAAGCATAAAAATGACGAAAAAAATACAAAGGATTTTTGTTTGTTTTTAACATTATTTTTGGAAAAAATTCTGGATATAAACTAAATAATGGTCACTGAAATTTGAGTAAGACTTTTTCTTCAGTATTAAAGTTAAAAAAAAAACATTTAAATTGCTAATGTTTTCATTATGTAACAAAACGATCAATTTAGACTTTAACCTCGTTGCAAAGCATGAGGCTCGATTTGGGACCCCTTGAAACTTGAAAGTGGTACCCAACACCCAAACACCGAGTCAAGTGGGTATTTTGAAATAATTTTGACATAAATAATACTTAAATTAAACTAGTTGATTAAATGTTGATATATAGTGTTTACATAAAATATTTTCTTTAACCTACAATATATTTTTTTAAGGAGGAGTTAAGTTTTCTCTGTAAAATATATGTTATACCCAATATTCTAACACTAAAAAATTAAATCCTAAATTATAATCTTAAATTTTAAATCTTAAATCCTAATTTTAAAAGTTATATCTTACTCCAATACTCTAAACCTTAATTTTAAATCTTAATTTTAAACTATAAACTTAATTCTTTAGCGTTGAGGTATAAATAAGGTCATCAAAAAGGACATACAATATACACTCGTTAAAAACCATAAAAAAATAACTTTATTTTCTCAAGGGTTAACTACTAGGATGATCACTTATGTTTCCCCCCAGTACAGAGTTGGTCACTGATTCTGAAAAATGACCAGTAAGGTCACTTACGTTTTCATGGTGTAAACTTTTGGTCATTCAACCGTATGTTGTCGTTAACCTTTGACGGGAGATTGATCTGAAACAAGAAAAAATGGATAAATTACCTAAACAACCCCTAAACTATTACTTCACTCCTATTTTGACCACCGAAATAAAAACAATTTGTATAATTTCACATTTAATCCTCCACATTTACATTTTTTATTTTTTTTCATCTAACTCAATCTCTAATTTTCTATTATATTAATCCTCAATTCACACTGTATATTATAATACATCACCGTATATATCCATGTTTCAAATAATGTTTGTAATCCTCAACTTAGAATTTTTAATCTTTAAAAAAATCTCAAAATTTTGAAAATTTTACAAAGCAGTCCCCAAATCCCTAAAATTACCCAAACCCAAACCTACAAATCGTCGTTGCTTCCGCCGTCGATCGCCGCCCTTGACTACACCCCCTTTGGTTGCCAGAGCATGGCGTTTATTTCTCCCAACACGACGTCACCGGAAATAGTGAATGACGTGCAACCGAATGTTGAACGCGAAATCGATGCTCGGCTGGCAAGCCGTTCACCATTTCCGGTGACGCCGTGTTGGCGGAAATAGTCACCATGCTCCGATGACCAAAGGAGTGTGGTCAGGGGCGGTGATCGACGGTGATTTGGGGGTTTGAGTTTGGGTAATTTTAGAGGTTTGAGGATTATTTTGTAAAATTTCCAAAAATTTTGGATTAAAGATTGAAAATTATGAGTTTTTTTCATTAGATTGATTTTTAAAATTAAAAATAGTGCCACGTGTCAAGCATTGAATGGTTGATGATTTTTTAACACCCCTTTAACAGTTTGGCATCTAAGATTATAACGGTTGAAACTTTGGGCATCTATTTTTACAAAAAAAAAATACTTTAGGCACCTAAAGTTCAAAAAATGAATATCCTATGTAAACATTACTGTATGTAAATTGGGCATTATTTTGTACTTAACCATATTAAGAATTACAAACATTATTTGAAATATGGATATATACGGTGATGGATTATAATATACAGTGTGAATTTAGAATTAATATAATAGAAAATTAAAGATTGAGTTAGCTGAAGAAGAATATGAAAGATGATGGAGGAGACAAGAAATAAAAAAAGATAAATATGGAGGATTTAATGTGTAATTATATAAATTATTTTTATTTTGATGGTCAAAATAAGAGTGAAGTAATAGTTTAAGAGATGTCTAGGTAATTTATCTTTTTTTTCTTATCTCATATCAGCCTCCAGTTAACATTTAACGGCAACAAACGGTTGAATGACCAAAAGTTTACGTCCAAAAGCATAGGGTAGTTCTGCTGTGAGGCGGTTAATATACGACTAATATACGGCGTGACCAGTTAAATAGGTGACCGGTTAAACATAACAAAATAGGTAAAATTACCTATTTTGTTGATAAGAGTATCAGCATATCTAGTAAAATTACTTATTTTGTTGATAAGAGTATCAACATATCAAGTAAAATTACCTATTTTGTTGATACTTTTGAGTAAATTACTTATTTTGTTGATACTTTCGAAAGTATCTATACAGTATCGATACTTTTTTAAAAAGCAATGTAACTGGTTGCAATGTGGCTCGAAAGTATCGATACTTTTAAAAAAGTATCAACAAAAAGTATCGATACTTTTTTAAAAAACAATGTAACCGGTTGCAATGTGGCTCGAAAGTATCGATACTTTTAAAAAAGTATCAACAAAATGTATCGATACTTTTTTAAAAAGTAATGCAACCGGTTGCAATGTGGCTCGAAAGTATCGATACTTTTAAAAAAGTATCAACAAAAAGTATAGATACTTTCAAAAATATCAACAAAATAAGTAATTTACTCAAAAGTATCAACAAAATAAGTAATTTACTAAAAAAGTATAGATACTTTTCAAGGCCCCATCAGCTTAAAATAAGTAATTTACTGGATATGTTATACTCTTATCAACAAAATAGGTAATTTTACTTATTTTGTTATCATCGGATTTCCAAGGCCCATCAGCTTAAACTTTAATAACAAAATAGGTAAAGCGCTACCGAATATGTTAATACTTTTATCAACAAAATAAGTAATTTTATCGATTTTGTTATCGTGTGATTTCCAAGGTCCCATCAGCTTAAACTTTAATAACTACCTAATATGTTGATACTCTTATCAACAAAATAAGTAAAATTTTACCTATTTTGTTATACCTACCAATAACTTAAGTTTGCCGGTTACCATTTTTTAAATATTTTTTAATGTTTTCTACCGGATACATTATTTTAAATCAACATATCTGGTAGCGCTTTACCTATTTTGTTATTTATCTTACAATGTTTCTGATAACGCTGTTTCTTAGCCGTATATTAATTCGCCTTTTATTAGAATTTCTCCAAATTTTAAAGGTCATTTTTTCAGAACCGACTTGTACTAATGTAAAACATAAGTCACAATACCGGTAGTTAACTTTTTTTTCAAATATGCCCTCTCTGGCCTCTGCCGTGTCTTCACCGGGCAATCCATCCACACCAGCCTCCCCCTTCATTTTCCAATCACCTCCGTCCATCCGCTGACCGCGATCGCACCAAACCACATTCTCTCCTGCCCGCATTTCCCGGGCATCTTCAGACACTTTTTTTTTCTCTCTCACAACGACTTCAACCGAGTGGTTTCCCCTTTCAGACAGCTATATATTTAAGACTACCGTAGACCAAAGAAAAAATCGTCAACAACGAACGAACAGAGAAAATAAACAAAAAAGTTCAAATCTTCAGATACTAAACCGAACGCACGATTGAAAACCAATTCTACCATTGGCTTCGTGTTTTTTTTTCTCAAAATATTTGCGGCGACGTATTTAGACACTACACTCACCGAGAGAAAGTGTTCTTCTTTGGAGTTGTGTTTTTTTCTTCTTCTCTCCGGTGGCTTTGGATCTTGAAATCTAGGGCTCGGAATGTGGAATCTGACGCGATTTGCATCGTCCAGACTGAGCCGTACGCGACGGTTGTTCTGCTCGGCGATTCCTGGTCCTTGTATTGTTCACAAGCGTGGAACAGATATTCTTCATGATCCTTGGTTCAATAAGGTTGCCTTATTGTTGTTTGCACTTTGAAGTAGCAAATTTTGTGCTTACCGAGTGAATTTTGCTTTGACTCGGATCGGGAATGCTTTTATGACATATTTGAAGTTGGTTAATTTGTTCTGATGAAATCGCTGCTTATGCAAGCTTTTGACTTTCCCCCGTTTTAATTGCAGGATACTGGCTTTCCTTTAACAGAAAGAGATCGACTTGGGCTCCGTGGTCTTCTTCCGCCACGTGTGATATCATTTGAACAGCAATATGATCGCTTCAGTAAGTTTTTTTGACACCTACCATTCAAAACATGTGATATTTCCAGAACATACGTAGATATGAATGAATTTTGTAAGTTTTTTATATCAGTGAAGACTTGGAGGCACTTAAATCGCTTTTTCGTGTGTTTGCCTTTTAGAAGAATTTTTCTTAGTTGTTGAACTTGATCCTATTTTTGAGAATTGCCTTGATTTTGACTGTTTTTTTTATTGGTAGTGGACTCATACCACTCCTTGGAGAAAAATACGAAGGGCCAACCTGATAGTGTTGTTGCGTTGGCAAAATGGAGGATCTTAAATAGATTGCATGATAGAAATGAAACACTATACTACAGAGTAAGTTTGTTGATTCTTTGAGTCTATGGTATTCATGCGGATTTTTTTACTCCTCTACTTCTCATATCATTTAAAGTTTTTCTGCTTTGCTCTTTGCTCCAGGTCCTTATGGACAACATCAAAGATTTTGCACCAATTATTTACACGCCAACTGTAGGACTAGTATGTCAAAACTACTCTGGGCTGTTTAGACGCCCGCGTGGAATGTATTTCAGTGCAAAGGATAAAGGAGAAATGATGTCTATGATATATAATTGGCCATCTCAACATGTAAGCTCGTGGATCTTGAGAATGGCGCAGATTGCGCGTTATTCCTTTTGCTTATTTTCACTCTAGTAGAGCAGGTTATGAATTGTTGCTTTCTGCAGTTAATATGTTATTTTGAATTCCTTTCTCACAGGTTGATATGATTGTCCTGACTGATGGCAGTCGTATTCTTGGACTTGGTGACCTTGGTGTTCAGGGTATTGGAATACCTATAGGAAAACTTGATATGTATGTTGCTGCTGCTGGTATCAACCCACAACGGGTATAAATACTACTCTTTTCCTTTTTCTTCCTCCTTCCCGTGTGTGTATTTTCAGGATGTGCATGTCTTCTGTTTATAACTCGGCTTGTACATTCTTATTGGTACTTAATGCCATTAAGATGGACCATGTGCATGTATATTGACCATTTAACGACTTTCAGACCCTAGTTTGGTTGTTTACTTTATTTGGCATATCTTGGAATCCATTATGTTTCTCCCTTTTATTCATGTGCACTATTTTTTGTGGCTAAGTGGACACCATTACCCTTTGGTTTATATATTGATTTTAAAGTTTGTTCCTATCAATTTTAGTGGTTTTTTCACATCCTCGATTTTTTTCTTGCCATGTTGATTTGTATCTTGTGTTTAACTTCAATTAGTAGATCAATTTTCTGTCTCTGACAGATACTCCCAGTTATGTTAGATGTCGGTACTAACAACCAAAAGCTACTTGAAGACCGGCTTTGTGAGTAAATTATGTACTTTAACTACTTTGCTCTTAAAAGTTTCTACCTTTGCAGAGTGGACAGTGTGAGATGCTTTCAGATGATTTTATTTCCTGATAGGTTGTGCTGATTTCTTTTGATATGTTTCTTTGGCTTGACAGATTTAGGACTAAGACAACCTAGGTTGGAAGGGGAAGAATATCTATCAATTGTTGATGAGTTCATGGAAGCAGTTCATACACGTTGGCCTAAGGCTATTGTACAGGTTTGCCTCTTTCAGATGGGAGACTGTTGTGCTATGTTCGTTTATATCATGTTGTTTATTTGATGGTTATGTCATTCAGTTTGAGGATTTTCAAATGAAGTGGGCCTTTGAAACCCTGGACCGTTATCGGAAAAGGTTTTGCATGTTTAATGATGACATACAGGTGAGCACTTGGTGCTGCCACTTGCTACTTTTTTGAAGTAGTGTCTAGTGTGATAGAGATTGCTACAGAAACACTTTGAGTGCCACCATTATTTAAAAGTTGTGCTGCCTACTTAATGTCTCGTAGGGAACTGCTGGAGTTGCACTTGCTGGATTGTTAGGATCTGCAAGAGCACAAGGTCGATCATTGGCCAACTTTCCAGACCAGAAAATAGTTGTGGTGGGAGCTGGGAGGTACTGATTTAACTTACAGATAACAATTTGTCTCAGTTTTTCACCATGATAGTTTGTGCCCATTCTTGGCTTTACTTCTCATATCCACCTTTTTATCTGTCTTCCAGTGCAGGGCTTGGTGTTCTTAGCACAGCTGTGCAAGCTGTTGTGAGAATGACCGGAAAACATGAAACTGCTGCACAAAACTTTTTCCTACTTGATAAAGATGTAAGTTTTATACTTCCACTGTAGTACTCTTCCTTCCATATGTGCTAAAAATTGTCATTTTTTGACATGTAATGTCCTTTCAATTGTATAATAAAAGACGAGGCTTTTTATACTCTCTGCATCATTCATTGTTTCCTTTTTTTTTATTTTTTTCTTATTAGAAAATGATTACAGTTTGACACAGGGAATCTAGATGCTATCATTTTAGCTATAAGTCAATTGACCATTTAGTAAATTTATTTCATCTCTCCACATGGTGAGTAAAATACTTAAATTTTAATGTTGTTTGTTGTTGGTTAAGGGTCTCGTCACTAAAGAGAGGAAGAATCTTGATCCAGCAGCTGCACCATTTGCTAAAGATCCAGGACAGATTGTGGGACTTAGAGAGGGGGCTTCTCTACTTGATGTGGTAAGTTCAATGCCAGTGCTAGAGGGGCAGAATATACAAGTGCCGGTCTGGTGTGTATGAAATTTTGTGGGAAGAGCTAGTGCAGAATTTGCAGTATACTTTGACGAAAAAATTGATGTTATGCTACACTTTTTTAAGTATAATGTTCTACTAGTTATTGATGCTATTAATTTATAAACTAATTTTTTTCAGGTTAAAAAGGTCAAACCCGATGTGCTTCTTGGTTTGTCTGGAGTTGGTGGTGTGTTCAACGAAGAGGTGAAGATTCTTACTTTCCCAAATGTTTCTATTATATATAATGTTGCAACCCTTTTTTTGTTGTTCAGAGGAGTTTATGCGCATGTTTTGTTCTAGTTACTGCGCACATTATGCATTGTTTTGAGTTCCTTACTACTATGCTGGAAAAAAAACAGGTGCTCAAGGCCTTGCGTGAATCTGATTCAACTAGACCTGCAATTTTCGCAATGTCGAATCCAACCATGAATGGTTTGTTTTTCCTGCCCTGTCATGCATTGCGATTTTCCTTAGGAAACTAGATATTTTGTTTTAACATTCTGTTTTCATTCCCATTGGACAGCTGAATGCACTGCAGCTGATGCTTTTAAGCATGCTGGAGAAAACATTGTCTTTGCCAGTGGAAGCCCTTTTGAAAATATCCAACTTGGTACTTTCCATCCTAGTTGAAGTTCATGTTCGAAAGATTTTGCTTCATAAATTTATAAGAACTTACTCCTTTCTCGCTCACAATTCTGGTCTTTTAGGTGGTTGTTATTACATCTTTATTAATCATTCGCTTGCTGATAGGTAATGGGAAAGTGGGCTATGTAAATCAGGCAAATAACATGTACCTGTTCCCGGGGTAGGTGTTATTTTCTGGTTCCTTATTATTCTTTTCTTACCCGTACTTAGATCCTAACTTTGTATTCAACTATTGTTGCAGGATTGGTTTGGGTAGTTTGGTCTCAGGTGCTCGTTTTATAACCGATGGAATGTTGCAAGCTGCTGCCGAATGGTATGAATATGATTATTATCACATAGTTGACTTTGTATTTTGGTAATTCCTTTTGCATATAATAATGGGAAATAAGCTTTTTTTACTATGATCAACACACTGCCCTATTCCTTAAGCTGTGAATGTGAATCATGTGATGGTATCCTTGCAGCCTTGCATCTTATATGAGTGATGAAGAAATTCAGAAAGGCATCTTGTATCCGTCTATCAGCAGGTAGAAATGCTATGAATAGATCATTTGGCTGTCACAATAGATGTGGATTTTAAAGTTTCTAATGCTCTGCTGCGTTATCATGATTAAGTTAATTCCGAGTGTGAACCGTGCAGTATTCGACATATTACAGCTGAGGTTGGTGCATCAGTTCTTCGAGCTGCTGTTGCTGAGGGGCTGGCAGAAGGGCATGGAGAAGTGGGACCTAAAGAACTGGCTCATATGTCAAAAGTATGAAATCCAACTTTCTTTCACCTTCTTTTAATCCCCGTAGAAAAGCTTATACTTATACTAGGTAAACCATTTTATTAGTGATCATAAGATAAAACTCGAGATTGAGCTCAGTTTTCGAATTTGATTACCATTTACCCATGCTAAGCTGGAACTTGTCACTCTGGTTGCAGGAGGAGACCGTGGAATACGTATTTCGAAATATGTGGTTCCCTATTTACAGTCCACTTGTTCATGAAAAGTAGGCTCTCCGATTTTTATTTGTTTTTCAGAATTTGGAACTGGTGGACTGCACCCAACTTCACCCGGGAAACAAACAAATCCGTGGTGTTAACTCTGTTCTTTCAGTTAGTATTATTATACCGTTTATCTTTTCTTTTTCAAATAAATAAATTTGAATTATTATTTAACAACAGTTGAAACATTCTAAAAATCTTATGTTTTTAGGGAAAATACAGATATTCTGTAATTTGTCTTCCTTTTCGATGTGAGCATTAAGTTTGAGTTTGGTGTTGTGACGAGTATGGATCAAGAATGGCCTTTTCTCCCTTATAATAATTCAAATAAATAAATGGTTTTGGGTTGTGTATTAAGTCGACACAAAAGAAGAAAAGCTCAACATCTCTTGTTAAAGTTTGTGATCCAATTTAATACACAAAGTGGGGCAGAGAAAGCGGGCCGAGTTATTGCCCGTACAAGACTAGTAGGTTTAAAGTATGCAATTCAATTTGAGTAAGTAATTAGATTTAGAACAAATCTCTAAATACAACATGATAAAATTGTAGTGTTTCACGTGGCAGTAATATTAAAGAAAAAATTGTCAAGATTTAATGGTCAAATTGGTAAGAGGGCTTAATTGATTCAATTTTTTAACTTAATTGATTAATTTTCTTGGTTCAAAAGCTTAATTGGCTGAAAAAAAAATAAAGGCATAATAATTTTTTTCCAAAGTTCAAGGACTTACACCTTTAAACTTAGAAAAATACATTATTGGTTAAAGTTAAACGAACGAACATGAATACACCCTCGTTCGTGTTCGTTAAACGAACGAACATGAATACACCCTCGTTCGTGTTCGTTCGGATCGTTTACATGCTAGCGATTGTTAAAAAGTTTAATTTAAATAAGCATTAGATACGTGGGAAAAGTTATTCTATAATAGCGTGCAAATCGATGTGCTAGCCTGTATTATTCTTTCTAAGACCAATACCAACGTATACTTTTGTGGGTTGAATTTTGCATTCCCATCAAAGTGCACAAACTTCTATAAAAGTCTTATGATTTTAATTATATTTTTTTTATGTCCCACATTAAAAATTACTTATAAATTAAATTTTAAATTTTAACTTTAATTTCTGCATTCTAAAATTTTTATCTTAAAAATACACTTACATCAAATTCTCTAAATTTTAATCTTAATCTCTAACTTTAAACACTGAATTCTAAACTCTAAACCCACTATTTTAAAATGAGCGCATAAAAAGGGCACAATAAAAGGTCAACTATTTCCATCCACTCACCTATTCATCTTCATCTCCTAGGCAGCAGATACGAAGGAATGGCAGAAACATGCGACTTCCTCGCAACAAAGAGGTAAGCCAGAGGGATTTGAATCTCTGCGGCAGTGAGTTGAATTCTTCAACATTTAGTCTTCACACATCTTAAACCTTTGTTTCAGGTATGCAGTGGTGAGCGGAGCAAACAAGGGGATTGGACTGGAAATATGTAGGCAGTTGGCTTGGAAAGGAGTGACCGTGGTGTTAACTGCTAGAGACCAGCAAAGGGGACTTGAAGCTTTCCAAAAGCTCAAGGAATCTGGCCTTTCTCATAATCTGGTTTTCCACCAGCTTGATGTCACAGACCCTCTTAGCATCGCTTCAATTGCTGCTTTCATCAAAAACAATTTTGGAAAACTCGATGTCTTAGTATACTTTTTCTCCTCTTATTTCTTTATTTTGGTAATATGGGGCTAACAATTACAATTACAATACTGATAATGGTACTGATGAAATCTGTTGCAGGTCAATAATGCAGCCGTTGTTGGAGTCACTATGAACTATGAGAGATTCGTTACGGCTCTTGAAACTTTCGGTGATTGGGTAAGTCTTTTCATTCTATACTACCACACCTTGTTTCGAGTTCGATTTTATATTCCAAATTCGTGGGAATGGAATGTTCTTTCCATCGAATCAGCTTCAAGTTCAAGGTGTTGGTTACTAACAGATCCTTTCTGGATGCACAGCCAGTTGGGGAGCAAATCTGGAATGAAATCATTACAAGACAAACTTATGATCAAGCTGAAGAATGTCTGAAAACGAACTACTATGGTATGAAAACATTGGTTGAAGAACTAATGCCCTTCCTCCAGTTATCTGATTCGGCAAGGATTGTAAACGTTACCTCTGCTCTCGGAGTACTGGAGGTAATGTTTTGGTGCAGAAGCTTGCGAATACGATGTTAGCGCAGTTGCTACCTGTGTTAGCTTGAAACATTTACCAACTATTTCTTCTTTGGGTTCAGCTAGTGTCCAATGAATGGGCCAAAGGAGTGTTGAGTGATGTTGAAACCCTCAGTGAAGAGAGAGTGGAACAAGTCTTGAACAAGTTTCTTGAAGATTTCAGAGATGGAAGGATGAAAACGAATGGCTGGGTAAGTTATAATGGACCGACTGTGTATAGTGTATCGAAAGCAGCTATGAACGCCTACACTAGAATACTGGCCAACAAGTACCCCGGTTTCTGCATCAATTGTGTTTGTCCAGGCTTTGTCAAAACCGATATCACCGGCAACACTGGATGCATGACCGCTGCCGAAGGAGCAGAGAATGCAGTGAGATTGGTATTGCTACCTATTGGCGGGTCTTCAGGCCTTTTCTTCATTGGCCAAGAAGTTTCGAGTTTTTAAAGAAAATGATCCTTAACTACTTAGTGAACCCCAATTACAGCCCCTGAGGATATAGAAAAGACTGCTGATTTTGCTTTGTTGCTGGCTGCATTGTCAATTAATCGTTTAATAAAGTTTTTGTTGGTTAAACATTTTTTGTTCTGAAATATTAGTATCTTCCAGAAACAACTATAAATGATCTGAAGTATTGGTGGTCGATTCAAACAACTAGCCTTTCGAGATGTTCGAATTGGTGCAAGGTGTTTTAGTTGTTATTATCAAGTCTCCCACAATCCCTTAACAAATGCAGGCAGACCTGGCAACAGTTTGGACTTTGGAAACTTACGAGATAGGGAAAGAATGCCTGAAAACAAACTATTATGGTTGTAAAACTACAGCGGATGCGCCAGTTATTTGATTCTCCGAGGATTGTTAACATTTCCTCTTCCATGGGCAAGTTAAAGGTAAATATAATGATCTGTCAGGTCAGCTTGAGAATAAGAACCGAGTGAAACTCCGGAATCCAGATTAACCAAACCATACTTTCTCGAATTTGTCACAGTATATACCGAGTGAACATCGCAGAGGGATACTGATACAGAAGAGAAAATCGATGAGTTAATTGCCGAGTTTCTTTAAGGAGGGTTCATTAGAAAGCAAGGGTTGGACAACTTTTCTCTCTGCCTATACAAGGATTTTGGCCAAGAAGTATCCAAATTTCTGCATCGACTGTGTTTGCCCTGGTTTTGTCAAAACGGATATAAATAATAATACCGGTCACTTAACTACTGAAGAAGGCACAGCAATTCCGGTTAAGTTAGCACTCTGGCCGACTGGTGGTGCCCCTTCCGGCCTCTTTTTCGTTCAGGGTGAATCATCATTGGAGTGAAACTATTGATAAAACAATCAAATCCCTTCAAAGAGGTGGTTAACTTAGTTCAGGATTGTTTCTCAATCATTGATTGCAATAACAATACTTTAAAAATCTTTTTTTTGTGTGGATAATTCATGCTTTAAAAATCTTGATGGTATAAATGTTCCATTAAATTGGATGCCAATATGGAAAAGATCTGCAACATTTTCTGACATGTTATAACTGTGAGCTTCTTTGTTCTTTCCTGGTTTGAAAGGCTTTCAGATTAGGTAAAATATTAGCCAGGTCAATGTCTCAAGCAATAAAATGTTGATGCCTCTATTTTTTATATGCAAACAAGGGCCTGCTTTCATAAACAAGCAGGCCAATTAAACCCCATTAATTATTGGATATTTTTATCAAAGAATATACATCACAAAACTCCGAAAGAAATTATGTATTTCCTTGTCGTCTTCATCAGTGCAATAATCGGCACAGTATAGTTTGCTTTGTTTCTTCACACTTGCAAATCAACTCCATCTGGACCATCTAAACATTGCAGCCTCCCTTGCAAATGCAAGGTAGCAATTTCTTTATGGAAGTTTTACATTTGCCACAATAACACTAACATGACATCAACTGCTTCCAGTTGTTTGGAACTTTGAATTGATTTTTGCTTGTGTCAGTTATGCAGTTTTCTCTGTGGCAAACAAGGCCATTGGACTTGAAATATATAAGCAACTAGCCCGAAATGGAATTATTTGTGGTCTTGTGGGTGTAAAGAGCGGTATGTAACCATAATACTCACAACCGTATCGGATGGGGAGCAGCATGAGCTTTTACTTAGGGCCCTCATCTTCTACTTTTATAACTTTAATAAATTTTCAAGTTACTTGTATTTAAGATGTTTTCTGAACAAAACAATGAAAATAATGTTTTGTTAATAAGATATTAAATTAATTGTTCGAAATAATGAAATATGCTTTCGTTCTTTAGGGGTATATTTTTGAATTTTCGCTCAGGACCTAGAAAATGTTTAAGACGACTCTAATAATAGCGATTGCTATATAGCGATAGTGGCACCATCCGAAACAGAGATTCTAATAAACAAGCAACTTTGTTTTTACCTTTGATTTGAATTTAGGGCTTAGAGGTTATGGTAATCTAATTAAGGAATTAAGTTTTAACATATAAACTCCAAACTATAACCAAAATTCTAACCATAACCATTTAATTCTAAACCCCTAACCTTTTAACCTTAAACTAAATCCATATAAATCCTAAAACTAAGGCACAAGTGAAATTTTTTTATTTCCACGGCTAGATATAATTACACTTAATTTATATCATAAATTTTAACAAAATAAAATAATTATAAATCATTCAACTTGTATTTAAAAAGATTATATTTTGGCCCCTCAAACTAATATTATGGCTCTGTCCCCCATACCCAAGTTTCACGTAAATTGTTTTGCCCCGGTTATGTCAAACAAATACAAATTTAAATGCCGAAACAATAACCGTCGAAGAAGGTGTTGTAACTCCTTTTACCCTTAACAATTATAAAAAATCTCTAATAACTTAAATTTAATTTTTTTCTATTTTAATTCTTCGCTCTCACGTATTTACATTGTGACATTTATAAACTAATATTTTTTGTTTTTTCCTTTTTTTTCTCGCACATATATATATTTGTATTTAAATTTAATAATTAATTAAATTGTATTAAAAATATATATGAAAATAATAAATTAATATATAAATCCTTCAAATATGCTTAGTAATGTTATATTAAAAAAATTGATTTTCATAATCTAATCAATATTAATAGGTACAAAATATTAATGACTAATAAACTATTCAAACAAGTAACGAATATAATCATGTCCATATATGTCATTTTGCCTGTTTAAATAATCAAACAACTATCAGCTATCAAATAAGTTTACCAAACACTTTTATACAATCAACTAATACAATCCGCTATCAGCTACCAGCTATCCGCTAATTGTCAAACAAGACCTAAATGATTTCTTGCTTATTTAAGTATCTAGTGGTTTTATGATAGTATTTGTTCATTTTCCTTAACCATTTGATAAAACATACATACTTTGTATACAAAATGCTCAAATTCGGGTCTCATAAAGATAACAACATTTCATTTTCTATCGAGACTACTCGATGAATTTATATATTATATTAAGTTTTTTAATAGATATATTATATTAAGTTTTAACTATTTTTTACAAATCCTATCTAATCTTAATCCTACCTAAAGCGGAGGGGAATGGAAACTCTAGGGGAAGGATGGAGGGTGCTCCTAGTGGGTCTAGAACTAATGACCTAAGGGAAATGAAGGTAAGGATGTAAAAACAGGTCAACAGTTGGGTTTCAGGTCGGGCTCTGTCAGGTCGGGTCAAATCGGTTACAGGTCATTTCAGGTCATTTTTTGTTTTGACTCGATTCGGTTCGGGTTCGGGTTCATTTCGGGTCGGGTTCAATTCAGGTCGGGTTCATTTCGGGTCGGGTTCATTTCAGGTCGGGTTCATTTCAGGTCGGGCCAAAACGGTTAATTGACAGGTTCATTTCAGGTCGGTTTCGTTTCAGGTCGGGTTCATTTCAGGTCGGTTTTGTTTCAGGTCGGCTTCATTTCAGGTCGGTTTCATTTCAGGTCAGGTTCGTTTCAGGTCGGTTTCGTTTCAGGCCGGGTTCGTTTCAGGTCGGTTTCGTTTTAGGCCGGGTTCTTTTCAGGTCGATTTTGTTTCAGGTCGGGTTCATTTCAGGTCGGTTTCGTTTCAGGTCGGGTTCATTTCAGGTCGGGTTCCTTCGGGTTTATGGTTTATTGTGTTATGTGTATTATATATATTGACGGATTATGGTTTTTATTTTTATGGATTAGGGTTTATGGTTTAGGGATTGGAGTTTACGTATATGTGATATATATAGTTAGGATTATGGTTTAAGGTTTAGGGTTTAGGGTTTAGGGTATATTGTTCATAAATTGATACAAACATACGTACATATGTTGTATTTATATTGATGGATTAGGGTTTTTATTTTTAGAGTTTAGGGTTTAGGGTTTACTATTCATAAAATGATACGTACATACGTACATGTGTTATATTTATATTGATGGATTTGGGGTTTTTTAGGGTTTAGGGTTTATGGATTATGGTTAACGGTTTACTATTCATAAATTGGTACATACATACGTACATGTATTATATATATATTGACGGATTAGGGTTTTTATTTTTAGGGTTTATGGTTTAGGGTTTACTATTCATAAATTGGTACATACATGCGTATATGTATTATATATATATTGAAGGATTATGGTTTTTGTTTTTAGGGTTTAGGGTTTACTGATCTTAAATGAATACAAACATACCTACATGTATTATATATATATTGATGGATTATAATTTTTAGGGTTTAGGGTTTAGGGTTTACTGATCTTAAATTAATACAAACATACCTACATGTATTATATATATATATTGATGGATTATGGTTTTAGGGTTTATGGTTTAGGGTTTAGGGTTTACTGTTCATAAAATGATACGTACATACGTACATGTAATATATATTGATGGATTATGGTTTTTGTTTTTAGTGTTTAGGGTTTAGGGTTTAGGGTTTACTGTTCATTAAACCATAAACCCTAAACCATAAGCATTAAACCATAAACCATAACTTATGAACCCTAACCACTAAACCTTAAAGCATACTTACATGCATTATATTAATATATATATTGATGGATTAGGGTATTTATTTTTAGGAATTAATGTTTAGGGCTTAGGGTGTATGGTTTAGGGTTTAGTGTTCAAAAATTGATACTTATGTAAGTTAGGGTTCATTTATTATCTATATAATGATGGATTAGGGTTTCTATTTTAGGGTTGTACGGTTTAGAGAGTAGTAGTTATTGTTTAGGGTTTAAGGTGTAGGGTTTAGTAGTTAGTAGTGCTTTAGGGATTATTATTATTATTATATACTTAAATACAATTATTATTATTATTATTATTATATATTTACTATGCTTATTATTATTATTATTAGTTTTATTATTATTATTTGTAATTAAATGTATAGGGTTTAGGATTTAGGGTTTAGAGAGTAGTGGTTATTGTTTAGGGTTTAGGGTTTAGGGTCAATAATTATCCCCCCTAAGCAATAAACCCTAAAGCATAAGTAATTAACCCTAACCACTAAACCCCCGATATAGGATTACAGACTATGAGTGTTGAGTGTGTAAAAGTTCTATTATTTACACCCTTTTTAACCCATATTTCTGCTGCATTCAAGCATCATTGCATTGCATTTAGGTTAGTTTACAGCAAAACATCACAAATATATTAAAGGCACGGATTCTACTAAAAGATGGCTGATTTTGCAGGTTGCTGCCATAGTTGACGGAGAAGGCGGGCGCAGGGCAGAAAAGCAGAAGAGCTAAACTGGACAAGCAGACGATGAGGACGATGCTGCCATGGATCTGCCGTGACAGCAGAGGACGACAGCAAGTTAGTGGAGAAAAAGCAAAGTGGACCTCGATAGATAGAGAAAATTATGCTCGTCTGTCGTGTGAAAACCATATATTTTTCCAAGCCCCGGATCAAAAGATATGTCAAGCCAAAGCTCAAGGAGAGGAAATCCCAAGAAACAAGGAGGGCGGCTGAAAAGTAGGATCTTTGGAGATTAAGTCTTTATTAGAATCTTACTTTTAATTAAAGTTGTAATCCTTGTTATCTTAGAATACTTGAGCCCAAAGCTTATATAAGGGCATAGGTTTTAACCTAGGAAAAAATCATACCCCATAACCGATAACCAAACCCCTTCGCCGTTTACCCGCCGTCGATATGTTCTAAAACCCCCCTAGGGCCACGGGTTGTTTTGTAAAGTAGTTGCAAGGGTTGTTTTGTTTTAGGATTTTCCAAGTTCAATAAAATAAACTTCAAGTTCTCTTATTTTGGTTATTAATATCTTGCAAGAGCATCGGGAGAGCATTGTGAGGTTATCCATTTACTTAGCATCGGAAGAGTTAAGTATACGAAAGAAATAAAAGCAAGTTCTCTACTTTATAGTTGAAATATCTTGTGCCTAGGGATAGGGCAAGGTTAAGTGGCTAAGGAAGAATTCATACACATCGGTGTTCATCCTTCGATTCACGACGGGAGGTATCATCAAAGACGTGATCATCGAAAGACTTGGACCTAGGGATAGGCCAAGGTAGATCTGGGATTCTTGCCAAACTTGGAGTACTGAGTTGGTGTGTTTGCTGCCGCGACGACCAACGGACAGCTGCCGCGACAGGCGCGACGACAGAACTGGAGTTCCTAAGCATTGCAATACCTGCACTACTGAGCAATTCAATACCAGCCCATTCTCTCTATCTTGACATCTCAATTCTTTTATTTGCGTTTTTCCTTAATATTTTCGTGACAATTCTCTAAAATATTTCCTTTACTTTTGTGGAGTGAATTAAGGTGAAGCTATAGCCCAATCCCTGTGGAGACGATATCCGATACTTCGTATCACTTACTACTTGCGTCGTGTACACTTGCACTACAATTGTGATAGACTCTTTTACACGCAACAAGTTTTTGGCGCCGTTGCCGGGGATTGGCAACATAACTACACCTTTCTTTTATTGCACTTTTAGTTTTAGTTTTTGTTTTTATTTTTCTTTTCTATTTTTCGTTGGTGCTTTCAACTCTTGCTTTTCACAAGGTTCTCTTGTTTATGCGCAGATCTAAAAGAGGTGAAGATCCTGAATATCCATTAGATCCAGAAATCGAACGATCATTCAATCTCAAGAAACAACTTATCCACCTCTTAGCCAGGAACGAGTACCTTGAGGAACAGCTAGAGAAGATGGCTCGTAACCCGCCCGTTGGAGGTGGTATACCGCCTGTCGGCGATCCGCCTGCCGCAGAAGGACGACGGTCCTGCCGTGACTACATATTGAACGATCATGTAGAGTTGGAGACCACGCTGCCGGATATTGACGTTGATAACTTCGAGCTTAAACATGTCATGTTTAGTATGATCAACAATGCCGGGCAGTTTAGTGGTGCTGTGACAGAGGATGCTAGGGAGCATCTCAAAACGTTCCAGGAGATTTGTGGTTCGTTTAGACTACCAGGAGTTAATCCGGAGATATTGAGGCTTCGGTTATTTCCCCATTCATTGAGGGACAGAGCTAAAACTTGGTGGAATAAACTTACGCCGGGTTCAATCATGACTTGGGTAGATTTATCTCGTGAATTTTTATCTCGTTTTAATCTTTCGCATTTATCTGAGCGATTACGTAATGAAATTGCTACTTTTCAACAGGAAGATGACGAACCGATGCACGAGGCCTGAGACAGATTTACTACTCTTCTTCGGAACTGCCCAATGCATGGATTCCCTGTCTGGAATCAGGTAACTAAGTTCTATAATGTTGCTAACTTACAAACTCGTATTCGAATTGATTCTGCAGCAAATGGACTATTATTGGATAAAGATCCAGACGAGGCCTTTCAAGTTTTGAAAAATCTGGCCAAGAATGAGGAGCAGTTTCCGACTGCAAGAAGAGGGGGTAAACGGGTACTTGCTGTCAAGGATTATGAAGCCGACAGCACTATGAAATCACAGGTAGCATTCCTTACTAAAGCAATGAAAAGGTTATTGAATGATGATGGATTACAAGGATTTGCTGTTGAGGAAGTTTGTGACATCTGTGAGGGAAATCATAGTCGGGATGAGTGCCCAATACAAGTAGAAGAAGGAAAATATGTTGGAAATTACAAGCCAAATTACAATTCCAATAATTATAATCCCAATTGGAGGAAGGATCCCAAATTTTCCTGGAGTAATCACAATAATGCCCTGAATCCTCAAGCACACAATCAGAATCAGGGAGAACCTAGATTGCTGACGCGACAGCAACTGCCGCCGCAACTGCCGCCGCCGCAGCAACAGCAGCAACCAGCTGCCACGAGCTTTATATTGGAACAGACTCTGGCCACCTTTATGTCTTAGACAGGTACTTATATTGAGAACATGAATCAGTTTGTCAAGAAAACAGAGAATTTCATGGATAAAACAGAGATGAGGATGACAAATCATGAAGCTACTTTGAAATCTCTGGAGACACAAATGGGCAGCCCACACATGAGCAGTGTAAGGCAATTACTACTAGGAGTGGGAAGAAACTAACAGGGCCGAAAAAAGAAGCTGAAACAGTAAAGGAACCTGCCTTGGATAAACCTGCCCAGGAAGCTGCCCCGACAGATAAACAGTCTGCTGTCGATGAGCCTGTCACGACAGCAGAAGTGACAGAGGAGAAAATTGATGAACCTAAACCTCCTCAGATTCGTGTGCAGTGGGAAGGACGTATTGCTGACTACCGTCCCCCGCCACCTTTCCCTCAACGGATACAGCAAGCTAAGCAAGAATCTCAACTTAAAAAGATTTATGATATTTTTAAGCTGCCCCGAAATGGAATTATTTGTGGTCTTGTGGGTGTAAATAGCGGTATGTAACCATAATACTCACAACCGTCTCGGATGAGGAGCAGCATGAGCTTTTACTTAGGGCCCTCATCTTCTACTTTTATAACTTTAATAAATTTTCAAGTTACTTGTATTTAAGATGTTTTCTGAACAAAACAATGAAAATAATGTTTTGTTAATAAAATATTAAATTAATTGTTCGAAATAATGAAATATGCTTTCGTTCTTTAGGGGCATATTTTTGAATTTTCGCTCAGGACCTAGAAAATGTTTAAGACGACTCTAATAATAGCGATTGCTATATAGCGGTAGTGGCACCGTCCGAAACAGAGATTCTAATTAACAATCAACTTTGTTTTTACTTTTGATTTGAATTTAGGGCTTAGAGGTTATGGTAATCTAATTAAGGAATTAAGTTTTAACATATAAACTCCAAACTATAACCAAAATTCTAACCATAACTATTTAATTCTAAACCCCTAACTTTTTAACCTTAAACTAAATCCATATAAATCCTAAAACTAAGGCACAAGTGGAAACTTTTTATTTCCACGGCTAGATATAATTACACTTAATTTATATCATAAATTTTAACAAAATAAAATTGTAACCCCCTCGTCCCGGTCTGGCCGGATGACCGGTCCGAGTAAGCTACACGGGGAAGACCGAGTGAAAACCCCCTAAGGAATTCCCCTCGGTTAGCAACCCTATTTTTTTCATTTTAAATCTTGTCTAGATGAATATTTAATCCTATGTGATCATACAGCGGAACAACATTCACAAGGCAAGCAAACGAACTCAGCCCAACATCTTACAGCCCAATTTTAAGTTTTTACTACAGGCGGTATCGATACCCTTAAGGGGTGTATCGATACCCCCTTGACTAGGTCAACCGGTCAAAGTCAACCCGTAGAGACCGTATCGATACACCCAAGGAGTGTATCGATACCCTCCCCAACGGTTGACTTCCCACGGTCAACGCTAATATAACGGTATTGATACGCTAGAGGCCGGTATCAATACCGAACTGGACAGTAGCTCCAGTGACCAAAATAGTATCGATACGCCCCTTCGTGTATCGATACACGAGGCCTGAAACAAGAAGGTGGTATCGATACCGTACCAACCGTATCGATACCCCTGCTACGAACTTTCAGGTTTGAGCTGATTTAAGGCACAAGGAGGCCCCTAAATCCCTCAAAAACCCCAACCAACACACTAACATCAATCCTAAGGCAAATCAAACATAAAAGCATGCTTTCACAAGAAACCAAAGGGCACTAATCAACACGAGGTGATGCACAAGTATTCAAGCATCTCAAGCATTCCAACACATACTAAGCATTCATACATAGCATTCCAAAAGGCGATTAGGCATTCAAGTCATACCTAGAACTCAAAGGCCTTGAAGGCACATGATAAGCTTAAAGAGGTTTGCACTATAACAAGGCAACCTAGCATCTAAGGACATGCTAACACACACAACATTCATCAAGCATATCATGCTTACAAACCATAGTCAATCCAATATCAACACATAAAAGTGAGTCATACAAGCTCATACACAACCCTTGCCACATTGCTAACTAGTACAAAATCAATCATACTTGAGCAACAACTTGGAAAGCCCTTCTTGCCTTGCTCCGAGCTAACACCACGCTAATGATTTGCATTGTTGAACATTGAGAGCGTAAGCTATAAGCTTAGTGAGGGTACTCTAAAACGAAAAACATCAACAATGCAGGGTTCAAGCATGTTAATCCTAGTCTTACATACATCAAGCATAGGCATAAAATCGAGTAGACCTAGCTAGTCTTTCAAGTGGCATATATGGTCTCTCAATCCTATCAAGTTTAAGCATCAACATCCACATCATACAACAACGCCATATACCACAATCTCATATCACCATCATATTTCACAATACATGAACAAGTTTAATTGGCCACTTTAATTACCCCGATTGTGCAGATTTAAACCTCAACAACACTTTACCTCGGTGGGATTTCACTCATCACCGGACCTTGCATGTGCGGGATTCCACTCATCGCCACATGCCCTACGGATGGGATTCCACTCATCATCCCGTAGAAATAAATAAAAGCTTCCGGTGGAATGTTACATCACCGTACTCTTCCTTGATGACTTAACGCCATCAAGGCCATGCACGTTTTGACTCAATTTGTGTGCACACCATCCTAATGATCGATCATTTACAACCGATAATTATTTTAGTGCCAATTATCATCATTAATCACATTTCATCAACCACACTCATGCTCATCACATATATCAACATCATGGTATATATACATGCACCATATAATCACAAGTACAAGAGCATAGTCATTAAGCATATTGGCATTTAAGGAAAACAAGACTAAATTAACTACTTGGGTTATAAGGAAGTGGCCTACCAAGCACACTTTACCCACACACACTACTCGTGCTCGAACCAAACTTTAAAACAAGTTAATACCACTCACCGCCCTTCCTTAGCAATTCGAACCAATCCTCCTACGAACCCGGATATGGTCTCAAAGCTTCTCCGACGATCCCTCTTGCTTCTCTTGATTTGGTGTTGAAATCGGGTACTAAAATCAATGGAATAGTGACTTGATACTTGAGAGGTTTTGAAAATGGAGGTTTTCCCTTTTTAATGTTGGTAAAAGGGTTTTATGAAGAAGATGACAACTTTATGAATAAAGTGGTCTTACTTTTTGAAAGTCTTTGGTCAAATAACAACTTAGGTCCTTCCCCTTTTACAGAAGCTCAATTAGGTCATTATTTGAAGTTGGATTGTTTTAATTAAATTTTATTTGAATCGAACTATAACCCGGTTAACTCCTAGGCCCGAAACACGGGTGTTACAAAAATAATTATAAATCATTCAACTTGTATTTAAAAAGATTATATTTTGGCCCCTCAAACTAATATTGTGGCTCTGTCCCCCATACCCAAGTTTCACGTAAATTGTTTTGCCCCGGTTATGTCAAACAAATACAAATTTGAATGCCGAAACAATAACCGTCGAAGAAGGTGTTGTAACTCCTTTTATCCTTAACAATTATAAAAAATCTATAATAACCTAAATTTAATTTTTTCTATTTTAATTCTTCGCTCTCACGTATTTACATTGTGACATTTATAAACTAATATTTTTTGTTTTTTCCTTTTTTTCTCGCACATATATATATTTGTATTTAAAATTAATAATTAATTAAATTGTATTAAAAATATATATGAAAATAATAAATTAATATATAAATCCTTCAAATATTCTTAGTAATGTTATATTAAAAAATTGATTTTCATAATCTAATCAATATTAATAGGTACAAAATATTAATGACTAATAAACTATTCAAACAAGTAACGAATATAATCATGTCCATATATGTCATTTTGCTTGTTTAAATAATCAAACAACTACCAGCTATCAAATAAGTTTACCAAACACTTTTATACAATCAGCTAATACAATCCGCTATCAGCTACCAGCTATCCGCTAATTGTCAAACAAAACTTAAATTATTTCTTGCTTATTTAAGTATCTAGTGGTTTTATGATAGTATTCGTTCATTTTCCTTAACCATTTGATAAAACATACATACTTTGTATGCAAAATGCTCAAATCCGGGTCTCATAAAGATAACAACATTTCATTTTCTATCGAGACTACTCGATGAATTTATATATTATATTAAGTTTTTTAATAGATATATTATATTAAGTTTTAACTATTTTTTTACAAATCCTATCTAATCTTAATCCTACCTAAAGCGGAGGGGAATGGAGACTTTAGGGGAAGGATGGGGGTGCTCCTAGTGGGTCTAGAACTAATGACCTAAGGGAAATGAAGGAATAAAGATGAGCAGCTTGGTCAACTGACTAAATCTTAAGCTAAGATAAAATTTAGGGTAAACTTTTGATACACATGTAAATTTTATTTTACACAAACATACATATTTACACTATAAAACTTAAATTTTAAATTCCTAACCATAAACTCTAAACTCTATGCTCTAAATTCTAAACAGTAATATTAAATTTTGAACTCTAAAACTTAATCTTTAAACTTTAAACTAAACATCTAACCCCTAAAACTAGTAAATTTACCATCCTGTAGGCATGAACGCCAGCAAGTTAATAAATATGCCTCCAACTATCATATTTAAGAATAATAATAAGATGACTAGCGTGACTAGGGATGTAAAAACAGGTAATCGGTCAGGTTTCAGGTCAGGTTCTGTCAGGTCGGGTAAAATTGGATACAGGTAAAAAAAATTGACTCGACTCGGGTGCGGGTCCATTTCAGGTCGGGTCCATTCCAGGTCGGGTCCATTTCAGGTCGGGTCCATTTCAGGTCGGGTTAGAACGGGTCGGGTCCGAAGCAGATAATTGGCAGGTTAATTCGGGTACGAATACATTTCAGGTCGGGTCCATTTCAGTTCGGGTTCATTTCAGGTCGGGTTCGTTTCAGGTCGGGTTCATTTCAGGTCGGGTCCGTTTCAGGTCGGGTCTATTTCAGGTCGGGTTCATTTCAGGTCGAGTTCATTTCAGGTCGGGTGCATTTCAGGTCGGGTAATTTCAGGTCGGGTAGCTTCAGGTCGGGTAATTCAGGTCGGGGTATTTTTGTGATTGAAATTCGTATTCAGTTTGAGTTCGGTCGTACACCCATATAAGTAGTTGATAGACTTTAGGTTGACTTTCGTCAATCGTCGTTAATTTTGAGTTAATTATTTAAAGTCATATCAAATTATAATTATAAAACATTAGAGTAATTAAAAAAAGAATCAAAATGGGTCGATTTGGACAGAAAATGGGTCAATTTGGATTACAAATAAAATTTCAGAGATTATAATGAACATTAATATCAAATTAAAATTATAAAACATTAGACAAATTAAAAAAAACAAGGAAAATGGGTATTTTGGAATAAAAATAAAGTTTTAGGGACTATAATGAACAAAAATATCAAATTAAAAGTATACAAATTAGAGTAATGAAAAAAAAACAATAAGTATATGTCAATTTAGAATAAAAATAAAGTTTAGGGTTTAGGGTTTTGTGTTGAGCGTTCATGTATTAATATGTACACACGTATATAATTAATTACTTATATACAATATGGTTGGGTTTGAGTGTTTATGGTTTAGGGTTTGGGGTTTATGGTTTAGGGTTTAGGGTTTGAGGTTTGAGATTTATGTATTAATATGTACACATGTACATGCTTACATACATTAGGGGTTGTGTTGTAGTGTATGTAGGTTAGGGTTTAGGGTTTAGGGTTTGAGGTTTGAGATTAATGTATTAATGTGTACACATGTACATACTTACATACATTAGGGGTTGTGTTGTAGTGTATGTAGGTTAGGGTTTAGGGTTTAGGGTTTAGGGTTTAGGCTTTATTAATATGTACACACTTAAAGGACTTGAATAAAAAACTTATATAATATAAAGGGCTTTATTTATAATTTACCCTAAATTGAAATTCAATTTGAAAATTGGCGGTTTGAAATCAAATTTTCCCGCCCATATATATTATAATTTAATATTATTTATTAATTATTGATATTAATAATTAATATTTATTATTGATAATTAATATTTATTATTGATAATTAATATTTATTATTGATATTAATCATATTATTGATTATTATAAATGGGTGGTAGGATAAGAGCCCAAAGGCCCAAGGCCCAAACTATTACCAATTATTATTAATTATTACATAAATTATAAGTTATAAGTTTATATATATATATATATATATATGTATATATATATATATACACATTATAGGTTTTACTACCAAAGTCCAAGGCCCAAACTATTACTAATTATTATATAAATTATAAGTTATAAGTTTATATATATATATATTTATACAATATAGGTTTTAGGGCCCATATAAAATAAATGGGTGGTGGGATAAGAGCCCAAAGGCCCAAGGCCCAATCTATTACTAATTATTATATAAATTATAAGTTATAAGTTTATATATATATATATATATATATATTATTTATACAATATAGGTTTTAGGGCCCATCTAAAATAAATGGGTGGTGGAATAAGAGCCCAAAGGCCCAAGGCCCAATCTATTACTAATTATTATATAAATTATAAGTTATAAGTTTATATATATATATATATATATATTATATTTATACAATATAGGTTTTAGGGCCCATCTAAAATAAATGGGTGGTGGAATAAGAGCTCAAAGGCCCAAGGCCCAAACTATTACTAATTATTAATTATTATATTATAAATACATTATATAAATTATAAGTTTATATATATATATATATATATATATATATATATATATATATATATTTATACAATATAGGTTTTAGGGCCCATCTAAAATAAATGGGTGGTGGGATAAGAGCCCAAAGGCCCAAGGCCCAAACTATTACTAAACCCTAAACCTTACAAACTAATCACTCGAACTAACCTTAGTTCATTATACTAACGTAAACCCTAAATGCATAAATACTTACATACTTTAGGGCTTAGGGTTTAGGGTAAGGATCTAAGGGTTTAGTGTTCAATGCTTATGGTTTAGGGTTTAGGGTTTAAAACCCTAATGATAACCATATACCCTAAACCTTAAACCCTAAATTGAAACTCATAAAATCAAAACCCTAAGTCACTTGTTATCGTAACATTAAATCCTAAGCACTATACACTAGACCCTAAGCACTATACCCTAGACCATAACACTAAACCCTAAACCTTACAAACTAATCACTCGAACTAACCTTAGTTCATTATACTAACGTAAACCCTAAATGCATAAATACTTACATACTTTAGGGCTTAGGGTTTAGGGTAAGGATCTAAGGGTTTAGTGTTTAATGCTTATGGTTTAGGGTTCAGGGTTTAAGGCTTAGGGTCAAGGTTCAAAACCCTAATGATAACCCTATACCCTAAACCTTAAACCCTAAATTGAAACTCATAAAACCAAAACCCTAAGTCACTTGTTATCGTAACATTAAACCCTAAGCACTATACCCTAGACCCTAAGCACTATACCCTAGACCCTAACACTAAACCCTAAACCTTACAAACTAATCACTCGAACTAACCTTAGTTCATTACACTAAAGTAAAACCTAAATGCATAAATACTTACATACTTTAGGGCTTAGGGTTTAGGGTTTAGGATCTAAGGGTTTAGTGATTAATGCTTAGGGTTTTATGGGTTAGGGATTAGGGTTTCCAATTTTCTATATACATATATTGTAATATAAATTCTAAAATTAAAAAAAACATGAAACCCTAATGATAACCCTATACCCTAAACCTTAAACCCTAAATTGAAACCCATAAAATCAAAACCCTATGTCACATGTTATCGTAACATTAAACCCTAAGCACAATACACTAGACCCTAACACTAAACCATAAACCTTACAAACTAATCACTTGAAGTACATTGCTTCATGAAACCCTAAACCCTAAACCATAATAAAAACCCTAATTATAACCCTATACCCTAAACCCCAAGCATTATACCCTAACCATAAGTATTATACCCTAAACCATAACACTAAACCATAAACATTAAAACTAAAGGATCGAAGTACATTGCTTCATGAAACCCTAAACCCTAAATCAAAACCCTACAAGTATTAAAACTAAAAATTAATTACTAAAACCTAAAACCCTTCAACCCTAAACATTTAAATTAAAACCCTAATTAAAGATCATAAACCCTAAACCACATTAACATTAAATGAAAAACCCAAAACCCTTAATTTATACCCTAAATTAACATATTAACCCTAAAAAACTAAATAAAATATATTAGCCATAAAAAAATTAGTAAACCCTTAATTTATACCCTAAATTAAAACCACAAACCCTAAATTAAAACCATAACCCTAAACTTTAAAATTTAAAACTGAATTAAGGATGCAATTGAAAAATAATCAAAGCTTTAAGCTCAATTTCAAAACAAAAAGGACGAAATTGAAAGAAAGCAAAGAAGGAGTGCTTGCGGAGCAAAACCCGAATAACCCGTTTCAAAGTGCGCGGATCCTCTGACCCGGCTCGAGGCCTATAAATACACCCTCACCCCTCAGCCAAAATTGCTCCTTTCTCCCTACTGTTACTCTGCCGAAATATCGTCTCAAATTCTCTCTCATCCAGAAACACCAAAATCCCAGATCTTCCTCATTTCTTTCGATCAAAATCTCGTGTTCTTCCCTGTTCTTCCAAAATTTCCTCCCAGATCTTCTATAAACACAAATTTCTTCCTTAAACCTGTTTTTCTTCGATCAAACCCCCTTCTTTTCTCAAGAACAACCTCGTGTTCTTCCCAAGTTCTTCCCTGTTCTTCCAAAATTTCCTCCCAGATCTTCTATAAACACAAATTTCTTCCTTAAACCTGTTTTTCTTCGATCAAACCCCCTTCTTTTCTCAAGAACAACCTCGTGTTCTTGAGAATTTCTATCTTCAATCCTTCTAAACCCAAAACCCAAAATCATTTCTGTTTTACCCTAAACCTTAATTTATTCTTAACCCTAACCCTAAATCTGAAACCATAACCCTACACAATTAATCCCAAAACCCTAACCCTAAATCTGAAACCCTAACCTCTACACCCTTAATCCCAAAACCCCAACCCTAAATCTGAAACCCTAACATCTAAACCCTAACCCTAAACATCTAATCCCCAAACCCTAACCTCTAATCCCAACATCCTTTCGTATTCTCATCTTACCTCTTCAGATTCTGAGATCTGTTCTTCTCTGTCTTTTCATTTTCTGAGAGCTGTTCTCTGCCTTTTCATTTTCCCAGATCTGTTTGTGTAAGTTATATATTCTTTTTCTTCTATTTATTTTTTGTTTGATTTTCAGATTCTTACTATTTTTCTTTTTTTCTCAGAATCGTTTCTGGCTTCTGTCTGTCTGTTCCTGTTGCGTGCCGGTCTGTTCATCAAGCTGGAAGGTTGTATATCTCCTTTTGCATGTTTCTTTCTGTTTGTTTATATGTATGATTATTTTCTAAGATCTGTTTGTTTATATGTATGATTGTTTTCTGAGATCTGTTTTTGGATGTTATATCAGTTTGCATGTTATCTGAGATCTGTTTATTGCATGTTATCTGAGATCTGTTTATTGCATGTTATCTGAGATCTGTTTATTGCATGTTATCTGAGATCTGTTTATTGCATGTTATCTGAGATCTGTTTATTGCATGTTATCTGAGATCTGTATCATGTATGTTTCTGTCAGTTTGTATTTATGCATGTCAGTTTCTATGATTTTATTTTTATGCATGTATTTATATGTATGGTCCGAGTCTGTTTATTGTATCATGTATGTTTTTATGCATGTTTCTGTATTTATGTTTCTGTTTGTTTATATGTATGATTGTTTTCTGAGATCTGTTTTTGGATGTTATATCAGTTTGCATGTTATCTGAGATCTGTCTATTGCATGTTATATCTGTTTTCTGCATGTTATATCTTTATGCATGTATGTATATGTATGGTCCGAGTCTTTAGGGTTTCGTTGGTTTAACCTGAGTATATCGGCTGGACTACCTGACCTGCGGGGCTACTGGTGCCAAAGGGGGATTTTAAATTTTGTCCCTGTGGATAGGTGTAACAACGCCACGTACAAGGGTTAAACTGAAACCATTAGAAATTTTATTCTTTGTTTATGGATGTCTGTATATATGATTTTGTATTTTTTTTTTATTTTTGGTTCTCTGATTTGCACTTTTTCAGTTTTGTGACAGCTATGAATTCTTTCTCTTATGAGTTGGACTTTCCTGGAGAAAGAAATCTAAATGACCAAATTATATTGTCTCAAGGTAATTTATTAATCCTTGTTCATTATGAATTTTTTAACTTATATTTTGTATATTTCTGACTCTTTTTTTGTATGTTTTTGCTAGAAGAGGATGCAAATGATCAACTGTCTGAGACAGTTCGTACCTCCAAGTGGAAGTCTGCAGCTTCAGCTGGAGGGGACATTGGGAGAAGAACATCCCCTGTTTGGGATCATTACACATTCATCAAGCTTCCAGAAGGGCTTTTTGCATAATGTAAGTATTGCAAAAAGAAAAGGTATAAAGCTGACTCTTATATTGGTACTTCTAATCCTAAAAGACATACCGAAAAATGTGATGCTTATAAGGAGTTTCTTGCTACTAATCCCAATAGTAGTTCAGAAGCTGCTTTTGATCAGAAAAGATATTGTGAACTGTTTGCTGAAGCAATTCTTTGTCATGGTTATGCTTTGAGTGTTGTTGAGCATGATAAACTTAGGGTTTTGCATAATTATTTAAATCCTAATGTGAAAGATATTTCAAGGTACTCTATTACTAAGGCTTGCATGTTAAAGCATGAGATGCATAAGAAATTGCTTTTTGATTCAATGCAATCTGTTTTGAGTCGTATCTGTTTTACATGTGATGGTTGGTCTGCTTGCACTTCACGTTCTTACTTTGCACTGACTACACATTATGTTGATAATAACTGGAAAATTCAGTCTAAGATTTTAAATTTTCGTCGTTTCCCCCCTCCCCATGATGGTGAGTCTATTTATAAGTTTGTTAAAAATATGTTAACTGAATGGGGTCTTGAGAAGAGAGCTTTTACAATGACTCTTGATAATGCTTCTGCAAATGAAAGAATGGTGAGGCGTCTGAAAGATGATTTGCATGCAATTTCTCCTCTGCCATGCAATGGTAAGTTTTTTCATATAAGGTGTGCTGCCCATATCCTGAACTTGATAGTTCAAAGGGGCTTGAAGGTAATCGACTCATCTGTTGTTAAATTGCGTGAGATTGTTAAATTTATAGATTCTTCTGATTCTAGACTTTGTTCCTTTGATTCTGCTATTAATGACTGTGGTTCTGATTTTTCTGGTAAGTTGGTCTTGGATGTTCCTACTCGATGGAACTCTACTTACCTGATGCTTCGTAGGGCACTAGAAGCTAAACATGCTATTAACTTGTTTGTTAATAGGGAAAATGGTTTGGATGTAATCTCTGATGTTGAGTGGGAAACTGCTCAATTAATTTGTGATTTCCTTGAGCCCTTCTTTGAAATTTCAACTCTGTTCTCAGGATCCAAGTATCCTACTGCTAATTTGTACTTGGCTAATGTTGTTGCCATTGAGAAACTTTTATGTGATGCTCACAATGATCCATGTGAGGGCATCTCTGCAATGGCTGGTCCTATGCTTGACGTGTATGAGAAATACTGGTCTGATCATTCAACTATTCTGTCTTTTGCTGTTTTACTTGATCCTCGGTATAAGTTACAACTTCTGAAGGAGTTGTATGGTGTCCTCTATGTTGAGGATGAGGTTGAAAGGAGGGTAAGTGTTGTTTATAATGAGTTTGTGAGTATTGTTGAGTGTGTAAAAGTTCTATTATTTACACCCTTTTTAACCCATATTTCTGCTGCATTCAAGCATCATTGCATTGCATTTAGGTTAGTTTTCAATAAAACATCACAATTATATAAAAGGCACGGATTCTACTAAAAGATGGTGCATTTTGCAGGTAGCTGCCATGGTTGACGATGAAGGCAGGCGCAGGGCAGACAAGCAGGAAAGCTGAACTGGACAAGCAGCTGAAGAAGACGAACCTGTCATGGACCTGTCGTGACAGCATGGTGACAGCAGATTATTGAAGAGGAAAAGTGAAGTGGACATCGATAGATAGAGAAAAATCTGCTCGTCTGTCGTGTGGAAGCCAAATAATTTTCCAAGCCCCGGATCAAAAGATATGTCAAGCCAAAGCTCAAGGAAAGGAATTCCCACAAAATAGGGATGCGGCTGAAAAGTAGGATACTTTAGAGATTTAGTCTTCATTAGAATCTTACTTCTAATTAAAGTTGTAATCCTTGTTACCTTAGATAACTTGAGCCCAAAGCTTATATAAAGGGCATAGATTAAACCTAGGGCATAACCGATTACCCCAAAACCAAAAACCGAAACCCTGCCGTCCACCCGTCACCGACATGTTCTAATTTCCCCCTAGGGCTACGGGTTGTTTTGTAAAGTAGTTGCAAGGGTTGCTTTGTTTTAGGATTTTTTAAGTTCAATAAAATAAACTTCAAGTTCTTTTATCTTGGTTTTAATATCTTGCAAGAGCATCGGGAGAGCATTGTGAGGTTATCTATTTACTTAGCATCGGGAGAGTTAAGTATACGAAAGAGATAAAAGCGCGTTCTCTAGTTTATAGTTGAACCATCTCGTGCTTAGGGATAAGGCGAGGTTAAGTGGCTAAGGAAGAATTCATACACATCGGTGTTCATCCTTCGATTCACGCCGGGAGGTATCATCAAAGACGTGTTCATCGATAGACTTGTGCCTAGGGATAGGGCAAGGCAGATCTGGGATTCTTGCCAAGCTTGAAGTACTGAGTTAGTGTATGCTGCCGCGACAACTAACGGACAGACGCCGCGACAGGTGCTGTCGGCGACGGGAGCGACGACAGAACTGGAGATCCTAAGCAATTCAATACCTGCACTACCGAGCAATTCAATACCGGCCCATTCTTTCTATCTTGATAATTCAATCTTTTTATTTACGTTTTTTATTTTATTATTCGTGACAACTTTCTAAAATATTTCCTTTACTTCGTGCAGTAAATCAAGGTGAAGTCATTAGCCCAATCCCTGTGGAGACGATATCCGATACTTCGTATCACTTTACTACTTGCGTCGTGTACACTTGCACTACCATTGCGATAGACTATTTTACACGCAACAAGTTTTTGGCGCCGTTGCCGGGGATTGGCAACATAACTACATCGTTCTTTTATTGCACTTTTTGTTTTTGTTTTTATTTTTGTTTTCGTTTTTAGTTTTTCTTTAATTTTTATTTTGTGTTTTCAACTCTTGCTTTTCACAAGGTTCTCTTGTTTATGCGCAGATCGAAAAGAGGCGAAGATCCTGAGTATAAGTTAGATCCGGAAATCGAACGATCATTCAATCTCAAGAAACAGATTCGCCATCTTTTAGACAGGAACGAATACCTTGAAGAACAGCTAGAGCAGATGGCCCGTAACCAGCCTGCTGGAGGAGACATACCGCCTGTCGGCGACCCGCCTGGGGCAGGTGGACGACGGTCATGTCGTGACTACATGCTGAATGACCATGTAGAGCTGGAGACCACACTGCCGGATATTGATGTTGATAACTTTGAGCTTAAACCTGTCATGTTTAGTATGATCAACAACGCCGGACAGTTTAGTGGTTCTGCGACAGAAGATGCTAGGGAGCATCTCAAAACGTTCCAGGAGATCTGTGGTTCGTTTAGGCTACCAGGAGTTAGTCCGGAGATACTGAGGCTTCGGTTATTCCCCCATTCATTGAGGGACAGAGCTAAAACTTGGTGGAATAAACTTACACCGGGTTCTATTATGACTTGGGCAGATCTAACTCGTGAATTCTTATCTCGTTTTAATCCTTCACATTTATCTAAGCGATTACGTAACGAAATTGCTACTTTTCAACAGGAAGATGACGAGCCGATGCACGAGGCCTGGGACAGATTTACTACTCTTCTTAGGAACTGCCCAATGCATGGATTCCCCGTCTGGAATCAGGTAACTAAGTTTTATAATGCTGCTAACTTACAAACTCGCATTCGCATTGATTCTGCAGCAAATGGACTGTTATTGGATAAAGATCCGGACGAGGCATTGCAAGTTCTAAAAAATCTAGCCAAGAATGAGGAGCAGTTTCCGACAGCTAGAAGAGGGGGTAAACGGGTACTTGCTGTCAAGGATTATGAGGCCGACAGCACTATGAAGTCACAGGTAGCATTCCTCACTAAAGCCATGAAACACTTATTGAGTGAAGAGGAAGTACGAGGGTTTGCTGTCGAGGAAGTTTGTGCTACATGTGAGGGAAATCATAGTAGGGATGAGTGCCCTATAAATATAGAAGAGGGAAAATATGTTGGAAATTACAAGCCAAACTACAATTCCAACAACTACAACCCTAATTGGAGGAAAGATCCCAAATTTTCCTGGAGTAATCCTAACAATGCCCTGAATCCGCAAGCATATAATCAGAATCAGGGGGGTCCTAGATTGTTGACGCGACAGCAGCTGCAGCCGCAGAACCTGCCGCCTCAGCAACAACAGCAGCCACCACCTGCCACGAGTAGTGTATTGGAGCAGACTCTGGCCACCTTTATGTCTAAGACTGGCACGTATATGGATAATATTAATCAGTTTGTCAAGAAGACGGAAAATTTTATGGATGAAACTAAGATGAGAATGACAAACCATGAGGCCACCTTGAAATCTCTAGAGACACAAATGGGTCAGGTATCGCAGCATATTAAACCGAGGCAGAATGGAGGTTTTCCTAGCAATACTGAAAATGCTAGACCACCCCCACATGAGCAATGTAAGGCAATTACTACTAGGAGTGGGAAAAAGCTACCAGGGCCGGAAAAAGAAGTTGATACAGAACAGGACCCTGTTTTGAACAAACCTGCCGAGGAAGCTGCCCCGACAGGTGACAAACAGACTGCTGCCGATGAGCCTGTCACGACAGCAGAAGCGACAGAGGAGAAAAAGGAAGATTATCGTCCTCAGATTCGTATGCAGTGGGAAGGACGCATTGCTGATTATCGTCCTCCACCACCCTTCCCTCAACGGATACAGCAAGCTAAGCATGAATCTCAACTCAAAAAAATTTATGATATTTTTAAACAGGTTCATATTAATATTCCGTTGTTAGATGCTGTTAGGGAGATGCCCGGTTATGCTAAATTTCTCAAGGATGTCATGTCTAAAAAATCTAAACTTGGGGAATTTGAAACGGTAAGGATGCAAGAAGGTTGCATGAGTATTCTTCATCGACAACCACCACAGAAAAAGAAGGATCCGGGGAGCTTCCTCATACCTTGCGTAATCGGCGATAAATTTGTGGGTAAGGCACTTTGTGATCTCGGTGCTAGTGTTAATCTAATGCCCAAATCTGTTTTTCAGAAACTAGGTATTGGCAAGGCGCGGCCCACGACAGTTACCCTACAGCTAGCCGACCGCTCTTACGTTCACCCCGAGGGAAAAATTGAAGATATTTTGGTAAGAGTGGATAAACTTATTTTTCCTGCTGACTTTCTTATTTTAGATTGTGAGGCAGATGAGAACGCACCAGTCATCCTAGGGCGACCCTTCTTAGCCACGGGAAGATCATTGATTGATGTGGAGAAAGGAGAACTCACCATGCGCGTGAATGATCAAGAAATTAAGTTGAATGTTCTCCAAGCAATGAAACATGCCGATGTGGACGAGGAATGCAAGGCCATCATTGAGGTGACCTTTGATCAACCCTGCATCAGGTCGGGCTGCCGAGATATAAAATTTGGTCACTGCTGCGACAGCCACCTACAAGCCTGTCATGACAATGACGACGACAGCGATGACGACAGCACCGACGACAGTAACCCCTCTGAATCCGATACATCTGATACTGAAGGTCATAAGGAGGTAAACTGGTTAGACCATCGTCCAGGTAAGTTATTCGAACCCTTGAATTACACTTCGGATAACCATTTAATCCAAAAGCCCTCTACTGTTGAACCACCTGTCTTAGAACTTAAGCCCCTGCCAGGGCAGCTTAAATATGCTTATCTTGGTTGTGATGACACACTGCCTGTAATCATCTCTACTAAGCTGCCGCAGGAACAGGAACGACAGCTGATCGACATGTTGAGGCAGCATAAAAGGGCGATAGGATGGACGATAGCAGACATTCAGGGCATTAGTCCGGCAATCTGTATGCACAAAATCCTCCTAGAGGAAGATCATAAGCCGACTATTGATGCCCAAAGGCGGTTAAACCTTGCAATGAAGGAGGTAGTGCGTAAAGAAATAATTAAATGGTTAGATGCGGGTATTATTTACGCCATCTCCGACAGCAAATGGGTAAGCCCGGTGCAATGTGTTCCCAAGAAAGGAGGCATGACCGTGATAACCAACGAAAACAACGAGTTAATCCCAACCAGGACTGTGACCGGTTGGAGGGTTTGTATGGACTATCGGAAGCTTAACAAAGCTACCCGAAACGACCACTTTCCTTTACCCTTTATTGATCAAATGCTTGATAGATTAGCGGGTAAACCTTACTATTTTTTTCTTGATGGTTATTCAGGATATAATCAAATTGCTATTGCACCGGAGGACCAAGCGAAAACGACTTTCACATGCCCCTACGGTACGTACGCATTTAGGAGGATGCCATTTGGACTCTGTAACGCACCTGCCACCTTCCAAAGGTGCATGATGGCTATATTCTCGGACATGGTTGAGGACTTCCTAGAAATTTTTATGGATGATTTTTCTGTCTTTGGAGACGATTTTGAGAGTTGTCTAGGCAATTTACAAAAGGTGCTCGAAAGATGCGAAAAAGCTAACTTGGTTTTAAATTGGGAAAAATGCCACTTTATGGTGGATGAAGGGATAGTCTTAGGCCATAAGATTAGCTGCCGTGGGATAGAAGTCGACAGGGCAAAAATAGAGGTCATAGAGAAGCTGCCGCCGCCAACCACAGTCAAGGGCATTAGGAGTTTTTTAGGGCATGCTGGTTTTTATAGGAGATTTATTGCCAATTTCTCAAAAATCACGAAACCCCTATGTCATCTCTTAGAGCAGAACCGACCCTTTGACTTTAATGAAGAATGTACTGAAGCATTCAAGGTTCTGAAGGAAAAGCTAGTGACAGCCCCCATAGTACAGCCACCAGACTGGACGCAACCGTTTGAAATTATGTGTGATGCTAGTGACTATGCTGTCGGGGCAGCACTTGGGCAGCACAAGGACAGGCTATTTCATGTCATATATTATGCCAGCAAAACATTGAATGATGCCCAAGTGAATTATACCACCACAGAAAAGGAGTTGTTAGCTGTGGTGTTCTCCATCGACAAGTTTCGTTCTTACATACTTGGAACGAAGGTTATAATACACACCGACCACTCCGCCCTCAAGTATTTATTTGCAAAAAAGGATGCAAAACCTAGGTTGATACGATGGATCTTACTATTACAAGAGTTCGACCTTGAGATAAAAGATAAAAAGGGGACAGAAAATCAGGTGGCAGATCACTTGTCAAGGTTGGAGACAGGACAGAGTCTACCGCCAGATGAGACACACATACTGGAGACCTTCCCAGATGAGCAGCTCTTTGCTGCCGCACTAGCTGTCGCGACAGCCATGGCGGCAGGTAAGTCTTCTAACCTTCCTTGGTATGCTGATTTCGTTAATTTTATAGTTAGCGGAATATTACCTTCTGATCTTACTTACCAAGCCAGGAAGAGGTTTCAAAATGATGTTAAACATTATTATTGGGACGAACCTCTTCTTTTCAAAATGTGCGCAGATCAGGTTATAAGGAGATGTGTACCACAAGAAGAACAAGAAGACATTCTCCATCACTGTCATGCTTCACAATATGGAGGACACTTAGGAGGCAATAAAACTGCTGCCAAGGTGCTGCAGTCAGGGTTCTACTGGCCGACACTGTATAAGGACGCACAGGAATTTTACAAAAACTGTGACAGGTGCCAGCGGACAGGTAACATCTCGAGGAGAAACGAGATGCCACTGCAGAATATTTTAGAAGTCGAAATCTTCGACGTTTGGGGGATTGATTTTATGGGACCTTTTCCATCCTCATGTGGAAATCTTTACATCCTCCTAGCAGTGGATTATGTCTCCAAGTGGGTAGAAGCAATCGCAACTCAAAAGAATGATGCCAAAACGGTCCAAAAGTTTTTGCACAAAAACATCTTTTCTAGATTTGGCATCCCTAGGGCGATTATCAGTGATGAAGGGAGACATTTTGACAACAAGGTAATTGCTGCCGCCTTGAGAAAATATGGTGTCAAGCACAGGATCGCGACAGCATACCACCCACAGACCAATGGACAGGCTGAGATATCCAATAGGGAAGTGAAGAACATTCTTGAAAAAATGGTTAAACCAACTAGGAAAGATTGGTCTTTGCTTCTGAATGATGCATTATGGGCATACAGAACAGCTTTCAAGACTCCATTGGGCATGTCTCCATACCGTTTGATTTATGGGAAAACCTGTCATCTGCCTGTCGAGATAGAACACAAGGCATATTGGGCGATCAAGGCAGTAAACATGGACTTGGACAAGGCAGGCCAGAAAAGGTTGTTAGATTTGAATGAGATCGATGAAATACGGACAATGGCCTACGACAATGCAAGGATTTACAAGGAAAAAACTAAGAAGTGGCATGACAAGAAGTTGCTGCCACGACAGTTCTGCCCAGGGCAGCTTGTGTTGTTGTTTAATTCTAGATTGAAACTCTTTCCAGGGAAGCTCAAATCTAGATGGTCTGGACCGTTCCAAGTAGTTCAAGTTTTTCCCCATGGTGCCATTACAATTCAATCACTAAAGGACGGGCACCAATTCAAAGTTAATGGACAACGCCTCAAGCACTATCAAGGGACTGAAGCCCCAGGAATACAGGAAGTGATTACTTTAGGTGATGCCCCACAAGGCATCCCTAATTTAACCTAATTTCCTATTTTTTATTTTTATTTTTATTATTAATATTATTTATTAGGAATTAGATTTATTTTATTCGAATAATGTTTTGTTTTTAATTTCAGTTTTTAGGAAATAAAGGAGGCAAGTGAGAAAGAAGAAGTGGCCCAAGCCCACCGCCCATCCACCAGCCCAATAAAGCCCATTTATGATAACCTGTCGTTTCGGCTGCCGGCGCAGACGGATGTGACAGGCTGTCAACAGACGCACAGCAGACGCAGAAGCGTGCGGCAGACGCACATCAGACGCATTAATGCACGTCAGACGCGTCAGACACGCTACATTCAATCTGCCGCCCCGTTATTCCCGCCTGCCGTTGTGGCATTAAATGGGCAGCTCCTCGACCGCTATATAAACCCCTTCCCTTGTTCATTTTTCATCACTTCTGATTTTCTCTCTTGCTATTCTCTTCCAGTTTTATCTATTTTCTTTCTTTTTCAGCCCTTGCAACCAAAATGTCTTCACGACAAACCCGTCAGAACGCTGCTGCCGCTTCTTCTTCAGCAGCAGCATCCCCGTTCGCTAAAAAGGAACTATGGGAGGAACGGAGCTTCATCTATAACAGAGATGCCCCCTATATGGGACTCCGGCCGTTCATTATGAAGGCCATAACAGCACAACTTTGGGAGGACTTCGCCGAGCAGCCGGCAGAACTTAATGACACTCTGGTCAGGGAATTTTATGCGGCGATCGAGAGCAAGACGGCGACATCTGTCACAGTCCGAGGAGTGACAGTTCCTTTCACCACCAGCAGCATCAACCATCTATTCGGCCTCTTCTTTGGCCCCAATGATGATGCTCATCAACAATTTTGGGACACCCTCGACGCTGCCGGCCATGATGCTGTCATGAGGGAGTTGACAGAAGCGGGAACGACATGGAGCACAAGTAAGAAGAACCCCCACTCTGTCAATAGGGGGCAACTACTACCTGAGGCAAAGCTATGGAACGCTTTTATCAAAAAGCGTATCCTGCCCTCGTCCCACCATACGACAGTCAACAGACAGCGGTTGGCCCTCATCCATTCTATCATGCATGACAGGCCCATCAATGTGGGCAGGTACATGCGGGACAGCATTCTCGACTGTGCCTTCCGATCAGACTCAAGACTCTGCCTGCCCTTCACCATCACTGCCCTCTGCCGCTGCGCTGCCGTACCGGAGGACCCTTCAGACAAAATCAAGAAGGGCAGCGGCTGGACAGACAGCAACATCTCCAGCCTCATGGAGATTATCGTCGTATCGCCCCTCAACGCCTTCGATCCAAACGCCCCTCCTGCTGAGTCTGATGATGAGCCTGCCACCGAACCTGCCCCAGAAGCTGCCACCAACACCGCTCCGGCAGATCAGAACGCCCACATCCTTGCAACGGTAAATTTCATCCGAGACTTCTCCAATGCAACGGTAAATTTCATTACCAATACTTTGAATTTTACGGATGTCATTTTCCCCATCTTCCCCGCCCATTATTTCAATATCCCCTCCCCCACTCCCACACCACCTGTCTCTCCCCACGGAGAATCTGCCTCCTCCACACCTTCCCCGACGGCAGCCGGCAGCCCACCGACAGACACCTCCCCTCGAGGAACCAAGCGAGCTGCCACTGATGACAGCCCTCTTGTCCGGAGGAATTTGGATAGCGCCTTCACACGGGTGAAACGTATTAAGCATGTGGCCGACAAGAGAAAGCTGTCCAAGGCCATCATGACCAGCAGCTGGGACAGCAGCAGCAGTTCCGATGTTAGGCTAGTGGAGCCACCTGCCCTTCAACCTGCTGACGACCCTGTCCCCCAACCGGAGGAAGACCCTGCCCCTCAACAGGCTAACGAACCTGTTGATCAACCTGCTCCGGAACCTGCCCAGCCACCACCTCAACGCAGACGCCGACATCAGATCCGCGTCAGCAGCAGCAGCGAGGACAGCGAATAAAATTTAAGTTTTTATTTCTTTTTCTCCTCTTATTGCTGCCTGCCCTTATATATTTGTGATGTACTTTTATTTATCTTGTTTTTCTTTATTTATTTTTATGTCATTTTGCATTGAGGGCAATGCAACCCTCGAGTTTGGGGGTGGCAACCCTCCATATTTAATGGAGTCTTTAGCACATCTCTTGTTTAGTTGTTATGTCTTTTTATTTACTTATTTTTCAAGTTAAAAAAAAACAGAAAATTAAACTGTTGGCTTAAAACTGTGAAGTTAACTTACCTGTCATGACGGCTCTGTCGTGGCAGCATCTTTAGGACAGGTTAAAGAAAAGTTTAGAGCCTTTCTATAGTTCTGGAAACTTAAACACTTTTGTGACTGTTATATTGCTTAGATTTCTTTTAGCCAAACTAGAATAGGAAGCTTAGAACTTGGATAGCCCCTAGAGGTGCCTAACACTGGCTCTAGGAAAAGAAGTTTAGCAAAAGAAAATCAAAAACCTAGAGGTGCCCGAAACCGGCTCTAGGAAGCTAACTAGAGGTGCCCAAAACTGGCTCTAGAAAATTTTAGCTTGAAAATAGAAGAAAAAGAAGCATGAAGATGTGCCTTCCAAAAAAAAATAAATAAATAAACTTTGGCATAAAGATTTGAGTTAAGGAGTTGAATATTCTAGTGGAACTAAGAGAGTCTTAGCATATAACTGTTCAAAAGCATGCACACACTGCACGAGAGCTATAGGGAGATTCCGGACAGATCCTAACCTTTCCGACAGGTTGCTGCCACCATAGAGAATGAGCGACGGGTAAGGGACAGTTCACTGTTTGAAGGCCAACACAAAAATTTTCATTTTTCTTTAGGTTTAATTGCTTGAGGGCAAGCAAAGACTTGAGTTTGGGGGTGTGTTGAGTGTGTAAAAGTTCTATTATTTACACCCTTTTTAACCCATATTTCTGCTGCATTCAAGCATCATTGCATTGCATTTAGGTTAGTTTTCAATAAAACATCACAATTATATAAAAGGCACGGATTCTACTAAAAGATGGTGCATTTGCAGGTAGCTGCCATGGTTGACGATGAAGGCAGGCGCAGGGCAGACAAGCAGGAAAGCTGAACTGGACAAGCAGCTGAAGAAGACGAACCTGTCATGGACCTGTCGTGACAGCATGGTGACAGCAGATTATTGAAGAGGAAAAGTGAAGTGGACATCGATAGATAGAGAAAAATCTGCTCGTCTGTCGTGTGGAAGCCAAATAATTTTCCAAGCCCCGGATCAAAAGATATGTCAAGCCAAAGCTCAAGGAAAGGAATTCCCACAAAATAGGGATGCGGCTGAAAAGTAGGATACTTTAGAGATTTAGTCTTCATTAGAATCTTACTTCTAATTAAAGTTGTAATCCTTGTTACCTTAGATAACTTGAGCCCAAAGCTTATATAAAGGGCATAGATTAAACCTAGGGCATAACCGATTACCCCAAAACCAAAAACCGAAACCCTGTCGTCCACCCGTCACCGACATGTTCTAATTTCCCCCTAGGGCTACGGGTTGTTTTGTAAAGTAGTTGCAAGGGTTGCTTTGTTTTAGGATTTTTTAAGTTCAATAAAATAAACTTCAAGTTCTTTTATCTTGGTTTTAATATCTTGCAAGAGCATCGGGAGAGCATTGTGAGGTTATCTATTTACTTAGCATCGGGAGAGTTAAGTATACGAAAGAGATAAAAGCGCGTTCTCTAGTTTATAGTTGAACCATCTCGTGCTTAGGGATAAGGCGAGGTTAAGTGGCTAAGGAAGAATTCATACACATCGGTGTTCATCCTTCGATTCACGCCGGGAGGTATCATCAAAGACGTGTTCATCGATAGACTTGTGCCTAGGGATAGGGCAAGGCAGATCTGGGATTCTTGCCAAGCTTGAAGTACTGAGTTAGTGTATGCTGCCGCGACAACTAACGGACAGACGCCGCGACAGGTGCTGTCGGCGACGGGAGCGACGACAGAACTGGAGATCCTAAGCAATTCAATACCTACACTACCGAGCAATTCAATACCGGCCCATTCTCTCTATCTTGATAATTCAATCTTTTTATTTACGTTTTTTATTTTATTATTCGTGACAACTTTCTAAAATATTTCCTTTACTTCGTGCAGTAAATCAAGGTGAAGTCATTAGCCCAATCCCTGTGGAGACGATATCCGATACTTCGTATCACTTTACTACTTGCGTCGTGTACACTTGCACTACCATTGCGATAGACTATTTTACACGCAACAAGTATGTATATTTATTATTCAAGATCTGCACGTACTTCTTCTAATAATTCTTCTGTCCAAAGTAACTCTACTCATACTTCAAGTCTGTCAAGTTCTGGTCGCCCTAGGACCTTCAAAAAATCTAATCTCTTTCAGGTCAGTTTATCTTTTAGCTTCTGTTTTTATAGTTAATTTTTTTTTCATTTACAGTTTACTAATTTTTTTATTTAATGCAGAACTTTGATGCCAATTTGGCAGCTTCTAGGAGTGGTAAGTCCGATGTTGACTCCTACATTTCTTTGCCCCTTCTCCCTCGCACATCAGATGCTGAGTTCGATATTTTAGAGTATTGGAAAACACAATCTGTGTCTTTTCCAGTACTTTCACTCATGGCTAGAGATGTGTTAGCCATTCCAATCACCTCTGTAGCTTCTGAATCCTCATTTAGTATGGGAGGTCGAATATTGAACAAGTTGAGGGCTAGGCTTTTGCCTAAAAATGTAGAAGTATTTGTAACAACCAGAAATTGGTTGTATGGTTTTGAGCCTGAGGAAAGGGATGAAGAATTTCTTGCTGTTGGGAAGGATGCCTCAGTCTCTGATGTGTCTGTTGAAGATCCACTTCAAGGTTAAGGTATAATCCTTTTTCTGTTTTTTCAATTCTTGTTTTATTTTTATATTCAGTTACTGACTTTGTTTTGTTTTGCAGGAAGCACTTCAATGTAGAAGTATCTGATGTGTATGTTGCATCTGATGTTAAGTGAGGTATAATCCTTCTTGTTAAGTGAGGTATAATCCTTCTCGTTAAGTGAGGTATAATCCTTGTTTCTGTTTCTTTAATTTGACTTAGTGTTTCTTGTTAAGTGAGGTATAATCCTTCTCCCTTGATTGTTTCTTTAGTTGTCTTACTGATTTTGTTTTTTTCTTGCTTCTTAGCTGAATGCTGCTGCTGTTTGTGAGTTGGTGATGCTGTTTGCTACTGCTGTTAATGGCTTGGTGTTGCTGTTGGTTACTGGTAGCTTGCTGTTCCTCTCTTATCTTAGTGTTGCCCATAATTATGTTGGTTTCTTACCAGTTACCCATAATTAGCTGTTGGTAGCATTTAGATGAGATAGCCCGATGAAGAATTATCTGGTAGCAAAGTGCTTTTAGCTTTGCTATAAGATCTGAGGGCTAATTTTATTACAAACTTGTATTTTGTGACATTCGGTTTGTAAAATTATAAGTGTAAATTTTTATCTTGTATTTTTTTACATTCTGTATTGATATTTTTTTTAAGTAATAAAGTATTGATAATCTGAAATTCTAGTTATTTTATTTTATATCTGTTAATTTATTTACTTAAGTGTATGAATTTTTTTTATATCCTAACTTAATTCTACATTTTGTAACTTAAGACAACAATTACTTAATTTGTTCTACTTAAGTAAAATCATATACTTTATAATCTTATCAATTTTGAACTGCAAAAGTTGTAGGATGACTTACAATTTTTATAACTTGAATCTGTTAAGTATAAAATATTACATATTAAAGTTGTAGACTTTCAATTTTTTTATAATTTCTAAATTTACTTAGTCATTTTTCAATTATAAATGTTATACATAAGTTATAATTTCACTAAGTTTTACAATCTTAAAGAATCTGTTAACTGTTAAGTATAAAAAAATAAAATTGTAGACTTATAAAATTTTAGACTTGTAAATTTTTGAACTACAAATGCTATACATATATATGTTATAACTTTAGTAAATTTTATGAACTACAAATAAGTTTACAATTGTTATTTAATTTTTTATAATTTGTAAATTTACAATTTTATTCAAGTTAATGAATAAACTTTAAAATTAAAAACAACTCTTCATTTAATTTTTTATTTTCATAAATTATCAATTACTTATTCTTTTTTCAAACTTTAGTACTTAATATATACATATATATATATATATATATATGTATGCGCGCGCATATACATCACCTATATCAATATATGTAAGTGTATATGTATATACATTATATATGTATATGATATATGAACTTTTATAAATTTTTTAATTCATCATGTCATAGGTTTCGGGTTAATTTCAGCTCAGGTCAAGAACAGGTCGGGTCACTTAACAGGTCGGGTTCAAAAGCAGGTCGGGTCCATTTCAGTCGGGTCCATTTCAGGTCGGGTCCATTTCAGGTCGGGTCCATTTCAGGTCGGGTCCATTTTCAGGTCGAGTCCATTTCAGGTCGGGTCCATTTCAGGTCGGGTAAAATCGGATATCGGGTCAATTCAGTCGGGTAATTTCGGTTATTTGCCAGGTCGGCTTCGGGTTCGGGTTCTTTCCAGTCGGACGCAGATCGGGTTCGGTTGCTACAGTAACAGGTCAAATTCGGGTTCGGATCAACAACAGTCGGTTGCAGATCGGGTTCGGGTAAAAAAAAAACTCGGGTCAAATCAGGTTCTGACTCGGGCAGGTTTCAGTCAGGTTACCAGGTTCTGACTTGTTTTTACATCCCTAAGTGTGACTATAAAGCCAATGAAATGAAAGGAAAAGCTTAAGAAGTCCGAACATTCAATAGTAATCCACTAAACTTCTTTCAATAGAAATCCGCGGTGATCTTGTCGTTGCGGCAACTCTTTCCATCTCCTTGAGTCGGGTTTTGGGAGAAACCACCGAGCTTGTTTCGGTGTCTTTCCTATCTTTAGATGGATGGTTATTTCAGTGTCGGTTTAGGGGATTGGTGGCTCCTCCGACGATCACCATTTTTTTATTTCGCGTTTTGTTTTTGTTTGATTTTTGCTTTATCTTTTGTTTTCTTGGGATTTTTCCTTTGTTTTCAGGTGATGGTACGGTGGTATTGATTTTCCTGTTCCTCATTTTCTTTTCTCTCTGCTTTATCGGTGGTGGTCGTGGGTTGTGCCTTCGCCTCTTCTCTAGCCGTCGACGACTCCAAATCTGACGTGACATGTTGTTGAAAGTCCCTTTGCATCTCAAGTAACCACCTCAACGCTTCGGTGACCACCGAAAAGACATGCAGTTTGGCGACACCAGATCTACTGGCTTCGCGCTTCCGTGGCTTTGGCAGGTGATGTTCTCTCAGTCGTTGCCTGATCGTTTCTCTCTTGTTTTTGTTTCGTTTGCTTTGTTCTTTTCTTGTTTTTGTTGTTGCTTCATGTGTTGTTGTTGTTGTTGTTGTTGTTGTTGTTCTTGTCTTCTTCGAGCCTTTGGCTTGACGTTTAGTGTTCGTTGTGGTTATGTGTCTGTATCATATGCATGTAATGTTTAGTTTCCTTGATTTATGAAGCCGCTAATACCATGTTCAAAAAGATATTTATGTAAAATTTCATTATAAACAATTTAAAATACACAAATTAGAATAACAATAAATTACGTAAATCATCATTAAACTTTATTTTTAAATTTATTTGGTTATTGAAGTTCGAAAACGTTCAATTTAGTAATTTGAGTTTAGACATTGAGCGTTTTTTGTCACTAAAGTTGAGACATTGAACATTTTTTTGTCACTCTTAAAGCCCAAATGATCGTAGATGTTGGTCGTTCGGTCTCAAATTTCACCTATCACTTCGTCGCAGCCCCTTGAGTCTGAATTTGACCTCTATTTTGCCGGAAAATGCTTAGAAGTTCACGAATTGTCCAAAAACCTTTTGGTTTCTCTCTCGGTGATCTCCCTCATCCACCGTCGGATGGAGCTCGTTTCTCAGTATATTGCTTCTCATGTGTCGATGAAGTTTTTCACCGTTCGGATCTTGGATAAGTTCCTTCGTTTGTCGATAAATGGATGTCATTAAAAAGATAATGAAAGAGTGACAAAAAACGTTCAATGTCTAAACTTTATTGAGTAAATTGAATGTTTTAAAATTTCATTAACCAAAATACATTTGAGAGTAAAGTTCAGCGATGATTTACGTAATTTACCCTCAAAAGAATCAACGTGAGTGATAAGATTAACAATACATGTTGAGTGTGTAAAAGTTCTATTATTTACACCCTTTTTAACCCATATTTCTGCTGCATTCAAGCATCATTGCATTGCATTTAGGTTAGTTTTTAGTAAAACATCACAAAAGGATTAAAAGCACGGATTCTACTGAAAGATGGCTATTTTTGCAGGTATCTGCCATAGTAGACGTTGAAGGCAGGCGCAGGGCAGAGAAGCAGGAAAGCTGAACTGGACAAGCAGACGAAGAAGACGAAGATGCCATGGACCTGTCGTGACAGCATGGTGACAGCAGACTTATGAAGAGGAAAAGTAAAGTGGACCTCGATAGATAGAGAAAAATCTGCTCGTCTGTCGTGTGAAAGCCACATATTTTTTCAAGCCCCGGATCAAAAGATATGTCAAGCCAAAGCTCAAGGAAGGGAAATTTCTAAAAGCAAGGATGCAGCTGGAAAGTAGGAGTCTTTAGAGATTTAGTCTTTATTAGAATCTTACTTTTAATTAAAGTTGTAACCCTTGTTACCTTAGATGACTTGAGCCCAAAGCTTATATAAGGGCATATATTTAACCTAGGAGAAACAACCGATTACCCCATAACCAAAACCAAAAACCCTTGCCGTCCACCCGTCACCGACATGTTCTAAATTCCCCCTAGGGCCACGGGTTGTTTTGTAAAGTAGTTGCAAGGGTTGCTTTGTTTTAGGATTTTTCAGTTCAATAAAATAAACTTCAAGTTCTTTAATTTTGGTTTTAACATCTTGCAAGAGCATCGGGAGAGCATTGTGAGGTTATCCATTTACTTAGCATCGGGAGAGTTAAGTATACGAAAGAAATAAAAGCGCGTTCTCTAGTTTATAGTTGAACCATCTCGTGCCTAGGGATAGGGCGAGGTTAAGTGGCTAAGGAAGAATTCATACACATCGGTGTTCATCCTTCGATTCACGCCGGGAGGTATCATCAAAGACGTGATCATCGACAGACTTGGACCTAGGGATAGGCCAAGGCATATCTGGGATTCTTGCCAAGCTTGAAGTACGGAGTTGGTTTGTCTGCTGCCGCGACAGCTAACGGACAGCCGCCGCGACAGGTGCTGTCAGCGACGGGAGCGACGACAGAACTGGATTTCCTAAGCAATTCAATACCTGCACTACCGAACAATTCAATACCAGCCCATTCTCTCTATCTTGATATTCCAATCCTTTTATTACGTTTTTATCTTATTATTCTCATGACAACTCTTAATTATTTCCTTTACTTTCGTGCAATAAACAAGGTGAAGTCATTAGCCCAATCCCTGTGGAGACGATATCTGATACTTCGTATCACTTACTACTTGCGTCGTGTACACTTGCACTACAATTGCGATAGACTCTTTTACACGTAACAAGTTTTTGGCGTCGTTGCCGGGGATTGGCAACATAACTACATCTTTCCTTTATTGCACTTTTTGCTTTTATTTTGGTTTTTGTTTTTGTTTTTATTTTTATTTTTCTTTAATTTTTCTTTTGAGCTTTCAACTCTCGCTTTTCACGAGGTTTTCTTGTTTATGCGCAGATCCAAAAGAGGTGAAGATCCTGAGTATAAATTAGATCCAGAGATCGAACGTTCCTTCAATCTCAAGAAACAACTTCGCCGCCTTTTAGACCGGAACGAATACCTCGAGGAACAGCTAGAGCAGATGGCACGTAACCAGCCTGTTGGTGACGGTGTACCACCTGTCGATGACCCGCCGAGGGCAGATGGACGACGGTCATGTCGTGACTACATGCTGAACGATCATGTAGAGCTGGAGACCACACTGCCGGATATTGATGTTGATAACTTCGAGCTTAAACCTGTCATGTTTAGTATGATCAACAACGCCGGGCAGTTTAGTGGTTCTGCGACAGAAGATGCTAGGGAGCATCTCAAAACGTTCCAGGAGATATGTGGTTCGTTTAGACTGCCAGGAGTTAGTCCGGAGATACTAAGGCTTCGGTTATTCCCCCATTCATTGAGGGACAGAGCTAAAACTTGGTGGAATAAACTTACACCGGGTTCCATTATGACTTGGGCAGATCTAACTCGTGAATTTTTATCTCGTTTTAATCTTTCGCATTTATCTGAGCGATTACGTAATGAAATTGCTACTTTTCAACAGGAAGACGAAGAGCCGATGCACGAGGCCTGGGACAGATTTACTACTCTTCTCCGGAACTGCCCAATGCATGGATTCCCCGTCTGGAATCAGGTAACTAAGTTCTATAATGCTGCTAACTTACAAACTCGCATTCGGATTGATTCTGCAGTAAATGGATTATTATTGGATAAAGATCCGGACGAGGCGTTGCAAGTTTTGAAAAACCTGGCCAAAATGAGGAACAATTTCCGACAGCTAGAAGAGAGGGTAAACGGGTACTTGCTGTCAAGGACTATGAGGCCGACAGCACTATGAAATCACAGGTAGCATTCCTTACTAAAGCAATGAAACATTTATTAAATGAAGAAGAATTACGAGGATTTGCTGTCGAGGAAGTTTGTGCTATCTGTGAGGGAAATCATAGTAGGGAAGAGTGCCCGATAAATATAGAAGAGGGAAAATATGTTGGAAATTACAAGCCGAACTACAATTCCAACAACTACAACCCTAATTGGAGGAAAGATCCCAAATTTTCCTGGAGTAACCCTAACAATGCCCTGAATCCGCAAGCATATAATCAGAATCAGGGGGGTCCTAGATTGTTGACGCGACAGCAACTGCCGCCGCAGAACCTGCCGCAGCACCTGCCGCCGCAGCAGCAACAGCAGCCACCACCTGCCACGAGTAGTGTATTGGAACAGACTCTGGCCACCTTTATGTCTCAGACCGGTACGTATATGGAGAATATAAATCAGTTTGTCAAGAAGACGGAAAATTTTATAGATAAAACCGAGATGAGGATGACAAACCATGAAGCTACATTAAAATATCTAGAGACACAAATGGGTCAGGTGTCGCAACATATTAAGCCGAGGCAGAACGAAGGTTTCCCTAGCAATACTGAAAATGCTAGACCACCCCCACATGAGCAATGTAAGGCGATTACTACTAGGAGTGGGAAAAAGCTACCAGGGCCGGAAAAAGAAGCTGAAACAGAAAAGGAACCTGCCTTGGATACACCTGCCGAAGAAGCTGCCCCGACAGGTGATAAACAGACTGCTGCCGATGAGCCTGTCACGACAGCAGAAGCGACAGAGGAGAAAAAAGATGATTATCGTCCTCAGATTCGCATGCAGTGGGAAGGACGTATTGCTGATTATCGTCCTCCACCACCCTTCCCTCAACGGATACAGCAAGCTAAGCATGAATCTCAACTTAAAAAGATTTATGATATTTTTAAACAGGTTCATATTAATATTCCGTTGTTAAATGCTGTTAGGGAGATGCCCGGTTATGCTAAATTTCTCAAGGATGTCATGTCAAAAAAATCTAAACTTGGGGAATTTGAAACGGTAAGTATGCAAGAAGGTTGCATGAGTATTCTTCATCGGCAGCCACCCCAGAAAAAGAAGGATCCGGGGAGCTTCATCATACCTTGCGTAATCGGCGACAAATTTGTGGGTAAGGCTCTTTGTGATCTTGGTGCCAGTGTTAATCTAATGCCCAAATCTATTTTTCAGAAATTAGGTATTGGCAAGGCGCGGCCCACGACAGTTACCCTACAGCTAGCCGACCGCTCTTACGTTCACCCCGAGGGAAAATTTGAAGATATTTTGGTAAGAGTGGATAAGCTTATTTTCCTGCTGACTTTCTTATTTTTAGACTGTGAGGCAGATGAGAACGCACCAGTCATCCTTGGGCGACCCTTCTTAGCCACGGGAAGATCATTGATTGATGTGGAAAAAGGAGAACTCACCATGCGCGTGAACGATCAAGAGATTAAGTTGAATGTTCTCCAAGCAATGAAACATGCCGATGTAGATGAGGAATGCAAGGCCATCATTGAGGTGACCTTTGATCAACCCTGCATCAGGTCGGGCTACCGTGATATAAAATTTGGTCACTGCTGCGACAGCCACCTACAGGCCTGTCACGACAGCAACGACGACAGCACCGACGATAGTGACTCCTCTGAATCCGATACATCTGATACTGAAGGTCAGGAGGAGGTAGATTGGTTAGACCATCGTCCAGGTAAGTTATTCGAACCTTTGAATTACACTTCGGATAACCATTTAATCCAAAAGCACTCTACTGTTGAACCACCTGTCTTAGAACTTAAGCCCCTGCCAGGGCAGCTTAAATATGCTTATCTTGGTTGTGATGACACACTGCCCGTAATCATCTCTGCTAAGCTGCCGCAGGAACAAGAACGACAGCTGGTCGACATGCTAAGGCAGCACAAAAAGGCGATTGGATGGACGATAGCAGACATTCAGGGCATTAGTCCGGCGATTTGCATGCACAAAATCCTACTAGAGGAAGATCATAAGCCGACTATTGATGCCCAAAGGCGGTTAAACCTTGCGATGAAGGAGGTAGTGCGTAAAGAGATAATTAAATGGTTAGATGCTGGTATTATTTACGCTATCTCCGACAGCAAATGGGTAAGCCCGGTGCAATGTGTTCCAAAGAAAGGAGGAATGACCGTGATAACCAACGAAAACAATGAGTTAATCCCAACCAAGACTGTGACCGGTTGGAGGGTTTGTATGGACTATCGGAAGCTTAATAAAGCTACCCGAAAAGACCACTTTCCTTTACCCTTTATTGATCAAATGCTTGATAGATTAGCGGGTAAGCCTTACTATTGTTTTCTTGATGGTTACTCAGGTTATAACCAAATTGCTATTGCACCAGAGGATCAAGAGAAAACGACTTTCACATGCCCCTACGGAACATACGCATTTAGGAGGATGCCGTTTGGCCTATGTAACGCACCTGCCACCTTCCAAATGTGCATGATGGCTATATTCTCCGACATGGTAGAGGACTTCCTCGAAATTTTCATGGATGATTTTTCCGTCTTTGGAGACGATTTTGAGAGCTGCCTCGGCAATCTTCAAAAGGTACTTGAAAGATGTGAAAAAGCTAATCTTGTGCTAAATTGGGAAAAATGCCATTTTATGGTGGACGAAGGGATAGTCCTAGGCCATAAGATTAGCTGCCGTGGGATAGAGGTCGACAGGGCAAAAATTGAAGTCATTGAGAAGCTGCCGCCGCCAACCACTGTCAAGGGTATTAGAAGTTTTTTAGGGCATGCTGGTTTTTATAGGAGATTCATCGCAAATTTCTCGAAAATCACGAAGCCCCTATGCCATCTCTTAGAACAGAACCGACCCTTTGACTTTAATGAGGAATGTACTGAAGCATTCAAGGTTCTGAAAGAAAAGCTAGTGACAGCCCCTATAGTACAGCCACCAGACTGGACACATCCATTCGAGATCATGTGTGATGCTAGTGACTATGCTGTCGGGGCAGCACTTGGGCAGCGCAGAGATAAGCTGTTTCACGTCATATACTATGCCAGCAAGACGTTAAATGACGCCCAAGTGAATTACACCACCACAGAAAAGGAGCTGTTAGCTGTGGTGTTCTCCATCGACAAATTTCGTTCTTACATACTTGGAACGAAAGTAATAATACACACCGACCATTCTGCCCTCAAGTATTTGTTCGCAAAGAAGGATGCAAAGCCTAGGTTGATACGATGGATCTTGCTATTACAAGAATTCGACCTTGAGATCAAAGACAAAAAGGGGACAGAAAATCAGGTGGCAGACCACTTGTCGAGGTTGGAGACGGGACAGAGTCTACCGTTATATGAGACACAAATACTGGAGACCTTCCTAGATGAGCAGCTCTTTGCTGCCGCAATAGCTGTCGCGACAGCCATGGCGGCAGGTAAGTCTTCTAACCTTCCTTGGTATGCTGATTTCGTTAATTTTATAGTTAGCGGAATATTACCTACTGATCTTAATTATCAAGCCATGAAGAGGTTTCAAAATGATGTTAAAAATTATTATTGGGACGAACCTCTTCTTTTCAAAATGTGCGCAGATCAGGTTATAAGAAGGTGTGTACCACAAGAAGAACAAGAAGACATTCTCCATCACTGTCATGCTTCACATTATGGAGGTCACTTAGGAGGCAATAAAACTGCTGCCAAGGTGCTGTAGTCAGGGTTCTACTGGCCGACACTATATAAAGATGCACAGGAATTTTACAAAAACTGTGACAGGTGCCAGCGGACAGGTAACATCTCGAGGAGAAACGAGATGCCACTACAGAACATTTTAGAAGTCGAGATCTTCGACGTTTGGGGGATTGATTTTATGGGACCTTTTCCATCTTCGTGTGGAAATTTGTACATCCTCCTAGCAGTGGATTATGTCTCCAAGTGGGTTGAAGCAATCGCCACTCAAAAGAATGATGCCAAGACGGTCCAAAAGTTTTTGCACAAAAACATTTTTTCTAGATTTGGCATCCCTAGGGCGATTATCAGTGATGAAGGGAGACATTTTGATAATAGGGTAATTGCTGCCGCCTTGAAGAAATATGGTGTCAAGCACAGGATCGCGACATCATACCACCCACAGACCAATGGACAGGCTGAGATATCCAATAGAGAAGTGAAGAACATTCTTGAAAAGATGGTTAAACCAACTAGGAAAGATTGGTCTTTACTTCTGAATGATGCATTATGGGCATACATGACAGCTTTCAAAACTCCATTGGGCATGTCTCCATTCCGACTGATTTATGGGAAAACCTGTCACTTGCCTGTCGAGATCGAGCACAAAGCATATTGGGCAATCAAGGCAGTGAATATGGACTTGGACAAGGCCGGCCAGAAAAGGTTATTAGATCTGAACGAGATTGAAGAATTACGGACAATGGCCTACGACAACGCAAAGATCTACAAGGAAAAGACTAAAAAGTGGCACGATAAGAAACTGCTGCCACGACAGTTCTGCCCAGGGCAGCTTGTGTTGTTATTTAATTCTAGACTTAAACTCTTCCCAGGAAAGCTAAAGTCTAGATGGTCTGGCCCGTTCCAAGTGGTTCAAGTTTTTCCCCATGGTGCCATCACAATTCAATCATTAAAAGACGGGCACCAATTCAAAGTCAATGGACAACGCCTCAAGCACTATCAGGGGACTGAAGCCCCAGGAATACAGGAAGTGGTTACTTTAGGAGATGCCCCACAAGGCACCCCTAATTTAACCTAATTTTTATTTTTATTTATTTTATTATTATTAGTATTATTTATTAGGAATTAGGTTTATTTTATTCGAATAATGTTTTGTTTTATTTTATTTTTAATTTCAGTTTTTAGGAAATAAAGGAGTCAAGAAGAAAAGGAGAAGTGACCCAAGCCCACCACCCATCCATTAGCCCAATAAAGCCCATTTATGGAGACCTGTCGTTTCGGCTGCCGCCGCGGACGGATATGACAGGCTGTCAACAGACTGACATGGCAGACGCTGAAGCGTGCGGCAGACGCATAACAGATGCATAAATGCGTGTCAGACGCGTCAGACACGCTAAATCCAATCTACCGCTCCGTTCTTCACGCCTGCCGTTGCGGCATTAAATGGGCAGCTACTCGACCGCTATATAACCCCGTTCTTCCTTTCATTTTTCATCACTTCTAATTTTTCTCTCTTGTTTTCTCCTCTAGTTTTATTTGTTTTCTCTCTTTCACAGCCCTTGCAACTAAAATGTCGTCGAGACAGACCCGTCGTAACGCTGCCTCCGCTTTTTCTTCAGCAGCAGCGTCACCCTTCGCCAACAAGGAATTATGGGAGGAGCGTGGCTTCCTTTACAACAGAAACGCTCCCCATATGGGACTCCGGCCGTTCATTGTGAAGGCCATAACGGCACGGCTATGGGAGGACTTTGCCGAACAGCCGACAAAGCTAAATGATACTTTGGTCCGGGAGTTTTACGAGGCCATCGACAGCAAAACAGCGACATCCGTCACTGTCCGAGGAGTGGAAGTGCCCTTTACCGCCAACAGCATCAACCATATGTTCGGCCTCTTCTTTGGCCCCGATGATGATGCTCACCAACAATTTCTGGACACCCTCGACGCTGCTGCCTATGATGCTGTCATGGTGGAGCTCACAGAGGCTGGTACGACATGGACTACCAGCAAGAAGAACCCCCACTTCGTCAATAGGGGGCAGCTCCTCCCCGAAGCAAAACTGTGGAACGCTTTCATCAAAAAGTGTATCCTGCCCTCGTCCCACCACACGACAGTCAACCGACAGCGGCTGGCCCTCATTCACTCTATTATGCATGACAGGCCCATCAATGTGGGCAGGTACATGAGGGACAACATTATCGATTGTGCCTTCCGCTCAGACTCACGACTATGCCTGCCGTTCACCATCACCGCCCTCTGCCGATGTGCTGCTGTACCAGAGGAGCCCTCCGACAAACTACACCAAGGTCATGGCTGGACCGACAATAACATCTCCAGCCTCATGGAGGTCGTAGCTGCCACACCCATCAACGCCTTCGATCCGAATGCACCACCTGCAGACTCGGATGAGGAACTTGCCACCGAGCCTGCCCCTGAAGCTGCCACCGCCACCGCTCCGACAGACCAGTCGGCACTTATCCTTGCTGCAATCCTACGGGTCGAGGAGCGGCAAATGGGTTTGATGACTTTCATCCGCGATTTCTCAAATGCAACGGTAAATTTTATTACTAATACTTTACATTATTCGGATGTCATCTTCCCCACCTTCCCCGCCCATTATTTCCATATCCCCTCCCCTACTCCTACACCACCTGTCTCTCCCCATACACATTCTGCCACTTCCACACCATCCCCTGCCCCGACGGCAGCAGGCAGCCCTCCGGCAGACACCTCCCCTCGAGGAACCAAGAGACCTGCCACTGATGACAGCCCTCTTATCCGGAGGAATTTGGAGAGGGACTTTACGAGGGTCAAGAGAATCAAGCACGTGGCAGACAAGAAACGGCTGCCCAAAGCCAGCACCACCAGTAGTAGCAGCTGGGACAGTGGCAGCAGTTCTGATGTCCAACTTGTCGAGCAGCCTGCCACAGCACCTGCCCCTGCACCTGCCCAGCCGCCTCCTCAGCCCAGACGCCGCCGGTAGATCCGTGTGAGCAGCAGCAGCGAGGACAGCGAATAAAATTTAAGTTTTTATTTTTTCCCTTTACTGCTGTCTGCCTTTATCTTTTGTGATGCATTTTTCTTTATTTTTTTTATTTTTCATGTCATTTTGCATTGAGGGCAATGCAACCCTTGAGTTTGGGGGTGGCAACCCTTCATCATTAATGGAGTCTTTAGCACATCTCTTTATTATTTGTTGTGTCTTATTATTTATTTATTTTCTCTTTAAAAAAATAAAAAAAATCAAAAAATTAAAACTGTTGGCTTAAAACTGTGAAGTTAACTTACCTGTCATGACGGCTCTGTCGTGACAGCATCTTTAGGACAGGTTAAGGAAAAGTTTAGAGCCTTTCTATAGTTCTGAAAACTTAAACACTTTTGTGACTGTTATATTGCTTAGATTTCTTTTAGCCAAACTAGAATAGGAAGCTTAGAACTTGAATAGCCCCTAGAGGTGCCTAACACTGGCTCTAGGAAAGAAGTTTAGCAAAAGAAAATCAAAAACCTAGAGGTGCCCGAAACCGGCTCTAGGAAGCTAACTAGAGGTGCCCGAAACTGGCTCTAGAAAAACTTAGCTTGAAAATAGAAGAAAAGAAGCATGAAAATGTGCTTTCTAAAAAGATAAACTTTGGCATAAAAATTCGAGTTAAGAAGTTGAATATTCTAGTGAAACTAAGAGAATCTTAGCATATAATTGTTCACAAGCATGCACACACTGCACGAGAGCTATAGGGAGATTCCGGACAGATCCTAACCTTTCCGACAGGTTGCTGCCGCCATAGAGAATGAGCGACGGGTAAGGGACAGTTCACTGTTTGAAGGCCAACACAAAAAAAAATTTCATTTTTCTTTTAGGTTTAATTGCTTGAGGGCAAGCAAAGACTTGAGTTTGGGGGTGTGTTGAGTGTGTAAAAGTTCTATTATTTACACCATTTTAACCCATATTTCTGCTGCATTCAAGCATCATTGCATTGCATTTAGGTTAGTTTTTAGTAAAACATCACAAAAGGATTAAAAGCACGGATTCTACTAAAAGATGGCTATTTTTGCAGGTATCTGCCATAGTAGACGTTGAAGGCAGGCGCAGGGCAGAGAAGCAGGAAAGCTGAACTGGACAAGCAGACGAAGAAGACGAAGCTGCCATGGACCTGTCGTGACAGCATGGTGACATCAGACTTATGAAGAGGAAAAGTAAAGTGGACCTTGATAGATAGAGAAAAATCTGCTCGTCTGTCGTGTGAAAGCCACATATTTTTTCAAGCCCCGGATCAAAAGATATGTCAAGCCAAAGCTCAAGGAAGGGAAATTCCTAAAAGCAAGGATGCGGCTGGAAAGTAGGAGTCTTTAGAGATTTAGTCTTTATTAGAATCTTACTTTTAATTAAAGTTGTAATCCTTGTTACCTTAGATGACTTGAGCCCAAAGCTTATATAAGGGCATAGATTTAACCTAGGAGAAACAACCGATTACCCCATAACCAAAACCAAAAACCCCTTCCGTCCACCCGTCACCGACATGTTCTAAATTCCCCCTAGGGCCACGGGTTGTTTTGTAAAGTAGTTGCAAGGGTTGCTTTGTTTTAGGATTTTTCAGTTCAATAAAATAAACTTCAAGTTCTTTTATTTTGGTTTTAACATCTTGCAAGAGCATCGGGAGAGCATTGTGAGGTTATCCATTTACTTAGCATCGGGAGAGTTAAGTATACGAAAGAAATAAAAGCGCGTTCTCTAGTTTATAGTTGAACCATCTCGTGCCTAGGGATAGGGCGAGGTTAAGTGGCTAAGGAAGAATTCATACACATCGGTGTTCATCCTTCGATTCACGCCGGGAGGTATCATCAAAGACGTGATCATCGACAGACTTGGACCTAGGGATAGGCCAAGGCAGATCTGGGATTCTTGCCAAGCTTGAAGTACGGAGTTGGTTTGTCTGCTGCCGCGACAGCTAACGGACAGCCGCCGCGACAGGTGCTGTCGGCGACGGGAGCGACGACAGAACTGGAGTTCCTAAGCAATTCAATACCTGCACTACCGAACAATTCAATACCAGCCCATTCTCTCTATCTTGATATTCCAATCCTTTTATTACGTTTTTATCTTATTATTCTCGTGACAACTCTTAATTATTTCCTTTACTTTCGTGCAATAAACAAGGTGAAGTCATTAGCCCAATCCCTGTGGAGACGATATTCGATACTTCGTATCACTTACTACTTGCGTCGTGTACACTTGCACTACAATTGCGATAGACTCTTTTACACGCAACAATACACTTTATTTGTAAATGATCAAAATATCTAGGAATACAAACATTTGATGCTCTGATTATCTAATTTGATTGTTGTTGTTCCAATGACCAATGTAACATCTTATACCTTATCGAGTCTCTGGGCTAGTTAAAAGATTTACACTTTGTTGATTGTAAAAGTGAATAACAGTCGAAAACGGTAGTTTGATAGTGACTGAGATGATTATTCTAGGTTTGAGTTCGAGTACGACCTCCTTGATGTGGGTCATCACCCTTTGGAATAGAAGATCCTTTTTTCCCCTTTTACCAACCAAAGCCTTTAGTCGAAAGGAAGGACACGACGTGAGGGCCATTATAGCACTAGACAAATAGTTTAAAATCAGTACAAGCCGAAGACACGTATCGAGCGATGAATCCTTCTATGGATTTTTATAACTATTCATATTTAATTTATTGGTTATTAATTTAAATCAAGTATTGTAGAGACTCATTATGAGACAATTTTTTATAAATCCATATGCTTCATTCACAATATCAAAATTCGAACAATAATTGTACTTAAAGAATCTAATACTCCATCCCGTTATACACGGGTGGAGCTAGAAAATAAAATTTGCGGTATCAAAATTTTTGGTGTTAACTAATATTTTATTAAAAATGGTTAGAATTAAATAATGGGTATCAATTTTTTTTTTAAAGATCTCAATTATTTTTTAAACCAATGTCAATTTTTTTATGAATATGCCATTTTTAAGGGTAAACTACTTAAAATACCACTATTCTATCATTTAAGATTCAATTTGACCACTATACTTCTAATTGCATCAATTAAACCACTAAACTATTAAATTGGACTCAATGTGACCACCTACCGTTAAAACCTAATGGGATAAGTGACGTGTTAGTTAGTAAAAATTTGTATAATTACACATTTAGTCCTCGTTACTTATAGACTATCAATTTGGTCCTAACTTTAATTTAAAAAATAAATTAATTATTTAATTAGGTGGTGACTTAGAGGAATTTTTAATTATTTATATTTAATTTAATAATTTTATTTTCTCCTCCAATCATCTGGTGACACGTGTCATAAATTGGAGGAAGAAAATAAAGGCATGACATACATGATTTTGGAAGAAATTGAACTTGGGGTAGCTTGGTAATAGGGATGCATGCTTACCACTAGGCCAACTATATCATTTTGATATAATCTACACAAAAATATGATATATATATCTTAGTTTGTTGCTCATGCTAGTAAAAAGGAAATAAATTTGAATTAAGTGGAATCTAGCATGACACTTTTGGGATGCATAAAAACATCTAAACTACTGAAATAAATCTAATAATTAATTTATTAATTTATTAATAATTTTATTTTTTATTATTATTTAATTAAATTATTATATTAAAAATAAAAAATTATATTAAAAATTTATGTTCGTGAGTTTAGATTCGTTAAATAAATTTTTATATTAAAAATAAAAATTTATGTTCGTGAGTTTAGATTCGTTAAATTAATTTTTAATTAAATTATTATATTAAATGTAAAAAATAAAATTTATGTTCGTGAGTTTAGATTCGTTAAAAATTTATATTAAATTATGTTCGTTAATTTAGATTCGTTAAATAATTTTTTAATATAAAATTTATGTTCGCCGACATCATTGTATCAATGGTCATATTGTTATTAATCTTATTAATTTATTATATATAAATATTTTTTAAAAATAATAAATATTATTAATTATATTAATTTTTACCAACAAAGTAACCTTTAAAACTATATATTATCAATTCATAACAACTAAAGCAGGTTGGCCTAATGATTAGAGCGCCAGTTCTCCAAGCTATTGGCTTGGATTCGACCTGCAGCTAGGGCATTTGCTTTCTTTATTTCTTTGTTCCTTTGTTTTCAACCAATGAGATGGTGACATGTGTCACCATCTGATTGGTTGATTAAATATATTAAATTGATAGTAAAATCAACAGAAATATGATGACATGTGTCACCATCTGATTAGTTGATTAAATTTTTATTGAATTAAAATTAAGATCAAATTGATATAATATGTAAGTTGCGAGAACCAAATGTGTAATTATACATTTTTTAACTGCGCGTCACCTCATCTGTTAAGTTTTAACGGTAGGTGGTTACATTGAGTCAAATTTAATAGTTTAGTAGTTTAATTGCTGCAATTAGAAGTATAATGGTCAAATCGAATCTTAAATGATAGTATAGTGGTCTTTTAAGTAGTTTATTTTTTAAAATGGTGTCAATTTTTTTAATACATATTTTCACATAAAATATATATTAAAAAATTTCAAAAAAATTTAGGTTTCAACTGGCATCACATCCATCCAGCTAGCTCCCGGCTCCGCCAATTAGGGATGTAAAAACAGGTCAATAGTTGGGTTTCAGGTCGAGCTCTATCAGGTCGGGTCAAATCAGTTACAGGTCATTTCGGGTCATTTTTTGTTTTGACTCGATTCGGTTCGGGTTCGGGTTCATTTCGGGTCGGGTTCATTTCAGGTCGGGTTCAATTCATGTCGGGTTCATTTCGGGTCGGGTTCATTTCAGGTTGGTTCATTTCAGGTCGGGTCAAAACGGTTAATTGACAGGCTGATTTCAGGTCGGTTTCGTTTCAGGTCGGGTTCATTTCAGGTCGGTTTCGTTTCAGGTCGGGTTCGTTTTAGGTCGGTTTCGTTTCAGGTCGGGTTCATTTCAGGTCAGTTTCGTTTCAGGTCGGGTTCGTTTCAGGTCGGTTTCGTTTCAGGTCGGGTTCTTTTCAGGTCGGTTTTGTTTCAGGTCGGGTTCATTTCAGGTCGGGTTCATTTCAGGTGGGGTTCCTTCGGGTTTATGGTTTATTGTGTTATGTGTATTATATATATTGACGGATTATGATTTTTATTTTTAGGGTTTAGGGTTAGGGGATTACGTATATGTGATATATATATATATATATAGTTGGTACTATTGGAATTATTTTGAGGGTTTAGGGTTTAGGGTTTGGGGGTTATGGTTTGGGGTTTGGGGTTTGGGGTTTAGGGTTTACTGATCTTAAATTAATACAAACATACCTACATTAATTATATATATATATATTGATGGATTATGGTTTTTAGGGTTTAGGGTTTATGGTTTAGGGCTTATGGTTTAGGGTTTAGGGTTTAGTGATCTTAAATTAATACAAACATGCCTACATTAATTATATATATATTGATGGATTATGGTTTTTAGGGTTTAGGGTTTAGGGTTTACTGATCTTAAATTAATACAAACATACTTACATGTATTATATATATATATTGATGGATTATGGTTTTTAGGGTTTAGGGTTTAGGGTTTAATGATCTTAAATTAATACAAACATGCCTACATTAATTATATATGTTGATGGATTATGGTTTTTAGGGTTTAGGGTTTAAGGTTTATTGATCTTAAATTAATACAAACATACCTACATGTATTATGGTTTTTAGGGTTTAGGGTTTAGGGTTTAGGGTTTAGGGTTCACTGTTCATAAAATGATACGTACATACGTACATGTAATATATATATATTGATGGATTCTGGTTTTTGTTTTTAGTGTTTAGTGTTTAGCGATTAGGTTTTAGGGTTTAGGGTTTAGTGGTTATGGTTTAGGGTTTATTATTATTATTATTATTATTATTATTATTATTATTATTATTATTATTATTATTATTATTATTATATACTTAAATACAATTATTATTATTATTATATATTTACTATGCTTATTATTATTATTAATTTATTATTATTATTATTATTATTATTATTACTATGATTAGTAATATTATTATTATTATTACTAATTTTAGTTAAATATAAAAAAATTATTTGATAATGGTTATTCATTCAACTTAAGTAGATTAAGTAGTTTATCAGAATGCAAGTTAAGTTAATTTAATAACTAACTTAACTTAAAATGAATGCAAGTTAATTAAATTTATTTTTAATTTTAAGTTAAGTTAATTTAATAACTAACTTAACTTCAATTAAAATGAATGCAAGTTAATTATTTAGCATTAATTTATTCCTATAATAAAAAATTTAAGTAATCTTATTTTAATTAAGAATATAGATTTAATTTAATAATTTTTACTCATTTAACTTAATTTTATTAAGTATAAAATTTTAATTTAATAATGGTTATTCATTCCACTTAAGTTAATTAAGTATAATAGTTTATCTTTGAAGTTATTTTAAAATAATAGTCAAGTTAATTAGAAATACAATTTATTAATACTTAGAATTATTATTAATTCAATTTATCTTTTAATTGAAGTTAAGTTAGTTAATTTATTAATACTTGAAATTATTATTAATTTTATAATTTTTCAATACTTGACATTATTTTATATTCATTAAATATAACTTCTTTAAATGTCAGATAATTATCATTATTAGCAAATCAAATAATAGTATTAGTTCAGGTCAATAACAGTTCAGGTCAATATCAGTTCAGGTCAATAACAGTTCAGGTCAATAACAGTTCAGGTCAATATCATTTCAGGTCAAGAACAGTTCAGGTCAATAACAGTTCAAAACAGGTCGGGTTCATTTCAGGTCGGGTCCAAACAGGTCGGGTTAAATCGGTTATCTGGCAGGTTAGTCTCGGGTTCGGGTTCGTTTCGGTCGGGTGCAGGTCGGGTTCGGTTACTACAGTAACAGGTCAATTTCGGGTTCGGGTTCACTTCGGTCGGGTGCAGTTCGGGTTCGGTTTCTACAGTTACAGGTCAAATTCGGGTTCGGGTTCGTTTCGGTCGGGTGCATGTCGGGTTCGATCTTTAAATTCTCGGGTTAAACCAGGTTCTGACTCGATCGGGTTTCAGGCAGGTTACCAGGTCGGGTCAGTTTTTCACACCCCTACCGCCAATAAATACATAAAACCTACCCGTGGGTATGGTATGATGAAAATATTAAATTTCGTCATAAGATCCCAATAAATACATGCATCAGATCACATGACATATTAAATACATAATCAGCATCACAATAGTCAGTGACTCAGTGTGATAAATTTTTTTTGTTGACAAAAGTCAGTGTGATAAATCTTATTCGTTTTAAGTTTAGCGTGAGAACATTAAAATAACATTACAATAATCATTGTATCAAAAAAAGGTAAACTATACTGGTAGTCCCTAAATTTTTAGGGTACTTTCAATATAGTCACTGAACTTTTAAAACTTTCATTACTATCACTCAACTTTGAATTCGCTTTCATTACTGTCACTCAACTTTTAATTCGCTTTCATTACGATCACAACCGTCACATGCCATTAAAAAAATACTGATGTGACACGTTGTCTTCTTTATTTTATTTTTTTCTTCTTCTCATCTCATTTTATTTTCTCACTTGATTTAGTGACAATATATGTGTGCAGCACCATTAAACATAGTTCGAAGGAGTTTCGGATGATGGAGAAGAGGGAACTATTGGTTCTCTGATCTGTATTATGGAAAGTCTTTTGTGGGGGTTCTTGGTGAAGTTTAGAGCTTGGGATGGTGTTCTTTTGTATTCCCTTTATTTGGGGTAACGCTCGCATGTCGAGTTCGCAAATGATCGTAATTGTTATTCGTAGAAAATTTTATATACTTACAAGTTTATATCATAATGGCATGTTGTCTTTCCTTTAGGGTGAATTCTTGCCCCTAGTAATAAGAAACTTATAGAGAATAAATTATAAAGTTTAAAATTATTCTCGTATTCTGGTATTCACATTGCACTTCTCTTTCTTTAAAATGACGATACATAAATATAAACCTCTGATGTCTGCAATCTTGCAAGATAAATAGGTAACAAACTCTTACCCCTTTTTATAAATAGTTCGCTGGAGAGTTCGCTTTACGTCATTTCTCATGGGACGACATCACTTTCTTGCCCCCCAAGTGAGATAATCTTGATTATTATATGCTGATTTGCACATTCATTAATTTATCATTTTATTATGCGCTTATTTAGAGGCGAGAAGTACTTAACCCTTTCTTTGAATTTATGGTGAGTGTAACTTGGAGAGGCGGGCGATAAATGTTATGCGCTCACTAGTGCTAACATTTTCCCTTATTTTGTGTAAATAGTTTTACTCTTCATTGTTATAAGTAGAGTAATTCGTTGTCGTTCTCGTGGAGCAGCAAGAGCGGTAAGGGAGTTCGCTTGAATAGTTTGTCCCATAACATATGAGACAAATCTAATTATCTTTCCACTCGATTCAGGAGTGCGAGTGTTGTATCTTTTTACTCGACTCGGGAGTGGACTTTATGTCACTACTTGGAGCGGTAGGATATTTTGGGTACTAGTAGTTGATTACTGGAACGAGGCTTTCAGAAAGAGTTGGGAATTGATTATTGTTTAGCATATTTTGTGTATGCTTGTTCGCTGATGCGAACAATTTACCTCCTTGTAATGCCCGGGTTTGGGGCCCGGAAGATAACCGGGTTTGGTTAAACTGGTTCGGGTTAAATCAATTGAAAGAAAACGATTTTAATAGACATAAAGGGGTCTTTTAATTAAAAGGGCAAAATGAGAATTTTGGGATAAATAAAATAAAGAAAGAAAAGAAGAGTTTGAAAAGAAAAAAAAGATAGAGAAAAGAACGGATAATTTACATAGATATTGTTGTGGGATTTTTCCCCCCAAAATATTGTAGGTTCAATTTTATTTCCCAAAATATTGTACATAACCAAAAAATTACCCTAGCTGAATCCGACTTTAAACAGGGATTTATTTTAATCGAATAAAAAACTGAAGTCACTCCCAGCTGAATCCGACTTCAAACAGTGACGAATAAAAAATTGAAGTTTTTCCCAGCTGAATCCGACTTCAAACAAGAATTTTGAAGTCTCTCCCAGCTGAATCCGACTTCAAATAGTGTCGACACTATTCAAAGACGGAGCCAGGTGTATCCGACTTCAAATAGTGTCGCATAGAAAATGGGGTCTTAGCGTGGCAGGCTGTAGCTGCAGCTGCATGCATGCATGCATGCGTCGGGGGAAGCAGTGGAGGGGCAGGTCTCGGGAATGAGTTTGGGGATAGGTTAGTTGGGTGAGTGGTTGGGATTTAATTTTGGGGTGTTAAATAGGGGTTGTAGGATGAAGTTTGAAGGGGGGGAAATTGTTGAAGGTTGAAGTTGGGGAGAATTTTTGAGAAGAAGATTGAAGAAATATTGTAAGTATATTTAATTAATTTAGTAGTTTAACTTTTTTTAATTTAATACGAAAATTTGATTTATATTTTTTAACCTAGTGTTGATAATGTTTAATATAAGTTTAATGTTTTGAATATTTGTGTTAGGGGATGGAGGTTGAAGGTGAAAATTGAGTAAAAAAGAAGAAGAGAGATTTGAAGAAAGTATTGTAAGTATTTGTGCATATTATTATTTAATTTAAGCTCACTAGATTTATTTATAATTTTTAAATTGTATGTTGTAATTTTAGGCATTGTTTTGGTTGATGTTGGATGATGATTATGCTTTATTTTGGTTGCATGTTTTTTATTAAATATAAAATGTTTGTATATAAAGTTGTGGGATTATTTTTTTGGAGATTTACACACACACACATACATATATATATATATATTTAAAAAAATTGTATAAAAATTTCCTAAATATTTTTCTTAAAATTCAACACTGAATTTATATATATATTATTTATTATTATTTAAATTCCACACTAATTTATATATATATATATATATATATATTATTCATTATTATTAATTTCATTTATCAAAGTTGTAAAATTTCATTTATCAAAGTTGTAAAATTCTACACTGTAAAATTTTAAAAATTTATTATTATTATTATTATTATTATTATTATTATTATTATTATTATTATTATTATTATTATTATTATTAAGCATATATCAAAGTTGATAAATCGTGGGAATTTTTTTTAAATCGTTTGTTTTGCCAAACAAATGGGAAAATGATTTTTTTAAATTAAATATTAAATATCTTTGTTTTGAATACATATAATTATAGAAAAAAATTATTTTATTTATCATATTTCTCTTTTAAGAAAATTGATAAATCATATATATTTTCATGTTTTTATTATTGAGAATTTATTATTTATATATTACCAATTTTTTAGTGAGTGAGTTTGTTTTGTTTTGTATGTTTGATATAATTTAAATTTTATGCATGTAGTTTTATTTAAGTTTGTTCGAATGTTATATATGTAGATTCGAATTTTTTAAAATTTATTTTTTGAGTTGATTTTGTATGTTCATTTTTAAATTTAGAATGTTCATTTTTATTTGATATGTTCACTTTTAGTATGTTCATTTTGAGTTGATTTAGTTTATTCGAATGTTATGCATGTAGATTTGATATATGTTTTGAACATGCAGAGAAAATGAGCAACAACAACACATTTATAACTATTGTCCATTACAATGGACAGATGGTGAAAACTGATGCCGGGATTGTATTTGAATCTGAAAGCAGTACGAAGATGAGATTTGAAAAAGAAGTCACGCTTAATGAAATAAAGGAGAAAATATCACACAAAATTGGAAAAAGGATTCATGGCTTACGTTACCGGTGGATGACATGTGAAAATCCAGTCAGATATTGTGCATTCAATCTTGAAGATGCCGATGATGTTCAAATGATGATTGCAGAGCATGAATCCATGGGGATTCGATATATCGAGTTGTTTGCCGAGGTGCATGATGTTCCCGACCCATTTAGAAACGTCGCTGGAGAATCTGCTGGAATGGATTACGGTAATGAGCTTGATATGCCCGAAGGTAGTTTTGTCTCATTGTTGGCTAGTGGGACATCGAGTGCATTTCATCCAGCCGGGCCTTCGACATATGGTTCATCGTACGGGCCGACTGTTGATCCGACCATTGATGCTGCTGTGGAAAACCTACGCGGTCCGTGGGGAGAATCACTTGACGATTCTAGCGAAGATGAAGATATTGATGATCCCGATTTGTTCCCTGATGATGTTGGTGCTGCCCCTGATTTTGGCATTGGAGAATTTGTTCCGACCACATGCGATATTACATTCTATGAACCTCCTGCTCACATGGGTTCAGTAGATTTTGATGCGATGATAGCGCCTCAAGTCCCGAAAATTCCCCGATTAACTTCGAGTTAACATGGTGAGTTATCGGAAAGGCTTCAATTTGATGAAAAGAATGAAGCTACAATGGCAGTGAAAGAGTACAGTATCAGGAACCACGTAGACTACGATGTTATAGAATCGAGCCAGAGGATTTTCTATGCCAAGTGTGTGAAGTATGGACCAGAGTGCAAATGGAAGATTCGAGTTTCGAAGCTTAAGAGGTTAGGTCATTGGGAGGTCACAAAGTACAATAGAGATCACACATGTTTACGAACTTCCATCGACCAGGACCACCGAAAATTAGACTCAACTATGATAAGCCATCAGGTGATGAAGCTGGTAGAAGCAAATCCAAGGGTTCCGGTTTCAACGATTCAGGCAACCATTGCGCAACAATTTGGATACTAGATAAAATACAAGAAGGGGTGGCATACAAGAGATAAGGCAATGGAGTCGGTGTATGGTGATTACGATAAGTCGTACAACGAGCTACTGACTTTATTACTAGCAATGCCATAATTCATCCTAGGCACCATAGTGAGGTATCAGACCAAGGATGCATACGATCGACACGACCAACTTCTTGAAGGGTATAAATTCTTTCATCAACTCTTCTGGGCTTTTAAGCCTTGCATTCAAGGATTTCCTTATTGCAAACATATGATCCAAGTGGATGGCGCGTGGCTGTACGGGAGATACTCTCATGTGTTGTTGATTGCCGTTGCACAAGATGGGCAGAACAATATCTTTCCGATTGCATTCGCTATTGTTGAGCAGGAGACAACATAAGCTTGAAATTTCTTTTTGACCAATTTACATAATGAGATTTTGATTACTCTCGATACTAACAATGTTATGACACAGGATGTCTACTAACACGACCAGATTTTGAGAGGAAGATGGAGAATTTAATGAAGTACGGCGAACACGTATGGAGTTGGGCAAACAATATTGAGAGAGAAAGATGGGCCCAATCGTATGATGAAGGTGGTAGACGATACGGGCAAATGACAACCAACCTTGTGGAGTGTATAATTGGAGTATTAAAAGGATCACGTCATCTCCCAATAGCAAGCCTGGTGAAAGAGACGTACTATAGGTTGGCGAAAGTTTGGTCAGTTAAAGGGAAGGAAATTCAGGCCTTAATAAATAGGGGGCAAAAATGGGCTCCCAAGCTTGTGACAAAAATGCAAGATAATGTGTCCCTTGCAACGTCGATGCAGGTTCACAACTTCGACCAATACAATCAGACATTTGATGTTGTTGGCCCCAGACGCAACAACGAAGCAACACACTCAAATGTATTTCGAGTCGATTTCAAACGAGTGTAGTGTGATTGTGGAGCGTTCCAAGCATGGCGATATCCATGTAGTCATGCAATTGTAGCGTGTATGTTCGTCAATGTTGACCCGTACACCTATGTTAATGAATGCTTCGATCTCCATCAGATTATCGAAATTTACAAAAGTGAGTTTCAACCGATCGCGAATTCAAAGTATTGGTCGTCGGTAGAGCATGAAACATGGTTACCGAATCCTACACTCCGTAGAAGTCCAAATGGCCGACCTAGATCGACTCGCATCTATACTAGTATGGATCTTCATCATAGAGAGAAGGGTCAACGAAAAAGATGTACCATATGTAGGGCTGAAGGACATTCCAGATCAAACTGTCCAAATAAACCAAGATTTGTGCCTATACATCTGTAATTTATTTTGTTTCTATTAGAAAATATTGAAATATTCATATCAAATATTCTATTTCCATTAGTATTTTGTTTATTTTGTCTGTAATTAAAGAAACAAATGATTAATTAAATCGAATAAACAATAAAATACGTTAAATTAAATGAAAATAGAAATCTTGTATTACACAAAATTATTTTACATATGCATGTATATTTACACTATAAAATCCAAATTATAGATTCCTAATCTTGAATCCTAAAAAATTAAACTTAAACTCTAAATCATATATCTTAAATTTTAAGCACTAACCTCAAATTCTAAACTTAAATTTTAAGCACTAACCATATTTCTAATCTTGTTTTGTCTCGAAACTAGTATATAATATACATATACCGGGTCGAGTTTTCATTAGTATTTTGTTTATTTTGTCTGTAATTAAAGAAACAAATGATTAATTAAATCGAATAAACAATAAAATACGTTAAACTAAATCAAAATAGAAATCTCTTATTACACAAAATACATAAAATCATTTTTTTCTTTTGCATCTTCCTACGTGATTTTTGACAATGAGCGGATATGGTCGAAAAATAAGTGTGTTTCTTTCCCCGCTTACGTTGTGCCCTCTCTTCTGCCTTGGGATCATCTTCAGCTTCCTCTTCAACCTCCTCTTCAGCATCTTCTTCAGTTACCGAGGGCATAGGAGCCGGTGTTGTGAACATGTCCGCAAAATCGCTCTACCCTCCCATAATCTCTGGAGAATTCAGGAACTCTCTTAATTCCTGAAAATCCATGCTCGAGTAACGAGGTGACTGTGGAGGAATAAACTCGGGTGTGTATAAAACAACATCATCAAACCCGTGAGTATCTGAAGAGCTCGGGCCCACTTCTGGTTGTACATGTGTAGGACTCGGTTCCTTTTCCCATATAACCGGCTCCACTTCCGGGTGTTCCCAAGTGGTTGGCCAACCTTCGGGGTTTCTACTCCCGAGACTTGTACTTCCAGATACTCCCACTGCAGTCTTCGAGGATTTGCCTTTGCCACGATATTTTTTCTTATACGTTAAGCATTCTTTCCGCTCTTCGAGAGTAGTTAAGTACGACTTTCCATGATTAAAAAAGTAGACCATGTACTATGAACTTTCAAAATCATCAGCTTGCAGTGGACTGCGATACGACAACGATGAACCTCTGTCGTTCCACAAAACAATGTAATCGGCATGAACGGATTCCCAATTCGTACTTGGCTGTCGCGCCCATCAATGTCATGAAGAAAGTAGTGATCATGTGGAATTCGCGGAATGGGCTGGTGGAAGCCAAATTGCCTCAGAACCCTATCCGCAAAGTGGAACTCGACAGTGGAAAAATGGATCAGCGGTGTAACACTACACCATAAAGCTGAATCAACTAACAAATCATCCGATAGAAAAATGTGGTCTTCGTCGGTGTATGGCATCTAAATAAACTGCAAATAATAATAATAATAATAATAATAATGATAATAATAATAATAATATTAATAAATAAAAAGATCACTAAAACATAAATAATACCCTAAAACCCCAAATAAACAAACTATCCATTTAAATACCTGATCTTGACAATATGAATCAATCTTGGATCTACATACTTTAACATTGTTGTGCACCAATCCCGTCTCATGTTTTTCCTCGCACCATCTGTATACAAATCACAATAACATTTAATATATATATATATATATTATATTTAAACATTCAACTCAAAATTATGATATTTACCTTGCCACAAGAGGAAATTGTATATGTGTTCGTGTAACCGGTGTAAAAAAGGGAAGTTGCTGCCAAGCCCACGCTTGCAGTAGCAGCAAACATCCACCAAGACCGTCTACCCTTTTACCCTTGTCTAGTATAGCGCCCTTGCACAATTCACGATACAAGCACGCTAATATGGCTGATCCCCAACTATATTGACAATCAGCTTCCCAATGAGTATCCAAAAAAGGTAAATATCGTACACTAACCAGATTGCCAGATTTATCCGGCATCAATATCCTCCAATCATCCGTAAAATATATGCTCGACTGGCCTTATGAACCTCATCAAACGTACTATAGTAGTTAAGTCCAAATTCATTCTCCAACCAACTCAATTTCACACAAGACCTTTTTACATTACTTCCATATGGCACCTTCCCAAGGTACCTTTCACAAATATCATCAATTGAACCCTCATTCGGTGCGATCAGTGGCTTACCGTTTACCGGAACCCCGATAATATAAACTACGTCTTCTAACGTGATTGTGCATTCTCCACAAGGCATATAGAAAGTATGAGTTTCGGGTCTCCAACGCTCAATTAGAGCGGTAATCAATCCGGGTACCAACTTGAACCCACGAAGGAACGTCGCATGATAGAATCCTGCCGTATACAAGAAATGCAGGATTATGTTATCTCTGGGAGCATCTACCATATGCCGATGATGTTTAAATGTCTCATCTGTATCCTGTAATTAACACATTATTTAAACATAATTATTAATAAAAATACATAAGTAATTAATTTTGTAATAAATAAATTATTAAAAAAATTGTACCACCTCATCAACCTTAAGACTAGTAATATGTCGATCCTGTAAATGCAACAGAGAAGTTTGCCCAGCCATCCTACAAGACAAGAAAATATTAGTAATCCAAGACTAAATTTACAACGTTAAAAAATTTGGTAATATATAAATAATAAATTCTCAATAATAAAAACATGAAAATATGTATGATTTATCAATTTTCTTACAATAGAAATATGATAAATAAAATATTTTTTTATATAATTATATGGATTCAAAACAAAGATAAAAAGATATTTAATATTTAATTTAAAAATGAACATACAAAATCAACTCAAAAAATAAATTTTAAAAAATTCGAATCTACATATATAACATTCGAACAAACTTGAGTAAAACTACATGCATAAAATTTAAATTATAACAAACATACAAAACAAAACAAACTCACTCACTAAAAAAATTGGTAATATAATAATAATAATAATAATAATAATAATAATAATAATAATAATAATAATAATAATAATAATAATAATATATTTTTAAAATTTTACAGTGTGAAATTTTACAACTTTGATAAATGAAATTTTACAACTTTGCTAAATGAAATTAATAATAATAAATAATATATATATATATATATATATATAAATTAATGTTGAATTTTAATAATAATAAATAATATATATATATATATATCAGCTTTGAATTTTAGGAAAAATATTTAGGAAATTTTTATACAATTTTTGTAAATATATATATGTGTGTGTAAATCTCCATATAAATATATAAACTAAATTATATACAAACATTTTATATTTAATGAAAAAACATGCAACCAAAATAAAGCATAATCATCATCCAACATCAACCTAAACAATGCCTAAAATTACAACATACAATTTAAAAATTATAAATAAATCTAGTGAGCTTAAATTAAATAATAAACTACGCACATACTTGTTATACTTTCTTCAAATCTCTCTTCTTCTTTACTAAATTTTCTCCAAACCTTCAACACAAAAATATTCAAAACATCAAACATTAAACTTATACTAATTTAAAATTTTAAATAATTAAACTATACTAATTTAAAATTTTAAATAATTAAACTATACTAATTTAAAATTTTAAATAATTATACTATATTAAAAATAATATTTTCACCTTCAACCTCCATCTCCTAACACAAATATTCAAAACATTAAACTTATATTAAACATTATCAACACTAGGTTAAAAAATATAAATCAAATTTTTGTATTAAATTTAAAAAAATTAAACTACTAAATTAATTAAAAATACTTACAATATTTCTTCAATCTTACTCTCAAAAATTCTCTCCAACTTCAACCTTCAACAATTTCCCCCCTTCAAACTTCATCCTACAACCCCTATTTAACACCCCAAAATTAAATCCCAACTACTCACCCAACCAACCATTCCCCAAACCCATTCTCGAGACCTGCCCCTCCACTGCTTCCCCCGACGCATGCATGCATGCATGCATGCATGCAGTTGCAGCTGCAGCCTGCCACGTTAAGACCCCATTTTCTATTTGACACTATTTGAAGTCGGATACACCTGGATCCGTCTTTGAATAGTGTCGACACTATTTGAAGTCGGATTCAGCTGCGAGAGACTTCAAAATCCCTGTTTGAAGTCGGATTCAGCTGGGAAAGACTTCATTTTTTTATTCGACCGTATTTGAAGTCAGATTCAGCTGGGAGTGACTTCAGTTTTTTATTCGATTAAAATAAATCCCTGTTTGAAGTCGGATTCAGCTGGGGTGGTCTTTTGGTTATGTACAATATTTTGGGAAATAAAATTGAACCTACAATATTTTGGGGAAAAAATCTCACAACAATATCTATGTAAATTATCCGAAAAGAACCATCTTCTTCAAAAAATCCCCTTTTCACCAAAACCCTCTCCTAAACCCTATTTTCACTATTCCATTGCCCAAATTCCTCTTTCAAGCCAGTTTTCAAGGTAAGCATTTTATTATTTTAATTCTTCTTCCCTTAAATCGCCATTAGTTAGATTTTCCCTTAAAAATCCATTATTTAGGGTTATTTCAAAAATACTTTGAGTTTGAAAACAGTAAAATGGAGGAATTTTCGTGTGGGTATTTTAATGTCATGTTTAAGGGTATTTTTAATCATGCTTTGGTGTCTTAAAAATGTTAAAATGGTGGCTAATAGTGGGAAACCCGAAATGGGTATAAAATGGTTTTTGGGTTGAAAAGGTTGAGTTTTTGGCTTGGTTTTGGGTTGAAATCGTGGCTGGTGGTTCCTTTGATATTGGGGGATATTTCTAGATGATTTCATATGTGTTTTGATGGTTGAAATCGATGGATTCAGATTGGGGTTTGGTTAGAACGAAATTGGTGGAGTTTTGGGTAAAATTTGAGTTCGAAACAATGTGTTTTAGTTGCAAGGAATGGGTTTCCGGGTTGTTGCTGGTTTACAAGTGTATTAGCATCCTAATAGTTTGTTTTGGGTTGTCTTGAAGCAGAGGAGATTGATTCGAGTACTTTGGGCGCGATACCGGGTGTTGTGAAGGCTTGAGAACAGTGTTTCAGCTTTCGTTTGGGCTCTATCGGTGAGTGGTAATGTTTTGAAGTTTAAAATGATTTCAAAGTGGATTCTTGGGGGTTTGGGTAGAGACTTAAGGGCTAACCTAAACCCAAGTGTAAGTTTGCCTATACTTGCCTTGTTTGGTTGCTTGTTGATGTACGCGTTTATGCGTGTTGTGATGTTGATTTTGGAAATGCTTTTATTCTCGTTCTAATGTTGTTGTGTAGTCGTTGTTGATGTCAAGCCTCACGTGATTGTTGTCGTTGCTTACAGTGATGTTTAGTCCCACTAGTAGTGACTAGTAGATGAGTACGGTGATGTGTAGTCCCATCGGAAAATGCTAGTTGTTATGTACGATGATGTATAGTCCCACCAGGATGGTTGTGCATGTGCAAACCATGTCTAGCCTATGCTTGTGTTGTTACATCTCTTACTTAAATGGTTTTGTTTCCAAAACTAAGACTTGTGTTTTGAACTGCATTATTGTCGTGTTTTAGATCTCCGCTCACTAAGCTTTTAAGCTTACGCTATCTTTTTCCAACAATGCAGATCGTTAGAGGTTTCGAGAGGCAAGTGGGCAAGGGAGGAATTCTTGGAGCTCTTGCTAAGTTCAAAGTACGGTTTTTATGTTTGAAATAATGCTTAGACAATGGGAATGCTAGGCTTGTTGTTATGGAGTTGGTGTTCAAACTCCTAAGTCTTGTTATTGTTGATGTTGTTAACTTGTTTAAATGTTGAAGCATGTTTTATTTTGGCATTTGACTTCTTTGGTGGATGTTAAGCATGTCTTAATGCCTTTTATATCTTGTTTGATGAATTGAGCCTTATCATGTGTTTGATTGCCTTAAATGAATGTTTCTTGTTTGACTAAAGTTGTACACTTGTTCATATGATGATCCAATGCCTGCTTAAGTTGTTTAAGATAGTCCTTTTATGCTTAAAAATCAAATTTGTAGACTTTTTGTGCAGGACGTATCGATACGCCCAAGGGCGGTATCGATACGGCCCCTTGTTTTTAGGCTTAGCGTACCGATACGTGGTGGCGTATCGATACCCAATTTGCTCTCTGGAAATCTGAGATTTTGACGAGAATTTGGGGTATCGATATGGGCCTTAGGCGTACCGATACAGTCTTAGGGTTGACTTTGAGATTTTAACCGTTGAGAGCGTATCGATACAAGCCTTGGAGGGTATCGATACAGACTCTCAGAGTAGACTCTGGGGAAGGTTGATCGTTGAAGGCGTATCGATACGGTCCTTTGGAGTATCGATACGCCCTTAGCTAAATGGATAAAAAAATTTGTCTTAAATTGTCAGTTTTGCTTGGATCAAATTAGTGGTTGCTTTTTCGCTGTTTGCTTATCTCATGTAGGGTCAAATAAAGCATTTAGATAAGATAAATGAAAAAAATAGGGTTGCTAATCAGGGTGAGATCTTAACGGGTTTCGCTTCAGTTTTCCCCGTGTAACCCGTTCGATTCAGTCTGTTGGCTACACTGGGACGAGGGGGGTTACATTTGGTGGTATCAAAGCTTCGGTTACGAGGTCTCTCGAGAAGGTAAGTCAGGTAAGTTGGCTTGTTTGGATTGGTTTCTATTGCACGGTGTATGAAAGCATGCTTTATTGTTCTTGTTGTTGGTTGAAGTTTATTCAAGTGTTCCCATTGCTATGTGTTGTTATTGGAAATTGTTTTGGTTTAAAGAGCTTGAGAACTTAGATCCTTGCCCTTGCTAACCTCATGTTTTCTTGTGTGTGATGTGTTTGTTGGTTTAGACTTTATCTTCGTTATGGTAAGACCGAGAGGACGACCTAGAGCGGGTGACCAGGTACCCGGGGATGTACCTCATGTTCCCCCTGCTCCCAATGGTAATGAGGTGGGTGGCGAAGGTAATGTGCCTCAGGTCGGTGCGAATGTTAGAGGTGACGGTAATGGACCTCAGGCCGATGCAAATGTTGGGGGTATGGAGCTCAGGCAGGTCAGGGTCCGACAGGTGCGGACATGACTCATTTGATTCAGACTATAGCCGAGGCTTTTGAGACAGCTTTAGCCGGTATGCATGCTACAACACCACCTCAGGGTGCGAGGACATGTTTACCCCTTGAGAGGCTTCATAGTTTGGGTGGAGTTGAGTTCCGTGGTTTGACTCCCGAGGGTTCAGAGGCTTGGCTCGAGAGTACTACACGCATCGTAGGCCAGATGGAGTGTTCAGACACTCGTAAGTTGGGTTGTGTTGTGTCCTTGCTTCAGGGACATTCGTATGCTTGGTGGACTACCATTACTTCAGGAATGGTAGAAACAGATGTCAATTGGGAATTCTTCAGGACGACCTTTAAGAAGAATTATCTTGGGTCCGATATCAGGATGAAAAGAAAAGAGAATTTATGGCCTTGGTTCAGGGTAGTAAGACGGTGTCCGAGTATGAGGTTCAGTTTGTGAGGTTGAGCCAGTATGCTCTCGAGTTGGTTCCCAGTGAGAGGGAACATTGTGAGCATTTCCGATATGGTTTGACTAGGGATGTGAAGACGTATATGCTCACTTCTTATTACACCGAGTTTGATGTTTTGGTCTCTAGGAACAAGGATATTGAGCAGAACTTAGGCTCGAGTACTCATGCTAGTGGGTCTGATTCCGGGAAGAGACACGCAGATTGGGATAGAGATCATGCCAAGAGGCACAGGGATAGGAGGTGCCAGCCTGATTTGAGACATAGGGGCGATAACCATAGACGGGGCCATCAAGGCCAAGGAGCTGTTGTTCACACTCTTGAGTGCACTAGATGCGGGAGACATAATTTGGGCGAGTGTATGGGTACCTTTGGGGTATGTTGGAACTGTAGTTCGCGAGATCATTTGAGGCGTAACTGTCCACACCCGGCTAGGGGCGAACAAGCTCCAGCTAGGGGATTTGAGCATCAGAGAGGCCGTGGACGCGATCAAGGTAATTTTCAGCCGAGGAACGATGGTCAGAGGAACTTAGCTCATGTGGTGGCAGTTTAGCCCGAGGGTGGAGGACCGGCTAGGGTGTATGCGCAGCGAGAGGCTGGGAATGACACAAATGTCATTTTAGGTAATTTCTCGATACATTCTTTGACTTTGCTTTCTTTGATAGATTCGGGTTCGACACATTCATATATTTTGGGTGAACATGCAAGGTCTCTAGGTTTACCGTATGAGTGGCTAGAAGTAGGTGTGAAAGTTACTAGTTCTTTCGGTGATACCGTGGTAGTTAGGAAGATGTATAGGAGGTGTCCCTTGATGATTCAGGGCCACGTGTTTCTGGTTGACATGATGGAATTGCCATTATATGGTTTTGATGTGATTTTGAGCATGGATTGGCTCGTAGAGCATAGAGCTAGGGTAGACTTTGAGACCAAGAGAGTCTTCTTGAGGCTTACGGATGATTTTGAAGTTGCAGTGGTGGGCGAGAGCATTAAGTTCTTGTCCAATGTTGTATCTGCTTTAGAAGCTCAGAGATTGATGGATTCGGGTTGTCAGGCGTACTTGGCTTATGTGATGAATCCAAATATGAGTGAGGTTAGACCGCAAGACATCATAACAGTTTGTGATTTTCCGAGTGTTTTTCCGGAAGAGTTGCCGAGTTTGCCTTCAGATAGGGAATTTAAGTTTGCTATTGAGACGTATTCCAATTCTGCACCCGTGTCTATTGCTCTGTATAGAATGCCACCGGAAGAGTTGAAGACACAACTTCTGGAATTGTCAGATAGAAGTTTCATTAGGCCTAGTATTTCTCTGTGGGGTGCTCCGGTCTTGTTTGTGAAGAAAAAGGACGGAAGTATGAGGATGTGTATAGACTATAGGCAGTTGAATAAGGTAACAATGAAGAACAAGTACCCTTTGCCACGGATAGATGACTTGCTTGATCAGTTGAGAGGTGCTTTAGTGTTTTTGAAGATTGATTTGAGATCCGGTTACTATCAGTTAAAGGTGAAAGATGTGGACATACCGAAGACAGCTTTCCGTACACGTTATGGGCACTATGAGTTCTTGGTAATGCCTTTCGGTTTGACTAATGCTCCAGCTTCATTTATGGATATGATGAACCGAGTATATCACGAGTTTTTGGATGGGTTTGTGGTAGTGTTCATAGATGATATCTTAGTGTACTCTAGGACCGAGAAAGAGCATGATGAGCATTTGCAGCTAATGCTTCGAACTTTGCTTGAGAATCAGTTGTATGCCAAGTTGAGTAAATGTGAGTTTTGGATTAAGGAGGTAGTCTTCCTAGGTCATGTGATCTCGGCCAATGGAATTAGTGTGGATCCCAAGAAGATAGAAGTCATAGTGAGTTGGAAACAACCGAAGTCAGTGACAAAAATCCATAGTTTCCTAGGCTTGGCGGGGTATTATCAAAGATTTGTGGAGGGGTTTTCGAAGATTGCGGCACCTTTGACTAAATTGCTCTAGAAGAATGTCCCGTATGAGTGGTCAGATGCAAGACAACAAGCGTTTGAGAAGTTGAAGAAAGCTTTGACCGAAGCTCCTATTTTGATTCAGCCTGAACCGGGGAAAGAGTTTGTGATTTATAGTGACGCAACGTATGTAGGTTTAGGGTGTGTGCTTATGCAAGAAGGTAAGGTTGTAGCTTACGCATCGAGACAGTTGAAAGTTCACGAGAAGAACTACCCCACTCATGACATTGAGTTAGCCGCAATAGTGTTTGCTTTAAAGATTTGGAGACATCGCCTTTATGGTGAGAAGTGCATCGTTTATACCGACCACAAGAGTTTGAAATACTTGATGACTCAGAGGGAGTTGAACCTTAGACAACGTAGGTGGATAGAAATTCTTAAGGACTATGACCTTACGATAGAATACCATCCGGGTAAGGCAAACATAGTGGCCGATGCTTTGAGTAGAAAAGTGGCAGTTGAGTTGCGAGCCATGTTTGCGAGATTGAGTGTGTCCAATGATGGCGGTTTGATAGCCGAGCTACAGGTTAAACCTTCGTTGGCTCAGTTGATTCGAGAGAAACAGTTGCAAGACGAGTCTTTGGCACCTCACGTGCAAGATATAGCCGAGGGTAGACCCACAAATTTCTACTTTGGTGAGAACGAGATCCTATGTTTCAAGGATAGGATAATAGTCCCAGAAGATGCCGAGTTAAGGCGTACTATTTTGAATGAAGCACATAACAGTCCTTTTGCTATGCATCCGGGTAATACGAAGATGTATCGTGGGTTAAAAGAAGAGTACTACTGTATTGGGTTGAAGAAAGATGTGACCGAGTTTATGAGTAAGTGTATGGTATGCCAGCAAGCTAAAGCCGAGCATCAGTTTCCTTCAAGTTTGTTACAGCCGTTGAAGATTCCAGAATAGAAGTGGGAACGTATCACCATGGACTTTGTGTCGGGTTTACCGTTGACTCCTTCGAAGAAGAATTCAGTGTGGGTGATAGCTGACAGATTCACTAAGTGTGCCCATTTCATACCCATTTAATACTACCTACACCTTAGATAAGTTGGTCGATCTGTACATCAGTGAGATAGTGAGATTGCATGGGGTACCAAATCGATTGTATCAGACCGAGATCCGAGGTTTACAGCTAGATTTTGGGAGTGTTTGCATCGTGCCTTGGGTACTTGGTTGAACTTCATCACTTCGTATCACCCGTAGTCAGATGGTCAGTCAGAGAGAGTTATTCAGGTGTTGGAGGACATGTTGAGGTGTTGTATTATCGACTTTCAGGGTTCTTGGGAGAAACACCTACCGTTAGTAGAGTTTGTATACAAAAACAGTTATCAGGCTAGTATTAAGATGACACCGTATGAGGCTCTGTATGGTAGGAGGTGTAGAACACCTATTTGTTGGGCCGAGGCCGGGCAGAAGCTTGTACCGATGCCATACTTGCTTAAGGGCACTACCGAGAAGGTAAAACTGATATGTGATCGCTTGAAGGCAGCTTCAGATAGACATAAATCGTAAGCCGATTTGAAGAGAAAATAGATAGAGTTTGTCATGGGCGAAAAGGTGTTCTTGAAAGTCTCATCTTGGAAGAAGGTGATGAGGTTTGATAGGAAGGGTAAATTGAGTCCGAGATTCATTGGACCTTACGAGGTAGTTGAGAGGATCTGTCCCGTTGCGTATAGATTGAGACTCCCGAGCGAGTTAGAGAAGATTCATGATATGTTCAACGTTTCTATTCTTTGAAAGTATAGATCGGATCCGTCTCATGTAGTGCCAGTGGAAGAGATTGAATTAAACCCAGACCTGTCGTATGATGAAGAGCCGGTTGAAGTTCTTGCTACGGACATGAAAGTGATGTGTGGGAGGTCTATCGAGTTAGTCAAAGTTTTGTGGAGACACCGAGGTGTAGAAGAGGCTACTTGGGAGAGAAAGGAAGACAATGAAAGACAGTTTCCGTATCTTTTTTCGTCAGGTAATTTCGGGGACGAAATTCCTTAAGTGGGGGAGAGTTGTAACGCCCGAGAGATAACCGAGTTTGGCTAAACTGGTTCGGGTTAAATCAATTGAAAGAAAACGTTTTTAATAGACATAAAAAGGTCTTTTAATTAAAGAGGCAAAATGGGAATTTTGTGGTAAATGAAATAAAGAAAGAAAAGAAAAGTTTGAAAAGAAACAAATAAAGAGAAAAGAGCCATCTTCTTAAAAAAAATCCCATTTTCACCAAAACCCTCTCCTAAACCCTATTTTCACTATTTCATTGCCCAAATTTCTCTTTCAAGCAAGTTTTCAAGGTAAACATTTCATTGTTTTAATTCTTCTTCCATTAAATCATCATTAGTTAGAGTTTCCCTTAAAAATTCATTATTTAGGGTTATTTCAAAAATGCTTTGAGTTTGAAAAATAGTAAAATGGAAGGATTTTCGTGTGGTTATTTTAATGTCATGTTTAAGTTTGTTTTTAATCATGCTTTGGTGTGTTAAAATGGTGGCTAATAGTGGGAAACCCGAAATGGGTATAAAAATTGGATTTTTGGGTTGAAAATGTTGAGTTTTTTTGCTTGGTTTTGGGTTGAAATCGTGGCTGGTGGTTCCTTTGATGTTAGGGGATATTTCCAGATGATTTCGGATGTGTTTTGATGGTTGAAATCGATGAATTTAGTTTGGGGTTTGGTTAGAACAAAATTGGTGGAGTTTTGGGTGAAATTTGAGTTCGAATCAATGTGTTTTGGTTGCAAGGAGTGAGTTTCTGGGTCGTTGCTGGTTTACAAGTGCATTAGCATCCTAACAGTTTGTTTTAGGTGTTCCTTAAGCAGAGGAGATTGATTCGAGTACTTTGGGCGCGATATCGGGTGTTGCGGAGGCTTGAGAATGGTGTTTCAGCTTTTTTTTTGTGCTCTATCAGTGAGTGGTAATGTTTTGAAGTTTAAAATGATTTCAAAGTGGATTCTTGGGGGTTTGGTGGAGCCTTAAGGGCTAACCTAAACCCAAGTGTAAGTTTGTCTATACTTGCCTTGCTTGGTTTCTTGTTAATGTATGTGTTTATGCATGTTGTGATGTTGATTTCGGAAATGCTTTTATTCCCGTTCTAATGTTGTTGTGTAGTCGTTGTTGATGTCAAGCCTCACGTGATGGTTGTCGTTGCTTACGGTGATGTGTAGTCCCACTAGTAGTGACTAGTAGATGAGTACGGTGATGTGTAGTCCCATCAGAAAATGCTAGTTGTTGTGTACGATAATGTGTAGTCCCACCGGGATGGTTGTGCATGTGCAAACCATGTCTAGCCTATGCTTGTGTTGTTACATCTCTTACTTAAATGGTTTTGTTTCTAAAACTAAGATTTATGTTTTGAACTTTATTGTTGTCATGTTTTAGAGCTCCGCTCACTAAGCTTTTAAGCTTACGCTATCTTTTTCCAACAATGCAGATCGTTAGAAGTTTTGGGAGGCAAGTGGGCAAGGGAGGAATTATTGGAGCTCTTGCTAAGTTCAAAGTACGATTTTTATGTTTGTAATAATGCTTAGACAATGAGAATGCTAGGCTTGTTGTTATGGAGTTGGTGTTCAAACTCCTAAGTCTTGTTATTGTTGATGTTGTTAACTTGTTTAAATGTTGAAGCATGTTTTATTTTGGCCTTTGACTCCTTTGGTGGCTGTTAAGCATATCTTATTGCCTTTTATATTTTGTTTGATGAATTGAGCCTTGCCATGTGTTTGATTGTCTTAAATGATTGTTTCTTGTTTGCCTAAAGTTGTACGCTTGTTCATATGATGATCCAATGCCTGCTTAAGTTGTTTAGGATAGTCCCTTTATGCTTAAAAATCAAATCTGCAGACTTTTTGTGCAGGGCGTATCGATACGCCCAAGGGCGGTATCGATACGGCCCCTTGTTTTTAGGCCTAGCGTACCGATACGCGGGGGCGTATCGATACCCAATTTGCTCTTTGGAAATCTAAGATTTTGACGAGAATTTGGGTATCGGTACGAGCCTTAGGCGTACCGATACGGTCTTAGGGTTGACTTTGAGATTTTGACCGTTGAGAGTGTATCGATACCAGCCTTGGAGGGTATCGATATAGACTCTCAGAGTTGACTCTGGGAAAGGTTGATCGTTGAAGGCGTATCGATACGGTCTTTTGGAGTATCGATACGCCCTTAGCTAAATGGATAAAAAAATTGTCTTAAATTGTCAGTTTTGCTTGGATTGAATTAGTGGTTGCTTTTCCGTTGTTTGCTTATCTAATGTAGGGTCAAATAAAGCATTTAGATAAGATAAATGAAAAAATAGGGTTGCTAATCGGGGTGAGATCTTAACGGGTTTTACTTCGGTTTTCCCCGTGTAACCCGTTCGGTTCTGTCTGTTGGCTAGACCGGGAAAAGGGGGTTACACTCCTTTTGAAAAATGGTTCGCATAATGCGAACACTTGACTCCTTATGTACAAGTATTTTAAGTCTTTGTTCTTATAAATAGTGTGAATATTGTTTATTAAAGCTTGTTTTCTTGGGAGCATTTTTAGAGAACTATTGCTCGCTTATTTGGATATGTAGAACAATTAGCTTCACATATACATTTGTCATATTACAAACATCGTATCTTCTAGGAGAACCAAATGATACGATTATTTATAGGCCTTTACTTGAAAGTGACATCGTTTGTACGATTTATAGTCTTAGCCTACTTACGTTGTTCGCTTGGGGTAAGATCACTTGCTTGGGTTGGCAGAAGAGTTTCTTTTATACTGTTTTGTTGGGGTGCATTACATTATATGTATTCATATAGCTACCTTGATTTGGGAGAATCCTTGCCTCTAGGGTGAGATAATCTTGATCGCTATATATTTATTTGCGCATTTATTAATTTATTATTTATCACGCGTTTATTTGGAAGCAGTAGATACTTAGCCTTCTCTTTGAATTTATAGTAAGTGTAATTTGGAGGGGCAGAAGATCAATACAATGTGTTTTTTGGTGCTCACATTTTATTGCTCTTGTGTATAAATAGTTTGGCTCTTTCTTGGGAGTGGCGGTCGTCAAGCGATGTCCATTTGCACACTTCTTAAAATGGCAGAGGCTTATGCGACCGATTCTTTCTTTGTGCTCACTCACTTTCGGAGTGACAACCGTTAAGTTGATTCCTTCATGCACACCTTTTAAAAGTGGCAGAGGCTTAGATGATCATATATTCTTTATGCTCACTCACTTTGAGAGTGGCGACCGTTAAGTTGATTCCTTCATGCACACTTCTTAAAAGTGGCAGACGCTTAGACAATCATATATTCGTTATGCTCACTCACTTTGGGAGTGGCGATCGTTAAGTTGATTTCTTCATGCACACTTCTTAAAAGTGGCAGACACTTAGACGGTCATATATTCTTTATGCTCACTCACTTTGGGAGTGGCGACCGTCAAGCTGATTCTTTCATAAATACTTCTTAAAAGTGGCGGATGCTTAGACGATCATATATTCTTTATGCTCACTCACTTTGGAAGTGGTAACCGTTAAGCTGATTCCTTCATACACACTTCTTAAAACTAGCGGATGCTTAGACAATCATATATTCTTTATGCTCACTCACTTTGGGAGTGGCGACCGTTAAGCTGATTCCTTCATGCACACTTCTTAAAAGTGTCAGACGCTTAAACGATCATAAATTATGCTCACTCACTTTGGGAGTGGCGACCATTAAGCTGATTCATTCATGCACACTTCTTAAAAATGGCGGACACTTAGACGGTCATTTTTTCTTTTTCGTTTTTCATCACTATGCTTCTTGGAGTAGTAGGAGAGTTTGCTTTTCATCACAACGCTACTTGGAGCAGTAGGATAAATTTCATTTTTCATCTGTGGTTGTATCAACTTTGAACCAGTCGATGGCATTTTTTTCTTTATGCATCACCCCAAGTCTCAACACCCCTTACGATAGAATGACCCCTTAGACTCGAATAACCCTTAACATAGGAAAACAAGCTCAAAGGTGCCAAGAATATCATTAAGCTTAGAAACCCTTAAAGTAGTTTCATGTAAGAGAAAATATACGAAACGAATGCAATAATGAAGATCATATGGAGATACAAATATGCTGATATAGATAAAGATTTTAGCGACTTTGAAATGTTTGCTATGAAGATGCAATCTTAATTAGCCTTTTATGTAATTTTCATGCTTCTGCGACTCACTGATTTAGGAACTAATTCATCATAGAAAGGAAACTTGTTACCAACCTGCATTTTCTAAGTTTCCCATGTACAAAGCATGTAAGACTATGAAATTTGAAGATATGATATTCCAATAAGCATGGAAAAATTGGATCAATGAAGCAAATACCTCTGAAAACATAAGCTTTAAAGCAATCATATATGGAATTCTCTAAAAGAGGGAAGTAGAAAAATGAACCTTCAGGGAAATGGCAAACATCACAAGGTCCAAGAATCCTCACATCTTCAAGAACGTTTACTTGCTTCATTGTCTCACAGCAACCTTACCAATATTCTTTAACTATGCTTGTCCAGCCCTATCATAATTCTGGTAAGCTTTCAAGGCTCATCCGTGTAAATTTCCACCATCTCTATTGCTTCTGTCGGCTCTGGTTTTACAAGTTTTTCACTTTCTCTAAGGTCTAGGCTCTCGAGAATCATCATGGCTTTATTTAAGATATTGACTTTGGATCCTCTCTACTAGGATGGGGCTTCTCCATTAGCGTGGTCATGACCCTTTTGCTTCTGTGCTAACTGGACTGAAAGGATGTGGAACTTTTTTGTTGTCTTTTGATTAGCTTGCATAAAACCTTCCCCCGAGGGCGCGGGGAACTTGACTTGTAGATGGAAAGGGGCTACAATCATTTTAGCCTTTCTCATTAGAGATCTCTCGAAGATAGCGTTGAATAAAGATGGGTTACCGATGACTAGAAAAATAGCCATTTGCGTGACCTTTTTATCACCATCTCTCACACTTACGGGGAATTGGTTGGAGCCCTTTACTTCAATAGACTGGTTGCTAAACCCATATACTGGGCTCGTTGGTTTCATTTCTGAACTTGGAATTCCCATTTGTTTGAACGCATTCCAGCCAATCACTTCCACAACACTACTTGTATCAACCAAAATTATTTTCAAAGTAAATCCTGCTATCATAGTCGTGACAACGATCGGATCATTTCTTTCTTCATCCATAATATTGTCCTCTTCATTTTCTGAAAATGAGACCTGCCACGAGTCTCTATACTTTGATATTTTCATCATTCCTACTGAAACTGACATTATTCCTTGCATATGTGCCTTGCGTTTAGATCTTGATTGGTTCCACCTCTCATCCCTTCCAATTATCTTATGTATGGTACCTCTATTGCCATGATTATTCCTCTTGTTATCCCGCAGTCTCGGCTGCTGAAACTCTATGTTATCTTCGACTTGTCTGCGGCGGGGAACTATAAATCTTTCTAATTGTCTTTTTCTCACTGCGGACTCAATCACATTTCTCAAATGCACGCAATCATCCGTGTAGTGTCCTTGGGCCTTGTGAAACTCACACCTTCGTTCAAAGCGCTCCCTATGTCCACTCTCCCTTAATGGAAACAGTGGTCTCAATATTCTAGTGTGCTCAATCTGGTGCAATATTTGCGAAGGCGACTCCTTTAATTCATGGTAAGTTCTGTACGCAGATAATCTCTCATGATTCGACTCCCGCTGCTCTCCATCTCACGTGTACTGTCTCGATTGACCATTGTTTTGAATATACTGCGACCCACGATGATGTTGTTGGTTTCCCCTACCAACTCCCTGATGAAGAGGAGCCCTGCCTCATCTGGGGTCGTGATCATCTTGCCTCTCGTTCTCATGCTACGAACCTTGCGCCATAGCTCTCAAATTGTTCGCTTCCTCATTTTCAGTGTATGACTAGACCTTCTCATATAACTCTAATAGTGTCGACAGCGATCGATCCAGCAAATTATACTTACAGTGCTGATGTGAAGTGTCGTTGATGAAAGCCGAAATAACAAGTTCATTGGAAGCCTTATTGGTTTGCATAGTCTTGATGTGAAATCTCTAGACAAAATCTCACAAATATTTGTTTGGCTTCTGAATTATAGACATGAGATACGTCGGCGATCTTTCTAATACCTTGTTTGCTAAAAAACGACTTATAAACAGATGGCCAGCTGGTCAAATTTGGAAATTGAATTCACCGGAAGTTGTAGATACCAAGCTTGAGCAGAATCTTCCAGATTCATTGAGAATGTCCAACATTTAACTTGATCGGAGGCGCCAAATAAATCCATATGGTTCAGAAAGTGAGATAGGTGATCTTGAGGGTCGCCCTTCCCGTTGTACATTAGCTTCGGGACCTTGAAAGATGTAGATACATGATGTTCTAGAATATTTGCATACAAGGGTTCGTTTTTGTACCTTGAAGGATCCCAAGAAAGATCGTCTTGTCGAAATTTCTAGATGCTTTGAAAATTCTTCTCCAATTGTTCCATTTTTGCCCTCAATGCTTGTTGTTCATCGTCCTCTACGGGACTATAGTCCATATCCTCTGAATCTTCATAATCCTCTTCCAGATCTTGAGACTGTTGCCCCCGGGTCTCCTGGTGGGGAAGAAACTGCTCATCTTGAACCGCTTTACCTTTGCTCTTTCTGGACAACTGCCTGATTAGTTTTTCGCTCTTCTTTTCTACGATTCTATGTTGTTCAGCCTGGTCCTGTATGAGCTTTTGATGCTGCTTAAATTGTTTTTTGAAAGTAACAAAGATTCTTCCATGCTCTTTATCTTTTCTTGCATTTCCGAAAAAAATTATCCTTAAAAATCTTATTTTTTTGTGCAATCAATGGCATCTCATGACTGATTAATTCGAATCAACTAAATTGGTTGAGAAGGTTTTGGTAGTAGAATGTGTATTTTCAGAGAGGGTTGTAAAATGGTATATGAAATTGGTCAGAAATCTAAGGCTGAATGTGTGGTGGAAAAGAAATTCCAATTGAGAACTCTTTAGAAGACATATGGTTAAAATCACATGGCCTTGCCTCACAACTAACCATAACATTTTGACAAGTTTGGTACTTGAGTTCAGTCTGTTACAATTCTACCATGTATAGCTTAACATTCAATGGGACCAACAAAAATGGCACATTTTTGTTGTTGTAACCCCCTCGTCCCGGTCTGGGTGACTGACCGGTCCAAGTGGGTCACACGGGGAAAACCTAAGTGAAACCCGTTAAGGCTCCCCTTTGGTTAGCAACCCTAGAAAATTTCTTTTATTTATTATCTTGTCTAAAGGCTTTAATACATCCTATGTGAAACAACGACAGCGGAAACAACAAGCGAGGCGAAAAAATCGAACAAGCAATTTAAAACAGCCCATTTTAGTTTAAACAGCAGGCCGTATCAATACACTAGAAGAGGGTATCGATACGCCTTGACTAGGTCAACAGCCCAAAGTCAACAGAGGTCGACCGTATCGGTACACTGGTCGACCGTATCGATACGCCCTCACTGGTCAACTTCTCACGGTCAACGATATAAGACTGTACCGATACACCCTAGACCCGTACCGATACGCCAAAATCTCATCAATATCTCAGATTTTCAGAGAGGTTTTAGCGTATCGATACACCCCCGTGTACCGGTACGCTAAGCCTAATCTGAGTCCCAAAGTGTAGGACCGTATCGATACGGCCCTTGGGCGTACCGATGCGCCCTGCACTGCAAGACTCAAATTAGCAGCAAAACACACCAAGACTCAACTCTAAATGCAATTTAAGACTCGCCTAGCCACAAGCAAACATTCATACATCATTTAACCACCAAGAATCAGTATACGAAACATTTTATACGAACAACGGAGCATCAGCAACATCCATATAGCATACCATAGAAGAAGCTAAAGATCCAACCATAAACATGTCATAAGCAAGCCACAACCACAACATTAACATACTAAAGGAGTCTTAACAAGCTCCTTAACACAAAACAACATACTCAAATTCCATTTCTTAGCTATTACATCAATAAACTTAAAAGTCCATACTTAAAGGTAGAAATAGCACACTTGGAGGCCCTTCTCCTCGCACAAGCAACCCACGAACTAAGGATCTGCATTGTCGAACAAAAGAGAGTGTAAGCGCAAAGCTTAGTGAAAGTAAGCTCATAAAACAAACATCGACAATTCAGGGTCCAAGCACGAGCAACAAAACCAAGGATGAATGCATGTTTCCTTACCTTCGGAACCACATGAATCAAATATATGAAATGCATAAACATAACCTCAATATCATGCCATGCTCAACATGTCTATATCCATAATACAACCATATGAAACATATTTAACAAACCGTATTGGCACCAAGCTATGACCCGAATACGCAGATAACAACCGTTGGAACTCACATCCAACAACTCAACCATTACATTACCTTACGGTGGGATTCCACTCATCACCATTTCACGCGGAGGGGATTCCACTCATCACCATTTCACGCAGAGGGGATTCCACTCATCCTCACGCCCCGTCGATGGGATTCCACTCATCACTGACTAAAATATAAATGAAGATTTCCGGGCGTACCCGTACTCCATCTTGGTGACTACCATCACCAAGACCACGCACGCATTTCGACACTTGTGTGCACACTAACATCCTAATGATCGATCATTTGTACCCAAGCATACTAGTGCCAATAATAACACATCACAAGCTCATCATACACAATATCCTTATCAATTCCTGTGCCTAGCACGTATCCACCATGATTTACAATCATGCAACCCACATTTCATCAAACACATGCATATCACAATGCATAGACAAATCATCATGCCTCATCATTATATATATCCACAAAATGCATAGCAACATCAATCACATTTAATACATGAGGCATAAACACATCATTCAAAGTTCATCCATAGTTCTCTAAACTAAAGCTTGAGATTAGACTACCAATCTAATCCCAACTCTAGGTGGGTTTACCAAGCTCGACCTAGGTCTATGTGCTCGAACCAATGCGTTTTGAAAACCAATTTAAAACCGAAGAACTACTCACCAACTATCCAAGCTCAACACTAGCTGATCAATCCACCAAGCTATCTGGATTCGTTCCCGAGGTCTCACCAACACAAAACATTGATGCTATCAATCAAACACAAGCAAAATACCAATAATCAACCGTCAACTCTCTATCGGAAACACTAAACACAAAACAAACATATATTCGACCCAAGAACACCCTCAAAGCATCATTTTCGAGCAGCCCTCAAACTCAGCAAATACCCAATGTTTCCAACATTCAAAATGCCATCTAACACACCCAAAACAACCCTCAAACATCACTTAATCATCAGCCATCAATTTCCCACAATAAATAGCCCCAAAACTTGACATTTGAACCATCTAAAACCCCTCTAAAACCCATATCTGAAAATCAAGTTAAAACCATGTAAAAATTAGATATGTTGGACCTTTTGAATAGTAAATAGCTTATTTAACAACAACAAATCGAAAGCTTATTCTAAAGCTATCAAAGTTATCATTTTTATTTCAAAACCCAAAAACCTCAAAATGCAATATAATATGTTTTATTGAAAATTAATGGTATAGAAATGGAGAGGAAGATAAGGACAATTCAAAAACATCATTACCTTTCAAAAATCCTCAAGAATGAAGAGAGAAGGAGATGGAATAGTAACTTGCAAGGGGAGAGAAAAGATGTCGTTGGTTTTGGAGGAAGATGATGAAAATATGAGTTTTGTTTATTTGTTTTGTTTTATTTTTAAATACCAAAGGACATTTTTACCCTTAATGAAAATGGGTAATTACAATAGTGTAAAACCCATGCCCATTTGGGTTTAACTTAAAACAAGCCCAACATATATTTATTTGAGAAAATAAAACCCGAACATTATTTTAATATTTAAATCCACCCGACCCCCTAACCCGAGTGTTACAGTTGCGACATTTTTTTGAAAAATCGAGGTATCGCTACCTTTTTACTCCGGTGTCACTTAGAAGAACCATGTTTTAGTTTAAAATGAGTTTTAAAGAAAATCGGTTGAAATTAGAGTCGCCACCGACCATTTTAAAAGGTAGACCAGACACCGGAAAACAAAACCAGAGATTCGAAAGGATTCGAGAGTCAGTTACATGCGGGGAAAGGTGAGCACCCCCGTCATGCCCAAAATTGGTACCAAGATCCTTACCGCTTAATTAATATCAAACTTTGCGAATTAAAGTGACAAATTAAATCGAAATTTGGTTATACGAGTGAGTGAATTTCAAAAGCCATAATATTCGAAAATGAACGTCCGAACCATCACCACTACGACTGGTACTGGCCTCGTTCGTTTCCGAATAAAAGGACATCACATGATATATTTTTTATATTCCAAATGCAACATAACATAGCATACGAGAATAAATGTAAAACACGAACCAATGTGAATAAGTAAACAAAGATATGGAGAAAATAAAATATAAAAGGCAAGCATGAACATGGTATTTATGCATGAACAAAACATGCAAAAACGCTAACAAAAACAAAAAGGCCAACACAAATAAAATAGCTACACATGCATATACACATAAACATTTAATAATAGTAGACGGTATTAGTATTTACTACATATATTTTTTTTAAACATGTAAAATAGAATGATATATATATACAAATATAATTATGTAAAAACCTTATAATGTACGTATATATTATCACATGGAAAAATTAAGTAATACAAATATACATATATAACTACATAAGAACTTTATAATATATTTACATATACATGTTAATACGTAAAACGAAGCTAAACAATATATATATAGTTATATAAAAACCTTATGACAGATATATAATAAAGGTGAGAAATACAAGATAATCATAATGTATATGTATACGTACGTAACATAGTGTAATATGTAAACTATATAATATAACATATGCGTATATATTAGGATATAAACAAAATGGTGCCACATTGGATAAGCATAAAAAACGATAAAGGAGGAAAAAAAAAGAAGATTCAAACTATTTATAGGCTTGATTTCGATGTTTCAAGGATGAAATTGAATACGTTTTAAAAAATTACAGGAACGAGGGCGACTATTTTTGAAAAGACGGAACCCTTTTTCGAGAAATCTTCACACGCGGAAGGGCATATACGTGTTTAACCCATTTTTTAAGAGACTAAAATGATGTAAAACGGCCTTTTGAGTCAACATTTTCCTCTTTTGGCAGTTTACTTTCAAAATGTGAAAAAAGGAACAAGAAAGCCCTTTTTTCTCGAATTGGCAGACCGAGACTCCTCCACCTTCTAAAACATCATTTAGATTCCGCGAAAAAACGAAGATGAAAGCCCCCTCGTTTTATTTTCTTTTCGAGATCCCAACGGCTCACCTAGAAGGATTGTTGTCGAATGAAGATCGAGGCGAAAAGCAAGGCCAGGGAACAGAGAAACAGACTGACGAACGGAGAAACAGACCATAGCCAAAGGTAAAACACTAGACTCAAAACCCATTTTCTTTCTATGCATGCATGCCTAAAAACGAAGAAAAAAACTACCTCCGAAAGTTCTTTGCTTTTATTGCCTGAATTCGAAAATCCCCCTTTTCTCTCTAAGGTTACACTTTGTTTCTCGGTTCTCTTTTATACCGAGATTACATCAAAGTAAAACTAAACTAAAAGTACATTTTCGCTTTTTCGTTTCTGATCTTCTGCCTTTGTCTAGTTGACCTTAGGGTGTTTTTTTATCCTTGAATTGCATTTGGCGTTCTGATTGTCGTGTTTTTTCCTGGTGCATGTCGATCTTGCCGAAACAGGAAAGGAGCGTGGTGGTGGCAGAGAGCGTGGGCACGCGACGGGAGCGAGGGGTCAGACTGGCCTTGGCACGCGCGCGTGGATGAGCCAAAGGGTAGCGCGTCGGGAGCGTGACGATCTGGGGCCGTTAGATGGGGCGCGATCCAACGGCCACGATGAAGACAGCACCAGATGGGAGACAGGACGCTAGGGCTTCAATATGAGACGAGATCTGGACCGTCAGATCTAAAACAGATCTGACGGCTACAAGCACGTGCGACGCGTCTTTGTGGTAACCCTAGCTAGGGTTTTGCTCGAGACTGGAACTGGACCGTCATATTGCATCTTGATCTGACGGCTGTGGGCTTGCGGCGTGAGGTCGAACCATGGGGCATCAAGGGTTTCGTACGAGATCCAATTTGGGTCGTCCGATAGTATTTGATCTGACGGCTGAGGATGAAGCGCGGCGCCTGGCCTAATGGTAACCCTTGCTAGGGTTATTGGAGGGCTCGATACAGACTGTTTGATCGCCATCAGATCTAACAGTCGTTGACTGGCTGCGCAAGAGAAAAAGAATATTAGGGTTTTTTATGTGGGCTAAGGGTTATTGTATTATTTGGGCTTATCATGTAATGTTATTATTATTTTTATTAGGCTTTTGGTGTAAGTGGGTTGTTATCAATGAAATTTGGGCTCTTTATTCATTTTTTTCATTTATTTTATTTTAGTATTAATAGTAATAGTTATAATAATAATACTAATAATAAAAACAACAACAATAATAAACACTAATAATAATAATGTTACGACATTTTTTTTAATATAGGGATATAATGTTTAGGGATTTTGTAACTTAATAATAACAATATGATAACACTAGTAATAATAATGTTTTGGGTTTTTTTAATTGAAAAATAGTAAGTATATGCATATGTATCATCTTTCTTTTTTTCCTTTTTTTTCCTTTTTCTCTTCTTTTTTTTTAAACAACAACAAAAAGCCCGTTTTATTAAGTCCAATGTTAAAAACAAAATTTAAAACGAGATTGTCCCGGACAAAAAATAGTGATAACAATTTGAAATGCTATTTATTAGTATTAGGATTCAACTATAGAGATGAAGCATGATAGAAAGAGAGGCAGCATTCTCTGGAGACTTTTATTAATAAACTCGTAATATCTCAAATGAGACCGGGTGGATTTTATACATAGCTGGGTGATTTAGTCTTGAAACAGCATTCTAACAAACTCCTAACCATTCTTGCTGACTCACCACAACTAACACACTTTACATCAGTTTAACTAACTACCTTATACTCATAACATTCACCCTGCTTTCCTTGTCCTGAAGAATCTTCTTGTCGAGGAAAATTCTGAAAACCATCCTGTAGAAACAAACAACAAACAACCAGAAAAATAATGATAATCGAAAAGAAAGATAGAAAATACCTCAGCTACCCAGAGATGCTTCTGATATAGGCACTATAGCAAGTTTGGATCGAAAACGAGAAAACAAAGGTGCTGAAAGTGGTTTTGTCATCACATCAGCCACCTGTTCACAAGCAGAAATTTCATTAACCAATAATTTCCCAGCAACAACCTTTTCTCGTACAAAATAAAGATCAAGTTCCACATGTTTGAACTTGGAATGAAGAACTGGATTAGCAGAAACTACAACAGCACTAGAGTTATCACACCACAACACTGGTATATCATCCAAATCAATATACAACTCATGAAGAAGAGACTGAAGCCACAGGATTTCAGTGGTTGCACACGCAACACCACGGTACTCAGCTTCTGTTGTAGAACGAGAAACCACAGGTTGCTTCTTCGACCCCCAAGACACAGGATTTCCAGCAAAAAATAAGCAAAAACCTGTTGTGGAGCGACGATCATCCGTATCAGAGCCCCAATTAGCATCAGAAAAAGCTGTTATATTCATACGATAACTAGGAGTAAACCGCAAACCATAGTCAATAGTCCCTCGTAAGTATCGTAAGATACGCTTTACAGCTTGAAGATGCGTATCAAGAGGTGCCTGCATAAACTGACAAACACGGTTGACTGCAAAAGCAATCTCAGGCCTAGTAATCACAATGTACTGCAGCGCACCTACTATACTTCGATAATCTGAAACATTCTCTATAGGAGTGCCACTAGTAGTGGAAATATGCAAATTAGTTACCATAGGCGTGGACAACTCCTTGGCACTCTCTAACCCAGACTTCTGTAATAAGTCATACACATATTTTTTTTGACTCAAAATTATGCTCTCATTATCATAACGAACATCAATTCCCAAAAAATAGTGCAGAAGACCCAAATCCTTCAAAGAACAATTTCTGTTTAACTCGTCTATGACAGCCTGAATTTCATCATCATCACATCCGGTAATTATTATGTCGTCTACATATACAAGAAGGTATATTATCTGAGCACCTAATTTCCGTACAAACAACGACGAGTCTGATTTAGAAGCGCAAAAACCAACAGACAATAAGTAGGCACACAACTTTTCAAACCAGGCTCTCGGAGCCTGTTTAAGACCATAAATAGCTTTGTAGAGTTTACAAACAAACCTGCGTTTATCACCTTGTTCGTAGCCCGGGGGCTGAGTCATGTAAACCTCCTCGGCTAAGTCACCATTTAGAAATGCGTTATTAATGTCAACTTGACGCAGTTTCCATTGCTTTGCTACTGCCACCGAAAGAATCGTACCAACTGTGGTTGGTTTGACAACGGGATTAAAGGTCTCGTGAAAATCCGAACCTGCTTGCTGAAGATACCCCTTCGCGACTAAACGAGCCTTGTATCGAGAGACTGAACCGTCAGCATTCCGTTTGACCTTAAAAATCCATTTGCAACTTACTGCATGCCGATCCGGAGGTAGTTCAACAATTGACCAAGTGTTGTTTTTTATCAGAGCGTCAAACTCTGCCTGAGCCGCAGATCACCATTGAGGACTCTTCATAGCCTCATGAATATTCTGAGGTTCAACAATCTCAGATTGAAGAGGAAGAGACACAGTTGCTTTAAAGAGCTTTGGTTTGCGAATGCCAGCCTTTGCTCTTGTTACCATCAGATGAAGATTTTCCACACTAGGAACGGGAAACCCAACAGCAGAGACGGGATCGACAGAGGGAGTAGAGATTATTTTGATAGGGGAAGACGGAGCCTCAGAGTGTAACGGTGCCCTAATTGCCTATGTATCTGACGGGGGGAAAGAGTCTACAGGCAAGGCTTCAAGTGTTGGGTCAAAATTATCAATCCCATGACCCATGGGAGAAGAAATACCAAAGCCTTCAACATCATTTTGCACGTCCACACTCGGACTGGGCAAACCCACAATAACCGGTGCCAAGCCCATATTTCCACTAGAGCCCGGCGTGGGAGATAGACTTGAACACCCAAAATCAGTTGGGTTGGAAGTTGAAAAATTATCAGAACCATCCTGAGCGGAGTGGTCAACAGGCCCGTCTGAATGGCCCATATGAGGAGAGGACTGAAGCTCATTCAGAGAAGGCCTGGCAGATTGAACTAGAGGAGAAGACACATGACGCGCATGGGAGGAAGATCCAGCAGAATGATCTATATGAGGAATAAACGGATGTACTTGTGAAGAGGGCCCATCTGTAGCCCTGTGCGTAGTAGGCTGAACGGAGCTGAGCGCAGTGGGCTGAGTGGCAGAAACAAGCTCCGGGCCTGATTTGGATCCATTAACAACCCTTGAAGGGCCTGCCTGCCTAAGAGATACAACAAAAAAGGGTAAACTATCACCTCTAGAATCAAACACCCTTTGAGATGATGTAGTCTCTATAGAACCTGAAGATGCCAATCTGGGAAACGTAGTCTCATCGAAGATCACATGTCGAGACAAAATAACCTTCCCATCGTCATTTAGGCACTTGTACCCTTTATGTCGAGGACTATATCCTAGAAAGATACATTGGGTAGTCCGGAAATCAAGTTTGTGATGATTGAAAGGTCGTGTTAAGGGAAAACATGCACAACCAAAGGCACGCAAGAACCCATAGTCCGGTTTAGCTTTGTACAATATTTCAAAAGGGGACTTGCCACTTAGGACCGGAGTAGGAAGTCTATTGATTAAAAATACCGACGTAATGAACGTGTGACTCCAAAAATCAAGACTCAACCCTGCCTGAGCTAATAAAACCAAACCCATCTCGACAATGTGTCGGTGTTTCCGTTCAGCTTTGCCATTTTGTTCAGACGTGCTAGGACAAGTAAGATGGTGTTGAACACCATGATGACTTAACCATTCAGACAAGGGTTTATATTCAGTGCCACCATCAGTTTGCAAGACCTGAATTTTACAACCAAACTAAACCTCAATCAATTTGTAAAAGTTCATAAAACATTGAGCAACATCAGACTTTCGTCTAATCAAATACAACCACGTGAAACGACTATGAACATCAATAAATGATACGTAATATGAAAAACCATCAGATTCAATATGGACAGGGCCCCAAACATCTGAAACAACCAATTGAAAAATGGAATTGTACTCTGTCGTAGACAAATGAAACCGAAGCTTGTGTGCCTTCCCCTTTAAACATGGCACACATACATTCGACAGTTTATCATCACAAGTATGAATATTACAAGAGTGTAAAACAGACTTAAGCACAGGTAAAGATGGATGGCCAAGTCGTTGGTGCCACAACTCTAAAGGCAAACGAGTCTTGGAAGTGCTACACGTCAGAGCAGACAATTTATTTGCAGAATTAGGAAATAAAATTGAATTCGAACCACTAGCATATCGAAGTTCGTAAAGGCCTTCAGGAGTGAGCCTCCCCTGCAGAAGAATTGCTTTGGTCTGTACATCCTTCACAAAACACGTGTAAGGGTGAAACTCAAAAAAGACATTATTGTCGCGAGCAAATTGAGAAACGGACAGCAAATTCTTTTTAATATCTGGAACTAACAACAAATTGCACAAGTTTAAGACCCTGTCACAGCTTTTTAAAACACCAGAACCCACATGAGAGATATTTACTACACAACCATTACCCATGTGAAGATAATACATACCTGAATAGGTGACATCAGATTGAATATTCGATCGATCATTTGTGATATGATGAGTAGCCCCAGAGTCAGGATACCACACGACGTCCCTAGAGCCAGCAGAACTAGGTGCATTCACACTAGAAAACAGCACATGACCAGGAGCAGAAGCAATAGAAGGCTGAACAAGAGTTTGAAAGCTCGATCCCTAGGAGCTTTGTGGAGTGAATACAGGACCATGATTGATGGTAGCAATATTAGCACTCACAGGTGCAGATGGATAATAGACCTGAGCAGGAGTAATGGTAGGAGTAGACTGATTATAAGAAGCAGGGAACCCAGCAGGAGAACCTGAAGAAAGTCCATGAGAATACACTTGAGCTGAGGACTGATTAAACTCAGGTCTGGAACCAGAATTATAGAATCCACCTCTGCCAGTATTAAAATCCGAAGAAGAGCCTTGAAAATTTCGATCAAAGCGATAATAACATTTCTAAACTAGGTGACCATATCTCCCACACAATTGACATTGTGGACGGTTTGATCCAAACCGACCACGCCCTCTACCTCGAAATGAAGCATTCCCACGCTGACCCCTGAAGAATGAAGGAGTCTTATTCTGAAACTAATCCTGAGACTAAAACTCTTCAGAGAAATTTTCTTTATCATCAGACAGATCAACAATGTTAATTTTATGACTAGTGTGTAGCAACGTTAGCTTGAAGGGAAAAATTATCAGCCAATAAATCCTTCTGTCGAGCTTCACAATCAAAAAGCATTTCAGACAGGTTTTCAAGAGTAAGGACTTCTCTAGAAGCTACAGCAATCACAGACTCAAACACAGCAGTCAATCCAGAAAGAATTACACTCACTTGTTCTTGCTCAGTCACAGTACTTCCAAAGGCATTTAGAGTATCGCAAATCAGTTTTATTTTTGCAAGATAATCACTAACCGACATGCCTCGCTTCCTTTGAGAGTGAAGGTTGTGACGCAAGGATGAAATTCTAGATGTGGACTTTGCAGCATAATGTCTGGATAAAGTGTTCCAAATCGTCAAGGCAGTGGTGAGGCCCGTGAGATGTGGCAACACATCAGCACTGATAGTCGAGAGAAGCCATGAAGCTAAGAGTTTATCCTGTTTCAAATATGCAAGATATATAGGGTTTACAACAACATGTCCAGACGAATCAGTAACAACTTTCTCAGGGACCTTATGATCCGCAAGAAAAGACATGAGTCCATAGCCTTCAACAATCAGAAGCACTTGATGCTTCCACAAAACATAGCTATTATCAGTCAGTTTTACCGTGTCAAGCTTCGGTAACTGTTGAATATTGTACTTAGTGGAAGAAATTGTAAGAGAAGAAGGAATAGAATTGGAGCCCATAGGATCAGATGCTGATGAAGACTCAAGAACCATTGCAAACCTAATCTTCGAAGAAGCCAAAGGAAATACAACTCGTAGAGGCAATCAATCAAACAGATTCCGTGCACACAGAACGCACCACAAAGCTTAACATAGACAAAACAACAAACAGCTATTGAGCACACCAAAACTCAGAAGCACATACGAATCAAGGACAAGAAAAACACAGATGACAATCAGAAGATTTCAACAGAAAGCAGGAGAGAGCATAACGTGAGAAAGCTACGATGTCTAGAGGAAGAAGAAAGAACCTAAAGACACAGATTCCTGATCTAAAGATCTGTCCACAAATCACTCATTTGTTCTCATTCAATCAACACGAAACAGACTTTCTAACAATTTCAAAAACGACAATCTTTCAACCAAATCAGGAAACTGATGTTTAAATTGAGATGAGCAAGTACATAAATCTCACCTAACCTGATCAATTCGTAGAGGAAAAAGACAAGTCAGAGGTTGATTGTTGAGTCACCCACTCAATCCACACTCGTAGCTCTCAGCACGCATAGCAATCAACAATCTGAGGAAGAACGCAGCAGAGAAATCCCAGGAGATTAGCGACTGATACCATATTAGGATTCAACTATAGAGATGAAGCATGATAGAAAGAGAGGCAGCACTCTCTGGAGACTTTTATTAATAAACCCGTAGTATCTCAAATGAGACCGGGTGGATTTTATACATAGCTGGGTGAGTTAGTCTTGAAATGGCATTCTAACAGACTCCTAACCATTCTTGCTGACTCACCACAACTAACACACTTTACATCAGTTTAACTAACTACCTTATACTCATAACAATTAGATTGTACTAACATTTGCTTGGCAGATCAGAATGAAACTTATGGCTAATCCATGTAGTGTTTAATTTGTGCTCTCCACAATTGAGGAAAGCCTCAATATTTTAAGCAATTGATAGAACATAAGCATTAAAGATGTCAATGTTTTGGAAGGATTCGTTCCGCTTCGCATCTAATGAAATAAAGATGATTACATATTTTGCGGGTTATGAGGTGGGAATAGAGATAAAAATTAAATTTTTCGTGGGTGGTGGGATGTATGAATATGACTTTGTACCGTCCCAATCCTACACGGATTTGTTTTTTATTAGTGTGTGGATGGTTGCGTGGGGCACGGATTTGCTTCTTTTTTTTTTTGATTTAATCCGTATCATGGAAACCACATATTATTTGAGAGATAAGATTCTTTTTCAAGTGTCTTTTCGTAAATTTTGACATTTTGAATTTCTGAGGCCTGAAACTTTTGTACTAACGTTAACAAGTTTCATCACTCTGTTGTTTATTACTCAAATTATCAACGAAACTCCAACGTTGTGATTTCCATATTGTTAGTCATTACCACAACATCCATGGCCGAAGTAACCAAGAGGTACCAAACAACTTCACATATGCATCTGCCCACTTTTCTCTTGACATCAACTAACTTCTCTTCTTTTCCTTTTCCTTTTCTTTTCTGCTTGTCTGAATTGGTTTTGCTTGTGTCAGGTATGCAGTTGTGACCGGAGCAAACAAGGGTATCGGACTCGAAATATGTAAGCAATTAGCCCAAAACGGGATTACTGTGGTGTTAACTGCTAGAGATGAGAAAAGAGGTGCTGAGGCTCTTCAAAGTCTGAAGCAATCTGGTCTCCCGGATCTACTGTTTCACCAGCTTGATGTTGCAGACCCTGAAAGCATCGCTTCCCTCGCTGATTTTGTGAAGAAACAGTTCGGGAAGTTAGATATATTGGTACTCACTCATTATCAAACTTGTATGCCATATTTACTACGCCCCTGCTTTTCTAATTCATCTTTTGCAGGTCAACAATGCTGGGATATTAGGTGCAACCTTCTCCGTACCTCCAGGTTCTGAGGTATGTTGGGTGCCACACTTTTCTGGTTTACTCCCGAAAGCACTTTTGACGCCTTAATTTCTTGTTACAAACATAGGTAAATTCGATAAATGTATGGAGTTATAGGATTGAAAATTACGAGTTGGCCGAAGAATGCCTCAACATAAACTACTATGGCGCTAAAAGAACTGCAGAAGCACTTATCCCACTGCTGCAGTTATCAGACTTACCACGGATTGTAAATGTTTCCTCCAGCATAGTCTGTGTGAAGGTAGAATTCCTAGTTTTAAGTTTTAACAAAAGCCCCTTTAATGATACTTCATAAACATCAAAAACAGTTTGTTCTCAACTTTGTTTCAGCCTAACGGCGGCGATCGGCTCAAAGAGATATCAACAGGTTTAACAACAGAGGAGAAGCTGAGTGAGATTACAAGTGAATATCTGAGAGATTTGAAGGAGGGTAGACATGAAAGTAACGGATGGCCAACCTTCCTCTCTGCCTATACTATCTCGAAAGTAGCCTTGAACGCCTACACACGGATTCTGGCAAACAAGTACCCCGACTTCTGCATCAACTGTGTTTGCCCTGGATATGCCAAAACAGATATAAACTATAATGCCGGTACGACAACTGTCAAAGAAGGTGCTGAAACTCCTGTTAAATTGGCACTGTTGCCTAAAGGTGGCCCTTCTGGTCTCTTTTTTGCTCAGGGTGAGCCTGTATCTCCGGAGTTCACCTATCCATTTCCTGTGTCTGCAGCACAATGAAAATGGATAACAAATCTTGTTGTCTAAAAGTGTAGTATTGTGGGGACGGACTATTAACCCCTATCTTTCACTGTAATTCACTTTACTGTACCTTTGAGCCTAAACATATACTGCATTATTGATTTTAGTTTCTCCACTACACTATCTAATTATGGCAATTTTGGGGGTTTCGGCTACCTCCAACTATTATTTGAGAAAATGACCCCAAACTTGCCACGTCATTTAATCTCGCGTTATGTAGGAAGCGAGGTTTGATATCGCGTTCTGCATAACGTGAGTTCAGTCTACGTGGCATTGTTGTTTGGGTTAACGGTTTTACAGAATACCGCGTTCTGCATAATGTGAGGTCCCCGAGAATTTGAAAGGGCGGCTGAATATATCGCACAGACCTCGCGTTCTGCAGGACGCGAGTTCTGTGCAAAACTGGGCTGAAGAACTAGGAAAAACAAGCGTGGGTAGGCCTGTTCGAGCCAAATTTCGAGCATGTAAATCGTATATTTTTAGCGAACATCGAGTTTGGGGTCGTAGTACTGGAAATTCTCTATCGTATGACACCAACACGGTTAATTTCCGTCCATTCTACACTGGTTTAAAATGGCTTCCAAAACCCTATGCTATCATCATTTTTTGAATGAAGTTGCCTTTGAACAAATGTCGATAGGCATGTTCGAGCAGAATTTCATATGCATAAATTGTAAATTTTTAGCTAACATCGAGTTTGGGGTCGTAGTACTGGAAATTCTCTATCGTATGACACCAACACGGTTAATTTTCGTCCATTCTACACTGACTTAAAGTCGCTTCAAAAACGCTATCATAACATATTTTTTGAATGATTGAAAATATAATATGACCTACTATATAAATCGAATTAGACTGACTTTATTGATTCGATTGTTATGGGCGAACTCGCATATACAAATTACAAATAATTAATTAAGACAAGGGGTTGAGCGATTAGGACACATAGGCTTTGTGTGTCCAGGATTTAGGCATACAGTACAATGCTTCCTTTGTCCGGTTTTTTCTCGATGTTCGACCATATCCTCGGCACAGTGTATTCTTGTAGACTGTGGACGTCCTTTGGCTCTTAGTAGTGCTGGATCTGGGCGTATGGTCGGTTCAGTGTCCACGGCATTCGGATCAACCTCATTTCCGATTGGAGGAAACTCTTTTTCGTAAACCTTAAACACCGTTTTGAGTAAGTATACCGGATCAACCAGATGCATGTATTGTATCTGTTGGTTTGTGCAAGCAATAATGGCGTGTGCGCACGAGTATTTGAATGTTTGGAAAATTCCGCACTCGCAGGTTCTTGCCCTCAGATTTACCACGTACGCGTTGTGTTGAATGCCTTCCAACCGCCTGGAAAATTCTGAAACACGAAACTTGTGTCCTTCTCGCGAGAAAAGAGTTGCAGTCATCTGTCTTGATTGGCCCAATTGAGTATGCAGTTTTGTGCGGAAATCCGGATGGACTATGTGTCCACCTACCATGTACTCAGTTGCTTGCCTTCCCAAGGTTGCAAATAGGATAGCCAAACGATAATAGGTCGCTTTGACAATGGAAGTGATAGGCAACTGTCGCACTCCCTTCAGTGATGAGTTCACTGCCTCAGCCAAGTTCGTAGTCATGTGACCATAGCGTTTACCCTTGTCATACGATCGAAGTTATTTTTCCCTCGGGATTTTTTCAAGGTATTCTGTGCCATGTTTGTTTTTCGCTCTCAGTTTTTCGAGCAACTCATCCACCTCTTGTTTGTAGTGTGAGTTGCCTACGGGATGACAGTTGAATAGTTATAGGCGAAAAACAGATGCAAAAAGGTCGTAAATGAAAGTGAGCAACAAGTAATATAGTAAATGAAAATGACATAAAGGACGTACCCATTGTGAGCACCATTTCACGTTCGTCACGGTTCTTGAATTGCTGCAGGTAGTTTGCGGCTATGCGCCGCAAGCAAAAACGGTGGTGAATGTATGGAGGCTTCCAATAGTCACCTAAACATTCTAGCGCCCACAACAGTGTTGTGCCTCTGTCAGAAATAACACTTACCCCTCCTTCCCTTGATCGTATTACAGGATCAAGGACATATTTTCGTAGGTTCCGAAGGAAGAACATCCAAGACTCCAAATCCTCCTTCTGGACGATTGCGAATGCAACAAGAACGCATTTTTTATTGTCGTCCTGTGTAATAGCTAGAAGTAGGGTATGTGTATATCTTCCGTACAACTATGTGCCGTCGATTTGGACCATCGATTTGTAATGCTTGAATGCGTTGATGCACTGGGAGAAAGTCCAAAATAACCGGTGGAATTGACAAACACCTCGAACGACACGATCATTTTCGTATGTCGGAACCGTATCAAGTTTGACAACCATTCTGGGGATGTGTTTCTGCAGCAAATTTAACCACGGGCGCAACTCTTTGTAAGATTCCTCTCATTGGCCAAACATTTCTTGTTTGGCCAGCTTCCTTGCATACCATGCTTTGTAATATTCAGGACGGTAGCCGGTGACAGTTTAAGCTGCAGCCTGACATGTGGGAACCGACACTGTGGGATTTGCTTTCACCAGTAGCATAAAGATGTCGGCGAGGTACTTTGCATCAAGGTTCTTGTGATCCTAGCAACGGTGCATGTATGGGCCCTTCAAGTTTTGTTATTCTCTAACGGTCGCCTGCCTTCTTCAATTGTGATATACAGATTTTCCATTTACAGCCGTGATCCTTTTGGGTGTAGTGCGCCTTGTAGTATCTGGCTTGGGTTTTCTTCACTGTCGTCTCAACAGCCCAACGAAGGTTGTACTACTTAACTACTGCCACCGCAATATCCTTTGTCAAGAACGTCATACCAATTCTCAGTTCACCATCAAAACGGTTGACTCTGCCGTCTATTGTGTGGTCATGCGAAAAATTAAGGACGTCCATGGCATCCATATCAACCGTTGTGAAGTGGGATGGTGGCTGGAACATAGAAATTGGTGTTGCGTCTACAGGAAAGTTGGTGGTTGCCGGTTGTTCATCGAAATATGGTGGTGGAACGGTATCGTCTTCCGATGGAACTATCAAGTTTTCTGGTTCATCATAGAATGGCCCTAGCTCGTCTCCGTCGGGCCCGAGTTCTCTAATCGGTTCTTCGTCAGAAGCATCCTCTGGGAGCTGGAATAGTAGAGCTTCGTCGATCACTACCCTTGGAGGCGAGGATGGGGGTCGACGATCGCGAGACCTCTCACGAGATCGCTGACGAACCACATTTCCAAGACCAAAATCAAGGTCACCATAAGAAGAATGTCTCCCCATTTATGGTTGAACGTACTCCATGCTAGGGACATACGTTGAGTGTCATCCGTATGAGGAATCATGGTCGTGCATAGCGTAAGAAGACGACGCTCCCTCCCCTCCAAAAGAAGAATGTCTCCCCATAGATGGTTGACTGTAGTCCGTGCCAGGGACATACGTTGAGTGTCGGCCATATGATGCTTCATGGTCGTGCGCAATGTAAGTAGACAGCGTTCCCTCCCCTCCAAAACTATACAGATTGTACGAAGCATTTGTTGGTGCATCGAATTCATCGTTTGGGGGTTGGTTCAGGTCGAACCCGATACTAGCTACGCACGACTGTCTTAGCACAGCAGATGACGATGCACCAAACTCGTTGTCTTGGCACAGTAGGTTAAAATCATGTCGTAGACTTGCGGTCGGGCTATCAACGTTGGCATTCGGATCGAAGTCGAAATTTGCTCGACCCAGCTTGGTATTTTGATACCAGGATTAGACTCCGAGAACGATGCATACAGCTCTAGGGGCCCGCCCAATGAATACTCGAAGTGGGTAGCTAGCATCAACTCCACATTAGTAGTGTCTGCAATGCTGCATACAGAGTACGTTAAAGGGGCTATAGATATTGGCACCCGATACTTGATGTCGGACAAATGGTGGTTTTCGAAATGCGGGACATTGGTTTCCAGTTCCTTAACCAACTTCTTGAACGATAATCTCCTCGGAATCTTTAGCGTTACTGGATCTTCGTAGTGAAAAACGACGCCGAGTTCGAGATCGTTGAATATCTGCCCATCGTAGTAAACTAGAGTAGTAACTCCTCCTCGTCTCTCCATTTGAATATTTTGTCAAAGACTTGTGAATTTTTAATACTTGAAAAATTTTGAGGACTTGTTTTGGCAATTCAAACATATATTTACGGTTTATGGTTCTGCTTCATATAAGGAGACACTTATGGCTTATTATTGACACAAGAAATCCTAGAGAATCCGGGTGTGTAAGGGAAATTATTGTACCGGGAGGCAGCTTTGAGAAAATCGCGTTCTACACAACGCGATAAGCATGACCTCGCGTTCTGTACAACGTGAGTTCTTTTGAATATCGCGTTCTACATAACGCGAGGTCCCTTTTATTTCTATTGTCGCAGAGATTCCGTCAGAAGTAATAATAATCGTACTGTGTACTCATTGTCTGTTTGTATAATTGAGTACGTGTTTGAATAATTGAGACAATTGTAGTCTAGTAATGTAATTGAATACTACAAGTGCTACATAACACGAGGTCCCTTTATATATATCGAGACAGAGATTCCGTCAGAATTAATAAAACTCGCACTGTGTACTCGTTTTCTGTTTGAATAATTGAGACAATTGTAGTCTAGTAATCTAATTGAATACTAGAAGTTCTACATAACGCGAGGTCCCTTGAACATTAATAAAGGATGAAAAAAGACGTCATATAACATAATTGGACGATGATTTCAGAAGTTTATGGTTAATCCGAATCATTGTAGTCAGTGGACATGTCTGAACTTAGGTTTAGTTCTTCGATCAGCTGTTGTTTTCTTTGTCTACGCTTGTACATAAAAAGTTGCAGCTCAACGGCAGCCGCATCAACATCCGGTGAAAACGGTGTGTGTTCATTGTTCGGAGCAGGTTGTCCGGGTGCAGACGTACTACCTTCGTCGGTGTTGACCTCATCAAACTTAACATTTAAATCGACATATTTAGCTCCAACGGAATTGAGCTGGTCATACATGTTACGAACGTTTGTTTCGTTCGTAAGCTTCATAACGTAGTGCGTTTCGTTTGCTGGCGGTGTTGGGATTCGACATTCTAAAGAAGAAATTTGTTTGTCGGTGTGTTTACTAACCTCGCTTGCTGTCAACTGTATTAAATCTTTGAGTGACATTTTACTGGTAATTGTTGATTCAAAATAAGTGTCGAGAAAATAAAATGTTGCTTGAAATTTTGCCATAAGGGGAGCAAAGATTGGGTGTTTAGGGAGAAATTGGAATGAGTAAATGATGGTGGAATTTGTGGGTATTTATAGTAAAGGAAAAAGACCACATAAGTAAATCTAACTCGAATGAAAACTTTAATTCGTATTTCATTTAACAAAACCTCAACTTTCAACAAATATTCTTTAATAAGTAAATTGACACAAGTCGATACAATATCTACAAAAAGTCGAAACAGTATATGCAAAAAGTCCGGTAATGAAATGTAATCGGCACCGGCTTCTTTCACTCTGGTCGATCTGAATCCGCCCTTGCTTCTTTTACTCTAGACTTCAGAAAAGAGTCCCCCAAGAGTCTCCTAGATGGTTAGGGGAAGCGACGAATTTCATAAAATATTCCCCAAGAGGCTCTAAAAAAGTTTTACTAGAAACTCTCTAGGCACTTCTTGGCGACAAATGACAGACGACCACATGCTCCCGAATATTGCGATGTGTCGGTAAGTATTCTTCAATCAACGTATCATGCGGGGTCTCAACCCAACTGAACACAAAATCATGACTGAACTCCAACTGAAGTGAACTTACAGAACATACATAAAAATTACAACTTGAAAAACCCAGCAAAACCCGAAATCATGAAAAACTTTCACTGGTTACGAAAATCCATCCGCATGCAAATATATAGATCAAACTCACGTTCTGAATGAAGCGAGATCCACAGAACCACAGTAAACTCGCGTTCTGTTTAACGCGAATGAAAACTTTAATTCGCATTTCATTTAACAAAACTTTCAACTTTCAACATGTATTCTTTAATAAGTAAATTGAGACTAGTCGATAAAATATCTAAAAAAGTCGAAACAATATTGCGGTAAATTGAGATAAGTTTCCAGCTTGAGGTAAGCCAGAAAAACGTAGTTTGTAAAAGCAAGGCCCAAAACGGCGTCTCCGACAAATTCTAGACGCTCATAGGAAGAGAAATCCAAAAAATAAGAGTGCGTCAAAGCATCCTCTAAAAGTCGTTTCGTTTCAAAACTGTAGCCGAGGATCCTCTCGACGGCGGCTACAGAAGCTTCCATTGAAGGGGACGCAGTCGCCCACAAGCTCCCGAATATTGCGATATGTCGGTAAATATTCTTCAATCAACGTATCATGATGGGGTTTGTACCCAGCGGAACACAAATCTTTAAGTGAACTCCAACTATCATAAAGGAACAAAAAATACATAAAAACTTCAACTGCAAAAAAGCAGCATAACACGAAATCATATTCAACTGCAAAAAACTTCACTGGTTACGAAAATCCATCGACGTGCAAATATATAGACCAACCTCGCTTTATGAATAAAGCGATTTTAAGTGACCTCGCGTTCTGTACAACGCGAGGCTTAAAAGACCTCGCGTCCTACTAAATGCGAGATTGCCACGTCAACATATTCACCTTCATCTATAAATAGCAAACTCTTAGGGAGGCAAGGACCACCCACCGATCAATTCTAAAAATTTTCAATCGCAGCTACTAATGGCAACATATCGCGTATTTGGTAAGTTTTTTTCAAACTAATTTCCCGAATATTACGATATGTTGTTATTTGTAGTTGCGTATATACGTCATCATATTCACGTCAGCAATTTTCGATTGCAGCTACCAATGGCAACATATCGTGTATTTGGGAAGTTTTTTTTTCAAACTAATTTCCCGAATATTACGATATGTTGTTATTTGTAGTTGCGTATATACGTCACCATATCCATGTCAGCAACTTTCGATTGCAGCTACTAATGGCAACATCTCGCGTATTTGAGAATTTTTTTTCAAACGAATTTCCCGAATATTGCGATATGTTGATATTTGTAGTTGCATATATACGTCCCCTTGAGTAGTAGTAGTAGTAATAATAATAATAATAATAATAATAATAATAATAATAATAATAATAATAATAATAATAATAATAATAATAATAATAATAATAATAAATATATAATAATAATAATAAAAGTAAATATATAATAATATTATTATTATTAATAAATATACATTTAATATGGTTATTAAATGACTTTCCCACCTTGAAAGTCATCTTTTAAAAAATCCCACGACCTCGCGTCCTGTAAAAAGCGAGGTCTTTGGAATCTCGCGTTCTACAGGACGCGATGTCACTTCTGCCCGTTCAGTTCACGCGTCTGTTCCGTGACGCGCCTTTTCAATGAACCTCGCGTCTTGTGGAACGCGAGGTATATGGATATCGCGTTTTATAGAACGCGAGGTTCATTTACATCGCTTCTCAAAGGACGTGAGCTCTTCTATAAATTGGTGGCTCTACCCCCATATCAACCACAGAACGCGAGTTCTTTAGTTTTTTTATAACGAATTATCCTTATTTTACATTCGATATAATGGAGAGCTTACTACGCAACGAGGCAAATCACTACTGTCATTATTGGAGAACAACTCGAGAGGTATTACTTTTTCCTTTTTTTTATTTTTTTAATTTTACATGCATTTTGCTAACTATTTTATTCTTTTTATTTTTGAAGGGATACGAACGTCGGTTACAATGTTACCTTAACCGTATCCACAACACACCAGTTCTTGTTGTTATGGCGTGGATTGATCGCGCTGGTTTTGGCCACGTAACAAGGATCATAGGGGGTGAAGTGTAACCCATCGCTGATTAGCGCGCTAATAGAACGGTGGAGGCCAGAGACGCACATGTTTCATCTCCCGATAGGGGAGGCAACAATAACATTGGAGGATGTTGCCTACCATCTAGGGTTGCGTACAGACAGCAATGTTATTACGGGTGTTGCGCTGAGGCATTGACCAACTGTATTTGTTGAACAAATGAGAGTGATGCCCCTGAGGATGTGTGGGACGGTGGAAAAATAGAATTATCTTATTTGGAGGTTGAATTTGGAAACCCTCCCTCCAATGCGGATGAAGTTACACTTCAGGTATTTTTTCGATTTTTCACTATTTTATATAATTTTAATATATTTCATTTATTTAAAAATTAGGATGCCTTTATTAAATATTTAGGATGCTTTTATTAAATTTAGGATGAAATTACAAATATTTATTTAAAAATTAGGATGCCTTTATGAAATATTTAGGATGTCTTTATTAAATATTTAGGATGATTTTATTAAATTTAGGATGAAGTTACAAATATTTATTTGACAATTAGGATGCCTTTATGAAATATTTAGGATGCCTTTATTAAATATTTAAGATGCTTTTATTAAATTTAGGATGAAGTTATAAATATTTATTTGAAAATTAGGATGCCTTTATTAAATATTTAGGATGCTTTTATTAAATTTAGGATGAAGTTACAAATATTTTTTTTGAAAATTAGGATGTCTTTATTAAATATTTATTTTCACAGCGGTTTGCGCGTGCCCACATCTTGCGCATTATCGGCGGGATATTAATGTCAGACAAATCTCGCACAAAAGTGCACGTGATGTGGCTTCTTCATCTTACAAATTTCGATGAATCTAGAAGAAAATCTTGGGGAGCAGCTGTCTAGGCGTTTCTTTATAGAGAGCTCTGCAGAAACGTGGACGCATCTAGATCATCGATGGGAGGATGTTGTTTACTCCTTCAGTCTTGGGCTTGGTTTCGAATGCCTTTTTTAAGCCCGCAGCATTACAGCCCGCCGCCTATACATTTCCGCTTCTACGGAGGTACTACATAATCTATTATATTTTTTTCTATTTTTAAATTATTTTATTTAACGAATTGTTTTTTTTTCATTACTAATAGGTGGAGCGAACCATTGACCCACCACGGTCTGCCGAACAACCAAAAAGAATACAGGCTTGTTTTGGATAAGTTGAGGCACGACCAGGTAATTCGAAAATTAATTTGAATTTTTTTCATACTATTTTTTCCAATAATATTTCATATAACCGTTAGAAACGTTTTCATTTTTTAGTTCATGTGGAGACCCTACGCTTCAGAGGATATTCAGCAGATTACTCCACCCAAGATTCTGCGTGAGCAGCAAGTATGAATTTCCGTAGTGCCGCTGATCAACTACGAAATTGTCGTGTGGCATGCTACGGATAGGGTTCTCCGACAGTTCGGATACGTCCAAAATATTCCACTCCTGACTCCACAAAATATGGACGAATTCCACCATCTGACGCGCCAGGGGAAGACAGAGGTTGACTGGTCCAGTTACCACGCTAACTGGATAACGTTTTGGGTTAATCGATTTGCCCGCCGCCCACCCCTTCTCCGACCCATTATCGAAAGGGGGCGATTCGGTCGATTTTAATTACTTTTAGTGGTATGGGGTCAATGGGAAGCAACATATCCTTACTCAGGAGGAGCGCGAGGAAGAGCTTCCCCAGCCTCCCCAAAACTGCCCACGCGGCACCCGTCGAGCGAGCCAGAGCCAGATCCAGTCGAGGCAGCGCGGTCCGAGACCACGACATGACACTGCAGGGGCCTCATCTTCTGGCACAGCATTTCATACTTTTAGCGGTCCTTCGAGTTTCCAGCAGATGAGGCCTCCACCCGAGTTTAGCTTCTTCAATGCCTACCGTCCCCATATGCCGACGAGTGACCTTCCGCTTATCGATATTCCACCGTTGGCATCTCAATATGACTTTAGCATTGTGGAGCAAACGTCGTCGGGTAGCTTGTTTTACTCCCTGCCTGGGCCCAGTAGAGATCTGCATATCGCAGACAATGGTGACGATGATGGGGACCATGGCCCAGCACATGATGTTCAGAGGTATCCAGATCGTGATCGTCGTCCGCCCGACTGCGGAACGGGTGGACATAGGCATCAGTAGTCATTTTTTTAATTGATATGTACTTATGTTTCTAATATTTTTATTCCAGACATTTGTTTTTTATAATGTTGTATTTTAATTTTGTTTATCTACTATAATTAAACTTTAAAATGTTTATTTAATTTCAGTTTTTAATTAATTTTATGCGATTACTAAACCGAAAATCGACATTTGTTCAAAGGCAACTTCATTCAAAAAAGGATGATAGCATAGGGTTTTGGAAGCCATTTTAAACAGTGTAGAATGGACGAAAATTAACTGTGTTGGTGTCATACGATAGAGAATTTCCAGTACTACGACCCCAAACTCGATGTTCGCTAAAAATATACGATTTACACGCCCGGAATTGGGCTCGAACATGCCTACTCACGCTTGTTTTTCCTAGTTCTTCAGCCCAGTTTTGCACAGTACTCGCGTCCTGCAGAACGCGAGGTCTGCGCGATATATTCAGTCGCCCTTTCAAATTCTCGGGGACCTCGCGTTCTGCAGAACGCGATATTCTGTAAAACCGTTAACCCAAACAACGAGGCCACGTAGACTGAACTCGCGTTATGCAGAACGCGATATCAAACCTCGTTTCCTACAAAACGCGAGGTTAACCGACGTGGCAAGTTTGGGCGTCATTTTTCCAAATAATAATTTAGGGAGCAAAAACCCTATATATTTATTTAAATAAGGGTTTTTCCCCAAAATTGCCTCTAATTATTGTGTTAAAATAGTTAAAATCAAAACTCTCTTTGTTTTTAATCTTGTTGGAGTTGATTTTATCAAATCAGTATCTTTCATTAAAATGGATAGCATACTCTGTTGCACTAGCCGACACAAACTGGTTTCGTGTGAAATGTGGGGGTTGGACCCACATTTGGATTTTTCTTGGGAAATTTGGATTATTGTAGATTTTTTTAGTAGATGAGTGCTTCCACAAGACTCCAGTGCCGAGTCAAAAACATAGAGGATTCTTATCTGGTTTCTCCACAACATCAATGGCAGAAGCAAAGAAGAGGTGCTACTTTTTTCTTTTCTTTTTCCTTGGCCTACCAGCCACATCTGTTGAGTTTTCATTTCACTAAACCATTTTTGTTTAATTTTCTTCTCAGGTATGCAGTGGTTACCGGCGCAAACAAGGGAATTGGATTCGGAATATGTAAACAGCTTGCTTCTCAAGGAATCATGATTGTTTTAACCGCACGAGATGAGAAGCGGGGTCTTGAAGCTGTTGAAAAGCTCAAAGAGCTTGGCCTGTCGGATAATGTAGTTTTCCATCAGCTTGATGTTACAGACCCGGCTAGTGTTGCTTCTTTGGTAGAATTCATCCAAACACAATTTGGGAAGCTTGATATATTGGTATTATTTTCACCTCCACTTTGCTGCAAAATTACAATTCTTTCATTTAATTCTTCCCCATTTCACATTTTGATTGAATGATGAGAGATGGTCGAGTGCTGTCACTTGTGTGCAGGTGAATAATGCAGGGATCGGTGGCGTCAAAAGCGATGCCGAAGCTCTTCGAGCTGCAGGTTTCGGTAAGGTAGCCTCCTCTGAATCCACTAGGTAAAGAATTATCTGTTCAAACTCAAAGGTAATCTTTGAGAGAATCAAAGAGATTACAGATGTTTGGATTCGAACTCAAAATTCAGGGAATATCATTGTTTAACAATTAAAGCTAGTAAGTTAACTAAGCTAAGCCCTGGATTAATGTTTTTTCATACTATTCTGTAGCAGGTGAGCCTTTTCAGAATTTTGATTCACTGAATGTTTGCCGGTACTGGTTTAAAACCTAATTAATCCCACGTTGATGCAGCCCGGTGTACAATTGAACTGGGGCAGTCTACTGACTCAAACACCAGAGTTATCTCAGCAATGCTTTGAAACAAACTACTATGGTGCCAAAAGAATGTGCAAATCACTTATTCACCTTCTCCAGCAATCCGATTCACCGAGAATCGTAAATGTTTCTTCTTCCATGGGGACGTTAAAGGTGAGAACATGATCAATTGCTGGTATCATAGCTTTCAGCCTAAATTTGTTGCAGAAGCCAATGATAAAGGTGAAGATACACAAGTATCCTATAGTGATCGGATGTTAATCAGTTTATTTTTCTCGTTGGGAACAGAATGTATCGAACAAATGGGCGAAATCAGTCTTGAGTGACGCTGAAAATCTTACAGAAGAGAAAGTGGATGAGGTGTTGAGGCAGTATATTGAAGATTTCAAGGAGGGTTCATTGGAAGAAAAGGGTTGGCCTGCATTCATGTCAGGCTACGTACTATCGAAAGCAGCCATGAATGGGTACACAAGGATCCTGGCAAAGGAGTATCCTAAAATCATCATCAACTGTGTCTGTCCGGGCTTTGTGAAAACAGACATAAATATGAATAGAGGGATCCTAAGTGTTGAAGAAGGTGCAGAGAGTCCTGTGAGATTAGCATTGTTGCCTGATGGTGGCCCTTCTGGTCTCTTCTTCATTAGGAAAGATGAGTCTGAATTTTAATAACAGCTTGCCAAGTCAATTAAGCTGTCGTCCTGGGAGAGGGCAAGCCGCTGCTTTATTGTTGGAAAATAATTAATAATTTGAAACTTTTTATGCATATTATTTACTGGTAGAATTGGAGATTTGAATAATAAATATTATGTTTTTTTTTAAAACGGTATATAATATGCTCAAAGTTCTCCCAGAGGGGGATTGAATCATTAATCGTCAGAGGGTGTTGGAGACAGGCAGCTTCTCTAAGTCGAAGCCATTTATGGTTTCATTCAACAAATAAAACAATAAGAACCGTAAATTCTCTAATAAACAATGTGGAGAAACCATTTAGGTTAAAGAAACCAACACATAATAGCAATTATCACAGCTCTCCTTTAACAACTAACTAGATTTTGGGCTTTGGCTGTTGCCAAAATTAACATTTGGCACCGTATTTTTATCAAAAGGAGTAATCTTTACTTGGAGAACATTGCATGGAAAAGCTAGTTTACAACATTGCTAATCGAGAACAAGCTTCATATATGAGACCCTGATTCTCAGAACCTCTAATCTACACTGAATAATGGCAAAAATAGAACTGCCACTATGATATGAAGTTTCTTATTTGTAAAGGATTAGCTAGGATGTTTGTTTAAGGAATTCAGCACTCACATGCAGTGAAGAGGCTCGAACCAGCAACACAAAAGAGTCGGTTGCCCCAGTGCAACTTGGTCAAATGGATAAATTTCTCACTTGATGTTGTATGCTCTCTTCGCTGAACTGAGTGTGTTTGAAAGAAGCATTGCTATTGTCATTGGACCTACTCCCCCTGGAACTGGAGTAACAGCTGCAGCAATCTTGCAGGCCTCCTCATAACAAACATCTCCAACTAACCGGTATCCTCGTGGACTGCTTGCATCCTTTTACATAAAGGATATAACACATAAAAGAGGATAGGTAAGGAAACATGCAGATAGAAAACACAAAAATGAAAAGAGAGAAAAGCCCACTAACCTCAACTGGATTTATTCCAACATCAATAATAACAGCACCAGGCTTTATCCAGCTACCTCTCACCATATTTGGTTGCCCCACAGCAGATATAATAATATCTGCTTGTCTTGTAATTTCCTCAGGATTCTTGGTTCTTGAATGCACAATAGTTACAGTGGCATCTTCCCTCTACAAATATCAAAACAAAGTTAAGAGTGGGGAAAAGAAGTAAGAATTATTTTCTTAGAGGTATAGAAATGATTAGGAGAAAAGCCATTACTTGCAATAACAGAGCAGCTGGCATCCCAACGATATTACTCCGGCCAATGACAACGGCCCTCTTTCCTTTAATATCAACACCATATCTATGCAATAGCTCTATGCATCCTTTAGGAGTACATGGAACAAACAAGGGTTCCCTACCTCGCATGGCAAGACGACCAATGTTGAATGGGTGGAAGCCATCCACATCTTTCTCAATTGTAACAGCATTTAAGATGTTCTGCTCATTCATATGCTGGTGGAAACCCATGAAGCACAATAAAGAGCCATATCAGTATCAAATGCAAGAGAAACTCAGACATGAACACCAAAAGATGTTGACTCCAAAATGTAGCAAAGGTCCCATTGTATGGACTTTTACTAAACAGCAGACTAAGAGCAAGCTCTTAACAAATCAGGCAGATGTTTTAATGGTAAATAGCAGGGAAGATACACCATCATTGTCCTATCAATCAAACACCCAAAACCCTCTTACCAACAGACACCATTTGGCTTTAAACTTTCAGTTCATGTAGAAGTCCCAAAAGATTAGTCTTTCGATGGATTTTAACCATCATGTAATATGTTGGCAAAACTCCTATTGGCGGCAGACAACATAATGCATTAGCTAAAATAATTGCAGCAGCTATTTCAAATGTTGCAATTTAAGCTGATTAATATCTCTAGACCATGATTAGTTTCAACCTATATACTACATATATTGTGATTCACATAAAGAATATAAATTGTAGTGTAGGTTTCAGTATTAGATTAGAATCATACAGAAGGTAGAGGCAATTGAACAAGGATGCCATGAACCGTAGGATCACCATTGAAGTCGGAGATGAACTTGAGAACTTCTTCCTCAGAAGCATCATCAGGTAAATGCACTTCAAAGGAATTAATCCCTACAGATTCACAAGCTTTTTTCTTGTTCCGCACATAAGTAGCAGAGTCCTTCCTATCCCCAACTAGAATAACAGCTAATCCAGGAACAACTCCAATTGCATCCTTCAGTTTCAATACTTCAGCGCTTATTTCTTCTCTTATTTGCTTTGCCACTGATTTCCCATCGATCACCTTAGCAGATGGCTCAGTAGCCATTGAAGCTACATAACAACAAAGCAAAACCTGCCTTAATGATTCCATTTTTATATAAAGACTAAAGTGATCAAATATTTAAGCATACATAATGCGGTCCAAGCGTTTGACAAAATGCGAGTGACAGAAAATAAAAGAAAAACAACTAATATTAAAAACTTCTTGAAGAAAATGAGAAATTCCATAAAAATTTCATACCGGTGATGAAACGGGAAGAACGCGGAGAGCGGAGGGAGAGGGTTTGAGGAAGGGTAGGGGTGGGTGAGCAAACATGAGGTGGACCCACAAACTGGCGAAGGGAAATGAGGCCGTTGTTGAAACGGGCAAAGGGTAGGCGGTGGATAGCGGCGGCCGACGAAGGATCAGTGAATATCATGGACGCCATAATAATGTTACGAGTCCTGAAACGACGCTGCAGTAAGCTAAACGTTGCGTCGGTGTCTAGGGCTTCACTAAAAGCAGAGATGAAGACCGAAACGGAAGCTGCTTCTCCGCTCTTCACTTTGCAGGTGGCTTTTGGCGGCGCTACTCTGTTCACTTTGTGTTTCTGGGCTTCGGCTTTGTGAAAGGTGAAGTGGTGAACTCTCGGAATCGGCTCGTTTCCTGCCGAGTCAATCGACGAACCGGTTCATGTCAAGAATTTAATTTTATATAAACTATTTAAATGACCAACTAATTATGGGTATATATGATACGATCATCATACTTTTAATTGTGTCTGTTAAAATTTTGTATAATTTTATATTTGGTTAATGTTACTTACGTATTTTATTAATTTTTTAATTTTAATTTAATTCAATACATTAATCTATCAATTAGATAGTGACACGTTAAAGAATGAGATGACATTTAAAAGAATCTATATAATTATACATAAGGTCACTATTACTTACCTATTTTATAAATTTAATATTAATTTTAATTTAATAAATAAACCAATTAATTAAGTGGTGAACACATGTCACTAGAAAAGTGGCGCGCAACACTACACTAAACCAAGCATCACAATATATATTATGATTTGTAACATTTATTATATGGATTATTATTCTATACATCGGTATTGAAAATTGAAAATTTCTACAAGCGTCTTAATTTTAGGTTTATGGACTTAGTTTAAGGTGTAGGGTTTAGGAGTTTAGGTGTATGGTTTTAGAATTTAGAGATAGTGGTTAGAATTTAAGGTTTAAGGTTATAATTTGGGGTTTAGAGGTTAGGGTTTAGTTTTAGGGTAATATGGTGATGATTTAGGTTTTAAGACTTTTTCAATCATAATGATGTTGGCTATTGAGTCATTATTTGTTCCAAGTGCTTGAAAGGTCTTTTTACCTTCCTAAATGTGATTCTAGCCGTTGGTGACTGTTGATGATGAATTGGAGCCGTTGGAGACTAATTTTCATGTTGTTTTTCACTTTTGAGTACTCATGTATCGGTACACGTGATGCATGTATCAGTACGCCTACTTTGAGAAATAACCATTGTTCTTTGATTAGCCTTTGCGTATCGATATGTCTAATGGTCGTATCGGACGGCCTGTCAAGGAAATAGTCGTTGGGGTTGTTTTGAAATCGGGAATCAGTACGCGTACAAGCGTATCGGTACTGATTTTTGCTACTGAAAAATCACTGTAGTTGAAACCCTAAAAAGTATCGATACGGATCACACCGTATCGGTACGGGTCTGAGAAAATCACTACTTTGGCTATATAAATTCGTTTTAAAACATGCCAAAGGCCTTAGAAACATTTTCAAACATATTTTCAAGTTGTTTGGACTTTAATACAAGTTTACAAAATATTCAAACAAGTCCAAAAACATTTTTTAAATTATTATATCAAAGCAAATATCCTAACAAAATCCAAACTCACGAACATAATCAAATTATATTCAAGTTATATTTGTGAGTTTAGATTCACTAAATGAAATTTTTATTATATTAAAAAAATAAAATTATTAGTTAAGTTTAAAAACTCAATTCAAAAATTATATATATAAAATTATAAAAACAAATGTGAAAATATATTTAATTTAATTTAAAAATACGAAAATCTTAAACTCGTTTTATTTCAAATCATGCATTAACTATATTTTAATATATATATATTATATTCAATTATAAGTTAATTACTAGATTTTTTTCCCAGTGATTTAACAATTTTATTGCATTTCAAGTGTGTTATGTTCGAGTCCCTTAAATCTACTTTATTTTTTGTTTTCCTGAAATTAACAATTATTTACTATATATAATAATTGCAAATCATATCATGTAAGTGATGATTGGCTCAGTGGTGAATGTCAATATACCCATGGTGCTTTAAATTCTCATGTTAAGCATGGTATATTTCTCTTTTCCATTTATATATATATGTATGTGGTTGGTTTCATGCTTGCATGTTGAGAAAGAGCATGAGGTAAGCTTATGGCTTGTGGATGCATTCAGTAAATGCTCGAGATGTTAAATGCATGTTGTTATGTGTTCATGTATGAGGGAAATGATTTTGGTTTCAAGCAAACTATGGTTTTAAAATTGCATTGTTGTAGTTACCGTTTTGAGCACCGCTCACTAAGCTTAAATGCTTACGCTCCCCTTTTCCGACAATGTAGGCCCTTAAACCTACGAAGCAGCACGAGGAACAAGGGAGAATCCAAGGGGATTTGGTTTGCTCAAGTATGGCTTTAAACTTAAATAAATAGTATTAATCAATGGAATATGACCTTTATGTTTATGGGGGTTGTTTGTTATGTCTCTTGCTTTAGACAAATTTGTTTAGTTATGTTTGGCTTGTAATGCCTTTAAACTTGTTGAACGTGCCATGAATTGTCCTTTGACCCTTTTTGTGATTGCTATGCTTGAATGTTTTCCTTTAACGAATCTTGTTATGTTGAATCATGTTTCGTTGTTTGTCTATCATGTCTAAATGAATGCTCATGGTTGGCTTTTGTTGTGTGCATGTTTAGGAGTTGATTAGGTTATTGTTTAGTGAGTTGTGTTGGTTTTCCTTGTGCTTAAAACTGCAGAAAACAGTATTTCTGGGCAGGGCGTATCGATACGCTCAAAGACTGTATTGATACGACCCCTTGTTTTAAGCAAGGCGTACTGATACGCGGGGACATGCCGATACCCATTTTGGCCTCTAGAAATCTAAGATTTTGACGAGAAATTGGGGCATCGATACGGGCCTTAGGCGCATCGATACGATCCCTGGTGTTGACTTTGGGAGTTTGACCTTTAAGGGCGTATCGATACCAGCCGTGAGGGTATCGATACGGTCTCTTGGAGTTAACCTTAGGGAGTTGATCGTTGAAGGCGTATCGATACGGGCCTTAGGCGTATCGATACAGCCTGTGGTTTAATTGTTAAAAGTAACCTCTAATGTCCGTTTTTTCTTGGTTCATGTTCGTGTTGCTTCTCGCTGCTTGTCTCCTCACATAGGATCTAAATATGGCAACTAGACAAGATAATTCAAAAAAAATAGGGTTGCTAATCGGAGTGAGGCCTTACCGGGTTTCACTTCGGTTTTCCCCGTGTAACCCGTTCGATTCGGCATGGTGGCTAGGTCGGGTCTAGGGGGTTACTATAAAGTGTCCACAAGTCATATATTTTATGCACATTCCATCTCATATTATTGTTGTTTTTTAGTACATCTTAGGCATAATTAGGATCATGCATTGCATTTTACAGTATTTCTTTACTTTGCCTTGCTTGTATTGATTATCTTTAAGTTGGTGAAGAAAATGTACGGTTTTAGAGTATTTTTGGTTTTAGGTACTAAAGGCTGATAGAGGGAAAGATGAGCTAAGGATGTGATGCTGAGGAAGCAAACCAGAGAGTTGTACTGACGCAGTTCCAGACAAAAATAGTACCTACCGAGTGCTGTCGTCGTCGACCCTGCTGCCCACGACAGCAGACTATGGATTTGGAGAACCGGAGTGCGATTTGTAGAGCAGAAATTTCTGAGTCTATTGATGATGTCCACTCAATTTTCTGACATCTGTAGCAGCGGGCAGAGCTGCCGAAGTGAAATCTTTAGATTGCTTACGGAACAAGGCAACGTGAGAAAGTCCACATTCAACTCAAAGACATTAGAGTTTAAAGTCACATTTAATGTGGAAAGCTACTTTTGAAGACTTCTACTTCAAGAAGGACTAGACCTAGCTATTGTCTATAAATACTTAGTGTAATTCTAATTCAAGGCATCTTAGGTTTTCTTGCCACCGACATGTTCGAAATTTCTCTTGGGGTTGGGGTTATGTTGTAATTAGTTGTGAGAACGATTATTTAGGTTTCAAAGTTTGTTTTGCAATAGAATATTTCAAGTTTACTTAATTTATGTACTTCACTTCTTCAATTAGTTCCAAAAGTCCAGTTGAAGAAATCTATTCGTCGGGCACGAGAGTGTCAAACTCACGAAAGAATTAAGTACGGTCTCATCATGATGAGGTGTTGACTAATTCGGCTTAGACATAATTAGAATTTTAGCGGCTAAAAGGAGCAACCAAACGTCGACTGCCTGTGTTAGGTTTAGGCTGAGATTGCTAGGTATTGCCTACATCACGTAGTGACAGAATCCTTGCCTAGACATAGGAAGGATCACTTCATAATTGCTTCGCCGAACTTGGAGTATCTGCCATACTTTCCGCCAGGACTTCTCTCCATCTCACCTGCCGAGACAACGAAAGTTGCAAGAGCAGAGTTCCGTCGTGGCAGCGAAAATTGCCGCAGCCTCAATCTGCCATTACCCGTCTAGGCGGCAGATCGTGGCAGCGCAAAACAACTTGGCCTATTCAACGTAGTTTCACAGTAAGCAGCAACATAACCCTGCCCTCTCTATCAATCTGATTGCTTCCTCTTTTACTTGTGTTTTCTTTTACTTTTCTTCTGAACAACTATCTTACTTGTGCAATTTACTTTTCTTGTGCAGGAACAAAAATTCCAACCAAGCTGTCCAATCCTTGTGGGAGACGATATCTTGTATACTATAACTTGACAAGAGTGTGCACTTGCGCTCACAAATAGAGAACGCTAAAACGCTCTACATTACAATTTCCATTGATGTATATATTGTTGATTATGACTGTCTCACTAGGTTAAATCATAGCCGGATCAATGATCGGAGCAAGAAGCGTTTTAGAGCAAGTCACACCCCTATATGTAATGTTAATCTAGTCTTTGAACTTCTAGAATGGTGGCATAGGGTCTAAACAAGTTGGTTTAGCCAATTTTGTGTGTATAAATGGTCCACTATGTTGCAAAGGTTAAAACTGCAAGTTATAATGTGTTAGTGTTTTGGTAAGATGAGCCTAATATGCATGTTTGGCCTAATTTGTGAAAACATGGTAAATGGATTCATTTAATCTTGAGGTTTTGCATGCTAGTAGATTAGGGTGATTAAATGTTCCTGGTAAAGTTTCATTGCATTTGGATTGGGCTTAATGGATTAAATCGAACAAAAACCAAACAAAATCTGTCATTTCAATACAGGGCGTTTCCATACAGGTCAAGTTGTATCGATACAACCTTACATATTTGGTCAAACGAGGCTCAAGTTAACCTTAGCGTATCGATAAAGGTCCAAGGTGTATCGATACAGATTTTGGCAGTAAGGCTTGTGAATTTACTATATCGATACAACTTAGGGTGTATCGAAACAGATCAACCATGGTCAAACCGGTATCGATACAGCCCCCAAGCGTATCAAAACAGGGGTCAATGGTCAAGTCAAACTAAGTCAACCCGTATCAATACGCCCTCTGGGGGTATCGGTAAGGAGTCTGTTAATTATGTTAACCCGTATCAATATAGGACAGGCTGTATCGAAACATAATTTGACAGTTTCGAGTCAAGGCTTACATTGTGTATACTCGTATCGATACACCCCTCAGGTGTTTCGATACGGTAACAATTAATTCTGTTAAAAGACATAGAGTATAGTTTTGCATTGTTTACAAAATAGTCACTAATTATTGTATAACTTAATTAGATGGGTAAATGAACTCCGAATAACATGAAAATTTATATGCTCACTAATAATGATTTGAGTTTCATTATAGCATAGCCAATTGCATTAAAGAACCTACAAATTATTGAATTTGTAGGTTATCCCCTAAAACATGTAGAAGTTAAGAATTGGTCATAATTGATTAATTATAGTTTCATATTGGATAAATTGTATGTTCAATATTGTTTGAAAAGAATAACAACACTTAAATATTGATTATTGATTGAGATTTTGTCGCACCGATTACAGTATCGTTCACCGGTAGCACGCTCTAACCTGATTCTCGACTAGGCCGAGAAAGGGGTGTTACAGACCAGTTCACCGGGCAACATGTGTGTACATAAATTCTTACGATGCGTGTACATAATTCCTTACAAAAACTGTAAGAAAAATGGTAAATACATAAAATGTTACAACGTAAGGATTTTTGTACATACATAATTACTACAAGAAAACATATTTCATTACAAGATATATAATGATTTGCGTATGTACACAAATTACTAAAAGGTATACATAAATCCTTACAAATATTGTAAGAAAAATGGTAGGTATCGAATTCCTTACACGAGATCACCCAAGACAAAAGGGGCTCAACATAGGGTAAAGATTTGTGTACGTACATAATTTCCAACGAGAAAACATAATTTAGTACAAATAATGTAAGGATTTGTGTAGGTACACAAATTATTACAAAATATACACAAATTCCTACAAAGGTTGTAAGGAAAACAGTAGCTACCAAATTTTTTACAAGAGATCATCAAGGCCAAAAGGGGTTCAACTTTGTGTAAGGATTTGTATAAATACATAATTTCCTACGTGAAAACATAATTTAGTACAAGTAATGTAAGGATTTATGTAGGTACACAAATTACTACAAAATATATACAAATCCCTACAAAAGTTGTAAGGAAAACGGTAGGTACAAAATTCCTTACAGAAGATCACCCAAGACAAAAGGGGCTCAACATAGGGAAAGGATTTGTGCACATACATAATTTCCTACGCGAAAACATAATTTAGTACAAGTAATGTTGTAACCCCCTAGACCCGCCTATGCGTTACAACGGATCCTAGGAAGTCACATTAGGGTCACAAGAGCGACCCACAATAAAAATACACATAAAAACATTTTTATTTCTTCAAAACACTTATTAAACTGTAAAACCAACTTCTGTTTAAAAATATCATTTCGGTATGTCATTTAAACACATAATAAAACTTCATAAAATATTTTACAGACACTGTCATAAAATAGTACATGACATACATGCCCATTAACTATGCAGTACCGTACTCCAAAAGCAACGCCGAGAGAACTCCGAACACTGATGTCAAACGTTATACCATGATATATTCCTTTAACCTGCGATGGTAAAAACAACGTGAGCTTGGAAAAGCTCAGTAATACAAAACTACCAAAACATGCTATAAGCTCATGCAGATATATGGTAGGCATAACATTTTCATGATGTTCCACGTGGTAACAATATCCATTTTCTGTTCTACTATTTCGAGGTTGCATCTTACTCGTGAATAACGATATTTGTTCTTTACTCAAACCTCGAGAATTAGACAGGAATTATATAAGCTGATAACATACGAAGGTGGAAACAGAAAGTTTAATGCCTAGTGTGTTCCAACAGTGCAACGTTAATACATGAAATGCAACAATGCAGTAAACCCTTTTATTTCAAATACATTTTTTTCAAGTAGTAGTAAAATTCATTTTAATTCTTTATTTATCCTCCAACCATACTCCAATATATAGTTTCCCCAATACGGTATCATGTACAGGCATTAACCCGAGCCCATTGGGCGTGGGTACCATCCTAAGGATATACCTTAGAATACGGGCGGCCCTTGCCGAAGCATAGGAACCGAAAACGGGCAGACCTGGCCGAAGCCTAGGATCCGAAAACGGGCGGACCTAGCCGAAGCTTAGGATCTGAAAACGGGCGGACTTACCAGCTGGATCAGGGCTGAGCCGTAGGTAACTTCATATCATGTCCCAATTACCCCCAGTGAATCATATCATCAATAGTTCATTAATCAATAACTGTATTTCTAGTAATACATTATCCATATAGCATGTTTGTCATATTGAGTGCATATACACATATCAGAAATATAGTACGGTCATGTTTAATTATAAAACATGTCATATGAGTCCAAATATGTCAATCAAGTGCACGTGATCAGTATCAGAACATGTAAAACAGTATGCAAAACAGTAGTGTGGCACACATGGAACAGACTAGGTGGAACAATTTATTCCTTGGAGATACTTGACATTTAACGGAAGAGAACACATTAAACTTTTGACAATTGAACGAATCTTTGAAACAAGGCCCCTATTAAAAGAGGGGTTTGTACTAACGGTTCAAACCAGATAGTCAGGAGAAGATACATCAAGATCTTGAGAGTTTAGGCATATCATGATTGATTTAGCCATTTAAGCCTACCAGAAGCATTATGGTCATTTTATCATACACGGACATTTTTGGTAATTTATACCAACAAGGCGTAAACGGTAGCTCAGAAATTCTATTTGTTCATCAGGTATCCGACCAGACATTCAGAGATTTCTACGTCAAGACCTTTCACTATATCAGATACGTTCGGGGCTATTTTGACTACTTTGACCAACGAGGGCATTTTGGTCATTTAAATATCAGGGGTGATTTTGTAACTTAGCTCGATCATGAGGAATTTATGATTTACAGTAATTAAGATTTTCAGAAGTTTATCGAGCCTCCAAAACCATTCGAACTAACATATTCCAACCTTGTAATACTAACCAACCCATCTGATGCATTCAACTGTATCGTATATCTGAACAGTTACTTTCATATCTCACCACAAGACTTGCCACGGAGTAGTTGAACTAATACTCTGTGTGGGAAGACTTCCACCCTTATATTAATATCAAGAGTGTTTGACGTACGTAAGTCATGCTTCAACCCTTGAGGGCATTTCAGTCATTTTCAGCTTTATTAGCATTTCTAGAATTTCATCAAAGGTAAATTTACTTATTTCAGTCAAGGGGTGTTTCAGTCATTCTAAAACTCGGGATATCCATCATTTCTGTCAATTGAACCATTTATAGTATTTCAATCATTTAAATATTCATAGGTGTTTCAGCCATTCTAGAAATTTTGGTACCTCCAACCACTTCATTCAATTCAGAACTCAAGGATTTATCCATCCTTCTAGTTAATTGCAAACATCGATGTCCGAAAATACTTCATCCCTTTTGTCAAATACGATCATTCCGATTAATTTTAACCATAATAGTATTTCCAATACTTTTAGCCATTTCAATCAATTCAATATTCTGAGTCGCTTGATTAATTCGAAGGCATGGATAGTTTCCCGTAAATTTACATTCGGAGATTTATTCAAATTCAAAGAAACCTAACACCTTACAATCTCGAAGGTTTCATTATTGTTTTCCATAATTTTACAAGTAGATCGAGGTTTCCAGACGAATCGAGTTGTTTTGCCATATCCACTGTAGATTTCTGGATCTCTTCCAATTCCAAGGGTATTTTAGTCATTTTCATACCTCAAGGGCATTTTCGTAATTTCATAACCAAATATTTCTAGCATTTACTCATTTGACGTCAATAATTGAGTTTGGAGAATAGCTGCCTTATTACTTAATTTATTGAACTCCAGATCCTTACATTTGTTAACTTTCTCGTTCGAGCATTTCGATCTTATCTAGGTTATCATACTCAATTTCATATCTAAATTGACTTAAGCATGATTAACTACACTCTTCATCATATTCATGCATGCATTAACGGAATACCAACATGTTCGTAAAGCATACAAGAGGTAGTAGTGTATTACCTTTAATACTTGCTATATCGGTTGACCATGATACTCCGTTCGATCACTTTTGAACCTGAATGCGACGTCCTCAACATCCTGGATACAAGGAATTGTGAATACCTTCAATCGTACAAATTCCAATTTCAGTTCTCATTCACATTGCTCATAATTGATTATTAAAAATACATAAGCAAACTCGAGTTTCAAAGACCAATTTGGAGGCTTTCGGGTTAGAATTTCTCGAAACGGGCTTCAAAATCAGACTCGGGATGTCGAAAAACATAAAATAGGATTTTTCGGAAAATTTGACTTTTTGGTCAACGGTCAAAGTCAACGCTGACGTCAGCAGGTCAATGGGGGCAGAGTCAACTGGTCAAAGTCAATGCTGATGTCAGCATGATGTCAACAGTCAACATGTGTCAACTGAGTTGACTCGGGCTAACTCGGACGAGTTGACTCGGTTGACGGGTCAGGTCGAACTCAGGTGGACTGGTCGGGTCGGGTCGGTCAACAGGTCAACGGGTCGGGTCAACTGAGTTGACGCGATGGGTTAACTCACTGAGTCAACTCAGGCGAGTTGGCTCACTAAGTTGACTCAACGAGTTGACTTAGTCGGGTCGGATGGGTTAGACGGGTCGGACGGGTTTCGGGCTCGGTTTGAATAACAACGGATGGGCTTGGCCCAATAATCGGCTCACCTTCCCCTTTCCAGATCAGTTTTTGCCGGCCGACCACCGAAGAGTCACCGGGGATGCTGATTCTGTAAAACAAAAATTGCCCAGTAAGCCATATCTCAAACCCATCCAAAATTAACGCGAAACTGACCAGATAACACGTCAGATCTTACCCCAAAAGTATGAGGTTCGCCGGATAGGCGTGGTGCTCCGATGAGGGGCTTGCCGGCGTCGAAAATATGAGTGATCGGCTGGGTTTTGATCTCAACAACACGCCGAGCACGTTGGCTGGATCGGCGCGACGATCGGACACCAGGAGTGGCCGGAATCGAAGCTGAAAACCCAAGGGTTTCGACAAAGCTTCGATCAAGCTTTTGCCGGCGGTGGTGGCTCGGTTGCGCGCATGATGGTGGTGGCGGTGCACGCCACGGGTCGACGGTGGCCTAGATCGGGACGGTGAACGGTGGTGGTTGAGGGGAAAGGTTTAGAACCTTCTGGTTCTCACGGTTCTCAAACATACCAAAAATAAATGAGGGGTAGCTGATGGGTTCTTACCATTATTTAATATTTGGTTATAACTGAACCAAACAAACTTAAAACAAGGCTAGTGTAATTTAAATCCCAGAAGTACTTTAGCTCAATTGGTAGAGGATTGGGCTTAGCAAGCAATGGGTCATGGGTTCAAGACCCCTTAGCTGTAAGAATTGATTTTTTTTATTTATTCTTTTTTTAACATGAAATGTTGGGGTGTTACAAGGATTTGTGTAGGTACACAAATTACTACAAAATATATACAAATCCCTACAGAAGTTGTAAGGAAAACGGTAGGTACAGAATTCCTTACAGAAGATCACCCAAGACAAAAGGGGCTCAACATAGGGTAAGGATTTGTGCACATACATAATTTCCTACACGAAAACTTAATTTAGTACAAGTAATGTAAGGATTTGTGTAGGTACACAAATTAGTACAAGGTATACATAAATCCTTACAAATATTGTAAGAAAAATGGTAGGTATCGAATTCCTTACAGGAGATCACCCAAGACAAAAGGGGTTCAACATAAGGTAAGGATTTGTGTACATACATAATTTCCTACACGAAAACTTAATTTAGTACAAGTAATGTAAGGATTTGTGTATGTACACAAATTACTACAAAATATACACAAAACCCTACAAAAGTTGTAAGAAAATTGTAGCTACCGAATTTCTTACAAGAGATCACCAAGGCCAAAATGGGCTCAACTTTGTGTAAAGATTTGTGTACATACATAATTTCCTACACAAAAACATAATTTAGGTCATATAATGTAAGGATTTGTATAGGTACACAATTCCCTACAAAATTTGTAAGGAAAACGGTAGGTACCGAATTCCTTACAGGAGATCACTCAAGACAAAAGGGGCTCAACATAGGGTAAGGATTTTTGTACATACAAAATTTCCTACGTAAAAACTTAATTTAGTACAAATAATGTAAGGATTTGTGTAGGTACACAAATAACTACAAAATATACACAAAACCCAACAAAAGTCTTAAGGAAAATGATAGCTGTCGAATTTCTTACAAGAGATCACCAAGGCCAAAAGAGGCTCAACTTTGTGTAAGAATTTGTGTACATAAATAATTTCCTACGCGAAAACATAATTTAGTGCAAGTAATGTAAGGATATGTGTAGGTACACAAATTACTAAAAAATATACACAAATCCCTACAAAAGTTGTAAGAAAAACAGTACGTACCGAATACTTATAGGAGATCACCCAAGAAAAAAAGGGCTCAACATAGGGTAAGGGTTTGTGTACATACATAATTTCCTACGCGAAAACTTAATTTAGTACAAGTAATGTAAGGGTTTATGCAAGTACACAAATTACTACAAAATATACACAAAACCTTACAAAAGTTGTAATAAAAACGGTAGCTACCGAATATCTTACAAGAGATCACCAAGGCAAAAAAGGAGCTCAACTTTGTATAAGGATTTGTGTACATACATAATTTCCTACGATAAAACATAATTTAGTACAAGTAATGTAAGTATTTATGTAGGTACATAAGTTACTACAAAATATACACAAATCTCTACAAAAGTTGTAAGGAAAACAGTAGGTACCGAATTCCTTACAAGAGACCACCCAAGACAAAAGGGGATCAACATAGGGTAAGGATTTGTGTACATATATAATTTCTTACGCGAAAACTTAATTTAGTATAAGTAATGTAAGGATTTGTATAGGTACACAAATTACTATAGAATATACACAAGTCCCAACAAAAGTTGTAAGGAAAACGGTAGGTACCGAATTCCTTACAGGAGATCACCCAAGACAAAAGGGGCTCAACATAAGGTAAGGATTTGTGTACATACATAAATTCTTACGCCTCCGAATTTTATTAATTAAAAATATGAAACGTGTGTAGAGACGAGACTTGTCATAATAATCTGAAAAATACTTAGTATTTGTTGAATCTTTGTTTTCAAAATGATAAAAATCTTGCTCGTTTTCATCAAATTTCTAAGGCCAAAGACATTAGAGCCGAGCGAACTATAGATTTAGACTTTTTAACCCCCGAGCTCTATAAGTTCAAATTCTTTCCTTTGTTTGTGGAATGGGGATGGATGAAGTTTCTAGATATTAAACCTCGTGTATTTCATAACCTAGTGAAAGTGTTTTATGCCAATGCTAGGCTTGTGAAGGGAAAGTACAAGAGAGGTTGTGTGAATAGATTCATATCGTATGGAAACCGAAATTGAAATCACACCAGAAAGTATATCCAAGCATCTCGGTGTCCCTAATATTAGTGATTGTAAAGAATATGAAAGTGTTCCTATCAAGTTTGACGATGTCAGTCCTACTCATCTTCACATCAATGATAGGCTTCTTCATCTTTTCACCACTTGGTTTTGTCGGCCTTCTGGTGGAAGATGCACTCGCATACGGCATACATACTATTGGTGGTTACACCAACTACATACTGGTAATCGTCATAATGTTGCCCAAATCATTTTCGACTCGCTTTTTAAAATCATTAGCAAACCCTCTAGCTCTCTCAATTATGGATATGTTCTAAGTCACATTTTTGAGAAGCTAAACATTAACACCTCCCTTGATCCTACGATTCGTTTGAAGTGAAAGATTAATAAGACAATGGCTAAGAAGGCCAGATGGAGATTTATTCATGGGGAATGGGTTCACAAAAAAGATGAAGATGAAGCTCGTGTTGCTTCTAGAAATGTTGATGCAGCGGATGGTCTACCTCCAATGACCAGTGAATCTATCTATGCGACCATGATCACTCATTTTGACAACATTGATGCCTTTCTTCGTACATCACATAAGAATTCTACCACCGTGATTCGTAGCTTAGATGGTCATCTCACATCTCTAGAGCAGGATATGCGTGATGTTATAGTTTCATTGGATTTATGCAATGGTATTTTGGACATCTCTTGATTTTGGTTATTAGATTGTGCATGAACTTTGTCGCGTTTTTAATTTTGGATATCACATAACAATATGAACAAATTTTAATTTGGTAATGGCAAAACCTTTCTTACTTATTCTTCTTAAAGCATATATTGTATTCAACTAAAAAACTTTATGGCTCATATTAAAAATTCAAATTCTTTAGGTGTTCTGAAACCCCCTTTTAGTAGTTTCCGAATTGATAAGGCAGATTGGCTTGAAATTTAAATTCTAGTAGAGGCTTCAAAACCCCCTCTATACTAGTTTCGGTACTACTAAGGTAGATTGCCCAAGAAATTTAGATTCCTTAAGGGGTCTCGAAACCCCCTATAATGGTTTCGGAACTGCTAAGGCAGAGTGGCCTGAAGTTTAAATTCCAGTAGGGGTTTTGAAACCCCCTACAGTGGTTTCGATACTAGTAAGGCAGATTGGCCATGAAATTTAAATTGAAGTAGGGGTTTCGAACCCCTTTTAACTTAGTCACATGATTGATTCATAAGATTATTACAACCACTCAAATAGAAGGAACAAGAATCATATACCTATTACCTAAAGATTTTGCGCACCACAACATCTTAACCACAAACAAATCCATTCACAAAGATAGAAGCATAACATGTTGTTCCAACCATATACCAAAGAAGCATACCATGCTAATTCAACCACATTCAAAGATGCATAACAAGTTACCATGCACACTTAAATCTCTTAATTAATTATTTACATAACTTACAAAGATAATCAAAATGATGTGAGCTAAACTACATATATATTTGTGCCACCTTCTACGAATTCTAAGATATATTCAAAACGTACTTTTATCTTGTAACACCCCAAAAATCACGCCCAAATTATAAATCTTAGATTCGAAAAAATCCCTATTTTTAAAACCATAGATTTTGGGAATTTAGGTTAAAACTCTAAATTAATTTTAGGAATTTGAATTTTGGAACCTAATTATTGTTAAAGGATTTAATTGAGTTAATTTAAAATTTTAGGGGCCATTATATATATCAAGTAAAGTTTGGGTGCTATTATGAAAACCCCTAAATAGTGGGATAGCTTAGAGTGCAATTTACCCATCAAATTGGTTATTTAAACCTCATTAGCCCTAAACCTATTTCCAATTTAATATGTCAGCCGTATGTCCCCCTCTCTCTCGACATTTTTTTAAGCTTATTATTTTGATTGAACTTTGGTGAGTATCTAGCATCACACAACCTTAATTTTTAAATGATTTGGATATAAGATTTGATGTAGTTTAAATATGTGTTTTAGACGACATCGACTTTGAAGAAGACGAACTACCACATCTTTCGCATGTTCGATCTAACCGAGAACATACCGCAAGGACTTCACGTGAGTACTCTTTTAAACTAGTAGTACTGTTTTTAGTTGGTGGCATAGTGATAGATATTAATTAATATATGATTTATATCGTAGGTTCTGATTTAGCTAGATCCGAACGTGAGAGGCGTTCTTCCCGACGTTAGAGTTATTGTTGCTTGAGGTGTGTTTCTTACTATGCAAAATAATAATGATTTTTATTGTGTAACATTGTTTTATAGCGTATGCATATTTTTACATGTGATGTGGCATGATGAAATTTTCATGTATTTTTACTGTATTTGTGATTTAACTGAACATCGGATTTATCGATTTGTGTATCATCAGATTTATCAGACTATGAAATATCAAATTTATCGGACTATGTTTTGACACTATTACAAATACGATTTTACATCATTGTCTGCATGGGTTGGGATTGTACGGTGGAAACAGTGGTTTTTACCACACATCGATTGGTGGATGTAGAGAGTGGTTCTAGGGAACCTTACTCTTTGGACGGTGTTGTAGTTGAGATTCATTGAATTGTTTTACATGTTAAAGCTTTTATTTTGTACATCGTTATTTTTTAATTTAAAGATTTTATCGAAATAATTGTGTTTTTGAGATTGAGATTTTTCTTGCACTTTAGAGACACACTAAGCTCTCTAGCTTACTCCCCCTTAATTCTTCATATAGATACGTAGACTCTAGGCGTTATGGTACTTAGAGGATCTCAGATTTTATCCGGTTATTTTATTACTTAGTACGAAACTATTTTAGTTTAATCAGATTTCTATTTATTATTTTGGGACATGGATGTAATTTTGGACTATTTATGTTTTGTGATTATTTTTAACATTCATTTACTATTATTTTAATTCATAGATTTTATATAAACATTTGAATATTTATTATGATATTTTTATTTTTTATTAAATTTATATTATTTTATTTTAATTAAAGTATAATTTTCAAAATTGGATTTCTTGAGGGAAAAGTTTTCAAACGTAACTTCCTAAATTCGGTCTATTCTTCAAGGTCGGGTTTAGAGGGTTACATTTAGTGGTATCAGAGCTAAGTTCAACCATCGGGCTGTGTGGCTCACATAAAATTTTAAGCCGAAAATGATTTTTGCCTGCATATTAAATATTTTTGGGCAAAATGTAATTTTCTGATAAATTTATTATTTTAAAAAATTAAAGATATGCTTTGAATAGAAACTCCAAGTACCAAATCTAATCTTAGGATTCTTTAATTTTGTAGATAGATTACTATACCATCTCGTAGCAACTCTAGATTAGCGGTTGGTCGTGGTCGTGTCCGTGGTCATGGCCGAGACCGTGGTCAAGGACGAGGTCGTAACATAACAGTTGAGAGCGGTGCTTCACAATCTGTGGAATTGTTACCAAATCATGATGATAATCATAATGTTAATGTGGAGGAGAAAGTCGTGGATCAGCCTGGAGCCCAACAGACCAGGGCCCAACAGACTGGGGCACAACGGGCTGGTGGTGAGGATCAGCCAGCTCAGCGGACACAAGGTGATGGACCAGATGGTTCCGGGGATAGTGAGACTACGAGCATGGATATTGCCGTAGTGCATAGGGAGTTACTTTGTTACCTACGTCAGTATGAGGGTGTTAGGAGACCCATATCTACTAAGTTTTTGGCTGCCAGGATGATTATGTTCGATGGGAAGATGGGTATGAATGCGGCTGATGCTGAGTACTGGTTGAAGAAGCTTCAGAGGTTGTTTGTTGAGATGGATTATCCTCCCGACCGGAAGCTTAGGGGTGATGTCTCATTGTTGCAGGGTGAGGCTCATAATTAGTGGGAGGCTGAGGAGTATGTTATTTCAGCCAGTCAGATTTCTTGGGATCATTTTCGACAGGCTTTCCGTGATCGTTATGTTAGGGCTGAGTATCTAGAAAAGTGTCGGGATGACTTCATGAATCTGAAGCAAAATGAGATGTTTGTGAATGATTATGAAATAGAGTTCATGAGATTGATTCAGTATGTTCTGGGTTTGTGACCACAAAAAAAGGAAATGTGACTGGTTCCTGATAGGGTCGCGTCCATCGATTAAGACGAGTGTTGCTTTGCATATGGATAAAGAGTATAAGGAGATTACTCAACGAGCTAGGACTGCTGAGCGAAATGAGGCTGAGATGAAGCAACTTGAATCTCAGGGTACCGATTGAGCTAGGAAGCAACCGACCGCATCATATCAACATAGTCAGTGGGATCAGTCTCGGAAGAGGGCTAAAGAAGAGTTTGATTATCAAAATTATTAAAGTGAGGGACCCACAATATCGACTGGTAGTGTTGGTGGTTCAATGGGTTCCCGCTCTTTACGTATTTGTTCTTATTGAAATAGGAAACATAGTGGAGAATGTAGAAAGAAGACAGGGCATGTTTCAAATGTGGTTCCTTTGATCATTTCTTTAGTGATTGCCCAAGTCCAGATACAACTTCATTTGTGCAACGTCAGTCTCAGAAATCAGTTCACACACCTAGTAGGGATAAGGGACATGGTATACATTCTTCTTCTTGTACAACAAGTAAAGGTAGACATATTCAGAGTGATCGATCAGCTAGATCGGAGGCTAGACGATCGAGCTTAGTTTATGCAACCAAAGCTCATAAGGGTTATGATGATGAGCCAGAGGACATAGGAGGTACATTTATGATGTTTTAGTTTTTTTTTACTTTTATGTTCAAGGATGAGGAATTCAGGGCAAAGAATTTTAAGTTTTGTTAGTTAATTTTAGGGATCTATCGCTAAGTCTGAATTTTGCGGACGAAATTTCCTTTAAAGGTGGGAGAGTTGTAACACCCCAAAAATTACGCCCAAATTATAAATCCTAGATTCGAAATTTCCTAAATTTTAAAACCCTAGATTTTGGGAATTTAGGTTTAAAACCCTAAATTAATTTTAGGAATTTAAATTTGGGAACTTAATTGTTGTTAAAGGATTTAATTGAGTTAATTTAAAATTTTAGGGGCCATTAAATAAATCAAGTTTGGGTGCTATTATGCAAACCCCTAAATAATGGGATGGCTTATAGTGCAATTTACCCATCAAATTGGTTATTTAAACCCCATTAGCCCTAAAACCTATTTCCAATTTAATCTGTCAGCCGCACGTCCTCCTCTCACTCAACATTTTTTAAGCTTCTTATTTCGATTGAACTTTGGTGAGTATCTAGCATCGCACAACCTTAATTATTAAATGATTTGGATATAAGATCTGACGTAGTTTAAATATGTGTTTTAGAAGACATCGACTTTGAAGAAGACAAACTACCACCTCCTTCGTATGTTCGATCTAACCGAGCACATACCACAAGAACTTCACGTGAGTATTCTTTTAGATTCGTATTAGTGTTTTTAGTTGGTGGCATAGTGATAGATATTAATTAATATAGGGTTTATATCGTAGGTTCTGATACAACTAGATCCGAACGTGAGAGGCGTTCTTCCCGACATTAGAGTTATTGTTGCTTGAGGTGTGTTTCTTACTGTGCTAAATAATAATTTTTATCGTGTGACATTGTTTTATATCGTATGCATATTTTTACATGTGATGTGGCATGATGAATTTTTCATGTATTTTTACTGGATTTGTGATTTAACTGAACATCAGATTTATCGATTTGTGTATCATCGGATGTAACCCCCTCATCCCGGTCCGGACGATTGACCGATCCGAGTGGGCTACACGGGGATAACCGAGGCGAAACTCGTTAAGGTTCCACTTTTGTTACCGACCCAAGGAAAACTTTTTCATTAATTATCTTCTCTAGATGCTTTATTAAATATCCTATGTGAACAAACGACAGCGGGAGCAACAAGCAAAGCGAACAAACGAACATAAGACATAAAACAATCCATTTTACCTTTTTGAAGCAGGCCGTATCGATACACTAAGAGAGGGTATCGATACGCCTTGACTAGGACAACGGCACAAGGTCAAACCAGGGAGACCGTATCGTACACAGGTTGACCGTACCGATACGCCCTGACTGGTCAACATCTCACGGTCAACGATACAAAACTGTATCGATACACCTTAGACCCGTACCAGAACACCAAACTCTCGTCAAAGACTCGGATTTCCAGAGAGGATTTGGCGTATCGATACGCCCTAGTCTATCGGTACGCTAGGCCAAACTTGAGTCCCAAAGCGTAAGACTGTATCGTTACGGCCCTTGGGCATACCGATACGCCCTGCACTGCAATACCCAAGTTTGCAGCCTAAGACTCCAAAACACCACTCTAAATGCATTTTAAGACTTCCCTAGCCACATAAAAACATTCAAACACCACTTAACAACCAAGATCTAAGCATACGGAGCAACCAACACGAACAAGCGTCGTTCATTCAAGGGATTCATGCATTTACTCCAAAGGAGACATACATAGCACTTAAAAGGTTCATACATTAACAACCATACATAAAGCATTCATAAAAGGCAATTTAAACATGGTTTTACAAACCAAACATGGCATCAACAAGCCACACCAAAATCAACATAACAAGGAGTCTAAACATGCTCCTAAACCAAACATAAACATAACTCCAAAACATTCAAATCCCATTGCTTGACTATTACAATCCTATAATTTAAAGTTCATACTTGAGCTAACCAAAAGCAACACAAGCACACTTGGAGGCCCCCTTCTTGCTCTATCAACCCACAAACTACGGATCTACATTGCCGAACAAAGAGAGCGTAAGCATAAAGCTTAGTGAGGGTAAGCTCATTAAAACAAACCTCGACAATGCAGTGTCCAAGCACGAGCACAACCAAGGTAGAATGCATGATCTTACCTTCGATCCACAAGCCAAAATACACATTATGCATGACCATATAATCAATACTATGCCATGCTCAATAAGTCCAACCACATCATATGTAAACACATATAATAATCCATATTGGCAACACATCTCAAATCATATTGATACACATATCAACTCATATTGGCACCAAGCTATGACTCAAATACGCGAATAACCCGTTGGAACTCACATCCAACTACAACCATTACCTTACGGTGAGATTACACTCATCACCGTTCAAGCAGAGGGGATTCCACTCATCCTCACGCCCCGTCGATGGGATTACACTCATCACCGACTAACATATATAGGAAGGTTTTCCGAGCGAACCCGTACTCCATCTTGATGACTACCATCACCAAGACCACGCGTGCATTTGACTCAAGTGTGCACACTAACATCCTAATGATCGATCATTTGTACCCAAGCATACTAGTGCCAATATTAAACACAATTCTCAACATCATTTCATAACCACTTCCGTGCTTAGCACGTACTCACCATGATTAACATCATGCACAATCCACAAACCAAACTACATGCATATATCAATGCATCAAGTCAAGCCTCAACAACATGTATAACACATTATACATAACACCACAATCACAATTTAAAAGTGAGACATCCACAACATATAAAGATCAACCATAGTCTCTATCTAAAGCTTGGGATTAGGCTACCACTCTAATCCCAACTCTAGGTGGGTCTACCAAGCCCAACCTAGTCCACATGCTTGAACCAAATACTCGAAAACCATTTAAAAACATTTAACCACTCACCTTCACTTCCAAGCTCAACAACCAAGCAACCAAGACCTTCAAGCTTCTAGATTCACTCTCGATGCTTCACCAACACAATTCCATGTCTCTAAACAATCAAACACAGTCTATTAATCACCAAACAACCACAAACCCCTGCTGTAACTTATAACATCAATTAAGCATCAAATCAAGCCAAGAACACCCACAAAACTTCTCATTTTCGAGCAGACCTCTATACCCACTGAAATCTTCCATTTCAAACAACCAAACGATCATCAAACTCACCCAAAACGATCCTCATATACCATACTATCATAACCAAACATTTTTTCACTTAAAATAGCCTTAAACCAACTCTAAAACCTCTCTAAAACCCCAACAAAACCTATTTCCGAAAATTAGCTTAAATTCATCCAAAATTAAGATATGTTGGACCTTTTTGGTTTCTAAGATCATATCGGACATTAACAAATCAAAAACTTAAATCAAAACCCATAAAGTAGCAACCTTTAACATTTTCCATGGAAAACCAAATTTCTAAAACAATGATGAAAATAAATCTAATGATACTTTTGAAGAGAGGAAGATGAGAGTAAAATGAGGATATAATTACCTTTCAAAACCGACCAAAAATGAAGAAGAAAGGAGATGGAATAGTGAAAGGGAGGGAGAAGGGGTTTTTGACGTGGAGAGTGAAAAAGAAAGAAGAAGAAGATGAATTAAAAGTTGTCGTTTAATATAAAGGGGGTTATAATTTGAAAGACCAACTATTTACAAAAATGCCATTGAAATGACTATTGGGCTTAAATATAAAAAATTTGGTCCAACACTTTAGATTTAATTTTGCAAAACAAAAACCGAGACATTATTTTATTTATTTATTTCACCCGACCCTCAAACTCGGGTGTTACAACTCTCCCCCACTTAAGGAATTTCGTCCCCGAAATTACCTGACGGAAACAAGTACGAAAACTGCTCAAGCATATCAGCTTTCCTCTCCCACGTGGCCTCTTCCACACCTCTATGCCTCCACAACACCTTGACCAACTCTATGGTCTTGCCACGCAACACCTTGCTATCAGAAGCAAGTATCTCAACTGGTTCTTCATTGTAAGACAAATCCGGATTCAATTCTATCTCCTCAACAAGCATAACATGAGAAGGATCTGATCTATATCTCCTAAGCATCGACACATGAAAGACATCATGGATCTTCTCTAAATCTGAAGGCAATCTCAAACGGTAAGTTACTGGCTCAATCCACTCAACTATCTCATACGGACCAATAAACCTCGGACTCAACTTGCCCTTCCGGCCAAATCTCATTACCTTCTTCCACGGAGATACTTTCAGAAACACTTTCTCACCTACGGAGAACTCAATCTCTTTTCTCTTCAAATCTGCATAAGACTTCTGACGACCGGAAGCTGCTTTCAAACGGTCACAGATCAACTTCACTTTATCAGTAGTCCCCTTGAGCAAATTCGGCATAGGTAACAACCTCTGACCCGTTTCAGCCCAACAGATCGGAGTCCCACATCGTCTACCATACAAAGCCTCGTAAGGAGCCATATGTATACTAGCATGGTAACTGTTGTTGTAAGAAAACTCAACTAAGGGCAAGTGCTTCTCCCAAGAACCCTAGAAGTCAATCACACAACAACGGAGCATATCCTCTAATATCTGTATCACTCGCTCTGACTATCCATCGGACTGCGGATTATAAGAAGTACTGAAACGCAAACGACTACCTAGAGCACTATGCAAACAACTCCAGAACCTCGAAGTGAATCTCAAATCTCTGTCTAAAACAATAGACTTCGGAACTCCATGAAGTCTCACAATCTCACGAATGTACAAATTCACCAACTTGTCTAAAGAATCTGTAGTGTTCACTGCTAAGAAGTGAGCACACTTAGTGAATCTATCCACTATTACCCAAACAGAATTCTTCTTCGAAAGAGACAATGGTAACCCCGACACAAAATCCATAGTGATACTCTCCTTTTTCCATTCCGGAATCTTCAAAGGATGTAATAAACCTGAAGGAACCTGATGTTCCGCCTTTACTCTCTGACAAACCATACAACGGCTCACATACTCGGCTACATCCTTCTTCAAACCAACCCAGAAATAATCATTCTTCAAATCACGGTACATCTTAGTACTACCTGGATGCATAGAAAAATGACTCGAATGTGCTTCACTCAGAATCAGACGTCTCAACTCAATATCTTCAGGTACTACAACTCTGTCTCTGAAACACAACACACTCTCACTACTGAAACTATACTCGGTCGGTCTACCTTCGGCTATGTCTTGAACATGAGAAACTAAAGACACATCTTGCAACTGTTTCTCTCTAATCAACTGAATCAAAGAAGGTTTCACTTGCAACTTTGTGATCAAACCACCATCACCGGATACACTCAATCTAGCAAACATAACTCGCAACTTAATTGCAACTTTTCTACTCAAAGCATCGGCTACTACATTTGCCTTACCCGGATGATACTCAATCGTCAAATCATAGTCTTTCAAGAGCTCAAGCCATCTTCTCTGTTTCAAGTTCAACTCTCTCTGTGTCATCAAATACTTCAAGCTCTTATGATCAGTGTAAACTATACACTTCTTACCATACAAGTAGTGACGCCAAATCTTCAATGCAAATACAACCGCGGATAACTTTATATCGTGAGTGGGATAGTTCTTCTCATGAACCTTCAACTGCCTTGAAGCATAGGCCACAACTCTTCGTTCTTGCATCAAAACACAACCTAAACCTATGTAGGAAGCATCACTATAAATCACAAATTCTTTACCTGAAACTGGTTGTACCAACACTGGAGCATTCGTCAAAGCTTCTTTCAATTTTTCAAAAGCCTTCTGTCTTGCATCTGACCACTCAAACTTAACTCCTTTTTGTAACAATTTAGTCAAAGGAGTAGCTACTCTAGAGAAACCATCAACAAATCTCCTATAGTAACCGGCTAATCCTAGGAAACTTCTAATCTCAGTCACAGACTTAGGTTGTTTCCATTCATCAATAGCTTCAACCTTCGACGGATCAATACGGATACCTTCAGCTGACACAACATGACCAAGAAACACAACTTCTCGAATCCAGAACTCACATTTACTAAGCTTAGCATACAACTGGTTGCTCATCAACCTCTGTAAAACAAATCTCAAGTGCTCATCATGTTCTTCTTCTGATTTCGAGTACACAAGGATGTCATCTATGAAAACAACTACAAAACGATCTAGATAGTCTCTGAAAATTCTGTTCATCATATCCATGAATGGTGCAGGTGCATTCGTGAGCTCAAACGGCACCACATGGAACTCATAGTGACCATATCTAGTCCTAAAAGTTGTCTTCGGAACATCACATTCTTTTACTTTCAACTGATAGTACCCTGATCTCAAGTCTATCTTCAAGAACACTGATGCACCTCTCAACTGATCAAACAAATCATCTATACGAGGCAACAAATACTTGTTCTTTACGGTCAACTGATTCAACTGCCTGTAGTCTATACACATACGCATACTGCCATCTTTCTTCTTTACAAACAACACATGAGCACCCCAAGGCGAACTACTAGGCCTAATGAAACCACGGTCTAACAACTCTTGAAGCTGACTCTTCAATTCTTTCAACTTTTTCGGAGCCATACGATATGTAGCTATAGAAACTGGAGCAGACCCTGAGACAGTCTCAATTACAAACTCTACATCTCTGTCAGGAGGCAACCTTGGTAATTCTTCAAGAAACACATCCGGAAAATCACAAATTGTTCTAATATCTTTTGGCCTAGCCTCACTCATATTCGGATTCATAACATAAGCTAAGTAAGCCCCATAACCGAAATCCATCAACCTATGACCCTCTAAAGTTGACACAACATTCGACAATAACTTAATGTTCTCGTCTACTACTACTACCTCGTAGTCATCAGAAAGCTTCAAAGAAATCCTCTTCGTCTCAAAGTCTACACTAGCTATGTGCTCAACTAACCAGTCCATACCCAGAATAATATCAAAACCATAAAACGAAAGCTCCATCATATCAACAGGAAACACATGACCCTGAATCTTCAGCGGACACTTTCTGTACATTCGTCTAACCACAACCATCTCACCAAAAGAACTAGTCACATGCATACCTACATCTAAGATCTCAACAGGTATATTTAACTTTCGTGCATGCTCACTCAAAATGTAGGAATGCGTAGAACCTGAATCAACCAAAGAAAGCAAAGGCATAGACTGTAACTCAAAATTACCTACTATCACATAAGTGTCGTTCCTGGCCTCTTTCTGAGCATAGACTCTCGTTGGTCCACCTGCCTCTGGCTGTACGGCCACAACATGAGCAAGATTCCTCTGAGCATCTACCCTAGGTTCATCAACCCTAGGCTGGAAGTAGCCACGACCGCGCCCACGGCCTCTCTGATAATATATCGCTCTCGCAGAAGCCTGTGCTATGTTCGGTGCCTGTGCCGCCTGATGCGGACACTCCCTCCTAAAGTGGTCCCTCAAACCACAGTTCCAGTAAGCATGAAAGTTACCCCAACACTCTCCAGAATATTGTCTCCCACAACGTGTACACTCGGGCAAACGCCCTCCAGCTCTATGGCCATGGTGGCCACTGCCTCGCCTATGGTCAAACTGTTGTCTGCCACCCCGATGCCTCTTGGCATCTCTACGGTCAAAGTTATTATGTCTCCTACCAGAACTAGATCCTTCTGAACGCTTGGTCAGCCCCAAGCTATGCTCAAGGTCCTTGGCCCTAGCGACCAAGACATCAAAATCTGAGTAATATGAAGCTAAGGTGTACCTCTTAACTTCCTCATGAAGCCCATATCTGAAACGGTTACAACGGTCCCTCTCAGTAGGAACCAACTCTGGAGCGTACTGACTCAAACGAACAAAACGGATCTCGTAGTCAGTCACTGAAGCATCTCCCTGAACAAGAGTCATAAACTCTCGCTTCTTCTCATCAAGATATCTCGGCCCCAAGTACCTCTTCCGGAAAGCAGACTCAAAGAAATCACACCCAATCTCAGCCTCAGGAACCCCAGTAGTAATGGTGACCCACCAAGTGTAGGCATCACCCTGTAGCAACGAAATCACACAACCCAATTTGCGAGCACTAACGCAACCCATCTAAGCTAAGATGCGGAAAGTCTTCTCCAACCACAACTCGGACCTCTCCGGTGTAGACCCTCTGAACTCTTCAGCCCCTAGGCTGCGTAGCCTCTCCAACGGTAAACTAGTATCATCACCTCTAGGCTGAGCTGCAGCCTGAGCTCCAGCAACCGCAGCCTGAAATGCTCCCGCTATAGCTTGCACAAGCGGAGCCATATCTATTTCGGCAGGACCTTGGCCACCTTGGCCAACCTGAGGTCCCTCTCCCTCAGCTCCAGCCTCGCCTCCTACTCCAGGCTGAGGAGGTGGTGCTGGTGGAGGTGGTGGAGGAGCTCCAACTCCAGCAGCATGCTCTCCCACGTGAGCCTCAACTCTAACCACCGGCTCATCAACAGGAGCCGCAACATGTGGTTCATGACGAACCACCCTCGGTCTACCCCTAGACCTCGACATCGCTCTCACAAACAACAACTAAAACAACAAAAAAGCATAAAAAGAATGGGTTAGGAAGGCAAGGGTTCCAAGTGGCTCAAGTATGTTCCCTCACTTTTAAAAAAAATCCTTTTTCCGATGTAATAGTAGCAATGGGACTCTACACAACATGCTTCAAACAAAACAACACACATACATGCTCAAACAAGCATACAACAAGGCATACTTGATAAACAAGCAAACATGCTTACATGGCAAGCAAACACCGTGTATTTCGATACAAAAACTCAACTTACCTCACTTACCTGCCCAAGGTCTCGGAAACCTTAGGCTCTGATACCAACAAGTGTAACCCCCTCGTCCCGGTCCGGACGCTTGACCAATCCGAGTGGGCTACACGAGGATAACCGAGGCGAAACCCGTTAAGGCTCCACTTCGGTTACCGACCCAAGGAATACTTTTTCATTAATTATCTTCTCTAGATGCTTTATTAAATATCTTATGTGAACAAACGACATCGGGAGCAACAAGCAAAGCGAACAAACGAACATAAGACATAAAACAACCCATTTTACCTTTTTTAAAGCAGGCTGTATCGATACACTAAGAGAGGGTATCGATACGCCTTGACTAGGTCAACGACCCAAGGTCAAACCAGGGAGACGGTATCGGTACACAGGTTGACCGTACTGATACGCCCTGACTGGTCAACATCTCACGGTCAATGATACAAAATCGTATCGATACACCCTAGACTCGTACTGATACGCCAAAATCTCGTCAAAGACTCGGATTTCCAGAGAGGATTTGACGTATCGATACGCCCTCATGTATCAGTACGCTAGGCCAAACTTGAGTCCCAAAGCGTAGAACCGTAGCAATACGGCCCTTGGGCGTACCGATACGCCCTGCACTGCAATACCCAAGTTTGCAGCCTAAGACTCCAAAACACCACTCTAAATGCATTTTAAGACTTCCTTAGCCACATACAAACATTCAAACACCACTTAACAACCAAGATCTAAGCATATGGAGCAACCAACACGAACAAGCGTCGTTCATTCAAGGGATTCATGCATTTACTCCAAAGGAGACATACATAGCAGTTAAAAGGTTCATACATTAACAACCATACATAAAGCATTCATAAAAGGCAATTTAAACATGGTTTTACAAACCAAACATGGCATCAACAAGCCACACCAAAATCAACATAACAAGGAGTTTAAACATGCTCCTAAACCAAACATAAACATAACTCCAAAACATTCAAATCCCATTGCTTGACTATTACAATCCTATAATTTAAAGTTCATACTTGAGCTAACCAAAAGCAACACAAGCACACTTGAAGGCCCCCTTCTTGCTTTATCAACCCACGAACTACGGATCTGCATTGTCGAACAAAGAGAGCGTAAGCATAAAGCTTAGTGAGCGTAAGCTCATTAAAACAAACATCGACAATGCAGGGTCCAAGCACGAGCACAACCAAGGTAGAATGCATGATCTTACCTTCGATACACAAGCCAAAATACACATGATGCATGACCATATAATCAATACTATGCCATGCTCAACACGTCCAACCACATCATATGTAAACACATATAATAATCCATATTGGCAACACATCTCAAATCATATTGATACACATATCAACTCATATTGGCACCTAGCTATGACTTGAATAAGTAGATAACACGTTGGAACTCACATCCAACTACAACCATTACCTTACGGTGGGATTACACTCATCACCGTTCACGCGGAGGGGATTCCACTCATCCTCACGCCCCGTCGATGGGATTACACTCATCACCGACTAACATATATAAGAAGGTTTTCCGGGCGAATCCGTACTCCATCTTGATGACTACCATCACCAAGACCACGCGCGCATTTGACTCAAGTGTGCACACTAACATCTTAATGATCAATTATTTGTACCCAAGCATACTAGTGCCAATATTAAACACAATTCTTAACATCATTTCACAACCACTTCCGTGCTTAGCACGTACTCACCATGATTAACATCATGCACAATCCACAAACCAAACTACATGCATATATCAATGCATCAAGCCAAGCCTCAACAACATGTATAACACATTATACATAACACCACAATCACAATTTAAAAGTGAGACATCCACAACATATAAAGATCAACCATAGTCTCTATCTAAAGCTTGGGATTAGGCTACCACTCTAATCCCAACTCTAGGTGGGTCTACCAAGCCCAACCTAGTCCACATGCTTGAACCAAATACTCGGAAACCATTTAAAAACATTTAATCACTCACCTTCACTTCCAAGCTCAACAACCAAGCAACCAAGACCTTCAAGCTTCCGGATTCACTCTCGATGCTTCACCAACACAATTCCTTGTCTCTAAACAATCAAACACACTCTATTAATCACCATACAACCACAAACCCCTGCTATAACTTATAACATCAATTAAGCATCAAATCAAGCCAAGAACACCCACAAAACTTCTCATTTTCGAGCAGCCCTCTATACCCACTGAAATCTTCCATTTCAAACAACCAAACGATCATCAAACTCACCCAAAACGATCCTCAAATACCATACCATCATAACCAAATATTTTCTCACTTAAAATAGCCCTTAAACCAACTCTAAAACCTCTCTAAAACCCCAACAAAACTCATTTATGAAAATTAGCTTAAATTCATCCAAAATTAAGACATGTTGGACCTTTTTGGTTTCTAAGATCATATCGGACATTAACAAATCAAAAACTTAAATCAAAACCCATAAAGTAACAACCTTTAACATTTTCCATGGAAAACCAAATTTCTAAAACAATGATGAAAATGAAATCTAATGGTACTTTTGAAGAGAGAAAGATGATAGTAAAATGGGGATATAATTACCTTTCAAAATCGACCAAAAATGAAGAAGAAAGGAGATGGAATAGTGAAATGGAGGGGGAAGGGTTTTTTGACGTGGAGAGTGAAAAAGGAAGAAGATTAAGATGAATTAAAAGTTGTCTTTTAATATAAAGGGGGTTTTAATTTGAAAGACCAACTATTTACAAAAATGCCATTGAAATGGCTATTGGGCTTAAATATCAAAAATTTGGTCCAACACTTTAGATTTAATTTTGCAAAACAAAAACCGAGACATTATTTTATTTATTTATTTCACCCGACCCCCAAACCCGGGTGTTACATCAGATTTATTGGACTTTGAAATATCGTATTTATCGGACTATGTTTTAAGACTATTACAAATACGATTTTACATCATTGTCTGCATGGGTTGGGATTGTACGGTGGAAGTAGTGGTTTTTACCATACATTGATTGGTGGATGTAGAGAGTGGTTCTAGGGAACCTTACTCTTCGGACGGTGTTGTAGTTGGGATTCATTGAATTGTTTTTACAAGTTAAAGCTTTTTATTTTGTACATCGTTATTTGTGAATTTAAAGATTTTATCGAAATAATTGTATTTTTGAGATTGAGATTTTTCTTGCACTTTAGAGACACACTAAGCTCTCTAGCTTACTCCCCCTTAATTCTTCTTACAGATACGCAGACTCTAGGGGTTACAGCACTTGGAGGATCTCGGATTTTATTCGGTTATTTTATTATTCAGTACGAAATTATTTTAGTTTAATCGAATTTCTATTTATTATTTTGGGACATGGATGTAATTTTGGACTATTTATGTTTTGAGATTATTTTTAACATTCATTTACTGTTATTTTAATTCAAAGATTTTATATAAATATTTGAATATTTATTGTGATATTTATATTTTTATTTATTATTAAATTTATGTTATTTTATTTTAATTAAAGTATAATTTTCAAAATTGGATTTCTTGAGGGAAAAGTTTTCAAACGTAACTTCCTAAATTCGGTCTATTCTCCTAGGTCGGATTTAGAGGGTTACATATCTTGCTTCTGATCTTGCTTATCCCCCGAACTCGATTAAAATCGGTCTAACCTGAAAAATAACAAGGTGAGTCATTATAGTAAGATACACATCATGCGCAACTACAACTAATTAACAAAAATAGATTCATTTTATCTCACTTTCAACTGTACTCAATTATTTCTCAACCATCAAACTCGAGACTATTCACTAAGTTCATAGTAATTATCCATGTGCTCATCATGTTATCAATTCATTCCAATAATACAATAACAATACATGAGTGTACATTCAACACAACACACATTAATTAAAAGAAAGCAATTCATTGTCATACTTCTTCCATAATTAAACAAGAAGATTACGTTCATACCTATGTGCACGTATTTCCTGTATCATAAATATTAAAACAAGATACTTTTTAATCAATGCTTACAATAATCTAAGTTGGATACAATTACGTTCCTATTTCACAGTGAAAATTTAAGCAATAGTCTATATGTGTCCAAGCATACAACCGAGTTGACATGACATGCATTGCTTCTAACTAAAACATTTTTAAAATAACACTAACAATCTTTTAACAAAAAGAAAAGAGAACCAGAAATATTAACAGAAGCTTCTATATCAAAGAAAAAACAGCTACGAACTACATTGCCACATACATGCAAGAAACTAATAGTTAAAAGTACACTACATATTATCTATCTAATAATCCTAAAAATATCAACCGATTTACAGCAAGTAAATGGTTTCTCCTAGAAAAAAACCCTAAAATTCTCTACACCACAAAGGTAAAAATGCATTATAGGTCAAACATTCATAAGCATTTAGATTATATAACATGTACATCCAAATAATGAATTTTACTCAATACATGGACCATTGACATATAGTGTACAATTCTGACATATAATATTAGAGCTGGCTTAATTACAGATAAGTTCTTGGGAAAATGTGATACAAATTACAAGTTCTTTTAACAAAAAATAACTTTAAAATAAGAATAAATCAGATAAACAATAAGGTAAAAAGAACAAACTTTCGTTAAATACACCACCTCAAAGATGAGTTTTATGGATTAAAAAATCCAACATAATAATGAAAATTTAAAAAATAAACTTAATAAAGAACAACGTAAAATCCAAGTGAATAAAATGATAATCAAGGTTAAAAGATGATATTTACAAATATGGGGAAGTTCCAATGAAAATTCAGAGATATGTGACCCTAGCCAACGCAGTTAAATGAAAATCAAGTACAATTCAAAAGGTAAAATATAATTAAAAAGATTAAATATTCAAATAATAACATAAATTAAGAACTAAGAACTACAATATCCATGTTTACTATTAACCAAGTAGGAAGATCAACAAAAATAAAAACACCATGTAAATAAATATTAAATCAACTTATCATGAAGTGTCATAATGATAGAAAAATTTCAGTCCCTAGGATCCTTTATATCGAACAACTTCAAGCCCCGCTCTAGTATAAAATCAACAAATATTAGAAATATAATCTTTAAATCATACTACACAATGTAGAGGAAACACCAACAAAGATAAATAACTGTCGATGCTATCAACTGTCCAAATTTCAATAAACATTAACCCTTGAATAGTTCCTAATCTATATCAGTCTCATTATTTACAATAATAAGCACATTTGACAGCTATATCATTTTGAAATCCGAAAACGCCAGTTATGGACCTACCAAAATTAACCATTACTTCTTTTAAAACCCTAAAAATTTTAAACACTAAAAACCTATTACAATCATATTTTTACCCTATTTTTAAGCTAAAAACGGATCAATTCGATACTGTCCAGATATAAATTTAAGAAACACAACAAATCAATTTAAATAAACACATTCAAGAATCTCCATTAATTTCAATTTAACTAGCATCAAATCTTCATTTTACATACATCAATTCTACATTTTCATCTCATACTTTCAGTTCAATAATTCAATCCTTCATCATAAAAATTTCACACATTCAAAATTTATAATAGTCCCATTAAAGCATTTCGAAAATCAGTAACTATATATGCTTACATGCATAATCAGCAATTGAATTTTCACAAACAAATTTCACTAACAACTATATAAGATTAAATTCACCTAATTCCTCTACAAGGATTCTAACATAACCTTAATCCCCAATTTTAAACCCAAAACCCATCATTTCTTCCTTCAACATTTCAAATTCAAATTACAAAAACTACCATTACAAAATTCTCTCCTTTAAAATCATATAAAAATCACGCATAAAATCTCCAAATTTTTAATCCAAAATAACAAAATCTATCTTACCTCAAAACATTTCTTTCTTCCTCGCGATTGATCCTCAAAAGCTTTCTTCCTCAACCTTCAATGTGTGCGTCAATTTCTCGTGAATACCTTAAACCCTTTGAACCAAAAAAATGGTCGATATTTGTTGTGTTTTCCTGCTTCTCTAAGTCTGTATATCACCCTTTACTTTTTTTTTTCTTTTTTACCTAGACAACTGATAATCATAATCATTTTTTTCATCCAACAGTTAAGATTAATTTAGCTTCATCCAAGGGTTTAAGATATGAGACTTCTTTTTAGTCTTTATTTAAGCAACTTGTTTTTAGAATTTCTCTACTTTATGCTAAAATCTAGGGGTAAATTTTTTTGAATTTTTTTGGGAAAATTTCTTTGGATTTCTTTGCAATACACTGGCACTGAAATTTTTTTAGTTTTCACACATGCCTTAGTTTTAGGTTTTAGAGACTTAATTTAGGGATAATGTTTAAGGTTTTAGGTTTAGTAGTTTAAAATTTAGTGATAGTGAATAGAATTTAGGGTTTAGAGTTAGAATTTAAGGTTTATAGCTTAAAACCTATATCTTCACCATATTACCATAAAACCTAAAACCTAACTTCTAAACCCTAGATCCTAACCATAATCCTTAAGTTCTAACCATTACCCCTAAATTCTAAACTCCAACACCTAAACCATAAACCATAAACTGAGTCTCTAAACCCTAAAACGAAGGCACTTGTGAAAATTAAAAGTTCTCACTGTCAATTTATTAGATATAAATCCAATTTCTTTTACCTAATAATTATGCTCTTTTGAGGCGAATACACTTTATTACCATATCATATAAGCAGGAAATAATATCTAAATTTAAATATTGGCCCTGTTTGACAATTAGTTGATAGATGATAGCGGATTATATTAGTTGATAACTGATAGCGGATTATATTAGCTGACAGCTGATTGTATTAGCTGATTTGTCTAGCAGATTATATTAGCTAATTGTATAAAAATTTTATTGATACAATTAACTGATAGCTGATAGTTGTTTGAAAAGTTTATTAGTTATCAATATTTTGTATATTAATTATATTATGAAAATTAATTTTTTAATATAACATTACTAAGCATCTTTGAATGATCTATATACTAATTTGTTATTTATATAATTATTTTTAATACAATTTAATTAATTATTACATTTAAATACAAATATAAATGTGTGAGAATAAAAAAAATATTATTTTACAAATGTCTAAATATATGAGGGTGAGAATTAAAATAAAAAAATTAAATTTAAGTTATTTAAAGATTTTTTTTTATCATTGTTAAGAGTAAAAAAGGTCTTCATAACACTTATGTTAACATTTCTAATTTCAAAAAACTTCTATTAGCAAATTTTTCAAATTAGAGATTTCATCCCAATTTACTATTCCAATCAACTATTCACCAAATATTCAAACTAGCAGATTTAATTGATCAAACTTCTAATATTAACTCAAACCTCTCAATTTTTTTTTCATAACTACTAAACAAAATATCCAATACCATGAGCTGAATTTCCATTATTTTTATCCTTATCAATTAAACTTTTAATGGCATATTATCAGAGATTTTTGGTTTTCGATCAGCGATTCAATGTATATCTTATTAGATTTTAAGGTTCAATTGTATGTGATTGAAAATAAAAAACTACGGACGTAAAGCCACATGTTGACACAATATAAGATCCGAGATGCACTTTCCATGGCGATCGATCCTCCGAGAGCAATTGACACCACCGTCTAAAATGTTTCGGACCACAACATTTAGAGACTGAATTCCTTGAACTTCATATATTTCCACCTTAGCATCGTCTTCATTCACCCCTTTCACTGTCTCGTCAATGGCCTTCGGAGGTGCATTCAAAAGGACAGAGACTACACCCTTCACCCACTGGGGTGTTATGATAAGCTTCAGCTTCTTAAAGTCCCGAGGGAAGTGTGGGATGATGGAGAAATTCAAGTCGTTTCCTTTATCTCCGGCCCTACTATGGGCTATACTATAAAGCGGAACCTTTTGCTCAGATGGAGCTGCCAAGAGGCCGATTTCTGATGACCAACGATAATCTAGTCCAGTGTCTTGCATATCTTCTTTTGGAAATGGCGGTAATGCTGGTTCATATGAAATGCAGGCCTTCGTAATATCTGCAAAGACAGGTTCCTGATGTTTTAGTTCACCGACTTCCGTTTGCTTTGCCCCTATCTGCCAGAAAACAAGTTCGCGGCTGATCTGAATGGAAATAAAACAGAATAGTGAAAGATTGTTGTATATTAATGAACTACTTTTCATAAGCATATCTGAAAATTATTGAACTCAATAGTGCAAAAGATGAGATGTCGGCTTGATTACAGTTTCAAGTTCGACATTAAGGATTTCATGTACTAAGAAATTATTTGGATGAAAGATGGGAAATGGGAGAGTACCAATTGTTTTTCCAGAACAATCTCCTTCTTGATACCAGTGCTGCATGAGATTATAAACAGAATAATTGTAGGTTAGGCACGAAGATCATTGAGCCACCAAAGAAACTCACCATCCATGCATATTACAAACTATTGGAATAATTCAGAACCAGGGAAATTTATACATGAAACTATTGGAGTTTAGTACTTTGTACGTGTATACGGTATATATCATAGTCATAGATATAAAATTAGAAGGAAATATACCTGATACCGCCGCCACCGGCTGGTCCATTTGTATATAATGCAGTAAATTCTTTAACGAATTGTTGTGCGTGTTTCTTCTCCTGGAATAGTCCATCCATGCGTAGCCGAAGATCTTCACAAGCCCTCCATGTCGGTAGATAGTTATCAATGCTGGTAGCTTTCAGGCTATCAAGTCCGATTATATAAGAAAGAACACGGGAGCTAACACCAGGAAATGTCTCTTCCATCCATGATCTAACCTAATATATAAACAAAGAAAAGGGATACCAAGAGTCCACGGGAAACAATGAGAAAAGTATTTCAAATGCATTTAAAGACAATGATCAATTTCACTTGAAACCAAGAAAGTAAAAAACAATCAAACTTTTTTTACAACAGACTTACAAGAAATTCAGCAGCTTTTGCACGTTTAACGCATTCGTATCCTCCATATGATATCTCACCCCATCCTTTCCATCCACAGTGCTGGAAAAAAGATAAATTAGTAAGAGCAGAAACTACCTTAAGAGGACATTAAGGCATTGCTTGGTATGGAGGATGAAAAATTAGTTAATCAAATGGTTAAGATTCATAACCACTTTCTTACTTTGAATCTTAACCATTTGATTAACTAATTTTCCATCCTCTCTTTTCCATCCTTCATACCAAGCAAAGCCTACACCCAGAGGAGTAATATCTACGACTAGAAAATTATTGTGATAACTTCGTGCTGTGGGGGATTGCAACGACAAGTAACAACAGAAATCCCTCGATCACAGAGTGAAGGGAGAATAATGCTTTGTTGAAATACCTACAAGCCATCTGCTGCACGACTGAAACTTAGATAAAAAAATTCCAAGATCAAAGCTAAATATTACCTTCAGGACTGAAGGTCTATGTCATTCAGACTATTTTTCTTTAAGTCCCCGTGTTCGACACTTGTGTCTGACACAGATATGGGGATATGACTTCCAAAGATCCTCCAAATACATGAAAAGCCTTAGAAAAGTCTAACCGTACCCAGATACATACCCATATACGACACTTATACCTAAGTTCAAGTAACATAGCTGAACGTTACCTTTGGAATTAACCGCAGAAGTTGATCAGGAACAGGATGAGCAGAAGGTTTTGCACCACAACAGAGAACTTTAGAGCTAGATAATGGCTGGAACGAAACACCCCGAAAATCAACTACCTGTAGTTGCAAGAAGCCTATTTTTGTTTAGTTTTCCCTTTCAGTGCAGTTATACAGGTACAAATTTCCAAAAATGAAATTCAACTTACAACGTCAGGTGTAATGTAAGCACTTGGATCTCCAACCTCGTAAAGTAGTTGTTCTGCACAAGTACTGAAATTTAAAACTCCACCACTACCTTCCGCCTTCATGACGCAAACTTCCCCACTGAATGAAATTTCAGCATATGGCAGTGATAGATCCAGGAGATTTGTGAAAGACAAGCTCCGATGCTTGTCCGCTAGATTAGAGAAAATGCAGCACATTGAAGCCGGGTCGATTAGAATTCTCCATTTTATTTGGCCTATTTCCCTTGTTATCATCAAGACAAACAAAGTGTAACTAACCTGGATGCATGAAGTATCCCCCTGTGAGTTGACAACCACACTCTAGAAGGTGTCCAGCCAGAGATCCCTGCGCTAATAGCTCCAAGTCATCCCAATTCCAGCCCAGTTCATAAACCTTATCACATTCCAAAGAGACCATTTTGATTAAATCCTTATAGCTTAGCCATCAAAATAGCAGCACAAGCTGTGAAATATAATTATAATAAACTAAAGTATAGAATCATAATGCTGATAAGTAAAATTATTTTGATGTGCAAAGTCATGAAAAACTAGATAATTATACCAAGTCTCTGAAAAGGGAAAACCGAACGCCAAGTAATGAGAAGAAAGGGTAGATTTTCATACCATTGGTGCTAAGAATAATGCGGCATCAGCAACCCTTGAAGTAATTATAACATTTGGTTGGTATCTCTCCAGAGATGCAACTATTGGGGCTGCTCCCAGATATGTGCTAATACCCTGCAGAGAATTAAACAAAATGGAGCTCAAGAGTTTGCAGTCCTCATCAAATTTCATGAATAAAGATGGAAAAATGCACACATGCATATGAAAATCTGATCATAAATAATTTTAACCTAAAACCATAAAGAAGATGCAATTAAGTCCAATGAATGGTACATTCAAGGAGTACCAGATTCTTACACCTTCCGTGCTAACCAGCTTCTCAGGCAAAGATCCTGAACCTGAATATTTTAAAATATTTATCATTTGGAGTCAGAGAATGTTGCTAAACACAATGAATCTAAATACTGAATTGCACTCAACTTATATGCCAACTATATTTCCTAAAATAAAGATCATATGAATGTCAGTTACTCAGTTACCAGAGCTCACTCGCATAACTCTCATGCATAACTAACATAAATTTAGAAGGGGCTAACTCGATGAGCATACTTGATTCGTTAACAAAGGCCTCATGAGCCACAGACACAGACAAACAAATCCCAAGGCTGCTGGCTATTTCTAAAACCTTTTCTCGAGCACCAAGCGGATCCACTATCCAGAAAAAGAAAAAACATGAAAAGAAAATATCAGACAAAATTAAACATCAGGAGAAAGCATGTTGGTGGAATTTGGCAGACAACATCTGAAACTTTGTTTTCAAATACTCATACTTGCACCCATGTTGGTAATTATACAAATTCCTCTATCCACAGCCAAAGGTAGTAGCAAAGACATCCATTCTGAAACTGCAAAATTTAACATTTTAGAGAAACCCCAACAAGAAAAGATAAACAAGTTTGAGTTCAAAACAATGGAAAGCAACACTAACATACTATTAGAATCATAGCCATCACCGCCGGACGCCATAGCCTGGTATCGCTCAGCAAGAGTACGTTCTGCTAAACATTCAAGAACAATATAATTCAGCTCATTTACTCTGTTAAGCAACTTCAGAGCTGCCATTGGCCGGTCACCACCAAACCCAGCTCCACAACCAATATAAACTTTGTCTTTTCTTCTTTGCGGATTGATTCGCTGCAGTTTAACATACAATACAATAATTCATCCTCTGGAAAACCATTTCGGATATCTCATTCTAAAAACTAATAAGATTAGGGATTAGCTAACCTTCTTGATCAGGCAGTCATGAATCTCTTCGAAGCTCCGCTTTTCCATTGAAATCTGGTGAAAATTCAGTATACAAAACCGAGTTGAGACCAAAAGCTAAGCAGCCAATAATTGATGTATTGATGAAATCAGAAAACCCTTTGTTTTACCCTGAAAGAGTTATGAAATTGTCTCACCGCTGACTTTTCTTCTTTGGAATGCAGATTGAGATTATCAAACCGAGCAGTTCCCTTATTAGAAAGGTTAAAAAAAAGCTCTCATTTCTTATTTTGGGAATTATTAAAATGCCCCATTAGCAGAAAATTATTAAAAATTGACTATAAAAAATTTGAAATGATTTGACAAAAGTAAACAGAAAAAATTATTTTAGATTTTATATATTTTTACATAATTATTTTTTTAGTAATGCAACATTTTTCAAGTCAACACATTTATTTATATCATACTATTACTATTATGCACCCTTTAATTTGATAAATCTGAACCATAAAATTTGTTTTAAGCGGTCACGCGACATGTCGCTAGAGGTTAGATTGAACGGACGGTAGGTGGCTGAAAATTAGTAGCTGAAAAGTGATTAAAGTTTTTTTGGTAAAATATACTTTTAAAAATTTAGGGGTAAAATTAAAAAAGTGTTATTAACGTGTACGTCGTCGGGTAAGGAAAACAAACGTTTTATCCAATGACTAAAAATGTAAATGACCAAAACGGTCGAATTTAAAAATCAATAAATAAAAATGTATATTGACTAAATATAAGTGACCATTAGAGTAGTTCACCCAATGTTTTATCCAATGATCAGAATAGAATCATCACATAATTTAGTGACAGATGGGAGTATTTTACCCGAAAAGAAAATTCATTTGGTTTCATCTCTGGAGCCCTCAGTTTTCTTTCAGATTTACGATCTAACCTTCTCATTTTCTCTTCATTCTAACAAACATAGCCATCTTTGTTTTGTTTAAGGATGACCCTCGGTTTTGCCACTATTAACGGCGTTACCCCTTTGTAAGAAACCCTAGTGTTGATTTTTTTTTGTAGCTGTGTTCGTATCGTTTTTTTTTTTGGAGTTTAGGATTGTAATATGAATAGTAGAGGGAGGTATCCACCACCAGGAATTGGCGATGGCCGGGGTGGCGGAGTGAATGCGAACCCTAGTTTTCAGTCGAGGCCGTCGCAACAGCACTACGTGCAGAGGAATCTGGTGCAGAATCAGCAGCAGTTTCAACAACATCACAATCAGCAGCATTTTCAACAACATCAGCAGCAACAGCAACAGCAGTGGCTCAGGCATAACCAGTTGCCCGGCGGCAATGATTCCAGTGTCATCGACGAAGTCGAGAAGACCGTACAATCGGAAGCCGTTGACTCAAGGTCACTTTTGAATTTCATTTCTTCTCCATGTTTATGACTATCTTGTTCTCTGTTGTATCATGTGGCATCATCTCTCTTCCATAGTCGACTATTCACTTTTTGAGAGTTCTTAATGATTTTAGGCAATAGATTTTAGGGTTTGGTTTAGTTCCAAACTTCCCATTAGGAAGTACCTGATGAGTGAAGAATGGAATTTATGTATTGCCTTTGTTACTTTTCACTTCTTTATCTTTAAGCTGTTAACCTCTCTTTTGGTATAATCTCATGTATATGCAATAGATTCAAACTTAAACTTGTGATGATTTTCAAAAACCGTGCTTTCCTTTAACAAACATATCGTGTTTATTGTACATGATTCTAAATTTGTGTTTTCCTTTTTCAGTTCACAAGATTGGAAGGCAAGGCTAAAGATACCACCACCGGATACACGCTACAAAACAGAGGTATATATTCCTCATATAGGTCCCTGTTGGTATAATATAGCAGAACTATCATTTTAAAAACTTTCTTAAAGGGTCTGCTTTTATCAGTTATGTTTAGAATGCAATTGCAGCATAGGTTCTTAGGTTTATGGATTTAACGTTGATAATCATTACCATCACCATACATTTATGAAACTATAAAAATTTTCTCAGCTCTTTAGAATGGTAAAGAACAAATCGCCTTTTTATGTTATTCTGGTAATGCAGGTGGATTACTCTTCTTTACATCTGGCTATCTTATGAATTTATATACAATTATACCTAATTCTATGATGTTGAGGCTTTATAAATTGAACTTACATGCAAAACACTATTTTTGGCTTCCATTACTTCGTTTTTGGAAGCATACAATCTTATTTTCATGACATCTCTCTCTCTCTCATTACAATGCATGATAGCGGCACAGTTTGTATTTGGGCGCATTTCAAATGTTATAGTTACATGTTTGCGCACTGAACTGCCTATTAAATTGCTGCCTGCCAGGATGTGACGGCTACCAAAGGAAATGAGTTTGAGGACTATTTTCTGAAACGTGAACTTCTTATGGGAATATATGAGAAGGGTTTTGAAAGACCATCTCCTATTCAGGAAGAGAGTATTCCCATTGCTTTAACCGGAAGTGATATACTTGCTAGAGCCAAGAATGGAACTGGAAAGACAGCAGCATTTTGCATTCCTGCCTTGGAAAAAATTGACCAGGATAACAATGTTATTCAAGGTTAAATCTTGATTTATAGATTTTCCTTTTATATTTTTGTGTGTATCTATTATTGGTTCGGTTACATTGTAATGGGTACTGCAAATAAGATAACTTTGCCCTTTCATTTGTTTATTGTTTTTCTAGTTGCTTGATCTGCATGTAAATCAGAGGGAGAGAGGCATATTTACTGAATAAGTTAATTGTAATTTGAATTACGGGCATGGATGAACATAGTGAAATCAGGGTTCAAACTCTGTACCATTCTTGAGCCAGTCCATTTTGTATTCCTTCTTGCTTAGTAAGTGCGACTTTTGTGTTAGTACAGGGATAAGCATTTACTTTTCTTGATGAAACCTCCCCGAATTAAGTTATTAGTTTGTTGCTTTTTTTTGGGGGGGGGGGGGGGAGGGGGGGAGAGGGTGGTGTGGGGCTGGCAAAACTCTTTTTTAGCTTACTTTGATATATGAGTCATTTTCATATGTCTTCTCTATTTTATGTTGCTACTTTTGGCATAAAGAAGTTATCAAACCTTCTCTTGAAATTTTGTTTTCTTACTTTACATTAATTACCTGTTCAGTTCTTGTGTTTACCCAAAAATATGTATTTTGCACAGTTGTTATACTTGTTCCAACTCGAGAACTGGCTCTGCAGACATCACAAGTGTGCAAGGAGCTTGGGAAGCATTTACAAATTCAAGTCATGGTCACAACAGGAGGTACCAGTCTCAAGGATGATATCATGCGATTGTATCAACCAGTCCATTTGTTGGTTGGAACCCCTGGCAGAATTTTAGACCTTGCTAAGAAGGGTGTTTGCATTTTGAAAGATTGTTCAATGCTTATCATGGATGAAGTAAGTATTTGGTATTTTCTATCTGTAATTCTTCGTTCAGTTTGATTAAATTTACATTTTAGAATTTGAAGCTTTTTATTTGGATAGACATGGAAGAAAGATTATTCATTATTTATTCTTTTTGTATCTCGTTAGCTGTGGTTTATGGTTTGTTTTCTTTTTGTTTGGTGAGATGGTGAAGGGCTATGCTTGCCTCTGTTTTACAATTTGGAAATTTCAGCAATCAATTGAAAAGTTCATTGGTTTCTTTCCAAAAGTCCTAGAAACAGTTTTGGTTGCATAATTTATTGAATTTTTGCATAAAGTGTTTAAATGTAATTGCAATTACTTATTGTAAGTTGGCTGTATACCTGTACCCCATTATCCATAGCTTAGAATTTTCTTTGGAAAATTCAACTGAATATGCAGTTACTGAAGCTGTTTGTGAAAATGTCTTCAACCTTTCTTTGTGAATACTCACTTTATTTGTCCCAGAGTCCCCATCTCTATTGTTCTGTAAAGATTGACCATGGTTATTATCTGTTCCTCGTATTCCCTTGCCTTTATATATATTTATAAATTTCTTATATTTATATACATGCTAGTTTTGGAAGTTCTGAAGTGTTAGTGAGTCGGTGGTATAAAAATCCTTAAAAAAGAAGGAAGCAAGTTGCTTGTTGTGCAATGGAGAATTTATTTGATTATTTTCCTTGTCTTTAGCATGCATGATTTAAGTTTATGATCTGCATAATCTGATGTTTTGTCTTATGCTTTCTTTCAGGCAGATAAACTTCTGTCTCCCGAGTTTCAACCTTCCATAGAGCAGTTGATACGTTTTCTTCCTGCAACTCGCCAAATTTTGATGTTTTCTGCCACATTTCCTGTTACTGTTAAGGACTTTAAAGACAGATACCTACAGAAACCTTACATTATTAATCTAATGGATGAGCTTACCCTGAAGGGTATTACGCAATATTATGCTTTCGTGGAAGAAAGACAGAAAGTCCACTGCCTAAATACTCTTTTCTCTAAGGTTTAACCTTATATTAACTTTTATCTAGTTTTTTTTCTTTCTTTTTCCGTTGTTTGGATGAGATTTGATATAAATTTATTTGCAGCTGCAAATAAACCAATCAATCATTTTCTGCAACTCAGTAAATCGAGTGGAGCTGCTGGCCAAGAAAATTACAGAACTTGGCTACTCTTGCTTTTACATCCATGCAAAGATGCTTCAGGACCATCGTAACAGAGTATTTCACGATTTCCGTAACGGTGCATGCAGGAATCTTGTTTGTACTGGTATGTCGTGCCATGATGTGTGTTTTTGCCTTTTTGGTACATGAGCTCATCTTAGTTTGCAGTTTGGTTATGTAACAAGTAATTGGTATTGATACTGATATAATTTGTCAGGCTTGACATTAGTTTTGTTTTCATCTTTTGTTTCGCTAGACAATATAGCTGAAGTCATAATACCTATCATTTGAACCCACCCCCGTGTTTATTTTAACCATCGATGCTCTGCATTTGAATTTGCCTCCCACTTTCACAAAAGTTAAATCTAGGGATTGAAGAATGATATTATTTTTATTTTAATAGATTTATGGTACAATTTGAGCTATATTGAAACTTTGCTTTTAATTCTTCTTGTTGTAACACTCTAATGAGTGGGCATTAATTATTTATTTCAACTGATGTGCATCAAATTTTAGTTTCATTAGGATTAGTTCTCTATGCCAGTGCAAAAAACAGTTGTACTTTCTTCATAAGCATTCTACACTAGTCATTATGTGATGTATTTTACTTGCTGCAGATCTTTTTACAAGGGGAATAGATATCCAAGCCGTGAACGTTGTTATTAACTTTGACTTCCCCAGGAACTCTGAAACATACCTCCATAGGGTATGCTGGCTATCCATTTTTCTCTTTTACAACACTTATGACAATTATATAATCCTTTTGCTAATCCTCGTGAATATCTTCTCAATGGGCAGGTTGGTCGATCAGGAAGGTTTGGACATCTTGGATTAGCTGTGAATTTGATCACTTATGAAGATCGTTTTAACTTGTATATTACCTCATCTCTTAACCTTTTTTTTTTTTTTGAAAATATAGTGCTATATATGCATTGAGGTTCTCCTGATTTGTTGGGATGTTGCACGGTCTTCTCTAACAGGTATAGAATTGAACAAGAACTCGGGACTGAAATTAAGCAAATTCCCCCACATATTGATCAGGCTATTTACTGTCGGTGATTTATGGTGGATGTTTCTTGTTTGGCCTACAGGGGTAAGAATGGTGAGCACCACCCTTGAGTACAGTTTCTGGTTGGCCTATAGGGGTGGGCATATTACATATATATTAGGTTAGGTGGTGTTGGTGGTGTAAACCTTGAATGCTTCTACTTTGTCAATGTCTCAAATAGCATAGTCCTGAAATGTTAAACGTAGAGAGAGAAGTTAGATGAGTAGTGGTTTGGAATTGGTTAAATCAGTGTCTGGAATTGTAGCTTGTTCTAGAAATTTATGTTTTGTTTCTTGTGTTGGTCATCTAATCAATAAAAAGCATCTCACATTTAAGAAGAAATAATGAGTATTTGTGTTGTCTGTTGTTTGATACATCATATTTGCATTTCCAATTTGGTACCTTAATATCTAAGCCTGTTATTTATAAAAATAATTCAGAGAATGAGTTTTTGTTCTTTCAAGACCATAATATTATTGGATGCATAAAAACGTGGAATGGAAATGGTAGGTCAGGTTGACTCATTTATTAGATGGCGATGGCGATGGAAAGAAATGGATGTTCACAAATTATTCCTACTTTCGAGGCATTCTTACGAGTTTCTGACCCATTAACTTAAATGCAAAGAATTTCCCACAAGAAACCTTTATTGCATCTAAATTTATCTGTATAAGGTGAATATATATGCATGTCATTATTGTTTAATACATAGTCGATACATTTATTAAGCTTTATATATGGGATTAAGAAATTTTAATCAAGGATGAAGAGGTGTTTTTGTCATTTAATCCTTTCTTAAAAATGATTTTGCAAATTAGATTAGTTTAGCCTTTTAACTAACATTGACCGTTATTATGCTGACTTGATCATTAATGATGTTGATGTGGTAGTCAATGTGTCAATAATGACATGGTAGAGGGGGTAATATTTCATATTTTACGAAGTTTAAGGGTAAAAAAATTATTTTTAAGAAGTTTGAGGGTTAAATTGATTTTTTATATAATATTTAAAATTAAAATTTTAAAAGATTAAAAATATAAAGAATATTAAATATTTAAGGCTTAATACAACTTTTCCCCCTAAAGTATACCCGATTTCCCAACTTGCCCCCTAAACTTCATTTTGCCCACTTTTTTCCCTTAAACAATTCGCCGTTACCCATTTTGCCCCATTCCGTTAAAAAAATTTTGGCCAATAACATCCTGCCACGTCATCAACGGGTTGACTAAGTCAATCCGTCTGGTTTTATTTAAAGGGTAAATGACATGTCAAGTCTGCCAGGTTTGTTTTTTTGTTCAATTTAATCACTGAAAAGTCTATTTTTACCTTAAATTGACCCCTATTTGTTTCTAATTTTTATAATTTAGTCCATTATTTGTTATTATTAATAATATTATTTTATTAAAATGTTAATATTTAATAAAAATAAATAAAAACAAATATTTTAATACTAAATTAGTAATTTTTTAGATTCAAATTTCAATTAAATTCTAATTTCACTATATTTGAATTATAGTTTTTGAGTAAAATTCAAATTATATCTGAATTATGTTCGTATTATATTCGAATCATATTCAAATTATATTTGAATCATCTTCTAATTATATTCGAATTATTAATTCAAATTTTGCTATATTGGAAATATATTTTTTGAGCAAAATTCAAATTATATTAGAATTATATTTGAACCATGTCTATATTATATTCGAATCATATTAAAATTATTTTCGAAATATAATTTGAATATGATATTTCGAATGTAATTTGAATATGATTCGAATATAATTCTAATATAATTACATGTTTTTTCAACTATTATATTCGAATCATATTCAAATTATATTCGAATTATGTTTAACAGGTAATTATATTCGTATCATGTTCGTATTATATTCAAATCATGCTCTTATTATATTCGAATCATATTCTAAATTATGATTCGAATATAATATGAATATGATAGGAATATAATTACATGTTAAACATGATACGAATATAATTACATGTCAAACATGATTCGAATATAATTACCTGTTAAACATGATTCGAATATAATAGTTCAAAAACATGTAGTTATATTAGAATTATATTCGAATCATGTTCATATTATACTAGAATCATATTCAAATTACATTCGAAATATCATATTCAAATTATATTTCGAAAATAATTTT